>JAFBMR010000007.1:1358025-2716051 GCA_019976455.1 Aspergillus sp. 'subgen. Cremei' | reverse complement strand
CCCTAACCCTAACCCTAACCCTAACCCTAACCCCTAACCCTAACCCTAACCCTAACCCTAACCCTAATAAAAACTTATTATCCCACTCCTACCTACCCTACTTCTTACTTTTCTATCTACCTACTATTCTTCCTACCTACTATTTTTCCTACCTACTATTCTTCCTACCTACTACTCTAACTCTTATTCTATAATTTCCTATTCTACTAACTACTCTAACCCTTACTCTTTCTTACCCTTCTTCTTTTCTATTTATTTAATTCCTATCTCCTTCTTCTTCTCCTCCCTACTTCCCTACCTACCTCTCTAAATCTCATTTTTTAATCCCCTATTCTTCCTATCTACTATCCTACCTACTACTCTAAATCTCATTCTTTAACCCCCTATTCTTCTACCTACTATTCTTCCTATCTACTATCCTACCTACTACTCTAAATCTCATTCTTTAACCCCCTATTCTTCTTACTACTTTCTACCTCCTATTCTATCCCTTATTCTCTTACTCTAACTCCCTATTACTTACTTACTTACTCTCTATCTTACTCTTTTACTTTATTTCTTAACCCTTCTTTCCTTTCTTTTCTACCTCTTTCTCTTTTTATTATTCTCTTATTTATTATTACTTCTCTCTCTTCCTTCTTTTCTTATCTATCTTATTTACTTTACTATCCCTCTTTCTCTAACTCCCTATCTTCCTCTCTAAATCTTATTCTTTAATCTACTATTCTTCTTACTACTTTCTACTCTCTTATTTACTACTATAACTCTCTCTTTCTCCTCTTCCTACCTATTTTTCCTACTTTATTTACCCTCCTTCTCTAACTTCTATTCCTATTTTATCTCTCTCTTTAATTCTTACTCTTTAATCTCTTCTTCTTCTTCCTACTTTTTTACTATTTCCTTCTCTTCTAGATATATAACTATTTCTTCTTATTAACTTCCTCTTAAAATATATATATATCCTTACTCTTCCTTACTCTCTAATAAATATATATATAATTCTACTATCTCCTTTAATTCTTATTATCTCTTTAACTCTTATTTAATATTCTCTTATTCTTCTACCTACTTCTTTAAATCTTATTCTTTAATCCTTTATTCTTTTTACTACTTTTTATCTCTTATTTTACTTACCTCTTTATCTACTACTCTACTTATTACTTTAACCCTTATTTTATTATTACTTTATTATTATTCCCTTTTTTCTTCCTTCTTTTCTTTTCTCTCTTTAATATATATATATATATATATATATACTTCTTATTATTCTTCTAATCTTCCCCTCTTAATAAATATATATAATATTATATCTCTTCTTTCTTAAAATCTATTTTATACTTAAACCCTTCTATTCTTCCTTTCTTTCTTACTACCTCTCTTTTAATCTTTTCTATTCTTTTTCTTATTTCTATCTTTACTCTTTTACCTTTTTCTTCTTCTTCCTTTCTCTTATCCTCTTTCCCTATTTTCTTTTTTAATTCTATTCTTATTATATAAATCTTATTCTTTCTTTTTGTTTCCTATAACTTTTCCTCTCTTAATTTATATATATATATACTTACTATTATAAAATAATTCTAATATATATATTCTTCTTTTTATTACTTTTTTATTACCTTCCTATCTCCCTCCTTAAATCTCTAAATTATATTTCTTAAATCTTAATTTCTCTTATTATTATTCTAACTCTTATTTTTTTATCTCTCTTTCTTTTACTTATTTCTCTATCTTTTTTTCTTTCTCTCTCTTTATTATATACTACTTTATTCTTATACTCTTAAATATATATCTCTACCTCTTTTATATATAATAATATATAATTCTTCTCTACTTTTTTCTTTTACTTATCTTTTCTTAATTTATAATTTCCCTCTTTTTTATTTTCTTTTTACTCTTATTTATATCTCTATCTCTTTATTAATCTCTTTAACTCTTATTCTTTAATCCTTTATTCTTATTAATATTCTAATCTTTCCTTCTATTAGATATATATAACTATTACTTTTTATTATATTCTCTTAAAATATATATATCTTTATTACTTCTTACTCCCTTATAAATATATATATCTTTATTACTTCTTACTCCCTTATAAATATATATGTCACACCCTGGGGTCTTGCAATGGTACCTATACCTGTATCCTGTGAGTCAAGCCTGGGAGATACTAACCTGTGATCCTAATCTAAGGACATCAACAGTGACTGGGGTGCTCTTATAAGCCATGGGTGCTTAAGAATATAGTAAGGTAGTTAAGGAGAGAAGTAAGGCTAAAGAAGTATGTATACTTCTTTAATTAAGTAAGAGATGTGCAAACAAGTGTGTAATAATTAAGAGAAGAGTGAATGCTTAGTAACTATAGATTAACAATGTTTATTAATTATGAAGAACTATCTAAGTATATAAAATAAGTGTCCTTATATATCCTTCACCTATATACCATTCTATATACCATCTTGATGGTAGTCCTAATAGTAGTTGTATACCATATACCATGTCTTAGTAATAGTAGATGGTAGTTAGTTATGTGAGTGTGGAGGTAGTGGGAAATGGCTCCTTAGGCACTAAAAGGTAAATTATATAATGAGTGTATCCTTATAGGTTATAGCCTAACTACCTAATTCTGCCTAATATAGTTACTAATAAAGGTGCTGTAATATAATCCCCCTCTTCTGGGATTATCATCCCTTAATAATTATAAATTCATTATATCCCCCATTTAGGTGAGTTTCCTATTAACTTCTTTTCTTATTTTCCTAATAACTCATCATGCCTAAAGCCTCTAACTCTAAAAAGTCTTATAACTATTATTATGAATTTCAGTCCTAGGCTAATAAGATTAAGAAATAAGGTGTCCCTATTAACAACCCTTATACTTATTATAAAAGCCATGGTTTTGTCTGTATAATAGATTTAAAAAGTTAAAATTATTTATTATATACACGCTGTGGTCAGAAGTGTGGTCCTTACTTTTATTCTAATTAAGAATGGTTAAAACTTAACCATAATCACAATGCCTTAGACACTTAAATCAATATTACTAAAAGTCAAATTAAAGAACTATTTATAAAATTAAAAAATCTTAAAACTTATTATAAATTCTTGAATGAACGTGGTTGAAAAATGTTAGATTATAATTTAAGTTTGATAGATATGGTGAATGAGGAAGATCTGTTAAGCACTAAGGATCTTTAAGAGATTAAATAGATGGTGGATAAGTAAGAGGCTGCTTAAATTACTACTGTATCAGATGATCCTAATCTGACTTAGATATTAAATTCCCCTTCCTTCTAGGCAGACTTCAGTCCATCTATTAGTAGAATTTTTTCACTAACTAAGGGCAACCTATTAAGTTTAAAATAGGTTCCTATATATTTTCTAAGGTATTATAACCTTTCCATTTCACTAAGTAAAGAGATTTACTACTAACTTTTTAGTATCCTAAGATTTTTTTAACTTCATATTCTTATTTATTATCATCATTGATTTCCACATTTTAAGTGAGTTTAGCGTTGGCTGGTGCTGGTTCTAATAATAAGATATAAAAAATAGGATATATGCATTTTATTAATCTAGGTAGTTATAAATAATAATTAACTGGTCCTATTTTTTCTTTAATTATAAATAGTCCTATTTTTTAATGGTCAAGCTTTATGCTTAGTTATTTTATCTTAATGTTTCTATAGAGTAGGAACACTTTTCCCCCTTTTTAAGATCTGGTCCTTTATCATGTTTTTTATTATAGTAAGTAGCTATTTATAGGTTTATAAATTCTAAGTCTGTTAAAAGTTATTAATAGTATTATTTAATTATTATTACTAGTTATTCAGCTTCTTTAGAGCTTAATTCTTATTTAGTTAGCTTCCCTATAACATTTAGGTGTCTGTAATGATTTATGTAAAATAGTGTTTATTTTATAACTGAGTATACTAAATTATTAAATATAAATTATATTAAGGGTAATAATTCACTCCAGTCATTTTATTAATAGTTAACATAGTATTATAAGTACTGTTTAATTATCTAATTAGCCTATTTAGTTTGCCTGTTTACTTGTAGGTGATAAGTGGTGGTTAAATAGTGATTTACCCCCATTAATTTTATAAGTGATGTCTAAAACTTTGAGGTGAACAGTTTATCTCTATCTAAGGTGATTTTTTCAGGTAATCTATGGTTTATAATAATATCTCTTAGAAAGATGAATACCATTTATTTTACATTAAGTGTGCCCACTATTAGCATAAGGTGAATATATTTAGTAAGTTAATTAGTGAAAACTATAATAGTATCCCATCTACTTAAGGGTGGTAACTAAGTGATAAAGTCCACTGTAACCTATTCCTATAGTTTCTTTAGTAGTTCTGATAGTTATATCTTCCTATAAGGCTTATATCTTACTGGCTTATCATAAATGCATATTTTATAATTATTAGTATATATATATGTTTTTACTGTAAGGTGCGGAATATAGAAGTTCCTAGTAATATATACTGCTATCTATTCTACTCCTATATATCTAAATATAGGAGTATTATAATGTATAGTGATGACTTTAGTCTATATACTCTTAGGTATGTAGATGAGTCCCTTAAAGTATATAAATCTATTAACATCTTTAATAAATCTAGTATTATCTTTAAGTTTTTTAAGTATTCCTTAAATTATCTAATCTTTTTTAGTCTCTGTGATAAGTTATTACTTAAATTCATCTGACCTAATAGTTATAGTTACTATAATCTAGTAGTGATAGTTATAGCTAAGGCTTCTATTATTATTTTATTTTAAAACTACTAGTTTATAATGTTTTCTATAAAGTATATAGTCTAGTTATTAACTAAGTATATCTACTTAACTATTCTCTGTTCCCTTACAGTATATAATATAAAAGTTATATTCTAAAAGTACCTCTGACTATCTCACTTACCTTCACATTAACTCTTTAGTTATTATAAAGAAGGTGAGGTTCTTATAATCTATTTTAATAAGAACTTAGTACTAAGCTCCTTCTAAATAGACTCTCCATATCTTAAATGTAACTACTATGGCAAGTAGTTCCTTATTATAAATATTATAGTTCAGTTCAGCTTAAATCAGCTTTTATAAATAGAAAGTAATAGGTTATAGCTTTCTGTCTTCTCCTAGTTATATTATTCTCATGCTAATAGCATAGTCTAATATATCAGTTTTAATGGTTGTTTCTTTTACTAGATTATGTTATACTAAAATTAGTGCTTACATAATTTATTCTTTTAATTCTTTAAATACTTTCTATTATTCCTAAGTCCAGTTAAATATATCTAATTTTTTAAGTAATTTAAATATTAGTATCATGATTTTCACATATCCATTAATAAATCACTAATAATAATTAATCAACCTATAATATTACTGTAATTCCTTAAGGTTTTATAGTGTTAGCTAATCCCTAATTACCTATACTTTTATTTAGTCCATATAGATGCCCTCTATAGAGATCTAATAGCCTAGAAAATCCATTTCTTACACGTGAAACTCACACTTCTTAAGTTTAAGTTATAGTTTAGCATTCTAAAGTTTTATAAGTACCTTTATAATATACTTAATATACTTATTAAAGTTATCTAAGAATATTAGAATATTATTAAGGTATATAATAATAAAGATATTAAGATATTTAGCTAGAACTTCATTAATAAACTATTAGAATAATGCTGGTGTGTTAGTTAATCTAAAAGGCATAACTAAGTATTTATAGTATCTATATTTAGTTTAAAATACCATTTTCTATTCTTCACCTTATATAATTCTGATCTGATTATATATATCTATAATATTAAGTTTTATAAACTACTTTACTCCCCTAATTCTATCTTAGATCTCTAAAATAAGAGGTAGCAGGTGTTAGTCCTTAATAGTGATGTTATTTAATAGTCAGTAGTCTATATAAAGTCATAGACTTCTATCTTTTTTAGGTATAAATAGGACTCCATGCCCTGCTAATAATTTTAATAGTTAAATAGTCCCTTTTACCAGTTATTTATTAATATATTCCTTAAGTGCTTCTAACTCCTTATCTAATATTTAGTAGATTTTTTTATATATTAGTTCTTTTCCTTCCTAGATAGGAATCTTATGATTATAAGGTCTATAATTAGGTAGCTATAGTGTTTATAGTTATTTAAATAATTCCTAAAATGATATATACTCCTGAGGTAACTATAGTAGTTCCTAGGAGTCAGCTACTAGTTCCTTAGCACTGTATTATTCTTATAAGTTATTATCTATTTCTAAGGATTATTTAGTTAGTTTATTAGAGTGATGTCCCTTATCCTATAACTTATTAGTTATATCCTTAATGATTATTCTTTTATAATATTCTATTGCGGTCACTAATGCCTATCTAGATAGTTATACTAGCTATACTTAATCTAAAGTATTACTAGCTGCTAAGATTTTTATTATATTACTGCTTCCTATAATATTAATTACCTTATTTAATTACTTAATATTATTCTTAAGTTCTCCTTTATAAATATATTATTAAGAGCTGATAGTGTTATCCCCTATACTTATTACCCTAGGGCATTTATAATTCACTAGTTATAGTATATTTATTTTCCAGTTAATTTCTAGGTTATAATTCCTAAGCTAAGGAATCCCTAATACCACATCATACCATCCTAATAGTGTTATATTAAAGTTAAGTTACTCTTCATAACCTATTATAACTAAGGGTACTGGTCCTAATTTATCTATAAGATGACCTCCTAAGTCTTCTCTATTCAGACCTATGAGTGGCTCTAGATTAGCCTTTATAATTCTAAGTATGCCAAGCTGTTTCTTATATCTTAGGTCTATGTAATTTCCTATTACTCTAGAATTAATCATGGTTTTTACTAGTTATCTAAGGATCCTAGTGATAAGTTTTAGGTAAAAACTTTACTATATTTTAATTACTGATAGTGATTTCTGATTTCTAAGTGCTTTAATTTCTGCTTAAGCTTTATTTAGGATTTCTATAATTTTATTACATACTCTATCTCTATTTTATTACCCTGCGTGGTATTATATACATCTATACCTATTCTCTAACAACTGCATGACATAGTCACTTAGTTTAAAGTCATCTTATAGGGTTCTTTAAGGTTACTTAGGTAACTCATAAGGTTCCTCCTAGTAGGATACTGGGCCTTCCTATTAAGTACTATACTCTTTATCTAAAGGATTAATAGCATGTTAATCTTAGTTAATAGCTTTATCTATAGGAACTGGCTCTTTATAGCTTTATACTGGTGCGTTTAATATACTATAAGGTTTATAGTAGATCTGATAATTATATTATAGTGGTGATGCTAGAATCCCTAGTTCTAGTCTTATACTGTCAAATGCGTCTCTAATGTTAAGTTATTATATATATTCTTAAGTTTTATTTTCTAATTTATCTATCTAGATTAAATGAGGTGAGGCTAGATCCTTACTGTCTGGTCTTAACTAACCGTGTGGTACACAGCTGTTATTAGAAGCTAAGTTATCTGGGTAGTATTCTACTAATACTTACTATTCCAGTTATAGTTCTTCCTTAGTGTGGTCATCCCATGTTTTATCTAGGCCTTCTTCCTATATCATAAGTTCTTAGTTAATTTTGTCATCACTTAATATAGTGTGTTAGCAGTATAGATTCCTAAGTCATAGATCTTTATTAGTTACTCTGAGTTCTTTTATAGCTTAGAGCTGCTTAATTCATTTATTAAGTAGTGTGTTTTAGTCTAGGTCTTTCTAATAGTACTACTAGCATGCTTAACAGTCCTTAGTTATATATCCTAGTTTTCTATAGAAGAAGTAAAGCTTTTCCTTACATCATCATTTATATTCTATAGGTGATATGCTATTTTATCTTCTATTAGTAGCATTAAGTTCTATTAGCTGTGGTCTGAAAGGATCTAAATATCCTTAGTTCACTAGTCATGCCCTTTAGCTATTATTTAATTAATAGTTTATCATGTATTAATTACCTTTAAACTGATAATTATTTCTTCCCTTCTATCTCATCTGAAAGTTGTACAGTGTATTATTAATTTTAGTTATAACTTTAATATATTTAGCTACTGTTAATAGTCACTCCTACTAGATTATTTTTTCTTAGATTTCTAGTTTTATATATTATTCTAGTGCTGTAATTAATGCTCCTTCACTCCAGTTAAGGTAAGAAGTAAGTTATATAAATTTAAAGGCTAATTTTATAAAAGATCCAGTCTATTATAATCTTATGATCTTTTATTCAGTGTTTCATTTAGCATTAATATCTCTAAAAGTGGTTATTAGAAGCTCCTTAAACTTATAGTATCACCTAAAGGCTTACTTAGTAATATTATCTTAGTCTTCTATCACTATCTCCTGATAATCTCATAATATGGGTTTAAACTAATTAAATGCGTTTCTAGTAAGGTAGGTTAATATAAAGAGAACTTTATCTACTTCATTCACCAGTCTGTTACTATTAATAGTGATGTAAGTTTCTATTTATATAAGGAATAGTTAAAGTTTGCTCTAAGTACTATTAAATGGCTTAGGTGGCCTAACCTTAACTGCTTTTATAGATACTTTTCCTTAAAGTTAGATAATGGTTTCCTAAAGCTGACTCACCATGCCTATTAACTCCTCAGTTATTAGTGCTAGTAGTTATTATTACTGAGTAGGTGATGTAGTCAGTATCTATAGGGTGGTATTATTTACTATAATATTTTAAGTTAATTACTTAAGATAGACTGGTGTTAATGCTAATATTATTTATATACTTATATTAACAGGTGATTAATATATCACACCCTAGGATCTTATAATAGTACCTATACCTATATCCTATAAGTTAAGCCTAGGAGATACTAACCTATGATCCTAATCTAAGGATGTCAACAGTGACTGGGGTGCTCTTATAAGCTATAGGTACTTAAGAATATGGTAAGGTAGTTAAGGAGAGAAGTAAGGCTAAAGAAGTATATATACTTCTTTAATTAAGTAAGAGATGTGCGAATAAGTATGTAATAATTAAGAGAAGAGTGAATGCTTAGTAACTGTAGATTGATAATATTTATTAATTATAAAGAACTATCTAAGTACATGAAATGAGTGTCCTTATATATCCTTCGCCTATATACCATTCTGTATACCATCTTGATAGTAGTCCTAATAGTAGTCATATACCATATACCATGTCTTGGCAATGGTAGATGGTAGTTAGTCACGTGAGTGCGGAGGTAGCGGGAAACAGCTCCTTAGGCACTAAAAGGTAAATTATATAATGAGTGTGTCCTTGTAGGTCACAGCCTGACTGCCCAATTCTGCCTGATATAGTCACTGATAAAGGTGCCGTAATAATATATTTCTTTCTTATAACTTCTTAATATATATATATAATTTTACTATCTCTTTAACTCTTATATAATTACCTTCTATTCCTCTTATTCTTTAATCCTTCTAGAGATATATATATTTACTATACTACCCTTTTACCTCTAGGTAAGAGCCCCCCTCTAATTTTCTAAGAAATATTTTAAACTATAATAACTTAGTAAATATTAAAGATATTAAAATAAGAAGAGTACTACTAGATTCCTATTAAAAAATAGAATATAATAGACCCCCTATGATTAGTCAGCTTCTACTTTCTAAAAAATTTCATTTTTAGGTAATTATTAGCCTAATTACTAAGTATTATATAATAAAAATATATTTACTAGATTCCTAGAAATTTAAGCTATCTAGAGATACCCCTCCCACCTCTATAGGCCAACTGGTGGTGGAGTTATTTAGTAATAAATAAATAAATATAGTAGATACCTTAGTATTTAGGCCCCTATTACTACTAGAGAGGTGCCTCAGGCAGCCTCTCTATATGGGTGGTGGCCTAATTAGGATTTTAAACTATAATAACTTAGTAAATATTAAAGATATTAAAATAAGAAGAGTACTACTAGATTCCTATTAAAAAATAGAATATAATAGACCCCCTATGATTAGTCAGCTTCTACTTTCTAAAAAATTTCATTTTTAGGTAATTATTAGCCTAATTACTAAGTATTATATAATAAAAATATATTTACTAGATTCCTAGAAATTTAAGCTATCTAGAGATACCCCTCCCACCTCTATAGGCCAACTGGTGGTGGAGTTATTTAGTAATAAATAAATAAATATAGTAGATACCTTAGTATTTAGGCCCCTATTACTACTAGAGAGGTGCCTCAGGCAGCCTCTCTATATAGGTAGTGGCCTAATTAGGAATAGACTACCCGCAGGCCATTCTCTTGGCATACCCCAATAAAAAATATGGCCTACCCCACCCCCCCTCAGCTCTGTGAATATTCAATATTTTTAAATGAGAATATGACCATTAGAAAGCTCTCAGTTCAGCGAATAAAACGGTGTATTTATCAATTAAATATATATAGTATTCATGGAGATAAGGGGGGTGCCAAATATACCCATGGCACCCCCTTAACCCTAGCCATGCCAAGACTTTTTTACAGTGTGGCAGGGTACCCTGCCATGCACAGAATAAGGTCTAGATATATATATATATATATATATATTATTATCTTTTTAAAATACTTCTCTTTATTACCTTCTCTACCTAATATATATATTAATTTAATTAGATAGAGATATATATATTTACTATACTACCTCTCTACCTCTAGGTAAGAACCCCCCTTAAATTTTTTAAAAATAATATTTTGACCCTTAATAACTTAGTAGATATTAGAGCTATTAAAATAAGAAGAATACCACTAGATTCCTATTAAAAAATAGAATATAATAGACCCCTCTAGGATTAGTCAGCCTATACTTTCTAAAAAATTTCCTTTTTAGGTAATTATTAGACTATTTAGTAGCTACTAGATAATAAAAATATATTCACTAGATTCCTAGAAATTTAGGCTATCTAAAGATACCACTCCCACCTCTATAGGCCAACTGGTGGTGGAGTTATTTAGTAATAAATAAATAAATATAGTGGACACCTTACTATTTAGGCCCCTACTACTACTATATAGGTGCCTAAGGCATCCTCCCTATATGGGTGGTGGCCTAATTAGGAATAGACTACCCGCAGGCCATTCTCTTGGCATACCCCATTAAAAAATATGGCTTACCCCCACCCCCCCTCAGCTCTATGGAGATTCAATATATTTAAATGAGAATATGACCATTAGAAAGCTCTGAATTCAGCGAATAAAACGGTGTATTCATCGATTCAAAATATGTAATATTCATGGAGTTTTGGGGTACCCCAAATTGACTGGCGGGTACCCTCTAACCCTGGGAATGCCAAGCCTTTTTTACTATGGGGGTACCCGGGTACCCTGTCGCGGAATAAGGTCTAGGCTGGGGCCCCACTGGTCATATGACATAGGGCTAATAGCCTAATGAGGAAGGTACTAGCCTGTTCTAGAAAGGATTCAGCCTTAGGCCTTTGAATTTTAACTTCAGGTGGGTCCCTATTCACTTCAAACCATTCACTAAAAAGGTCTGGGCCTAGAACCTTCTTAATTAGGAAGTCCTTAAAGAAAGGGGCTTCATGATAGTTTGAAAGAAAATAGAACTGATAGGCCATATTAGTGAATTCCTCACATTCACTAGCCCCCTCTAGAGATATACTAGGTTGAATCTCTAAGAAATAGTCAAATTGAAGAAATAAGTCTCTAGTCAGCTGGTTTCCAAGGTCTTGAATAGTAACCCTAAAAAAGTCTCTTAACCCTGACTGAGAAACTAATAAGCTTTTAAACTTAAGCTCATGAGGTCTTATTTCTAGAACCTCTTGACCAAGACCACTAGTCATCTCACTAACCCTAAACCCGTAGGCTCGTAGGGCTAATATATCTCCAAGGGGGCTCTCTGATTGGTTAATGACCCATTCCTTCATATAATCATGAAGAAAATCTGAGAAAGTCACCTGACCACCTTGATCAGACTCTTCAAATAATATATATAAGTATTCAAGAATAAGAATCTGACTACTATATATAAAAGCAGAGTAGATCTGTGTGATCACATTCACTGACTTAAAATGACCCTGATGGTAATTCATACTAAAACATGCGAGAAATGCATATATAGGTGAATTAAAGGATTCACTAGATTTAGTCTCAACTAGGCCTATAAAAAGCTTCTGAATAAGCTCAGATCCTATTTTTAATTGAGCTAGTGAATAAGACCCACTCAATATAGAGGATTCATCTAATTGGTCAGACTCAGTGAATTGGTCAGATTCATCCTCATTATCACTAGGGGCCTCATCAGGGTCAAGCTCCTCATCAGAATCCTCTATCAGATTATCATCCCACCCAGGCCTAATACTAGAAGTACTAGGGTTAGGGCCCCTTCTAGCCCTAGGATTAGGGCTTTCTCTAGGGCTTAGGGTTTGAAGAAGAGAGATAATCCTCTCTAAATAGTGAATATCAGAGCTATTTAGAGTGAATAAAGGATTCTGAGGGGTCCTATCAGGGGTGCTAGTCAGCTCTAGTTTAAAGCTATTTATTAAGAAGATAATAAAAGCCCTAAATACCCTTATATATTTCTGCTGACTAGCCTTCTCTTGTAAGAGCCTAAAAGGCTTAATAGATATTTTATCTAAAGAGAAGGAATTAAGAACTAGTCTTGAATATCTCTTTAAAGACTTAATTCTTAATTCACCTTTCCTAAATAGGTAATTCAGGCAGTGAAAGAGAAACTCCTCTAACTGATTAGGGCTAGTCTCTAGAGTGAATAGACCCTCTAATTGGCCTAGATCCTTATTATGAAAGTATTCAGGATATTTAGACTGATTATGAAAGGAGGATGACTCATCTCTAGAGCTATTAGCTCTAAAAACCCTATCTTCATTCAGCCCCTGCTTAAATTCATGGAATTTAGCTAGAAAATCCGCTACTAAACCCTCCCTATTAGGGTTAGGGTCTCTAGAGACACTAACCCTAAGAGGGATAGAGGGCTCAGGTTCAGTAACCTTAAAGAAATAAGACTTTTCTAAAAGGGACTGAATAGGGACCTTCCTAAATAGGCTTAGAGGATCCTGAGCTTGATATTCCTCTTTATGTTTTTCTCTGATATGTCTATACATACGATAATCAGATGAAACTATATTATGACATAAAAGACACTCAAAGCCATCTTGACTAATAGGAAGGCTAGGAATAGGGCTAATAGGGTCACTAGCCCTAATTAGTGAATAGGTTTCAGTAATAGAACCAATACCTAGTCTTTTTATATTAGATAGATATTGGCCCTCTTCCATTTCATACTCAGTAAAATGGGATTGAAGGTGGCCCTCAAGGTCTTTAGGCTGAATATAGACCTTATCATCTAAGCAGACTAAAAGCTTATAGGCTTCTATATAGCTAAGAAAGCTAGGAAGCTGAAAGGAAGTCATTTTCTAAATATATATATTAGCTTAAACCCTAATAAATATACATATATATATTTAACTTACCTCCTAATGACACACACCTCACTGGTTTAAGGAGAAGTAGATGTTGAAGATAAAGGAATCTAAATATATATATTAGTAATAGTTAATTAAAATAGTCTTCTAAACCTACCTCTAAAATATAGAGAATAAATTTTTTTTAGACTGAAAGTACCTTTACTTTATAGTGAGAGTCACTAAGAAAAGTAAGAGATAGAGGAGGCTATAAGGAATTTTAGACCTATTAGTTAAAGGAGCCTTCTTTAAAGAATAATAGAATAGGGACATACCAGTAGTTCTCTAAAATAGAGAGAAAGATCAGAACTTTTTTTTTATTTTTGACTTTTTTTAGACTGAAAGAACCTTCACTTTATAGTGAGAGTCACTAAGAAAAGTAAGAGATAGAGGAGGCTATAAGAAAGGTAAGCCTAAAGATTAGAGAGGCCTTCTTTAAATAATAGATAGATAGGGACATACTAATAGGTCTCTTAAATAAAGAGAATAGATATAGAGTCAAGACCCTAGTGAATACTAGTAGTGAATACTAATAGTGAATACTAATAGTGAATACTAATAGTAAACACTAATAGTGAATAGAACCCTCTGGTGGACTGGTAGATTGATTGAATATATAGAGTCAAGACCCTGATATAGCTGGCTGGATGGCTGGATGGCTGGATGGCTGGTGTAGGTTGAAATATATGTTTTTTCTTCCTACATATATTCACCGACCTCAGTTGGGCAGCAATCGTGCGTGCATACGTTCCTGGGTCCGAAAATGGTTCTGGGGGGGCCCATTTAGTATGGGGTGGTCCATGCGTTGGTCCATTTTCCCATACAAAGTGGGCCACTCACATTCGCCCCCTACCCGGGCTGCAACTATACTTAGTGAAAATAGGCCTTTAGTCAACTGGTTAACACTAGAATATATATATATAAATAAATAAATAGAAATATTTAATAGAATTAATATATATAAATATATATAGTAGAGATATATAGAAATAGTAGAGAGAGATATATATATATATTTACTAGAGTACTCTTCTTATCTCTATATATTCTCTACTTCTACTTATAATTATAAATATTCTTTCTATTCTTCTTCTTTTCCTTTTCCTCTTAATCTCTCTTTCTAGATTAAATTCAAGTCTTTTTCTAAGTCCTACTCTTAATCCTTACTTAGATATTCTTTATATCTCTTCTTCTTATCCTTAGTATTCTTTTCTTTTCTATACTAATTACTATATTATCTAGAATATATCAAAGTTAGTATATAATCTTTCTAAGAGTATCCTAAGTAAACCTTAAGAATTCCTTTTATATCCCTACTTATTTTAATTTATTTCTAAGTCTTTTTAAGTAAGAAAATAAATAAGAAGTAGACTTTTAAGGAATAGTTAAGGTTACTACCTCTCTACCTCTAGGTAAGAGTCCCCCCTCTAATTTTTAAAAGAAACACTTTAAACCCTAATAACTTAATAAATATTAGAGCTATTAAAATAAGAAGAATACCACTAGATTCCTATTAAAAAATAGAATATAACAGACCCCTCACTGATTAGTAATCTAATACTTTCTGGAAAATTTCTTTTTAGGTAATTATTAGACTATTTAGTAGGTACTAGATAATAAAAATATATTCACTAGATTCCTAGAAATTCAGGCTATCTAAAGATACTACTCCCACCTCTATAGGCCTACTAGTGGTGGAGTTATTTAGTAATTAATAAATAAATATAGTAGATACCTTACTATTCAGGCCCCTACTACTACTAGACAGCTGCCTGAGGCATCCTCCCTGTATGGGTGGTGGCCTAATTAGGAATAGACTACCCGCAGGTCATTCTCTTGGCATACCCCAACAAAAAATATGGCTAACCCCTACACCCCCCTCAGCTCTGTGAATATTCAATATATTTAAATAAGACTATGACCATTAGAAAGCTCTCAATTCAGCGAATAAAACGGTGTATTTATCGATTAAATATATACAGTATTCATGGAGATAAGGGGGGGCGCCAAATATGCCCATGGCGCCCTCCTAACCCTAGCCATGCCAAGACTTTTTTACTATGTGGCGCCCCCCCGCCATGTACGGAATAAGGTCTAGGTGATGGGGGACCCAGTTAACTTATATAATCTATTAAAAGGGACTATTAGTAATAACATCCCTAATATAGTAGTTATGACTGTTAAGCTTAAGCACCCACCCCTAGTCCAGAAGGTGTATAATAACTGGTTTATAGAGATCTCTATTATAATAAGGAGTGGTAGGGGCAGCTAGAAAGAAGATAGGGAGTGCTTAGGTTATATAGACTGGGGTACTATTTATTTACTTAGGTATAATAGCTTTTTACCAGTCCTTAATAAATTCCTCCAGCAGATATTAATCTTAGAGATATTAGCTGGGTTAGTATATAAGTATATTACTTATAATAACCTTAGCTTTAGTTACTTATAGGCTGTAGTTAATAAAGATAAGAAGTACCTAGTCCCTTAACTAAGATGGCCTAGGCCATCTAGCTTATAGTAGAATATATTAAGTTATACTATATATTCTAGATCCTAATGTAGGAGGGGCTCTAGGATATAATAGGGGACTAGAAGTAGGTATACTTTATTATATTTTATTATTAGCTACTTATATTATAGTTTATGCAGCTCTTCCTAGAGGCGTTAGGGGTGGATTATGTTATTATTTATATATTAATATTAGAATAGTAGTAGAGTAAGGCTACTACTTAGTTTACTAACCCTAGGTTATTATACCATATCCTTCTTATAACCTTTACCTATAGTATATATAGGCTTAACCTATACTATATATATAACTATATAATTATACTTAAACCTATATTAAACCTAAATATACTTCTATAGGCGCTTAACCATGTATACTAGATAGGCCAGAAATTTATCTAAAGAATCTAGATTCTATATTAGTATAAATCCATGTCAGTATAGCTTAAAGCTAATATTATAAGGAAGGTAATCCCTTAGGTAGTAGTAGAGCTATATTATATCTTATATAACTAGGTACAGCAGCTTAGTAATAAGGTAATAATAATAGAGAGTAACAGTACTACTAAGGAACTTAATAAGTATAATAAGAAAGCTAAGGCCATGCAGGCTAAAGCTGATTTTATTATATAGGTAGTATAAGAGCATTTATAGGCTGTCCTTAGGTAGGCCTACTTATAGTTAGATTTTAATAGTTTAGATATTATAAATGCGCTGGTAGAGCTAGGTAAGGGGGGCATAGTATAGCCCTAGAAACTAAAAACTCTAAAGAAGAAGAAGTGTAAGGCTAATATAAGTAAGGAAACTAAGAGGAAGCATAAGTATACTAAATATATTAAAAGTGCTAGGACTATTATAGTAAGTACCTCCCCTTTATCCCCCTACTAGCTAGGATCTTAACTATAGTTAAGCTCTAGCAGTATAACTATAGTTAAGATTACTCTAGTAAGTCTCTACTAATATAAGATACTAGATTAATTATAAAGTAAGTAAAGTAAGTGAAGAAGGTGATAATAATAGAGATATAGATAATAATAGTAATAGGTTAGGAGGGGCAGCCCAGCCTATTAGTCCTCCTTACTATACCTAGTCTAAGACCCCTAATACCAGTAGCCTTAAGGCATCTAGTCAGATAATTAGCCAGTCTACTACTAATAGTAATAGTAAGAATAATAGTAAGAATAATGTAAGTCTACTCTAGTTAGTTATATAAGAGGGGCCTTAACTATAGTTAAGATTACTCTATTAGTATACTACTTATAAGTTATATTAGGGTAGTTAGAAGCCACTGCCTAGCATACCTAAGGTATTAAAGATAAAATCATTATTATTACTATCCCCCTTATTATTAGTGCCCAGCTCCCTACTAGATATAAGCTAGACTATTATACTAATACTAGCTATAGGTAGTAGGTATATCTCTCACCTTAAAGGGTATATAGTACTAATAGATCTAACCTAGGCCGCTCCTTATAGATAAGGGGTAAGAAAGTAAACTATAGGGTTAATAGTAACTAAGTAAGCTAGATAGGATATCTTTTCTCTTCTCTTTTCTTTCTTCTCTATATTTAACTTAGGGCGTAAGGACTTTATCTAATAGTATATACCCTATTAAGTTAGTGATATAGGACAGTAGTAATATATAGATAGGGTAAGAGTAATACTAGTAATAGTAATGTAATACCTAAGTCTTTTTTTTTTTTTTTTTATCTTCTCTTCTCTCTTCTCTAAAGCTATATACTAGATAGATTATATTAAGTATAAGCACTATACTATGAAATGAATTAGAACTTTAGGCTTTTAGAATTATATACTTAACAGTAGTAATGATATAGATGCTAAATTATAGTATATATATACCTAGCCAGACTAATCAGTGGTTTAATATATAGGTTATGATCTATCCAGTATATGTATGACTGGCAGGGTTAGATAATTAGGTAGTAGAGTAGAGTATAAGTTATAGTAGGAGGGAAGTAGGGGGGAGGAGTAGATAATATATATATATATATTTTAAGCTATCTATCTAAACATAGATATATTTATTACTAATGCCTTAATAGGATAGTAGTTATAATCTGCTATTCTAGTAAGGGAAGACTTAGGCATAGTAATTAAAATTAAATGCCTTATCCATCTATATATATATATAGGAATGACTTCATAGTGAGGTTCTCTATTATTATTACTCTATTATTATTATAGTGGAGGCGTGCTGGGGTATTTTTTTAAGATATATAGTAGCAGTATTTAGGGTAGGTAGCCTAGTGATAGGCTGTGTCATGTATAATGGTGGTATTAGGTAATAGTAATTAGCCTATAGTAGATAGGTGACTAAGGGGTGGGTATAGATTAGCTATATAGTAGATAGGGAGGGTCCGCAGTGGACAGGGAGCTAGTCTATAGTAGATAGGCAAGGGGAATTTCAGTCTTACCACCACTAGGCAGAGGAAAAAAAGAATTTTTTTAAGACCACTAGACAGCGCGTGGGGTGACAGTTTTAATAATACTAGTTTTAACAGGATCCTAGGTAGATTGGGGGTATGATAGTGGGAAGTGGATAGGCGCGGTGGACAGGCAGGGTGGGGCGCAGTGGACAGGCAAATCACACCAGATGGACGGGCGCAAGTACCGGAAAAATACCAGGGATCCACGGGTCTTCAGTAGGGGGGGACACCCTATGGCGGCGGGGGTGCCCCCGAGGAGCACCCTCTATAGGATTTTTATTGTGGCAGAATAGCTTCCTCTAATCCAAAAGAGGAAGCGGTAATACTAGCGCGCTTTCTGTGTTCAATTACTTTTGCAACCCCACTGTAGATAGACAGGCATATCAAGGGGAAAAATACAGGGCATCCACCAGTCTTCCATAAGGGGGCCACCCTAGGGGATCCGGGGTGCCCCCCCCGACGCACTCTCGATAGTCATATATCTTTCCGGCCGGGATTGGACATTGAACGACTCCGTGGAGATGTCCAATTTATTTCTACCCCAAGTTCGAGGTGCAACCCCAGGATTCTTACTCCAATGCCAATCCTATGAGGGGAAGGTAGATAAGGTATAATTTGCCGTGGAGCTAACTCCAGCTAGAATTGCCCCACAGGCTTGTTCGAGTTGATTTAAAATATAATATCTCCAAAGCACACTGTCCCGGTTCTTTCAAACCGAAGGGTTACCGGTTTTTCCGCTGGAATTGAGCCGGGCAGCTTGAAGGAAATTCCCCAATCTGACGGAAAAGTTTGGTTGGTTGATCCCCTCGATGGGGATTACTCGTTCGATAGATAGGCAAAAGGTATTCTAACTTGCATTAATAGTGTATCTATTTGATAGGAAGTGGATGTATGATCAGATTACTGTCCCTTTATTGCTATCTTGATAAGATCTTTATATAATGAAACAGACGGCGGATTTATAAACTAGCAGAGTGTTCGGAGGGTATTCAGATAACAACAATTTATGTACAAATAATATGTTGCCAGAATCAGATACCCATGTCCTGGAGACGAATACTAGGTATCTACTGTGAGAAGACTTCATTCTTCCGCCGTCAGCAGGATTTTCCATTCCCACCAGACACGACTCTTTTAAATGTTATTGATAGGATGAGATTTCGGCCGACACATTAACTTTAGGAGAGTCTCGGGATATTAGCTGAAAGAAGATTTAGCTTATCTTGGTGAAGGCATATGCGGACTTGGCATCTTGGAGGGAAGCTCAGTAGATGTCTACGTGACCTCCGTATCATGGGAAAGCATTGCATCAGGACCCTGGACGCAGTCGAGGCAATTCTTACCCCCTCACTTTGAGATATTAAAGGTCGTCCTCCACCCAGAAATGTGGCTCTCATTTCATAATGGAAACAATTTCCAAATCTGAGCTTTTATTGCTTCACTTCCAACCACAACTGAAAACACACCATGGACAGAATCTCTCCTGGGAAAGTCTTCAAGAACAATGAAGAACCGGACTCTCATATTCCAGCTGAGAAGATTGATCTCGATGCGGGTCAGATCCTCGAGAGGACAACGCTCCATAAGGGACTGCACGCACGACAAATCACCATGATTGCCATCGGAGGAGCTATTGGAACTGGTCTGATTATTGGAACAGGAGAGGGTCTTGCAACGACAGGGCCAGCCTCGATTGTGCTCTCCTATGCACTCGTGGGGTTCGTCGTTTATTTGGTGATGGGTGCATTGGGGGAAATGGCGACTTGGATTCCGATGGCGAGCGGCTTTACCGGTTATGCTACTCGGTTTTGTGATCCTTCGCTTGGGTTTGCGCTTGGGTGGAGGTATGCTGATGCTCGGACTTTCCCTTGATAGAGGAGTTACTGACAGTGGCAATCCAGTTACTGGGTCAAATACATTGTCGTCACTCCAAATCAACTCACCGCTGCTGCTCTTGTCCTGCAGTACTGGGTTCCGCGAGAGCAGGTCAACCCCGGTGTTTTCATCGCAATTTTCATGGTGACAATCATCGTCTGTAACTACTTGGGTATCGAATTCTTCGGAGCATTAGAGTTTGTCTTATCCAGCATAAAGGTTGCCATTATCATTGGCCTCGTCATTCTCTGTATCGTCCTGGCACTCGGGGGTGGCCCGGACCACGATAGAAAGGGATTCAGATATTGGAAGAACCCAGGCGCATTCAAGCCCTACATGGCTGAAGGTGATCTTGGGAAGTTCCTTGCCGTATGGACTAGCATGGTCACGGCCACCTTCGCCTATCTCGGAACAGAACTGATCGGAGTCACTGTCGGCGAGACTGCAAATCCTCGGAAGACGATTCCTCGTGCCATCCGGCTTACCTTCTGGCGTATTCTTCTCTTTTACGTCCTGTCGGTTTTCCTGGTCGGACTTAATGTTCCATATAACTCGCCAGACCTGCTCTTCGCAAACAAGAAGAAGGCCTCGGCGTCTGCATCGCCTTTCGTGGTTGCAATCAGCTCAGCGGGCATTCGGACCCTCCCATCGATTATCAACGGATGCATATTGATATTCATACTCTCAGCCGCAAACTCAGATCTGTACATATGCTCGCGAACAATATACAGCCTTGCAGTAGAGGCACAAGCCCCTCGCTTCCTAGCCCGCACCAACGCCCGTGGAGTTCCCATCTTCGCCCTGGGTGTCTCCTCAATCTTCACCCTTCTGGCTTTCATGAACGTCAGCAGCGCCAGCCAGACAATCTTCAGTTACCTATCCAGCTTCGTCACCATGTTCGGCCTCTTGGTCTGGATCTCTATTCTTACCAGCCATATCTTCTTCGTCCGAGCGCGGCGAGCTCAGGGTGTGCGCGATTCAACTCTAGCATACACCGCCCCACTAGGAATATGGGGGTCGTACTCCGCCCTCGCGTTCTGTATCCTCATTGCGCTGACGAAGAATTTCTCCACTTTCATACCCAATCATAATACATATGGGAATTTTGACTATAAAGGCTTTATTACGGGGTATCTCGGCATTCCTATCTATTTTTCCCTTTACTTTGGACACAAGATTGTCTGGAAAACTCGCATCGTGCACCCCAAGTCTTCGGATCTTTACAGTGGGAAAGAGAGAGTTGATCAAGAGGAAGCTGAATATCAGGCGGCGCAGGCGTCTTCTAACCGGTCGATGGGATTTTTTGGGAGGATTATTGCTCCGTTCTTTTAAAGAGAGAATAAAATTTTGTATAGACAAAGCATTGTATGTAACCTAAATACATCGAGACAAGCTCCTATGGTCAACAATAGGGCTTCGGCCTCAGGTCTATTTCTGACTGTGCATTTCAGTTGTGGCAGCTGCAACAGATAGACAAACAGAGGGAGGTTAAGTGTACAAATCAGAAGAATGAGAACGGTTCAAAGAGATTAAGTCTAGAAGTTCAATGCAATACTTTGGATGTTGACTTTGACATAACCACCAGGCCATACGGAAAATTTCTTCAACTCACAACTCCCCTCGTCGGCCAGAGACGCCCAATTCTAGTATAACTGAGCGACAGGCCTTCTCATCGAGTCTACGACACATCAGATCAAATGTCAGTCACCATAGCCCGCGAGAAAGGGTGAAACCGCAAACCCCGGTTAAATTTCGCCTGTGTACGCTGTCGCATGGGCATTATCAGTTTGGGTGGAATCCGTGGAGTCAGCGGGGAAACCGCTGGTTTTTTCTTCTCCAACAGACCCCAAATCCTCTATCAGACAGTGAGCACATTACGTACAAAATTAATATCAACAACTCTCTGTAGCGTTATCAATGCACTATGTCAGATCTGTGAAGATAAGGACTCCTTATCATCAGATAATACGAACAGCATCAGCTAAGAGTAACAGATTGGCCTGTAGGTAACCTTATGATTAGGCTAGTTCAGTTATCTTGGCTGTGAGGCCGGAGGACATGGCATTTTGTTTAAGTATAGAAGCAATAGAGGCCTCCTTCTATTTGATCTCATTTTCTGCAGTTCGTTCAGCAAAAAGCACACCTTTCATAAACTTGCGGCAAATAGCATAATACGAGCCAGGATGCGTTTCATCAGAGCCCTCATCACCACTATTAGTGCAACGGCAATCCCAACTCATGCACGGATTCAATCTGTGGTGGTCAGCACTTCCTCACCACCACAGTCTACGGTGACACCTCCCGTCGATCCCGGCCAAATCGGTACTTTCAGCCTGACCGACTTGAACGGCACAGACCCTGCCAACAATGCCTTCCTCACACGCCACGAGGACGAGCTGTTGGTAAATAGAACAGTGCAGGTCCGTCACGGTTCGAAACTGCGCCGGCTCAACACAGGGGAACCGATCGATGTTTCCGCGAACGTTAACGGCACCCTTGAGAACATCGACTCCTTTATGCAGAAGTATGGAATGGCCGGTCTAATCATCGTACAGAACGGAGCTATTCGAGCTGAGAGGTACCAGTATGGGAACATGGCCGCTTCGAAAAATGTCATACAGTCCTGCACTAAATCCTTCATATCTACTGTGCTTGGTGTAGCTATTGCCGATGGGGAGATATCACTTAGCGATACAGCATCAAAATACGTGCCAGAACTTGCCGACACGCCTTATGGAAATGTTCCACTCCGGAACCTCGTTGACATGACCTCAGGTGTTGCGGTGCCGGCCGGGGTTCCAGACTACTTTGACGTCTACCGGGAGACTGACCCAGATGCCGTGTTTGAGTTGTTCAAGGCGTATGAGAAGGTCGCCGAACCCGGTCAGGTCTTCAACTACCTCGACCAGAACTACTACGTCGTCAGCGTTGCTCTCTCACGGGCAGTGAGACAACCAATCCAGACTTATGTTACAAGGAAGATCTGGAAGCCGGCTGGCATGCAATACGATGGATACATGCGAGCTACAGGGGCTGGCCAGGTAGATGGCCACGGTGGGTTAGCGATCACGCTGGCCGATATGGCTCGCTTTGGCTTGTTCGTCCTTGATAACATTAACTGTCAAGGTGGGCCCAGGGTTCCGCCCGGGTGGTTTGACAGCATTGCCGAGGCGAGCACCAGCACGGGGATTCGTGCACCAGAGGCTATCGATATGGCGCCAAATTTCGGGTACCAAACAGGATGGTGGACTTTGCCGCGCGGCGGTGAAAACTATGCGTTAGGTGATGACCGAGCATTCACAGCATTGGGGACCTATGATCAGGCTATTTATATCATCCCAGGCCTTAATGCGACTATTGCTATGCAATCATCCTATCCTGTGCACACCCCTGAACTGTTCTCCTACGGTCAAGAGTTTGCTACTGCTGTTGCTCTGGCGATGAAGTGGTGAAGGAGTTATTAAGTTTAGCTACAGGTCCCAGAATGGAACCTTCTATTTATGTTATTACAGGCTTGTCAATTGTTAAGATTTTGACCATTCTTGGTAATACTGCATTGATTGATTTTCCTCTAGTCTATCACGGTGATTATGTTAGTATATAATTTATCTAGGACTAGACGTACATGAAGAAAGTTAGATCCTGCCTGATTATCATCCTTCGCCACTGAGCTCTTGAATATTGAGAAGATTAAGCCACTTCTGTAGACCATAAATAAGACATATATACTACCTGTCAATTTTGTAATCTCCGCAAGCTTCAATATTCTAATGTAATCCACGGACGAGCGGCGGATTTTTAAAGTGTGATCAATGTAATAATCCAAACCACAATCACCGCCATTAAATTAGACTGTCTAGTTAAAATTTATAACTGAAGTGTTATTTTGTAATATAGTGATCACCTGACCTGGCTGCCAAGCCGTAAAGGGTAGATAGAGAGTTCAAGCAACAATTGAAGTCCTTACGGATATATGGTCATCCCATTCCCTACAACATATTATATCTGTATTAAAATAGGTGATGCGGCTTGAGATATGTTGTAGTTACCTACCAGTTGGTCAGCTGACCTGCCTGCCAAGACCTGTATTTAGTGGCCACGTAGCCAGCTAGATTCCTTCCTTCAATCAATCACTCCTTCTGATTACGTTGAGCACCTATGATAGTGGTAGCTATATATAATAAGATGGTTTTGGTGGTCATATGTGGGGGCAAGAGGTCACTTGTGTCCGTTCTGTGGGTGCAGCTCGGATCTCTGATTATGTCGGGGCTGCTTCTAGGTTGATTACGTTATCGGTTCTCCTGATAAAATTCACGCCGTTTTATTATCGCTGCTAACAACGCCTAGATAATCAGGAAAAGCCTTTTTCTTGTAGTTGTGGACAGAAATTTTCCAGACAGTGCGTGCCAGTTAGCTGCCTTAGTATCCACTCAAGTTTGAACATTCCTCATGAATTTCCATATGCGTAGGGACCTTCTGTCGCGGCATGTTGGATTCTCCCATCATGAACCGTCTGTTGAGACAAGAGCAGTCCCCCTCACTGGTGCTCTGTAGATGGAAACACCTATCGAGAAGGCCCAGGAGAAATACCAAACTGCTACAGAAACTTCGCAGTCGACGAATGAATCTCCACATGGATCAGACGACACACACGGCACTGACATACATAGTATGCCTTCTTTAAACACAGTCCCACGGCCAGAAGTTGTTGAGCAGTCTACAACTACGGAAAACATGTTCGACTCTGGAATGACTCAGCATCCCTCTCATTCTAATGTATTTCTGCCCGCCGATTCCACAGCAAGTCTTGCTCTCGGTTCAATATACGAGTTTGACTTGCTCTGGAATAACAGCAGTGATATGACCGACTTCCTTTCCACTGCCTTCTTCGATACGGACTATTCACTGTCTCATCTCTGGCAGACAGATATGTGGACAGTCGATAATAACCCCACGGCTGCTCCAGCTTGGGATGACCATGATAGAACAGACCAACCATCAAGAACCGTGGAGTCTGGAACTACTTTCTCTTCGTTGTCATCTCGGTTGCCACCATTGGAACCGGATTCTTTATCATTGAATACATCGAGGTTGCCAACTAACGAGTTAGGTTCGCATAAAGGTCTTGACACTATCAGTGATTCAATGGCTGGGTTACCTTGGAACATATCTGGTCGTGCGTACGAAAGAATATTTAACAGTATCCTGTCATATGAGCATATTCTGCCGGCAAGCTTCGTTATACCGTCTCGACACACTACCTCTCGATATATCGAGGGTTACTTTCGAGGGTTCCACGAACACTTTCCTTTCTTACATCCCCCGACACTCAAAACAGATATATTGGAACCAGAGCTTATCCTTGCCCTGGCCGCTGTAGGGGCATTCTACCTGTTTGAGCACGCCAATGGGTATCAGCTCTACTTGGGCTCGAAGGCGATCATCATGCACCGCCTCCAGCAGCGTAGCCAACTATCAATAGCAAATCTTGCGAAAAGCTTACTAGATTTCTCAAATTTTGGAATCCAATGGCTGGACCCATCTACCAGTGAAGCTCAACCAAGGCACGAAGTACGGACGACGCCAACATTTTCTCAAGCCGAGTTCCAGACCTTGCAATCACTGATCATACTTATTGCAATGACTGCATGGGCGGACGCACCCGCTGTGCGAGAGGCAATATCAATGGGAAGCCAACTCGCAATGCTAGTTCGAGAAGCGGGACTATTTAGCCCCGATGAAATCGTTGGAGAATGTGAATGGCTAGATTGGGTACGTCGCGAAGAACGAAGACGGACTGTTTTTGTTGCATACATTCTTTTGAACCTCTGCAGTATTGCGTATGACGTACCACTTATGATATTGAATGGAGAGATCCGTCTTTGCCTTCCTCACTGCAATACAGAGCGGGTGCTTACATCTGCTCCGACTGGCGGCATACGAGACAGACTTACGGTCACACCGAGCGTCAGTTCCAATCAACTCTAGATGAAATACTCCGTGGGCGAGATGTGTATAAAGAAGAACCTCTTTCCGCCCTTGGGAATTATGCGTTAATCAATACCTTAATCTAATATATCTTTATTAGAAGATAAACCTCCGCCAGCCCTGCATTGCGACCAGATATAGTAAAATAGTTTAAGTTAGCTCTCCAGTCCTGGTAATAATCTTGGGAGTCCATGTAGGAGATATTACTAGATCCTTCTTCTCTAAATGGACCTCTGGGTTTTAACTCAGCAGCCTTATTGCGGCTTACTTACCTTCGGCTCAACGCTAATTTAAGGCCATGCTGGAACCTGATGTCTCTGGATCTGAAGTTCATCGCCTGAGTATTTATAGATGAAGCTGCCCCCCTTTTCACACGGTCTCCCCATGTTGATAGGGCTGTACTTCAGTGCATTCATGCCTTGAGTATTCTGATTTGAGTTGGCATAGCATTTATTTCCTGTTCTCAGACTATGAAGGGGAGCATTCAACATCCCCTCTGTACACTTCAGTGTGCTTTTCTATTGAGTTGATGGCTGGCGGCAATTTCCGATGAAGTGCAGAACTCTGGGTTATAATCTCTAAGGGAGGACGGGAGAAAACTTCTGAGAATGATCGCTAGGCTCATCAGGGAAACGGATATGGCCAACACGCTGGAAACGAATGAAATTGATGGGTTTTGCATCCGTCGCATGGCCGCCACAGTCGTTAGGCTGTGGGCTGAAACCTTTCGAGGGGTCCACATTTTCCAAATTGTGCGGGTCATCGGAGACAGCCTTTCTACTCTTGCCGACATGCTGGAAGCACAATTAGCAGTGACTACTACATGTGAGAAGCTGTGTTAACTTTATTACAGATTCTAGTGTCAAATGCCCAGCACCCCCCACAGCTCTGTATCACAGTTGGAGATAATTTGGTTTTCCGTGCGCATGTACTTCAACTTTGGGCCACTGGCTTATTATCGTCCCTATTGGTCTGCAGACGAGCACCTTCTTGGACCCCTTCCGAATACAGAATTCCTTGCAGTGAATTGAAGGCCACGACAAGGGTCTTGGATATATTTTTGGTCTCTTTGGAAGGTTCTTTTTCGAGAACACTTCCACACAACGGGGTTGTCACTTGAATGTCTACGAGTACCAATCCTGCCGCCGGACATCATCTCATCTTCTCATCTCTTTTCTGCCTCTTCAAACAAACCGTGGCCAGTGGATTCTGAAGACCTCCCATTTTTGTTTACGACAAATTCTTTATCAGAGAAGCATGAGTGGCAATTAATCAAAATCAATGCTCTCCATCCTCGAGCATCTCGAAGGGACTGAATATCGGGAGGAAATGGCAAAACTATCTAGAGGAGCTACCTTGGAACCCAGCTTGCGTTGCCTCTAATTAGTGACTTATGATGGCAACGTCCGCAGTCATTACAGCCGACTTCAGATTCGACACAGCCTAGGCTGGCATGAGAGTCATTAAGTGTTTAGGTTAATTTTTTTTTTCCCCGCCCATCTATATATAACTATACGGCCGCTTTGCTAGACTATAGAGCTATCGCGCTACACGTCGATAATTACTAGAATGAAACTGGCTGTCTCTTAATATTTGGGTCCTAGTCGGTTTTGTTCATTAGTAAATGTGATATTTCACAGAGTTATATCTGCTGCAAAGCTTCCCACCAGCTCTTCTAAGATGGATATCGGAGTAGAATGAGGATCTCCTTAGTCAAGCTACTATGGCGTTACACGAGCATCACTCATTGAGGACATTCAGCTAGTTGAACGAGAACATTGTATCTTCTATAGTGATATTGTGTTATTGTGTAAATTGCCATCATTTCCCTGATTCCGGTATATGGACTTTTGTTTTTGACCGCGGTTTGCACATACAGTGATGTGAAGCTTTCTATTTATTATTCCAATAAAACCTCACATTTCATCATCCCGTCATGCGGCTTCTGCTTGATACTTCCCTGATCATCCACAAGTATTCCATCTCAATCTACTGTTCATCCTGATGAATGAATGAATTTTCTGGACAAGTTGATGCGTGAACGATGATAATCTAGTTTGATACCAGGCAGGATCTTCATGATTAATTTATCACCGCTCGCTGTCAGACGCAATTGATGGAACGGATCGAATTCTACAGTCAAGTCTATTTTTTTTCTCCAAAGCTGCCCAACGGCGCTTTCGATGAAGCATTCAGTTATCAAACAGAATAGGAACAAATGAGTTGGTCTCATTCTCTTTCAATCTGACTGGACATTAGAAAGCTACTGGGGATCCTCCTGTAAATCCTAGAAACCTGTCTCGCGTTTTTCACCCGAACAATGTGGGGTTTATTTTGGCTTGTGGTTTTCTCTCCAAAGTCTTTGGGGGCAGAGAAACTTGGATATCACTGGCCAACATCCTTTGGTGGGGCATTGCCCTATCTACCTAACTTTATTTAATCTAACAATCGTTGGGGTCATAAGTGACGAAAGGTGTCTGCCTACATCACGGTGAAATAATAAGGTTAGACTTCAATTTGCAAGAATTATTGGCCTGGCTTTTCTTCCTCACCATACGATGGACATCAGGCTTCCTTGGATTTTTTGTCAGGCTTTATTACTCGTTCTTTCCACGACAGTCTCACTGCCACGCAAAAAGAAAATTCTTGACAGACCATTGTATTAATTAGATAGAGCTCGATTCAATTCTTCTCCACTTTTGCAAAGGTTTAGAGAAAGAAAAGACCGGGAATTTCAACCCCAACCAAATTCTGTTTCTCCTACTCCAAGTGACAGTGTGACAAGTACGGCAAGCCATTAGGGCCAAATTACAAATATACCATTTTTAGTAATAAAAATTGACCACCAGACTTTCCACCTGGCAAGCCTCCTATTCTCTGTATATCTCCTTCCTTTATTCTCTTTCTTCCTGGCTGTATGAAGCAAAAATGCCGCGAGAAAGAATTAATTTAAAGTTATATAAGACTATAATTACCTCTCTTTATTAAAATGACACCTCTTCTATCTAGATTGCGCGTCGTCTCTCGTCATGTGCAAAATCTGGGGATTACACTTACTAATAGGCTGCACCCCAGAACCTGACAGTGACCTGACAGTGAAGTGGATGGGCGGGGTGGGGTGCAATAGATGGGCAAACCGCACCAGATGGACAGACGCATCTATGGGAAAAATCTAGGGGATCCACCAGTGATGACTACAAGGGCCACTATTGGTCGAGCCGAGTCAGGGTCGTGAGCACCCTCTATAGTGATAGTTTAGATGATACCAGTTTTAATAGGAACCTATACAGATTAGGGGGGTGACAGTCAAAATGGCTAGGGCATGGTAGACGGGAATGGTGGGGCGAAGTGGGGCGTGGTAGACAGGCGGATCACACAAGATAGACAGGTGGCGGGGTGATTGATCCATGCTTTTCATTGTTGGTAGTGTTTAATAGCTGGTCAGTATTTATTACTAAAACACAGTCGATAATCGTCAGTAAACCTGATATTGGAATATTTTTATAGAAAGCCTAGGCATTATATACTAGGACTAGGATATTTTAATATTTTTCTATGCATCTATCAAACTTTATATAGATAGTCAGTAGATATATCAGCATAAACCTCTTGCAGTTCTATAAAGCAACACGCTTGTATTGCTTTTTAATAAGCAGGCCGGGAATATATGCAGGCACTGTCAGAAGAACGCATTAAAATTCCTTCGACCAAGACCTTCAACCTGAAAAACGACGAATTTCAACGTGGCTGGCTGATAATTTGGCGCGCAACACACTTTCTCTGACCACAAACTGGTATCTAGGCCTCGTAGTGGAGCAGTCATGCTGCGGTATTTTTTTCTTTCTCGGCACTTTTTCTTCATGGGAATCGATCGTTCGACCAATAAGCTACGAATTGGAGTCATAAGCGGTGCTACCTGAGATGAACTAGTGGAGGACTATCAGCAGCCACTGTGGATCGACGGTGACCATGACAGGATTGGCAGCGTCGATCGTATTCTGTTAATGCGCTTATTGGCTGTACTGTCGAGCTGAATGATTCGAATCCTTCAGCTGAAATGTCTTGAACTTTGTTATGGATGCTGCCACGTATCATTCTACAAACTTCCTAGTTCAATAGTTTGTGGATCCGGACATGATTATTTCTTCTCTTTCTCATACACACCATATCACTCCAAGGGAACTGCATCCATCACAGCAATCCCTGGATAAAATCCACCGCACTCCACGGCAGCGAAATACTCCCGATCGACTCCTGCACCGCCATATCCCGCACTCCCCAGGGAAAAGTATTGTAAATCAACACCAGCCCAATGGCCAGATCAGCAACGTGCAGGATTATACCAACATGGGGGCCTGCTTTCGACCCGCCCAGAGCGCCTTTGATCCACGCTTCCGAAAATCCCTGGAGGACGACGCCGACGGGTTGGGCGCAGAAGAAGGCCAATGTCCACATTGTTGATCGAACATCAAGGGAGCCCGCGTAGGATGCCGATGCGTGGACAAGACTGGATAATACGAAGCAGACGAGGAGAGTGGGTGGACCGGGTGGGACGAGGGATTGGGCGGCGGTGAGGAATCCGTTTTTGAAGAGATCGTGCCAGAGTTTGCCCCAGATGTCTGTTCGGCTTGTTAGTAGATTCTTTCTTCGGGCAGACATGCATACCTTTGAGCCGGAGGCGCTGGAGATCCGTCAGCCTGCCAAAGAGGGAGGGATATGACCGTGGTTCATGGGAGAGGAGTCCTACGCCTATCAGGGTGGATAGTGCGTGTAGTCCATCGACAATGGCGAAGATGAACAATGCCGTGCCGATGATTTCCGCTGGGATGACCATCGTCGATTCAAACTTCCAGATCAACAGGAAATGGTGGGACAGATCCACCGCAGTATACGCGACCAGCAACCTCCCCACCTGCTTCGCGATACATTGCCACGAGGAGGTATCGCTTTCACCGCTAGACTGCCCCTCTTTCAGCTGTGGATAGCCCCCTTTCGAAGCGGCATGTTCCCAGCCAATCCCGCGGAAGTTGGTTGTCAGATCCAGAGCCCAAAGCAGTCGGTGATAGCCTAGCGGTGGGACTGATTCCCAGTGATAAGCCTCTTTGGCGGATGGAGGGCTTCGTCGGAGGCGCTTCACTTGGTTGGGGCTGTGGATGAAGATGAGGTTGGCGGACCAGATGATGTACCAGGAGGAGAAGAAGCCATTGCTGTAGTTGAGCAGAGCGTTTCCAAACGGAGGATTGAAGATGGATGTAAGAGCACTCGCTGCAATGACAGTGTAGATGGCCAATCGAGGGACGAGGGACGAGTAGGTAACTTCAGCAAAGTAGATCGAGAGGAGGAGAAGAATAGGGGGAACGAAGGGAAGCAACATCATGGCGATGAACAAGCATAGCACTCCCTTCTAATGGGCTTTATCGCCTTTTTATCGTGATAGAACAGCCGTAGTGGATCCGTTACATCTGGATCACGGACTTGATTCAATTAGCTACGAGGTGTTTCCACTTGAATCCACCGGGTTCATTAGTTCTGCTGTGCATCGACAGCTGTCTGCAGATCCCAGCTGATGGTCACGTCATTGAAGTTTGTAACGAGGAAAGTATATAGGAGAGGGGGCTCACCTTCTGTAATCAACCACCATGGAGTGCATTCACCACACTGTCTGGCTACGGCCTGGTCTGGCTGGGGATATCTATCTTCACGTGAAACCATGGATCGCTGTCTCGATCCTGCCAGTCCTCTTCATCTGTTACTTTGTCTACCAAGTCTATCTGCACCCGTTAGCCAAATATCCCGGTCCACTGCTGGCCAAACTCACCTTTCTCCGAGCGGGATACCATGCCTGGAAGGGCGATATCCATCTGGATGAGTGGGCATGTCATCAGAAATATGGTATTTCCTCCTGTCTCCTTCTTCGACCGTTATAATAACCAAGCAGGCCCAATTGTCCGGTATGGTCCAGACCATATTCTCTTCGATACGAGCACAGGCAACAAAGGTAACGATACCCGATCTGGCTTTTAGGATGATACTAACCATATAGATACTTACGGAATGGGCCGAAATACTTGGAAACACCACAACTTTGCCGCTCTGAACCCCCGAGCAGCCAACCTGGTGACCATGTACGACAAGAAAGAACACGCCAGGCGACGCCGTCTCATCGGCCCTGCCTTTACCGACACCAGCATCAAGCGATTTGAGCCCAAGATCCTGCACCATCTGCGTGTCTTCTCCGCGCAGATCAGCGCACACCAACAACCAGACGGATGGAGTGCCCCATTGAAAATGTCCAACTGGTGTGCTTATCTTGTCTTCGATATCATGACCGAGTTCCTATTCGATAGCAACTACCGTCTGCTCGAGTCGAACGAGTATCGATACGTCCTGCATGATATTGAAGATGCAAGCGCCCGGAATGCGGTCCTGAGTTACCTCCCTTTTCTGAAGATCGGGAGCCTGGATAGGAAGCTTTTTCCGGAAGCAGCTACCGGGACGAGGGGATTCTGGCGGTTTATGCTCAAAGCCATGGATACCAGGTCTAAAGGGAAGCCGTCTGGGAATGATGTCTTTACCTATCTGACTGGCGCAAAGGACGACCAGTCCGGGACGAGTCTGAATTCGCAGGCGATTCAGTCGGAAGCAGGCATTCTGGCGTTGGCGGGTGAGTTATAAATTTTATATACTGTATACTATCGTATAAATAAGCTGATGATGCAAGGCCTGGACACAACAACAGCCGCCATGGCCGCCTTCTTCTTCTACCTCACCAGAAACCCCCACGCTTACTATAAACTCGCCTCGGAAATCAGATCGACCTTCCCCTCTGCCGACGACATCCAGCTCGGCCCAGCCCTCCACCGCTGCGCCTATCTACACGCCTGTGTCGACGAGACCCTCCGCATCTCACCCCCCATCGGATCCTGCCCCTGGCGCGAAGTCGGCGACGGAGGCGAGTTCATCGACGGCCACTTCATGGCGGAGGGATGCAGCGTCGGCACGGCCTTCTACAGTATCCACCATAACCCGGCCTACTTTCTGCGTCCGCACGAGTTCATCCCCGAGAGGTGGATTGTCGCGGATGGGGATGATGTGGGGAAAGTGGACCAGATTGCTGCTGCACGGGCGGCGTTTACTCCCTTCTCGATGGGGGCGAGAGGATGTATTGGGCGGCCGTTGGCGTATTCTGAGTTGCTGCTTACTGCTGCCATGATGATCTGGAAGTATGACTTTCGGGCTGGGGATGGGGAGTTGGGTGCTGGCCATCCGCTGGGAGAGCAGGGACGGACGAATCCGATGGAGTTTCAGATTCTGGATCGGATTATGGCGGTGGTCGAGGGGCCGATGATTCAGTTTCGGTCGAGATGATAGATCTTATAGTCATGTTATGAGATAGAGGTAGAGTATAGACTTATGATAGTCCTATAGAGGGTGCATCCGGGGGGGCACTGTGCGATCCAGAGGGTGTGCCCTATAGTCATCACTGGTGGATCCCCCCGTATTTTTCCCCTCAATGCGCCCGTCTATCCAGTGTGATCTGCCTGTCTACCATGCCCTGGCCATTTTGACTCTCACCCCCCTAATCTGTATAGGTTCCTATTAAAACTAGACACTACTCCGAGCCAAATCATATTCCATCCAAACATCGCAATGCTTGGGTTATTCCGTCGTCATTTTCAATAGAAAGCTATAAACAGTGGAGCCTTGAACAGCATCCTGAAAATGAAGAGTCAACCAACACTAGTCTATATCCGCAAAAGCTAATCACAACGACCGGACTCGATTGCTGATGACAAGTCCATCTTTTCCTCGCGCCCCCAGAGCCAACAAAAGTCCGATAAATCTTGCTTAAGAGTTTCTAATTCTGATAGACAGACATCTTTAACCTGGTTACTCTGCAATGCCACCAGAGCGTCCGCCAGGATTGCATGTCGATTTGGGGGTGAGACTGTACTTTCCAGCTGCATTGCCATTTTAACTGGCATACTAACTTCGAATGTAGCAAAGAGAGCAAGTATAATAGGCAATGAGTATTCCCCATTCTGGAGGTCCTCTGCACAAGCGCCTTTGGCGCTGACATAGTCCAACGAGTAGACGTTCTTACAGTCGTTCTGAAGATGGCAATACCAGCTGCTTCGATGTTAGGTTTTTAATTATCGTGGTGGGGGATGGATTGATTGACTCACCCGATCTGAGTCATTAGATTGTCTCTGGAGGTATCGCCGTATAGAAGATGCCCGAGTAGTCGGAAAAGAGCTCCGGTTTTCCAAGATGCGGCTTGCCTGTATGAGGCCAACGCGGTGGCCCTGTCAAGGTCCGGCATTCCATCTCGGCGCCAAACGAGTGATATATCTTGTCCTGTGGATAATTGATGATTATTAGCTTTTGCCTTCATCGCGAATATAATTGGTACTATAATCGTATTCACCTTTGTGTATATCATAAATATCATTCAAAACCAACCGCTCAACCGATGGCCGGTACTCTGCTATCCTACCCAGAACCTCGAATATACACATGTAGGCACGATTGATAGTCTCGCTCCGGCCAAACACAAGATGTGCCGCCTCGCATCCTTTGCGAAGATCGCTGTTATCGGCAATATCGTCTACCAGAATGGCCCCAAAGTGAATAGCATCCATCAAGTCCATCGCAAGCTCGTAATATCGCGGATCGGCCGTTTTCAAGTCGGGTGTGAGACGATAGACGAATTTGGCAAAATGGTGACGGCCATAGAGGTTAAGTAATCGTTCGTAAGGGCAGGAATGTTGTTGCTCGACGATCTGTTTCTCTGATGGTGCTTTGGTTGTTGCCCATGTCCCTCGTCGCCTTCGGACATGAGACTGAGACTTTGGACTTTTGAAAAAGCTGATTGTAGTAACCACCCCCAGTGTAAAACAGATGCCTGCAATAAGACCTGTCTGTATTTGGCGATTGGCCGGAGTCCTGCTTAGGAAATCCATGCCTCCAGTTCGTGATGTGATGCTGTGTAGTATTCTGATGGATGCAGGATAATTCATTCTACTTATACAAGGGCCGTAGGTGGAGTTCACTACGTGGGCCTGTCTTTACTAGTATGTTGATACTATGTAAATCTTCAGGTTAGTTAGACTAGGCTCTCTAGTTCGAAGACGTCCCACCGCTTGGCAAATGCATAAGTGATACCATAATAAACTGCCTGCTGACAGATGAGAACAATCAATCCAGATCGACCATTTTGACGAGGACAATCTGCATCAAAGAAGGATCATCTCAGCCGCAGCTGAGCTTACGAACCCAGTCCCACTAAAGTCCAAGCATCTTTCAACTACAGCAAGCAGTCTCCACGAGTGCTTTTTCAGCTCCCCCACAGAGATCTCGAGATCAGACCCACTCTTTGAAATTCGTCGGTGTGGCAGTGTCAGCTCTGCCACAATCCCCCTGTCATTTATACTTAGTGTCATGTATACTTAGTACCAATCGCTGAATTGTACTGTGCGCGGAGCGAGCTATGCACCCTATATGCTTGCTCGCACTCAGCATTTTTAGAAAGGCACTGGCAGGTGTTGAAGGGAATTTAAATGGGGTGATACACCATCTACACCCTGCATTACGCATTACTTTGTTATTAGTGCGCTACTAAATAAGGCGGTCCTGGGCATCTTCACACATCAAATGCCAAGAAAATGGTCTTTTGGCCAGTGGGATAGATGTCCACATCTTATTACTTGATGGGTTATGGATGTGGATTAAGGAATAAGGTGTGGATAGAGTAACATCCAATGGGCTGGTCGCGCTTGTATACTGATCTCAATGTAATTGGTATATTGGTCAGCATTTACAAAAGCTGGAGAACCGAATTTCAGATTGGGTTATTGGGTGTGGATAGAGTCAGCCTTGAAATGTTGTGGCGAGTAATCCCCAACTCAGCATGTACTCAATCCCGTCAGGTTGGCAAATATTAGGCACACTTATAAATGCTTCTCCACCCGGCGTAAAGAAATTCAAGAAGAGAAAGGAAACGGCTGATTTGAATAATAAAAAAATAATGAGAAATATCAGTGGGCAGGCAGCTAAGATGTCCTCCATCTCTAAGAAGAAAATCAATCACCATTGACCAATTACCTTACATAACCTCTCATCGACCAGCCCGAAAGGCAGCGGCACCGCATTCGGTCCCCTGCCTAGACGCTACGGGTGATAGTTTTCTGGGGTGAATTGCAGAACACACTTAAATACTAAATACTAAAAGAGGTAAGGAAAGAAATTAAATTTTTCTTCCAAAAAAAAAAGGTTGTATTTTTACTACACATACTCCGTAATCACCACTATTATGTACAAGTCATTCAAGGGTATCCCTTTAAGCAATGGAGAAACACTGGTATTATCGAGTGAATATTAATAGAATTAATTATAAGCTAGAAAAAGTTCCTTATAACCAGTCGCACTAAATTAGTCGCGCTCAGCCCAGTCCATCCGGTTACTGCCCGCGCTGGAAAGGGGAGATAATTGATGATCACCCCACCGTCAATCGCATCAGAAAGCAAATCAGCCGGTATCCATTTGAACCATGGTGCAATGTAGCGGCCTAGGATCTTAAAGAATAGTCCCTGACGGAGTTGTAAGCGGGTCATGGGCGAAGACAGTTTGCAAATAAGTGAAACACGTTTGAGATGCTTTTTCTGAAATGCATTGAGGAGGTCATCCATTTCCTGATGCGTTGGTTTTGTTGTTCCTGTTCGAGTCACCAGGGCATGGAGGAAATTAGCTAGCTCAGCAGCGTCTTCGATGGCGAGGTTGGCACCCTGTCCGAGGTTGGGTGTCATCTATAGAGATAAGACATCAGCACGCCTTTTCAGGAAGTTGGAGTATTGAGTGGGGGGAGTTTCTTCTTACCTTGTGTATGCTATCACCAATGCAAACAATTCGACCAGAATGCCAGGACTGGAGCATGCCTTCTTCCAGTGGAGTTATGGCAACAGTTTCTCGGTTTTTCCAGACATTCCGGAAGTAGACTGCATTGCGAATCCAGATATCTCCGAGTCGCTCACACAGATCGACAGCATCCTGCTGCGAGAAATGTGGGTTATGAGGATATGTGTATTTCCGATCTAGCTTATCAACAATGAACCAGTATAGCTTTCCTCCTGGGCCTTGGTATATCATTATTGTGAAGCCGTCATGGAAGCAAGCTATTTGCTCTCCAATATCGATTCCTGGCACGGCTGATGAGATCCCAAACACACATGAGTAGTCTACTGTGTAACCTTTTGAAAACTGTCAGAGCCTTCCAACAACTGGATCTGGATACAGCGAAAGATTTGCAAGCATACCTGTTTTCTCCTGTAAAGCGATCCGCTCGAGACCTGGAAAGTTTGAGGAAGACCACATCTCTGAACGCACTGTACTGTGAACCCCATCTGCGCCCACAACTAGATCTCCCTCATATGCCACTCCAGCCTTCGTAGTCACACGCACTCGATCCTTCAAATTCTCCAACTTATCTACTTGCTGACCAACATGTATATGTGAAGTATCCTCGAACGACTCGTGAATCGCCCCGATAAGTTCTGCTCTGGTGAGAAATGCGTAGGGAAATCCGGATCTGTCAATATCTATATTAGCCTACACGGCGATCTCAACCACGGAATAATAGAGTAGATTAGAAAAATACCTTTCCCATACTGTGACGGGATAGTCACTGGGAAGCGCGAAGCCATCCGGAAAGGAGATGTGAGCCCTTGTGAGTGGTTCAGTCAGTTTCTCAACAAGACTGTAGATCCCCAACTGCTCGAGGATTCTTCCGCCGTTTGGGAGAACACCAATCGAGGCTCCAACCTGTGCGGTAATGACTTTATGCTTTTCAAGGACAACATTATCAATTCCAGCGGCATTGAGACAATGAGAGAGGGTCAGACCCGCTATAGAGCCTCCAACAATGATAACCTTGAAATGTGACTCCATGCTACTGGTTGTGTGTATGTTAGTGATAAGATAATAACAAGAGGAGGCTAGGTACCTATATAGGGGATTAAAATGTAAATGGCTCCACAAAGATCAGCGTGCTTGATTTTTCAAAAAAAAAAAAAAACCCATTGGCAGGATGGTCAAACAGTGGAAATCCATACTATGCATTAGTGCCTGAACCCATCACAGGTCAATATTACACCATGCACAACGTATTCACGGCTATGCAGTGCTGGCCAAATTAAAATTATTTTCCAGGTGGTACCCATTCTGTGGGAACCCCAAAAGAGCCACCAGGCTCAAAGGCGCCCAGATGGGCGGTAGAAGGCGAAGAAAAGTGGTAGAATGTATATTGTATCCCACTGCATCAGACCCGTACTCTGTCTCTTGCGGTGAGTATCTATTGTATTGCGACAACTAGCGCGTTTCTAACTCTTGGCGGCACAAGGATTCGAATTCAGCTGGATAAGACTTGTGAGTATTGAAGTTTTCCATTTGGAGAGGCTGAGCGATCACCCTATCTATTATGCGCTCCGCCTGTGGGGACAATCAGCGCGCGATGACCCTCAGCTTCGAGCTCGATGCCTCTTTAATTGGGTTGGTGTCTTCGCCAGCGTCCTAATACCCCCCGCCCTTGGTTTCCAAATAGTGTGTTTTTAAATTTAATAGTTCTATTCAAGAGCAGGTTGCCCCCGTATCTTCGAGCTAGCTATATTAAATGGTGTCTTAAGCGAAGAAAAGGATTGGAGAGAGCCACATGTGTATATCGCCCAAATCACCCATGGTCACGTGGCCAAAAAGCGGCCTCCCCTAACTCACTCTAGGGACACCCAGGTTAAGCCACACGCCGGCAGTGTTGCGACATATCGATATAGATTACCTAACGTAATCGGACACCGAGCTGCGCGGCGCGCGGCGGCTAACTCTGCACCTATGATTCTAATGAAATGCAGTCTTATTTTTAAAGCTTTTTATACCTATATAAATATAATAAATTAAGAAATAAAAGAATAATTATTTAATAGGGTATTTTAACTAGCTATAACCTTCTTAGTTATAATTACTATAGTATATAGTATACTATAGCTTTAGTCCTAATAATAGATCTAATTCTACTTCCTTCTCTCTCTCTTAGAGTTGCATAGGGGTTGGGGTGGGTTCCCCACTAGGTTTCTAGAAGGTCATATAATATACTAGTCCTAAATAGGCTAGTTTAGGTTAGGGGACCTAATAGAATCCACCTTACTCACTCTCTATATTTTGAATACTTATATTCTTATTCACTGTATTATTTAATATATTAATATATATATATATATTCTTTATATATTAGAATATATATTCTTAATTAATATAAAATTATTTTTTATATTTATAACTATAATAAGTATATGAGGTATAGTTATAACTCTTTAAATCTATAATATAGGAAAGGCCTTTTAAAAAATAGTATTTATAAAAAATTTTAATAATATAACTAGTCTCTTTAATTTTATTAGCTTACTAAAATATGGTGATCGAATGGTCCATGAATGCCTAACAATTCTCAAAGCCCAAACATTCTGAGCCAAAGGTCTTAGCAACGTCGCTAGATGGTAGATAACTCGGTGCTCCGAGAGTGGTCGTGGCCAACATCCCGGATGGCTGGAAATCAGTGACAGGTGGATAAATGCTCCTAGATGGTCTTTGTAGACCATGATGTCCCGAGTCAAGGCCTGAGGAGGTAGCAGCCTTTTTCTTCCTTTCAGAAGGGACAGCATGGCTTGAATCAGTCAACGAGTGCTTGCGGGTATAGAAACAGTCGCTCCCGTTGTTCCGACACCAATGACATGGTTGCTGTCCATCTCATCAAATCTTAAGAGCATTGCAGGGCTTGCATGCTCGAGACACCCGACATCATTCTTTTGGGTTGCACGGAGATCCCTGAGTGTGGATTGGCGGGAGAGTGAATCTCTACTTCATCTTGAGCTCTGCCATCGGGTTAAATTTATTTCCTATGATGGATCGCGTATTATTAGGAAGCCATCATCAAGGACCGACTACAGAATAACAGATTGAGGTACAAATAATGATATCTGGGTGACAAGTATCTACAACTCGTCTTTCACCTGTCCATGCACCTTCCGCCCAGTGACATCTCCCTCCACCCACCACGGCTTAGTTACAGTCCGAATAGAGTTACTACCACAGTGAACCTCCCCCCCATCTCTATGATGCGAATACCAGTTATCGATATATGTAACCTGGTACCCAATCTTACCATAGACATCACGGGTCGCCTTCTGCAGAATATCCACACCATTGATGACAGGACCCCAAGGGTTTGGAGACAGATATTGCGTATCACTCAACACCACACCATTAATGACACCTGGGTGCAGTGACGCTGCATGAATCTTGCTGCAATTACGTTCGGGATTCACGCCCTCATCTTGGCCCCAGCAGACGCCTGTTTCGAATATGCTGGGGACTGGATAGATGTCGCTGTCTGGGAGGCCGGTTTCGTCTTGCAGGATCTTTCTGGTGGCTTGGATGCGTTCAGCGAAAGCGTGGTTTTTCTTAATGAGGTCTTCCTTGGACAATAGTTCACTGATCGTATAGCTGGGGATGAATGGATCAGGAGGACTGGCGTGGAGTATAGTCGAATTCTTACGCGAGAAAACAGGCGTCTTACCGTGCCCATCCTCTTTTGCCTTTTTAAGAATCTCAAGACCAGCGATGGGATCGGCGATGAACAACACCCAGCCATGGAGACTTTCCTTGTACGGAAGAAATTGGAGAAACTCATCCACGTGTCCAACACCAAGCCAGTCTGCATCTAGTAGCAGTGGGTCCTGGACTTCTTGGGCACGCATATATCCGTAGACCTGTGGATCCCAGTCTCCATGAGAGCCCTCAATGATCCGGCCAGCGGGGTATGATTTGCCATTGTGTGAGTAGGGAGGGATAGTTTCTAGATTTCCCATCGAGTTCACTTCGTCTCGGGTACCGCCTGTACTGTAGACTGCGCCTCGTCCCGTTTTTCGGAGATACTCGAAGACCTGTCGTCCGGCTACGCGGGATGGCTGCGATGAGCGAACCATCACTTGGAGAGTGACCAAACCGTGTGGTCCCGGCATGGAGGTATACCCTGGTTCCAGCAGATCCTGGGCCCAGACGTCGTCTGAATGGGAGAACAGAAATAACGGCTTATTAACGCCCGTGCTTTTGATGGCCGCCTCAACATCATTGACGAATTGGAACTGGTCTGGAGTGGAGGATTTGTTGCCGGCTGTTGTTATGAATTCTTCTGCGAGCTGGAGATGGTGATGGCTGAGAACGGGCGCCACTCGCAGACGGACGTAATCATCCGAATGGTGAGTAGTATTCTGAACATGGAAGTGCACTTCGACTCGTCCATCCCAGCCTCCCGGTCGCCGAGTATCTCGTCCGTCAATGCCCAGTATCAGACCGTGATCAAGGTCTTTCGCACTGAACCTGTGATCATTGTCCACGATCAGCCAGCCTTGTTTCTTATCTTGACGAAATATCCGCACATTCCTCCTCGCAATCTCATCGTGAACAGCAACGGTCCCCCAGGCATCCGGTGCAAGGCCTGGTATAGGTATCGTTCTCAGGGGAGCCAGATACGCAGGCGACCGTTGTATATCATCAGATGCATCATGGCATGCCGCCAGGGCCTCATCTGAGAGAGGGACGCCTGCGAGAGCTGTCTTGGAGCAGCGCCGGTCTGTATCGCCGATATTGGGCAGGAAAATTGCGCCCGCTGTATTGGACCATGAGAGTTTATTGCTTTGGTCGGCGGAGGAGGATATATCGACTGTTCCGTGTCGGTTACTGTCTGCGCGGATGTCTGCCTGGAAGGCTAGACATGTGTATATGCTTAAGATGAAGTAGGAGACTGTCACTTTTGTTAGACTGTGCTAGGATGCTGGGCGGAGTAGATACTTACCGAGAGAGCGGGAAAAGAAGCAAGGGGGACCCATTGTTGCTGTTAATTAAATGCGTTGTCTCGAGTACAAATGTTGATGACAAGCAGGTATGTGTGCGTGTTTTCGCAGGAATGTGGTTCTGAAATAGGATCACGACCGAACAATTCTGCATCAATTGAATCCTGTAGTGGGGCGCATAATGCGTACTTGAGTAAACGTCTCATTACATCAGGGTAGTACACACATGCTATGTGACACAGTATGTACATGTACATGACACGGTAACCTCTCGAGTCTTGCAGTCTGCCAACAAATCGGAGCTCGATAAGGATCGCTGTTACCAAAGACAGCCATGGTTAGCGTGAAACCCCGCTCTTTTCGGCTGGCTGAGATAATCGAGCAGATGTTTGCGTATAGCACTTTTGTCATGAACGGGAATCGGCATGCCAAGACGGACGTTCCCTAGTGTCCGAAGGATCAACCTGAAGCCTTGCCACGCAAATCAGTGGCAAACGACTTAAATGGCCGTGGGGAAAAGCAAGAATGTATATTCAGCTCGCCTCAAATCGCAACCGGAAGCAGGTGTATTTGCGGGGAAGGCAGAGATTACGTATTATGGAGAGATGCCAGTATGTGCGGGACAATCATGCTCCACTAAGACGATGTCCCGGAGTCGGATCCGTTATTCATAAACGACGACTGGTTCGACGTAGATGCGATATTGCTAAGACATATTCAATATTCCGTACAATAATATCAAAAATGCGGTTGTCTACCTCGTTGCAAGTACTTGCCTGGGCCGGCATCGCAACAGCGCAGAAGCAGTACCCTTTCCACTCGACCCAGGGCTTTCTAAAAGATGCCAATGTTACATACAAGACAGTACCGGTACGCTTGTAACTCATCCATGACAATCCTGATGATTTACTCATCTTCCACAAGGGCAATATCTGCGGCGGCATCGATTCATACAGTGGCTATGCCAACTTCCCGCCAAACTCCATGGTAGGAGTAGACCACAACTATCCAATCCACTCCTTCTTTTGGTATTTCAAAGCGAAGGAAAACCCCAAAACCGCACCACTGGTGATATGGCTGAGCGGCGGTCCTGGTGCCTCGTCCATGTTTGCTACCTTTACTGAGAACGGGCCTTGTCATGTAAATCCTGATCTGACGACAACTGAGAATCCGTGGTCCTGGAATCAGAAGTACAATCTTCTTTACTTGGACCAGCCTGTCCAAACGGGTTTCAGTTATGATGTCCTCACGAACGGGACATTGAATCTGACTACCGGCGAGATTTTACCATCTGATCCAAAACATCCCACACCCCCAGGCCCAGCCATTATTCCAGGCGTGTTTGGCAGCCAGAATCCGAGCTGGACAGCTAATACCACTACCAATGCGGCAAGGCATTTCTGGAATTTCCTCCAGGTGTGGCTGCGAGATTTTCACGTTCACGACTCCTCCGACCGATCCCTCAGCATCTGGACTGAGTCCTATGGCGGTCGTTATGGCCCTGGGTTCTCGGCCTATATTGAGCAACAGAACAAAGTGATTCAGAGGGGCTTGCTGCCTGGAGCACACAAAATCAATCTGACAACATTGGGAATCGTAAACGGTTGTGTCGATCTTTTGACCCAGGTCATCACGCGCCCGGAGTTTGCGTACGACAGGAATCCGTACAGGATCCCAGGCCTCACTCGACAGAACTTTAGCGATAGTGTAATCGCATACTCCCAGGAAGATGGCTGCCGGGATCGCATCCTAGCCTGTCTGTCCCTCGCGGAAAAGAATGATCCTGAAATGTACGGAAACCACACTGCGACGAATGCCGCCTGCAAAGACGCCAGCGACTTCTGTCAGAATGAGGTTGAAGGTCCATATACATACCGGAAAAAATGGGCCTTTTACGACATCACACACTGTTATTTGGATCCCTTCCCCGAGAATTATTTCGTCGATTACCTGGCCCAAGAACACGTACGGCAAGGGCTGGGTGTACCGGTCAACTACACCGATATTTCCAATGCCGTGGGGAAAGTGTTCAATGACACGGGGGACTTTCCGCGCAGAGATTCCAGTGGTGCTTTGCAGGATATTGCCGGTCTCCTTGACTCGGGTATAACGGTCGCGATGATGTACGGCGACCGGGACTTTGCGTGCAACTGGATTGGAGGTGAACGGGCCAGTCTGGGCGTAAACTACGCAAGTTCGGATGGATTTAGACAGGCTGGATACGCAAATGTCCTCAACAACGCTGGCTCAGACGTCGGCCAGGTCCGCCAACATGGGCGATTTTCCTTCACGCGGGTCTATCAGTCAGGACACATGGTTCCGGCGTCACAGCCAAAAGTGGCATATTCTATCCTGGAGCGAGTCATGAGCGGAAAGGACGTTGCGACGGGAAAGCATTCCGTCGACGATGGTTATTCCACTGATGGGCCCTGGAATTCAACTACTATTCTCGTTCCAGAGAAACCCCCGTCGCCTAAGTGTTATTTGCGAGCGATGCCGGCTACGTGTGCGGAGTGTCAGATCAAGGCAGTCAGGAGTGGAACTGCTACTATTAAAGATGGTATCGTGACTGACCCCAAGTTTCCAGATGATATATGCCCGAGGTTTCCGTGAGCATAGTTCCCGAAAAATAAGTATTTACGCTTATATCCTAAGTCTTATGTGTCTTGGCCAAAACTTGGATATGACTTTATTATAGTAGGCCAGTCTCTTTCTCAATCTGTCGTTACAATGCAGATCAGGTTGACATTGGACCACACCGTTGCCAGCGCAAGCCAAAATCATGATTAATTTGGCGTCCCTCTTTTTGTCATAGATATCGTAAGTCTCTAGAGATCTCAATGTAATCACGATTCTCACATAGATCCCCTAAAAAAATGATATTAGATTCATGAACGCTGGAAAAAGCATGGTACAGCCAGAATGCCCTCTCGTCCTCTCGTGGGAGCGCAATTTTTTCCGACAAGCCAATGACAAAGTCGATTCTACATCGGAAGTGATATCCCTTGTTTATTGTGGATACTGTTTTATTCCTTGGTACGACCTTAGAATAGCATGTTGGCACGGTACTTTTGTCATTCCGAGTTCGTCAACCGTCAAACCAGCTGGGTCACATGAATTCATGAAGATAATTTTTGCGTGGCAAGGCGTCTAATCTAGCCTAATAATGGTTGTCAAGACATGGGGGTTTGGCGAATTCAGTAATCCATAACCCCAATGAATACACTTACATTGGACACCATGATTGTCATAATATTTTCAGCTACTGTGTCATTAACTCTGTATGTCAATTATGTCACCAGTTCTGAAGTATAGCCTCGGGAAACACAAATAGGCCGGCTGAACCTTCAAGCGTAGCTGAGGTGTCATCTTACTGGCAATACCCGACCTCGCTAGCTATTACCCCACAGTATGCTGTCTCATCTGGCTTTGGTGTTGTAGTGGTTGCTAGTATGCGATGACGGGCACGTATCCATACACACAGGGTAACCCGAGAAAACAGCGGCCAGATTAGCCTCTCATGATCAATATTTGAACTGTCCATTGAGAACCTCTACCAAGTGTGAGATAATAGCCAATCATTGACATGGAACACAGCCAGTCTAAATTATCTCTTGACTAGGATTAGGATATACATAATTCCCAAGTATAGGCTAGGACTTCTATCTTTGGACATGATTTACCAAGGCTTGTGAATCTGCGATGTTGCCAATTACGTAATCTATATTTACAACTCAACATTCTCAGCTTAGGGTGGCATTCAATATATTCCAGTAAGTCCAATGATAGAAACAAGGTGTGACTATCTTGTAAGATATTCCATTCTATGGCGACAGGTTCCGCGATCAAATCCCCCAGTCCTCCAATGAGCATCGCGTCTGCGTATCTGCATCATCGCCACGGAAATACAAGAACGTCATATGTCTAAGGACCGGCCCATATCTCTGCTGAAATCAGATGTGTATTTATGGAGTACATTTTATTCCATGTTACCGATCTACGCACCGCAAACAGCATACTGCATCATACTCATCGGGCGTCCTATAGAGCTTTAATGGTCTACATACTCACCGTTCAGGCAGTTCGAGCTAGCTATACTCCACATCCTCAACGACAATTCTCGACCCTTTTTGATTCACCTCCGCTAGTCTCTGATGGCAGCATATGACCTCACCGTTGTACTCTTCTCCGCAACCGAATCACATTCCGATTATATGCCAGGTGTGATTCATGTGTATCAAGGTGATCAACTTGACGGTCTTGCCTAGCCCCTTTACTCAGCCATGGATGCATTTTCTTAATTTGTAGCCTTGCTTTCCATTACGTAGGTGTTTGTAGATGGGCAGTTAAAGAGGCATAAGAATGGCGTGAATGAGAAATATGTTCATCATTCATCTTATGGACAATTCTCTACATATAGTTCTCTTAGACATTGATCAAGTCATCTACCCTCAATAACCTGTCTAGTGACAATGACAACAACTTCAGCAAGTCTGGTCAATAGCTATGGCCACTGGATGCCCGAGGACATCCCTCTCCGTCGAGCATGGCTTTCATCCCTCCTTCGCCAATCAGGCCCTCGCCTCGACCAAAGGAAGCGAGATCTGCTTGCCGCTGCTGCACCTGAAGAAGAAGATGAAAGCTCCACAGTCGACGACTTCAAGAAGCTTATCGAAAACGACTCGGTGCTGTACATGCTCGCCAACAAAATGTTCGAAGAAGTTCCGACTAAGCCTCCCTATGATAAGGACGCAAGTACACTCAAACCACAGGTTCGCCATTACACGACCATGCTCTACCTGTTCAAAGTTCTTCTTACCAAGGTCCCGGAGTGGTTTCTCGTCGACAACAAACCCAGTGGTCTCGTTGGTTTCCCTTTCAATATAATCCTTGACTGGCCGATGGGTACGAAGAGCGGACGGCAATTTTTCCTCGATCCGAGAGTCAACGAATGTATCATGAATATCCTGAATGGATGGGGTAAATACCTCAAGAAAAAGGAGGGTGGCAATGCTGCTTTGATTGCGGCTGGATGGAGCAGCGACACGGCCATTAAGACATTGGAGAAGAAGGCAAATGAGGTCACTGGTGATAATAAAAAGTTCACTGAAATTTTTGAGCACCCTGCTGGAGGGACACCGCATAATTTCTTTAACTATGCATGCTGGGATGACTTCTTCACAAGAAAGTTCAGAGAAAATATTCGTCCCATTTCGCCATGGCAAGTCGTTAATGCCTGTGAATCGTTCCCACTGGCATTCGACCGCGATGTCTCGAGACGCAACACGTTTTGGCTGAAGGGCGCACCTTATTCCCTTGCTGACATGTTTGGATCCTTGGGGAATAAGAAAGTTGACGAGTACGTCCAAAAGTTTGTCGGTGGAGCAGTCTACCAAGCCTTCCTGAGTGCTGATTCCTACCACTGCTGGAATGCTCCCGTGGACGGTAAAGTCGTCTATCGAAACACCATCCGCGGAACCTACTACGCGGAAACAGAATATGCAGGATTTGGAGGCTCGGATGGCCCTGACCCTGCCGGCCCAGATCGGTCCCAGCGCTATATCACTCAAGTAGCAGCTCGTGGTGTTCTTATCATTGACACGAATGAAGGCGGTGCTGGTCTCGGGCTGGTGGCCTTCATTCCCGTTGGAATGGCTGAGGTGTCTACCATTCAATGGGATGATTCAACCAATGAGGGGAAAACTCTTAAAAAGGGAGACATAATTGGTGCCTTCCATGGTGGTGGCTCAACCCATTGTCTCATTTTCGAGCGCCAGGCTAGCGAGCGCCTTAAGTTTAACCCTCTCGCGGAGTTTCCTGAAACTGCATCAGTGAATCTGGGTGTTAGTAGTGGCCTTGCTTCTTGTGATCAGACATATACTAAGACACTACCCATCCGTGGTTGATTTGTCGTATGATCCTATAAAATGACTACGCTTGTATGGATTGAAACGTGTATTTATATACGAAAGATAAATGATTTTTTCTCTCTTGTTTGCTTACTATTCTACTTCGATAAGCATGGCCGTATTTGATCCATCTCGCTAGATTCTTACTATCCGACATAACAATACCGTCCTGAAATACCTTTAAAGTTGATGACAGGAACGAATTAGGCGTCCACTTTCAAATAATTCAAGATCACACAAAAATGTCTTGTGAAGATGATTAGGAAAGGAGTTTAACAATCCGTCTGTCTTTCGCAACATTCACCAGAAGAAGTTATATTGCCATGATCTCTTGGGCGGTGCTCAGCTAGTCGATATTAAGCATCTGGTTGAGCAGGATCCTTGTCAGTACTGAAATCTACGATAGGGAACCTAGCACTGAGACTTGCTGTATGCTCTGTTGAGTAGCTGGATAGGAAGGGTGATTTTTAATTAGCCACTTGATTTGTAAAAGGCTAAATTATACATCTTCAACTACGAGTGCGGAAGAGATGGCAACAAGCATAGTGAATGGATGTAGTGGAAGTGATCCATTAAGCGTACTACCGGGGCTGGAAAAGATTCTTACTCTGATAATTGCACTGGCTTGATTGGACTCAGAGGCGTGGCCCAATCAAACTGTCCAAGAGTTTGGTAAGCCAGACATCCTGAGCGTCATCAAACAGAGTACCACTCAGGAAAGTGTGAGAAAATCCAGGATCAGAGATATAAACAGACTCAACACGCTCCACCTCATCAACACTCAAACTGACTCCAACACCAGGAAGTACTCCAGTTAAATGGTCAACCTTCCGGGCGCCGATGATTAGGAACACATGCGGTGATTTATGCAAAAGATATGCCAGGGCAATATGTAGCATTCCAACCTCTTTCTCATTTGCAATCTCGAAAGCTTCGGAAATATCCACGTCGTGCGCAGAAAGGGGAGGTCGAGCACCCTTCAAGTATTACCTATCTATATATATTATAAAAGATTCATTTCTACTATATAGTGGTGGAACTGGGACACCCCAGTCAATTTGGATATGGATCGAATGACCCTCCATGGTGCAAGCTCTGGTAAGCAACCATGAACACTGCCCATGACCATTTGTCTTACACCACAGGCAGCTTTCTGGGAGTCCAATGCTACCTTCGATTCCATTAAATGCATCATTACTAGTAGCGCCGGTCTCGATTACTAAGTCCCTCATCTCATGATCCCCGGCCCGAAAGGTATCATGGGTCGACCGCCCATTCCAGCACGTCAATCGGAAATGACGATCCGGAAATATATTCAAGGCATAGCACCTGGTGCGATTCGAACAGCGACCGAACCAATGGACCTATGACATCTGTTTGTATGTATGACGCAACAGGACTATTATTCTCGAGTAATCAATAGTGCCGCGGATCATGAGCTCTTCGATAGCATCAAGGCTTTGAATGGGATAGACACCTTCTGTCCTGCCTGGGTCATCCATGGGCTTGAAGATAGTTTTGTATGTTCTTTTCTACATATGATGACAGCTATTGACTCTCCAGGTGCCACCCGAATTCTCCGTTAATTTCGTGGAGGAACTCCAGCAGTCTAAACCGGAGGTGCCTGTCCTGCTGATGCTGCGTCCTGGCGATCATGGATTCGACAGGAACTGTACACTAGATGAGGAGTGGGCGCACGAGGGCGCGGCTTTTATTGACAAGTACTGGCTTTAAGTCGGTCATGGGCTGTTTTATTCTACATACTCAAGGACATATGTATATATTCTGCAAGACTTCTATGATACTTCCAGGGTATCTCAACAAAAAGATTCAATATAGACATTCAACCCCGCTTTGACTGTCTTCGGTGGCTTCTATTGGGCAATCAAGCTCGGATATTCGGCCTTTTGGCCCTAACCCCGACCTTATCCCTGTCACGAGGTGGCCTAATCGATGATCACCCCGCTATATAAAACCCACTGATTGCATCCAACCTCAGTTGTCTATATCCTCAGGGAAAACAGTGCACAATGACAGACTCTGAAACCGTACACTTCTTCGACCTCTTCTCCGACCTCCTAGGCCCTTCTAAATCATGGTCCCCTAATACTCTCAAGACCCGAGCGGTCCTCAACTTCAAAGGCATCCCCTACACCCAAAGCTGGATCTCGTATCCTGACATCAAGCCCCTCATCACCGGGTTAGACATCCCACCCAATCAAGAAGGGAGACCATACTCCCTTCCAGCAGTAATTCACAACTCAATAACGTCCAACCCCAACCACGCGATGATGGACTCCCTCCCAATCGCCATCCACCTCGACAGGGTGTTTCCGTCTCCGCCGCTTTTTCCGTCGGGCAAGGCTAGCTATGCATTGTTTGTCGCTGTGGCGAAAATACTTAGTCTTCTCGAGCCTGGGTTCCGGCCGCTCATCATCCCACGGGTCGTGCATCATCTGGATCCGCGAGGAAAGGAATACTTCAACAGAACGCGGACTGCGGCGTACGGGAAGCCGTTATCGGAGGTGCGACCGAGGGACAAGGAGAGTTTAGATAGGCTATGGGAGATATACAAAACCGAGTCCACGGTGTTGATTTCCATGCTCCAGGGAAGAAGGGGGATAAAGGGCCTTTCTTTGAGGGTGAAAGGGCTGGATATGCGGATTTGGTTTATGCGTGTCAGCTGGCGTTTATTGAGCGGTTTGATAAGGAACTATTTGAGATGATTTTGGGGTTGGGGAATGGTGAGATTCGGGCTTTGTATACGGCTTGCTTGCCGTGGTTGGAGGGGCAGGGCGAGGATAAGGAGTGGCTGATCTAGGGTGTCTCAAATGAATTATTCAATTTAGAATTATATTATGTGCATATCCAGTCTACCGGCTCGTACAGGAAGTATTGGTTACTATTACCCGTTTATCCACCCTAGTCTTCTTGAAGTATGCTGATAGATTGGCATCTACTGCACAAAGACATATCCAGTTAAACATATCTGATATAGGATGCGACCGGGTCCTATCGACTAAAGGCCCATACAACCTCTGGAGTCGAATCCATAATGTCGCCAATTGTCACAACGTGTCATCTGGAAAGCCTACTTCAGAATAAGTTCTTGCTTTCCGGTCATTACTTGCATTGAGGATCAGAAATTAGAAATCTATCCGAAAATCTAAAGTGAGGACAACTATCCATCATCGAAATAAGTTCAACATAATCCTGGATCTATATACATCTGCTCCAATTCCCCCAGCCTTTTACCTGTAAATCCTGCAAGGTCACTTCTTTCTGAAAGGCTTCTAGGTCATGTCAAACACGCCACTAACCTCATGGATAAGCATCAACCCTCTTTCCCTTACCATCTGCCTTCTTGCACCTCAACCTTCAAGTGGATACCAGCCATCTTGCACTCCACCCTCAAAGGATCAAGTGAATCTTCATTGACTTTGCCCACGTAAGATAGGATTTTTCTAGCCGAGAAAAGGAACCCCAGTGTTGCAACAATCCATAAAGCTCCAGTAACAGATTGGAATAATCATTATCCACAATGTCTCTGACAGCGAGGCTCTTCAGGCAGGCGGGAAGTCAGTCAACGGCTGCCGATTCTCTAAGGTCGAGTCAGAAGAGGATAGCCTCGTGAGATAAATATGGCGGACGTCCAGATGCTGGAGGACAGCAAATTCCTTGAATGACCCAAAATGCTCCTCCTCTTCCTACTCCTCCCCGTCCGACTCTCTGAAGTCTTCCTCCCAGACCATATGAGAGCTTTCGGCTGCCTCTATATGAAGAGTCTTGAGTGTCCCACGGAAAGGAAGCAGGGCCTCACGGAATTTCGGGGCACTGAATCTATCATCCTCGGGCAGATTCAAGTACTCGCATATTGCGTCTCGATCCACTCCGAGTTCAATCGCAACGTGTTCGAGTTTCGTGCATGCTGCGACCCAGTCGAACATCCCGGAACAGAAATAGGCTTCAGAGACTGTAATCTCCTGGACTGGGCGCGACGAATGGCGAATGGTAGGAGACTTTCTTTCTCGATCATAGTTATCGCTTATGTGGCAACCATCAATCCTGCGAACCGCAGGGAAATAGAAAAATGGCGTGATAAAATCAGACTCGATACCTGCAGGGGCAGAGTCGCAATGAGCCACGACTTCTCGCAGGTAGGGAAATGAGGGTTTCTGGCAGAAAGGCCGCTGTCGCTAAGCTGCCTTGAGCAGAATATCTACCATGAGTCTGGAATGATCGAGTATTGCTATCACAGCTATGATTGATATATGATGCTGTGGGCCACACACCGCATGAATGAAATACATCCTTTTCAGTTTCGACATTGGCATTTTAGTTTTGTATCTGGGTCTGCCAGGATAAGGGTGGGCAGCCAAAGCAATTCAAGGATACGATATGCGTAATAAGAAAAGTGTCAGTTACTAGAGCGCCCTCTGCAACGTCAGCATTAGCAGGCGCATATGATCCATGGTGGAGTTCTGTGATCACTGATGGGTTGCCATGTAGTTGTGGGCGATCATTTTGATGAGAGCGCCCTGGGATCCCATTGTCATAGTATTAGTTTCTGTATCCATCAACAAACTCATATTCGTCGCATCGGCAACGAAATGCGCAAATGCCTTTTCGCACAGGAGCAGATCCCCTGCTTTGACTCCTTTGTAAACAATCCACGTCCTTTACCTGCGGAGGGTCTGACAGTTACAGGCAGCCTTCTTGAACTCCTGACTTGTTACTTTGAAATGACACTTTTTCTCCCATCTGAAGTCAACCCGTTCGGAACCTTGTCACATAGATTCCCAAGCGGCGGAGGGCAATATGGGTTTCGCGTTAGAGTGTAGCCTCAATAATAGCACTTGGTGCAAAGATAAGTGCCTCTCCTACGCGAAGTTCAACTATCCGGTTGAAAAGAGACTGTGCTGGAGGTGTAGTAGCGTCGGATTCAGCCTGCACACTGAAAGGGTCCTCTGCAACACCAGCTAAATGTTTTTGCAACGTGCGCAACCACTCTTGTTGTTGTATTATTGTTGTATTATTGTCATTATCTAACGTCCTGGAGGAATGAAGGCGGAGCCATGTGACCCTAACTACCTTCCCCAACTCTATGACCTCCCTAGAGGTATAAGGACGGGCTAAACTGTGGATTTTTACAACATTGAAGACCAGAGAAAGCCACTCTAGCTTATACAAGTAAAGGCGATATCGCCAGATAATTATGTCTATTCATGACGGTTAGATCAGACATAAATGAGATGATTGCCGTAATGGCATACAAAATTGATTAGCATATAGGTATACTTAGATGACTGGCTAGAATATAGGCGAAAGTTTCAGAAAATAGCCCCCCTACTATTCCTGTCCCATCTAGAGGGGTTGTCAGGTAGTGCACTACCACTACACTACCCTGATGGCTGCGCAACAACTCTGGAGATGTAAACCAGTGGACAAATGGTGAGTGAACAGATATTCAATAGGGCGGTGGAAATGGTTGGTTCCTGTTTCGAAATAATCATCCGAACTCCTAGATGGCACTGAAGTTGGACAGCGGATAGGAGTGTTTCCGTAAACCCGCGCCCTTTCAATGGACCGATTCATGTACTGGTGATGGGTCAGCCTGTTAGTCTGATTATCTCATCATTATTAAAGTGGGGAGGAGTACTGTAGTGTTCTTTATAGATTATATGGTATTAGGGGTAGGTGGCGTTATTAGGGTAATAAGTAGTATCATGTATAACAGTGGTATTTAGTAATAATAATTACTGGGCAGGTCTAGCTATAGATAGTGATTAGCTTAGTAAGGGGGAGAGGTAGGTCTACAATAGATAGATAACTGACGGGTAGGTATAGATTAGCTATATGACTGCCATGTAGGAGATAGGTAGATGATCCACCCATGCTGAATAGCAGGGAGACCTTCTCTGTCTGACCCCATCCCTGGGACGCACCCGAATTGTTCGACAAGAGAACTTTGTCCATTGGTATTCGATAGTAATAGTGCAGGTAGGGTAACATACGTCACTCTTGGTAATTGATTTGCCTGCATAGTCCTGAAGTTTCGACTGGGCGGTTTAGATGTTTGGAAATGCGCTTACTGTGCATTGCCATGGGTAAAGAGAAACCTATATATGGTTAGTACAACCAAACCACAAACCATGCATCTCATCCGTGTCTCCGCATTATGGTGTGGGAAACTTTATCCTCTCACCGCCAGGGAGTTTGTTCTCCTCAAACGCGCCAGCTTTTTGGACGCCAACCTGTGTTTTAAGAAGATTCGTTGAGTATTATTTCAAGACTCTGTTTTCACGGGAGTATCAAGTGGCGTAGAACTAGTATCTCATGACATTAAGTTATTCCAGACTTTCCTCGGTTTTTACTTGATATGGTCTATTTATTATAGATATATAATCATCCTCCCCTTTGCGTGAAAATATCACCGTGCATCATTTACATGAAATAAACATCCATCAAACTCCTCAAGACACACTATATATTAGTCCCAAAATGTTTACGTTGAGTGATACAGTATCTGAACATTTATACCACGTCCTCATGTCGACCCGCAGCGCAGGCAAAAATCCCAACAACATGGTTGAAAAAATTCGTATTCCTGGCACATACATATCCCTACAAGCTGCCAAAGCCGCTGCACACTGCTGCCTCTACGATGCTGGATATGAACAGGAATGGTTTGCAGAGTACATCATCGAGCCGGATGTGCATAAAAACCCCAATTTCTCTACACGCACAGGGCTTTCAATCATCGCGGTTACGCCGGACAAAAAGGAATTCTGTGTCTGTATTCTGACAACACCGAACACTCAATGCCTCACTAGCGAGAATGAGGATCAACGAGTGTCGATTCCGCTGTTTTATGTGATCCAAGCCAACGTTAAATACAGCCACGATGAAGGTTCTATTATCAGGGATATCAACATACAAGGAACATTTAAAACACATGAAGAAGCGCGAAAGTTTGCTGATGGTGTATTACTGTCAGAAGAGGATGGAATTACGAAGGAGAGTTACTCCGACTATCTGGAGGCAGCGCCGAATGAGAGAGATTGTGGATATGGTGAGAATGTCATTGTTTGTGCAACTACGGCCTACGGGATGAATTACCTAGTCAGTGTGATCAAGACTGAGGAATTTGAAAGTGAGAGACTATCGGAAGCCGCGATGCAAATGTTTTGAGACTGATTTTAAGATTGATTTTTAGTATAGCACGTACTTTGTCCACAATCTAGGATGTCAACATGACATATTTCTGTTCAAACTTTGTACATTTTATATTTGCGATAAAAAGGAAAATAGGCCAAGAAAAGGACAAGCATGATTGCAGGTCAAACGCATTCATGAACGTATGATAAGCTATTGCAATTACAGAAATAGGAAAGTATAGTAAATTAGTCAGTTTAAAGACAGGGCTATCAGCCAGAAGCTTACGATGGTGAATATACAGATGATAGAAACGCTCTGCATCACAGACCAAGGATAATATCATGAAATAACCAGGCTGATCAGGAGGTCTTTGGCCGATGTAGGTCATGATGCAAGCTTGGCACCATACCTAAAATCCAGCAAGCTTCGCGCCCGTCACGCGCTTAGTCCTAGCCCTTTCTGCTTCTACCCTCTATATATAAGCCAACATCACCAGATTTTAATTGTATGATTCTATTGGGGGGATTTTACGCCCGATAATTCTAGTGCTCTGAAAATTTCCCATGGAATCGAAACTTAGTAGTAAATGTTGTATTTCATGATGTAATAATGACACCTATTCCTACCGATTAGTAGGCTTCGCACCTAATTGAAAAGACTAGCCATTCCACGTAATTCTAGGCATCTCTACAGAGTGTGCAAGCTTCAACATATATTAATCAATGCTGTCTTGTCGCAGATTACTTGTGCCCTTGTCTAAAGCGATATCAAGCCCAGGACAAAGATTATTTACTACCCAATTTCCAAGAGCATTGAATTACAGAGCCATGTCTTTGACACCCTTCTTCCATAGAGGCCCCTTGGGCCTTGGCCGTATGCTCGACGACTACGACAACTTCTTGTCGCAGAAGGGCTTCGGTAACCTTCGTTCCACGTTCACGCCAACCTTTGATGTGCGAGAGACCAAAGAAGGCTACGAGCTCGAAGGAGAGCTGCCAGGTGTCAAGCAAAAGGATATTGAGATTGAATATCCTGACCCACATACTATGCAAATCAAGGGCCATACTGAACACTCTTCTGAAGAGAAAGACGGGTCCTGGTGGGTTTCTGAGCGTTCTATGGGTGACTTTCGACGGTCATTTAGTTTTCCATCACCTGTTGATCGCGATGCGACACATGCTCATCTACGAGATGGAATTCTCACTGTTACCGTTCCCAAAACTATGAAACAAGAGGAAACCAAAAAGATTACAATTGAGGAATAGTTTTTTTTTTTTTTTTTTTTTTTTTTTCTCTTTTCAAGAGAAAAAAAGTTTCCTTTGGTTTCTTTTCTGTTTGCAGTCTGAGATCTGAGATCTATCATTTCTTTTTTAAAATATCAGAACAAATTGTGATGTATTATAGGTGTGTACTTTCCTTTTTATACTTGACAAATACTTGACAAATGAGGCTGGAAAAAAGAAAAAAAGCGTCTGTCGTGTGGAGGTACTACGCCAGTAGAACGTGTTGTAGATAGCCTCACCTTTTTTAGATACCTCGAACCAGCAAATACAGCAATATTACACGTATTCTCAGTCTCACTATATGACCTATAGGGTCTTCATCAAAACGGTTCAAAGACACAAAGGAATAATAAAGATCTGATATTTCTGCACAGGTCATAAGGGACTCTATTGATAAAAAGGAATTTTAAATATAATATATAATAGATTGATAATCAAGCCTTTATATAAAGGGCAGATTCTCAACGTATAGTTGTACCAATTAACTCTCGAGAAAATATGATAAGCCTTCGCTTGAGAATTGGACGGCTTTATCCTATAGTTGATTGGTGCTTCAAATACTGAAATATATACCTATTTTCTTTTCCTCTTTTTGATCAGCACCCAAGCGGGAGGAACGTGCAGCTAAAGTACCTCCTACAAACTGGTATAGTTCATATGCAGAACGTGGATAGAATATGCCTTATTCATGTCATATAGCTAATCGGAAACAACCCATAAAAGACATAAAGCGGAATTTACTGAATCGAATACAAAAGTTGTGCGGGTTGGCTTTGACAAACATGTCCTTCCTCTCTTCAGACCCCTTTACGGTAGATGAATTATAGCATAGCTAGGTAGTATTTGTGTGGAGAAACAGGTCATGCCATTTCCGGAACACATTATTCGGATCATATTTGATTTTCAGTTTCTGCAGCCGAGCAATGTTATCACCGAAAATCTGCTTGGAATTGACCTCGTGCCCTGAATAGGGGAAGTCCATTAGTCTCATTTCTGTCGATTATGTGGAATACGTACCAGCATAGTTTGCATAGACGCCAACCCCATCACCCAATTCGGTACTCCTTGCAACCCCCGCACGTTCCCCGATTTTATGTGCCATGTCCTGCTGTAAGGATCGCATCTTATGGTCCAGCTCGGTGTGATGCCAACAGAACATCAAACCTGCATTGTAGTACTTGCCCCGATTCGCGAAAGCGGTTGCATCGTGAGATACTTTGATCACTTTATTATATGGCAATAACTCAAACACCACAACACTCTCGTTCACACGAGGATACATATCGATGATCTTGTCAAAGTCTGTATATACCTCCTTGACGAATTGGAGGTCCAGTGGCAGAGTCACATTTGTCGCAGCAAACCTCTTGCGTCCCCCAAACTCGGCAGCTCTGTTCATAAAGGTATTGATTTCAGGGTAAGGCATCATATTAGTCTCGTTGGCAACCGAGTCCAGCGCCAGAATTGGTTGGAAGAAGCTCTCCGCCTCCTCCCTTGGGCCGTTGTAGAACGGGATGACAAATATCATGAGGTTTTCCATCGGAGCTGGGACAGAGAATCCAAAAAAGAGGCCTTCGTTGCCAGTTGAAAGCTGCTCAAAATGATTGACAAAGTCCAAAATATGGGGCAACTTGTCGATGGTAAAATAGAGCAGTCCTCCAAAAACCGCATTCCTTTGCGGGTGGGCCCTGAAGACAAGCTCTGTGGCAACGCCAAAATCCTGCCCTGCGCCTCGAACAGCCCAAAAAAGATCAGGATTTTCCGATTCAGACGCCATAACGATATTGCCATCGGCCAGAACCATTTTTACACTGAGTAGATTATCTATGATAAGGCCGTAGCGACCAGTGAGCCAGCCGTATCCCCCTCCCAATGCTGTGCCGCCCACACTTGTCTGATTGACAGTGCATCCAACAACAGCTAGTTGAAAGCTGGCTGCGGCCGTGTCAACATCGCTCCACGTTGCACCTGCTTGGGCCGCCACTGTTTGGGAAGCTGGGTCAACAACAACTTTTGACATTTTAGACAGGCTGATCACAATTCCGCCATGACTCGAGGAAGCTCCACTTGTGCTATAGCCTCCGCCCTGGACGACGAAGGGGATATGACGTTTGGTAGCAAAGCTGACCACTTTTGACACTTCATTAGTAGAGGTGACTCGAACTACGGCGCCCTGACGCAGTATTAGCAAGTGTATCAGCGACAAGACAAAACTACGGCACTTACGGCCTCTTTCTCGCATGACTCGCTGAAGCGGGTGATGCTCTCGGCATAGTTTTCATCATCCGGTGTAATCACTTCTGCATTTGTTTCATGTAGCTCCTTCTTAAGCAATAGAGCACGTGAGTAGCTCAAGTATGGCATTCTGAGGGATAGAGAATATAGATGACAGTTGGTATTAAAGTAGGTATCTTAGTTTACTTAGCCTAAAATCGTTTCTCCCGATATCTGGGGTTTTATTTCCACTTATATTACGGTTATCATTGTTATACTATTTATTTATTTTTTTTTGCCAAATGCCATTAGAAGAGGAGAATAAGTTGTCTGAGTCAATGATGTAAAGTTCGTACCGTGGAAAAGTCGCTGATAGACTGTCAACACTTTGGCTGGGGATCACCCACACTTGGTTGTTCTAGCCTCGCCCATTTTTGATCACAAGATGCAGGGCTTCTCATCCGTTATTCAATGCTACGAGTTAGTATACATTAACCGGATAGTTAATCATATTTATTGGCTAAGATTTTCCTTTCCTTTTTTTCTTGCTTGACCAGTTCCTCGGCGTTATCCTATTAGCTTATATGCTACTGCGCAATATTTACTGCCCCTTGATTATCAGCCCCTGTTTGGCTGCAAATTACACAATTCCTTCTACTATAAACCGTCTCTGTTGACCATGGCTAGTCAATTTCTACCACGAGGTCGCCTGAGGTGGACGCATGGCAGACCGAAGAAGCCAATTTGGCCGCGAGAACCCAGCTTGGATAGCATTCGATCACTTGCATTCTCAGTCCTCCATAAATACTTCCCCAATGACTACGACGAGGAGAGACTCCTCGATGTGATCTTTCATGCCGAGAAACTGACAAAAAGACTTTTCATTATCAGCCACCCCAAACTGGCGAAGAAATTTATTTTCCAGGTCCAACTACCGGTCGATCCATTCTTTCTGACAGAAAACGAGATTGCCACTATCAGTTTTCTCCGTCACAACACTGATATACCGGTACCTCCGGTACTTGCATGGAACAGCTCATCCGATAATATTCTAGGATATGAATGGTCGATGGTTGAGATGCTCGACGGAGTCCCAGTGAGAGAAATTTGGGCAGAAATGCCGTTAGACGCCAAGCTACGACTGGCTGAGAATTTGGCACACATCTTTGCTCAATTGTGGAATCAGAAATTTGACCGTATTGGATCTCTTTTTATTAGCCAACGGTTGCTGGACTCCACCGAGCAGTTTGAGATGTACTTTGAAGACCCGCCCTCGCCATCCTTCAAAGTTGGTCCAATGGTGTCAATGCCGTTCTTTATCGGAAGACGCTGTTTCTTGCCTTCTGATCGTGGCCCGTTTAAATCTTCGAGGAGCTGGATAAAAGCACAGATTGACCTGGAGCTCGAATATGTTATCACTGGTCAGGAAATTCTCCAGCTTTCGCCAGAGCTGAGTCCAGAGGACATCAACCTTCAGCCAGCATTTCTGGAAACACTCGATGACTTCCAAGATGTCTGTCAGGACTATTTCAGAGCTCTACCTTCCGTCTTTCCATCACCAGACGAAGAGTCTTTGTTCCATCTCTGTCATCATGGACTAAATGAGGAAAACATTCTGTTAGACCCAACGTCCTACGAGATATTGGGCATTCTGGACTGGGATATGACTTCAGTTCTTCCAGATTGGCTTGTTCAAGAGCATTCACGATTATTCCAGGACATCTCGTCCAAACTTGAAAATGCAAACATTGCTTTGGACTCCAGTGAACCCTCTGATACTGAGTTCAGGGGGTGGAATGTGTTTCCAAAACAGCTACCAAATCCAGATTCCGAGCATGCCGAGCAGCTTCAGCACAAGTTCGATGAGATATTACGCAACGATGGGGTGAAAGTTCCCCTCGACAGACCTCAGAACGAACAGAAAGATTTCTACATGGGGGTACTATATCTCGGAAATAACTGGGAAATAGCGAGGCAGTATCTGTCTAAGTTTCCGCATTTCAACGCGGAATGGCAGCAACTGGGATGGTCAGATGGACTTTATGAGCCTTCATCTTCCGACTTTGAATGAGCAAAAAGTACATACGTACGTACTTGGTTCAGAACGTAAATCCTGTTTCTGCTAAGTGTTTTATTTGTAGTTCAGATTCCTTCCAATTGTACTTTTTGTAGCTGTCAACCATCATTACTGCTGGAGGTCGGTCAGGATTACGTTCATTTGGACCCTCCACCAAACAAATGGATAAGTACTTGACAGAGTGAGGTGAACCGTCATCTTAGCAGCAAACTTCATGTGTACCGTAAAGTATCGTAAACACCGTTTGAGATCATTTTCCTGGCAAGATTCCGCAAATACATGCTTGTCGGACTCGAAATGTGCTTGAAACGATCAGAAAACCTGATGAGCGACCCAAGTCAGCCGAAAAGGATACGAACCGAGTCCATATATGGGTAAATATCATAATGTCACACCCTGGGAACCTGACGGCGGTTCTGACAGTGATCTCCCGGTCAGGTCTTGTCTTTTGATTATAAGTTATCTTGTATGGATGAAGTTCCCATAAACCACCCACAGAATTGCCTGCACAGTTCTTACTGAAATGAAATATTTTTGATTAGTATGACTTTTAGATGATTAAAAAAAATAGTGAAAAGGGTCCATTAATCGCTCTATATAACCATTTAAAATATTCTGTCCATCCGGCATGGCTTGTTTGAGATCCGGATGAGATTCCTTAAGACATCAAGCCATTCTTAGGTAAACAGCACCAACGCCACCAAAGTCCTCGGACAGCCTCAAGTATCCCAAGATGATGTAATCAAGAGCTAGATCTGGTATCTCGCTCATCCCATGCAAAGAATGATTAGCTGATGGCTCTTTCATTTCAACTAGCGGTTACTCACTGCTTGTCAGGGCGCTGAAGATTTTTAGAACTCCAGCTAAGGAAGAAAACTATGCCGTCATGCAGGCTCCCTAGTTCAGGGTGAACTAAAGTACGATTCGGTCTTTTCTACTCTCTCAAATAATTCATAATAGATACTCACAATCAATAATATCTAGTCAACTATCTTGATATCTGAATATATTCCTGATCAGCACTCATGCGAGAAGAATGTTAGAACTTTTAAGACTTTGTGATGAAATCTCAGTTCATCGATGCTGTTGTATGACATCACCACTTAAAGCTCTTCCATCCATGCCTTTTGCTAAGTATTTAAAGGTCTTTGTAGCTTAGCTTGCTTTTATACCAGTCGCTTAATAATTGTTGGCTGCCTAGTGCAAGCCAGGTGTGCCGATTTAAGACTGGTCCTAATTCCAATGCAAAAGGCAGCTTATCCTGGAGAATCCCGGGCGTAACAGACGAAGAAAATAAAGAAGATCCACATCGCACATTGGCAATTAGATAAGATTAAATACAGGAATTTGTGCTTTGCCCCTTCATTACATCAGATTATGTCAATTGTTGTCATCCCTCAAAATCCAGATTAGCCTTCGGCGGAGAGGATTTATTTCTCAAATCCCACCATTACATAACTTCAATTAATCTAGTTCTAAATTACTGTATCAATTTCACCTTCTTTCTTATTCTAATATTGTTTGACAGTCTACACAGAATTCTATCCTTTCCTCAATATTAAACGCGACAATGGCCTTTGCACGCACCAATTCCCTCATTAACCTACGAGCAGTGGGAGCTTTAGCCCGTCGACCAACTCAGTTCATGCGTCAGTATGCAACGGAGCACTCATCTGAGGGGGAAAGAAGGAGTAATCTTCCATTGTGAGTTTCTTCTACTCCCAGTATCATGTTTCATCAGTCTTCTCTGAATCCTGATTAATATAATCAAATAGATTTGTAGGAGCAGCAAGTGTCGCCGGTGTGGCTGTCTACTATCTCACCAATTCCAAAAATGCCCCGACACACAGCCAGAATCAAGCGAATGAATCACTGCAACAAGAATTACAATCACCAGCTAAAGGCTCTGTAGCACAACCTGATCGTGATGCTGAACATAAGGTTTCTTCAGGTCCTCGGGGTGGATCACTAGGACAGCCTCCGTCTACTGTTGACCCAGTGAGCATATACCTCTATCTGACATGGGCTTCTTAGGCATGCTAATATCGTTCAGGCCGACAGTAGAAAAGATCCTGGAACTAGCCCAACCACATCTGCGAAGCAGGAGGGATTTTCTAACGGTCCCACCGATAATCCGTTCATGAATGAGCCTGGAAAAAGTGTCAAGGGAGAGGGAGAGCCAGAGACAGCCAAGTCCAAAGGGGCCATTTCGCCTCAACGTCCTCAAACTTGACAATTGAGATATCTACAGGTTTTGAATCAATACACAAGCCAAATCGACTTCAGTGAAGGATGATTAGTGTTGGTAGTCTTTTGGGAGATGCTATCTGCTCATGTCAAATATATAGTCTTCACAGAGCAGAATGAGGAAGGAGGAACCAATAAAGAAAGAGAGGCTGTGATGATCTCCACCAAGGCGGGGGGTAAGCTAGCATTAGGATAAATAAATCAAACTCCTCTAAAAGTTTTTATCTATTTGATAAGCAAAATTATGGCGGTAGCCAAGAATTCTCTCTTTTATATCTATAGCATTACCCATATTTGACTATGGGTCATATTTGTTATTAATACACTGATTCGAAGTTCGGTACACAAAAGAAGCGGCATGTGATATGAAGTCCCCATAAACCCACCCCATTACCTGCACAATTCTCGCTCGAATGAAACAATGTCAAATGTCTTGGCAATGTTTGGGGGGAAAAGAAAAGAAAAAAAAGGTAAAAATGGTCCAGTAATCAGCCTATGCAAACATTTAAGAGCATGGACCTCAATGCCTTTGCTATAACTGACAGGCTCGACCCAAACTATAGTGTCCAGCCAAAAGGTAACAACTGATCAGCATGGCTCGGATGAGACCCGGATGAGAATCCTTGGTTGATGGATCAATATGGCATCATCATGACATGGGTCGATTTTTTTTTTCTTTGATTGCATCAGCCCGATGGAGATCCCAGGTGACTCAGAATAAGTGCCCAATTTGGAAAGATGTCAATTGATGCACCGATGCATTGTTTCGATAATATTGCTGTACCATCTCAAGGCCCAAACTCAATTTGATTTTTTGTAAACACATGGCTGGGCCTGTATTTCCGAGAACATTGGATTTTGTGCTATCATATTGAGGCCCAACTGTAATGCAAGCACAGAATCATCAATTGTGATGAACTCGTGGTTGGTTGTACCCCATTGATGGATCCTGGCGTGGCATCGACACAGATATATATAGTTGCACACCAACCAACTTACACTGCCGTGAGTCGACCAGACAGCAGAAGGGTTGCAAACAGCTGGGCGCTGCTTGAGTTCAACAGCCGCTGTTTCTGTTACACGACATAATATCGAAGTCTGCTCTGTGCCTGGGTCAAGGAGGAAACTGGACACGCGACACCCCCACCCCTGTCAGAAATCGGACGCTTGACTTTTGTGGTGGATCACATTGAGATGGTAAGTGGGTCTGCAGTGCTACTATTGGCCTCTTGCATAGGCAGGTCCTCTAACAGCCAATCAGGGGATGTATAAGGTGATCGCCGCCACTAGTTCGACCCTTCATGCCGGGACCAACTAAGAGTCTGTTTAGGGGGATCAGTAGGCTGAGGATGAATCAGTAGATGAGTATCGTTCGGAATAACCCACACATGCCAATAGACAGCGGAGGAATTGAAATCCTCGATCGTGCCAGATCGGATCTTTGGGCGGTTATGGCCACGGTCTGCTCGGGATTTACAGCCAGACTCCCCAGGAAAACACATCTATGTCCGTATGCTGGCCCGATGCAGTCGGTGATTTGGCCATTCCACCCTGACAGTGCGTTGCGTCACTTGCGTGTATCCAAAAGACGGTCAACAAGGAAACGGGTGGGGATTATGAGATCGCCCATCGGCTGCGCATCCTTACTCGAGTTACCCACATCGACGATTATTGTCCAAACATTGCAAAAGGGGTGCTTTTTCAAAAATCTAAAAAAAGGGTCGTGCGGAGAGCTGACGATGTGCTCATTATTTATCTATTCGGCTCCCCCGAGCACTGCCATCGGTATGAAAGGGGACGATGGATTTCGATGTTTGTTTGCCCCGAGCAGACAATGTGTTTGGGCCTCGCGTCGATGGCTGTCGACAAGGATTTGACTTCACTCTTCTGTTCGAACAGACCATTCTGTCGGCCGTTCCTTCTCTCTTGTTCATAGCAGCGTCGATCTTCTGTCTATCCCGTCTGCTTCACCAGAGTCGAAAGACCGTCTCTCGCTCCAGATACCCACTCAAGGCATCGAAACAGGTACATACTTCAGTCCCAGCTGGTTCCAGATGTGTGTTGATCGCTTCCCTCTATAGATCCTAATTCTCTCCTTCGCCGTCACCCAACTCTCGTTAATTGTCTTGTGGCTCAATCCTGCATCCCACCCGACGAGAGTATCTCTTCCCTCCTCCATCCTATCCCTCATCGTTGGTCTCCTACTGGCCATCCTTTCGTATCTCAGCCATGATCGATCGGAGAGGCCATCCACCCTTATCAATGTTTATCTTCCGTTTGCCATTGTTTTCGATATCTGCCAGGCTCGAACCCTGTGGCGGAGGAACAATACGGCAATCGCTGCTGTTTTCACCGCGGCTTTGATACTCCGAGGATGCATTTTGTTTTTGGAAATCATCGAGAAGAGATGGACTCTCCGTGAGCCCTATTGCGATTTCCCCCAGAAGCTCTTGCTGGTACTATCAACCGAAATATCTTTTGGTGGATCAATGCTTTGCTTTACAAGGGATACTCTGTCGTGTTGGCGTTGTCAGATCTGTTTGACATTGACGATGATTTGAGCACAGAGCGTCTTGGACCGATCTTCCAGCAACGATGGGCTGCTGCCGATAAGAAGCGACGGTATTCGCTTGTTCGAGTTACGTTGAGATGTCTGTGGAAGCCGTTCTTGAAGATCGTCATCCCGCGATTTCTTCTCAGTGGCTTCAAGATCTGTCAACCTCTGCTGACGCATCGAACACTGTCTTTACTGTCAGAGCCAGACAGTCCAAACAAAACAAACATTGGACGTGCGTTGATCGGAGCATCGGCGCTGATATATGTTGGCATCGCACTGACGACAGCCCGCTATAAACACTGCATGTATCGCTTCATCACTATGACTCGAGGAGGCCTGGTCAGTCTGATCTACCACTCGACGCTGAATGTGGATGCCAGTGCCGCGGGTGATTCAGCAGCAGTGACTTTGATGAGCACCGATATTGAGCGTATTGCCTCTGGGTTGGAGATCGCAGACTATCTATGGGCTGGTCCGGTTGAGATTGGCGTTTCGTTATACTTGCTATACAGACAAATTGGCGCAGCATTTGCCAGCCCAATCGTGCTGGTATTGAGTAAGTCCATGAATTGACAGGATAGATTCTGTTGCTAACGTGATCACAGTCTGCGTCGGTTTCCCGTTTGCTACCAGTGGCCTTTCAGCAGCAGCCCAAAAGGCATGGAACAAAGCAGTCGAGAAGCGTGTCTCAGCAACCGCATCAACTCTGGGTCATATCAAAGGTGTCAAGATGGCCGGTTTATCAGACACTCTCGGCGGTCAGCTTCATAATTTCCGAGTCAACGAATTGCAGATATCACTTGCATTTCGAAAAATCTTTGGCCTGACCATGGTCTGCTCGAATTCGTCGACCATCCTGTTGCCCGTCGTCACTCTTTTAGTACACGTGCTCGTCACTCGAGCGAATGGAGTCGACCTCGACCCGTCTCTGGCCTTCACCTCCATCTCCCTGATTTCCCTGGCAAGCGACCCAACGAGACAAATGGCCAAGGCTGTGACCAGAGTGGCTGCGACACTCGCATGTTTCCAGCGTATCCAAGTCTACATTACCCATTCCAGTCTACATGGTGATCATAATGAAACGTCTCTGCTGCGGTCGGTGGACCAAGACATGGAGTTGAAAGGGTTTTCAACACATGTCCACAGCGATTCCCAACTCCGCTTGGAGAGCGTCGACTTTGCCTTTCAGCCTGGGATGGACCCTGTTCTACACGATATCGACCTCAAAATTGAACCGGGTACCTGGACCGTTGTTACTGGGCCGATTGGAAGTGGTAAAAGCGCACTGCTTCTCGGATTGCTCAATGAACTATACACAGCCAAAGGAAGTTTCCACCGACCATCTGCCTTGCAGATTGGCTATTGTGCACAGAATCCATGGCTGCCGCATATGAGTCTTCGTCAGATTATCGTCGGATGCTCCGAGTTTGATGCTGACTGGTACCTGGCAATTCTGACTGCATGTGCTCTTGTCCGGGATGTTCGCCAGTTATCCCAAGCCGATAGCACGATCATCGGTGGCCAGGGATCCAGTTTGAGTGGGGGACAACGACAGCGACTGAGTCTGGCCAGAGCATTGTATTCAAGGAAGCCATTGCTTCTCCTGGATGATGTTCTGAGTGGACTTGATGCCTCCACGGAGCAGACAATTGTCGATAATGTATTTGGGCCGAGTGGCATATGCCGCCGAAATGGAACCACGGTCGTTCTCGTCACTCATGCCGGTAAGTCTATCCTGTCTGCCTTTCTAGCCGATACTGACCATCGCAGTCCACCAGGCTCAAGGGGCTGATAATGTCATCGTCATGGCCTCTGACGGACGCATCGCAAAGCAAGGCCCGCCACTCGCAATCGACCTGCGGCCAAATGTTGACAGTGACTACAAATCCATGGAAGAACCTACCACTCTTGCTTCTTATCCCAGAGAAGAGATCATCGACCTCCCTCGGCCGGAATCAGAAGGCGTATTGAAGAAAGACGAGTCCATTCCACTGCGTCAGACTGGTGATATAAAGTTGTACGGTTACTATATCAAAACACTGGGCTGGGCTGTGACTGTTGGAATACTGATTTGTCAACTGCTCATTGCCTTTCTTTGTCGATCTCCAACCCTTGTTGTCAATTGGTGGTCGAATGCAGAGGACAAGAGCCCCGGAGCCTATACCGACATGTACATGGGCGTCTTTGGCTCTCTTAGTGCGTTGTATGTCATCTTCGCTGCAGCATCAGTATATCTTCTTCTTTTTGTGGGAACACCGCGGTCATCGATTACCCTTCATTGGACCTTGCTTCAGTCCGTAATGGAAGCTCCGTATTGGTTCTTTGTTTCTAACGATTCCGGCCTCACATTGAACCGATTCAGCCAGGATATGTCGTTGGTGGATATGGAGCTCCCACTCTCCGTGCTAGATACGCTCTTCAGTGTCGGTATGTGCTTGATGGAGGCTGGTATGATTGCTGCGGCGTCCAAGTGGTTGGCCCTGATGTGTCCTGCGTTGGTTCTTGTTTTATATGTTATCCAAAAGTTCTATTTGCAAACCTCCCGACAAATCCGATTACTCGACCTCGAGACAAAAACACCGCTCTACTCCCATTTCCTCGAGACCCTGCAAGGGTTGACTACCATTCGGGCGTTCCAGTGGCAACATGCGAGCATCGAAGAACACCGGGGTCTACTGAACGATTCCCAAAGACCATTCTATCTGATGTACACCATCCAACGGTGGCTCAATTTCGTACTGGATATGATGGTTGCCGTTCTGGCCACGATGATTGTCACTCTCGCAACCCAGCTCAGTGGCTCTGCTGCCGGTGCTATCGGAGTTGGGCTGTCGACCGTTCTGTCCTTCAGCCAGGATCTCTCTGCTTTAATCCGTGCCTGGACGGAACTCGAAACCTCTCTTGGAGCCATTGCCCGAGTAAGGGATTTTGAGATGGATACACCCTCGGAGCACCGATCTACAGAGAGACTGGATCCTCCGGTGGATTGGCCTTTGAGCGGAAGCATACAAGTCCAGGATCTGTGTGTTAGTTACAAGTTAGTAGAAAGGTTCCATGGTGACGAGAGAAGCTAACAACCATAGAACCGACTCCGATCTTGTGCTCAAAGACCTCTGTTTGGACATTCAACCGGGCCAGAAAGTCGGTATATGCGGCCGAACTGGAAGGTGAGTGCTCATGAATATTGTTAGATAGTCCTTTGCTAACTTGAGCAGTGGCAAGAGTTCGTTTATACTTGCCCTCCTTCGCCTGGCAGAGATCGAACACGGCGAGATCTTTATCGATGGAGTTCCCCTCAGCGTCACTCCTCGAAATTCCATAAGGCGTGCCATTACGACGGTGGCCCAAGAGCCTCTCATCCTCGCCGGCACAGTCCGTTTCAATGCGGACCCATTCGAGGAACATTCTGACGAATCCATCATTTCCGCCCTGCAGGCCGTTGGAATTTGGGATCTCATTTACGCACGCGGCGGACTTGACGAAGAGATCAATGGAAAGCCTTTATCCCTCGGTCAGAAGCAGCTTTTTTGTCTCGCCCGTGCTATTCTTAGTCCGTCGCCCATTGTCATCCTCGACGAAGTAACAGCAAACGTTGATGCCGCCACGGAAGAGACAATGATGGCGGTAATTGAGGAAAAATTCACAGACAAGACTATCCTGGCGGTTGCACACCATCTGCATACAATCCGAAATTTTGATCGCGTCGCAGTTCTCAACCACGGGTGTTTGGAGGAATGGGGCAGTCCAGATGAACTGCTGGAGCAACCAACTATTTTCCGGGAATTATGGGATATTCAACAGTAGCTTTGCCGGCAGAGCTACCTTTAAGCGTTCTAATAAATAATGTTAATAGAAAATTTGGGTATGGCGGGGAATGGAAAATAAAAATGCCTTGCCGGCTGTCAGATGGAGATACCATCTGCATTCATCATAATATATCGTCACTTGAAAATAATGTTGCCTATTCGTTTCATGTGCCCTGGTCCATGTGGCTGGGCAGATTCCATGGATCGTAATCCAAATGGACAAATGCTCGTTCTACGGTAGGAACACTTTCCAACATGTACTGGAGACTTTCACCCAGATCATGGCTGTCTCGAAGGCTGGTGCCTTCGTCCAGGACAATATCAACCTCTACGTTTAGTTTGTCGCCAGCATAATACGCTTTTAGTTCTTGGATCTTCTGAATGATTCCAGAGAATCGCATCGTCATGTATAGCAGGATGCTATGATCGGTAGGCGAGGCAGCAGCACCAGTCAAGTGCTGGATATGTTCGCCTGCAGTTGATCCCCAGTTCCACATGATATAAAGGGAGAGAAGCAATCCACCGAGGGGATCCAGGAACCAGAGTTTGGTAAATGTGCCAACTGTATTGGTCAGTGAAATTCATCGTATTGGTGTGGCGGCCTTACCCAACGGAAAGATGATACTAAAGATGTTAAAGACAACATCTGTCATGGCATCTTGCGCCAGGGCCTGAACACTGGAGTTTGGAATGAGCCGACACCACACCCAGCACAATGCTTTGACCAAAACGGTACCTCCCATGATGGCAATTGAGGGGATGGTTAGATTGACAATGGTGTGGTCATCCGATATGAGTCGTTGCCCTGACGACAGCGCGACCTGGAAGAACGACGTGACTATGATGACGGCAAAAACCAAGATACTCAGCGGCTCGAGTCGTCGACGACTGATGGGATACAAACTGCGGTCTTGTTTTTGGATGAGCATCGCTGTTGCCCAGATGATGGCTGTACTGAGAAAGTCCAGTGCAGCATCGACCAAGCTGGCTAGCACCGAGAGCGAGCTGGTCATGGTCATGACAGCAATCTTGGCTACTAAAAGTAGTATATTGGCGATGAAGTTGATCCAGATGGCCCACGCGATGACCTGGCTGCTGGCATCGTGCGAATGGATGTGGTTTGCCTCGATATCATGCACCGGGTTATTGGTCCTTGATTCTGAAGGTTCCCGGGGGAGAAGGAGAGTGGACTCGGATGGAATGCGATACAAATCCCGCGGAGTTCGCTTGATCTTGGTTGCCTTCGGTAGAGGCTCTGCAGGGTTGGAATGAGAGGGCGAAAGAGAGCCGTCAGAGTATGGAGGGGATTGATTATTGGTATATTCGTCGATGAGATGGCCGGGAACGGGCGAGTCGAGCAGGCGATCGATGTAGAGATATTGGGCGATTAGGGAATTGTTCTTCTTGTGGTATTCGCGTCTGGCTGGTCAGAGTTTGTTGTGCATTCTGTATGGTTGTTCTCACAATGGTTTGCGCAGCTTTTTCAATTCATCGTCCGGCTTGTAATATTGATGCCTATCAACGGTTAGATGGTTGATGATCAACCGTGTTGCGATACCCACCACTCATAGCGCGGGTTGCTTTTCCCAATCAGTTTCAACCCCCTCTGCAGACATCGCAAATGCTCCGGAACCTCATGAACTGGCGATCGGAATCCATCGTCATTTCCTGCCAAATCCTGCAGTGACGGGACGGACAAGACGCTGAAGAGGCGCTGGCCACGCGTCGCAAAGATCTCACGCGTCGGGTCGACACTCGGTCGGCGCGGCTGGAGGGCGCTGGGAGTTGGCGAAGGGGAGGAGGAGAGGGGAAGGAATCGAGAAGGATTGGGATCAGAAGTCATGCTCCGTGGCAGTTGGAGCCATAGGTGAGGCCATTGATGTGAGTTGATGAGATGAAGATGAGATGAGATGAGATGAGATGAAATGGAGATGGAGATGGAGATGAGGGGATGAGGGGAGAGGAGATTCAGCCGCAGTGGGGCTGCGATGCTCTCCACAGTAATTTGTATGGAGAGCATCGACTGGAAATCTACTCTAGGTTAGCTGAAAGATGAAAGGCTGAAAGGCTGAAAATATTCTCATATTTATCGCTGAAATTGTTCTTTATTGCTGCCTCCCCTTTTCGTGTTTCTCTCATAGTTTCTCTATGGTCTTGTTGCACTCTACCCATATCTACGCTATTCAACTCTGCTCTCACTTGCTAATGATTGATTCAGGAACTCGACTTTGACGATGCCTCGTCTCTGACACTCAGGCACCTACGGGGATGGGAGACTTTCCCTCGAAGATGAGGACGGTGACAGCAAGGACGATGTTGATGCGCCCGAAGGCGAACTGCATCAGCAAATCGAGGACGTTGTCAATGATGGAAACAGCTACTGTCAGTATACCACTTGTCGTGACTAGACTCTACTAATAATTTGTAGATATTACCATCGTGAGTGCCATGAATGAAGAGCATTGCATTGGCATCAAGAATGCATAGACAATATCTCCGTGGAAGTCGAACATGACTGTAAATGCATTGCATAAGACATTATTCATAAATACTTCCAACTTGACACCAATTCACAAATCAAAAACTCCACTGCTTCAACCAAGTCTCCATCAATGATGCATTGACTGGCCTAATGGCACGCATCGTCTTGCTGGCAGCCTGAGTCTGTCTTGTTTCTGCCACGACTACATCCTCCTTGCTCAGAAGCCCCTGGTAAAACTCGATGATTTTCAGCGCTGGCTTGGTCAGGAGATCGACCTCTGTGGGATTGTTGAAAGATTCTAGAGCTATAACCCAGTCCTGAATGTCAACTGGCTCGACTGGGTAAAACTTCTGTACAGCTGGGATCAGCGACTCCCAAGTCGTGGCATTGGGATTCACGAGATGGAAAACAGCTGTCCGCCTGGAATGCTCGTTGCTGCGTCGGGATTGAGTGATGTCAGCGATGATTCTGGCTGCATCATCCTATTCAAACAGTGTTAGTCGAGTCATGAAAGATGGCCTGTCATACTCACCACCGGAGTCCAGTCAACCAACGTATTTCCAAGCGTCTTTGGGATCTTCCCGAGTGTCTTCGACGTGGCAATAATCGACGGCAGCCATTCCTGTCGGTTCCAGACTCCCTTTGCTGTCGTTGGTCCCCCGATCTGCCCAACTCGATAGATGCTAGTGGGAACCCCAGAGGCCGACGAGGCAGTGGCGCAGATCTGTTCTGCGATATACTTGGACTCTCCATATCCTTGCTGCATCGTGACATCGGGACCATCGAGAGTGGCTTCTGGAATGGACTGGCCGTGCTTGGAAGTCCAGTTACCGACGGTCGAGATGGATGAGATAAAATGCAGATGGGCCTGATTCGAACTGGCCAAGCAGAGGTCAACCAAACGACGCACGCCCTGGATATGAGGGTTTTCGAAGGCTTCAACGCGGTGGTTGAAGTTGACCTTCCATGCATTGTGGATGACCAGATCCACCGACTGCTGCAGTTCTGTATATTCCCGATCTGACAGGCCCAGCTGCACTGATCCGAATTGGGCCTGAAGGAACTCAACCCGTGAGTCTAAGCCATCAACGGCCAGTCCCTTCTCTTTGAAGCTCTGGATCTGCCTCTCTTTGGCATCTTCAGCGCGATTGAGGCAGTATATCTTGAGGATGGAGGAGTCGTCCAGCAACTCACGGAGGATATAGTTGCCCAACGACCCAGTCGAACCAGTCAGAATCACTGTACTGGTTTGTGCCCGCTTGAAATGCTGTATTTTCTTCTTTGGCAAGCCAATGGTGTGTTTTCTCACCAGTGCAGCAATCCGCTCTGTTCGGAGTGCTTCTGCGTGTTTTTCATGAGGAAACCTCGAACCACCATGGATTAACTGGTGTACATATCCGGATAGCCCGTCGACTGTTGGGTATGCGTATAGCTTCTGGGTGGTGATACTGTGGTAGCTGCTTTCTGGTTTTAGGAAACTAATAGCGCTCTGTAGGATTTTGCCGAGTTGCAGAGTCTGCAGCGAGTCCATTCCCAGGGAGAAGATATCACTGCTATTGCTCATGTGCTCTACGGAAAGAAGTCGACATACAGTAGCATTGATGTACTGCTTGATGTCGTCCAATGTTGCCGTCGCAGGCAATGCAGTGGTCTCTTCATCAGCCTGCGAATACACGGCCTCAATGTCGTCGGCATAGTCCCTGGCCACTTGTCTTCGCTGGATGGACCCTTTGGCAGTGAGTGTGAATGGATTGGACTGTGCGATCAATTTGATCTTCGTCTTTATTATCTTCGCGTGTGCAGGGGCCATTCGATTTGCTTTTTCCACGGCAGGCCAGATTCTACCAATGATAGAATCACTGTCTTTGCTGCCCACGTGCTGCCAGTCAACCTGCACGAGGAGAGCTGATTGAAACCGTTCCTGGCCGATGATGAGGCATTTCGCCACCAACGGATCTCTCTCGATGGCCTTTTCCATGTCGATCGGATTGAACTTTTCTCCATTGCTCAGCACAATCACGTCGTCGCTTCTACCGTAGTACTTCCACAGACCCGCCTTGCTGGGATGAGCCACAAACAGATCCTTGGTTCGATACTGTTCGATATCTGGGAAGGTGTGAAAGATGCCCTTGAAATCCCGGTTGCCGTCCCTGTGCATGACCAGCTCGTATACTCCATCTCCAATGTCCTCCATCCTGGCTCCCAGAAGTGGGTTCCATTCATGATACTGCCAGTCCTCGCTGTCAAGTGGCGCATAACACCCGATATATCCACTTTCGCTCGAGCCAAACATGGTGTAGATAGGGACATGCTGCCGCAACCAATCCCCAATGATAGGGGAGAATGGGGCACCACCGTAGAAGATTCCTTTGAAGCGAGCCAGAGTCTTCTTGCCCTGGTCCGACGAGCTGATCTCCTCAATAACAGAGGGCGTGAGAATTGCACCATCGGGCTTGGTGACATCGACAATCTCGCTGAGCAGAGCGTCGGTCATCGGCCTCTCTGGGCTCAGTACAATGGGATTGCCGTGGAAGATGGGTTCCGTGCACACATAGAGGCCGATGATATGGAACATTGGAGACATACTGAAGACGGACTGTTTGGGCATCGCCGTGCTGAGCATCGCACTGCATCTCCCTGTTGGTGTTGGGATCTGGTCGAATCTGTCTATAACCGCAAAGAATCCGTTGGTGAGATACACCGGCTTAGGCAGACCTGCTGGTATTAGCTATATAGAAGAGCCATCTTCATAATCACTCACCAGTCGAGCCAGAACTGTGGATGATAACAGCTACCTCATCCTCCACATCGTCATATCTTGCCGTGAATGGATAGACTGCAGTTTTCTCACCAAAAACCTTCCACATATCAGGAACCTCCCACGACTGGATGCTCGTGTCTGCATCCTGCAGCTGTCCAGCAAACCTCCGTCGACTGTCGCTGTATACAATCTTGGAGCATCTTGTCGCACCGAGGACATGCAACGACGCGGCCGTCGAGTTTCTGTGAGAGAGTAGCAGGGCCTGGCATGTTAGTACTCTATCAGACTATAGAATCATCGAATACCCACTACATGGCCAGTCTTCAGGCATGCCAGGAAAAATGCCACGTAACGAGCATCATTTGTGCCGATATAGGTCACAGGCTCTGCGCCTGTTCCAATGCCAATCGTCATCTCGATCCACCAGGCTGTGTAGTTGACGGCCTGGGCAAGATCCTTCATGGAGATATTACGCCATCCCTGGGCGAGGTCATTCGAGATGGGATGCACGCAAAAGAGCTGCTCTGGTTTCTTCAGTGCCAGCTCGTCGACAACATGGCATATCAACCGCTTCTTCAAACCAGCTGAGTTTCTATTGCCTAACAGTCGGGACGGAAAGAGTAGATTGAGGAGGGGAAGGTTGAATATCAACCTGATCAAGTACGGAAGACCGAAGAAAAGAGACTTGATCTGCGATGCCACAGACATGATGATACAACTGTAGTTGGTTTGTTCTTCTTCGTATTGCACTTGACATTGCTATTTATTTTTCAGGCCTTCCAGTGTGATCAAACCCCGAATTCTGCTTATTGGGTCTAGTCGACGACATGGTTGGTGCATGCTGGCATTCAAACCGCATCCTGTGTAACTCGGGTCGTCATTCTATCATGAGATGGTTATTCCTGCCCAGTCTGTTTTCGAAGTTTATCAGCATCGGAGATGTCATACTGTCATTCTGTGTGGTATGTCCATGTTAAGGTAATATGACACTATCAAAATACAAGACATTCACGCATAGATTGATAATCTGACTGTGGCTGAATCTCTGCTTCATCACTTGCAGAATCACTATATCAAACCGCCCTATCTTCTGATTTATCGTTCCGGGATTAATATGACCAGTAAACCCCCTTTACCCCTTCGTCATTCCAGCTGACGCATATCTTCGCCGCATTTCCCGTCCGACATGTTGTCCGACCTCGGAGTCAAGAACGGCCTACTGATTGGCGAACAGTATCAAGACATTTCAGCAGATATGCTGTCATTGAAATGCAATACATTATTCAGCTGGAATTACCGTTACATCTGGAGAATGCTGCCCCACTGATTGTCTACTATCGGACTGGGCTCCAGCTTTCCGTATTAGATCTCCGCTGGGCGGTTTCGAACATCTCACCGGCATCGAGCGATGCCTGAGACGCCTGGGGCTCGCCTGTTATAGGGGATAATTCGAATGTAGATGGGGGGTCACGATGCTGCAGTTGGCTGCCCATCTCCTTGTCGTCCTCGGGCTTCTTGGCTATCTCGATCCTATTCCACTCAACGCCAAACGCAAGCAGAAAGGCAATTCCCCCTGCCACAACTGGCGCAAACTGTTGGTCTTCTGTCAGTTCATATCTCAAGTACATAGCAAATGACACTTACAAAGGTTCTGGTGACGGCATAGTTGAGCGCCTCTAGCACAGGGTCAAGCAGCTCGGGAAAATGCTCGGCGGCTGTCTGGCGAACCTGGGATGTTCCTGACGTGAGGAGCAGAGAAACCTGTTCTGCACTCAACCCAATGTCTGTGAGTCGCCGCTTCAGATATAAGTTGAAGATGGTGCCTCCGATGACCTGGAAAACAGTGGCGCCCAGATACTGTGCAAACAAGAGCAGTGAGACACCGATGGGCACCAGCTTGGGCCAGTCCTTCAGGGCCAGCTGCACTGCCAGCGATGGCATTTGCATTCCAGGGCCAATGCCCAGTCCGTAGAGTACCTGGAAGCCAATCCAGTGGCTAGAGGGCGTCGACACGGTGAATCGCGTATACATCCCGGTGGCAATGCAGATGAGGACTGGCTCGATGAGGAACCATGGGTTGTAATACTTGATGCGCGGTGCTTTCTGGGTCAGTTTATAAACTCATATCATCCAGGGAGTTACTTGAGAATGGACAGAGGAAGCTCACCTAAAGCACCGGAAATGAGAGATCCCACGATCTGCGATAGCACCGATGGCAGTAAGCGGACGCCGCTGTCGAGTGCACCGACTCCTTGCACGCCCTGAAACCATTGAGGAAGATAGTACGACTGGATGGTCATCATCCCCATATGGCAGAAGGTGAAGAGCACGCAGATGGTCACCGTTCGGCGCAGAGCCACCGGGGGATCATCGCCTTGTCGTCCATCCACATCTCCCACGCGGCAAACAGCATCAGCAGCACGCCAGCGCCCACAAACATCCCGATGATGGTAGGCGAGGACCAGCCCCAACTGTCCCCCCACTGCAGCGCCATCAGTGCCATGAAGATGGCCGGAACAAACATGGCACATCCGATCAGATCCAGGCTCTGAATTCGTTTGAGAAGGCCCTCGACGCGCTGCATCGGGGGTGGGTGAAAGAAGAAGAACAGCGCAGCCAGAGTGATAGCGCCAGGGGGCAGATTCATCCAGAAACACCAGCGCCATGTTGCCTGTTGCGTGAGTGCACCGCCGACGATGGGGCCCAGGATCAGTCCGATTCCAAAGCAGCTGCTGATGAGAGCCATGTTGATCGGCCGTTTCTCCGGCGAGGAGATGTTCAGCACGATTGTGAATCCACCCCCGGCGACACCAGCAGCACCGATGCCTGCGATGGCCCTGCCTGCGATAAAGGACGCGCTATTCGGCGCAAAGCCGCATATCGCACTGCCAATCTCGAAGACCAGGAAGAAGCACTGATACACCCAGCGCAGTGGGAAAACAGTGGCGATCTTGCCTACGAGAGGCGTGACGGCGCAGACAGTGAGCGAGTAGGCGGCAGGATACCAGGACATGCCGGCTGTATCGTGGAAGTCGGCGATGATGGATGGAAGGGCCTGCGGATGTCAGTTTACTACTTGATGCTGGATAGAGAATACACACCGTAGATATAACAAAGACATCGAGAGACATTAGCAATGCGCCGATGAAGATGCCCACCAGGATCGCGTAGAGCTTCAAGCCTTGGAGCTCCATTGGAGGCACTTCATCTGTAGAGGGTCCATCGTGTTGAGGCGCAACCCGATCAGTAACAGAGGGGGCATTCTCTTGATCGGCCGGCATCTTCACGGTGGAAATGCAGATAGATCAACACAGATGCGATTCTGTCAATGTCAAAACGGAAAACTGAAGCAGCAGTGAACATCCAGCGTTTGACTGCTGCATGCTGCAAAAGTCACCGGTTCCGGCCCCGGTTTGTACGTGGCGTGGGCTGTTCACCAGTCATTGTGTTGGTTGTTGGCTGTTTCAAGGATTATGCAAGGCTGTGCTTGGCGTCTACAAGGACGATCGAGTAGTGTTACCAGGAGGGCATTCTTTTTACATCGCTGCATCTGGTTGGTGGGTATGATGCATATATGACACCTAGAGGGTTGCAATAGACTGTACATCAAGATAAATCAGAAGATCATTCGATATTTCCGCTTTTGCTGCAGCCAAAATTGTCATTTCCACTCGATGCCAAGATAGTGGGAGGTGGTCACGTGCCATACCCCGGAGCGGATACGTGCAGAGCCGAGCCAATGGGAATGCACAATCCCCGGGATCCGGGGCTATCAGATCCGACGGATTTTCCTCCTTCCGCGCGTGTAGAAGAGTTCCGAGTCGGATACACTGCAAAAAAGTGATTGAGGATTCCGATCGGATGATGCATGTGTAGAGTGATGAAGCTTAAAGCAAATTGTATTGGACGGATAGTATAAAGCGGTGAAGAAGTATTTTCACATAACGCATCATGTAACTATATATAATGACCATATGATATTATGCTATGTTTAAGTAGACTTCTGGATTTACGTTGATATGCAAGGTAATATATGATGAGTTCAGAACGATAAAGATGACAGTATCCCGGTTTGTTAAACTCCAGATGAATAAAGACCTAAGCAACGCCAGCAACAGCAACAGGATTTACAACACCATTACTCCAGCGCTCATTTATCAGCCCCTTGGGATCATCCTGGACCAAAACATACTCGGTGGGTGCATCAGAGAGACTGCCTTCAGTTGATGTGCTGTCATTGGCACCTCCATTGACCACACCATCTGGACCATCCTTCTGATCATCGGCTGGTTTTTCCAGCAGTTCCTGCGAGAGATTATCGAAAACACCATCGACCAGCTCCGCGATAGATGCACCACCGAGGATTTTCATCACGGGAATATCGACACCAAGCTCCTTGAGGAACCAGGATCGCATCTCTACGCCAACTAGACTGTCAACGCCCATGTCCACGAGTGGCGTAGAGTCGGATAAAGCATCGGACTCCGACAGAAACATGGAGCTTCGCAACTTTGCTTTGAAAGCACCTGAAAGAAAAAGGTTAGCAGGTGATTATGGTGACGATAGTTAGCCAAGCAGTGACTGCCACTTACCGAGCAGAATCTTTCTCACATCCTGAGTCGTTGTTGCAACCTCCAACAGTTTCCGGACAGGGACATTCGCCGTCTTGTCACCCACTACCGCAGCACTGCTCGCCTTCCTGATTAGCAAGGCAAATCTGGCATTCGTGGCCCAAAAGACGTCTTTTGTCTGTTCGGTAGTAATGGGTGCCAGTCCGCTGATGACCTCGGGGTTGAGTCCCGAGTCAGGACGTCCAGAGACGATGGCTTCGGCAAAAAGCTGATGCAGATCGATCTCACTCATCGGGAGTGCCCCAGATCGACTCGACAGGCGTTCCTGATGCTCTTTGGTTAGGCGACCTGAACTCTCACGCTCGATATAACCGACACCTATGACTCTACTGATATCAATCGTGGACCCGGCAAGGCCCTGGTTACGACGCTGGTTAATAACAGCTTTCATGAAGCAGTTACCAGCTGAGTAGGCTGACTGTCCAGGATTGCCTGTCGTTCCGACAATAGAACTGAACCCAATGAACCAGTCAAGTGGCTCATTAGCGTTGGATAAGAGGCGGTTCAGATTAGTGGTGGTCTCGACCTTGGAGCGAAGAACTGTCCGGAAATCTTCCCATCCCAACGCAGTAAAGGAACCATCTCGCAGAACCATGGCACCGTTTGCAACACCACCAATGACGGGCATGGTTTCGATGATGGTGTTGTATATTTGCTTAACTGAGTCAAAATTGGTGAGATCCCTGGAGCAGTAGATTAGCAACAATCGGTTGAGTATGGACAGTAGACTCTCACCCAGCAAAGTAAGCCACAGTTGCACCCTGGGCTCTGTGAAGCTGCGCCCATTCATCGTCAACCCTGGGTGTTCGACTGCTAAGGGCGACATGTTTAGCACCGTGGGAGATCATGAAATCAGCCAGTGATCGTCCAAGATCGCCTGATAACCCGGCAAGCCAGTATGTTCTGTCGGCCCGGAACAAGTCCATTCGCTCAAACACCGGTTGAACAGAGATGGGCACAGGGTGCTCCGGTCTCCAATCCACGAGAGAATTGGAGCTCGGGGGGCATGTGGGTGATAAAATTTGTTTCAAAGGATGCATATTAAGCGGTGCACCGTCAGGGACTGCATTTAGCATCGACGACGCAAACAAAGTGACTCTACTGAGCAGTTCAGTGATTGATTCAGGAGCGTTTTCAGGAAGCTTCGAGGCTTGTTGAGCCACCAGGTTTGATAGGGTTATCTTCTCGCAGATCGGGGATAGAGAAGCGGCAATTCGCAATCCAAGACTCTCCTCTAACGTTCCTGGGACGCTAATTTCAGAAGTGTCAATGTATAGAGACACATCCTTTGGAACAGCTAAGTTAACGGCGCGCTGGGTACTGTGGGGGTGAAGATAAATCCAGTTTCGACGGAGGTTGACTTCGGACCGTGTTGTGATAAACAAGGCTTTTCTCCCTGAATCGGCGAGTCTTTTGGATAGCAACGACGCGATGACTGGGTCTGGTTCGAAGACAAGCACTGTGCCCGTGGATGGGACTATTGTCAGAATCTGCTGGGTCATCAGTTCGGCGACAACGAAAGACAGGTATTGTGCGTCGACAATCTCTGACTCGTCCTTATTGAGACCGATTGTCCACGACTTTGGGATTGTAATGGAAGATGAGTTGCAATCCGAGAAGGAAAGCATTTTCTCTCCAGTGTCGCTATTGGCACCGAGAGCTACAAAGACATACCCGGCCGGAGTTTTAAGCGAACAGAGGAGTGAGCAAGAGACACGGACTGTCACATACTCGGTGTCATGCGTCCCTGTTGCGGACAACTGGAGCTCATGTTTCTCATGCAGGACATACGAATCATCGGCCCAAATTAAATTGAGATTTGTTGAGTCAATATCCACAAGACGACTGATAGGTCGTTTAGCCGAGTTGTACCGCGCATTCTGCTCAGCATGTGGACGGATTCTGGTGATGTAAAGTCGAGCATCCTCCAGGACCAGCTCTGGCTCAAAGCTCCACAAAAAGTTATCAAGCTCACCTGTCCGAACCATCGTAGCCATTGACCGAAGTCTTCCCACGAGTTCGGCAACAATGTACAAGTTGGGGCTCAAGTCCCCAAAATCATCACCGACCTCAACAGTCTGCAACAGTGCCCCGGGAAGTTCATAGAAAAGCGTCCTGAAGAGACCTAGGGTAGTGCCTCCGTGTGGATTGGCGGCCCGACTCCCCTTCAGCAACCACAGGACACTCGCGGCTGAGCCGAGTACTTGTTTGAGTTTTTCCCATCTGGATTCATCCATACCTTCGAAGAGGTTCGAATCGAGTTCCATCAGACTCAGAATATGAGCACCATTCGACAGCTCAAACTCACAGGAGATATCATCCAGATGTTCCATGAGGATGATGCTCTCGAAGTGCGGTTCGAGCAAAGTATTGAGCTGGCGGCGTAGAGGGGATGACACCGGCGTTGTGCCTCCGAGAATAACAAGTGTCCCCTGGTCTGTCTTTTGCTTGGAGCCGAGAGGGCTGCGCAGCATACCAAACTGGCTATTTTGTGCTTGGGCAACAATCACAGATCCAGGTACCACCATCGGATCAGGCATAGGAGAGTTCGTTTCAATGCCACTGAATCCGGTTTCTCGGAGGACCGCATCCCACTGCTCAATAGTTATGCTGGGGCCACCGAGTCGGCCGTCCTGCTCACCAATCCACCATCCAGGAAGACCGCCCATTACGAGGCCATGCCGCATCACATCGGTACGGATTACCTCCACCATGACGAGATAGCCACCAGGTTTTAACAGACTCCGAGTGTGCTCTAGAGTCTCCGTGACTGATTTGGTGGCATGTAGCACGTTGGATGCAATTATGACATCGTAGGAATGAGGGCGGAAGCCTTGAGAAGCAGGATCCTTTTCAATATTGAGCGTTTTGAAAGCCATTTTGTGGGCATGAGCTTGAAATTTCTCTCCTGCTGCTCTTTCAAAGAAGCCATTAGAGATGTCAGTGTAGGTATACGATGAATATGCGTGTTTGATTCTCCCGAGAACAGCCTGCGTCGCTCCGCCAGTACCGGCCCCAATCTCCAGGAAGTCCATGCTAGGAAACTTGGTGCAGATCTGCTCCATTATTCCTGCAATGAGGTCGTTCAGAAGCCCAAATCCAATAGCATCGATATAGTATCGATCGAGATAATTGTTCGCAGTCATATATTCGAGAATGCTGGTTTCACCATTGAGCACCGAGGGAATAAGAAGATGCTCACCAACCGCCTTGGTCAGGTTGAAATCGGCATCATCGCCATGGCTGTCGTACAAATGAGCTATGCCTATAGAAAAGACAAAAAAGGCTGCTTACCTTTCCATAATATCCAATATCATCTCCCGAGTATCGTTAATCCAGGTCGGCGACGCGAAAGAGTGTTTTCCGTCTTTAACGTAGTAGTAGAGTTTCTCGGCATTCTTGATGAGGGCCTGGCGATACCAGGGCAGCTTCTCACGTTCTTCCGGGCTGACAGACAGGTGCAGGTTCTTTAGGTAGAAAAAGGCTGCGCGTTCGGCATCCAGACCCTTATTCTTCTCTTCGGGTGATGATTGTCTATTTCCAAAGACAAGATCTGCATCAGGCCTGTCAACTGAAAGGAAGGATTCTTGAAACATAAGCCGATCATCGTCAGCTGTCGGCGCAGCAAAGGGTGAGAACTTCATCCCTTCAATCTCGATGATCCTTTGTTCGTAGTTGGACGAGTACACATCGACATCACCAGTGATGAAGCCGTTACGAGGGTCCGTGATATTGCAGTCGATTTCCACCTGCTCAGTCATCCTTTCCCCACAAAGCGCAGGAATCATCGTCACGCGGCGGCATGAGGTTGGCGCAACGATGGACCAGAGACGGCCATCCCCGGGGGCACTGTAGGCGGCGTTCAATCCTTGGAGAGCACTATCCAGCATACCCGGATGAAATAAAAGGCTTGTCTCATCCTCGGCAAATGGATGACACTGGATTGTCGCCGTTGAGAATCCCGACTTTCGTAAGATGCGCGTTAACCCCCTGAAAGGGCCCTCATAGCCATAGCCAAAATCGTCGTGCAAGACCTGGTAGAAGCGATCAACATCTACCGCAGCCATGCTCGATGGGGGAGGAGATCGAATGGAGAAATGGTGAGTAATGTCACTCCCCAGAGTGATGCGCACGCTTCCACTGCAGTTGAGTGCCAGTTGACCCGATTCCTTGCTGACGGTCGAGTAAGCAGCGAAATCTGCTGTGATGAAGCCAGCTTCGGTAGCCACGTTCGTCATAGAAACAAGCAGCTCAGTGCCAGTTGTGTCATTGATGGCAATGGCTTTGCGGATCTCGAGGTCGAAAAGATCAATCGATTCCACTGGCTCTCCTCCTACTGCTGCTATCTCCATCGCTGCCTCCATTGCCAGGGCAATGTATCCTGTACCAGGAAAGACAGTCTGACCTTGCAGTGCATGACCAGAAAGCCATTTCAGCTCTTTGGTTTTGAGCACGTTTCGCCATCGCCATTCTTCCACGGGGCCATCAGCAGTGAGCGTTCCAAGGAGATCGTGAAAACGCCCGCCCTGGGTCCTGAAATACTTGCTGATCCGAGACTCTGCCCACAACACCCGGTCATGGTTCCAGGGATAGGTTGGCAAGTCCCGGAGGATAGCAGGCTCTTTATGACATGCTCTGTAGAAAATCCCGAGGTCAACCGCTGTAAGACCGAAATGCACCCAAGCGGAACCGAGAGCATCAGAGAATGCTTCGACATCATTTTTGCCTCGCTTCAACATACCCGAATAGGGGATACTCTGACCAGTGGTGGCAAGAATACATTCCGTTGCAGGTCCCTGGAGGGCCGGGTGTGGGCCAACTTCTAGCGCGTAGTTGACATTCACCGAGCTCACGCACTTTTGAATAGCTGGGTAGAACAGGACGGGCTGGGCCATATTGTCAACCCAGTATTGACCAGCAAGATCGTTGAAATCTTGGTTGCTGATCAGCCGACCATCATGCACACTCGAGAACCACTGTGGCGCGTCGTCATTAGGTTTGAGAGGCTGGATCCTGCAGTGCTGGAGTGCCCTCAGGTAAGGTGACACGCAACGCAGCATGTGGACCGAATGATATGCCGTGTCTACTCGGAGAGTCCTAACAAATTTTGCCTCCTCTTCGAAGACGGCTTGTGCTTCTGTGATAGCATCGAGATCGCCAGAGAGAGTCACCGAGGTTGGTGAGTTATGAGCAGCCACGGATAGTCTACCAGTAAAGTCATCCAATTCGCAAAGGTCATTTGCATCGTCGAATGATGTTCCGACGGCCATCATGCCACCCTTCTCAGCCGATGGGCCTGCTGCGAGCTTTGCGAAATACCCTCGATAATAGGCAATGCGGATTGCATCATACGATGACAGATAGCCAGCGGCATAGGCAGCCCCAATCTCGCCCGATGAATGACCAACAACAGCCCGGAATCTTACTCCTGCGGTACGTAGGAGGTCAACAAGAATAATCTGCACAGCTGTGCAGAGCGGCTGTGACAGCGCTGCTTCGCTAAGACGACTGGTACTGTCTGCCGAGAGCTCATCCATTAAATTCCAATGGGGTCGATGACACTCGGGCAAGGTTGCCAGAGATTCATCGAGATGGTCCAGAATACGGCGGGCCATTGGAATTGAAGCGATCAGTCTCGATCCCATTGTTGGCCACTGCGCCCCCTGTCCGGTAAACACGCCGAGTATCGCTGGCGCTGAAGGCAAGGCCGAGGTGCCAATGGGAGAATCCGTTTCAGCGGTAGCAGCTTCGATTTTTGCCGTGATCTTCTCGCGAAGCTGTTCAACTGATAAAGCGGATAGAGCCAGTCTCTGTGACAGGGTGGAGCGTTTTGTGCTGAGTGTATATGCTAGTTCCGAAATATCAACAGTCGGTTCATCGTCAAGAAAGCCCAGAATAGATTCGAGCAAAGCAAGCAAGGACTGGTCAGAGGCCGCTGAAAACACAGTTGGGATTGGACACGCGGGAGGATTAATGCCATCCCTGCCGGCTGAATGACAGGAAGATGGCGTGTAGCTCTCGAGGATTGCGTGGGCATTTGTTCCGCCAAACCCAAAGCTGTTGACACTTGCTCTGCGTGGCTCCCCATCTGGAAGCTCCGGCCAGGGCTGACTCGATAAGGGGATACGGAGATGCTTTGTGAAAGGCTCAAGGGCTGGGTTGAGGCGATTGAAGAGGAGGTTCGGTGGTATCGTCGAGTGTTGGAGAGCCAAACATGCCTTCATCAAACCTGCGATACCAGCTGTTCCTTCGGTATGCCCGATGACGGTTTTGACAGATCCAACCAGTAGTGTATCATCATCCGAGTTATTCGATGGAAAGAAGGCTTTGCTTAGGGCTTCAGCTTCCTGGGGATCTCCTGCTGGAGTTCCAGTGCCATGGGCTTCAAAGAATTGGCAACGGCCGGATTTTGTCGTCGGGTCGAGTCCCGCTTTCGCATATGTAGCTTTGATGAGAGAGGCCTGGGCTGTAGCACTGGGCATGGTGAGCCCTTTTGTTCTACCGTCATGGTTGACGCCGACCTCTCGGATAATACATGCAATCTCGTCACCATCCTCGATTGCTGAGCTCAGTGTCTTGAGTACAAGAGATGCAACACCTTCGCCTCTCGCGTAGCCGTTGGCATCCGCATCCCACATACGTGATTGGCCGTCGGGCGAGAGCATTCCAAGATTGCTTTCCATAATGTACGGCAATGCAGACACGAGCAAGTTCGTTCCACATGCCACCGCGACCCGGGAAGTTCCATTTCGAAGCGCCTGGACTGCTTCATGCACACCGACCATGCTAGAAGAACATGCTGTATCGATGGTCATTGAGGGGCCGTGCCAGTTAAAAAAATAAGACACACGGCTGGAGGCATTGCTGGCCGCAACGCCAGTGGCGGCGTAGGTAGGAAGCGAGTTGACGTCCTGGGCTTGTATTGCGAAGAAGTCTTGACACATGAGCCCAACATAGACAGCAGTGTTAGACCCTGCCAGCCCGTCCAGAGTGAGTCCCGCGTTTTCGATCGCTTCAAACACGACTTCCAGGAGAAGACGTTGCTGGGGATCGATAACCTCGGCCTCGCTAGGAGGGATAGCGAAGAACTTGGTGTCAAACATATCGATATCACCATCCAGAAAGTAGGAGCGTCGGACATTGGTGGTGCCATGATGAGTCCCGTCTTTGTGGTAGAAACGGTCGATATTGAAGCGGTTGGATGGGATTTCCTGGGACACATCACAAGGGAATCTCAACAAGTCCCACAGCTTTGAGGAATTATTTGAGGCACCAGGGAAGCGACATCCCATGCCAACAATGGCAATAGGTTCGTTGTGCTTTGACATTATGACTTTGGTGTCTATGCAGATTGGTGCTGAACAGCAGATGGCTGGAGCGGATATCTGTATCTTGGAGTGTTGAACTGGGCCGCTTCTAGACAGTAAAAGTTTTCCTATTCCGATACAGAAAGATAGACTATTAATTCATTGCTATAATGAAGTCATGGAGTCAAATACTGACAGATATTATCTTGTCGTTGCACAGGACAAGGCATCCGTGTCCCTGGTCAGGCCGGCGGAAGTCATCCCAACGTTCTCAACACCCCACCGGTCAAACAGAGCCGGTCTTTACTTTCACACATTACATGGTATGGTTGGTTGGTGGTGTCATCTTGGGTGGCGCAAAAGAACACCGGAGGCCGTATGACGGGCCCAGAAAACACGCACAAGTCGCCGGCTCCGGACGAAAACCGGGGTTATAGCAGGCCATGGTCGGATAGAGATTTTTCAGCGTGACTGAGACAAACTCTTGGGATGTGCTGGGTCTGGTGTGTGGGTAAGTCGATGAAACTGGTGGGTTGCTGGACTTGAAGCTATTCAGAGGTCGAGGGGCAGTCGGTCACGTGGTGTCGCGTCACGTTTGAGCAATCACAACAACGCGTCAACACAACCATACTAGTCGACAATATCATATGGCTATACTGAGTACAATGATAGGAGATATATTTCAATGAGAGAAACTTATAAAAGAATATTCATGGATCAAGTTCACTGACATCTACTGCTTCAATATATATCCTGGACTAAACACCATACGCCTCTGCCTCTGCCTCTGCCCACTTGCTCTTATACCAATCGTGCAAGACAGACGGCTTCTTGCCCAGTTCCTCCACGCCGATCCACTTCTTGCACTCTGGTCGATCCTTGAATTGCACCAGATATCGCTTCTCTCCAGCCTCGGCCAGGATCCTGTCGATCTCGCCATCGCTACAGTCTCTGACACGACAGACCAGTTTCTGTCCGGATATCGTCTTCTTTTTCAGAAGATCAAGCCCCTCAAAGACACCATCAAATCCACCTTCCACCACCCGAAGCGGGTGTGGCTTCAACTTTCCCTCATCCAGCAGCTTCTGGGCCGTTGTAAACCATTCGATGCCAAACTTGCGCTGCTCTGCATCTGCCTCTTTCGCAAACGGCGCTGGCCATCCCAGTTTCTTGCCCAATATCGTGGGCCCCAAGACCCAATCTGGCGTGACCGTCTTGGGTCTGTCGTGTAGAAACTCGGGATATGGCTCCAGCGCTGTGTATTTGCCACCTGCTCGTCCCAGGCATTTGTAGCAGAACTGCATCGTTTCCGGTTCCGCAATGCAGTCCAACACGAACTTCAGCGAGTTCCGGGTATGTTTGCGGATGTCATCAGTGCACGATGGCTGCTTATAGTCAAACACGGCTGTTGCTCCATAGGACCGGACTAGGTCGAAGTTGCGAGGAGAACAGGTTACAATGGGATTCAACCCTGACCTGGAGGTGTTAGATAGGTTAGATATTACAAAGCCAAAGGAGCTTACAATTTAATCAGTTGTATCGCGAGCGTCCCTGTCGCAGTGCTGCCTCCATAAACGAGCACATCCCGGGGCTTCTCAGCCGGATGCGAGGGTGTTCCTGGCACACGCAACGACTTGAACAGAGCCAGACCGATTGTCCCAATGCCGCTTCCAAAGGACGCACCTTCTTCAAAAGACATATGGTGTGGGATCTTCATTGTCGTAATATCTGCAGCACCAACGAACTGGGAAAAAGCGCCCACGGTTGGCGTGAGAGAATGCATCCCCGGCACAGCACCACAGACACGGTCCCCAATCTGGATGGAGGCAGCAGGATGGGCATTCCTTCCAATGGAGATGACCTCGCCGGCGAAATCCATGCCTGCAATCGCTCCTGGTGTTGCCAATTTGCCGACCATTTTGGCATCAATTGGGTTCAAAGCAACGGCAACATTTTTCACGAGGATCATGTCGTCTTGGAGTTCAGGAATGTCGACATGATGTGATATTGCCAGAGTTCCATCATCACGGCCGATGATGGCGGTTTGCTGTAGTAGCTGTGATGGCATGATGATCAGGTCGTATGTAATTGGAATGACACGAATGCTGCTGTCGAACGATGATCTGAATAATTAGATGAACTCGACTTGCTTATCATAAACCTATCATTGAACTGATGACTACGCACCGGTCAGCAAATACATGGATTTGAAGTTAAACTCGCCGGTTGAAAGTCGCCGGTTCGGACTGAGTGGTTAAAGAATGGAAGGATAGATGGGGTGTTCAACCATGAGGAGAGCAGAGAAGGGATACTGATAAATATCATTATCATCTATGCTCTAGTCGACACTGTGGCTTCATACATCCACCAAAATGGCTTCATTTTTGGCTAGTTGGCTGGCAATCGTTGCCTGTACGTTGACTACACTCGCGTACAAAGCCATCAGACTCCATCCTTTGAACTTTGTTCTTAGTGCTCTCGCATTTGAATTTCTTTCCTTCTTTGGCTGGGCTTTCTATTGGATTGTTCTCTATCCTGCATACTTGACCCCCTTCCGGCGTCTTCCAACTCCGCCGGTATGTAAAACAGCCATCATACTGAACCACCAACTGATCTCCAGCAGAATCGCAAATTTCTCACCGGAAATCTGAATGAATTCTTCCCCGACTATCAATGGAAAATTGTCCGGGGGTTCTACCATAATGTGCCTAACAATGGCCTCATCCGGTACTATGGCCCCATGAGCATCGAGCGCATCCTCGTCACTACCCCGGATGCATTAAGAGACATGATGAGTTTGAATGCCTACGACTTTGGGCAGTCCAACACGTTTAAACTGCTGGTCAAGAGAGTCACCGGAAGTACTTTCTCCTTTACTACAGATGAAGTCAAGCTGCATCGCAAGAACTTCAACCCCGCGTTCACCACCACGCATATCAAGGAGATCACTCACGTCTTCTGGGACAAATGCGTGCAGATGGCAGATGGGATGCAGGCACAGATTGAAGCTAGTCCGCACTCTCCCGTTTCAATCAATAACTGGGGATCCAGGGCAGCATTGGACAACATTGGCCTGGCCGGGATGGGATACGACTTTGAGACCCTCCAGAATCCACACAGCGAGCTGCGACAGCACTACGAGAAAATCAATGTCAAGCCAAACAAGTCGCTGAACTGGATTGGATTGCTCAGCAACTTTATGAATCTGGGCGTCTTGCTACAGCTGCCAGTCAAAAAGAACCTCGAGATCGCTGAGGGCGCCAAGTACGTGCGCAGCGTCGCCAGAAAGGTCATTCAGGAGCGAGAGGCCAAAATGTACGACTCGAAAGGGGCTGCGGATCGCAAAGACATTATCAGTGTTGCTCTCGCTAGCGGTGCCTTTACTCCCGAGCAGCTTGTCGAGTATGTCATGGTCTTTCTCTCCGCCGGCCACGAGTCGACCGCTGCCACCTTTGAATGGACCATGTACGAACTGGGACGACGCCCAGAAATGCAACAGCGTCTGCGAGACGAGATTCGAGCATGGGCACCATCCATGGCCACCGTGGATCCAGCGCGCATTGAGAGTCTCCCGTATCTGAACGCCGTCTGCAGCGAAGCTCTGCGATTCTACCCCTTCACCCCCATGGTGGTCAAGGTCGCAGAGCGAGACTCGACCATCGTAGGTCAGCATATCCCCCAGGGAACACTCGTTCTGTATGCACCGGCAGCAACCAACCTCGACCCGGCGCTGTGGGGAGCGGATGCTGACGTCTTCAACCCCGAGCGCTGGATGGAACCCGGCAAGGCCAAATCAGGCGGTGCTACGAGCAACTACGCGATGTTGTCTTTTTCAGCGGGATCGAGGAACTGCCTTGGACATGCCTTTGCCAGGGCTGAGCTGGCCTGTCTTGTTGCAGCCGTTGTTGGCCGGTTCGAAGTCACGTTGGCGAATCCAGATACAGCAGGGATTATCGATGCTGGACAAGTGATGAGGTCAAAGGAGGGTGTACATGCACGACTGAGAGTTATTGAGGGTTGGTGCTGATTTGGATTGCATATTACTTACTGGTAGCTATTGTGAAGCCTGCATTTATTCCCAAACAATTCTATAAATAGAAGTTCCCGGTCTAAAAGTCGCCGGCTGAACCGGTCACCATCAGTATATTATATGAGATACTTCAATCCACAAACTGCATGTACACGAAATGAAAATCCTCAAAGTAACCACAGCCTTCCTGGCAGCCGTCAAGTCCGTCTGGACGCGTGGGAATCCTTTTGCTGCCCTGACGGCGCTGTGGCCAACCAACGAGGAGGGTAAATACGTCATCCAAGCTGAAGGCATTCGTCTGGCCTTTACCAACCATGGAGCGGCCCTGACGAATCTTTGGATAAATGACACTCGTAGAGAGGAGATCGACATTGTTCTGGGGCTGGATGACCCGGCCGGATATCCTCAGATGCAGTCTAATCCGTGGCTGAATGGTGTCATAGGTGAGCGTTCACTGTCAATATCGAGTACTTCCACTGACAAAGACAGGTCGCTATGCGGGATATATGAGCGGTGCGAGCTATCGAGTCGGCGACACGGTATACAATGTCACTGGCAACGCACACAACGGAACAGCGCTCTTCAACGGTGGCAATGAGGGCTGGGGCCGCCAGAGCTGGGACATTGCCGCCCACATCGACAATAGCATCACTTTCGTGCTATTTGATCGCATGTGGAACGGCTTCCCTGGTGTCTTTGCCTCGTGCCTTACCCACACCGTCACGCCCTACGAGTGGCGCATCGCCTTCGGGGTGACGCCTTTGCGGCGACACGGTCCCATCAACCTCAGCCAGCAGGCCTTTTTCAACCTCGATGGCTTCCGTCGGAACACCACAAAGACTATAGAAGAGCATACATTACACCTGCCGTCTGCTGGAATGCGATTTGCAGTGGATGACCTCGGGCTGCCAACGGGGGATTTATTGAGCAACCGACAGGGACATGAGCACGACTTTTGGTCCTCCGCAAGGAGTATTCCTCGTGGATATGATCAAACGGTTACATTGTCTCACAAGCACGAAGGAAGTAAAGAGGAGTCGCCGGTGGCAGTGCTATCATCCCCTCATTCTGGAATCACAATGCGGCTATTCACAGATCGGGATGCCCTCCACGTGCATACCTGGGAAGAAGATGGTAAGGCAGACTGATACATGAAGATACAACATACTAATGTCTACAGGGACAATGCAACTAAAGAAACGCCAAGGTAATGGTACGGTGCCCCGGCATGGTGCGATATCGCTGGATATCTCTGAGTGGCCAGACGGCGTCAACCATCCCGAATGGAGGAATCGACAGACCCTTTGGGGAATGGAGGGGCTGTATACCAGCTCTGCAACATACAAGTTCTCGGTTGATCGTCAGAAATAGTACTATTCAGAAAGCTATAGATCGTGCATCGGTAGACTACTTCAATGAATACACCTCAGATTTATTGCCTCATTCCACGCTATTGTAACTGCTTCCTCGATCATCTTGGCTTCCTTTGCACCTGTTGGCACTTGATGGCCTCCACGGAAGTTGATGATGATCGCCATGTCAGAGTTGTAGTATGTTTGCCGCAGCTTCGTACCTTCGCATCGCCATGGATCAGCGCTGCCCTGAATGTGGATAGACGGAATGTTGATAAAAGCGTTCCCATCATTCGAGATTGATGATGTGGATGCCGTGGGAGACAGCGAGCCATCTATAGATGACGATGAGGATGAGAAAGGTCCAAAGAACTCTTCCAGTTCTTTGTCGTATGTAGTGCTTCGATCATCTTCGGATGCAGTCATGCCAACTGCCTCATCCTCGAATACATCCAGATCCAGCGCAGGAAACGTGCCTCCGATTAAGATGGCAAACTCAACACCTTTTCGCAACTCCCTATCCAGACATATTCCCGTTGCTAACCGTGTTCCCTGGCTAAATGCCATGATTCCCACAATACCCGGTCCCTCTCCAGCATTCTCACGTTCAAAGTGGCCTGTCAGTAGGTCTCGCACATGGCGTCGTTCGCGTTCCACATCTTCAGACGTGATGTCAAACTCGCCAACTAGAGTGGAATCGCAATGCCAACGGTAGAAAGGCCCAAGATCTGTAAATGCCGGTTGGACGCCTGGTCCTGGAGGAGAGTCAAAAGGAGCATCGACAAAGATGAATCGAAAGCGGGTGCGCAAGGCAGAGACGATCCGACGTGCCTGCAGCTGAAAAATGGCAGCGTTGGTGCCGTGGCCATGGAGGCAGAGGATCTAGATAGTATCAGCATGATGAATCAATTCAAGGAGCACGATCACCTACTGCGGGGAGGGGTTTCATTGTGTTATGCGCGTCGTATGTTCCTGGCAGACAATAGAAGCAAGGAGACGATCATATTGTGTCAGATATGCAGACTAAAGGATTCGCCGGCGGCACTCGACCGGCGACTTTTGATGACTATTAATATCGGATGTAACCCCGTATCTATAGTAGTCGGTCGGACAAGGCTGTCAGCATCAGATAAAGACATCCCCAACAGTTGCACTCGATACAGTCACACTACAGATGGATACGATGATCGCATGGAATGTAATCTTGATTATGATCTAGTCAGGCATACCTCGCATCTGTCACGTATCGCAACTTGTCCAGCAGTAACATGTCTTTCTCTTGAATTACTCGCAGTAGCGACTGAGCTGCAATACTTGTTGGCGTACTACAGTAAATCCCACTGTCCAGAGGGCTCCGATATGCAAATGCCATTGATCGCAGACAACCGTGTAGTTGTTGGACCATCTTAAAGAAGATATGCAATACCAAATGCGCATTCAATGTTGGCTGCGATGCAAGGCTGAAACCTCCTAGTGTTAGTGCTGATCGTCTGTCATCTGCCGGCTCCGAGGGCGCAGGCATCAGATTGACTCGTCCTTCAATCTGACTAGCCAAAGAAGAAACGATAGGCTCTGTAATCTCCATGAGATGCGTATAACACGTTAGCGTGTGCAGGACACTCAGATGGTCTGGACCTTCCGGTCGTTGTGTATTGTTCTCGTATAGCGTCTCCATGTTGTCATCTTTTAGTATCTCCAGCAGGCTGTTCATCGCGCCCAGCACTTCATCCATGGGAGGCTCCGAATATGATGGAATATTCCTGGACTCATCATGAATGCCCTCGTGGCTTCCAGGTACTTGTGTAGACATCAACCGGTGGAGCTGGGTCTGTAGCTCCAGTAGCTTCCCTGTTCTTGGTCCACGGCGCGTCTTTGTATCTCTTGCTTGTGCCTCAAATGGAATCTTGGTTGCAGACAAGAGCTCATGGCTTCCAATATATCCTTGTTCTGCCCATCCCAGATGAGCACTGCTTATGGAACTATCATTGTAACTGCCGTTGTTATGCAGCGCTTGGGGGAACGCTAGAAAGTCGAAATCCCATTCCGAGTTGTGGTTGGAGGTAGGAACAGAGGGCGAACCTGTTTGATTATACTTAATCAGAAGTATAAATGTCAAACCGAGCAAGAATAATCACCTTCGGGCAGCAGCATGTCAAGGTCCATGGCTTGAGTCCCATCAGACAACCCATCCTCCCACAGCCGTGGTGTTGCTCCAACTGTTGATCCATCTCCATCCAGCCCAGGTGTATCCACAGTCTCGTAGTCCTTTTCCTTTTCTTTTTCCTTTTCTGGTACTTTGGACGAAGCCAGGGATGAAGATCGTCGAGAATGGTTTGAAGAGCTAGGCACTCGTGCTGCTTGTCTTTCCTTTACAGTTCTTGATCGTTGGCCTCTTGGACGGCCCATTCGTAGATTTGTTCCAAATACACAGTCAATATCGAGTCTCTCGCATCGATCGCATCGGCTGTCTGGTCCCCCAGACCGTGCACAGCGGTTCTTGAGTTGGTGGCATCGATCACAGGCTGCTCGGAGCTTCGAAGAGTCCATCTTACCGGAGTGTAGATAGATAGCGATAGGAACTGGTTGTCTTTTAGCTCAGCGTGGGGTTGACCTGGGAAATACGGCTGAGCTGATGGAGATACCAGGAAAATGTAGCCTAGAGACCGACATTGTCAGATCTCATATATGACTGGATTGCCGTCTCAGGCATGAACGCCATGTGTCAGCACTGTAAACTGGACATCCCATTCGAGGCATCCTGAAGGATTGTAGCCTGGACGAGCAACCCCGGAGATAGAGTTGGTCGATCGTATACCAGACAGCCAACAAGGCCATGTGGAGGCTCAGTCACGTGGGGGCCGTCTGAATCGATATCTTCCCGATGTCCTGATTCGCTGGGCGTTGATTGTTTTTGCTGAGGTGAGACAGCAAGGGGGCGTCTTCTGCACTTTCGATTCGCTGATCCGAAGGTGGAGCCCCGGCATCGGCCCGCTTCCGATAATACGCGCCAATCAGACTGCGTCCTCCCACCGCAGTGGTTGCATCAACATGGCGTCCTCCTTGTCGCACTTTGTCGCCACATGGCTTGCGTTTGCTGCAGCCCTTGACGGTGGTATGTAATACGCATCTCCTAAGAGCTCTTGGTGGTCAGACTCTTCGGGAGGTATTGCCAGTTTTCTTGGAAAGGAAGGTGATATGTTCATCTGTGGTGGCAAAAGCACGTATGAGATAAAGTGCTGCTGACACCATACCCCATGGGGTAGGTTGTGTAAGAATATAGATTTTCTAAAAGGTTTTTCCGGGCACATATTTACGTAACTGTGCCAGATCTCGTCTTCCATTCATTCTTCCTGATTCGGCAAGTCAAAGAAAGTCGCAGTACACAGCCAGCATGGGCTGTGGGTATACTCAGCAATAAACTCTAGCACCATATTTCCATGATCAACTCGGCATGTCAGCCGGAGGATCGCCTAATATCTGCCCAGCCTTTTAATGATACTCTGACCGAAATGCGCCCACTGCCTCGTATGAACAACTCGTAATAGTGTGGGGGTACAGTCTAGGTCCTTTTTCAAGAGTTTTGATTTTTCCAGTATATCATTGGTGGCGTATTGAGTGATAATACATACCCCTCACTTTATCTTGTGGCGGCTAGAAGATAATATCGACTTTACTATCTCTGCAAGAGAATTTCCAAATCATCCTATCACAGATACCAGGATATTAGATAGCATGTCTAGCTTTCTTAAAAGGCTTGGTGGATGTTATCTGGGCCAGACATACATGGTAGTTTCAAAGGCTCTCTAGAAGGCGGGGTAGCTTGGCGCTTTATGGTGTGATTTTCCTGTGCATACAGATGGAATGTATAGAATGATAATCTGGTCGCATGAGGAATACGCGATAATCAAGCTACTCAAGACTCTTGGCTTGTATTTCCATTGCCAATGCCGTATAAAGTCCATGGCTTACTTGTTCGTATATTGTAGCAGATAGTCTTATCATGCAGCCCGTCTCCCATAGAATCATTGCTTCTGTCTCGGGCGTAAAGGGCGCCTTGAAATACAATGCAGTGATATCACTATCACTTCTGCTATTTCTTGGCAACAGCAGCTTTGGCACTCATGTGCTGGCGCCATCTGCGACGCCTCAGTAGCGTTTGCGGGTGTGAGCTTTATTTCAGTAGTGGCGTTAGGGGCAATGAGGATGAGACAGGCAGATGTGCAGGGATGAATTCTAGATGTTGGGTTGACTACTTGATTGTGTCTATTCGTATGGTCATACCTGATCTATGTATCGGGATGCAGTGAATGATACGTTGTTTGTAGAAGGTGTCCATTTACTATGCAATAAATGCAGATATGACTATCTACTGAATACTCCTAAATCACTTCTAACCACCCAGGAAAGACGTAACTGGCTCTATCACAGCAGCTCTGTTCCTCCACAGCCACTTGCCCCCAAACGCAGTCGATCCAACCATCGCAGCAAATCCCACCGCAAAGACAGCATACATATCCCAGTTCTTGGCCTTGTATGCAGGCATGCGCATATCCGCCGTCTGCAGATGCATCGGACGCAACTCTTTGCCATCTTTGAAGCGCAGCTCATTGTCGTACATCATCTCCTCGATCAGATCGCCTGCGTGGTACTTGCGGCGAGAAGCCACGCGGGCAATACGCATCATGCGCAGAGCGTTGCGATGAAAAGTTCCATCTTCGTCACGGATGATGTTCTGCGCTTTGGTGTATAGCTCGTCGGAGGTGAAGTGATACTTGTTTAGGGATTCAGCCACGCCAGCAGCCACGAGGCGAGTGGTGTTTTGAATCTGATCGCCAAATATACCCATCGACAGCATTGGCTTACCGTGGAAGAGGCCTTCGTTGGCGCTGGATCCCCCGCCGTGCGTAAAGTAGATCTTGGTAGATGCATGGTCGAGAATGGCTCGCTGTGGTGCGAAGAACGAAAACATCCAGTCTGGATGGTGGCCATCCAGCATGTCGCCGAGTCGTAGTTGTCCTGTGCTGGTCTTGAATGTATTGTCAACATCCAAGTCTTGTCGACCACTCTTGGCCACGGCCCAGATGACACCGTCGATTAACTTCGCTTCCATCAGGCGGATGAGAGCGTTGATGATCTTAGTTGCCTCATGGTTTGATAAGATGATGTGCGTTCCAAGTGCAATGTAAATGACCGATTTGTGATGCGAGAGGAAGGTATCCAACTCTCCATCCAAGCCACGATACGTATCACTCAGCAGCGGTCCGACAGCGGCACAAGTCGGGGGAAGATCACGAGGAATCTCAAGGCCAAAGAAGGAGTTGACGAATATGAGATAGTCTGGTTTCTGGATCTTATGTACAGGATAAGTCACACCAGTACGACGACGCATCTGGTCGGTCCAATTCATCCACTTGATGATCTTGGGCAGACTGAGGACTGGGACCAGTTCGTTCTTAATGCGCAGCCACATGGACGCATTCTCTGACGTCGTCGTGCCGTCGATCTGAAAGCCCGGCTCACCAGGAATGTACTTGCACGGCATCATGAGGAACGGCATATTCGGCCAGACCATAGCGATGGGGATACGATATTCGACAAGCATATCCTTGACGGCGTCGACGAAGAAGTCACCGACCATCACGGCAGGTCGCGTCGCCGGATCCTCCATGATGGCTTTCAAACCGCGGTATGTCTGCGGCCAGAAGGAATCAAACATATACTTGGAGTCCATGTTGATGCCCTTGGACATGTCCCAGGATCGCATGCGCAGATAATGCGCGTTGAGCTGCTCGGCAGTTGGCCCTGGACCGAGAAAATGGATCTTGGAGATGAATTCATAGCCTTTGATCCAGTGTTCCTGGCCGTCGAGAGTGGCGAACTCAACAGTGTGACCTCTTTCGGCCAGTACGCGGCCTATCTCGAAGACGGGGCCTGCTGGATTAGCAGTAGTTCATACGTACAAGAAAAGCATAGGGACTGACTGGCATGGGTAAAGCCTCCAGTGGTGACAACCAGGAGAATCTTTCTAGACGGATGCGCCAATGAATCGTCCATAATGAGGTGGTTGACGATGGGATGAGATGGAAGGCAGCCTGATTAAACAACCGGCTGATTGAATCACGGCAGGAATGAATCGTTCGGCGGGGTTTGAATCCACCGAGTGTTCCATGGGGGCTGGAACAGTGAATGGCCAATCGGAATGTGAACAAGACAGCCTTGTTTCAGCCCCCACTTTTTAGTCTTTGGGGATCTGATCAGCCTTCCTTCACCATTCCAATATGTTTGTGCATCATTAGACTACTATGAAGAACTTCAGAGCTTGACTTCAGAGCTATGAATATCTAACAGAAAGCCTAGCAATGTTTATATCTGATGTATGTAGAGTCCGATCGTCGATGTTGGTTGAGTCTGCCTCGACAGTTTTTCCATTAACGGTGGTTTGCTTGCGCTGCGTCTCCTGTTCATTGCCGATGACATGTTTTGCTGTCGCTTGCATGCCCATTTCCTGGATGGCTCGAGTTGTTTCGTGCCTCACCACGCCAGTGATATAGGAATCAGGAGAGAAACCCTCCCAGTTACGACCTCCCCATGCACTCTGGCCGAGGGCACCTCCACTTAGACTGATTTATTAGCAGATTTCTTATATTCAACAGATAGTGCATACCCAAGTAGCACATGCGCCCCTTTCCCCTGAACTCAGTCGCCATTGCATAGCCACGCCGTGCCATCAGGTCAGTATCCCAGCTTGTGGCAGTAGTCAATCTAGCTGGAAACACACTGGCCAGATCGGCAAGGCGAATACTAACTGGGCCATCTTGTATACAGAGTCCCGGAAAGCCTAGGCGTTCGATTGGGGCGATATACTCGGTGCATATGCCGTCATGGTGCTGGTTACCATGCTGGCTTTCTCGGTCAGATTCATGGACGACATTCACAAAACTGCTTTGGATTGAACGGGGGCCATTGTGATTGATTGATTGATTCTTGATAGGTTGGGCGCGTCCAAAAGACTGATAATGAAGTACTTACGACTGTATGAAAGGACAAGCGATGGAATAGAGGCCAGGATAGCCCAGGAATACGGGTTGAGCAGCATTTGGACTTGATTACTGGCTGCATTGAAACACTATTTGGGTCATCTTTATACTGCACCATCCTGGCGATCTTGAAAAACGCCCGACACAGCCTCATGAAAACCCACCGAAGAGTGGGTCAGTCAAATACTTGATTGAAATTGATGAGACAATATATAGGAGGAATGTGTATATTGATTTGAGTTGTGATATTTATGAGCAAGTGAGCCTATTGTTAACGATAATGGAATTTGATAATAAAATCAAGTATATTCTCTCAAATACATATCTCAGTGCAATTATGGGAATAGATCAGATCCATTGCAACTGGCGCCAGTGTTTCCAATTGAACAGCGCGGTAATTCCTCTCCAAGGACGGGTTGACTATAAATGCATCCTTGCTATATCAAATTCATCTAAGAATGATAGAATCATAATTCGCATTGGGGGTCTGTCCCAGGACTCTGGTCGGGGGCTTTGCGTCTCTTGCCAGCCAGCAGATGCCCGTCGATTTGTTCCTGGAGAATCCCTGGCATCCAGTGGTCCTCTTGCACAGTGCCAGGCAGTCACCTAGACCGAGCAGTCCATTTCCACCTTGGGGGCTCAGATACTGGTGGTTTGTCAAGTCTGTGATAGTCAGTATAGCCTCATATAACAGTTTGGCAACAGCAACTTACGATGGCTTGTTTTAACCGTCAATTTATTTAAGGGAGGAGGACTGGGAGGCGTGGTAGCTTCATCATCATCGTCTCCCTTACGGTTTGCTTTGCACTCCTCCAGTTCCTTCTTCAATGCCTCGTTCTTGCTAATCAAGTCATGGATGATCTTTGCCTCATCCGCGCATTCGACTGGATCAGTATCGTCGTTGCCATCCCGCAGAGCCATGTACACAACGTCGAGCCTGTTTCGGAGCGCAGGCTCTCCAGCAGCATGGATAATCAAACTGCATGGGTCCTCTGCATCCTTGGCCCGGCCACTCCATACGCTGCCAACACAGCCTTGGGCTTTTGAACACTCCATGGCACACTCGTAGGGATCCTCGGCGTCACTGGAAGTGGTCTTCACCGAGGTGGCTACCGAGCGGTGGCAGCTGTAGGTCACAAAGACATTGGGTGAGATTTCGAGCTCGACCTCTTCGTTTTTCGGGCAGAGTCGATCGAAATACAGCTTGTTGAGGGTGACTTCAGCAGTGGCCACAGAGGCCAGCGGGAGGGACAGCAGGATGGTTTGCAGCTTCATATTGCCAGGAAGTTCAAGGGTATGGATTGTCTAGCTGAGCATGAATGATAGGTTGAAGATATTTATAACCGGCCAAACGGTTAAAGTTATTGCATTGACAAATCATGTTGGTTTCGTGCAATGAAACATTCCATCCTATATATATCTGAAAACGGCAATTGCAGCGATACAACATTGATATCACCTAAACATGGATATGTAACCGTTTCGCTCTCCATTGAACGATATGGTATAGGTGAAGATGAAAAATTTAATATGATGTAGTCTACTATCCAGTTTCGTTCGTCAAGACAAATCTGACTTTGACTGTTGCTGAGTTCTGTTTCCGGTAGCGTGTAGTATCCATTATACAGATATATTTGAGGCCAATGCACTATGAAAATGATATTAAATCCCCCAAACTATCATAAAGTTGCTATAAGTACAGACAGAGTGCAAGTCCAATATTTAGATGCCAAATGGTTGCACTAAAGATATATCGAGTCTATCTGCATATTGTAGTCTACCTAGTCACCTTTCAACTACTGAATAATCCGGTGATATAAGCAGGCTATCTGAAGATATCGCCCATAAGATACTATATACTGCTTCCAGTACGTTGTCCGTATACTGGCTTGTATTTGGCTGCAGGGTGACTGCTCTGTTTACTACTTTGGCTACGTATATAATTCTGCTGAGGTGGGATTGTTTTTAGCAGATTATGTTAACTGCATTTTCTATACATAATTTTAAATGAACTTCAAAGATACTATTTAGTCAGTGGAGTTGATTCTATCTCAGTTAATCTTCACGTTCATCCAATGCTGAATTGCTGTTCCACGATTCGCCCATTTGCATGGCTCAACTGAATTCCATTGCATAAACTGGAAGATATATATTACCACAAAGAATCATTATGCTTTCTTGTTCTATGATAAAATGTATCAGCCTACACTCTCAGTATATATTCCTATCTTGTATTTACAAATGACAAATTTATCCATCCAATAAGCACACACTAAGATATATAGGATGGTCATCCCTGCACATGACATCAGCATGTCTCACCCCTAAAATAACTCATTTTTGCGGGCTGTCGATGCTCCCCCCGTTTTTTAAGCTCGTTTTTAGCATCTTTTTTCTCCCAGAGGGCTAGAACATCCAGCCCTAATTTCCTAATTGGGCTTGTCCCTCGATGTATATATTTGCCTGTATTCACTTCTAGTCTACTACACTTATATACAATAAATAATCATCATGTCTCCTAGTAACCATCCCAATGTCTCTATCCCCACTTGTTCTCTTGAAAATGCCAACCAACCTGAAGAAACACCATCCATGCAGCTATCTACAACCACCATTGCCATCACGATGACTTCCCTCTGTCTATCTGTCACCCTCTCTGCCCTCGATCTCACCATCATCACCACTGCTCTTCCAACTATTGTCAGTGAATTTGGCTCAGTTGTTGGGTATACCTGGATCGGCAGTTCCTTCACCCTGGCCTATACAGCCATCGTTCCTGTATACGGCACAGTCGCCGACATCTGGGGTCGCAAACCCATCATTCTCATTGCTTTGTCTACATTCCTTGTCGGCAGCATCATCTGCGCAACGGTAAACAAACTCAGTTCCTTCATCGTCGGTCGTGTTATTCAAGGTCTGGGAGCGGCTGGAATGGGCACACTGGTGAATGTGATTATTTGCGATATGTTTTCCCTGAGAGATCGTGGATTATATCTGGCCATCACAGCTGTTATCTGGGCAGTGGGGAGTGCTGTTGGCTGTTCTGGGTGGCGTTCTTACTAGTCGAGCTAAGTGAGTATCTCTTCTTGTATACTTCATATACTGACATCAGCAGCTGGCGATGGTGTTTCTGGATCAACTGTATGTACTCCATCCACCATTACTATCTATCTAACTCTTTAGTGCCTATCAGTGGTGTTGTATTCTTCGTCTTCGTCTTCGCCCTCAAACTTCCCAGCCCCAAAACCCCCATTCGCGCAGGCCTCAAAGCCATCGACTGGACTGGAACTGTTCTCAGCGTTGGCAGTATCCTCATGATCCTTCTCGGCCTCAACTTTGGCAGCGTTATCTATCCCTGGGCCTCAGCAACAGTCATCTGCCTGATCGTCATGGGCTGTGTTGTGGTTGCCCTCTTCATCCTCAATGAATGGAAGTTCGCCAGGAATCCCATCATTTCCCTTCGCCTCTTCTCCTCCATATCTCCAGCAGCAGCATACGCCGTCTTCTCATTCAATGCGTATGTTTTTATGGGAGTAGCCTACTACCTTCCTCTATACTCGCAATCAGTATTCGGTGCCAACGCCCTCACATCTGGCCTCTATCTCCTCCCTCTCGTTGTCGCATCCTCCCTTGCTGGTGCAGCAGCAGGTGTCTTCATTCAGAAAACAGGAAAATACATACCTGTCATTTACATCGGGCAGGTCTTGCTCACCCTCGGTGTTGGCCTCATTGTATATCTAAAACATGAGAAATCGCCAGCAAAGATGTTCGGTTTCTCCATTCTGGCTGGAGTGGGTATAGGCATGAACATCGACGCGCCGATTCTGGCTGCACAAGCTGTAGTCCCTGTTCGTGATACTGCAGCTGTCACGGCGACGATGGCTTTGATGAGGTCTATATCCACGGCTATCTCGGTCGTGGTTGGGGGTGTGATCTTTCAGAATCGGATGAATGCGGAGAATCCAGGCTTGGTCGACAAGCTGGGAAAGAATGTAGCGAAGGTGTTTAATGGTGCTAATGCATCTTTTAATGTTGGGCAGATCAATGTATTGCCGAGCGGACAGCAGGGTATTGTCAGAGAGGTTTATTTCCGGGCGTTGAGGACGACGTGGACTAGGTATGTTCTCTCTGTTTTCGATAATATCAAACTAACATCTATAGTACGCTGCCTTTGCAGGACTGGCTACGATATTCACGCTGTTCATTCGGGCTCATCATCTGAGTACAAAGAATGAAGGAGTTGTTCTGGGTGTTGATCGGGAAAATACAGAAGCTGTTCCTGTCGTCGAAGCAAAGAGCCATGTTCATACACAGGAGCCACAAGGCTGAATTAAACAGAACAATAGCTGTAATGTGGCCGTCTTCAGCAGCGCCTTCAACTGCCGTTCCCCCATACTTCTTGGCTGCCGGTGCATTGACGTCTGCACCTGCATCGAGCAACATACGGGCGATACCAATATGTCTGTCAGACTTACTCGGTATGATATCAGATCATTCTACCTACATGTTGATTGGCCCACTTCCAAATCTGATTCTGAAACACCAAAGATCATTGAATGTAAAAAATCTGGATCCACTCCTGTAGATCCCCTACAGCATGACAACCGCCTCCATCTGTGACAATTGTTCATTGCCTCGTGGTGAATATAAATATGTCGGGCTCTGGCTCAATTGATCCCAATTAACTTTTGTACCTCTTCGTTCCACTTTGAATGAATTCCCGTTGCCCCTGTCATCTTTGCTGACATTATCTGAGACTCAGACAGGATGATGTCGCTCGACTCATATGCGAATGGAAGAATCGCAACTATGTCGGTAGCTTTCGACAGCCAGCAGAGTTGATGCGGCGTGTCCAGACCAAGCATATCTCTCCTCGCTCCTACAAGTGCTGGAAGAGGGAATGCAAGGCAAAATTCAAGCGAAAGGATAACTTGGAGGAGCATCTACCGCGTGTTCACTAGATCATACTTCGATATTTGGCCTCTTTCTTCGTTTGCTTTTTTCTGTCTAGGGATGTGATGACCCGATGTTGGTTTATATCCCTGCTTCGTGTTCTTCGTCTCCTTTATGCTACTGCTCCTAGCGTCCGGTTTGTGTTATGCTATCTTTGTGTTCAACGGTTGCTTGATTTCAATTTTTACCGGTGGCGTTTAGCATTTAGTTAGAGTAATAAACTTTTTGTCTAAACGATCAAAACGATCACGATACTCAGACGAGTGAGTCCGCAGCAGCATCGATTCTGCTGGCGATAATGTCTCTCAGTGTCTGCCGAAGAGTTAGATTATATAGAAGTTCTGTAAAAGAAGGGTTACTTACCTGGGACAGTGTGGCATTGCCAGCATCAAAGGCCAGCGTAAGAAGCTGGAAAGCCTCTGAATCCATATGCCATGACGACATGGGTTGGATGGCATGTTGTGGGTAAGGGGGCAGGCCGGAATCCGGACTGGGAGTGAAGGAGAATTGGCGTTCCAGGGCAATATACTTGCGGTTGACGGCGCGGATTTCCTCGTACAATGCAGACTCGGTATCTTGCTGACTATCCAATCGACTAGCCAGTTCAGCTGCGTGCTGATCAAACGGGACTGCCGCCTGAGCAAATCGTTCGGTGGCATTGTAGAGAGGCGTATAGTCAAATTCGAATGGAAGGAGGTGGTTTTCGCGGACTTGGTCCAGATATTGCTTCAGCGCGGATGCGTAATCGGCCGCATTCACTGCCAGAACGGGCGTCTCGAGGAGAGTCGCTGCTATCAAACCCCAGATCTTGGCTGTTGTGGTATGATACTCCCAGGTGGGATCACCGTACTTGTCCATCCATTCGACAGTGTCGAATTGGGAGTGATAGGGAAGGATAGGGTCGGTGACGTCGGGCGAAAAGCTCATGTCCAGACTCGAGATGCATGCATCGTAGGTGAAGGGGATGGCGTCTCCTCCACTGCCAGCGCCAATATGTCCTCCCCAGACATCGAGCATGGTTTGTCCCTTGAAGCTTTCGTTTGGTGCGGGCACTTGGCTGGTGGCGTTGTATATGGCCTTGTTCAGCAGTGGGCTCGCCTTAATACGGAGCTTCGAGCCTGCTCCTGCCACCACCACGTTAAGATACGCTATCACCTCCGCGTTGACCCATTCGTGGTTTTCCTTCAGCCAGCCTCGAGCTCCATGTTGGCCGAATTCCTCGCCTTCAAAGCTGGCGAATATGATCGTCCGTGCCGGTCTCCATCCTGTCTTCAGGGCAGCCCCAAAGCTTCGGGCCACTTCACTAAGCGCACTCAATCCACTGCCTGCGTCTCCCGCTCCAGGACCCCAGGCATCACTGTGGGCACCCAGAATGACCACTTCATCCCGCATCACGCTGCCTTTGATGGTGCCGAGGACATTATGAACCTGGCCATCCCACTCGTCCACGGTAACAGCAAGGTTCAGCTCGATCCCCTCTGGCGATGGGCCGACGTTATACTGGACTCCTTTGTACCCGAGAGCGCCCCGTTGCCATCTTTCGTTAAGGTCTGTTGGGCCAGGACCATGGCCATTCAATGCCTTGAGAAGCGGAATGGCATCAGCATACGAGATGGGGATTGCCGGTGAAGGCCCACCTGGTCAGTCGTCAGTAGGTCAAAGACACGTTTCAACTAAGCAACACTTACCCTGGAATGTGACTCCACCCCGCTCAATCATGGTGGGTGGTCGTGCCGGGCCATCCGGGAACGGTTTGTACCCATTTGCCTCGGTGATGGAGCCATCGCTCTCCGGGTCGGGATACATGATGACGCCCACTGCACCAGCCGAAAGCGCATTCTCCGCTTGGTCTGCGCGGGGGATGTGCTGATTTTGATTCTCGAGGGAGGGAGACACCTGCACGGACTTCATAATGGCAATTTTGCCCTCGAGGGAGACATTGGCCTTGTGCAAGTCGTCAATGTCCTCTTTCAGGCCCCGGTTCGCAAAAACGAATCGGGCCGTGACGTTGCCTTGGACGGGCCCTGTGAAGAACGCCGGAATGAAGTCACCATCGTTTGTGACATTTTCAGCCAGCATCGCCTCGTACAGCACCTCGTCAACCGAGCCGGTGGTGTTGCGTAGTGTCAGTCGTTGGGTGTCAGGATATGTGAAGGGTACATCATAGGATGTGATTTCCACATCTGGGATCCCGAATTCTCGCCATTTCGCCAGTGTCCATTCAGCGTTCTTCAGTCCTTGTCCGGGCAGATGTGATTCTTTGGTGTAGAATTGACTCCATTCCCGTGCTTTGGCCGGCTCAGGCGTGTTGAGCAGGATATCTTTGAGAATATCGTACGATCCGCGCTGGCTGGGCAGAGGGACCTTGTGGATGCAGTGATGAGTCCATTGCGGCAGCTTCACTAGACCAGCTGGGGTCCAGTAAAGGACGGTGAACAAGGCAAAAATAATTGAAAAGGCAGCCAGTATCGCCTTGGACAGGGTGAATTGTCGGCTATTACGACTCCCTGACTGTCTGGGGAGTGGTGACTCCAGCAGCGGTGTTTTTGACTCCATTGTTGCTGGTGGAGAAGAAGTTGTGCCTGCGAGAATGGATGAAATCATCGGCTGGGCTTTGTTTTGTTTGCATCTTTTGACTGGTTTGGCTCTGCTTATCCTGTTTGTTGTTCAGTTGAAGTGCTGTTGTGATGATCGCTGGCTGCATTGCAATTTGTAATCTGTATTACAGTGTTTTCAACCTGTCAATTCTTCAGCTTCCCCCGTATTAAAGACCATCACATCACACAGCTGAGATGAAAAATCCAAATCAGCTTCAGCTCTACCGCCGAACAGGAAAAGATCGTCCTTCAGCTGAACTGCATCCAGTTTCGGGATAAGCAATCACCAATCAACTCGATTACCAGCCAATAGACCCACCTAGATCCATGGTTTGCCTCCGATCTTGCCGTGCCACCCCAGCTGGGTGGGTCCTGGTATTACACGCGTCAATACACGATATTTGCATCTACGCGGCACGTGCTCTCTCCGAATCTGCGTTTTTCTTCAGGGTCAGAAGACATCAATGCATTAACTGCGACTACTCAAGTCCAATCAGTTATCATGGCACGCCTTGGACGAGATGATCATGAAGAGCGCGCGGCCGCGACCGAAGACACGCCGCTGTTGGCGCCCGTCAAGGACCACCAGACGCATATTCTGCCTCACAAGACTCTGTTGATGGTCTTTGCTGCGCTGGCCCTTGTTCAATTTACTTCATTCCTGGATCAGACTGCTATCTCGACCACTCTGCCTGCTATCGCCTCTAGTCTGAACACCGGATCGTCTATCTCGTGGGTTGGCGCCAGTTTCTTGACCACCAGCACCAGTATTCAACTCATCAATGGACGACTGTCGGATATCTTCGGCCGTAAAGCATGTCTGATTACTGCCTTGGCAATTATGGGATTTGGCAACTTTCTCTCTGGGCTCTCCCAGACTCCTACTCAACTGTACGCAACACGAGCATTCACCGGTTTCGGTGCCGGTGCAATCAATGCGCTGGTACAGATTGCCGTCTCCGACATCACCACCTTGGAGCAGCGAGGATACTACTTTGGGATCCTCGGTATTGCTGTTGCCCTTGGTAATGGTCTCGGCCCTGTTGTTGGAGGATGGTTGACCGAACTCACCTCGTGGCGATGGGCATTCTGGTTCATCTGTCCGTTGACCTTGGGTGCCATCGTTCATCTTGGTTTTGTCCTGCCCGGCTCGACGGCTCCGGAGGATATCTGGGCTAAATTGAAGAAGATTGACTGGTTGGGAGTGTGCACTAGCATGCTGGCCATTGTGTTCATTTTGGTATGTCGATATCATTTACACTCGGCCAGAGCTAACGGAACTAGATTCCTGTATCGCAAGGAGGGTCTTCTATCGGATGGAACTCCCCCTTCACCTATGGCATGTTGATCATCGGTGTTCTCCTGTTCATCGCTTTCATCGTGATTGAATGGCGTTTTGTCAAGTACCCTGTCCTTCCAAGTATGTATTCCTTACTCAATTGAAGCATCAACTAACAACCCAGTGCACCTGTTCAAAAACGGCCGCTCCACCAATATCCTCCTGGGACTCAACCTGATGATCGGCTGGGTGTTTTGGGGAAATCTCTTCTACATTCCTCTCTATTTCCAAAACGTGCGAGGCTGCAGCCCTGCCGTCGCTGGATCGTATATCCTCCCCATGGTGATTGCTCATGGCATGACATCGGGACTTACGGGTATTGGGGTTGCATACTTGGGTCACTATATGCATATCATTCGGTCTGGGGCTTTCCTCTGGGCATTCGGTGCTTCTGTCAAGGCCTTCCTGTATAATCAGAGCTCTCCTGTCTGGATGTTCTTCGTCATTGGTATTTTCGAAGGATATGGTGTTGGATGCTCGCTGCAGCCTGGTATGTTGACTGATTTTTCTTGTTTATCATTACTAACTGGATGATTAGTTCTGGTTGGATTGCTCGCTGGATCTCACAACACAGACCGGGCTGTGATGACTGGTCTGAGGAACTTCCTCCGTGACATTGGTGGTGCTGTCGGCATAACAGGTATTCCCATCACTTCCTGATTGTCGAACACAACTAACCAGATCCAGTATCCGGTGCTATTCTCAACAACACTCTGCAGAGATCGTTGCGAGGAAAATTCAGCTCTGAGCTCATCTCACAGCTGACCTCGTCGGCCTTTGCTCTGGGCGATCTCCCTCTGTCTGATGAAGAGAAGCAGCTCATCTCCTCAGTGTACTTGCATGGTGTGAAGCGTGTTTTCCTCTCGTATGCCTGTCTGATGCTTGTCATGTTTGTTCTGTCGCTGTTTATTGAGGACTATGGCCTGCAGAGGAAGCAGCCGACTCCTGTTGACTCTGACAGTGAGTCTGACTGAGTCTGGTTATTCGAGCGAATTGTGAGGGATGCATATTATTGCAGGGTGGGGTGTATGATAGTTGTGGGAAAATATATATTTTAGTATTATATACATCAGATTAAGCTTTCACAGAGCAAAGATATATTTATGCTTACGCTCCAGGTGTATCCGTCAGAAATATATATCAAGAGGGCATATATTACTAAGTTCTATCTGACCACAACACCATAATAAAACCACCGTAAAAGTTCAATTGACAAACCATATATCACTCGGATAAACAGGAATAAAACTTTTCAACATGTGTAATTCAAATTCTGGCCTGGTAATATTACGGTAAAGCCCCACTAGAGCTTCGACATGTGCGGCTGAAGTATCCACCCCTCACCTCTGCCACTCCGCTGATTGGCCAATGCCGTCCCAGATCGCGAGTTCGTCAAATGTAATTCCCGCTATGAGGCACAATGAGTTGCTGCAGTGATCGTCATCGCTAAAATGGGCTGCCCCGTATCGGAGCCAGCAGTCTTTACTGGTCGCTCTTGTTTGGCGCCAGTCGTAAACCAGATCGATGGTTATGGTTGGGCTGGCACGGACTTGCCAGGTTTTGCGTCGCCTGACGATCGACAATCGGGATTAGCACCGCAGATAAACTGACAATTCCACCGTGAAAACATCTCTTATCAATCTGTGTCTTTCTCCTGCCTGCTTCAGCCAACACAAATTGCAGTTTCATAATGAGTAGGCCACTACTCAAATCGCTCGCCAGCCGAGTGCAGACGCTGGCGATCAGCTCGGCTGCTGCTTCTCGCCAGACACGAATGGCCTCGCATCTGTCCCAAAGTCAGTCGCAGAATGCATCGTTTCTATACAATCACTAACAGCTGCAGACACATTACCAACTGATATCCCCTTTTTGACCGCACAGATGAACGATGTCCAAAACCAATCGCACGTCGCCGCCGTCCACTCGCACCTCGTCCGAAGCGGCGTCCTCAAAATCGCATTAGGCTCCAAAGACACAGACAGTCGCTATCTCGAGCAATTAATCCACCAGTTACACCGATACCACGGCCACGGCCTCCCCATTGACCACAGTTCCTCCCGTGGCTGGTTCTGGGATGTCCGGCCCAGCCCGCAGACAATCGAAAATGGGCACCAGGCTCGCTCACATACAATGGGTAACTTCGCATGGCACACAGACTGCTGTTACGAACCATCGCCCCCGCGATACTTTGCGCTCCAAGTGCTGGAACCCGATCGCTGTGGAGGAGGCACATTGAGTGTTTTGAAATCGGACCGGCTGCTACGACAATTGCCACCACCAGTTCGTGTTGCTCTGGCAAAGCCCGAATTCCGGATCACTGTGCCACCGGAGTTCATCAAGAACAAAGACGAAACACACATAATCGGCAGTGTGTTTGCTGGAGATCTGGATAATCGCCCAGAACTGCGGTTCCGACAGGATATCATCACACCGTTGACCTCCGCGGCTGAAGAAGCATTTTCGACATTGCAGGCAGTGTTGAAGGGGCCGCAGGTGGAAGAGGAGACGGTCCATCTGACAGCTCAGATGATGCCGGAGGAGAGTATTATTCTCATGGATAACCGGAGATGGTTGCATTCCCGGAATCATATCAATGATCCCAATCGCCATCTCCGGCGTGTTCGCTGGGATGCATCTCCGTTTTAAAAGTTACGACTATTTTTAACAGCTCGAGGGCGTGACATGAAGTGACCTAATTAATATAATACTCGCATATCACTTATGCAACAACAGCACCATACAATATGATATTAAAACTTGTGCTAACACAGTCCTTGATCGGATATACTGGTACATTGTTTCTCAGCGTCATAGAATCGTCTGCTTGGAGAGGCGTGAATCATGCTTATTATACATAGCTCAGTTATATACACAGGTGAGAAGTCTACATTTCAGCATACATCATTAATGTGAAGTTTTGCCTTGCATATAATCCTGATCCAACATATATACCAACCAAGGCGTATCCTTCATTGTTTATGTGGTTTGGAGAGCGCACATCTTCATGGATTTGGCATCACTTCCAGTGACATTAAGGATGGAAATGTTGTCATCATCCCGCCAAAACCTTCTCAACCCCTGGTTTGCAGGTATATTGGGCGGAAAGGACTAGCTACACTACAGAATGATTGGGGTGACTTGTGCGAAAAGGCCAACCTAATCGTCCAGATATCAGTTCACTCCTTGCCCACTTGGTTGATACGCCTCTACCCATGTCCGTATGCTCACCGTATGGATTCAATTTGTTAATAAGTAGAAGATAAACTCGTATTATCCGGACAACTTCCGCGCTGTTTGGTTCGGCGAGCTTACCGAGTCCAAGTGCCATGGATCAGTGCTGTTTGGGTTTAGTGGGGTGCCCCGGATTCTGGATGTGGGGTATTTAATAAATAGGGAAGACAGCATGGTAATTGGCTTTTTATCGACAACATGGCTTCACAAAAGGACAGCGTAAACGAACTCGAGAGGGTGGATACTATTGACAGAGACATCTCTGACTCCAAAGATGACAATGTCGTTATACATGACAGACAGCATCTAGAAAAGGTGTTGGTTCGAAAGATCGACTTTCGCTTGATGCCTCTGATGATGCTCATTTGTATGTGTTCTAGATCCAAGCAAATGCATACTAACAGACTAGATATTCTCAATTATCTGGATCGCAATAATATCGCAACAGCTCGGCTAGGGTCCCTGGAAGAAGACGTTGGCCTTGGAGGGTCGGAATACAACACAATCATCAGTATGTCTCCCATATAGGAGGAATAATAGCTTATTCGATAGGCATATTCTTCGTCGGGTATATCCTGACTCAGATCCCAACCAACATGATCTTGAACAAGACCAGACCTTCATTATTCTTGGTAAGCAGCCCAAATACTACGAAACAGTGGAATCTAACGAGAAAGCCCGCTATTATGTGTGGCTGGGGAATTGTCAGTGCCTGTACCGGGGCTGTTCAAGACTATCATGGACTACTGGCATTACGCTTCATTCTCGGTTTTGTAGAAGCACCGTTCTTTCGTATGTCCACCTGCTTTGACTTGTCGCCTATACTGACTATTTTCAGCCGGTGCCTTGTTCCTCTTTTCTTCCTGGTATACGAAGAAAGAACTTGCTGCAAGAATATCGATTCTGTTCACTGCAGCCCAGCTAGCAGGCGCATTTGGAGGATTACTTGGTAGCGGTATAATGTCTGGAATGGACGGAAAGGCCGGCCTGCCTTCGTGGAGATGGCTTTGTGAGTTGTTTCAATTGCTATAATGGATATATCTGACTAGACTAGTTATAATCGAAGGCAGTGCCACCATTCCAGTTGCAGCCCTTGCGATGTTTATTCTCCCCGACTATCCAGCGACGACTAAATGGCTCACCGACAGTGAACGAAAACTGGCGATGCTTCGAATTGACGAAGAGGCCAATGAAAAAGATGACCATGAAACCAGCAGCAACTGGGATGGGCTCAAGATGGCATTTCACGATCCAGCTCTGTACATCATCTGGATCATGCAACTCGGACTCAACACCGGTGCTGCATTTACGAATTTCTTTCCAACCATTGTCAAGACTCTTGGCTATGGAACCACGAATACTTTGCTCCTCTCAGCCCCTCCATATATATTTGCTGCCGTCCTTTGTGTCTGCAACTCATTTCACAGCGACCATACCAATGAACGATGGCTGCATGTCATCTGGCCCCAGATCTTCTGTAGCATCGGCTTCATTATCAGCGTTGCCACCCTCCAAACAGCAGCTCGATATATCGCCACCTTTATGATGATGTCTGTCTACGGATCCTTTGGCTGCATTCTATCCTGGGTCTCGACTTCTCTCCCTCGCCCCGCACCAAAACGTGCAGTCGCATATGCTGTCGTCAATGCGGGATCCAATTTCGCCTCGATCTACGCCAGCTACTTCTATCCATCCTCGCAAGGGCCACGATACTGGCCGGCCAATGTTGCCAATGTCTGCTTCTGCGCTTTGTGTATTGTCATGGCTACTGTGCTGCATTTTACCCTGCAATGGAGGAATCGCAAGCTGGATAGAGCGGCAGACGAGGACTTGAATGCTGGAAGGGATCCTGTTAGTGAGGGGTCAGTTTGTGCTGCAGTGGCTGCTAAATGGCAGTGTCATCCGAACTACAGATACACTATCTGATGAAGTATAACATCAATCATCAAGTCTGTTCGGACATGTTCCGTGGATCAGCACTTCCCCGCAATGCCACAGCGGGGTATGCATAATCGGAAGGAAACCCGCTGTACACGAGACTATATATAAAGGAAGCTATATTAAATACGAAGCGGGGCAGGTTAGACGGACAGAATCCCGAATTTTGCATGATAGCTCTTGTCAAAACACACCTGCCACCATCGATTTTGATCCCCATCTTCATATTCCTTCATCAAATAGGTAAACAACATAATGGCATCCAAACCGATTATCCTCCTCATCGGAGACCCGATCAAATTCAACCATGATCTGTATACCCAGCTATCAGAACACTTTACCATCATCCGACCATCGACAGAAGAGCGACAACGTGACGCATTCATAGCATCTCTGAAAGAGAAGAAATGGGGTGATTTTCACGCCATACTCCGTCCATTCTGGAATACAGGTGGTGAAATGGGCCGCTGGGACAGAGAGTTGATTCCGTTACTGCCTTCAAGTGTCAAGATCTTTGCCAGTGCTGGGGCAGGATATGATTGGGCTGATGTGGACATTTTGGCTGAGAATGGTAGGCACTTCTCCATATACCGAATATGGAACTAATTATGCTAGGGATTATCTACTGCAATGGAGCTCAAGCATCTAGCGAAGCAGTTGCTGATATGGTCTGTATACCACTTGACATAGAATCAAACTGACGTTTAAGGCCATCTTCCACATCATTGCCGTCTTCCGAAACATGCAATGGTCAATGACCGGAGCCCGATCGACAGATCCAGACCTGTGGATGGATGCCCATCGCCATACAGCACGAACTGCTCGTAATCCCAAAGATCACATTCTGGGTATAATTGGTCTGGGGAATATCGGATAGTAAGTATACCTACTGACCACAAAACATATCTAACATCGTAGTAAAATCGCCACAAAAGCATACGCCTGCTTTGGAATGAAAATCTACTACCATGACCTCTATCGCAAACCAGTCGCCCAAGAGGAGGCTGTCAACGCTGTATTCTGTCCGACGATCGACGAACTTCTTTCAACGGCAGACTGTGTCATCCTTGCTACTCCATTTGGGGGATCGAAACTAATCACCAGAGAGACACTGGCTAAATTCAAGAAAGGTTCACGATTCGTCAATATCGCTCGTGGGCCATTGGTCGATGAAGAAGCCCTCGTGGAAGCTTTGAAGTCAGGGCATCTCTTCGCAGCTGGACTGGACGTTCATGAGTTCGAACCACAGGTTAACAAAGAGTTGGCCGCAATGAGAAATGTTACGTATGTCTGCATTTCCTTGACTTGATTGAAACTAATAAGATAGGCTGACGGCACATACTGCTGGCGGTGCGATTGAGACGGAAATTGGCTTTGAGAGACTGGCGATGGAGAATGTTCGGGCTGTTTTGCTGGGACAAAAAGCATTGACGCCTGTCAATCTGCATCTATTCAAGAATTAGATTACTACAGACTAGGAGACTATCGATATCTAATGGTGCAGAACTTCGTGTAGACTAATCAATGCAAAATGAAGACAATGCTGACTCATGGTCCAACAATTCTGGATTAATAGAGCCCTTTCCTCCTCCAAACACTTGAAACAGACCGTCGCCTTGCCAAAGACCCCAATGCTGTGACCCTGGTCCTGTTGAGAGAGGATACTCACTGCCGCCAGACGAGCAGCCCAGTTCCCATGGGCTCGAAAGACTCCTACGCCTTCCGGTGCGTCCAACAATTCGTCCCAGTTATCCACAGAGAAATAGTCATAGTTGGAATCATGATCGCCGTATTCGTGCTTTCCACACTTACTGGCCCCCGATATAAGCCGTCAATGTCAATACACATAATGTCTAAATCGGCGATCCACTTGCCACGGTCAAGAACGGATATGACCGATTCATCCATCATGACGTCTTGGTCAATCGTCCTATCACCCCCTGCTTCAAGGGGATATTTCCAATCTGTAAGCAGATGTCTTGTGTTTGTGAGTCTGGATGCGGGGAGCATGTGGTATTTATCTTTGCGTCCACTTCATAAAGCGGCTATAAGCTTGTTCTGACTGGCTGTTTTCCTTTACCCTTGTGACATGACTTGGCCAGTGGCTGAATTGCCTAAGCGCCATGGCTGAATGCAAATAGTAGTGACAACGGAGCAACCGCCATTCAATTTTTCCTTATTCTAAAGTGCGATGCAGATCAGGAGGGGTAAACGAACACGTCAACCATCCTCCATATTCCCGTCATGAGACAAGGCGGGCAGCCTCCACCAAAATGGTATAGTACTATATAATTGCAGCCTCGTAGTTGTTGGTCGATGGGGAATATATGTTGTGAACCTATCCCTACTTTGATAAAGCAATTCGAAACAGTGGCAGGGCTTGGGGTTTCGGGCAAAGTGCATAGGCCCGTATTCGATATACCCCCATCTTAGTGTACAGTTATGGAGTACTTCTTTTATATAGTAATTATAATGCGGGTTGTTGATCTGCATTTTCCAGTGATAGATCAAAATGAATGATGAATGTTAAAAGGGGAAATCCCCACCAGGAAGGATCATTGTAACGCCGAAGTCAATTGAATTGTTTAAAACCCGCATCTCCATTTCATCCAAGTTCCAACATTCGTCAACGCAAAAGTCTACAAAATGCTCACGGCTCTACCTCTGGAACTATTATTAGGCGTGGCTGAACAGCTTCCCAGCTCTGGTTTGAACAATTTGGTCCAGACGCAAAAAGCGTTTGCCCGGCTATTGACCCCTATCCTGTACGACAGGGAGTTTCAAAACCAATGCGCGGCGAGTGACTCCTATGAAGAGCCATATGAGGAAGAACTTGAGGACACCGAGGAGGAAGACGAAGATATGAACGACGAAGGCTTGGATGATGAAGAATTGGATGACGATGAAGAATTGGATGACGATGAAGAGTTGGATGACGATGAAGAGTTGGATGACGAAGAGGAGCTCGACGACGACGATCATCTTAACGGATATGAAGAAAACGAGATCTCCGAGAAATATTTCCCAGAGGAGGATAATCCGCAGAAATTCTTCGATTTCATCGGGCGGTGGAAGTCGGACTTCATCCTAAACTATTTCCGTTCCAAGCGTCTCGATGTGCTGAATTCCTATGCTGAACATGGCCGGAGTCTGTTGCATATGGCTGTGAGGGCAAAGAACACCGAACTGGCCGAAGTGCTTCTCGCCAAAGGTGTTGACATCAACATGAAACACGACGGGATTAGTCCGCTATATGACATCGTTCTGGGGGGGACCGGAATCAATGGCCTTCTGGCTGATTGATAAAGGAGCAGATGTGCTGACTGGGTTTGAAAGTGAACGTAGCGCCATCCTGGACGTCGCAGCCTTGCGCAGTTCGGCTGCTCTGGTTCAGCGAATTGTCGATACCGCAAAGAAGCAGGTGAAGATGAGCCAAAACCCAGAAAAGGATATATTCGACCCATCGAGAAAAAGCGCAGCTGTGCACTTTGCGGTCATGAAAAACAGACTGGAATCAGCGCGGATTGTGCTCGAAAACGGGGCCAGTCCATCTGATGTGGCCCCAACAGGTGAAACACCATTAGTCAATGCAGTGAAGAAGGGGAACGACAAGATGGTCAACCTGCTGTTAGATCATGGAGCAGACCCAATCCACTACGACTCATATGGGATTTCCGCATTGACAGTGTCTAATCCAAGAATCAAATGGGAGACGCTGGAACGAATCTTCCATGCATACAAAGACGCAGGCGGCGATGTCAACTCAGATGAACCAACACTTCCTCCTAGTCATCGATTAGGGCCTATGCATGGCCGTCCTTTGTTCCTACCTCTACATCGCTTTACGCTGGACGGCTGCGTAAAAGGTGTCAAGATGCTTCTTGAACATCGTGCAGACCCTGTCGCAACTGTCAGAGGACAAGACATGACAGCACTACACCTTGCCCTGATCACCCGCAGATATAAAGGAGATCGACACGATGAGATCTGTCGGATGCTGATCAATGCTGCTGTTGAAAGTGGAAAGGGGTTGGAGCAGATAAACCCACAGGACGATAGGATTCCTGAAAACAGGGGTGCGACGGCGTTGCATCTGGCTGTATCTGGTCGACGAGAAAAGGTGGTGCCCATGCTGCTTGAAAAAGGAGCTGATGTTCTGGCGAGAAATGAAGGTGGTAAAACAGCTTTGGATATTGCCAGGACGCGACAGAATCCAGTCATTCTTGAGATGATCATACGAGCAACACGTTCTCGGTCCTGAAGTATATATGAATAGCGTGAATAGTTTTATATATTAGAGACGTGGTAAAAGATACCAACAACGATCATCATAGAGTTGCTTCATAGGGCTATTGTAACATCAAACACTGCATCTATCACTCATCTCATTACTATCACATCAGCCATCATAAATGAGTATAGAGAGCTTCATTTGATAAATCTCGGCTAACCAATCAGAAGGGCGCCTGCTGATTCCACTGCAGCAGTGTTTTTAATAGAGGAATCCAATTTGAACATGGATGTGTCCATAACGTGGACATCCCCAGTCTCCAACAGCAGCCAGAATGCTGCCTTCTCTACCCCAAGAGATTCTGTTATTGATGGCCGCCAAGCTTGCAAATCCTGATTTGAATGTCGTGATTCAAACTGGAAAAGAGTTGGCGCAGCGACTGACGGCTGCCCTGTACACTGACGAGATTTACTGTTGCTATGTTCATTCCATCGCTTAATTTGCGTATCTGAGCCCTTATTAAGGACATAGAAAACCCCTAAGAATCCATTGACGAGTCTGATTGTGAGAGATTCCTCAACCCATTGTTCCCATGGCTGCTGGCGGGTGTTGATCGACGATCGTAATTTCCCAAGAAATGGTGGTACGGCATTGCATCTTGCCGTGGATCATGGATGCGAGAAAGTAGTGGTTGCACTCGTTGAGAATGATCTGCCCATTTGAACTGCTTCGGACGGTTTGACAGTCTATGAGACTGCCATACAGAATGAGAGTACTCAGATCCTGAACTATCTCAACAAGGCATTGGCTCGTCGTGCGTGACCGTATGATCACCTTATGGCGTATTATGGGTATAGAATTGGCATCATTGTGAATACCATGTCGATATCAAGAAATCAAATAATTACAGAAGACCGACGTAGAGCTCTAATATCAATACATTCGCTAACAGTCTATAAGTACATTAAACATGCATATCACTCATTCAATCACCGTCATTAATCACACCAATTACACCATCAAATCCTAAACCATAGCTAATGCCATTGCAATGGCAGCACCACCAGCAAGCAAGTGAGCATTACCCGTCACCTGAGCCATCGCAGCATTATCAGTCGGAGTCGGAGTCGCCGAAGCGGAAGCAGAATCAGAAGCAGAATCAGAAGTAACCGAAGGAGCTGTGGCAGTAGCAATACCCCTGGTAGATTTAATGGTAGTCGAGACATCCGTCGCCGTGACGGTAACCCTGTTGGAGGTAATAGGGACCGTAACGGTGTTCATCAAAGATCCTCCTCCATAGGAAGTTAAGGTTCCAGTGCAAGTGGCGCTTTTGCCGTGAAGCTGGCAGTCGATGATATTTTGACTGGTGAGAATTAGTATACGACCAAGAGAATAAATAGACAGAGTTACCTACATTTGGCCAGGGGGTCCATGACATGAATGCTGTATGGGGCTGAGATAATAGTGGGAGCTCCACCTTCTTCGATTTGGCAGGTCGCCGTGGCAGAAGGGGCAGAGGTTGTGGTTGAGGCATCGGGACAGGAAATTTCATATGAGGTTGTAGTGCCGTTCTGGTGGTGTTAGTGTAAATTGGGGATGGAGATTGGAGATCCATACAATGCCAATGACCTTTCCATTGTAAGACATGCCGTCACTGTCGGGGATAAACATCGACACGACGTCTTTGGCGGCCAGAGTGGAGGTGGCCATCAGGGCGAGGGAAATGATGTTGAACTGCATGTTGGATATGATTGTGTGTAGGAAAAGAGAGAGTTGTATATGGTTATAAGAGAAGTTGTTTTTGTGGAGAGTTGACGATGTTGTAGAGAATATCAGGATACGGACCGGAATTTATAGACGTTGGGCAGTAGAATATTGCAATGTGGATAATAAAAGTGCATAATTAGTGCTTATCTGTATATTAACAAGGCCCCCTATGCTAGGTGCATGGCATGCCTGATTAATCTAATTAATTAACTTGTCGGCTGTCTCCGGTCAGCCCTGCCACTCTGCCCTACAGTAAACATGCCAACCCTTTTCTATATTTGGTTTACTCAACTACTATTCTATTTAATAGTATACTAATATTATATTTCTAGACCATATGTGTTGCACAAATTCCAATAACAATAACAATGACCAAAAAATGAAAAAATAAAAATCAGATAGCATGTGAATGAAAACGGTGGGAAACGGTGTACTTGGCATCCATTTGGCCCCCAATTCTACGTCCGAGGGACGAGATATGCAGATGCATCGAGATATACGCACGAATAAGCGGTCTACTGTGGAGACAAGGCTGAGCAGCGGCGAAGTGCACGAGGTTATGCAGGGATCAATCAGAAATCACCAGGAACGGCTTATTATTGGCCAATATGCCACAATCGCCAGCCTTGTCAATGAGGCTGATTATTCCTTCGCTTAACAGACAGAGCTGATTCTGACTCCATCCACTCATCTCCACCAATTTCGAGATGGACCCTGATCACTCAACGTCTCACCTTCTACCGCACAGATCTCTCGGATCTATATCTGGCCAGGATGTGGAGCTGCAGAGCATCAGTGTCTCGGATGCACCTTCACCGACGCAAAACCCCGGTTATACGCCGGTGCAAGCCACAGACGATGAGCCACGAACCGGTGAAGCCTCAAACGGTGAGATTTTGGATGAATCACCGGCCGAATCTAGAGAATGGGTGAGAGGAGTTCGCCTATGCGCGTATGCAAATGCCGTTATACTCGTGCTTAATGTGGCTCTCACCGTGGTAGCTGGCATCTATGGCCGTCGATTCGATTTCGTATCGTTTTCACTGACTGATGGCGGTTGCGAAAAGGCAAAGAACACTGCCACAGGCGTGCATGTTGTGATCAATATGCTGAGTACAACCCTGGTTGCCACGAGTAGCTACTGCTGTCAGCTACTGATGGCACCGACTCGCCAGGATGTGGATGAGGCACATGCTCATCGTGTTTGGCTATCTATCGGGACATTCAACATCAAGAACTGGACTCTTCTACCTCGGTGTCGGAAGATATTGTGGGCGTTGATGTTTGGAAGTTCGATAATTATCCAGCTGATGTTTGTATATCCTATTGTTCATTCCATATCAGACTAACAGTGAAGCAAGATATAACTCTGCAGTCTATTCATCCTCCAGTGCCAATGACTATAGTGTGGTGACGGTACCACTGGAATTCACAAATGCCAGTTACCCAGACAGTCATTTTCCCACTGAAGACTGCTTCGAGCCGTATGTTGGACACAACGCGAGTAGTCTTCGCCAAAGTGTGCTTGCAGATCAATTCGAAACACTCGGTGTGGATGAATGCATCAACAGATACGCGGTGGGCAGAGTGTCGAAGCGGCGCACATTACTACTGCTTACTGATTATACTAACATTACGAAGAGCAATAAAGATCGGCCCCTCTACTGGAGTGGCTCAGGGTACCCAGCAGACACAGTGGGTATTCACAGTGGTATAATGGGTGACAAAGGCCCTTATGCTTGGATGTGCCATAACCTGCCATATTATTATCACAAGTACGACTGGAGCATTGGGAACGGATGCACAAAGCAGGCAGTCCTGAATATCACCACCATATCGCAGGACCGGCTGCCTGTCGACATCAGCCACTGGCCTCAGAGCAGCTGTAGCAATAATACAGACTGGCCTCCTGGGGGGTTCGACACACTGCAGGGAACCCCTCTAGTCGAGTCATGTCTGGCTGAGAGGATCTCCGAGCACTGTCGAGTCTTTGTTAACATCCCCATCTGTCTTGTTGTGATTGCCTGCAACCTGGTCAAGGTCGTCTGCATGTTCATCGCCGTCCATGAGGACCGCAGCGATGTCTTCAATACAATTGGCGATGCGATTGCCTCCTTCCTCAACCGGCCCGATCCCACCACTGCCAACGAATGCATGCTTGGCCGGGATACTCGTCGCGATTCAGACTGGCCAGTCTATATCTGGAAATCAGTCCATCTCAGGCCGCAGCCCACACGACCAACACCTCAACTACCCCCTCCAATCCGTCCTACAGAACCTCCAACGCAGCTTCGTCACTGGGCCAGTGCAACCAAGCTCAGCCTGTGGCTTATAGCCGGTTATCTTACCCCGCTCTGTTTCGGTCCTATCGGTATGCTCTGGGCCTTGATGGACAACAATGGAATATCGCTTTCCAGCATTGGTCCAGGTTTGATTAATTCTTCTACGACGCTGACAGGCCTCAGCAATAGCTTTGTGGGCATGGTTCTTTTCGTTAATACCGTTCAGCTGCTAGTCACTGGTCTGTACTTTCTGTATAACGATATGCTCACCCGGATGCTGCTGGCAGCCGAGTACAATGCCTTTGCCGTTAAACGAAAACCCCTCCGTGTCTCGTTCCCCAAAGGAGAGCAACGATCGACATTCTACCTGACCATTCCCTACAGATATAGCGTCCCGATGCTGCTGGCATTTACAATCGTACACTGGCTGGTATCCGAAGGTCTTTTCTTTGTTCAGGTTCTACCATACGACGTCCACGGCAACCCAGTCCCATCTCGCATTCTGAACACATGCGGCTACTCGGTCATGTCTCTGCTCATTGCTGAGCTTATCTTGATCACGGCGGCTACTATAATCACCGGATTATCCTTTCGAAAGTTCAAAGCTCCCATGATGCCGCTTGCGTTTAATTGCAGTGCGGCTATCAGTGCTGCGTGCCACCCACCACCTGATGATCAGGACGCCGCATATCGCCCTGTAATGTGGGGGAAGTGCAGATGGATCCAGGTGGTTCGATTGAGTCTGCTTTATATCGCCATTGCAGTTTTAGCTCTAAGGAGGTCGATCCTCCAGAAGTAGATTGTCTGTATGTTTGATTGTCTCATAGTAACAGTTAAAATTAGACGACTTTCTCTTTTATCTTCGATCCATCGAGGAATCCCATGTCTGAGAGGACAACCACTGATCTGGACACACCAAAGACCATCTTCACCGGTTGAAGTCAATTGTAGGGTATCGCATTAATGATGCTATGATTCTCCACGGAGCACAACTGCAAAATCGCTGTGCAAATTCTAATCCTTTTTGCCTTCCTTATCCTCCCCTAGCCCAAGTCCTTTCAAAAGCCACTCGTCGTAGAGCAGTTCAATGGCCGTCGGCCGGTCTTCGGGATTCCACTGCAAAGCCGCTCGGAGCCATCGCAAGAATCCATCTTTATCTTCTCCTTGAACATTACCAGCCAGGCTCTCCAGGGTGACATCAGGGATCGGAGCCAGGTCTTTCCAGTTGCCTTTGGGTACCATGTTAGTAACGAAAGGGCTTGTAAAGATGCATAACATACCGTGCTCATCCCAAAACACAGAGCTGAGTTTGCTCCTGTTCCGGAACTCGGGTGGTGGAGGACCCATCAGTGCCACCAATTCGGCAAGATGAACGCGGTCATCGAAGATGCCATCTGGGTTTTTGCCATGAATCAAAGTATGAGAGCAAACAATATCCCATGCCTAGGAAATAGCAGTTAGCACACGGTTGGAAATTTGTATGAGGCCAAATTAGGATCGGTCTAGGCGAAATCATATCCACTCACAACCATGGCAACATTCCAAACATCCACCTTGTAGTCCCAGTTCGATTTTACGATAACCTCAGGGGCTCTGTATGGGTTTGGCATAATATCCTCGTTGTGCTTCTCATCGCCAAATCGAGCTTCGCCAAAATCAGTCAAAAGAGGCAACCCATCGCTAGTTGGGAATCTGGAAGACTTGTAGATCGTTCGGTCTTTAAGCACCTTTCTCGCCAACGGTGTTTTGATTTCCCGCTCTCCAAAACTAGCAAGTTTTTCTTCGTCTGGAGCAGGGAGAAGCAAGTTTTTGAGTTGGAGATCTTTGAAAATTAGCCGGGTTTTTCTAGCCATTGATAGGATAAGCATGTTACCTGTATGGATGATATGAGACACAGAATGCATAAAGTCCAAGACAACCAGGAGCTGTCTGATACATGGCTTCAAATCTTCCAAAGTCATGGCTTGCCCAGGGATCCACTTCATCAGTTCATTTGTAGTCATTCCTAGTGGTTCATGGACGAGGCAAACATGAGAGCCATGAGGACCGTGGATAGAAAAATGGCCGAACAACTTGCGAATAAACCGTCTTCCTGGGTGGTTAGATTCAACCGAATTTATCCGGTCATAGACCTTGAGCTCGTGGTTTTTCTCTTGACCTGTTACATAGATTTTCAAGATAACATATTTAGATTCACTGCTTGGGATGTCAGTAGACGGACTTGGAGACTAGAAGATATTGATTGCACCCACAGTAAGTCACGACTAAACCAAACAGTCGATGTTACTCCGTATCCCACCTTGGCAAGTACCTGATACCTGTCGTTGAATATTTGCCCCAGTTGGACTGGGTAGTATTTCTCGGGGTGGTAGGTCGGTAATGTCTCCTCTTCGATTTCCACAGATGGGTCAATTAGCTCAAAGCCAGAACTTGGAAATTCCTTTGGGACAGACGTCCATTGTGATGAAGACATCACCGTTCGACGAGGCACTCTTATAGTGCTTTGTACAGGTGATGGGAAAACACGTGGGAAAGGAGTCAAATGCAAAGGAACGCCCATTCCTTGCCGGGCGAGAGGAATATGAATGTTGCGGGCGCATCGCAGGGCTCTGTTCATCTTGAATTTCAATACAACTGCAACTCACTGGACTTGTGGTCTGCTGTCTAGATCAGGACATCGCGGTTAGCAAAAGAGTGGGAACTTGAAGGTGTTTGGTGCTAAAACCATTACCTAAGCGATTCCATCCACACTAACCCCTTTGGAGTGGAGGATTCCGCGGGTATCCCGTCCCGTGTGGGGCGCCTGGGCGATGAAAGGCACGCAGCAATTGGCTATCGCTGATTTTACCGCGAACTATGGCCATCACATATCACAAAATGTATTGATGGTACCTGAGGCCGGGCGATTCCATGGCCTAGCTCAACGTATCTGGTATCGTCTTTCCACTGAGGCTGCGGGGACAGCGCCAAATCTATCAGCGAATGTCCACAATTAGCGTCTGAGGTCCATACAAGATCGAATCGGCCATTGTCGGAATTATATAGATCTCTACATCATGTCATGTCCTCCTCTTAGCTGATGAACACCAGTGGCTATCAAATACTCGGGCCGTCTCTTGCTTTGGAACACTCTACTCTGGCGCTTACATTGACGACCATGACTCCAAATTTATCCCGCGGGTTGCCTGCCTACCAGTATCTCAAAGAATTTAAACTCGATAAGCTCCCTTATGGTTTGTTGTTTATCCGTTCCTATCTCTTCATATTTTACTTAAGACACCGTTTCTTCACTTCAACGTGAATACCACCATTTTATATTACGTTCTAGGCATCATCAAACCCACATAATGAGTCGAAACGTCGTTCGAGGATTTCACTCTTCAACCAGAGCTTTGATTAACCAAGTTGGGGCCTCTCTCGATGAACCTGTGACCAAAAATGGCCCCAAAGGTGGTCAGTGGTCACAGATCACAGGTTCAGTGTGCGAAGCTGTTGAGAAAGCTGTGAGTTCACCATTCCAGCTTCCTATGAGAGACGCATGACATTTTCCTGACCCAAGATATATAGGATCCTCGTATTGAAAAGGCTGATATCCAGTACGTCATGCTTTAGCGCTTGCAAGTATAGTTGACTTTTTACTAACCCCCGTCATGCAGGGGCTCAAAAGCCCATATTTCCGCGAAAGACAGGACCGACACAGAAGAGGTTATAACGGTGGGACTACAGACAGCTACAGGCACGCGTATTGGTGCGCTGCATATACATTTAGATGGCTCCTTCAAATTCTTTGCCTCGCGTGCTGGCAGAGAAGGGGGTTATGGCGCTAACATTGCCAAAGCCAACATCCCAGGATACATCCCCTCAAACTAGACTGGTTTGCAAATTTCAGTATATCTTCCCTTGTATACTCCTGTGTCAGTGTTGAAACTATGTGGAACGACCATGTATATAACTAAATATATATATTTACATCTACAAGATGCCATCTCGCCTGTCCGTTTTATTGCTAATGAATAAGAAAGCGTGTTGATAAATACTATCTGTAGGTATATATACATTTCCCCCGCTGTGAAACACATCAATGACCATGGCCTTTCAGCTCATTGCTCAATTTAATTACACGCATTATTGTACAGACCGAAGCCGCTGATCGGAAATACTACATGCAGAAATACCAGATTTGGCGATTTTTTAAGAGTATAGTATTAGGTCACTGCTACAATAAACCAGATCTATTTTATAGATGTACTAGTTTGCTTAGTAGCATCATGGTGGGTACTATAATTTATCGGCCATATCTTAGTAATTGTGCAATTGTGCAATGCGACTGCAGTAATAGACACGGTGACAGCAACCCTATTTATTTTCTAATCTGATGAACGTGAAAGTGAAGTAAAAATTGGTTTATATTAAATAGTATGGACTTTCAAGAACTAACTCTTTATGGAGCGAGTTTACTAATACTCCTAAACCACGGCCCATATCTGCGAAACATAACAGGAATAGGAATCATAACCAAGGCAATACAACCCAGCAAAGTACCAGCCCACTGTACTCCGAGGTTGTGGAACATCTGCTGCGTAAATAGTGGAAAGCCGGCAGCAATAGTCGACCGGAGAATTATATGGCCAGCAACAGTCGATGCGGCCCTAGATGTCAGTTAGCATTGCTCATGTATATCAGAGGCACCAGACGTACAGAGGTAAATAAGCATCGACAAGATAGCTAAAACAAGGAACGAAGATGCAAAAGATGCCAAAGCCAACTAGGACTCCTGCTACTGTAGGGGCCATCCAGTGCACAGATGAGGTGAAGCCGGTCCAGCCGAACCTGCGTCGGTTAGAAAGAACCAACTGAACATACGACAAGACATACAAAAAGACGCCGGTAGTAAAGATTGGGGCACCGAGAGTCGCAGGAGGAAGACGCAGCTCAGGGTTGGAGATGCCTGGATTCGCTTCCAGCTTCTTCACGTAAGAGTTGTGCTGCGATAGAATATACACACATCCCAGCACCTGGCCCAGAATCAGGCCTAGAAAAGGGAGGCCGCTGACGCCCAGGTTCATGTGGTAAATCTCTTGAAAAACGTATGGATATGCTTCGAGCAAAGCGTATGCTAAGCTATATATAAATGACATGTATAGTGAAAGAAGGAAGACGATAGGCTCAGTGGTCAGCATTTGGATGGGCAGCGTAAAGTTGTTGCGTATTAATTCATGAATATCGAATTCGATCTCTTCCTGCTTGGCGTGGATGGCCCAGTTGCCGGTCTGACGTCGAATATGCACTGCCTTTTCAGCCAGGAGACACGGTGCGTATGTCTCTTTCAGAAACAGAAGATCCAGTGTGCCGTTCAAGAATGCGATAAGGGAGGGGATATAGAGTGTCCATCGCCATCCGAGAGAGCTCATGGCCGTAAATCCGCCGATGAATGGTGCAGAGAATGGCCCACAAAAAACAGTCAGAGAATACAAAGAGAGCACAATGCCACGATCAGCGGTATTGTATAGATCTGCGATCACTCCTGGCACCACAGACAGCTGGCTGGCCCCAAACATGCCTGCAAAGAATCGGCAAATGATCAAGGTCTGAATATCCTTGGCCACTGCAGAAGAGATGGTAAAGATGGCAGTGCCCAGCATCCCAATGGTCAAAGGCCATCGACGTCCAAACAACTCAGAGGCAGGCGCCCATAGTAGCGGCCCAGAGGCGAAACCTAGAACGAAAAGAGTTGTTCCTAGATTTCCCACCACTTCGCTGACGTTGAATTCATTGCTGGCTCCGGGAATACCTGCTGCGAATATGCCGCTCGTAAATGTCGCGACAAATGTCCCGATGCAGGCAAGACAGGACGTGTAGATTCTTCTCGAGTCAGCTGCATCTGCATCCACTTGTAAAGGAAAAGAAAGACGAACTTGGCAGGGAGAGGCCAATTGCGTGGATGAGACGTGTCATCCGGGCCATCGAAATCAACGAGATACTGATCAGAATCAGAGAGTAAGGGCGGGAATTCCCTCCCAGCGCCCATCGAGAGGCCCTTTCCTGAAACCAAGTCCAAGTCATCCATCTTTCTTGGACACTGTCGATAAGCCGGCGGTCAGAAGGGAATCAAGGGGTTGGTTGAAGAATGAAAGACTTTTAAGCCCTTAGCGATGTGATGGGTTCAACCCCTGACAGATCACGTATTATCCATATTGGCTGACACGCAGGCTATCCAATTAAGCTTCATGCAGGGGGACTCTGACTAAAGGGCATCCCTTGATGTGCGATATGGTCAGACCCAGCATGCCAGATGTGGCGGATGGGCTGGTGAGCTCATGGAGTGACAAGTTCCTTGGGGCGGGGCGGGGCGGAGCGGGTGTCGTTGAATGGCCAAGGCTCCTCCGAGTCCCAGTGCATGGCGGGGCATCGATTGGACACTAGATGGATCTATTTGATATTGGAATTAGCATTCTAATAATTTCGATGTTGTCTCGCTGCTTATTCGAGTGTGTTGGAATGCCGTGGCACGTAGCACGTGATGATCGACCACGCTAAGCCACATCTGGACTCTTGTGTGTTGCACAACATCAGCTGCGAGGGTCTGCTTCCATCCTCAGTTCGTCGTATAGCCATAACTGGAATGCTTGTTCAGCTTCCACCGACATTACTTCTTTGGCCTACTTCCTCTAGTCACCTTAGTAAGAATGTTGTCATTCGGCGCCGCTCGAACGCGTCTAGGTCGCGTCGCCACAAGGTCGATCTTACGAACACCGGCTAGGCATTTTTCCTCAACAAAAAGCACATCTTCAAACTTGACGCGGTATATCTTGACAGCCGGTGCGATCAGTACGTCTGGCCTGTGGTGGTTGATCACTCCCCGCGATGATGGTGTACCGTGTCTGGAAAGACCGCCAACGGAGCACTTGGTCGCTGAGCTCGGTCCTTCTAAAGAGGAGGTAACGCGTATTATATCGCAAGATGCGTATTCATTCGCAGTGAAAAATGTTGCCGGTGTCGATAGATACGATGGCACGCAATTGGCGTCGAATAGTCTGTGCGAGGACCGGTTCACGCATGGCAAACTGCCCTCCCCGTTGAATGACGGCAGTCAGTGGATGGCCTGGGCGGTTTTCGACGGACATGCTGGCTGGCAAACTGCAGAATTGCTGAAGGACCAGCTGCTGCCATTTGTGCGACACAGCCTGGGCCAAGTCAAGCCAACCTCCGATGAAAAGAATGTATCCGAGGAGCTGGTTCAAAATGCGATGATTAAGGCGTTTGTGGACCTCGATGATTCGATTATCAAGACAGCACTGGAGACATCTCAAAGCAGTGAATCATTACAGGACAAGATCAAGAAGTTGGCTCCCGGCTATGCTGGTTCATGTGCTTTGCTATCCATGTACGATTCTGCCTCAAGCAAACTGCATGTGGCATGTACTGGCGATTCCAGAGCTGTCTTGGGGCAGAAAGGACCAGACGGAAAGTGGGAAGCCATACCGTTGTCAATAGACCAAACTGGCAGTAACCAAGACGAAATTGCCAGGATCAACAAGGAGCACCCAGGAGAAGAAGGCATATCCAAGAATGGACGAGTTCTCGGAATGATGGTCTCTCGCGCTTTTGGCGATGGTCGCTGGAAATGGTCTTTGGATTTGCAGCAGGAGTTGAAGAGACGATTTGGTGCTCCATCGCCTCTGACGCCGAGATACAACGTTCAAACGCCGCCATATCTGACTGCCGAGCCGGTCGTGACAACTACGAAGGTTGACCCAAGCCGACCATCATTCTTGATCATGGCAACAGACGGCATGTGGGATGTGCTCTCCAATCAGCAGGCTGTTGATTTGGTTGGAAAATGGGTTGAATCAGCGGCAGGTCGGAAGGGGAGCAGCACACCAGAGCCATCGTATGAACCGTTCGACTTTGGTGAGTTTTGCAAAGACGAGGATTGGAGATTCAAAGATGAAAAAACGACAGTCCAAGATGACAACGCCGCTGTGCACCTGGTGAGGAATTCCCTCGGTGGCAATCATCATGAGATGGTTGCAGGTCTACTTGCCTTGGGCTCTCCATTCTCCCGGAATATACGCGATGATATGACGGTGCAGGTGGCTTTCTTTAATGTTCCTGGTTTGGGGAATAAATAGTTACTCTGCTGTATTATTTTACAATCTCGGCTTTATGTCCAGATTCCCCTGAAGTGCATCTTGCATATCACGTACAATATCCGATGCACTCTTTATATCATGAATCAAACCAATCGATGCCCCTGCATAAGTTGCAACTCGTCCTTCAGGACCCCATGCACTATCCCCAGACGCTGCCGATTCATCATGTAGTTTCTTCAGTTCCTCAAAAGATTTCCCTTCCTGATGATCGGCCCATGTCTTATTGATGATACCTCGAGGGACATACGGTTCCGGCCAACCAGTTGTGCCGCGAAGATGATTGTAGAGCAGCGTCCTGACAGTGTTGGCTGCACCATCCGTTGCCCGCACCACTTCCTGCTGATAGCCCTTGCTAATCCGTGCTTCGTTGGATGCTAGGAATCGTGTGCCCATGACAACTCCCGAGGCACCCAGACACAGCGCGGCCGCAGCTCCTCTACCATCCGCAATTCCACCTGCAGCTAGAAGAGGGATCCCACTCTCCTTGGCGATATCTGCTATCTCCGGAAGAAGTGACATCAACCCTATACCATCACGGCGACCGTGTCCTCCTGCCTCGGTGCCTTGGACGATAATCGCATCCGGTTTATGGGAGCTTTGGAGAAGTCCTTTCACTTCTGCGATAGTTCCGATCTGCACCCAGATCTGAATATCGGGTGATGCAGTACGTATTCTTTCAGACCATAAGTCGAGATCTGATTGACCATTTCGAGGTGCATATAGCCAAGCAGCACATGGTTTGAAGTTCTGGATGGCTGTACTGGCTATTTCGAGATCGTCACTCCATAATTGAAATCCCACTCCGACAGGGAGAGAGTTATAGGTCGACGGCAGACCTTTGAAGTTAGATGCCGACCGAGCATCTTGGATGATCTTGACTGTCTCTTCCAAGTCTTTGACTGTATTTTGTGTTGTTGTTCCTGGTCCGATGAACCCCAGGCCACCTGCGCTGGAGATGGCAGTCGCGAGAGCAGGGCCCGAGAAGACGCGCATCGGGGCGCCTACAACCAGAGGGGCAGAGGCCCATGGGAATTTGGATGCCAATTTGCTAATGAGACTCATTTTTGATGGAATACGAATTGGTGGTGGATCAAGCGTGGTTATATAGGACTCGTGATGTCATCCGGTGGGATATCGCGGGTATCGCGGGTATTGCGGAATAACCTCGTGCATGATTCATTTTATCGCGCAACAATGACATCCTGAAACGAATGAATACGAACTCAAAAGTGGCTCATGCTTTATAAATCCCGCAACACCCGCCTTTTCCACTCTTCCCGGCTGTCTTCGTCCGCACATATAGTAAACCCACGTTCCACGTTCCATCATGTCGGACACTCCAACCCAATCCATGCGAAAACGAGCCAGAAAAGCCTGCGAGCCATGCAGAGAGCGCAAGAGAAAATGCAATGGCCGTCGACCATGCAGTTCATGCGTTCGGTTTGAATATGAATGTTCGTTTGAGCCTCGGGAGAGACGGGTCCACTCGCCTGTCAATACCCCAAGCCATCAAAGCCACCAAACAGCTGTGACGCCAAAGTTAACGCCGAATGACCACTCTTTTGTTCAGTCTTTAGAGGCAAATTCAGGGCCAGCGTTTGTGAGACGATTGGCCCTTTCTATTGATCCGGCCAATGCGCCTCGACCGCATGTCTTTGCGTGGAATGTTGGGCCTCGTGGTCCGTCATCGGTGGAGACATCTCATGCATCGCGCATTGTGGATCTTATCTCTGAGTCTAACTTGAATCTTCTTGCATCTGTCTATTTTGAGAAGATTGATCCATGCTATGGATTCATCAACCGTGACTCCTTTTTCCGCCATGTCAGGACAAGGTGGACTTCTCCCGATTCTACAGATGGCTACGATGCTGTTTTATGTGGTGTTGCTGCCCTTGGATCGTTCTTCAGTCGTCAATCTACGCCTTCAGTGGAAGGGGGTCTGATCAAACTATCTCGATCCATCCTCGATAACCACCTCACCACCGGTATGCCTTCTATAGACATGATCACTGGATGGGTGTGCCAAGTTGTATATCTCCGAATGACAGCTGCTCCGCTGGCTGCCTGGATGGCCAGTTGCACGACGATGCATTTGATCGAAGCGGCAGGACTACATTTTGAATCTCCACCCAGGTCAAACACCGTCCTCACTCCCATTACGGCGGATCCAAACATCAGACAGAGACTCGTTGGTGTTGCACAACATCTGCACACTTGGATATCTTTCGATTTGGGTCTTGCCCGGGTATCCTTTCAACAACAACAAACAACCACTACACTCCATTCCACTACACCCGGAGACTATACCGAGAAACTGTTATCCCTCCTTCCAGTATCCGCCAGTCTCGATCCAAGCGAACCACAAGACGAAGACAACCTACACTCCACTCTATCACAGCTCGTCTCCAGTCAAGATCACCAACCTCCCCTCGTAATGGCTCAATGCAATCTCCTCCTCTGCATCCTACGCAGAATACACACTCAAAGCAGTCACCTTATTGGCAAAATCAACGAAGAGCCAGGCATGGACGCAGTCCTCGCATTTATGCGCAAAGCCCTCTGGGCAGCACGAACACTCGCCGACTCCATCAGCCCGTGGCATCAAGTTGCCAACATTCCGTTTCAGATTGTCTGCACCTTGTTAGTCATTGATAGTCGGGCATCGTTACGACTGTTAAAAGAGGCGATGCAGACGCTGCGTCATGTCACTTTGGTGTTCGAAACGAGTAATCTGAAAGAGGCATGTAGTAACGCCCACTTACTACTGTGGTTGCACCAGAAACGACGTACCGAGGACGTGAATATGGTGACTGATGTTCTTGCATCGGATGCTTCAGCAGATCTAGCTGATTCTGACGGTGGATTGGGAGTTTCGAGTGAAGTTGAACTTGCTTGGATTGATAGTCTTACGGCTGGAATGCCGAGTTTGCAGGATATTGATGCTAATTTGATTCTAAACGGTGATTATATGATTTAACGAAGTCCCTCTGATTTGAAATGGGAGATATGATTTGAGTCCTTAATGCCTATCGTTGATGGGGCTGATGTGATAATGGTAGAGATTGGGGAATTGTTGTAGAGGCCGTTATCTACCATTAATATTGGCACTTACTGGCTGATATAGATTAAATGAGTCTCTTAGTATCCAGACAATTCGAGTTTGATTACGCCGAGGCCGAGGGAAGTATGAATGGACAGAGGCCGAGCACGCCACGGCATAGATTAATGGTGGAATGTCAGCCCAACTGATTTACACACAGACTATATCAACATGCACAATGCCATAATTCACATGCATAATTCGGATACAAACAGTAATGTGTAAACCAACCGTTCTTATCACCGGCTGCTCAGACGGCGGTCTGAGCTCTGCTCTGGCTATTGCATTCCATAAATCCGGCTATCGGGTGTTTGCGGCTGCGCGAAACCCTGCAAGATTATCCAATGCAAAGACTGCTGGTTGGATGTTCTCTCCGATACTTCTATCGAAGCATGTGTTATTGAAGTCCGCAAGCTGACAGGAGGAAGTTTGGATATACCGGTCAGCAATGCCGGTGTCACGTATTTTACTGCATTAACAGATGTATCGATCCCAGATGCAAAGAAGCTATTCGACCTCAACTTCTGGGCGAATATCTCGATAATACAGGCATTCCCACTACTGCTGCTCAAGTCCAAACGTGATATCATCCCCAACCACACCTCGATTGCATCCGTGCTTTCCCCACCATTCACCAGCCTATATGCAACATCCAAAGCAGCAATAGCCATGCTGACAACCTCTCTCCGTGGTAAGCTATCACCATTGAGTATTAAGGTCGTCGGTATAAAATCCGGCACCACAAAGTCAAACATCAGCAGCAACTAACTAAATACTTCCCCTACCGTGTCGAAGATCTCACTCTACTGCCCAGCCCGGGACTGGCTGAATGTTCTATATAGCTGGAAGCCATTCGACGATGGCGACACTCCGACTGATGAATGGGCGAGAAAGGTTGTCGATGCTCTATCGCGACCGAGTCCACCGGATACCATCTGGGCTGGTGCTTTGTCGTGGACGGTGTGATTTGATCGTGGTTGCCGAATAGTATTTCTCAGACGTTGACGAGAAATGCATTTCGTGTTGATCTGGTGACGAGGAGCATAGAGCAGTATGGGAGGGAGAAGGTGATTGCGGATGTTTGTGGCAGTGCATGAGTGATCTATGGGGGTATGAATTGGAGATGTCTGGTTTTTGTTTATGTCTGATATAGATGTACCTTGCATAGTAATACACTATAGCTGATGAGCAAAAGTAAATATCAATAAAAATAGAATGCAAGGAGATAAACTTTGATAGTGGATCCTCCCCACTAAACTCTCCCCATAAGGACCGAAAATTGAAACGCTTGCTTCAACCTCATCCCCGATCGACAATGGAATCCCTCAGCCAGGAAATCCTCGCGCTGATCGTCTTTCATTTATCTCTGTTTGATGATTCTGAGGATACTCGATTACCATGGGAACCACCAGTTCGGAATATCCACCCTTATGCGACCATCTCTCGACCGTGGCAATATGCAGTGGAACGTTTCACCATGGCACAAATTACCAAGTCAAGTGCAGATCTGCATATGTTCTGCCAAGTATTTGCATCCCCTCGAAGAAGGAAATTGTTGAGACGACTACGCTATGAAATCACACTGCCAGCATACAGCGAGAATCGAAAATTCTGCCTGGAGAGCAGAAGAGAAACACGAGTCAACCAGCAGGTTTTCAATCAAGGAATCATCGATCTCTATCATGAAATGGCAACCTGGGAGACGCAGGGAATAAGCCTGGATATTGCAGCATCATCCCCTACCGACAAGACCCCGTATGGACTGGGCTGGACACGATGGCATCATAAGGGCATTTATCTCAGTTTAGACAGTGTCAATCTGCCAGTATTGTCATCAGTCAATGAGTTGAAGATACCCAATGCATGTCGAGAAATCCATCCTGCAACGATCGGTCAGATTATTTCAACAATGCCGTGTTTGGAAAGTCTGACTCTGCAATTAAACGCGCCTAAAAATAAACACGCAGAGTTGATGAAAGAACACAGGCATTGTACATGATACCCCTCGGCATGGCTCTTGCATAGGCTAACATCAATAGCTCTCGCCAAAGCATTGGAGTCGCCGTCTCTACGCAACCTCAAGTCGCTCACCATTTATATTGAACAAGGCATTCCTCACAATCACTCCTTTGTCTATTCATCTCTTGATCCCATATATCCCCACGGCGATGTTTTAAACGTGGCTATTCGAAAACTGGCTGAACGCGCCCGTCTGACTACCCTCAGTCTCACTGGCGACTGGTTGATTTCTCCAGCCCTGTTCGATGGAGCCACATTTCCATATCTCGAACGAGTGAAAATCGAAGGAGCACTGCTGACCTACGACGGTCGCTGGTACTACACCGGCGATCCCAGTGCAGAAGAAAGCGAATCCCCGCCAAGCGCCGCGTACGCCGACGATGACAACAGTTCATCTGAATCAGACTCATCATTCAACTCGGAGATAAATGACGACATCAATGAGGACCGAGAAGAACTGCTAAATGGGGACTCGCCATATCACATGTGGCGCACACAGCCAGATCCCGAAATGTTTGATGCACTGATGAAGTCAGCGGCTGCAGGTGCGCTGCGCATGCCAAGTTTACAGAATATGATGATTTCGATCGGCCAGGTTCCCATGAATGACAACACCATTATTGCTGAATGTCTGGCACCCGGGGAGAAGGGCGAGTGGGTTCAAGCACCAACGAGAGAGGAGATGGGAGTGAAGCGATGGCAGGTGACGCTGATGCCGAATGCGAAGTGGGATCTTCCTGGGAGTATTCGGGCATTGTGGGACGAATATGTAGGGGAAGAGGGGATTACAACTGTGTCACGTTTTTCGTATGAGCTGGAGGGGAACACTGTATAGATATAATAACAATATAACAAACATAAAATGCATAAGGATGTGCACACCCGATAAGATATGATTAGATGCGTAGAGCCAATCGGAATAGCCGAACACAGCCGACACATGCCGAGGACCGATTGCCCCTTGGGGCCTCAAAATCTGTTCGGTTCCGGTAGTTTCGGGTTTCAGCTGCAAATGATTGGGTCTCTGGTCTGTGTTGCTGGAATTGATTTGTTATTCTGTGCTGGCGAGTGGGTCTGCTGCTGATGTTCAATTCCGATTTTAAGAAAAACAAGATCCCCTCAGGTTTGTTCCTTTTTCAATCGTACACTGTCCACATTGATCAGCACGATCACATTCATTTCTGGTTGAATCTGTTTCTATCGATCGGCATCTGATTTTTGGGATTTTCCATTTGCTTTTTTCTCCCATTGACGCATTGCGTCAACATCACCATGGCCAAGGATGAAAAGGACATGGACAGCCCAGAGACAATACCGCACTGGCGATTGCTCACCGACCAAGGCGTGGTAACTCGTGAAATCCTCGAATATGACTATCCTGGATCCGGCACTCAAGATGACCCATATGCGGTATCCTGGATTCCCGACGACCCTCGCAATCCGATGTTATTCAGTCTGGGAAAGAAGATCACCATCACGTTGACTGTCGCCTTTTCGACTCTGATTGTTTCTCTGACTTCGTCTGCGTATAGCGGCAGCATCAACCAGATCATGTCGTATTTCGAAGCCAGCGAAGAAGTGGCTACCATTGGTTTGTCTCTTTTCGTCCTTGGTTTCGCGATTGGGCCTCTTCTCTGGGCTCCGCTAAGTGAGGTGTTTGGACGACAGCGACCGTTTTGCGTCAGTTTTGTCGCCATGGCTGCGTTTTCTGCTGGATGTGCTGGTGCTCAAAATATCCAAACCCTCCTGGTCCTCCGTTTCTTCGCTGGCTCCTTCGGGTCTTCCCCCTTTGCCAATGGAGGCGGTACCATTTCCGACATGTTCCCTGCCAAACAGCGCGCTCTTGCTCTCGGTCTATACGCCAGCGCACCATTCATGGGACCATGTCTAGGTCCATTCATCGGTGGCTTTCTCGGCATGAACGCAGGCTGGCGATGGGTTGAAGGATTCCTAGCCATATGCGCCGGGCTCGTATTAATTCTAATCACCCTCCTTCTCCCAGAGACATACGCACCGATTCTTCTACGGAAACGCGCCGAACGCCTATCCCAGATCACAGGTAAGGTGTATCAAAGCAAAGTAGAAATCGACAAGGGGAAACGGTCATTGCCGAAACTGCTTCAGTCGTCCATGTCAACACCGTGGGTGCTGCTGTTCCGCGAACCGATCGTGTTTCTCTTTGCCGTTTACATTGCTATTGTGTATGGGACGCTGTATATGATGTTTGCGGCGTTTCCGATTGTGTATGAGAAGTATAGAGGGTGGAATCAGGGTGTTGGGGGATTGGCGTTTATTGGTGTGATGACGGGAATGATTCTGGCCACGTTTTATACCATCGCAGATAATAAACGGTATGCACGCGTGCATGAAGAGCATGATGGGTTTGCGCCGCCTGAAGCGAGATTGCCGCCGTGTATGCTGGCCTCCATCCTCATCCCCGTCGGCTTGTTCTGGTTCGCCTGGACAAATTCGCCATCCATCCACTGGATCGTCAGCATCATTGCCGTCGCGCCCTTCGGCTTTGGCGTCGTCGTCATCTACCTGGGCGTGATGAACTACCTCATAGATTCATATACTATCTACGCTGCGTCTGTATTAGCAGCAAACTCCCTCCTCCGATCTCTCGCTGGTGCCGCATTCCCCCTCTTCACGACATACATGTACGACCGACTTGGCATCCACTGGGCATCGTGTATTCCTGCATTTCTGTCGCTGGCGTATGTACCCGCGCCATTTCTATTCTATAAATACGGCGCAGCTGTCCGGACGAAATGTAAATATGCCGGACAGTCAGCTGCGTATATGCGCAAAATCCAGGAAAATGCAGAGCAGGCGAATGAAAGAGAGCAGGTTGAGATGGAGGAGGCACGGCCAAAGAACGGGGGAATAATTAATGTGCTTGTTTGGGTGATATAGAATAAAAGTGCTTGTATATAGACTTTTTTAGCGGGTGTTGGGCATTTATCAATAGATTAGCTCTTATGTATTGTTTATGTGGGATTGATATGACTAGAAAGTTAGTGTTGAATGTAAGTAAAGGATATATATAAATACTTAGGGGCAAAAGGGTGTTTAGAGATCGATATTTTAAATAGGTTGGTATAGTGCTTAATAATAAAGGATACTAGTTCTTAAATTAAGTATACAGTTTTGATCAGTTGTGGGATGGTTATCGAAGAGTTTTAAACTATATTTTATATATTTAAATATACTATTAATAAGCTTGAAGTATATTAATTAGTATAGAATTATATAATAAACAACTACCGCTGGTGAGTAAAACATATCCCGTTATATATCCTGTCACGTTGACTGATTCAAACAGAGGGCATGGCCGAGCCATTCCAAAAGCCACTCTTCCAGATCACCTGTGGTATGTGTCTTACTCTGCCCCTTTGGAACAGTGCTAACATGCAATAGGAGACCTCGGAAGCGCCGCCAGCGACGTTGAAAAAGCGCTCGAAACCCACTTGCCCTAGCCAGTCGCTGGAAAAGCATTTTCCCCTAGACAAAGCAGATGTCAAATTTTTGCTATTGCAATTTGCACGCTATAGTCTGCCGTATACGGCAAGCCCTAGCGTGCAAATTGCAATAACCCCAAATTCATATTTTCTGCCGGCAGGATAATTACCTAAGGTATGTACTAACAGATCAGAGTATAGGATATCCTTATTTTTTATTTAATATATAGATTATTTAGCCGGATCTACGCCCGAGGGTTTTGTTCGAAACGGACTGGTAGCCGTGTTTCTCAGACTACTTGAATACTACTCCGGTATTCTATTCCTAACAACGAACCGGATCGGCGATGTTGATGAAGCCTTCGCATCTCGCATCCACACCAGTCTGCACTACCCCCCATTAAGCCTTCGCTCGATAAGGGAGATCTTCAGAGTCAATTTAGGACTCATCCAAAAACGTTTCAACGAAGGTAACTGCAAAATCGTGATCGGCAATGGAGGTATCATGGACGCCGTCTCGGAATACTACAGCGATAATGAGAGAATGCGCCTTAACGGCCGTCAGATCCGCTTTTCACACACCTTTGGCGCTCGTCGAGTTCGAAGGTCAGGGTGGAAGTCACGAGAAGATTTTGCACGCTCAGGCCGAGGTCAAGTTGAAGGTGAACCATAGACACCGTTCAACATACCTACTTGGACTTTATTCTTTATCGACGAGATATCTTTGGCGAACATGCGGAGAAACGCGCAAAACATATGAGAATTCGTGCGGGGATGATATCGAAATACAAAGCGACATAAGAAGCCCCCCGTCTTTCTCCTATGCCTCCTGCGAGCCCAATGAACAGTTCATATGCTGCCCCTGCATACATAACCCATTTCTATGGTCAGCCACAAAATCTCCAAGCAGGAGACGTGTACCAACCCCTTCCACAAAACCTTCATGGTTCCCCGTTTCAAGGTTTTCCATAGTAGTATCCTGGCAGCACACAGGCACAGCTTGGGTCTTTAGACCATGGACAGAACAGTTGGTCTTCACAATAGCTCGAGTATGTGAAATTCAATCAAGGAGAGTATTTCTCTATACGAATTACGTCTAAGAATATTTCTATTTTGCCCAATATTTGAGAAACAAGATTTCACTTAAACACTGATGAATCATAGCATTATTATAGATATCCTATTTAATCCAAACTCTGAATAAATTTGAAAAGCTTTATCAATAAAAACTACAAAGTATCAGCGTCCGAGATTTTTTGTGGATATCGTAAGTGAGTTCACTATCTAGGAGACTGTATGACAATATATGAACCCATACCCGACAACCTAAGCTGTGAAAAGATATTCACAGCACGGTGGTCCTGGAACTGACGATCCAAGACAGAGACAGTTCTCATTTCCCCTTATTAGCAGCAGCCTGAAAGAGCTTCAGAGTCTTCACATAAGCATCCGCAGCATCTCGCTGTTCATCAAAACCCACAGCCCGAATTTTATCTAAAGCCAAGGGCCGATCAAACGTATACCAGGACCCAAAATCATCAATCCAGTTTCCCTTGGTCAATTGGCTACCCGAAAACGCAGGCTGTTTATGGCCATGGACGGCCATGTAATCGCTCGGACGAAGCAAGAGCGGATCCTGATTCTCCACGGGGGGGCGTGCCTTTCAGGCCAAACGCACCCGCAACAGCCGGCCAGATGTGCTCCATGCTCTGGGGCCGGTCCTCATCGGCAATGTTGTATATCTCGCCGTTTCCTGTCCGTTCAGGGTGCAGAGAGGCGTATATGGAGAACCGGGCGATGATGTCGGCAGACGCCCCGTTGAAGAGTGATTTATACGCGGTCAAGTTACCCGGGTAAGGAATGGAGGCACCGGGGCCTTCCACGGCTGCGTACAGCGAGAGATAGTTATACCAGTGAGCAGCTAGGCTGAATGTGCTGCCGTTCGGGGTGAAGCCGATGATGGCGTCGGGTCGCACCTCGCACCAGGTCCAGGGTTGGCCGGAACTGGCTTTGTGGAGATAGTCTTCCATGGCGTAGTAGAAGAGCTTGCTTCCTTCGGGCTCGGGGAGGCGGCCCATGTCTTCGCGGAACGGTGGCTTGAAGACACCCCCGGGGACATAGTATCCGTAGGCCTGTTGATTTCAGATGAGTATTAATGCACGATAAATATGCGCATGTGTTAAAAGGATAGCTTACGCGAGTGCCAGTTGGGACCACGACAAATTGGAAATTGACCGCGTGTTTGGTCAAGGACTTGATGACCCCATCCAGCATGGTCAGGTTCGTTGAGATCTCGGTGGGCGGGTCATCGTTTTGTTGGTAGGCTGGAGGACTTCTATTAGCCGCAACGCAAGAGAGTAGTTATGGACAGACAGACCAAAATAGTACAGATGAGTCACGGTGTGTAAATCGGGAATAGAATCACCCAAATCGCCTCCATCTCGCAGGTTGACGCCGGAAACCAGCCTGAAATCGATATCAGATGGGGAGGGCCATCCTGACTCCTCTACCTTGAGAGGGCGATTTACAGCCGCGGTGACTTTGGAAAAGGTTCCTTTGGCGGGGTATTCTTCCAGCAACTCATTAACCACGGCCCATCCGGCGACTCCCGAAGCGCCCAACACAAGAGCATGGCGGTTTGTAGCACTCATTTTGGTTTGAATCAAGGTTTTAAAAAGTTTATGGAGATGAAAGACTGTAAATTCGATGATATGGCTTTGTCTATTATAAGACACGGAATGGGCGGTGGCCCAATTTGGGCCTCTATGCAGATGCATTAAATTATATGCGGTTCATGTGCCATGCATGCGGGAATCGATCCATCCCGAGGGGATCAAAAATGCTGTGAATCAAGGAATGTGGAGCACTGAGTTATCAGACAGAATGAACATTATTAAAAAAAAGAAAACAGAAAAAAGAGGAATAAAAATTGTAACAAAACAAAGGAAAAAGATGTTCAGAATGATAGATAACCCTAAACAATCCTGGGCTTTACTGTCTACATCTAACCGCAGACATGGAGCAACCACCACGCAATATCCATGGGGTCCGCTGGTCTCTGGTGGTTATTTCTATTTACAGTTCAACATTCCTCTATGCTTTGGACAGCACGATCGTGGCCAATATCCAACCCGCAATAGTCCAATCACTTGATGGGCTAGAACAAATCGCTTGGTTAGGAGTAGCATTTGTCATGGCGTCGAGTGGCACCTTACTTAGCTGGCTGCAGCTATTTAGTGTGTTCAATGTCAAGTGGCTATACATAGCTTCCATTATAATCTTCGAGATTGGGTCGACCATCTGCGGTGCTGCGCCCACAATGAATGTCCTGATTGGAGGGCGTGTGGTGTGTGGCATCGGTGGCGTTGGCCAATATATCGGTGTGATGAACTTTATCCCTCGCCTGACAACACTACAAGAACGACCACGATATATTGGCTTGCTGGGAATCACGTATGGAGCCGGCACAGTCCTGGGCCCTGTCCTGGGCGGAGCCTTTACGGATAGCGCAGCTGGATGGCGATGGTCATTCTACATCAATCTCTGCATTGGGGCCCTGTTTTCCCCCGTGTACGTCTGGCTGATTCCATCTGTGCAGCCGCAGCTAATGGAAGACACAACCGTCCTGGAACGCCTACATCGACTGGACTATTTGGGCTCTGTACTCCTCATTATTGCTTTCGTCGCTGGAGTGATTGGCCTGAACTTTGGCGGGGTGCAGTATCCCTGGCATTCGGGGGCATCATCGCTGCACTCGTGGTGAGCGGAGTGGCCTTTGTAGCCTTTGCGCTGCAGCAGGTCTTTTGTCTGGCGACCACAGCCCAGACCCGGCTATTTCCTGTCGAAATGGTGTCACGGCAGCATCCGCTCCTCTTGATGGTGTTTGTATGCAGTTGCTCGGTGGCCACCTGCATCACAGTGCCGACATACATGATTCCACTTTACTTTCAGTTCATCTCGTCTGACGGTGCTCTCCAGTCGGCTGTGCGCTTACTACCTTTTATCCTACCATTGGTCTGTTCCGGTGTTGGAGGCGGATTCCTCGTATCTCGGTTCCCAGTCTATAAGCCATGGTATCTTGTCGGGGGGATCTTGTCGCTCGTCGGAGCTTCATTGCTTTGTACCATCGGTCCCGAGACTAGCTTCGCTGCCATCTACGGCTACTCTGCTCTTCTAGGCTTGGGTGCAGGCATGTACATGCAGTTGGGGCATTCGGTCGCCCAGGCCAAAACACCTCCTGCACAAGTCGCAGCTGCGATTACCTTTGTTACTACCGCCCAGCTGAACGGACTCACGTTCGGATTGGCTATAACCGAATGTGTGTTTTTAAACGAGGCAATTAAACGTGAGTTCAATCCCAGCCCCCCATCCCACTCCTTAAATCCTACATGTTATCTGATATGTTGGTTTCAGGCTTATCATGGGTGTTGCCCAACCAGTCGCACGCCACGCTTGTCAGCGCCATCTCAGGAACGCAGTCATCATTTGTAAGCACTTTGGATTCAAACACTAAGCAGAAGGCCCTAGGGGCAATTATAGGCGCCATGGATCAGACGTTTGTTCTGGCTACTGTTGGAGGGGGGCTGGTTGTGGTGTTAAGTTTGTGCATGAAGTGGGAAAAACTGGTCCTCACAGCTGTGGCTCCTGGATAGGAGCTCTGTCTATCTTGTGTCTTATTTAATCTAATGTTTAGTTCAATTTACGTTTTTAGCCAGGCAGCACAATGCAGTATATTAAACGAAAATCGACAGTTCCTGCCACTGCTTGATGTTTGCGCTTATTTAAAGTATCAATTTATAAGTTGAGTCCAGGAATAAAGGTGCTCTCGGTAAAAGCCAGGGAATTCTGCCATCCTGTCTACGAACTCTGCATTCTATCTATTCAAAATAAAACAGAAACAAGACACACCAGTGGAGAGAAAAAAGCGCCCAAATTTTCTCAAACAGGAACCTGCAATTTCAAAACCAACTTCTCCAGCAGTGGATTCGGCTCCGGAATCTGCGAAAGGAGATGCATGGCTTCCAACTGTAGCTTATGAATGAAATTTCGCGTGTATTGTAGACTTCCACCATCCTCCAGACACTGAACGACGAACCGCTTCAAATCATCGTCGGTGGTTTTCAGGCGCATGATGCGTAGTAGCTCGCTCTTTCTTTCCGAGTTGGTCCAGATAGCGTGCGAGATGGGGAAGGAAAATTTGCCTTCGGTCAGGTCTTCGAAGAAGCCCTTGTGATCAATCATCTGGGTTTCACGAGTCAGTCACAAATGTAATCCCTCTTCCCCGGGCACAGGGTCATGGGTTGTTTTGATTTGGTTGAGCTCACCGTGGAATCCTTCAGATTCTTGTAGTCATCCACGATTTGAAATAGCAGTCCGACAGTCTCTGCGAGTGGTTGGATGTCATAGGTACAGTCACTGAGTGTCTGCAGCAAGCGAAGTGTTAGTCGAAACAGTCCGCCGGTCTTGTTCATGCTCATCCAGATGTAGTCTTCCTGGCTGGGTGGTTGGAGGGTGTCGCGCCAGAACAGCTCCATTCCCTGTCCGCGGTGCAGGTGCAGCAGTTCCTCGTTGAATATCTTCATGAGAGCCGGCCATCTGTCCAGCTGCAAAAGGGATTGTTGCGCTTTGAAGTAGACGTAGTTGGCGGTGTTGATTGTCTGCGCGATGCCGTAGATCTCGTGGGCGGCTAAGGAACCGCGACGAAACCGGGACTCGTCTTGGATGTCGTCGATGCTGGGTTGATTAGAGTCGGGCCTTGAGAAAGACAAAGGCAGTATGTTACAGCGGAGGGGCAAGATACTCACAGCAGAGAACCGTTGTGCAGCATGTTGATAGTGTCGTTGATCACATTGCATTTGCTCTCGTCTACCTTGAGCCACACATTCAACGCTTGTAGAAACCGTCTTCGGAATCCTTTGCCTCCAAGGGAAATTAAATACTCATACGGCTTATTGATGGTCTTTCAACATGCTTCCGTCAGTACACGCGCAATCTTGCCGGGGAAGTACACTTCACTGACAATTTCGGCTCGATTGTTCCATTCTGTCGACGATTTGCTCTCGAGAACACAAGATGGGCTCGTGCACTCTTGGTCACTCTCTTCCGGCGGCCAGCTGGTGACAGATGAGATGTCACCGCTGGGCGGGCTTGGTTCGTTGGTATCCTGGCTAGCCGTGCTGAGAGATGACATGATGGGTTCGTTGCCAGCCAGCTACGAGATGAGACTGCTGCTCTATTATTTTTTGCTCACATTGAAGTATTGATTTAAATATGAACATGGCGATCCACATGGCATTCAGTTGCCTTACATGCTGGACGACGGAGCGCCCGAGGGATCAGAGAAAAATGGTGGTGTATGGGTTGCATTGCTTGTACATGCAAGCACATTCCTTCTGGAGAGGGCAAAGCAATATCACTTGACGGGAAAAGAAAGCGATTTGTTCAAAGTACGCCATTCAAGTACGCTGTAGGGATGCGGTTGTATAACAGTGCCAATATAAATTGAAACACCCACATGAGTTTTTGAAGAACAATTTCCGCATCCTACTATGGCCACTACATTCGCGTAAGCTCTCTTGGCTATTGCATGACAGCTGAACATCGTACTGATAACCCTTAGGGACGCCTGGGACTTGCTGCTATCGGATCCCATGCCCGAATCAACCGACGATCATTCCCCTTGGCCATCCTTCCTGCGTGAATCCTCACCCGACCCTCGTATCGGTTCACACGCTTCTGCCATCCGCCAGCAACCATCGCCCAGGCCATTGGATAGTATGCCCTCATCAGACCAACTCCCGACGGCAGTCAGATCACCCGAGCCCACCATCTATAATCATCCCGACTCCCATCGAGATTCTACCCCTGTTATTCTACAATATCTTGAGGAGCTACGTAGTCAGCTGGATGTACTTCAACGGGGTCCTACTTGGTACGTCAATCAATGGTGGATGTTCTCCATCTAAACACAACTCACCAATACGCTTGCCCCAGCATCGACAAAGAATCAGATGCCCGACAGGAAGACCAGCTAAATGAAGATGTACAAATTTCCTCCGACGACATGGGAGCCACCATGACAGCCGGTGGCTCGAGCCCTTTCTCACCATCGTCTTACCAGGACACTGGGCCAGGCTACCGCTGCTGGGAGTCCTGTTGTCGCGGTCGTCGCTTTTCTAACCGTAGCAATCTCGTTCGCCATCAACGAGAGAGGTTTGGAGAAAAGACTAAACTACGATGTATACACTGCAATGCTCGATTCTCACGAAGCTCAGCAAGGAATGCCCACCAGGCGCGAGGAAATTGTGGGGAAAGAAATAATCGTTGACTGGAGAATTTAGAATGTAATTATTGGTAGACACTCAGACAGAAGCACGTCGCCGCAGATAGAAATAAAAGGTGCCACTTCCAGGCTGCTTGGGAGTTTCCATCACCCCAAGCACTGTGCTTTCGTCCACGTATCGAAAATGGTCCATGATTGGTTTGGTGTCGTATATCATCGCCGCCGAAACTACTCCTCGAAACGCCATTTCTCGCACCTGTCGTCATTAGTTCTTCATCCAACATGAAAAGAAATAATATCAACGGGGTCATCAGAGAACGCACCATAGCATGACCGTACTCCTCTTTCCAGATCCGATTGCCAGCATCGTCCAGCGTCACAATCGGATCGGCGTCATCCACGGATCGAAATGTCTTACCCGCCCACCGCATCGCTTGGAGAAGCTTGAGACCGGGATGGCCGGTGTCCAGGCCATTGCCGTCCCATTCGCCAATCAGGAATGAGGGCTTTATCGGCTGGAGTTGGTTGAAGAGGTCTTCGACTGTTGATGGTTGGATGGGGTTTGTCGCTTCTAAGAACCGTTTGGCTTGGTCCTCGGCGGTGCAACTGCAAGGTCAGCCATGTCCAAAGTTAGACGGAAGAGAATGTCGGTATGCAATATTACCAGCTCATCTTGAAGTCAATCAGTACGGATTTGTATCTCAAAATAAACTCAAACACCGAAACGATGACAATTAAACAGGATCACCTGGGATCGTCGGCGTCATGCAAAGAAAGACAAATAAATGCAGCGTTACATCCGCCTTGGCTCTGGGGCAATAAATACTGCTGTCAATGCCATCACCATGCCAGGTTTCGCACTTGATCCCCCTTCTTGCAATCCATCACTTCTTTTACTCTATCCCTTGCGCACATAGTCAATCCCACCATGCGGAACTCCTTCCTCTTACTGACACTAGCTATTCTGACCACGCTGGTTCTAGCCAATTCCAATGTTTCAGTCAACGCTGACGCCCCTCCCCTTCCATTTGTCGATATTCCTGCAAAGGTCGATGGACATGTACCCACTCAGGCTGATCTCCTCGCCATTCAGCGCACAATGAGTCTGTACCCATTCGTGCTGGACGGCAAGGCATGGAGCCAACTAGATCGGATCTTCCACCCGGACATCTGGGCCAATTATTCCGGTTTCATCGGGGTGGTACAAGGCCTTGCTAATGTTTCCGAGGCATTATCGACCATTATGGCGCCCGTCACGAGTCAACATGCTTTGACGACGCAGTTGATTCAGGTGTCGCCGAATGGGACCACCGCGAATAGTTGGACTTACTACTGGGCCAATCACTTTGGGACGGGTGATATGTTTGGCGAGGTTAGCTGATTTGATTTCCTTTTTTACTTTGTCATTTGACGGAACGCTACACTCTACGGTTCATTGCTGACCGGTCATAGGCGTTGTGGACATGGGGCACGTATCAGGATTTTTGGGTCAAAAATCTTTCCTCTCGAGAATGGCGAATCCTCGGGCGTCAGAACGTTCAGATGGTAATTTGAATCTTTTCTTCATTTAGAATGCTCTAATGTGATTCATTTTAGGGTCCGTGGTTCGGAAATACTTCTGTTCTGAGATTGTGAGTGGGTTGGATCTCGCACACATATGTTTATCTATGAATATATATCTAGCCGTCCAGTGTATAGTAAGGGCTCTTAGTGACCAATACTGTATAATCAATTAGCATATATGAGCATACAATCTTCAGCGCTTCAACTCACTTGATCCAAATCGTACGCGGCTCCGCATAATGTCGCAAGGCATACTCGCCCAACTCCCTCCCCAGTCCGCTCGATTGAAACCCGCCACAAGGAACCTGCGGGCCAACCACAGCCGCACAATTGAGGTAAACACTACCTGCCCCAATCTTCTGCCAGATGCGAACAGCGCGATTAAGATTCTGCGTGTAGATAGATGCTGCTAGACCGTACTCGGTATCATGGGCTTTCCGAAGTGCCTCTTCTTCAGTCGCAAAGCTCTCCACGCAGAGAATGGGGCCAAACACCTCTTCCTGGTAAACCGGCGAGTCATGAGACGGGTCCTGAATCACAATAGGAGGCATGTAATGCCCGTCTTCGAGGGGTCGACCGAGCAACTGCCTTCTTTGCTCTTCGTCTCCAACGTAGCGAGCAACGCTCTCATACTGCGCCCGGTCGACCAATGGTCCATAGGTAGTTGTCATTTCCTGCGGATCCTGTCCGAGGGATTGAGCGATCGAATCGAATTCTTTCTGTAGTCTCTGAACAAACTCCGTTGCAATGCTGTCCTGCACGAGGAGCCGCGACGTCGCCGCACATATCTGTCCACTGTTGACCGTGATGCCTCGGACGCACCATGTAAGCGCTGTTTGAAGATCTGCGTCTTCGAATACAATCGCAGGCGACTTGCCCCCGAGCTCCAACGTAACTCGCTTCAGGTTGGATTGTGCCGCGGCTATTTGAATCTTCCGGCCTGTTTTTAGAGACCCCGTGAAGGAGACTTTCTGTACCGAGCCATGCCGAGCGAGGAGGTCTCCTACCGTGCCATCTCCTGCGAGCCTCTGTTAGCGACTTTTCTGAGCCGATCGGAGAAACAATCAACAAAGAAAAGGGGGCAACGAGGAAATACCCGAAAGGATATTGACAACACCAGCCGGCAAGCCAGCCGCCTGCACTAGCGACCCAAACGCCAACGTTCCCAAGGGAGACTTCTCGCTCGGCTTGATGATGACTGTATTGCCCACTGCAAGCGCCGGACCGACCTTCCAGGCCAGAAAATGCAACGAAGCATTCCAGGCTGTGATGGCTGCGCAGACTCCCAGTGGTTTCTGCTCGACTATCTTATAGAAGCCGTCCTCGGCAGGGAATGAATCGCCCCGTATTTTATCGGCCCAGCCGGCGTAATCTGCAAGAAACAACACTAATATTAACACATCATGACTCCTTTCTCATACAATCGTAAACCAGTAATAATATTGGGGGAGGGTTGATGGCGTACATCGGAAAACTTCAGCGACGCGAGGGATATCGCTCTTCAGAATCATCGAGATGGGTCGACCGGATGCCAGACTCTCAAATGTGGACAGAGCGTGTCCGTTTTCCTCAATTAAATCTGCTAGTTGGTTGAGATACAGTCCACGCGAGTATCCGGTGCAACGAGACCATTCGCCAGTGTGAAAAGCTTGAGTCGCTGCGTCAACGGCTTCGTTGACTTGCTCAGAACTAGCTCCGGTCAGTTCGTGGAATGGTTGGGTATTTTTGGGATTCGTGAGTTTCCAGGAGGCGCCTTTGCCGGCAGAATACTGATGATCTATCAGGAGTGTTCTATGGTTGATTATTTTCTTTATACTTGAGAGTACATACCTCGTTGGCGATGAAGCAGCCATGCGTGGGTGGAGTGTTCGGATCCAGTGTAGGCATTATAGATTGTAGGACCTTGGATCGACTATGTTTACAAAGGCAGAATAGAAATCAAAACGATAAACCAAAGAGGGGATATTACAGCCGCGGTAGCATGGGACTCCCTTGCATGAATATCTGCCATGCAATCCATCTAATCCTCTGCTCCGATGATCACCGACAGTCTCCATATATAACGTCTGTCAACTAAATATATATTCATCTATACGAGGCAATACTTTTTTTATGCAAACCTCATTTAGACCTAAAGAATCACAAGAAATGGGTTCTATCAATGAGGATGCATCCACTATGCGGGCTGCCACTGTTGTCGAGGTAAACAAAAGGAACCCCTAGATTGAACTGCAACTAACCTACCCCCAGTATAACAAGCCCCTCCAGATCCTAGACATCCCTATTCCCACTCCCTCTCAAGACCAGATTCTCGTCAAGGTTACAGCCTGTTCTCTGTGTAACTCGGACCTGGCGGGCTGGCTGGGTGCCGTGGGCGCTGTGCCACCGTACTGTCCAGGTCATGAACGTAAGCATCAACTCTAACTCTTATGGCCGCTAGACTTACTGGAATGAATTAGCGGTTGGAGTCATAGAGACAGTCGGCAGCGCCGTACGCGGATTCAAAAAAGGGGACAGAGCGGGTTTTATGCCGTCCTCGTTTACCTGCAGTACGTATCTCACCCTCGCCTCCAAGGCACCTTGCTGAATCGAAGGATAACCCGTTATGTGCCATCAGAGAATTGCGAAGAGTGTCAAACTGGAAACCATCGATTCTGTAACATGAAGACCTCTGTCGGGTTTAAAGGACCTTATGGCGGGTTCAGTCAGTACGCCGTGGCGGATCCTTTATCGACGGTGAAGATTCCCGATGCATTACGGGATGAAGTGTAAGCGACCCATGTGTCGTAAAATCTCACTAGTTAACCTAAACTGGGACAGTGCCGCTCCACTGTTTTGTGCTGGAGTGACAGCCTATGGCGCCCTGAGGAAAGTTCCTCATGGAGTGAAAAGTGTCAATGTGATTGGCTGCGGAGGCGTCGGACATCTGGTTATACAGTATGCCAAAGCCTTGGGATACTACGTTCGAGGATGTAAGAACTCACAGCACGATCTGTAATATCCGAGATTGAAGAACCCACCCTGTGCTAATAAGAGACAGTCGACGTCAGCGATAAAAAGCTCGGTCTGGCAGCACGATCTGGCGCCGACGAAACATTTCACTCGACGGATGCCACTCATGCTGATCAGGCGTCTGCGACTATTGTTGCTACCGGTGCGGTAGCAGCATATAAAGTTGCTTTTGCAGTTACTGGGAACCATGGTCGGATCATCGCAATTGGTGTTCCCAAGGGTGAGATTCCCGTGAGTCTACTGGATATGGTGAAGCGTGACTTGTCACTGGTTGCTACGAATCAAGGCTCCAAAGAAGAGTTGGAAGAAGCGCTCGAGATTGCGGTGCAGCACCGAATCGCTCCAGAATATGAAATTCGGCAGCTGGATCAGCTGAATGATGGGTTTCAAGAAATGATGAACGGGGAGAGTCATGGTAGGTTGGTGTACCAGTTGTGGTAAGACATATATCTGTCCATGGGTTTCAGAGGAAAGGGTGCATCAAATTTCTATAGCATCTAATTCTGTCTCTTCAGACATGGATCTATAAATGAATCATCTTTCAAACGAAGATACCAACTCGTGTCTCCGCTGGGACGGGATTCGGCCGTACTCTGCCCGTTGCCTAGAAAGGCCCATGGATTAACACCAGGTGGACTTGTCCAGATGTAGTCCTCGTATCGTGGATGCTGAATCGCCTCCAGATAGTGCAAAGTGGATCCAGGCCATAGAGCCACGATATGGTTGCCTTTCGAGCCATTTTGATACCAACTGCGACACCCACTCGTCCACACAGTGTTTTGCATGAATGCATCCTTCCATTGGTTAAACGAGTCTGTTGCCGTCCGTCTGACCTCGAAAGACTGTAGATTCTCCTTCTGAATTTTCCCCAGTACTTGAACAATATATTCGACCTGTTTTTCGATACTGATCAACACCGGCCCGTTACCTACAGGACAGTTCGGTCCCAAGATAGAAAAATAGTTGGGAAACCCGGGAACTGCAAGCCCCAGATATCCGGACACTTCGTCCTTCCAGGCCTCACTGAGACTGGTGCCGCCTCTGCCGATCAGTGGGAATCGTGGTTTGTAAGACGTATCGAATCCCGTGGCGCACACAATCGCATCAACCGTGTACGATGCACCATTCTCGAGGACCACCTGGTTACACGTCACGTTCGCAATTCGGGCTCCCGTGATTGTTTCCACTCTAGAGTCCTTCAGTGCTTCAAGATACCCAGTTCCTGGCGTCGGCCTTCGACAGCCAAATGGGAAGGTTGGTACCAAGGTCTCTGCCAGGGATGCATCTCCGTTCAGTCTCTTCACCATGTGCAACATTACATACTCGTGTGCACGATGTTGCATGTCAGAGCCCTGGATGAATTTCAGAAATGAGCCGTTCATCCGTGCTTCAATCTGTCGACGAACCCCAAGTAGGTATGTTGGGTCTGAGCGGAACTGTTCGATCTGTTCGGGCGAGTATTGCTGATACTCTTCGTTCACTGGGGGTGCGATCCATGCCGCTTGTCGAGTCAAGTGTACTAGTTTGCGCACTTGGGGTAGAATTGCTGGGACAATCTGGATTCCTGACGATCTGATTTGAATTAGATGTATAGTCCGGACAGAAAAAAAAATACAAGCAAAGCGAGACCGTACCCGTTTCCAATCACAGCCACCGTTTTATCCTCTAGATTGACTGACGAGTCCCATGCGGCACTGTGCAAAAGATCTCCCTGGAACGACTGTAATCCGGGAATAGATGGCCACTTCCATCTATTCAGTATTCCAGTAGCATTAATCAAGATATGCGCAGTATGCTGTGTATGAGAATTGTGTTGTATATCGCGCACTTCCACCTCCCAGTGGCCAGCCTCCGACTTCCACGCAGCGTTGACTACCTCATGTTCCAGATGGATATATTTGTCTAATTCGTGGCGATGGCAGAAATCAACAAAGTATTGTCGAATCTCGTCGGCTCCGGCGTAGTTGGCGGACCAGTTGGGGTTGGGCTCGAAGGACCAGGTATAGCCTAGGATTCGATTAGAGTAGATTAACATCAATACGATAAGCGACTCACAATGCGAAGGAACGTCACAGGCACATCCAGGATATCGATTCTCAAACCAAGTGCCGGACACTGCGGGGTTCTTCTCAAACACCTTGATTTCCACACAGTCAAAGTGTCGCTGTAGTTTGTATGCCAACAATAGACCGGACGCACCAGCCCCTATGATCAGCACTTTTAATGTACGCTGTGGCTCGTAGATGGCGTGCGAGGGCAATGATGTGCTGTTGTGTTTGGTCATGGTGTGTTCATGTCTCATACGAAATGGAAATATTCTCTGCATTAAGTTCGTTTATGTATGTATAATGTAAATGGGGAATGTTTGCTTTCTCGGCGATCCATCGGGGATCTGCAAGAGGAGAGAATGCAAGGGGGATTCCCATCATCCCATCTTTCCTACCTCTTCTTTGACAGCGACGGTCGCATTAGCAATGAATCAAGTAGTCTTCCACCGTGGACAGCATAATGGCGCTGGTGGACATCGTCACCAATGCTGGCTACGTGCTGGGGTTATTGGGCTTGGGCGTGAGTCTCTATAGTTCTGTCCCCGGCCATCCTCACTAAATCTTCACAGCTGCTTTTCCTGATCCTGGGACAAGGGATCTACAATGTCTACTTCCATCCAGCTCGGCACTTTCCCGGTCCGCGATTATGGGCGGCCTACCACATCTTCAAAGACATCATCTGCGCCACTGGCGATATCGACCTTCGCCTGTGTGAACTCCATGCCCAGTACGGACCAGTCGTCCGCATTTCTCCCGATGAATTATCCTTTCGAGACGAGCAAGCCTGGAAAGACATCTACGCGCATCCAAATTACCTGGCCAAATGGCCGCGTTTTGCATTTGTGCACGACAAACCCGATACCCCAGCGGATATCATCAACTCAACTCACTCCGACCACGCACGTATCCGCCGTCAGCTCTCCCACGCCTTCTCGGAAAAGGCGCTCCGCGAGCAGGAAGACCGCATATCCAGCCATATCAGTCTCCTGATGGAAAAGATCACCGATGCCGCGTCGACGGGCTCGCCGGTAGACATGGTCAAGTGGTACAACCTGACTACGTTCGATGTCATCAGTGACCTGGCCTTTGGTCAGTCGTTTGACTCGTTGATTGATGGAGAGTATCATCCTTGGGTGGCGTCTGTTTTCAACAATATCCGCACGTTTAATATCATCCGCTGCTTTGCTACCTACCCTGGGGCGAAAATCATTATTGGACTGCTGGCCTCGGCCGATCTCAGAAGCTCACGCAAGCGACACAAAGAATATACCGTATCTACTGTTCGGAGCAGACTGGCTAAGGGCACGATGGAAGAACGTCGGGATTTTCTGTCCTATACTCTCAAACACAAGGATGAGGGAGGCATGACTGAAGGCGAGATTATTCGCACCGCCAGTACGTTGATCATGGCTGGATCCGAGACCACAGCCACCTTACTCTCTGGAGTGACCTATTTTCTCGGCAGGAATCCGGAAGCTCTTCGCAAGGTCAGTGGACTCCAGCGTTGCGTGGACTCGATCACTAATGAAACGCGCAGGTGGTTGCAGAAGTTCGCAATGCATTTTCGAGTGAGAGCGAAATCACCTTTTTAAATGCCGCTGGTCGACTGCCTTATATGCTGGCTTGTTTGGATGAGACGCTGCGACTGTACCCTCCAGCGCCGTTTATCTCTCCTCGTCTGACGCCTGCTGGAATCACCAAGATTGCAGGCTACGATGTCCCTGGTGGAGTATGTCTATTTCACCCTCTCTCTGTCTATCAGATACTAACAGTGCAGATGGGAGTTGGCGTCGCCCGACTCGCAGCAGCTCGAGATCCTCAATCCTTTTTTCAAGCAGATCGCTTCTGTCCGGAGCGCTGGCTGGAATCAGCCAGGGAAGAGGGGTCTCCATTCTACCATGATGCTCGAGGCTGTTTCCAATCTTTTCTGGTGGGTCCCGGGGCGTGTCTGGGACGGAACCTGGCATACTACGAGATGCGCACTATTCTCGCCCGAATTCTGTGGCGGTTTGACCTACGATTGAGTGACGAGAGCCAGGAGTGGGTTCATGGACAGAAGACATACGTTGTGTGGGAGAAACCTCCGTTGATGTGCTATCTGAAAAGGACCAACAAATAACCTCCACTTGGATAGACAACCGTGCAAAGAAAGAAGCAGTTAGAAAACCGGACTCTCCGGACTAGTCAAGTTCTCCTGAATAATAGAGAGATCTTCGTCGGTCAACCCACAGACCTCCTTGCAATAGCCCCTCATCCCTCCATATCTAGTTTGCACCATCTCCAACGTCTCCTTCATATTCTCATACTTCGCCCCCGCCACTCTCTCGGCCAGCTCTCTCGATCCATTCATTTCCGGCTTCTTAAGCAGATGCTCCACGATGAACTCCCTCCGTCGAGCCAATCCGATCCCCGTCAGCTCATACTCCCTGGACACAACATCATCCGAGCACCCTGCAACCTTCAACAGAACCGCAATGACAATCCCCGTACGATCTTTCCCTGCGCTACAATGACATAGAAACGCCTCCGTAGGCCGGTCCCGGACATGAAGCAGAATCTCGCGGATCGCCATCCAACCTTCCTCGAGCATATTTCCGTAGACCTCCACATAGCCTGACATTCCATCTCCCTCAGCCTGGGCGTACTGCAGATACCGTTCCCCTGCGGCCTCTGGACTCCAGTCCCCATCTGGAAATAGTGGTGTGGGCTGGTGAATCATGTGCTGGCTGATGCTGCAGTCGAGGCATTGCGAGGAAGCCTGGAGTTTTGCGCGCTGTGCCTTTGCTTCTTCCAGTGAGCGTAGGTCAAAGGCTCGAGTGATGTCGAGCGATAGGATTGTTTCAAGGCCTTTTTTGGTGACGTAGGTTGGATCGGCACTGCGAAATGCAAATCCTTGCCTCGTGGAGCGGTGATTGTTTGTGGTCGATGCTGTCTCAATTGGATATCCTCCTATTGATCGGAAGTTGCTCATTCCGTCGACGTGAATAAATGGGGGACCTGGTTCAAATGCCATCTTAGAGATATTTCTGTCGATGATGATGATGTCGACCATTGTTCATCGCTAAAGATACACATGACCGTATATATACGTGATTGCAACCAAAACCTTGCATATGATCGCCGCATCGGAGAGTAGGATCAAGAATGTGGGCTGTCGGATCTGCTGGATCATGCATGAAGCAGATACAGCAGCTATTTTACTACTTATAGCGGCAATGGAAGTCCTGAATGCAAAGTAGCAGCCACCTACAATTGATCATTAGTGCCATCTACCAACATCATGTACGCAAAACGTTTGGACAAACTTCTTTCTCTCCTCCCCGTGGAAAATGGCGACTTTGGCTTTATGAGCTGCGCGGTGTATGACACTGCCTGGGTAGCCATGGTAGCCAAACCCGGTCCCCAAGGCAAGACCTGGCGATTTCCCGAATGTTTTCGATATCTGCTAGACACGCAGAAAGACGATGGAAGCTGGCCTACGTACGCAGCCTCCGTGGATGGGATTCTCAACACGGCCGCCGCATTGCTCGCCCTGTTGCTGCACCAACGCCATCCCTATCAGTTGACCGAGTACTCACGCCCAGCCCTCGACCAGCGAATCCAATCAGCCACGAAAGCCCTCCACGCCCTTCTGCAATCATGGGACGTTGACACCTGCGATCATGTGGGGTTTGAGGTGCTGGTTCCGAAGATGCTGGAGCTCCTCGCGGAGTATGAGATTACATTCACGTTTCCCGGTCAGGGCTCCCTGGATCGGCTCCGTCAGCAGAAGCTGGCTGGGTTCAAAGCTGCGTATTTGTACTCGCCTGCTAAGCTGACGGCCTTGCACTGTCTCGAGGCGTTTTGGGGCCAGATTGACTATGACCGTGTGCGGCATCACAAAATCGGTGGAGGCTATATGGGGTCTCCATCGTCTACTGCGGCTTGTCTGGTGGGAGGCTCGACTTGGGATGAGGAATGTGAGGAGTTTTTGCAGCGGGTTCTTGTCTCGGGCAGTGGCCAGGGCAGTGGGGGGATGCCAAGTGCTTTTCCTTCCACCTATTTTGAGCTTACCTGGGTATTTTCTCTGCTACATATATACATACATTTCCCGGCAGCTAATACGAGATAGGTGCTTACAACTCTGTTGGAGGCAGGATTTACAGTCCAAGATATTGGCAACGAGCGCGCAGAGCGTTTTGCCCGTTTTCTCACAGATGCACTAGACAAGAACAAAGGCACATTGGGCTTTTGTACGTCTGCCAGCTTCCATATCTACTGATGATTCATCTGACCCCTGCAGCACCAGGAATGGAAGCCGATGTTGACGACACAGCAAAGTCGGTCTTGACCCTGAGTCTGCTCGGCCATCCTACCTCGCATCAGGGTCTGCTTAGCAAGTTTGAATGCGAGACCCATTTTCGTACCTACGACCGCGAGCGCAATCCGAGTTTGTCGGCCAATTGCAATGCTCTCGTGTGTCTCCTGGCTCAGCCTAATGTAGCGGACTTGACGCCTCAGATTATCAAGATCGCCTCGTTTCTCACCCGCACCTGGTGGTCTGATAATAATTTAGAAGATAAATGGGTCTGTCTTTAATCTTATTTAAATCCTCCCGTGTAGGGCACACTAACAAAAACAGAACCTCTCCCAGTTCTACCCATGCATGCTGGTAGCAGAGGCATTGTCGAATCTTCTTCTCGTCTGGGGCCAGGGCTATCTCCCTGCCTTGTCACCCGCCTTTGTGACGGATTCGGTTCTCGTCTGTCTTCATCAAGTCGTTGTGCGCATTTTGAATGCTCAAAACACCGACGGATCTTGGGGTACGGAACAGTCTGACGAGGTGACGGCGTACGCCTTGCTGGCTCTCAGCAAAGCTTGTATTATTCCATCAGCCACCGCACTGAAATCGGCAATCCAACACTCGCAGACAACGGGAAGAGCATTCCTTCTCACTAACCCACGTAAGGAAGAGGGTATGACCCGGATTTGGATTGAAAAGGTCACCTACGGCTCTGTCACGCTCACAGAGACCTATGTCCTGGCAGCCTTGAAAATGACTGATCCAGAGTATCAGCAAATTAACCTTCCACCTCTGATAGCTGATATATCGCCTCCCGTTGCGCTGGAGACCGTCGACGCTCTGTCTCAGCTTTGTTTCAGGTCTTCTCTGTTTCCGGCAGAGCAGTTGTGGAAGTTACACGGGGCATATATTGAAAGTCGCTTATTCTCGCCCTATTTGAGGAGAATTGTTGAGGAGCTCGTGCCCGAGGTACAAGATGAACATGCTTTGCATGCTATTCCGTTTGCGTGGACCGCGGGTAATTATGCTGCTGAGTGTCCTATGAGTACATCCCAGTTGCGCGGGCGCATTGCGGCTTCGGTGGTGGAACATTTCATGAGTCAAAGGGGAGCTGTTGGTGGTGATGCCCAGCTGAATGATATCGTGTCGATGACTGTTGGGGCGTTGAAGAGGTCTGCTCCCGCTCCTCAGGAGTCGAAAGGTCAGCCTGTTACCGTTGTGGAAGTTTGAAAGTGTGCGGTATGATCGAGAACGAGGCAGACTACTACGGATATTCAGTAAATTAAACTATAGTATTTGATGCCAATTACGATTATTAAAAAACCAAGTAATTCAAAAAGCGTAGCCTTGCTTATACACAGAGGTCCATGTACATCGATCCCATCTACATACATGATCCCACTCGCAGTCCTCTAACCCCTAACATACACTCACATAATAATGCAGCCACTCCCTACACACCGCTAGTTTTCTAATGATATAATTTTAATTCTTCCCGCGAAAAGTATCCCCCTCCACAGCTCGAGATGATTGCCACACTCGGAAATTTCGTGACCGCTGCCTTTGGATCTGTGCAGTCAACCCTTCTCGGTCCAACTGGAACGAGCCATATCCCTGATACCTGGACATACCTCCTTCCCGGAAACTTTATTTCAGATCTCCACGGTACATTCCTGGCTGATACCTCCACCTCGGATGCCTCGATCAATCGGCGTCTTGGGTCGGCAGCAACTGGGGTGATTACCTGCTACCAGCCAGCCGAGCTGTCATTCTGTGACCGTGATCTTGTCGCAGAGGTTTTACTTGATTTACCTGGAAGTGGGGCGTTCTACGAGGCGGGTATCTATGTCCCGTTTCTGAATGAGGTGTGGTTTACTGGTAACTATGCCCGGTATGTAAGCCCGATCCAAACTATCCAACGATATACAAGCTAAACATCCATACCACACGGACCAGATACCCATCCCCAAGCCAGGCGATGGCATACAACCTCCACGATGGGGCTGTGCGAAACATCACTCAAGTCCCCTACGGTGCAGGGGGCACCTATTTCAACGGTTTAGTCTACATGGGCAACATCCCCCCGACACCAGGCACGACCACCATCGATCCATCCACGTTAGAAACGACCACTATATTCAACTCCTACTTCGGTCTCCCATTCAGTCTCGTTGATGACATCGTCTGGGCCACACACCCTACGACCAACAAGTCTTACCTCTTCTTCACGACCTTCTTCACAGCCCTCGAACCAGACGGTCCCACGGTCCCCATCACCAGCCCCGTTCTCCTCCCCAACGGCGTGTGGCGCTGGGACCCGGAAGAGAAGATCCTCCTCCCCATCATCAGTCGGTTAGACATCGTTGTGCCGAACGGAATCACCGTCTCTCCGGACCACAAAACGCTTTATATCACGGATAGTTTGGGTACGGGAGCTGGAGGCGTTGGGGAAGGGAATCAGGGCTATGCGCCGACAGCCGGACCGAGTATCTACGCGTATGATTTGAATGATGCCATGCTCCCGGTGAATCGACGGCAGTTTGGACTCGCGAGGACCGGCTATCCGGATGGGATTCATGTTGACGATGCGGGACGGGTGTGGACGGCGGAGGGGGAGGGCATTGTGGTTCGGAGTGCGGCGGGGAAGGTGCTGGCTGTGTTTAATTCGGCTGCGTTTGGAGTGACTGCGGAGCATGGAGGGCAGATTTCCAACTTTGCTCTGGCGGGGGATATGCTTGTGGTGGGGGGTGGGGATAAGTTGTATGGGGTTCCTTTGGGGGAGATGGTGGCTACGGGGTCTTCATGATTGCTTGTGATGGTTTAACGGTTTGCATGGATGCGAGATTGGCTTTAAAGATAATTGACATTGCATTATGCTATGCACTAAATTGGATAGATGGTTTTTCTCGTACTTTTATCTCCAAATGAACTGATTGATCCAGTGTCCGGAAGGATCCGTGCCAGGTTGACTGCGGTTTGTCTTGATCCTTTGGATAGCGCATATCATACATCGATAGAGCGTGGACAATCAATATCTTCAACTCGTTGGCGGCAAAGAAGCGTCCAGGACAGGCATGGCGGCCGTATCTATACAATGTCAGAATAATTGGTAAACAATATCATGGATGCACGTCATATACCCGAAAAACATATAATCCGATGTGGCTTGCACAAAGAGATGTTTATTCTCCTCGCCTGGCGTCTCCTTTCTCTTCGAGAATCGAAAGGGGTCGAATTCGTTCGCGGTAGGGCCGTACAGGTCTTCGTCAAAGAGCATTGGCAGGTGAGGGACGGTCACTTGGCAGCCTTTTGGGATGGTGCTTCCGTCACTGAGGCGGAGATCTTGAATCGCTCGTCTGTCGAGCGCCCCTACACCATATTGTATAAGACAATGTCCACGCTATATAGGCGGTACTCTTCACTGACCTGTGATGAAAGGATGCCATCGCGAACATTCCTTGATGAGACTGTCTAATTTATGCATCTTCGTGAGTCCCTGCTTCGTCCATCCCCCTTCTGCAGCCATGACACGATCGATTTCTTCGCGGAGCGGAGCGACAACTTCCGGGTGTAGAGCAAGATCGTACAAGGTATCCATAAACGTCGAGCTGCTGGTGTGAATCGCCGAAACAACCAGGTGCAACATGCGGGCTACGAGAAGGTCGATGTCGTCCAGCTGGTTGGCCGGAGTAAGTTCCAGCACCCATTGCACTATCAAACATCAGCGGTCTAAACCTACGAGCAGAAGATCTTGTATTTCCTCGCACACCTGCGTCATTCGGTCTCTGTTGTCCACTCTCCGACTCCCCATTCGTTCTTCTGGCCTCTTTGATCCGCTTGATCCTACTAATCAGCAACGGTCCAAGGAGTTTCTTTGCCAACGCCTTCTCCTCTCCGATCCGAGTCTTCCACCACATGATGAACGGTCGCGTCCAGGACGGATAGTACCGGATGGTGTGTGCTCCTCCAAAGACGGTATAGGTGTAATTCGCAGCCAGTTCAGTGAACGCTGGGTGATTTGCGATTTCCTCGCCGAACAACAATCGATTCGTCACCTGTGTCACGATCCGACAGCAAATAGGCCACATGTGCGTTGATGTCCAGTCTAGAATGTTTGGTTTTTATAATTCAGCCCTCATGCATGTGATATTCATCTCAAGCTGCTGCTTTCTCACCATTTGGTTGTCCTAATAGCGAAATGTACCCGCGATGGCACTGATCCACCACGTCTGGTAAAGTCGGCGCCAGACTTCTCGTCAGATCCGTACGTATCGTATCGAATTCGTACCAGGTGTGCACCAGCTCCGGATGGAGGGTATACTTCACCTGGAGAACTTCGTTGTTGGCTGCCATGGCGGACAGTTTGTCGTCTGGTGCTTGGCGGAGTTCTTCAATGAATCGGGGGGGCAGCGACGAAGACTAACCCGTCGGGGGTGCGCATGAAGAAGTTTTGGCCTTTTTTGGAATACTACAAATGTTAGCGGATAGACATGTACTTGTGTATGTGGTAGACTATACCTGGTCGTATCCCTGTTGGACAACTTGGAATCCATTACGAACAAATGCCTGGATATCCTTTCGGGCACCAGATCGTCCAGACTCTCCTGATGGAGAGAGGATAGGTAGGTTTACGGGAAACTTTCGTGGGCGAGTCAATACAGCGACGAGAACAAGCAGAGCCAGTGCGAATAACAGATAGAGGCCATCGCCCAGGTTGAGAAGGATCGTGGCCAACATGGTGGGACAGCAAAGGTGACAGTGTGTTGGTAAAGTGACCGTTCTCAATACAGACGCATGCCAGCAATATGATTGTCTCAGGCGTGGCTGCTGCAGGTATGTGGGGATGATCCCCTTCGGACCGATGGATCAGCATTCGGTATTTTTGGATCATGGATCGTCGTCATTGGTAGGTCATAGCATAGCGAGGATGTTCTAGAGTTCATTAAAATGAGTCGATGCTAGCCTCGCCGAAAGTGAAGACCCAGATGGCTGTTTTCGTTTTGAATTCAACCATGGACACATTCTATACATCGGTGGATCCAGTCTTACTTCCCCCAGGAGGGATTCAAATATTGCAGGAGGCTCCGTGGCTTTTGTTAGCCAAGATAGCGATTGGTGTAGTAGGTGATGACATTAAAGCGAATATCCCCTGTTCCAAGTCAAGCTAAAGCTTCCTAGTTCGTCGCGTACTCCTTGGGATGGGTGATATATAATCTGTATTTCCACCCACTCCGCCATTTCCCCGGGCCATTCGAAGCACGCGCCACTCGAATCTGGTACTGTCGAAAACTCCTCTCGGGGAAGGTTTCTTTTGAAATTGGCAAAGTGCACGCAAAATACGGCGATGTGGTTCGAATTGCCCCGGATGAGCTATCGTTCAACGATCCCGCTGCCTGGAACGACATCTACGGCTATCGCACTGGTAAAGGCGAGTTCGACAAAGATCCCACCTTCTACAGTGTCACTTCGTCCGGCAGACTGAGTATTGTCGGCGCCCCAACCAAGCGTCATGGTGAGCTCCGACGTATGATGGCCCATGGATTCTCCGATCGTGCCTTGCGCGATCAGGTCCCTGTCATCAAGCAATATGGGGATCTTTTTTTCCGCCGACTGCACGAGATGAGCCAGACCGGGCAGCCGGTCGACTTAGTGCGGTGGTACAATGTGAGGTTTGCCATTCAATGGGTGAAGATGGTCGCTGACCGTGCCAGTTTTTGACATTCGATGTGATTGGCGATCTGGCCTTTGGCAGCACCTTCGACTGTCTCCAGAACTCGACCTTCCACTACTGGATCAGCATTGTCTTTGACAATATCAAGCTTAGTGCCTTTCTTCGCTGTACCTTGTACTACCCCCGGTTCATCCGACCTTTCTTGCGACTTTTCATCCCCCAGCATCTCACGCGTCACCGTCACAACCACATGCGAATGACGCGAGAGAAAGCCTTGGCCCGGCTCCAGTCGACTGATCCTCGTATGGACCTGCTATGCCGTCTTGTGAAGCCCGACAGTGGCGTGTCAGAAGCAGAGTTTGTTCAAAACTGTGCCACGGTCGTGGTGGCTGGAAGTGACACTACGGCGAATGTCCTGGCCGGAACGACGCATTTTCTATCGCAGAACCCTCGAGCCTTTGCACGACTGGCGCATGATGTGCGGTCGCGATTCCACTCGGAGGACGAGATTACGTTGGAAGCCGTGAACGGGCTTGAATATCTGACTGCCGTTCTCACAGAGGGCATGAGACGGTACCCTCCCACGCCTGCTCATCTCCCACGGCGCACCAACATGGATGATTACATCGCGGGTCGATTTGTGCCTAAGAATGCAAGTATCCCGCGCCTATTTATTGGCCGTCTTTGTTGATTGACAATTTGATCCAGACGACCGTCTCGATTACACAGGTGGTCATGTACCACACGGAAAAATACTTCCATCGGGCATACGACTTTTGCCCCGAGCGATGGCTGGGTGATCCGGAATTCGCGTCTGATAAAAGAGAGGCTCTTCAACCTTTCAGCTACGGTCCTCGAGGCTGTATTGGTCGCAAGTAGGTGTCTTCATTCGACTCTCCTATTGATTTCATGCATCGAGCTGATTCTTCCCTCAGTCTGGCCTGGATTGAGCTCCGATTGACCATCGCGCGTCTGATTTGGAACTTCGACATTGAAAAGGTCCCCGGCTACGAGAACTGGCATTATCAAAATATCTATCTCGGTTGGCAAAAGGTTCCCTTGCCTATCAGACTCATTCCTCGTGTGTCGGCGGCGACCGAGGCCGCGTGATATACTTTTTTTTTTTGGTTATGCCAGTGTTGTGGTTTCGGGTTTCCCCATTCTTTCCTTTCTTATACGACAGGTTTTGAATGTTTTTTGTCGGTTGTTCTAGATGACAGTCTTCCAAATGCTGAATTGTGTTAGATTTGATATTACATGGACTTTTGCGTCTGAGACAACGCTGTAGCTTACTGCAACTACCCGAGTAGCTGTCCAAAACAGGCAGAGGCAAACAGTGGCTCTGGGCCCCTCACAGCATTTTCCAAGATATGATAGGAAAACGACTGACCGCTAAGTCGAGAAAAGATCATCGACGCCAAAAATGCAGTGGCGTCGTGCAGTGGCCTGCATTCTCGGCCACTGACTCCTTACCTGCTGTACGACTATGATTCGGCTAGAATATACTCGGTTTCCCGCCTTGACAACCCCGACCCCGCCAGATTGGAGTCTCACGGTTTATTTCTCAGATACTGCTGAATCTGAAGTCTAGAACTACTAGCCACTAGCTCCCATTTTTATAGCTCGGGTATCTGGGATGTTCAGATCAACTACCGGTACTAAACTGAAGCTATTCTCCCCTCCAAACTACCATATAGAGCCTAAGCATTGCATGGTAAGATGGACCTAGACGGATTCGAACGCGCCCGTGCCTGTGAGCTCTGTCGAGTGTCCAAAGTGCGTTGTGAGCAGCCAGACCGGAGTCGACCCTGTAAGCGGTGCGCAAAAGGCCAGAGAGTGTGTGTTCCCGCCAGGCGAAGTCAACCTGCCAAGTCCCTTCCTGCACAGTCACAACTCTCGCTGCTTGAGGAGCAAGTGTGTGGTTTACTTTCGCTGTGCCGGCAAGAGCAGAGGCGAGAGGCCGGTGAGGCGTTTGGTTGGAGGTCGCAATATGGTTATCAGCACTGTGCGGGGCCCTTTCAAGGTGTGTGCCTTGGTTGTTTATTCCATTGTTTGAAAGAAACGAGAATAAAAAGAGGATCATCCCATGCTGCGGCTGATGGTTCATAGCTCCTAAAAACACCAACACCACTGCATTTGTGGAAACAGGCATGTCGCAAATCGTCGACCACGCGGAAGCAGATCGTCTTTTTCACTGTTACTGTACAGATCTGGCAGTTAATTTCCCAGCAGTCATCTTTGGTCGTGCCGTATCTGCTGCGCAGGTGCGATTGTCTAGTCCGTTATTGTTTCTGGCCGTCATTGCGACTGCCGCTAGAACGGTGTGTAGCGTCGATATCCAGGCAAGGCTGCGAGTCTTGGTGTTTAATGTTCTCGAGTCCTGCATTGGCAATAGTGATGAATACACCGTCGAGCTGTTACAGACAGTGGTGCTCTTGGCGCTCTGGTATATCCCGGCTCCACATGATACGACGACCTTTGAGCATCTGTGTTATGTTGCGATGGAGATAGCTGCGTTCTTACGGTCAAGGACGGCGCAATGGATGGGAACAGAGGCGCAGCATCTGGAAGCTGGTCGAGCGTGGCTGGCTACGTATTACCTGGAGACAATGTATGTTTTCAGGGCCGGTTCGAGACTGTCGATAATTAGACTGACGGCCGGGTTATAGGGTGTCGATGAGGTTGTCTAACCCCTGTCCATTAAGATCAAATGGGCATGCTGAAGAATGCATGGGTATGTTGACGAGCTCGCCACTTGCACAGCCAGGCGATTCTACCTTGGTGTACTATCTTAGTTTACAGCAGATCACACTGGACTGTTCCCTGAGGCTGCAGCCTCCTTCACAAATCAACTCTCCAGAGGTACACGACATTCTGAGCCAATGGAATCAGGCAGTTGAAGCCCAATCCACCATACGAGAGTATAATGGAAATTTTACTTCCACGCAGAAAACCATTGCATCCATCCTCTATCACGCATGTAGGGTTTGTATCTATGAAGCAGCAATAAACCACACTCATCTCTCGATAAACCAACCAACCGACGAAGATCAGCATGCACAGTGCCTATTCTCCTCACAAGATCAATCCCTCATGGAATGCTTAGAGTCCGCCCACAAGGTCATCTCCGCATTTACACTGCTCCCACTGCGCGACATCCAAGCGCTCCCAACCGTTGTCCTCCTAAGAATCATCCATGCCACAGTAGTGCTCGTTAAGATCATCATCTCCGTCTCCAAAAGCTGCAGCATAGGCTGCCATGCGACTCGCACTCAGGAAATGCGGGTCGACCATGCGCTAGATGAGATGATCCTGACAATGACGGGCTGCCAGTCCGCCTGGCCAGCAACGAAATGGACGCGCATTCTGCTCGGTCTACGAAGGAGGCTCCGAGAGGCCCAGCGGAGTCTGGTCTTGATGCAGTCTCAGTCGCCCGCAAAGGACTATAATCCATGCCGGGCTAGGTTGTCGACTTCGCCATCCGCATCGGCATCCACATCGACATCTTCGGCTACTTTGTCCTCATTTGGATTGCAATCTTGGGACATTTCCTCACCGTTGTCATCCTTTCCGCTGTTTCACGAGTCCTCTGTCCTGGAGGACAATAGTCTCGATCCTTCTGCGTTGACCACCAACTGTGTGTTGCAGGGGAATCAGGAAACGTCTTTCTCTCTGCCTCAGGAGGATACGTCGACACTATCCCCCAGTAAGCTCTGTCCCACGGCCTTCCGACCTTTCCGCTCTCGATGTCTAATTTAATACTATAGGTGATTTGGCAATGGCCAATTTATTGACCCATTCCCTTTCTGCCCATGCATTAGATCCCGATTTGAGCATTTTGGACACGTCTCTTCCTGGATCTAGTGTCGAGTAGTATGGGCTGGTTTAACAATTCTTCTTCATGTTATAATGGGCGACAGGAATCTCTTAAACAGGCAAGGGAGTTCTGCAAGGTTATTCAAATATAGATATAGATTGTTCAACCTCGCATTCCTATCGTAACCACAGCCCTCCAAAAAACCAACAACATAAGTCATCAACAATTAATAAAGCATCGAAAGATCTACTTCTGGCTCACGAGCCCTGAATAGCAATTTGACCGACTTATCCAACAACAAGTCTGGTCCCATGGGAATCGACTCGGGTCGGTCCCTCTTCTCCGCATATTTCCAGTCGTATTTGAGCAGCATGTGAATTAGCAGGATTTTGATTTCGTTGACCGCCATGAACCGACCAGGGCATACGTGCAAGCCATGTCCGAAGCCTAGATGCTCGGCGCTGGTTTCAGTCGCTTGGTGCCGGTTCTCCTCGCCGGGCCTCTGGCGCATTCTGGCAAATCGGAACCCGTCAAATGATTCTGGGTGGTCGTAGTACTCGGGGCTCTTCCGCCAGTGAGATGATACCATGACGTTGGCCCCCTGTGGGATGGTGATCCCGATGGAGAGCTTGACTGGCTGTGTTGCAACGCGGTGCATCGAGGCTGTTTTGATTCCATTAGCGAGAGTCCATACGAGACGGGTATATATGAACCAACCAATCTCTCCAGGATTCAGACGTTGCGACTCCTTGATGAAGCTATCCATCAATTTCAACTTGGGTAAAGTGGCATGTTTCAACCGTCCATCCGCCTCCACTACGGCCTTGATCTCGTCTCGCAGAGGCTGAAAGTACTCAGGATACGCAGCGAGATCAAACACCGTATTCACCCACAACTGGCCCGTCGTATGCGTCGAGACAAGCGACAGTCCGATCTGCGTCACGGCCCGGTCGTACGGACGACCAGCCGCCACTTCAGCAAACCAGTCCAGCGAATCTTCCCATTTCTTGCCCTTGCCGTAGTTGGGGTCATTTTCACGGTCAGTCAGCTCCCGTGAGATAATTTGCCGGCCGACTTTGAGATCGTTTTGTGCTGTTCGACAGGCGGGATGGAATCGTAAAGCAAGAGGTCGTAGTAGAGACGGCCAGAACCGGAGAACTTGCACGGCAGCATGGACGTGGACGGTGTAATTCACGGCGATGTTGAGCCATTGTTTGTTCTGGGAGATTCGCTCGCCCAAGAAGACGTATGAGGACAGTCGGGCGACCATTGCGGTGGAATGCTGGGCGAAGTAAAATGGTGTCCATTCTGTGATATCATTAGATAGGTACATTGGGACTGGGAGAATGTTGGTGTTTGTTACTACCTTTTTTGCGAGGAATTATCTCATCCAATGTCACTTCAGCCACTTTGGACAGTGGCACAATCCGTTGATCTAGTCACGTCAGTAAATTACCGATTTATATACATAGAACATAAGAAGCAAGACGTCTTACTGAGACCCTGAGTGAGTTTGCCTTTAACGACATCAACGAATATGTCGTCATCCTGAATGACCCCAAAACCATTGAATCCATGAAGATTGGAAAAGAAAACCTATAATCGCCAGTAGAGTCAGTCCCTCTCCTGCAAATCCATGGAATGTCAAGCTATTCACCTGTTTCACGTTGCCCACAAAGCTCAATCTCTCATCATTCTTGACTTCTTCGGCAAGGCTAGGATCCAGGATAAGCATGGCGCAAATGCCAGTCATTACCTGAAACACCTTCATCCCCTACCAAGCTAGTTAGACTAAACAACACGATTGAAAAGAGAAATTGTGAGTAGGACCTGAATGCGTACCTTTTCCAAACCCGCAACAATGATATCCTCTGCTTTGGATGCCCATCGGATCCTCGCTTTGGTGTTTGTAAACTCCCAGGGCTCCTTCCCAGCCAGTGGAAACTGTCGATAGCCGAATTCATCCAGAATATCACGGTAGAAAGTCGTAACGAGGAGTAAAGCGAGCGTCACCGCAGCACCTTGCACAAAGTAGGTGTTGTCGGTGAGATCCACCAGGAGGCCCATTGGAAGTGTGATCTGTGGTGAGGTTGATGAGATGAGCTACGCAATTGGAATAAATCAAAGATAAAAACAGTTCTTCGTCTCTTGTTTTCTGCACAGAAGAATCTCTTCCTCCACATGTTAATTATACTCGACTTTTACCTTACATCCCCGCGTTTTGCAAGGCTCGGATCCAATGGATCAGGATCCCGATAAGCAATGGTTGCCAATTCCCACCTTGCTTCTGGGATCACTTGCTTTAGCTTCCGCTAGGGGGTTCACGTACGATTTTATTCACTTCATGATCTTTTTGTAAATCATGGATATGCTTGAACTGGCGGTTCGCAGTCAAATATCTATATGGATATATTATACACCTGAAAACATATATAGCCACTGACCATATATATGTTGATCTAGTCACAATATGAAAATACTTAGCCACTAGAAGAATCCTTGTCACCTGTGGATGCTTTTTTGAGCTTTTCAGGTTGCTGCGAGGGGGCTATTCCTTGGATAACCTTCAATGTTCCACCTGAGATAGCATATAGATATACTTCTAGTCTTATAGTTATATATCTATATTGTACAGACTAATAGGTCATAAAAAATTCAATCAGCATTAAGTAAGTCTTACTATTCTTCTACTAATAACTTAAACACTATTTTCAGCATCTATAACACTTCCCTAGGAGTGATAATATTATAGATATTGCTAATTATTATTGTTTATTGTTTAATCAAGTTTATTGTCCATACCGAGCCCTAGAGCTATGGCAGACCATGATAATGCCCGGCTACTTTTAGACGCAATTAAACATTCTAGTCACCTAATTAGTTGAGCCCGCCTATAATCATGGGAAGGATATGGAATTTGCCCTTAACATCAAATACAGGTCGAATAGCCCCGCAAAGTCGGAAGTAATGCCGTCATATCCTAAAGTCGTTCATGTGCAGACTGGAAAGAAACCGTGCTTAATCCAACTCGACAGTGTCTCAGGTAATAAAAACTGTAATATACTCGAATTCAAAATCACACTAGATATGATAGACACAAACTTGCAATGAGAAAAACCACAGAAACTCTTCACATACAGCTAGATACCCCTTACTTTCACAGCCAGTTTAAAGCTCATCTTTCTTGCTGTCCTTTCCGCCGCATCCACAGCTGTCCTCCTTATCACATGCACCGTTGCATCCGAAGGAATAGGCGCTGTTGTATCCCGAGGCCTTCTTGGGGGCAGCTCCAGTGTGTGTCAGGTAATAGCACATCTCCGAACGAGTGGACCAATCTACACTGATGCACTTGGGGTTTTTGGCGCATCCATCCAGGCAGTCGCGGTAGGTGAGGGTCTTCTCCTCCTTGAAAGGCACGGTTCCGTGTCGCTTTCCGCATTCCATATGGAAGACCTGTAGAAAACATTACACGATATCCGGAGACAGGAGCAAGTCAACATACCTTGCCATATTCCGAAACATATTTTTGATTGTGTGCAGCAGGACATTCGGTCGAACAGAGATGGGTCACATCCATAGGGATGACCTGTGGGGGCGGGTCGATAAAGAAGAGCCAGTCGTAGGTGTCGCCATTCGCAGATGGCTGAGGAGCTAAGTTTCCATATTGGAAGAGTTGACACTCTTTCTTCTTGCTGTTGTACTTGACACTACAGAAGAGAAATTCCAGTCAGATGTGTCTTGCAAAAGAAGTATGCAGACATACCTATCACAGCCAACATGTGCATCACTCATGCATTTGTTCACACAATCTATTCTAGACTTGACACCATTAACTGTCGTGAGTGACGTGGCCGAGAAGCTCTCCTCCGAGCAACACTGAAGCATGAAGTGTGTTCCATCGTCAGCGAGAACAGCCTTGCCCTGGTCTGAACGAGAATGGTCAGTCAGTGACTTTGATATTCATATAGCAAGTTTACGGATGTGTCAAACCATCTGGGCATTTGGGGTCTTCCACAATCTCTGCATTGGCATTAACCGCAGTCAGGGGAGCAGGACAGGAAGCGTGGACACTGGCGAAGTGAATTGCCAGAGGAAGAAGTACAAGCTTTGATAATGGATACATTTTTCAAAGATGGTACGGAAAAGTATGAGGAAGCAATTAAGGAATTGAAATGGATGAGAAGAAGACCAGGGATAGTTTGAGAAAATGGGACAAAGGGGATATTAGAGAACTATAGGTGCGCAGTGGTGTCAGCTATCATTGACGAACAAGCCCGCGAACCGAGTACGTAATGGGCGCGAAGAGAAAGTCCAATTCACACCATAGCCTGTGATTATCGGACACACCCACAGTCGGTTACACAGAGATCGATACTGTTGACTGGGATGCTATTCCGTGTGTTCATTGAGCGGGGAAACAGACTTCAGGTCAGCCATGCCAGCTTGTAGACCCACTCGTGGTTGGAGATTGTGATGGATCGGACTCTATGGTGGGTCTTACTAGTGTATCGCGGACGGGCGGGAGGTGCCGACCCTTATTGTAAGTGGGTCGGTAATACAGCATTTCGATTGTATTTACGCAATATACGACACTGTAAGTTACTACTGTATATTATACTACTAACGCATGAACTCCTCATCTGGACAGCAAGGCTAAACCATCACAAACCCACAGTTGAAAAGATGATCTTTTCCCAGCCAGCCACTCCATGCGAAAAATAACGCAGCTGATCCCGACTTTCAGCTCTCAGCTTGATCTGCAATCGCAGAAACCTACTCCCATCACATTGCATGTACATCTAACCGAGCGGAGCATCCGGAGCATCTGGACGCCACGGAAATTCAAGGCGCTCAATGGTAGTCTTTTCCGTCTCATTCTCTGATCTTCTTCCTTTTCAATCATCCCGTTCATGCAGTTGTCACATCAGATGGGGCTACATAATGGATTGAGGGGGTGTCGAGCTGAATCTCAGGCTAGCCATAGTAACTTCCCCGGGAGTTGATATGAAGCCCATGAACATACTATGCCAAGTGATAGATTGTTGGGCGTAGTCCCCAACATAGTCTTCGTATATGTCCTCGGCGGATGGGCAAGTTCAGATGCCGTCGTAGTGATATTGACATTTCATTGACTCTATCTGGAAATTGTCCTTAGAAACAGAATTGCAAAATCCACTCAATTCACTCCGTTGTAACATAGTTTACGAAGAATCACAGGTTTCAAATAAAAGAACAGCATTCCATGAATCCAAGTAAATACAACAACTTGCAACAGCAAACACTACATAGCCACATCTCAAGCTTTAGAAAACAATTAAACAGAAGCTGAGAGTCCCCCTCCTAATTCCATATACATCAATCACGCTACTAGAAAGGGGGCCGAACAGGCTCAAAGTTCACCCACTCTTCTTTTGTTCCATCAACACCAGCAGTGCTAGACCAAGCTCTATCGTAACCCGTACATCTGCCTGAAGCAAAAGTATAGCTACCCCACTTGCACTTGCCATCATTTTGGCACTTCCTCATACAATTCTCGACGGTAATTGGACCTTGGTCCAACACATAGCTCTTGCCACTATGATTCCATGTGGAACACTTGCTATTCCATGGCTTGTTATCAATCAACCAGTATGCATCATGGTATTTGCCTGGCCCAGGACACATGGACTTGCCGGCCACCTCTGGCTTGGGGTAGGTCTTGCATGCTCCAGAGCATCCCATGGAGTAAGCGCTGGCGTAGCCCGGGGCGTCAATGGTTGGTTCACCGGCGTGGTCGCTAAAGGTACATCTTCCTGTTCGAGGATGATAGTCGACACTCTTGCACTGGACCAGCATACCACAGCCAGTCATGCACTGCTCATAAGAGTCCACAAACATTGACTGACCCGGAGTACCATGTCTCTTGCCGCAGACCATGAGGAACGTCTCACCATATTCGGTGGTGAACACCTGGTGATTCGCACCGGGGCATTCGGTCGAACAAAGCTCAATCTCATCATCGGGTTGATCTTCATAGGGAGCCTCGACAAGGAAGGCATGATGGCCTTCTTGGCTTTCAACATCCGAGAAGCCTCCATGTGCCCACATAGCGCAGTTGACTCCGTCAGGGCGATCTGCTTTTGGACTCCACGTGACACTATTCGTCATTCATTAGTTCAGGCCCTTTTTTTTTTTTTTTTTTTTCTGGTGATTGAGGATGATTCGAACCTTCGGCACTCTCCCGTCTCTTCCTTCATACAGAGGTTCATGCACTCTCCAAAATTCTGGAGGGCTGCTCCTCCAATCGCGCGACCGTATTGCCTATCCGTGCAGCACTGAATGTACATGTAATTACCGCTGTCTGTTGCGTAGATATTTCCATCGTCTAGTCAATTGTTAGCGGGGAGACGAGTTTCCAGCTTTCAGAAACATGTAAGCTTACTGTCGGGACATCCATAAGTTGTAGTGTTTACTGAGGTTGAAACTTGCACATGAGCTCGAGGAGAAGGACATCCGGTGTCTGTGTTGGAATCTGGATCGGCGGGGTCGAGGTCGTCATCAGGATCGAGGTCGTCATCGTCAACCAGGTCGTCAACGGGATCAAGATCATCGTCAATGAGGTCGTCAACGGGATCAAGATCGTTATCTTCAACGAGGTCGTCGTCCTGAGCCTGGACGCGAACTAGCATTGCTAGCAGCATCAAGGCCCCGAGGATGAAGATGGCCCATGAGAATCGCTTGCCAGCTCTCATGATGAACAAAGAAAAAGACAAGGGTTGAGGCAGAACAAGACTCTGAACACAGTCTGGGATGGAGGAGTAGGAGAGATGGCAGGCTTTCTATGGGCAGGGAACAAGCGGGTTTTAACAGAGCATCCAGCCGACATGGAGAGGACAGATTGCGAACAAAACCACAAACTGCTTGGAGGGCAGACAGACCCTTAGCGAAGGAAAGATACTTGGTAACTCTCCATAGTTCGCTTCATCCTTGTAACGTCATATTGTTGATCCCAAGAAGACGAATTTCCGATTCAATACCGCGCCAAGATGAGGTGGGTCTCTTACCCACTAGGGACTGTACATGTAGTGCTGTAGGGACAATCACATCTGTCTAGTTTTCTGTTTTCTTTTACTCATCGTTTCCTTCTTGTCCGATTTGGTTTTGGTCTTTTGGTGGCAGCAATTGGCCATTGATGAAGCCGCCAGCTAAGGATCTGCAGGTGGATCATCATTCAGCTCAGCTCTTGGGACTTGGTGGAGGTTTCTAATACAAAGTATTGATAGCCTGTGACCAAGATACTGTCTAAATTATTCACTATTACATTGATATGTTACCACAATTCAGTAGGTATCGATGGTCATAATAATACTTGTAAAATAAGCAAAGTTACATAAGAAAAAAAACACATCATAAAGACCTGACCGGGAGGGGGGTACTTGATGTACCATTATTTACACCAGCTACAAAATATATAACTGGAGTAGACATCTGTCTCCTCATTCTACCCTCAACCATTCCATACTCTGTTCGTCTTCCTTTGTTTACAATTCCAACTCACACAGTCAAGTTATAGCAATTCTGTATGCTACCACCCCCCCCCAAATCTTATGCTCGCCTCACTAACTACGTAGACTCTCTATCTACAATGAGACTTTTCGCTTTCCTCTTCGCCCTTCTCGCCTTCTGTCCGGGTACATTTGCCTTCCTCTTTTGGTGGTGGATTCCCCTCCCTATCTTCGTGATCAACGGTCACTCCAACAGCAATCCTCCTTGCTATAAGACCCAGGACTACTACGATGGGATTAGAGATCATTGCGTTGGCGACTTGGGCATGTCAGGGGCAAGCATACAGTGTGTCCCATGATCCCTCATCACTCAATATGTTACTACAAACATGTCTCCAATGGATGTGATTTCAGAGTGAGGATAATGCTGGTTCCCTGGGTGATATAAGTTGTGGCTACTGTGACGGCATCCAGTGGTGGTAGTGATGGTGGTGATGGTGGTGAGAAGAACGACCATTGTATTTGATTGGGTTGATTGGGTTGATTGTTTTATTCTGTTTACTTTCGCTTGTTTGCTTATGTTTTGCCTTTGATACAAATAAATAAGTTTTATCACATTCCTTAAGGCACCTGCTATGATGAGGAGTTGCGTAAACCTAGAGAGTGATTATTCCATAACATCTATCCTAGAATACTACTCTTTTACTGATACACTAAATAGCTGTGACACCGGTTTTTTAGTCATAGCATTCTCTATATCTCAGTAATAGCGGGTGCCAGAGTATATGGGCTTGCTGAAAAGCAAACTACATTGTTAATAGGTCCAAATCGTAGAAGCAGAAACAGAGAGCAGTCAAAAAACATTGAACAGTAATACTTTGTATTGTAATTTAGTTTCCATGCAGTATTGGTGTGGTATTACATACCTGATGGGCTCCCAGCTCCACAAGTGTGGGGAAATAGACTAATGCATAATCCTCATGTTCATCACACTCATCGGCTATGGATTGTCGATTCAAGGTCCTGTCACACGAACCTGCCCAGTTGAGGGGAGACACTAGGTCAGCTCATTATCCCTGCTCCCCGACTGTTCCCCGAAGATCTATTGACGGCGAGTCATTTGTGCCCAGAATCCTCGACTATACGTGCACTCTCCGCCACTGATCAACACTCGATATGTTTCTGCCTTTTTCTGCATTTGATCGTCCTGGTGAAGGCGGGGAATGGATGACCGACGAAACAACATCGCCGACCACGGCGTGTAACTGGTAGTAAACCAGATGTCACGGTGGCTTCAGCTGAACCTCTGTTCCCGAGTTGCATATGCCATGTATCACCTGTGGGGCACACGCCTCACAAAATGTGCTTCATTCCCTTCCATAATTTGGAATCTTGCCTGTGGATCAGCGGGATAAGATAGTTCCACTCAGCTTCAGCTCTCGACCCCAACACTCAACAAGTTAACACCCAAGTTTCCTTCCTGTGATGCTATGATGACACTTTTGTAAAGTCTAGGGGGTTTTCTTTCCTTTTAATTCTCAACTATATATTCTACCCTGTCCAACCCTTCTTGGTGACTTTCTTCTCCTCCAGCCACCCTTGATTAAATATTCCCATTCAACCTGCACTCAATCTCTATTAGAAATGAAGTTTCACATTCTCTTCGCCATTTTACCCTTCGTCCCCGCTGCTCTAGCCGATACAGCTTCGGACTCGTGGGATAGCATCTGTGGAACCCCCCCTGAGACGGAAACCACTGTCGACGGCCAAAAGTTTGAATACAGCTGTCGTGAACGCCATGTCGAAACAGTGGCAGTGGAGAATGGGGTCTTTGACCATCCCAATGACTGCGCCAAGCTCATTGTGGGAAAGCCAGAAGAGAGAATTGTATGGGTGGCCACCACCTCAAGGGGTGGCCAATGCCGTATTCTCGACAACAGTATTACAACCAAGTCGTCAGGCGGAAAAGTCAAGGTTCTGCTCATGAAGAAGATCGACGATGAAGACGACGATCTTGATCCCGCAGACCCCGATGACCCTGCAGAAGCCTTGAAGCAATGCGAGGATAAATTGGCTCTATGTGGTTGTAGCTCGTCTGGCTCGTCTGGCTCGTCTGGCTCTTCTGGCTCTTCTGGCTCGTCTGGCTCGTCTGGCTCGTCTGGTTCGTCTGGTTCGTCTGGTTCGTCTGGCTCATCTGCCACACCAGCATGTATGTCACATTTACTCATACAATCTGATGGGAAGTCAGAGTGGCTGTACTAACATTATCTTTCAAGGTGGCACGAACTTCAAAAGAAATGGCGAAGACTGGAAGATTACATGTGATAAATGTGAGCTCTTCTATATGAGCAGAGAAGGAGATATATAGCTAACACAGATGCAGATGGCTCCGGCAACCCTTTAAAACCAACTGAAACTGCTCAAAGCCTTGAAGAATGCATTGATAAATGCAATGCTAAAAAGGGCAAGGGGTGTAATAGAGTGACGCTCACAAACGCAAAGGGTAACAACTGTATCCTGATGTCAAAGAATGTTGTCAGGTGGTCAAATGTCAAGACATACAAGACAGCTGAGAGGGTTTAAGTCCCCACAACAGTGCTTTTACAAGCAAGTCACCTTTAGACACTCAGTAAGGTGCGGCCCGTTGCAATGTTTAGTTCAAATTGAACAGTTGGAGAGTACCATGTCATTTAATCTTACTCGGCGGCTTTTCGCACTTATCCAGCTTTATTTCTGCTGCACAACTTACTTGTAAGCTAGTTTAGAATATTAAGTATTTTCATGCTGGAGATATGAAATATCTTGCACACTAGGCCTTGGATAATTTAAAATCTGACTGTTCGTATTAGTACTTTTTTCTTACTGTGGCTCGACAATCAGTGAAACGCCGGGCCGCCCCGGTCCACTTCTCCATGGCTATCGGGGCACCGAGGGGCTGAACAGAATTCTTACACTTGGCCTACCCAATATCCGCGTAGAATCACTATTTCACTTCCTACCTACTTTCCTGGTGGACAGCCAGATGAAATCAAGCAGACTGAGAAAACCACTCATTTATGGAACAAACAACGGCTGTCCATGGTTGAGAACCAGACCCATTAAACAGCACGGGTCTGTGCCTGCTGTCCCTTAACGGCGGCTGCGTGTGCGGGCTCTCCACCTTGTATATTCCGAATAAACTAGAGATGACCCAACGGCACTCCAGATAAGAAGTCATGCGAAGGGTTTAATCTGATTAGAAGGAACAGCACGGGCAGGTGAAGTTTTTAATCGAAGGTTGAGGTGGTGATAAGACAGACAGGCTGATTGCAATCATGCTGGGTCAACTAGAAATAGAGGTTAATTAAGGTATCGCGGCATATATATAAGCAATAAAAAAGATCTTTATGAAGCCGCTGACATAGAATCTCGCTACGAGCCTATTTAGTAATATTAAGCCGCGGTTCAACACTAGCAAGCTTTTAGGATCATTAGCAATTGTAGAGCCAACCCAACTGATCTTTTTAATAACCAGGCCAATATCTTCAGATTCATCCGCAGTGTTACACAGGAAACTAAGGAGATCGTGCGCCTTTACAGCTATTAGGGGCCTGGCAAGCCAAACAATCTGCCACCTGGGTGTCACACCTTGGGATCTCACGATGGTACCGAACCTGTAACCTGTCAGTCAAGCAGTGGGATATACTAACCATCACGATCTCAACACTAGGGAGCGTTCTAGCGATTAACCGCTGCGTTATAGGCAAAAGACTAGTATTGTAGGACGCCAGTCCTAGGATCGCTCTCTCTATATAAGCCTTAGTAAGTGGTCGTCACACTAACCTGCAATCCTAATCTAGGGATATCAACAGTAACTGAGGTGCTCCTATGAGCTGAGAGTGCTTGAGAACGCGGCCATGTATCAAAGAAAGAAGCAAGGCCAAAGCAGTAGGTATACTCCTTTGTTTAAGCAAAGAAGTGCGAAGTTAAATATTATATAGGATAGTATAATTAGGAAGGATATATAAGGACACTTATTTTATATACTTAGATAGTTCTTTATAATTAATCCATATTATTAACCTACAGTTACTAAGTATTTAATACTCTAATTATTATATACTTATTCATACATCTCTTAATTAAAGAAGTATATAGTTATACTTCTTTAGCCTTACTTCTCTCCTTATTACCTTACCATATTCTTATGTACCCTTAGCTCATATGGAGCACCCCCATTACCATTAATATCCTTGGATTAGGGTCACAGGTTAGTATTCCCAGGCTTAACTCACAGGTTTATAGGTTCGGTACCATCGCGAGATCCCAGGGTGTGACAAATAGGAGCCCCTTTCTTCCTTCCACCCACTATACTTAGCCATGACGAGGTGAAAGGAAGGTGAATATAGGCTCAATCAATTCTGCATAGAGTTAAATATAAGATTTTGATGACTATAAGATACGGAACCACCGTAAAGGTAGGGGAGGGTTTGCCACTGAGTAGTTATTTTTGCGCTGGCCATTATATTTAGTATTAATAACCAGTTTGGAATTGATACTCACGTCTGCTTTGACACGCGTCATATTGGTGGAAGGTGGTGGCGGTAAGAGAGATGTCAGGAGTTGAAAAAATTGAAATGAGGTTGCCCTAAAATTTTAGCGAGGTGTGCTGACCTGTAGTCACTGTAGCCTTCTCTAGTCATATTCTAAGGAATAAAGCGTCTAATACAAAGAACTACATATACTCAATAGATCAAACAGGTACAATAGAATTGAGTCTATCCCATTTACCAATATATACCTCACTATAGATTCAAGCCAAAACCCAACCTTTATATCCTCAACACCTTTATCACAGGTATGCCCGTCACGTCGAAAGAAATCCGAGTCCTTAGTTATGCTTGGGCTTGACAGTACCACTGTTACAGGAATCCTCAGGTTTCCCATGTTCCCAAACGCAGCCACCGGCACAAGTGGAGTGGTAACCGACGTGGTTTTCGCCAATCACCCATCGAGACTCCCAGGCGTTTTTCGTGGTAAGTTTGAGATCAGCGTTTCTAAGAGCTTCAATTATTTGTGGCTTATACTTGGCCTCGTCTATGTATCGTCAGTGCCATTTGACATGAGATTTTAGATTTATCACACTTACCGTAAGACTTGAGAACGCTGCCGCAGTAAAGCCAGCCAACGTGGGCTTCGGTAGCAGCGGCCGTCGAGGCTGAGGCGGCGAGAAGCATAAAGGCACTGGAAATCTTCATCTTGAGGTCGTAATCGTTCGATTTAAAGAGATAGCTTAGAGGAGGTGGTTTTCGAAGAGTCTGTTGTTTCTTTGACCTGTAAAGGGCCTTGAAGGGCTTTTATAGGTTATCCAGTGTAGGCTTGGGTATCTCCCTGTGTCAATCACTGCCTGATATGGTAGACGAGATATAAACCATGACATAGATATTCCTGCATGGGGGAAGGCCAACGCACCACTCTATATCGACTTAAGCTCTGAGAGAAGATGCAATTTCTCATAATACAGAGGTCAATGTGTGACATCAGCGCTCGTCACACTATAAAACGCAAAAGTAGTATACTAGTGGCTTGATGTATGCTGAATTAACTTTCTCCATGCCAGAGCTGAGATGTATTTGAAACTCCCTCACCAGCCGACTAGAACTATTGATCTTATGCAGCACTGGGATAGCAGTGATGTATTGGCTTGAGCTGAAGTAGATCCGTTGTACGTAATATTCTCCAGTGTTGCCCCACTGCCGGGCTACTATCGGCCCTCTGGAATAGATTAACTGTGGGGACAGACCACCCCACCTTCAATCTGCAGTTATTAGAGGGTTTGGGTGGCTAAAGTAGGCTCATCACATTCAGAACAAGAAATAGATGGCTAGAATGAATCTTAATATATCCGAATAATACCATCAAATGTATGATGTCTGTATGGACTACTTATTATGGGGTACTAAACAGTTACCTCAGCCAGCTACTCTCAAGTTATTCTCACCAGAGCAATGAATTGAAAGAATATAAATACCATGTGTCTTCATCCAAACCCTCATAAGCCTCATAGACTATCTCTAGAGTCGTCTCAGCCAAGCTCAACCATAATTTACCTCTACACTCCTCTTTCCTTGTCGTAACACGAAGACACACGCGCTGCCTGGGCCTTTTCCTATCCCTTGGCTTCAGCTACGCACAGTCTCCACAGGCCGACTACAAAAGCCTGTGACCCGCCAAGGAATAAAGAGGTCCAGGTTGAACCCAATGCATTTGCACATACCATTATGACAAATATGCCCCTACTTTGGGCGACTACGTCGCGGTTTCTGCCAAAACCTCTCAAGGGTGTATTAGGCTTTGCTCTGCTAAGGGCCAGCCCGCTTGTCCTGGGGCACTCTGGAGCACCCGCAAGGGGACGAAGGAGTCATGCCTCCTGTCGAAACATTTGTCTCCAGTATTGAAACTCGGCGCTAATATGGTGTTCATGACATACCTCGTACAGTCTGATGACGACAAGCCAACCCAAGATGAGGATCTCGATGATCTGGGGCTGGCTGAATAAGCTCCACATGTATAGTAGCTCAGAAGGCAGTTTATGAACTTGGAGGTTCTTGGCAGGAATTGTGGAGATGAACTACTCTCCAAGAGACTTGGCAGAGAGCTGAGATCAATCGATGGCCCATGGAGCGGTTCGTCGGCAATGCAAACTTTGGTGCTGATCAATTCGAGACATCAAGCTAAATTGTGATGCCCCACTTGGATGTGACGAGGATGCATAACAAGGCGGGGAAGGAAGAGAAGGGCTGAGAAATGCCTACTCCGTAGAGATGAACGATATGCAAGATGGACTCTGCTAATGCCAGCCAGCCATGCTGGTGAAACTTGATTTTTGCTCTCCAGAAATTGCCTTCAATGGCTTTGATCTACTTCGATCTACTCCGTACATTGACCTATCACACAAGCCAAGCCGTCCCAAGACAACTGGATCGGCCCGATTCAGTGTGGTCGTTTGGAAAAAAAAAAAAACAAAAAAAACATTGCAGCAGTTAATGTACCTTGACATGAACTAATGGAAGAATATGGTTTAGAGAGTAAAGAACTTACCTCAGCCACTCTCATAACCCTTCTCAATCGGAGAAAAGAGGAGAAAGAGAATTATGTAATGGAAAACTATTGTGAGCCATTACTGAGAACTAAAAATCAAGTATTAAATGATTTTCCAAGGAGATAATACTATCTACATTCATGTTGAAACTCTTAGGTTGACAGCCTGGATACATCTCGCCTTGGTTAGCTCAATAATACCAGGGTCAGGTCATTGGTTTAGCCTGGTTAATTTTTTGGATAACTATATGATTTTTGGCACGGAACCTACTCGCCGTAAGTGGGTCTCTCAGACTCAGTCAATCCGAGCTTCACCAAGTCTGATTGATATTATCGCTCGGACAAAAGTGGATATTGCTGATAAGTATAGAAATAGACAAATTTGGTCGACTATCTCTTCGTGATTTGGCAATCATGGTGCATTGATTAATTATCTACAGCAGTGGAGTGATGACCGTGCTTTTTGTTTCATCTGCTCTGTCTCAAGATCACTTCTGTTCTTCCTCCTTCGCCAGCCCTTTCTCCTCCTCTACCCGAGAACCAACATCTCCCTTTCCTTTGATGCTCCTCCACTCAATAGCCAATGCGCCGAGCATGGTACTGGCGCTAATCCCAGCCGCCACTATGAAGATACGAGTCAGCGCGTATTGTAGGCATCTATGACGGTGTTCAGCTCGCTAGATGGCACCACATTGCGAAGTTCAGTGGCACCTGCATTGATGACGAGATATGCGTCCAGTCCTGCAACATAAGAGAGCTGTTCTATCAACTTGTTTGGCAGGACGTTCTGGTCAACTGCGAGGAAAATGGAGCCTCCGATCTGTTGCATAAAGATCACCAGAGACATACCGATCGGAATGTCAGCACGAGGGAACACGGTCTGCGCGGCCAAATTGGACGTTTGAAATCCTCAGCCAATACCGAGACCAAATATCACCTGGTAGCCGACCCAGTGGCTGTGATTGGAAGTCGGGGAGAGGATTGATATCATGTCTGCTCCCACAGAACATAGTACGGGAGCTGATATCATTCCAGGAACATAGTAACCAATCTTCTAGGTGATCGAACGGTTGAGGACCACGCGAGTTGGGATCACCGCCGTCTCTGGGGTGGCGATCTCCACGGCAACAAAGGTGAGAAGCAGTACAGCGAAACTTACCAAGAGGCCAATTATCGTCGGTGCAGACCATGGATATTCAGTGCCTCCCCATTTCAGTGCCAATATCAGGCAGACAATCGAAGGGATAAAGAGTGCGAACCCCAGCGGGTCGAGGCGCTTGACATGGCCTACCCATCCGAGCTTTACGCGAGGAGGAGATTCCACCTGAAAGAATAGCATGACAGCGAGCATGGTAAAGCCGCCGATGGGAAGATTCACATAGAAGCACCAGCGCCAGGTGCTGCGAGAGGTCAGCTCAACTGTATCTGCTGGCCACGCTTTACTTACATCTTGACACTCTGGGATACCAAGATTCCCTGCAATGTGAATGACATTGATCTTCGCTCAGATATGAAAGTTTTGCCGGTAGTCCAAGCTCCATTAACGGAGCCACTCTTTGTTTTTATCCGCAGCGACGTAGCCAACTTCGTCCGTCATTCTGCCTTTCACCTCAATTTCACCAACCCAGTTCTCAAAGCTCTCGTTACTCAATCCCAACAAACTCCTAAGGACAAATACAGAGTGCTCACTACTCTTGACCGAATGATCGATAGAAAATATTCCATGGCAACATGGATGGTGCGTGGATACCTGGCCAAGTTCCTTCTCATAGAGCATCATTCAAGGTATTCAGTCACCTGCCCGACAGACGACCAGCGTGATAGTTATATTCATTTGGCGATGCGCAGGCTTAAAAGCGACACAAAAGCCATGTCTTCCCCTCTGACCAGGAGATATCATTAGCTACTTAACTTCCATTTACCCTTCACAGCATACGTTCACATTCTCCAGGATTTAAAGAAGCAACCCTTCTGTAAACACGCGGAGCACACTTAGGAAGTCATCACTGACAACTTTACTATTCGATCAATGGCGCTTCATATAGCCCCGGGACTCATCTTTGGCAGTTTTTTCAAGCTGGTCCGGCAGGCTTGGGGCGCGTGTGAAGCTCACTCTATACAGAGAGAAATGTCACTTGCACCCCCGGAGAATAGTGCCGATTGTCAGATCTTGGTTTGCCGAGAATGTAGCTAACGTCGACCCGGACCAACCCTCTCACGCGGTCTATACCGATATTAATATATCACTCGGTGGGGTATCAGTGGACTTTGCCCAACAAGGCCTGCCTGGTGAGAAAACGTTACTTTGCAAGAATAACCACGGACCTATCTGTCGATACATATACCGAAGCATCGTTCTGTCAATCTCCTCATAAGGAAGAGCCGGGTATCAGTTTCGAGTCTTCCTTGGACCGGCCACCTCCAATAGACTTTACCGAATTGGGCTGCGCCAGACACCAGATTGGGCCTTGTCATTCCTCAGTCTCACAAGGCGAAACCATTTTATTCTGCTTTCAACTATGGAAACAGATATGGCCTTCCTGAACATCTTTTGTGTTTCATTCCTGGTGCACAGCCCGGCCTCCACGACTGACCATGGCATGGGAAGTACTCACGACTCAGTGATGCTTCTACTGAGCTCTCAGTCCCATGTATTTTATTTTGGGAACTACTGAACGATACCCTATGCCAATTGCGGTGGAGCAAGGTATTTGGGCGTATTGGAACTATACTAAACAGAGAATGCGATCATGAAGAATATTAAAGGTCTCATGCTCCCAAATTCTTGAGAAGGAGGGCTGGGTTATATTAATATTAAAGCTATTTACTAAACTAAATACAGTAATATCTTATGAGTATAAGAGTATAAGAGAATATAGCAGTGTAGTGAAATAAGAGAATATTCAAATGTGGTCTTATTACTACAGGTTAATAATAAATTCCTAGTATTTCTCCATATGCAGAGGCTTGATATGTCATGGGCTACGCCCAATGTGAAGACTCAATATGTATATATATCTATCGCTTGAATGAATGGTCAATCCGTCGATTTGAACCTTAGGAGTCGAAGAAGCAGCCTCTGCAGCTGTTTCATATTCACTAATCACGTTCTTTCCAAAAGTCTTTATACTCTTCAATATATGTCCATATTCCATAGTGTACGAGAAAGTGATTTCATTCGTCAAGTGTCGCTGCCTCAGGCACCCAGCACAGCCTCGCTGTCAGCCTTGCATTCCCAACAGCTGATCGACAACAATCCCACCATCTCCCTTCATCTGAATCATCAGTCACGATGAGATTGAGCGATATATTATTATACCCGGTCATTTTAGTCGGTGGCAGCTGTGTTATATACGTTCTGACACCGCTGATCGTGCACTCACGAAGCAAACGACGCAGACGACAGCATCGCGAGCGCCACACCAGTCGCCCACAGGGATTGCCTCCTCGGAAGCGTGCTCTGACGCTGCCATTGCCTGAGCTGCCCAGAAAGAGTAAACAAAAAAGCTATACACAAAATGAATGTCTCTTGTTTAAATTGCCTCCGGAAATCCGCAGGTTGATTTATAAGGAGATTCTCGCTCCGAACGATGGCTCGGTCCTGCATGTGGCTAGTTCTCACAAGAGACTACGCAGTATGCGTTGCCATGAATGGAATCCGAAATTGCGCAATTGGGAGCATCTCTGCTGGGGGGAAGTGGTGATGGATGGCTCGACAAAGGGCTTCTGGGGGTATCGCTGCTCCAAGGCAGGGAACACCATGGGACTGTTGCAGTCATGTCGACGGATGTACGTTCTGTCTCTATGAATATAATATATCATAACTAACGATAGCAGATACTCGGAAGCAATCGACATTCTGTACACAGAAAATGTGCTCAATGCACGCCAGACAAGAACAGTCGCAGACCTCCCCAAGGCAATGCTTCCACACCGATTCCAGGCTATCCGCTCTCTACACATCGACGTACCCGTGGACTTCGCATTTCCAGATGATGGATTCTTCTCCATAGACTTCTCTCCGTGGCCACTCGATGTGGGCGAATTCTGGACGGAAGCATGGAAAACCATCGCGCAGATGAGCGGATTGCAAGATCTTCGTGTTTCGTTTAGCCTCACCAGAGATGTTATTGTGATACCCGATACGGAGTCGTATATTAATATTTTCAGGCCGATGGCTGAGATCCGTGTACCGAAGTACGTGGTTGAGTTCTACTGGGCAGTGGACTTGGTGGATGTGATAAAGGCTTATGAAGATGGGTTGCCATTTTCGATCGAGATTAAAGATCCAGAGTTGGAGATACGATATGATGATAATGCAGGTGGGCTACCGGTGTTTATACGAAATGGGGTATGGGATGGATTTGTTTTATGAGATGATGCTTTCATTTGTAATGACCTAGACTGCTAAAACATATTACCTTATTGCAATAGATCGAGAAGTGGCATAACAGTGTTCAGGAGATCGAGGGCCATTGGCAGCAACTAACGCGTGTTAGAATCGGGCCACATTGAAGATACCTTTACTGATACACATACCTCGTGCACGCCACCAATCAGAACAGTCGTTCCATTGACAGTGTTCGGTGTCAACAAAACGCCTGCACCTTCTAGAAGGCTTTCAATTTGACTAAGCATAGGGGGACAAATATTGAGTACCCCATTCGATAATTGCTGTATCTGTTCCGTCCTTTTATTCGTGAATAACCGGCCTGCACTGTCTAACAATGCAGCAACCTGTTCAAGTAGATCAGGGTTCAACTCAGACCCTGCTGTCTTGACCAACCGCTGGATCATATCCACAAACTCGGAGGCCGTGAGTGTCTTTGCAACAACCAGTATGTCCTGTACCTGATCAAGCGTCTGTGGCGTAAGAAGCATAGCAGCATGATGGACCAGGTTTCGTGTCTCGATAACAGACTGAGATGTGAGCAGAGTATTGCCATTTTCCAACAGTGCGCGGATATCGTCAATCATATCAGCCGTCAACAAGCTCAGGCCAATATCGACAAGCCCTTGAGCTTCGCTTAATAGTTTTGTTCCAGCCTCACCAGAAAGCAGGTCATCCGCAGTCGAGATGAGCATCCGAGTATCGTTGACCATTTCGGATGTCAACAAGGCATTCCCATTATGAATCAGACTTCCGATTTTCTGGCCAGCGTCTGCCGTTAGCAATGATGATGCCTTGCCTAGAAGACTGGTGAGATCTTCCACCGAGGTTGGCGTGAGAAGATCATTGCCATTGTCCAGAGCAGTCTGAAGCTGATCGAAGAGCGCCGATGACATTATCGGAGCGGTGATATTTATGAGTGATCGGATGTTATTCACAGCTGTCGAGTCGAGTAGGTCGTTGGCGTTGCCCACAAGATCCGGGATCGATACGTTAAGGGTCGAGAAGAAATCATTCGCATCTGTTAGAAACTGCTCAATTGTCGCAGACTCGGATGAGAGGAGGTCGTTGGCATTTTGTACGAGACTCTTGATAGCATTGATGTTATCCTCATTGAGAAGACCATTTGCATTGATTATCAGGTCATTGATCCCGCTAACATGCGGTGCAATCTCTTCATTGACGGCGGCTATGATCTGGTAAATTTCACTCGAGTTCAGACCAGCGATGAACGGATTGACGATATCAATCAGCGACTGCGTATCCTCCACGAAATCAGATGATAAAAGGTCATGGGCATTTTCGAGAAGAGAATTAATCTCTTCAACATGCTCTGCCAGAGGTGCTGCATCACCAATCAACTCTCGAATTGTTTTGGCGGAGTATTTGGTGAGGAGTGTATTTGCGCCATCTAGTATGTTGTTCAATGTGTCTATTGTATCCGATGACACCTCATCATTGGCTACTGTAAGAATGGACTTTGTCTGGCTTGACGTCTGGTCATCGAAAAGCCACGCCATATGATGGATGGAGGATAATGTGTCTTGTAGGAGAGTTGGTGAGAAAAGACCTTTCAGACAGTCAAGGGAATTTGCAATATCTTCAAGGGCATCTTCTGTCGTTCCATCTGGGATGATGTCGTCGATGAAGTTTTTGGGGGTCCTGAAAGTGGATTCGCCATTCTCAGCAATAACAGCCAGCACAAAGCATATCAAGTTGAATATTAGTATAAAGCACATTTTGACTATTAGAATATAGAGTACGGCAGTCTATGCCATCTCTTAATCGGTCCATCCCACTACAAAGATCAATATAACCCTCGATCTATACACCCCACATAGCAGGCTACTCCGCAAGGCCTATGCGGGGAATCTAGTCTAATTCGATATCAAAAATATGCCTCTCGGAACGGAAGGAGCTGTCAATCCGCTACGGTCCGAGATCCGCAGATAAAGAGCAGCACATGCCAACTGTGTGCATTGAGAAGTGCATTATTTTGGAGATATGTTGAACCTGATTATCAGTCTGTGTAATGTTTTGCAATTGAGATAGTGGGCAAGAATTACAGTACATTTTACAATAATAATAGTTGGTTCAAGTAGCAATGTCGCTTTATCCCTCGAAGCAAGGCAGATCATCTAGTGGCTCGCGTAGTAATGAAGTAAACAGTTCAGAATCCATCTCGCTGTCCATATGCTGGTTATATTCCATCCCACCAGATGATACAGTGTCTTCTACTGGTTGATGCTCTCCACTATCAAGTACAGCCTCCGGTTCTACAGTTTCACCTTCTGAATATGGACTTTCTCTAGATGGAATATCCGCCAGGTCAAAATAGTCGAGATTAACGGCATGTCCCGCAAGCTCCATTTCAGTGAGCGAGTCATAGTTGTTGGGAGCATCGTCATGGTCCTCCCCTGCCAGCCCTGGGATAACTGTCCAGATATCATGGTAGACTTGATTCTGGGTATCACAAGAGCCAGCGAGATCGAATTTGGATTCCGTTTGTTCGAGTTCATTTATAACATTTGGGTGCTCTTCAGTATCCTGTGTCCACGGAAGCCTTGTCAATCCCACCCACGGCAGATGCCGAACCAGCCGAGGAAGAGCATTTTCATACGGCAGTCGACCACTTGCCAGGCTATAGTCCACCGCTGTCGATATACGTAGGTATGCGCGGGGATTGCCGAGGAAAGCATCGTGCCAGTTTGTCGGTCGACCTTGAATAGAAGAAGCCAGTCCCTGAATATGTGCATCAGCAGAGGAGCCAACCGATAGCTCGGACTGGCTCGGTAATGATGCCTGGACAGCGTGTGAGCCACATCGAAGAAAGACGTCTTGGGTGGTGATGTAGGCCAGCTGTAGGATATTATTGGTTTTCACGGCAACAAAGTCAGTCACGTCGTAGAGTGTCTTTGAGTGGCGGACTATTTCTCCAAGGCGTTCAAGACGGCGTTTCCTTGCAATCATTTCTGACTGTGATGCAGACAGCTTTACATCGATGGCAGTGAGAACAAGTGGCATAGCTGCGTATGCCAGTCTAAACGGTCAGCATACTACTGCAAACTTATAAGGAAGAAAACCTACACACTGAGAGGGAGTCTCTCTGCACGCCCTTCTCTGCTAAAGAACTCCATAACACTAGTTAAGCCAGTCATGGCATTCTGGAGATCCTTGCCTGTGCCCACCAGTTGATTGGGATAATCCTTCCCAGTAAAGACAAGATGCTTCTCAATAATCATTGCTTCGTACTGAGCCAGATCGACCCTTGCAGCACTGGAATACTTATTAGCAAGAATGCAGATGATAAGAAAGGTAAACCTACTAGTAGTACATATACGTTAAGTTGGTAAACAAAGTCACCGGTTCATGGCTCGTCGAGGGAAGAAAGTTAGATCCAGCCTCCCACTTATCCAACGAACATTTGATTCTCTTGATAGCAGCCATGACGGCCTTGAATTCTGGCAGCGACAATGATGGCGACGAAATGCCATGCGATGAGAACACCAGCGCAACCATATCCGTCAGGAGAACAGCCAGTCTGCACTGCTCCTGCATGACTTGAAAAAGCAGAAGTTTGACATCCTCTTCGTATACTCGTGACTGGGATATATCGTCTGAGAAATCCTCCTCTTTGAGCCAATTGTCTCCCGTATTGAATTCTATCGATGTGACTTGTGGACGACGACGAAGGCCAATGGAAATGACTCGATCGCGGAGGAGGATCGACCACCATAATCGCTTTTTCATCGATACCCTAATATCCGTTGAAGATGTTCCTTTAGCACAGCCAATGATCATGGCATTTTGGATAGCGCGCATCAGCCAGATACTACCGGCTTGGGGGTCGTCGGTAGAAGTATGGTGGGCGAGGAGGACAGCGCCTTGAGCTTTTGCGAACGGGTCGATTTCAGCTTTGAGATCGAAGAGTAACTACAATACTGTTACTACTGAGACAATAGTAGATATATTAGATACTGCTTACCTTTGCACGGTTGTACAATGTCGTTCTTGCATCTCGCTTGTTGTTAAATCCGCATTTTTGTAGAGTTTCTAATGGGACAAACTGATGCCGCTATTAGAAACAGTCCTTTACTACTAGCAGAATACCTACCGGGCAGCTCACAAACAGCAATGCCTGAAAAACAAACAACGACATTCTCCATGATCCTGCGAACCCATTATCCGAATCAACGGCAATACGCCAGAACTCCGCTTCATCCAGAACAGGAAGACAAGGATGGATCTGGAGAAAATACTGTCGGGCAAATTCATTAATAGTTAACAAGTATGGAATACTAAAGCATCCCTTTGCTGATAGATATGTCACATCCTCCTGAGCTAGATGAGGAAGACCGCGTAGCTGAAGGAAGGGGTAGAAGATGAAGAAGGACGTATCTCCATCAAGATTGATAACGGCATCGAGACCGTCGGCGATTCTGTTGTGATTGAAGATGTCATCTACTGATTCGTCTAGATTGTTGAAATCCCAGTCTCTCGTTGGATTTGTAGATTGTTGCTCCGAGTCAGGGTCGGTATTTCTAGACCTGTTCGCACTTAGATGGAGTGTTCCATAATATCAATCTACAATATCACCTACCGTCTCGGAATCCTCAAGCGAAGAGTGCAGTTATCTCGCCCATCTTGCTGACACCGAGTACAAGGACAGCCTCGAATAGATGCATCACAGCGCACCTTGCGGTGACGACACCAATAACACGCTCGAGCGGCTCGTTTGGTACGTTGCAACATTGAGTTCCTCGGTTTGGTGAAGAGCCAACACATTCCGAGAGGAGATTCGAGAGTGAGGGGTAGATCTAATCTAATTAATAGCCTTCTCTCCACATACCCCACGGCACTTACGAGCTGACGACGATTCGCTTCGCAATTGTGGTCGATCCTGTCTAGGCCCTACCAATCAGGTCGAACATAAGAACCGGATTACCAAGTCTGGATGATCAGGTGGCTATGGGTGCGAATCCTCTTAGCCTGGATCTGCAACATGAATCAGGAATGATTGCTATTGAGGTGAATAACGTGGTCAAGCCCCATACTTACCCCGCGTTCGGTGGGACCATGCGGGGATTTAGGCTTTTAGGTTCCTCGGCCGTTCGGTTCAGATCCACTTCATGTGAATATAAAATAGCATTTTGAGTAGATACATTGTAGTACTCAATGAAAATAAGACATGCACATCATTTGGCATCTTTGATCCGTCGCCGCATATCCTTCATGTAGTACCGCAATGGATACGTACGAATGAACTTTGGCGTAGCAGGATACATTGCCTTGGTCAATCCCATTACAATTCCCTGCATTCCCCGTCGACATTTTCCTGTCTTGAGGCCATACTCTTCTCGGATGCGATCAGGGAGCATATCGGCTGTCATTAGACGAACCAGCGGAAGAACAACTCGAATTTTCAACGGGACCCGGTTGCTGAATAGTAAATCCTTGGCCACGTTCTTCGCATTAGGCGTGATGTTGTTCTGTATCTTTTCAATCTGTGCATCCCAGTAGATCCAAAATGCCTGACGATCCTGTGGCCACATCCCAGGTCTCACACGTAAAGAGACAGCGAGTATGGCATATTCTCGATACACACCCTCAGCTGCCTCCTCGCTCATTCGCCCAAACACCTGCTCGTACAAATCAATCCCAACGGCATACAGAGTAGCAGCAACCCACACCTGCAGCTCTGGATCATCAGCAGAGTAGTCCGGTCCCTTGACGACAGAATGAGCTCGATGGACCATGTCAATCACAATCTTCTTTTCCTCCTGAGTACCGAATGCCATACAGTAGATGTATGTCATGGTAGTTCGCAGTCGATCTAAAGGTCGGTAGGAGAAGTTGCTGTGTTCATCGACACCTTTACCAACGCCTGGCATGGCGACCTGGAGGAGGATAGCGGCTGCTCCGCCGGCGAGGAGGATGCCTTCTTGGACTATCTTTTGTATGCGCTCGGGCTTTTCGAGGGCGTTGAGGAGGTTTTGGTCTGTTGTACTTGAAGTGCTTGAAGGGGGTGTGTCTTTTTCTGAAGTCATTGTGCTTCTTGCGGGTGTTCTTTGAATATAGTAGGTATAAAATATAAATAGTTGTCACACTGAAGGACATTAATGCTGGTAAAAAAGACAGGAAATATATAAAACCACCAGAGGGCATAGATTTTGACAATCCCATGAATTCATTCTATCATCTCGATCCAGATTCAAATGGTAAAGTATACACACATAGATACCGCGGACCGGACGGACCGCTGGGCATCACCAGCCAACACCAATCCGCTTTGATGGGTTTGTACAGCAACATGGTATACTGCCGCGGAATTCCAGTCAAGGAGGGGGTTGATGGCGGGGTTGATGGCGATGATGCTGAAGATCACCCCCGCTCGGCCGTAAATAAGATCAATCAGACATGCTTTCATGTCCAAGCGTGGTCTGAACCTTTTGACGTCTGCGCGGGGAATGGCTCGTAATGTATGTGCGTCATTGGTTGGTTGTTGATCGGAAGTCGATTTCTTGTATTTATATCTGTCAGTTAGGGAAGGGAGATCTAGTCTGTATCATTCAAACAGCATCATGGCCGTTGGAGATAAATATCGCGATCCAGAAAAAGGCACCAAAGCAACCAAACTGTCCAGTCTGGATGCAGAAATCGAACATATTGAATCAGCTGGCGATGGATCCGTTAATAAAAACAAAGCAGTGCAATTAAAAGCTCGCCGGCATTTCCAACGCTTCTGGTGCTGCTATCTCTTGGCTGCTATCGTATTTCTCGCCATCTTTCTGCCAATCTTGTAGGCTCCATTCGACATCCTAACATGGTAACTTTTCTGATTGGTTTAGCTTCGTCTTTATCTTCCCCGCCATCGCGCAGAGAATAGTCGACGACACCAGTCTTCCCGTCTACGCAGCAGAGATCATGGATCCCACACCAGACACCGTCACTTTCTCTATCAACACCTCTCTCAGTATTCCAGCTGGTCTATCAGTTCGAACTGAGCCACTCACTTTATCTCTATTTAACCGAGACGTCCATCCAATGCAGCCATGGATCGATGTTGGACTACCGGAATACAATCTCAAAGGAAAGACCCCGATGAGTATTACACAGAAGGATACCAAAATCATCAATCATGCGCAGTTTGTAGAAGCACTCACCAGAGCTGTTTACTCGAAGCAGTTTACCCTGTCAGCAAAGGGATCTACGGTTGGGCATCTTGGGGCTCTGAAGGCAGGGTTGACGCTTGATAAAGATGTCGAACTTGATGGTTAGTTAGCCGTGAAACTTTCTGCAACACTTACCTGATATATATAGGACTGGACAAACTCAGTGGCTTCTCAATCGATTCTGCTCGTCTTGTTGCGCCAGCAGAAGAGGATGGGACGAATCTAAGAGGCACTACAACACTGCCCAATCATTCCGTTGTCACCTTCGCCCTGGTATGATTGATCAATCTTCAATTTCCATACATGCATACTAACCTCCCAGGGAAATGTCACACTCAACCTTAAAACAGCGGGCCTCATCATCGGCCAAGGCTTTCTCGATAACGTCGTCTTAAAACCAGGCAACAACAGCATGCCTTTACGAGCAATCCTCAGCATCCAGACAGTGCTAGAAAATATATTAGACATATTATCCGCACAAAAGTCCGCCGTCAGTGACGGCGAACTGGAAATCTCCGCATCAGGAAACTCGACGGTGTACAATGGCAAGCACATCACATATTACGAAGAGGTGTTGAACAGTCTGACTCTGACTGCTCGAGTTCCGATAATAAAGGTACTGACGGACACGGTGCAGGGGTTGTCTCAGGATTCTGGCTTGAATCTTAGTAGCATACTGAGTGATATTGGGAGTAGTTGATTTTATGCTGAATGAATGTTATGAATTATGAATTACAGTTGATTTATGCATGCATGTGTAGACCGAGGCGTACATGTATCAGTAGTATATATAATGGAACTATCCGGCTGTAGTTCAGTGTATCCTTCATCTATCACTGCCATGGCAGAATCAACACCATCATATACCAAAGAGGATGTTTCCAAACACAACTCCCCAGATGACTTGTGGGTGATTGTCGATGGAGAAATATACAATCTGACAGAGTTCCAAGAAGAGCATCCAGGAGGGGCGAGGAGTACGTTAACCTGATATGTATTTGAACTGTACTGACCAAACAGTCCTCCAAATCATGGCAGGAAAAGACGCCTCGAGAAAGTTCCACAAATACCATCGTTCTGCAATTCTGTCCAGATATCATGCACTGCGGGTTGGAATGGTGGTTTCGAAACCCGATCGGAAATGGACATTTTTCAAGTCTTCATTTCGATTAGGGAGGGGATAGCGAAAATATATTCTGTATTTGGATGGTCTGCTTATGTTTACAGACCATTTTATCAGGGATGGAGTCAACAGTTCCAATATAGCTGCTTCGGGACCATTTTATTCCAACGAACAATGTTGATCGTGGGCTGAGAATGGAGGGCTTGACGGAGGCTTAAATGAAGTTATATGGATTAAGCCGGACGAAGGTATAGACTCTATAGATGAAGCCATATATGAACTTCTCGCACCAGGATTTTCCACTTAGTGTTGGCATGAATCGTATCAACAGTTGACTTGTGTATAGATACATAGTCAAGGATTCTATCGAGATTAGTAAGATATAAATGTACCCGCCAGAGCAAGTAAATAGTTCTGCTAATATATTCACATAGTAGGTTCAAATGCAGTGACTCCATCGATACAACACAAACTAATTCAAAGTTTGGCAAAATTCGCCAGCCGTCTCAAAAGGCCATCCGGTTCCGCAACTCCTAGCTTGACGATTTCCTCAGCGCGGCCCTGCTGCTCAGCGACAGAATATATGCGGAGCTCGTCAGCGTTGCCCGACGGCCGTAGATGAGCGACATCGCCATTCTCGAACCCAATGCGGACTCCATCAGTATAATTCAACCAAGTGATTGGTGCAAAACCGAGCTGGGCAGAAAATATTACCTCAAGTTCTCGGCGAATTCGGACAAGCCTCTCAGTATGAATGGCCGTAATGGTGACTGCAGCATCCTGGGCGTCGCGGACGATGATGTCCTCCAAGTCAGACTGATAGTATATCTCATGCATGCTAGCAGCCGGAGGCGCGAGGCGCTCTACAATCTTAGCACTCATAGGACGAGGAAAGTTGCGGATCAATCCAGACCGGCTGAACCGTTTCGGCAGCGTTTCAAACAGGTTTGCCACTGTGGATTGGGATCGGTGCGTCGCGAACAAAACGCACAGTAAAGGCAGAACGGCGTCACGAGTGGGAAGCGCCGTGAGCACTTTGCCCTCCATATCAATGTCAGAGCCGGTGAGGAAGCCGCCATTCGCTTCCCATCCAACCACGCGACGACACCCTCTAGCAATGGCCTGGTGCATTCCAGCAATCACGTAAGGGCTTCCGATTTTCGTCTTCTTTTCCAACACGCCGGCGAGTGATCCACGATCGATGCCATCGTTGGTGCTGATCGGGACGACAACGGCATCGGGACGTAGGAACTCTGCTACTACCATACCTAAAAGGTCGCCGCTGAAAAAACGCAGTTTACCATTCTCAGGTGCAAGGAGAAGCGGGCGATCGCTGTCACCGTCTGTAGAGATGACTGCATGAAAATTCTGGCCGGTTTCATCGTAAAGGGCTTGGACTGTGTCGAGTTGGGCCTGATCAATGGCCTCGGTGTCGATGGGAATGAAATGTTGGCTGCGGCCTACGGCGACGACTTCGGCGCCCATCTTTTCCAACAGCTCGACGAGCAGATCACGGCCGACAGCCGAGTGCTGGTAGACAAGCAATTTCATCCCCTGCAGCGTCTCCCCGTTGAAGAAATCAAGATATCGTTGGATATAGGCGGTCTTGCCGGCGGGCACCGGGGCCACTAGGGTGGAATCCATCCCGCGCAACATGCCCTGAGAATCAAAGATAGACTCGACATAGGGCTGCGCAAGAAGCTGTTCACGAGTGACACTGACAGCCTCACCAATCGGCTGCTCATGCTCTTTCAACAGCTCGCCTTTCGAGGTATTCAATTTGTACCCGTTCCGATCAAACGGAATATGACTGCCGGTCACCATGATGCTTCCCTTTCCCTTTCCAAGAGCAAAAAAAGTGAGAGCAGGGGTTGGGATGGCACCTAGATTGACAGGGCGCATTCCTCCATCTTTGATCGCCTGCTGAACCGCCTGGCAAAGGCCACCGCGGCCATTCTCGACATATTCTGTGGAACTGGGGCGGAGGTCATGGGCAAAGTAAAAGTCATCCCCGATGGAAATGCCGCCTTCTGATGGCGCGATGGACTGCAGGTACCGGATTTCAGCCAGCACATTGGTGTAGATTTCCAGTTGCGTCAGATGGATAACTAGGCCACGGCGACCGCTGGTGCCGAATTTAAGAGCCACGGGTTCGTAGGCTAGGTGAAGCCGGAGGGCATCATGGGGCGAAGCGACAGGCATTTTCTGGGTCTCATATATATATATATATATGATGTAAATATGGTAAGAAAGAAAAAAAGGATAGAGGGGCTCTTCAAGGTGACTAATACTGAGGCGTGTTAGATTGTGATTGGATAGCCTCAGTCCAAGACGTCCACTTAGCTGGAGTTGTTTTTCTGGTGCCAGGTTAATGATTACCTATTTAGGTATAACCTCTTGTGTAGCAGGTCCAGCGTCATATACTTGATAATTCTATTATGAAGGATGGATTAACAGTTGAATGTCATGGGTATATGCAGCGATGGTTTCTGTCTCAATTGAGAGAATATAAAGACCATCATCACTAAATACGGATTGTACTATATCCCCTGGCATAATTATCCAGGTAATCTATCTGTCATCATGAATTTAAATGTATATACTCGAATAGGGTTTGTGGTTGGGAATCTAGGCAAGGCTGAAAATATATTTATCCCAATGTATTTAAACTCTTCGACATGGAAAGGGTGTCTCCGAAATGTTCTATAATTACTACTATATTATTACACGAAAAGAACCAAAGGACTGGAACTTAATATCGATTTTCAGACCTGAATATTAGCAAGATATATTCATCCTTGATAGAAGGTTGTGTATAGTTTGTGTGGAGGGTGCACCACTGATATTCAGCCATATTCGGGCCAAATAAACCCCCTGTCTCATATCTTGCCGCAACAATGACGAACATGGACAATGGACTTGCTTGCAAAATTAGTCAAATAAAACAGGATGCTGCAATGCATCCCATTGATTGGGCGTGGTCGTACCATGAGGCCATTTTCTTCAGCCTCGTCGGCGATCATTGTTACAGCCTTGCAACCCCGCACCAGCCTCCAAGCCACGCTCAAAGATCCTCAAAAAAGGAGCAAACCCCTTTTTGAATCCTTCGATCCAAGATGCAGTCAGCGGAGTTGACACGGATTGCAGATGCGACTGGACCGCAAAGCCAGCAATCCCGTGCCGAATTGCTTCCCGAAACCCATTACCGTCGCAACACAATGCCGCGAAACCTCCAATCCAGATGGATGGGATTGATCCTGGATACGTGGTTTAGTGAGATATTTGCCATGACGTTCAGTGTCCTCTGCTTCGTTGCTATTTTCGCCGTTTTGAGAGTATATGACCAGAAACCGACGCCCAACCTGCGCTACGGACTGACACTGAACGCCATCGTGTCTGTGCTTACAACCGCGTGCAAGTCGTCCATGATCTATGTCGTGGCTGAATGTATCGGGCAATTGAAGTGGGTGTGGTTCCAGAAAAAACGACAACTGCAGGGAATTCAAAATATCGACGATGCCAGCCGTGGGCCATGGGGATCATTGATGATTCTCTTCCAAGGCCCGGGTCGTTCTCTAATATCATTCGGTGCCATTGTTACTGTTCTGGCACTTGCCTTTGAGCCATTCATGCAGCAGATAGTCACTTATCCAACCAGGCAAGTTGAAAGCCCCTCCGAACGCGCAATCGCAAAGCAATCACGCATCTCGATGCCTGTCATGGATGATGACTTTCTGGAGTCAGTCGACGCCGGCCTGTGGAACAAAAACTTCGATGTGAACCCAACCTGCCCATCTGGCAACTGCACCTGGGCTCCTTTCACCTCATTAGGATACTGCAGTAGATGCGAAGATATCACCTCCCAGCCCAAGTGGGTCTCCTGTCCGAAGATCACAATGGATCAAAACATTACTCTGCCCTACACCACATTCTGCAACATGAGTATTTCGGCCGGTCAGTGGGCTGAAATTCCCATTGAGGTTCGACGAATAGGCATTGATGGTCTCGGCATGGACATTCCTCACGATGTTATCCTGGATACTAGTGAATGGGGAAAACCCAGTTGGAGTGCGCGGGACTGGGCCGAAAAAAAGCCGTATCAGAATGAGATGCTCTCCTTTGCCCATGCGACGCTCAACGTGACAGCTAGATGGGACAAGCCACAGAAACACCCAGAAGATAGCCTGGAGAACGTACACGCTGAAAAATGCATCATATCATTATGTACCAGGGAGTATAACATATCCGTCTCAGAAGGCGTTCCGTCGATCAAAATTTCCGAGCCGAACTGGGGGAAAATATTTACCATCAATCATCCATCTGGCAGGCATAATAAGACCGTCTGCTGGCAACCCGGTCAAGGTGCTCCAGTCGATGTCACACAACTACCGGGCAGCAACACGCCGAATAGCATCAGTTTTGCCAACGCCAGTGAATTTGCAGTCTGTCCAAATACAGACTACTACGGTAGAATTTCGCGTCCCTTGACCGGCTACACTATTCAGGAATGGCTTGTCCACAATAAAAACGACACCGAATGGACCTTTCAGAGCGCCAATATGCTGGGGCGAACGGACAACGTGTATAAAATATTGAGGACGAGTCTGGACACGGTGACCAAGAATGTTGCTGCCTCAATGACAAAGTACGTGCTCGAAAACAACAGCACCGATGTGGTAGGTAAAGTGGCTGTATCAGAAAGCTATGTGGCGGTCGATTGGCGATGGCTCACCTTGCCATTGTTTCTTCTGCTATGTAGCATCGCTTTGTCGATATCAACCATCTGGATCAATACGAATAGAAAGCTAGGGATATGGAAGTCGTCCATACTGCCAATGCTGTTTCATGGATTGGAAGATGGCATAGTGCTTGATCGTGATGAACTGGCCACAGTTAGCGGGATGAACCAAGCAGCAGGAACGGTCGATACAAGGCTTTCATTCTCTGATAAACAGGGACGGTTGATGTTACGGGATGACACGGGTTCATAATATGATTTTGACCAATGTCTATATTGAATCTAATTTGATGTCATTTCTGTGACATTGATGAATCTTACATGCAGCAGGGATGCTCAAGTGCCAAACACTGAGTATAATCCTAATTTTGAGAATGACATGCCTCGTATAGGACAGGCTGAAGAAGTCTAGCTACAATAAGCAGCATCGAGACAGCTCCAGCTACGTTCGAAATCAGGGGGAATAACTGGAAACAATATCCAATCAAATGCGACATCCGATTGGCTCATCAATAGAAAGCCTGTCATGTTTATATCGGAGTGGAAGAATGTCCTCCGTTCTTCATCTGGTTAGACCGACACACTATCAATAAATCTGAACAGAAATAGCAGAATTCTAGATTGATTGAACCTTTTTTATTACGTACTCTGATTGGTCCAGCCGGAATTCTTGTCGTCTCCTCTGACTCTGCCAAGAAATGGAATGTTGATGCTGTGATCACCACCACAGTGCACAATATGCAAGCCCAACATGAAGGAATTGGATTAAAAAGACCAGCAGAAGCTCCCGCGGACTCGGAGTCAACATAGAATAAAAGGCAACGGCATGACGACGTTAAAATAGAGTGGGAGGGGACAGAAGATGACACTACTCCTGATCAAAACACTCCTCAGCAAGCGGACAATTCTAGATCAGCCACTGAATCCCAGGCAGATGAAAAAGCCAGAACAAACCTTTTCAATAAAAAAACACTAGCATCGAACTGGGAACATGTCGAAACCCAGTCCAACTGGGACCCGGCCGATATCAAGCGGCTCAAGGACGTTGCTGGGGGACGGAGGTACACCGGCAATCTGGGGGCATTCGTCGACATGTCCTAGAAAGTCTTTGCAGAGACGATGGTCGAAACTACGTATAATCGTGTGGTAAATGGCGGAAGGAGAGACAAACAGAGCCTAAAACTACAAGCAATTAATGTCAAAAAGGTCAAGCTCACAAAGGCGGAGCCGCCAACATTAATCACTAATGAGCAGCTACATCGAGTGGCTTGTATCGTGATAAGTTTGGGCTTCCTATGCCTATTGTCTATATTGAGACGCCTGAGCTTAGACGACGACAAAAGGCTTCCCGGCCAGACTCCCAACAGCAACAGACCCAACAGACACAGGAAATGCAACGAACATACCGGATACAATAGGTGGACCAGGTACACCAAGCACACGAGATACATGAGCCACACCAGAATGAACAGACACAAGAAACGCAACAGCTTCACGAGATACAAGAAATACAGCAAACACAAGAAGAACAGAAGCAACACACACACATGACATGGAGCAGGCGCAACAGACAGATACGATGTAGCAGATAGACCAGACGCGACATATACAAGAGACACAGCCCGCGCAGCAGGAACAGGTGGTGCAACAGAGGCAACCGATTCAACCGATTCAGCAGATGGAAGGTATGAAACATATGCATCAGGCACAAAAGACGCAAGAGACGCAAGAAATCCAAGAAGTTCCGCAAATACAGCAAATTCAGCCGACTCATCAAGCCCAACAGGCGCAGGAAGTTCAACAGACACAGCAGGTCCAACAATCTCCCCAACTGTGGATACTCCAGTCGCTCGGACTCCAGCTGCTAGGGCGTCAACTGCTAGAACACCAGCTCCAATACCTCCATCTCAAACCCTCATGAAACAAACAGCCAAATCCAACATCTTCAACATGGAGCCAAAATGGAGCATGGAGAACCTTCCCGAAGACATCCCACGAAAACGAATAATAAAACTTCTCGGCCTTCATGACCTCACACCCGACCCGAAAGAAGCAATCGTGAAAGACGGTGTGATGACGCTGAGAGGATGCTGCAAGCACTGGGATAAGCACTACGTCAAAGGCGAACCTTCGCTAATGGAAATGGCAGAACAGGAGGCATCGGAATATGAATTCCACGGTCGAAAATGCGACGAAGCGATGGAGTGTCTCCGGTGATGCAATTTGCAGTGACGCAGCAGGCTGCGCGGATGGATGTCGTGCTTTATCTGTTGAATCTGTTATTTCGAACTGATAGGCAATACCAACTCTTCTCGTATCCTGAACCTGCGCTCTTCTCGTGGAACGGAAAGGATGACGAGCGGGCTCGGATTCACGGGAATCCTCATGAATTCTATGATCCGAATGGAATGCCCGCGCACTCTTCGCATCCTTTGTGGTTTGGTCTGGTGGTTCCTTCTGGACAGGATGGGTTAGCTGCCCCGAGAGGAGTTGCTTATCCGCCTAAAGAAGCAAAGGAGTTGTGGAATAGTGTACAAGACGAAGATGTTATCCGAAAAGACGTGAAGGAACAAGATGTCAAGCTGAGCGATGCAGCAGTGATGGGAAAATGGTTGGACGTCCAGGCTGCGGATGGGAATGATCTTTCAGTGACGGGATTCCACACCCTCACTCCTATAACTATACCCATCCGACGGAGAAGATGCTCTACTTTCTACTGCGATATATGGCCAAGAATCATACCGGGTACGATCTGGAAATATCTGGTCTCGGGGGTTTGCAAGGGTTAAGAAAAGCGAATGAAACGCTTACTTCCCCATTTTATCTACCGTCTGGTCAGCAACTGAATCATTGCATAAGAATGTCGTGGGAGCCATCCATGCGTGTTCTTCCGAGTAGTGCTATCTCGGCTGCATTATTAGGGCTTGTACCTTGGGAACAAACCTCTGTCATTGTTGAACTGAGACTTATTCCTTAAGGATCTAGATAATGCGAAGAAGCTGATGAGGAGAATGCAAAAGGAGCTGCATCGCCAGTCTCTTCGAGCATTCATTAAGTTCCGGAGAGCCGAGATGCGTGTCTTTGGTGACAATTCTGCATTCTTACATTTACAGCAGCAGGAGGAAGACGAAGATACCCCGGTGGCTCAAGAGATTGATACTCAGCTTGATGAAACGACAGTCAAAGAAGAAGACGGTGATTCATGATGGCTATATACAATCTGTACAATCATATACAGGCTATCACATGTTGGCCTTGATAAGCCGTGCCTCGATATCCTTCTTCGCATCCTCCCTCAACGCCCTCTTGAGGATCTTCCCACTGGGGTTCTTCGGAATGGCATCGACAAACTTGACACCTCCAGTGAGTGCCTTGAACTTGGCTAGTCGTTCAAGAACATATTTCTGAACGTCCTCCGCAACAAGCCTATCGCCTTCTCCCAGTCGACGAACGACATACGCCCGGGGGTACTCGCTATCCACGCCAGGAATGGTGACTCCGATCACCGCAGCATCCACAATGTGCGGATGGCCGAGAAGGACTGCTTCGATTTCCGGTGGAGCAACTTGGAATCCACGGACTTTGATGAGTTCCTTCTTCCGGTCGACGATGTACCATTTCAACGTGTCGCGATCGCAGTACGCGATATCCCCCGTCTTGAACCATCCATCGGCATCGAATGATTCCGCATTCGCTTTGTCATTTTTGAAATACCCAGGCGTGATGGTTGGTCCCCGGACACAAAACTCCCCACGCACGCCATACGCAGAGATGTTATTCCCATTGTCATCAATCAACCTGAATCGTCAGCCTTATTCCCATCTCCAAGCAGAAATACACACTTAGCCTCAACATTGGCTATCAACCTTCCCACTGACCCCGTATAATCCTGCTCTGGATACCGAAACATAGTCGCAATACAGCACGTCTCCGTCATCCCCCAGACCTGCGTCATGGGCGCTCCATCCGCCATCAACGATCGGAATTTCCCCTGCGCATCTTTATCCAACGGCGCCGCCCCACAAGCAGCAGCTCTGACTTTCTTCAAAAACGGCCGTGTCTTGGTGAACGGCGACATGATGATTGCGATCGCGATGGGGGGGCACGACGGTCAAATCGGTGATTTCGTATTTCTCAATCGTGCGCAGGAACGTTTCCAGCTCGAACCGACGCATCAGATACAACGGTTGTCCGGATTTGAGAGTGCCGATGTGTGTCGTTGGTGCAGCTGCTGCGTGGAAGATAGGCACGGCAATAATGCGAGTAACGTTGTAAGGACGGGGGTGCAGTTCATTAGTGATTTCCTGTTGCCCGATGAAGTTGTAGTGAGTCAGCGCGACGCCTTTAGGGAGGCCGGTGGTACCGCTGCTGAAGAGACGCGCTGCTGTTGTCTTTTGCACTGTGTCGAGATCATTGAAGCGGACCCAGTCTTCTTCGCCAAAGGTGAGGAGGTGGTTCCACGATCGGAAGCCGGATGGAACGGGTTGTCCTTGGTGGTTAAAGATGAAGATGTTCTTCTCTGGAATGTTGACTTCCTTGGCGGCTGTACGGAGGGAGTCGAGGATTTCAGGCTCGGAAATGAGAAAAACGCTCTCGGAGACTTTGAAGTGATGGGCGAGTTCCATCGGGGTGTATGCTGGGTTTGTGCCGGTGAAGATGCCTCCTGCGCCGATGATGGCCAGGACGAGCATGCTATAGTAGATCTACGGGAGTTAGAGATAATATCTTAAGATAAGTGGGACTTACGTCATTGAAGGAATGGATAGCAACACAATCGCCCCTCTTCATGCCAGACGCTCTGAGGCCAGCAATGAGCTGCCGGATGATAGTCCTCGCCTGACGACATGATATCGTACGCGACGGATTGGCAACATCAATGTACACCTACACTCATGAGTCACATAATACAATCAATCAATTAATTAATCAAACATACCGGCTTATCCAGATCATAGCCCGGATTGTCAAAAATATACGACAAAAGATCCTTGGTAGGAAGAACGACACGTTCTGACGGCTCGAAGATCATCGTGACCGCACAGTTGGCATCAATTGAGGATAAAATAAAGACGAAAGAAAACAGAAAAGAGGATGATTCAACTGCCAGATGGCTCGGTTGGCTAGTTTTAACGGCGCCAATCCTTCAGGCACTAGCACTGTCAACCCCGCCTCTCGGAGGAATGCCTCTCGGAACGAGGCAAGTTGACTGTCGATCAGCATCTGATCTCGGACTTTTGGTCCGTTCGGTGGAAGGGAAGTCATAAACATAATATATATTCGATAATACAATATATAAATAACACATCAGTCCGTCAGCGCGCCGAGGCTCTTCTTCAAATACCCCTTGATACCACTCCCGCCCTTGGCCTCTTCGTCGTTGTCCACGTAGAAGCGCCGTTGGGCATCAAGGTCAATCGTGCTGGCGTCCACCCACCACGCTCCACGATAGTATATCCTAGCCCCGGCATATACGACCAGAATCGCCACAACACTCACATAATTCGCGAAAAAGGTCTTCGCCGACGACGCCTCATGCAAGGGCCACACACTCAGATAGAACTCGATAATAATAAGCAGGATACACCAGAACAGCGACCAGATTGCGGCGTATGGATATGTCCATGATTTCCAGGGGAGGTCGGCGACCGACCTGCCTTGTGCCTTCCAGGCGTATCGCATGCGGATGTGCGAGAGGGAAATCATGCCCCAGCCGAAAAGGGTGAAGAGGGAGGTGAGGTTGGATAGCCAGGTGAAGACTTCGGCGCCGCTGTTGTTCACGTTGAGATAGGCCAGGCCGCCGCCGACGAGGAGCGTTGCGGTCAGACTGGCAATGGGACGGCCTTGTTTGTCTGCTTTGCCGAAGAGCTGGAGAGTCAGTATGTCTGTTGTATAAAGGATGGGGATACATACAGATGGAGCCATTTTGAGATGAGCGAGACCCATTAGATTGCGTGATCCAGCATAGGCAGAGACACTGCCTGAGGAAATTACGGAGATGAAAATAACAGCATTCATAATATGTGCCAGAGCAGGAATTCCAGCATTGCGATAAGCAATGACAAACGGCGACGCATTACTTCCAGAGCCACCGAACAGATTGGGATCGTTGGGAGAGACAGCAATGGTGACCATGAGCGATCCGATCACATAGAACAGAGACAGACGCATCCAGATGGAGCCAACAGCTTTGGGGACAGCCTTGCGCGGGTTGGAAGTTTCAGCAGCGACCATACCACAGTATTCAGAGCCAGACATGGCGAAGATACAGGTGGGCATGACGGAGAGAAAGCCCTTGAAGCCGTTGATGAAGGGTTCTGCATTCCAGTATCGGAAGCCAATGGGACCTCCTACAGGGCCACCGCCAGCAGAGATGACTAGGCGGGTCAGTATAGAACAGAAGAAGATGAGGTGATCATACCGATCAGCGAGATGATGACGACAATGATCCAGGTGAATTTGATCGTCGATGAGACAACTTCGACTTCACCAAAGAACTTGACGGCAAAGACGTTGACGAAGATGATGACGACCCAGAAGATACTGATCCACGCAGCAGTTGGCACTTTGTCCGTCCAGAAGCCGAGGACAGTCACCACACCCTGCAGAGTCAGTATTATGTCAACAATTGGAAGATGAAGATATACCTGAAGTTCATTCGCAACAGTAATCCAACCCATGAACCAATATGCCCAACCCAATGCAAACCCAGCCGAAGGATCAACAAAGATCGTCGTCCATTGCACAAACGCAGACGGCAGAGGATACATGACAGCCATCTCTCCGATGGAATGACTGACAGCCCACACCATTGTTCCCGACAGAATATACCCGATGAAGATGGAAGCCGGACCACCACTTGCAAGCGAAGTGCCACTGCCCAGCCATAATCCCATACCAATCGAGGAACCCAGCGCAATCATGGTCATATGTCGCGTGCTAAGCGTGCGATGCAGATCGGAGGTGGCGCCATAGTCGACATCAACAGCCCCGTTCGGACTGAGAGTCTTTTGGACTTCATTGGGAGTTTTAAAGTCGTATTCGGTAGAATTCGCCATGGTGGTTGCTGAGATGGAATCGCAGTGAGATGAAGGGGATGGGCTTATATACTCAGGATGAGGCAGTGCGATAAGTAAAGTGGTATGAGCGCGAGATAACTATGGCGTAGGGCGATAACAATGGAGTATTCCCCTATCAAACACGCGGCTTGGTGTCTCGAATGTTTCTGGAAGCAGGGATGGGGCGAAACGGTGATAGCGGAGAGGAAGTTGATTTGCTGGGGAGATAAGATAGAGCAGATGAACGCCATGATATCTGAGGGTATTGGATGCAATAAATATCCGATGATATCCGCTTTATCATGTTACATCCATCTTACTTACATTTAGATTAGATTTCTAGATGAACTGTACTCTCCCCAATATGCATGTCCATTCTTTAATCCCCGACTAGATGGCAACTAGATAGAAATATAATGCCATAACATCTCACCATCAGTATCTGACTGCTGTCTAATTAATACTAACCTGTATGGCACCATCCTTATCGCCACAGCCCCCTGATCAACACCTGATGCGCGACAGAAAAAGCAATTCCTGCCCAGCACAAGAAGCCTTGCCCAGTCACACTACTTCCAGCCTTGCCGGTGATGCCGAACTGTGCACTTCACCTTCGCCCACGAGGCTGAGCTTGCATCCCTTGGCCCGACTGCATGGCATTTCCAGCCCAACGCAAGCTGGGATGGAGATGCAAGTGAGATTTATGCATGTCGATCATGGTTCGGTCGTTGAACAAACAGGAGTTGAATTTCCTGATTCAGTAATGCTTTTGCCTGATATTCATGCGACACCCTTGCTTCGATATGCCAATAAGCACTAACAAGCGCTATACTGGCGTATCAGTTTCTACTTGGTATTCGATCGCCCTAGGCTCATGTGGACTGATTTTGTGCTTATATCTATCTATCCAGCTTAGTCGGGTGATGATCACTATCTATTTGGCTCTCGTTCACCGGTTCTATATTCAAATGCAAAGTCTTTGTCTCCTATTGATCAGAGAAAGAAATAAAGACTAGAATAAAAGTACAATACTGAGAGAAAAGACACCGATTCTTTGGAATACTATTTCAGCTTTCATACTTGGCCAACTCTCGTGCCGTTTAGACTCTAACTCTATACTGATAGCCGGCGCCTACATGTACAACTTAAGTGATGATCTGCTGTCTGAGCCTCGTATATGGAACTCAGCGGCTACTTGACCCAACCGGGTGTTTACATTAAGGTCGGCGACGTATGAGGTGCCTTGGATCGCCATTGCTTGGTGTTCTAAGTCATACAAGGCAGGTTATCCCATCCACACTTCAATTTCATGGGCGGCAACAGAACAATTCTCGCCTTGAACTGCAATTCAATACATATATAAATGCTTTGGGGGAATTGCACTTGAATATACTGATACAGTCTTCGTTCTTCCATTGCCTTGAGCTAAACCGCCTAGGGATCAGCACCTCTCTTAGCAATTCTATTACTATCCACGTCAAATTTCTCGATATTTCCACTTTCAATATGGTTTCTGGAAAGAAGCGATTATACATCGCGCTCTATCCAAGTGGGGTTGTCAATAATGAAGAGCGAAAGTAAGAAAACCTCATATTCAAAGTTTCAACAGAAGCTTATGCATCGCATAGATACCACTGGGGTTTTCTTGTAGGACCAAAGGTTGAGAAAAAGGATCACAACCCAGGCGTACGCTACCACGTTAAGAATCTTCCGGTAATAGGGTGGAAGTATGAAAAGGTCGACTTGCAGAATGTCCAAGTCACGAACAATCTTCTTGGGCGCATTCTGATCGCAAAGGTCGAGGATGAATAGCGTCTCGTCGACATTCTTGATAAATTCACGTCATCCAGAATGACCCGAACTGGAGATGCCGTACATAGGTAGCAAATGCGTTAGCAGAGTTATTGAAAGACAGTAGGGCCGTGGGGACATCCGAACTGGATTAGCAAAAGATTGAAGCGACTGCGAGGCAGTATATTGGTGAGAAGTCTGCTGCAGGTCATCTAGAGAGAATGGGCTCTCTCGTATCATTTTCCAGGGCGTTATAGATCTCCCCACCAGTTATGGCGTATTTTCTCCATCTCCAACTCTGCAGGAAATGGGTCAAGGAACATGTTGAGCTGACCCTGCCACTCTGTTCGCGTAACGTTCCCAAGCCATGCAGATGTATACTCCCAATAATGCGGATACCAACCGTCGAATTCCCAGTCGATAATGCCAACAACCTCATCCCCTCGGACAAGGATATTAAACGGGTTCAAGTCACCATTGGTAAACACGGATGGTGGCCACGGTCCATCTTGTTTTGCAGCCACTTCTGTTATTTCTGGCCAGTCCTCGTGGCCCTCCTGGCCTTGGATCTCTGACGGCTGTAGGTGGTTTCTAAGCCATGAGTGAAACTCTTGGATGGTCTTGAAAGGACCAAATCGGGGTAGAGATGAGGGAATACGCGAGTCACGAAGAGAGCCCCCCGATACAACTCTGCACCCCTGTGTCTGGAGGAGGCTTAAGCGCCCGTAGTTCTTCCATCAGTTGCCGCAAATGGCTAAACAACTTTTGTCGAGATGCCTCGGACAACTTTGCCCATGCCCTTGGTATCTCCTCGCCTTGAACCCTTTCCATGACAATGTACGCTCGATTCTTTCGCACAAATGAACAATAGACCTTTGGTACCGGGAGAGACGTATTTTCAGCGACAAACTTCATCGTCGCCGCTTCAGTCAGGTGGACCCAGCGCCCTGTTTTGACGATCTTGTGTTTTGAAATGGGAATGCAAACTCCATCACGCGAGTAGAACCGGGCTGTAGTTTTCAGGGCCAGAATTGTCAAGAAACGGTTCATTCGCGTGTTGTTGAATGCCAGATGTTCTGTGCCTTCATGCTGGACATCCCTCTTGTCGACAGGCGCCATCTTCAGGGTGGATGGCTGCGACGCGGAGCTATATTCATCACATACTAGTACATCTAAGTACTAAGCTGGTTGATTTGAAAATCTGCTTAGTTATGTATCGTTTCAATCCGACTGCTGCTGTTGGTGAGATAATTGAAGAGAAATATCTGGCTGGCTGACCCCTGAGGTCACGTGTCTCACAGGTCAGCTGACACGCTGCTGTACAAATGTCTAAAGCCAACACTGACAAAGATGATTGTAATTATGACAACTCTTCTATAAATCTCAATTGTGAATAATATCAATCATAGCCAAAGCCGTACTCCAATTGCAGCAGTCCGTAAGATATGGGCGATCCGAATACCTAGACGGAAACATTGCCTTGAATATATATTCCGCTGTGCAATCTACCATAGACTAAAAACGCAGTAAAATTATGTTTCTGGACGAAATGGGAACCTGATCGATTCTATAATGGAAGAAATAGGCCTATAATAATTCCATCTAAAAGGATAATCACTCCCTCCTTGGTTCTATCAGACATGCTGCATATATCACTCCACTAAACACGTACCCACTACTAGCTCTGTGTAACTGAGTATCCCCGCATTTATTTAACTCGTGATTTCTCTTTTATGTTTAAGAATCGCATTCATCCTGCATATATCTATACTGTTACCTAATTTCTATTCACCATGAGTTCGATCATTCAATATGCACAGGGCGCTATAGGCTTCGGTGGGCGTCCAAGAATTGCACCTAAATTGTTTATTTTTACTATGGTGAGTCTCAATATAAGAAGAAGCCAAATTCTAACATTCTATAGTTTAGCAAAGAAGCAGAAAACTGGCTGTCTGATAAAAGCGATCTAAAGTTCAGCAACAAGATTACTCTTCCGGGTCTTTCGCGTGGATACGAACAGATATATTGCACTGCAGATAATGCTGTATGTTTGGTGATAGTTGGGACTGCCTGTAAGGACTATGTTTAATTATTAAATTATAACCATCACTGATATTGGATGCAGTGATAAATGCAGCCCTATCAGTCTCCGCAATAACATCATCAACCATCTTCGACCTATCCAAAACATACTTCCTGCTCTCAGGTATCGCAGGCGTGAATCCCAAACAAGCAACGATTGGGGCCGTTGCATTCGCCAAGTTCGGCGTCCAGGTCGATCTACAAATGGAATATGATGCGAGGGAAATTCCCTCAACATGGGAGTCTGGCTACGTTCCCATGGACGCAGAGGACCTGCATGGGTCAGAGGTGTACGAGCTGAATGACAATCTCAGACAGATTGCTATTTCTTTTGCTCGGACGGCAGAGCTTGAGGATTCGGCTGCTGCTGTGGAGTACCGGGCTCTATATGACTTACCTGATGGTAGATATCACGCAGCTACGCAAAAGCCCAGCATCGTGGAAGGAGATGTAGCCTCGGCGAATGTTTTCTGGCATGGAAATCTCCTTTCGGAAGCCATGGCAAGGACGTTCAAGGTGTATACATCTGGAAAGGCTGAGTATTTCATGACAGCACAAGAAGACACGGCGATTCTGGCGGCTCTATTGAGGGCAGCGCTTCAGAAGCAGGTGGACTTCTCGCGTATTATTCTCATGAGGGCTGGATCCAATTTTGATCGGAGCTATTCAAATACTGAAATTCCTTCCGTCCCGTTTATCTTGGATCATGGGGGAATGGGACCTGCGATTCGCAATTTATATCTATCGGGGATGAAGGTTGTACAGGGGATTCTAGATGGTTGGTCTAATTTTGAGAAGGGAATCGAGGCACAGAATTATGTTGGTGATATTTTTGGGTCGCTTGGTGGTGTTCCTGATTTTGGCAGATAGATTGACGAGGTTGATTCTATATCTTGTCATCGATGCGACTGCGCCAAGATAGTGAAGCCGTGAAATTACCCAATCCAGCAAAGATAATCCACCACTGAAAGAATTGCCCGCACAACCCTTCGGCCATCTTTACACCGAGTCGTATATATATGCATGTTTTCTGACATGATGGGGAATCAATCATGTTTTTACTCATCTACTATCTCGCTCTGGTGGGGGGTGTTATCGCAGCCCCTTTTCTAGAAAAGCTCAACGATACAACACATGTCATCGGGAATGATCTGTGGAATATCACCATCGGCCGACAATATGGCGTCAAGTTGTACTACAAAGAGCATGATCTTGTCGGTGATGCATGGGGGCACTATGTTAGCTATAGTACGTCTACTGATGTATCTAATATCCAGAAGCTGACGAACAGATGGCGCACAATCCGATCTAAACTGGACATCTGTCGACATCCACCACCAAGGCGACGACTATCTCGACATCCGCTTCGCAGCAAACGAAGGTGACTTCCACTGGGTCATCTTCGATGGTCTAGCCGGCGCATATCAATACTTCATCAACCGAGCCTTACCAGTCCTGGGCGAATTCCGCACTCTCTTCCGTCTAGATAACACCACCTTTCCCAACGGCCGAACAAACATCAAAGACGAGCCCCTGCCTACCTTATCCGACATTCTGAACTCGACAAAAGTGCAGGACGAAACGTGGCAACGGGCCGACGGATCGTACATCACCAAATACGACTTTAGCGCGTTTATCCGAGAACAGGATTACTACGGTGTGTATGGCGATGAGTTTGGATCGTGGTATATCCACCCAGGGAAGGATTACTATAATGGGAATCAGCTGAAGCAGGAGTTGACGGTGCATCGGGAGAGTGCGACGGGAGATGCGGTTCAGTTAAATATGATTCACGGAACGCATTTTCAGGCGTCGTCGAGTGATGCTTTTCCGGATGGGAAGGTTTGGGGGCCTTGGTTGTGGTATTTGGTATGTCTCTTTTTTCATCGATGGAAGGATACCATTAACAGATGGATAGAATGACGGGTCGAAATCGGATGCAAAGGATAGAGCAGACAAGGAGTTTGCATCATGGCCGTATACGTGGTTCGACGATGTTGACTATCATTCTCGAGGATCTGTCTCTGGTCGGTTGGTTCTGTCTGATGGACGAGCTGCGTCGGGGGCGTCTGTATTCCTGGGCGATAACCATCCGAACAAGACGGCGCTGGATATGGGGACACTCTATTACTATACCAGCCAAGCTGATGAGAAGGGGAATTTTATCTTCGAGAATGTCCGTACAGGAGAGTATGGACTGCAGGCGTGGTCTGATGGAGGAGAGATCAGAGATGTATCGACGAGATTGCAGTACAACGACGTCAAGGTGGAGGAGAAAGAGAACAAACTAGGCCGGATTACCTGGGCGATTCCACCACGGACCATCATCTTCCAAATCGGCGACTTTGACCGAAAGACGCTAGGCTTCAAATACGGCGGGTCTCCATACGAACACGCCGTGGTGGCCAAATGCCCGAAAAACCTCACCTATACAGTCGGAAGCAGCAGGACAGAAGACTGGTGCTTCGGACAATCATCAGGGACATGGCGGATCCTCTTTGCCAGCAACACGACATCATCGGCTACATTGACGATATCGCTGGCAGGTTACTCATCGGGAACAACGGCACAAATCCTGCTCAACGGGAGCAGAATCGGCAATCTGACTTCATTATCGAATGATCCCGGGTTGTATCGATCGGCGACGACGGCGGGAGAATGGCGGGTGGTGGAAGTTGAGATTGGCGGAATGAGGAGAGGCTGGAATGCGATTGATTTGGAGGTGCAGGAGAGCAGCGAATGGCGGGGATTCATGTGGGATAGTCTGCTGCTGGCATATGACGTTGTTTCAGATTAGGCCGAGTCGCTTAATTTATTGACTTGATGAGTTGAGGACATTGTAGGTGTCTACACTTGTATAGCATCTATCTACATCTATATACTATTGCTACGTACTCTGTCATCTACTGTATCTTCCGCTATCATCTATATCTACATACTATATCTTTATATCTAATAATCAATGATATTTCCGAATAGTGACTCGGTTAATTATATCAACCGATATAACCGACGGACCTCCGCATTCCCCTCTTCCCCATGATTTGTTCTCCATCTTGTCATCCCCGGAGAATCTCCACATTCCATGGCTGATCGTTGCTGTTTCCAGCCATCCACTGTCTCACCACCCCGGAGTCCGGTGGAACAGTGTAGATATAAGAGGCATCTTCCTCACTTTTTGCCTTATGTGTAGCAGCAGGCAAAATGTATCGCATATCCAATATCTATGTTCTCGCCGCTTTCGGCACCATTGGCGGTGCCCTGTTCGGGTTTGACGTTAGGTATGTTCTATACTATATTCATCAGGTTGTATGATGCTGACCAGTCAGTTCGATGAGTGCCTGGATCGCCAGTGACCAGTATCTCCAGTACTTTAACCATCCTGATTCCAACCTTCAAGGCGGAGTATGTCATCTCTATCTATATCTGTATAATGTCTAACAAAATAGATCACTGCCTCCATGTCTGCTGGCTCCTTCGGCGGCGCCATCGCAGCCGGTTTCATCTCCGACAGCATCGGCCGACGCTACTCTCTCATGATCGCCTCTGTAATCTGGATCATCGGCGCCGTCATTCAATGCAGCGCGCAGAACATCGCCCATCTCGTAGCAGGCCGAGTCGTCAGCGGTCTAGCTGTCGGCATCACATCGTCGCAAGTCTGCGTGTATCTCGCTGAGCTCGCCCCCGCCCGTATCAGAGGCCGTATCGTGGGTGTCCAGCAGTGGTCGATCGAATGGGGCATGTTGATCATGTATCTCATCGCGTATGGATGCTCGATTCGCGTGGATGGTCCTGCTGCGTTTCGGATCTGCTGGGGTGTTCAAGCTGTGCCTGGTGTTATTCTGCTCATATCGCTGCTTTTCTTTCCTGAATCACCTCGATGGCTGGCGGGTAAGGAGCGCTGGGAGGAGTGTTTGGATACTCTTGCCCTCATCCATGGTAATGGCGATCGCAACGACCCTGTCGTGCAGGTGGAATGGGAGGAAGTGCAGGAGGCGGCTCGCCTGGCGCATGAAGCTAAAGATGTTTCGATCCTGGCCTTGTTTGGACCGAAGATCTGGATGCGTACGTTGTGTGGTGTGAGTGCACAGGTGTGGCAGCAGTTGCTGGGTGGGAATGTCGCCATGTACTACGTGGCATATGTCTTTCAAATGGCCGGCATGGTGAGTATCCAACTCGCTTAGTATCTTCTCGATGGTCATGCTAATTATATCAGTCTGGAAACACCACTCTCTACTCCACCGCCATCCAATATGTCATCTTTCTCGTCACCACCGGCCTCATGCTCCCCTTCATCGACCGCATCGGCCGTCGTCTGCTCCTCCTCTCTGGCTCTGTCCTCTGTATGATCTGCCACTTTGCCATTGCCGGTACGATGGCCACCTACGGCCACTACGTCGATGAAGTCAACGGCGACTCCAACCTGCGCTGGATCATCAAGGGTCCAGCCGGTAAGGGCGTCATCGCCTGTTCCTACATTTTCGTCGCCATCTACGGCTTTACCTGGGTATGTCCTCCATCTACCACATAATAACATGCCATACTAACAATGTCCAGGCCCCCGCAGCATGGGTCTACGCCTCGGAAGTCTTCCCCCTCAAATACCGCGCCAAGGGCGTCGGCATCGCCGCAGCCGGAAACTGGATCTTCAACTTTGCGCTGGCGTACTTTGTCGCGCCCGCGTTTACCAACATCCAGTGGAAGACGTACATCATCTTCGGTGTGTTTTGCACGGTTATGACGCTGCATGTGTTCTTCACGTATCCGGAGACGGCGCAGCGATCGCTGGAGGAGATTGATATGTTGTTTGAGATGGATGTGAAGGCATGGAAAACGGCGAATGTCGAGGGACAGTTTGGGGCGGAGGTGCAGAATCGCAAGGGGAGTGTTGGGGAGAAGGATGCTGCTGTTCATGAGGAAAAGGTTTGATAGATATACAATCTAGATAGAGTATAAAGTCTAGATAAGCTATGGCTAAATAAGCATATTATTTTTATTCCACTCAATACCTCCGAGGCATATGCATGATGTATAGAACCAGCAGGGTATATCGTCTATAACTCAAGTTACACAAAACAGCGATCGGCATGAAAACAAAAATGGCTGGCTGAAACTGATCAAAACGCATGATAATATCCCCTCTTTTACTGGTTAAATACGAAACTATCCCCTCGTTTCTTCAACCACCATCCCAACATGCTTGCCCTCGTCCTCTCCTCACTCCTGACTCTATACATAATAAACACGATCCAAAACCTCCTCCACCACCGCAACCGCGCCATCCAAACCGGCCTCCCTTATATCCTCCTCCCCGTCTCCGAACACAACGTCGCATATCTCCTGCTCTTCGAAACCAGCTTCCTCACAAAGCTCATCCGACTGCTTCCACCATGGCTGGCGGATTACTTTTACGTCAGCTCGTTCAAGTCGCGATGGTGTGCAAAAGAGCGGTTTCATGAGAAGTTCGGACCGGTTTATCTTATCGCTTCACCGGGGAGTTTGACGTGTGCTGTTGCTGATGCGGGGGCGATCAGTCAGATCTTCATGGATAGGAGGGGGTTTCCGAAGCCGGTGGAACAATATGGTACTTCCCCTGCACTGAGTATGTTGTATGTGCTGATGATGTAGAACCCGTTGCCATTTTTGGTCCGAATGTCGTTACTGTAAGTTTTCGATGCTGTAGATGATAAGTACTAAGTATTAATGTATGCAGTGTTCCGACCAAGACTGGCCGCACCACCACCGCTATACATCAACCACATTCAACGAAAAGAACAACGCCCTGGTCTGGTCAGAAACCATCCGCCAAGTCAAACAAATGACAGAATACTGGGTAGATGAATACTCCACCAGCCCGTCTGAGTTTCTACTCTCCTCGCCACGAGACGACATCCTCAAATTCACACTGAACATCATCTGCAGCGCCGGATTCGGGGTGAAATTGCCCTTCCGGCCAGCACCTGAAGCAACGACAGAAGATGCACTGGCGCTATTCAAAGATGCAATTTCCCCTCCGCCGGGGTTCCATTTCACCTTTCGCGGTGTGATGGAGTATCTGCATCATAATATCATGTCTGTGTTTGTGGCGAATGGTCTGCCCAAGTGGATTCCGCGGGCATGTTTCCCATTCTTCAAGAGGACGTTTGAGGCAGATGATGATTTGAGAACGTATTTGAGAGCGTTACTTGAAGAGACGAGGCAGAGTGGAGTCAAGAATCACAATCTGCTGGAAGGGATGGTGCAGTCGCAGACGGCGGAGTCGGAGAGTTCGCGCGATAAAGGACTGTCGGACGATGAGGTCCTGGGGAATATGTACATGTTTATGCTGGCTGGGCATGAGACGACGGCGAATACGCTGCGCTTTACCCTCGTTCTGCTAGCATTGCATCAGGATGTGCAGGAGTGGGTGTATCAGGGTATTATGGATGCTATCCACGATCAGTCTGATGATCCATTTCAGTGGGAATACACTCACATCTATCCTAACCTCATCACTCCGCTGTGCGTAATGGTATGTCTATTCCCTTTATAGAGATCTCGACCAGGTACTAAAAGAACAGCTCGAAACCCTCCGTCTGTATCCCAGCGTGGTCAGTCCGCCGAAATGCACCTCTTCCGCACCAGCAAGCATCACCATCAACAACCAAACCCACCACATCCCACCTCACACATCCGTCAACCTCAACTGTGGCGGCCTGCACTACTCAAAGGAATACTGGGGTGAAGACGTGCACACCTTTAACCCATCCCGCTGGGACAAGCGGAATCAATCGAGCTTTCTCGCCAAAAACGAGGGCATCACAGGTCTTGTCGGGCCAGGTCTAGAGTCGAATCGTATCCACAGGCCTGTCCGCGGTGCTTATTTGCCATTCAGCGATGGGTTCAGAGGGTGCATGGGGAAGAAATTCGCGCAGGTGGAGTTTGTGGTTGCGGTGGCTGTTTTACTACGCGAGTATAAGATTGAGCTGGCTGGTGGGGATATAGTAGAAGCGAAGAAGCAGGCACAGAGGGTGCTGGATGAGAGTGCGACGGTGCTCACGTTGAGTATGCGTGAAGAGGTGCCGTTGGTGTTTCGGCGAAGATCATAGCATACAATGGAACATACTCAATAAGCAAAGTTATATTTAGGATACACTTCTGCAGATGTATGCTGTCAGATTATAGATAATCTAAAATAGAATACGAGTCTTCAGCTGAAATCTGAAGATATTGTGATATTGTCTCAGTTGGATGATCATTCCCTATTCTGGTTAGAATGAAGTTATTCTTAATTTGGCGATGGACTGCGAGGACTGATGTGAACTGTTATTGTCATTTGTGATGATCATGATCATATGATTGGAGAGCATACTACAAATGACATGATCATATGATTGGAGAGCATACCATTTACTCAATCAGTCCAGGAAAATTAACCCATTCACTGAAGAATAATACTGCAAATGTGACAGCTGACAGCCAATAAGTAAGCGAGCCGAGGTAAAAGAAAAAGCCCCCAATTCCAGACCACTTCTTCTTTAGCAAGGCCCCCAATCGTCAACAGCCAATACGAAGATGACTACAGTCCCCAGTTACCCTGTAGTATCCATGACAAACTAGAATAGAGGATATTCCCATTTTGGCAGTCTCGCGGTCATTTTCTCAATTGTGCATCAGCACTTGTGCACATGCGGGATGGATCGACAGGTTCAGACGGTGATCTGTGGGGCAGTACTATATTGTAGCTGAAGAGGAGAGAATAGATGGATATAAAAGGGACTGGGTTTCGCTGGATATCTCAACCATAATCACAATCATCTCATTCATCTCATTCATCTTCTCTTTTATTCTCTATCTTCTGAACAGTTTCTCTATCTCAAAATGCGTCTTCTCACTGCTGTTGTCGTGTCCGCTGGCCTTGCCTCGGCCTACGATATCCCCGATAACCTCAAGCAAATCTACAACAACCACAAGGTACCTCATCCCACCTTGTCTCAATGATTCCTATACTGATACGGTGACAGTCCGGAAAATGCCAACACAAACTAGCAAGCGGCTTCACCGACGGCGTTGACGGTTCCAAAAACTGGGCCTACTGCGGCGACATTGACGGTGCCATCTTCCTCCACAGCTCCGCCAATGGAGGCGAATACGACAACATGGACGTTGACTGTGACGGGGTCGATAGACATGGTGGTGCTTGTGGTAATGACGGGACTGGCCAGAGTCAGACGGCGTTCAAGGATACTGTCGCGAAGTACGGGATTAGCGATTTGAATGCGAATATCCATCCGTATGTGGTGTTTGGGAATGAGGAGGACAGTCCATCTTTCAACCCGCAGGAGTATGGGATGGACCCGTTGAGTGTTATGGCTGTTGTTTGTGGGGGGCAGGTGGTGAGTTACACATCCATCTATGAGGTTGTGGATACAAGCTAATCAGGCTGATGATGCAGTACTACGGTATCTGGGGTGATACCAACGGCGGAACATCGACTGGAGAAGCGTCGATTTCTCTAGCTCAGCTGTGCTTCCCCAACGACAAGATCAGTGGCGATAACGGCCACGATGAGGAAGACGTGCTGTACATTGGCTTTACCAACGGCAAGAAGGCCGTCCCTGGCAGCAAGGCCGACTGGAAGGCCAAGGACACCAAGACCTTCGAAGAGAGCATCAAGGATCTGGGAGATAGTCTGGTCAAGGGCTTGAAGGCATAGATAGGATGGGATAGTCGTGTAATACATTATCTATCTTTATCTAGTCCAATACATCGTAAATCATCAAACACATTCCACCATTTGCATCTCCGGCTTGACATCCAGCAGAGGTAGAGTAGGACCAGCGTCAGGAACAGAAGGCAAGGCAATCCGACTCTGCAGATTGACTCGATTCACAGCCCTCCAGTACTCAGCCACATCATTCAGTCCTAACTCTCTGGCCAGATAGATCAAACACAGCACATCCGATCGCGAATGCGACTCGTCCATCTGCGGCGCACCACCCGCCCAGTCGAAGCCGGTGATCTGCGCGATATCGTCCATGTTGGCGTTTGCCTTTTCGCAAATCGTCTTTACTGATCGTAGCGAGCTGATGCGCTGCGCGATGAGTGCGTTGACTGCTATCTTGGATAGTTCGGAGGACCAGGCGTCTGTCGTGACGATGCGCTCGTCGGGAATCCACGGTGTGTATAGACGTTTCAGTGCGTTGACTGCTTCGGCGGATGCCATGCCTTCTGAGACGATATGGCCGATGACGACGCGGTGGGGATAGAGAAGATCGCGAATGGCAGTGCCGGGGGTGATGAATTCGGGGTTTGAGAGGACGTCAAAGGTGCATGAAGAGCATTTGAGCTGGATTGTCAGTATATGAAGCTATTAGATAGATGGGATTCTCACCTCCTTTCCAATCCAGTGGACAATACCACACGGCGCAGTACTTTTCTGCACGACAATCTTATGCCCCGTCGAGACGCGCGCGATCGTCCGCACAGCCGATTCCAGATGGACCATATTCAACCCATCCTCACCATCAGACTGCTGCAACGTATCATTATCCACACAGAGATACACCAAATCCGCCCTGGCAATGCAGCCTTCGACATCCGCCGAAAAGGAAATATTCGGTAACCGCTTCCTCTGCACGAGCTGATACTCACTCGCCTCGCCTTCGGTCTCGTCCAGCGGCCCCGAACTCATCTCGGCATTGATGCTATTCAACAGCTCGTCCAACCCCGGTTCGAGAATGGGCAGACAATCCGAATTCCACGCTGCGATGCGGTGGGGGTCGAAGTCGACAACGTGGAAGTGGATATGCGGGTTCTTCGACGCAAGGACAATCGCAGTTAAAGCGCCTGCAGCTGTTAACATGGCTCAGTGGAGGAAGTAAAAAATTGAATGCGCACCCACATAGCCCGACCCGACGAAACACGCATTGCGAATCTCAAAAACCCGTCGCGGTTTCTTCATCTCGATTGATTCTGAATATGTGTGTCCCTTGACGACGACACGCGGACTATCTTCGATGGCGTCGTGGCCATTGCGCCGACGCGAGAGATAATAAGCCAGACCAGCCAGCACAACCAATAGAGGAATAAGGGGCATATTGAGCGAAAAGATGCTGAAAAAGAAGGCCAAAATAACCATTACTCCGGGAAGAACGCCATTATATTATAGATAGTTAGTGTTAGTTAATTGAGGAGGGGAAGTGGGAGACGCGTCTTTTGTACTCGAAAGTCGGTCTACAACGCTGGCGGCGATCTGCAGGGCATCGCTGCGTGGAGAGCTGTGAGTGGATCACACTGGCCACTGGTGTTTGGGCAGGAATACTAGCCATTTAGCTTGGCTGTGGTGATGCTGTGATTGGTCCAGCTGTTCAATTGTGGTGTTGTGCTATTTAAAGTCATAATGCACGTAGTAATTTGGAAGAGTTCACACATTATACTTAGCATAACAACTGGCAGCCAAGTCATGATATCAGGCAACCACATCTATACTATCATCACTTATTAACAGCCGTATTCACCTCAACACCAGCCCCAAATAAGCTATCCACCTCCTCCAATGACCTCCCCATCAGCTCAGGAACACAAAACCACGCCACAGCCACCGAAACCAACGTAAAACCACTGTATATAAACCCCACCTTCGCACCCAGATCCGCATACGGGGCGGTGATCAGATACAGCACCGTAAACGAGACCACAAACGTGGTAACCACCGAGACAGACACAGCCAGGTTACTAGTTTTCTCTTTGACATGGCTGCTGGGATCTCGCCGAGGATGACGTCGGATCTGAAACGCCAGTTGGGGCTATGAATGTGAATGCAGAGGGTCATGGCAGGAGGTGTGCATTCAGACTGGTAGATTGGAGTCACGACGACGCAGAAACCCGTCATGGCGAAGTTGACGATACGGCCGAGGGTGAACTGGGCGGCGGTTGTTGCGGAGGACCACTAGTTTATCAGATCAGATTAGATCAATCATGATGTACGGGAACATACACGAGGGATATACAGGCCATGACGGCTACTGCGATGCGTCGACCGTATTTCTCGGCGATGGGAGCGCAGGTTAAAGAGCCCTGATTGTCAGTTGGAGATTGTGTATATTGGTGTAGTCTTACTACCAACTTTCCAAGAAATGGAAGCGAGTTCATAATCGAGGCAAGATATCCAGGCAAGGCCCATGAATGGGTAAACTGGTCGTATGCGCACTCCGCCGCGGTCGGTATAAGATCACATATGTGCCTCGCCCTCGCGGACCACAGCGGTGGGAGTTATTTGACATGGATACTGATCCTGGGGAGACAGATGATATCAGCTAGCGTGAACCGGGTGTGCTGGCGGAACCCCTTGCATTGTGGACGGAATATGGGGATGAAGTGGGTGTTGTTGGGCTTGCGGGGGAATTTGACACGTCAGAAAGTGTGAATGATGAGTTTGAAGATACGGGGAAGTGGATTCGGTTCATGGGAAGGACAATATGCCTGAGGGTATTTCGATGTAGTATGTACATGTTAGGTTGATGAAAAGAATTCCTCATCAGCAAATGTGAATGGCTGCCATGAAATGTCATCCTGCAAATCTGTAGCAACCTGTGTATAGTATCCCGGTGCGATGAAGCTATCCGGATTATCTCGTTCAGATGAGTCGATGGATTTATTTTTAGCAGAATCATCATCGTATTCTTTCCAGGCGATCTGATAGATAGCCAGTGGATGCAGATGGTGATTCTCTGCTGTCGGACGAGCATCGGATTCATTCGAAAGCCTATTCATCAGTATCTGTGATATACAAACATAAGAAACTCACCCCATATTTCACTTCGCATGGCCCTGTTATAGTGGACAGATTAAACCGATCCAGCAGCTTACACAACGAAGTCATCTACAGTCGGTACCTTCACACACCTTCAAACATGATCCCAGCGCGCGTTTCTCACGTCCAGCAATGCGAAACGCATGCTCAAGGACCACACGATGATCTTGATTCCTGTTCTCGTATACGGGACAGGGTACGCCCAGACGCTTATAGTTGAGCATGAGCCGAGATATTTGTTGCATTTTACCTTGCGGGATTTACAGATTATGCAGCCTTTACTGTCAGCTGCGTCGTTGTCTGGGATGGGATATCTACCTGTACTTGGGCGTGAGCGAGTCATCCTGATGAATTAACTAGATGAAGCAACTCAAGAGATGAAATCGTTGTCTTGATAATATGGCCCCCCCGCATTGCGGCATCGGCATTCGCATCGGGGTTCGGCCATGGCGTGAGATCGAGTCCAGATGACATAAATTGACTTTGTAGATTCCAACGAAAAATGCACTACTTATGTATTTAGGCATTCTCTTACCAATTCGTTGCCTCTACTTGTTTTTGTGGGTCGTGACAGGCCGGTTCAGACAATATTTGGACTGGGATGCGACTCCCATGGGCAATACGAATACATTCTCTTTGGCCTCGTCCATCCTCTACAGTTACCACGCCCTCGTTGCACAGCTGGGTCGCTGGGCCCTGAGCAGCAGTCAGATAACTAGTCTTGCACGAAGTACGAAAAGCTGGGTTCCTTTGCCAGAAATCATGCAATCGTTTGAGGATATGGCACCAAAGCGTGATGCTCGACAGCCTGTCGGTGCTTCTGGGGCCGAAGTTGGCGATCCTGATGATACGTATATAACCTCAAACCCGACAACTCTATATGCTCTCAAAATATCACAAATACAGTCACAAAATCCAATTCACCAATCAATAGTGAGCTCAGATTCAGACATTAGATCATGTGCCCGATAATATTAGAGTGTAAACTCCGGGCCATTCAGTAAGCAAAAGACACCATCGACCAGAAACCGGAAACACCAAGACCGAATGTTTCAACTTCGTCCTATTTCCGCACTATTCGGGCCGATTTACATATGCAAATCAGCAGTATCGACAAACCGTGTAACACAAGCCCCGAAGATCCCTCAGCTCGGGCACTTTATCATCGAGCTGAATGCCGATCATTGTCGGGATACCGATATCGCGTCGAGTCAAAAGCGTCGGATACGATGTCAAGCAAACATCCGCATGGCTGTCACATTCCTAAATCCCCCTTGCATCCTATTGGCGGGTTTTGGAGTACGAGGGCTATATCACCTCCGCCACGGTCGTACAGATGCAGGTGATGTAACATTGCCATTTCTCCCTTACATATTGACTTTTGGCATTCTTATATCCCTTTCTCCCGCCCACTTCATCTTCATCTTCACCAACCACTATTAACCTTATTGACTACTATATATATTGTTTGTTTATCATGAAATCCACCCTCCCCCGCATCGCTTGCTTCCACGGCGGCGGTGCCACAGCCCCCATCTTCAAACTCCAATGCGCACAACTCGAACGTGCCGTCGAAGATACCTTCAAACTCGTCTACTTCGACGCCCCATTCACCGCCCCCGCGGGGCCAGGAATCCTCCCTACCTTCCGCGACTTCGCGCCGTTTAAATCATGGTTCATGAAAGACGCGCAAGGGCTCGACGTCCCCGACGGAAGCGGGTACGACAGTATAGGCCGGGACGGGGTGGAGCGGGTATGGAAGATGATGGAGGAAGATGACAGCTCGAGTGGGGCGTGGGTTGGTGTGCTGGGGTTCAGTCAGGGGACGAGAATAGCGAGTGGGTTGCTTCTTGATCAGCAGCGGAGGAAGAGGATGGGGGAGTTGGAGGGCGGGATTGAGTTGTTGTTTGGGGTGATTTATATGGGGAGCTATCAGCCGATGGAGTCGGAGATTGCGCATCGTATGTCCTACACCATTATATACATTATTGGAAATGCTAATGATGCAGGGGCCTGCGACGACAACGAACGAATCTCCATCCCAACAATCCACGTGCACGGGCTCAAAGACGCCGTCCTCCCGCTCTGTCGACAGAATTTGGCTACGTATTTCGATGCGTCGGCTGCGACGTTGTTTGAGATCAATTATCATCATGCGATGCCGTGGGCGAAGGGGGATACGGTGGGGTTGGCGAATCGGATGAGGGAGATGTATGGGTGGACGAAATAGATAGATATAGTAGAGTATCTAGATGATTGTGTAGAGGCAGATTGGAGTTTTTACGGTTTTATTGTTTTTTATGTCAAGGATTGTTATGGAATGTCTATCATGTGATACTACTGGTTTGAAGGAAAACAAGTTGAAGTGAAGTAATCATATTGAGTCTATCATTAAGCGTTATAACGTAATCCGACAACGAGCTGGCGGTGACAGCGAGCTGGCGGCCCCCAACACAAATATCGCCGCAACAAGCAGAGCAATAAAATGAAGCTTTTTATCGCCATACAAACGTTAATTTTTATTAAATATGTGATGGTTTAGATACAGGGCATTTCAACCTATTATGGCCTTCTTTACCACAATTACTACAGCGCGGAGCACGCTTTTGCTTCACTGGTAAAGGGGTGGATGAAGCCACTAATTCTTCTTCTCTTTCTGCAGCTTTTTGCTGTCCTTCTTGGGCAGTTAAACTGCCTCCATCTTGAATATAATATCGTGAGGTCTTCTTCTTTTCCTTTTTTTATTCTTCTGTAGCTCGAAGCTGATGTATTTCTTATTAAAGAAAAACAGCATTCTGCATTGCAACTTCTACACCTTTTATTACCTTTTCGAGCACATCCCCCATAATTAAAGATGATAAATCCTGGCTCTGAAGATCCTGAAGCTGCTTCTTTTACTTATTTAACTGATAAAGATTGGCCGGAGTTCGTCCAAGATAGAAAGACTGGCTGCTGTTTGAAGAGGAAGGTGGACTTGGTGTTTTTATTTTGATTTAAAGCTTCCAAAGCACTCTCTCTGGTGTAATAATTGGAATAAGGCCTGTTGCAGCAAATCCGCTTATAATATTTGAAGTTGAAAAGGCTCGCTGGTGTATACTTATATAGAGAGAAAGAAAGTCTCTCTTATCAATTGTATATAGGCCATTTTTAATAGCTTCACGGACCTTCTCACCGTACAGCTTCTTCAACGGCCCAAAGCAACTGACATCTAGCGGTTGAAGAAGATGAGATGAATGAGGAGGCATATAAAGAGGAATAATCTTTCTAGATGTACAGAAATGATCAAATTGGCTTGTTGCATGGCTTCCATGACCATCAAGGATTAGTAGGCGATACTGGCCTACTGTTTTTGAAGCTGTAAACTTTTCAAAGACTTCTTAAAGCCATTCAAACCCCAAATCATCATTTGTCCAGCCATTTTCAGACATACTAATTCAATAATCCTTTGGAAGATCTGTATACCACTGAGATTGGTGTTTTTTACCAGCAAAAATAATCTGCGGAGGCAAGATAGTGCCTACTGCATTTACTGTAATAATTGCTGTTACCCACTCTCTATTGCCAGGTTGAAGAGACTTTGCACGAGATCCTCTTGTCTCTGATCCACAGATAACTTTAGAAGTTGCTGCAACTCCCATTTGGAAGCCTGTTTCATCCATATTATAGATATCTTGTTCCGCGATGCCATATTTCTGTATAGTATTTTGAACCAGGTCAAACCATTTAGTAATGATCTGAGGATCCTCACATTTAGCACGTTGGTAATCATAGCGAGCCGTATATTTAGAACGAATCTCTGAATGGCGATCAACGTATCTTGAGACCCATCTCTCACTAATAAAGGCACGTTGGGATGGCTTCAAACGAGCAGAAAGAAGCAGCTCAGCGAGGCGCCGTACACTAGCTACCTGGAGAGGCAGACCACGTTTATCCATATCCAGAATCCATTGCTTTAGAGTCATTTCTTCAACATCAGACAGCTTCCGATTATTCGCTGGTAATTCATTGCGGGAAAGGATGCCATTCAAGCGCGTCTTGAAGGTGCTTTGGGGGACGTCAAAGGCCTTTGCACAGGCTGCTTTAGATGAAAAATGGCCTCGATCAAAAGCTTCAAGTGCTAATTTCATTCTCTCCTCCTTAGATAGGGCTGCCATATTGAATTGGTAGTGAAAAAAGGCTTCAAAAGCGATATTTAATGAGTTCGCTATTTACGCGTTTTGTTGGGGGTGGGCCGCCGCCAGCTCGCTGTCACCGCCAGCTCGTTGTCGGATTACGTTACAGTATTCATAAATAAAGAAATTCTATCTAAGCAGTGCTGCTAGGAGTAGCAGAAGCGGTGGCCGAGCTAGAAAGCTTTCCAGAAGAAGTCGCCTTGTCAGACGAACCAGCCACACACTTGCCATTGCCCCAGAAGGTGCGGGCAGCCTTGGCCCAGCTGGTGGCAGGGCGGAGAACGTTCTCGGCAGTGTAGAAGAGACGGCAGTCAGCAGCCTCGTAAACAAACTGCAAAGGAACAATGCTGTCCTCGGGCGCGTACTGGTTCTTGAGGTTGACGTTGAACTCGCCAGGCAAAGGGAGATCCTTCAAACTGGGAACAGTCTCGTTGAATCTCTTCATCTCCTCGGGGGTGAGAAGGGGCTCGCCGTTCTCGACAGAGGCAGCTTGAAGTTCTTTAGCTTCGCTGATCAAGAGGACAAAGGTCTGTTGCTCGGCTGCCTGGCTACCCTTGACACCACCGATGGCTTGCATAGGTCCATCCTGGGGTCGGCCACCGAAGACGAGGCTCTTGACGCCCTGGTCCTTGAGGTTCTCGCTGAAGATGGTGCAGGCCGAGGCGCAGTATCCATCGGTGACCAGAAGAATGTTCTCGGGCTTGAAGAGGGGGGGCGGTGATGTCGTAGACTTGAGCAAGCCTTGGTGTCTCAGAAGTCAAGGTGAGGTTGTTGGAAAAGAGGCTCGAGACGTTCTGGCCCATGATCTCGTGGGGACCATACAGATCCGACACGGTTTTGAAGCCGCGTTTCTGGTCCGGAGTCACAGCGGCTGTGCGGGCAAATCCACCGACAATTTGAATTTCCATCAAGTCCTCTGGTCCATCGTTGTAGTCGAGGTAGCCGTATGTCTTTCCCATGAGGTTGATGGCTTCGTGGAAACGGAAGCGTCCGGCATTTTGGATGGGCGCGTTGGGGAACAGGAATTTGAACACGATCTGACTGAGCTCAACAAGACCTCCACCGTTACCAGTGACATCGATCACCAACTTCTTCTTGCCAGCTGCGGCGGCCTCCTTGAGGAATTTGGCAGTAGAGTTGACAAAGGATTCGACGTAGGGGCCCGTGACTGAGAATGTGGGGATCAAGAGAACCGCCACATCCTGGGTGTCCTTCTCGTTGAGGAAGTATCCGGAAACGAAGTTGTTGGGGTCGCGCACAACTGCCTTGGGGAGCACCGTTGGAGCAGGCTTTCCGGAGGCACCGGAGGACGGAGTGGGAGTAGGAGTAGCCGACAGCAGGGCAGAGGAAGAGGAGGCAGGAGTGGCGGAAGAAGAGGCAATGGCGGACGAGGAAGATGCCTTCTTGGGGATGCAAAGATCCTTGAAGATCTCCTTGCCACTCGCGTAGTCAAAGCTCTTCAACTTGGGGGCGGCCACCGTCTGGGCCTGGCGAGTGGTTCCGTTGCCGAATTCAAAGGTGTAGTTGGACTGGCCGGGCCAGACCGTGGAAACCGCCCATGTACCAGCGGTGGTAGCAGCTCCAATGCCGCTGCGAGCAAAGGTGTGGAAGACGCCGTTGTACAGCGCATCGGGGTCTTGGCTGCTGGCCTTCATGGACTGGCTCTTGAAGAAAGTCTCGGCATCTTCGCCGTCGACCTTGACGACGGGAGAAACCTGGTGCGAGCCGTTCCGGAGAAGGGGAAGATCCTTTGCGGCGTAGATTTGAGGAAGCTCCAGGCCGTCGCTCGACACGGAGACGACGGGCATGGTAATGTGGTAGGTGAAAAGCAACTGGGAGCACATTCCCTGGATGCCAAGATGGCCATCGTGGGCCGAAGAGAGCAGGTTGTGGATGGCGACATCAAAGTCGGTCTGGCTGGCGTACTTGTTGTCGGCTGCCTGCTGTTCGATAAAGTCCAAACCACCAAACAGATCGACAGCAGGCATCAGATATCCGGTAGGGGGGTTCTTGAGGATCTCTGTGGTGGACTGGAACTGCAGGTACTTTCTGGCCTCGGCGAGGAACTCGACGGCTCTCTTGGAGTCGAAGGGGATCGTCTGCAAGCATTCATGCACGAGGTCTCCGGGGAGGTAGGGGTCCACGCCTATTCTATCAGCATATGCAGTCGAACGGAGAGATGGAGATGAAGACATACTCTTTGGGTTCTTGAGATAAGCCGACTTCCATTCCTTGAAAGTATGGCTAAGCTGGGCACAAGGCTCTTGGGGAGCGCTGCTGGGAAGAGCGGCTGTCAGGGTCGAAAGACCGCCGACAATCGCCAAAAGACTGGAGTACATGGTGATTGTGATTGTGATGATTGAAGCTGACTCCAGATTGAACGGCGATGGACGGCATATTTATGTACGTCAGACACGATGCCGGAAGGCTGTTTGTTGATCGCCATCCTGGAGGCTATGTGGACGGCAATAGTGAATAGCATCATGGGCTGTGATTGGAGAATGCGATGGGCGCAGGATGAGCCTGTTGGCTGACTATTATTATGTTCTCGGCCAGCTCACTGCCCGGCCACAGCCATCGGACATCGGGTCCACAGTGTGTATATCACTGCTGGATAGAGTATAATGGCTGCCTCGAGCCTCAATGACAGTTCGACTAGTCTCAACTGTCGGTGTTGTGACTGGACAGCAAACACAAACAGCCTTACTGTGGAGTTGGGGGCCATTTGGCAGTTCATTTCAACGCTGTGACTGAGTATTGGATGGAAGAACCCCTGATGGGTCTTGGGCAAGCAACCTCCGATGGGAGGCCTGACATCGGACCACGAGGATCAGCAATTGAAATCAATTTTGAAATCAAGTTTGAAATCAAGCTTGAAGGATCGAATATTATTAATCGCTCAGACAAAGAAAGAACGAAAGATGTGCTGCCAAGACGAATAGGGGGCATCATGTGATTATGTGTTCTTTGCTCTTCGTTACTTGGAGAATCTACATTTGTTTGCGGTGTATATCGTATTCTACCATTCTCGAGTCTATCCAAAGTATTCTTGATATGATGACATGCAATATGACAGCTGATATAGATCTGTCACAGTGGCTGTTTCACATTCCTCCGATCGGGATATTCACACTTTATCCTCGTCTATGCCAGGCAAAAGCAAGCCACAATTGAATGTCTCCTCATTAAGCATAAAAATATCCCCTATTCTGCCCGGCCTCTTATTCAATAAATCATATAATTTCTCAAGCTTCAGCACTGCCCTGCGGCTTGTCTTCTGGGGTTAGTGTTGTCTAACCGTATCGAGTAATGATGTTCGGGTTCAAGGTTGATTTTTCCCGCGTAAGCAATCATGAAGCAATCATGAATGTACGTAAGAAGTAAAGGAATATGAAACAGGCGCAGAGTAAGCAAGCATAAGCAGTAAGGTGATTTTGTTACGGCAAAATCATATACCAGGCTTTGGGGTTGGTGCTTGATCTGGTCAGTAAATATATTGTTTGGATGAATATATATCTGAACGGTCAGTGGTATGCCATATGTTCATGAATATTCCCATGCACTTACTAAATCTATGCATACATTTCAGTCTCAATATCATCAAATATATATTTGCATAGTAAAACTGCATTTGTAGACCAATGAGTGACCTATGCGACAGCTGGGCACTGTAATCGATCTTGCCGGTTCCGCCATTTTCATGGTCGTGTAGATATCTATGCTGCTAAATTATAGTTATCAGACCCATCGAATAAAGTCGTACATCTGAAAGAAAAACTGGATTATTCTCCATCTTTATTAGTGGTACTCCGTACTGATAACAGTTCAGCCCTATGGATGTTTCACCTGCACAGCGTCGTTAGATGGTTCTTAAATGACGCCACTTACTTATCATTGGCTATTGATAGATATCGTCATTTCAATTTAGATTATCTATGCCTAATATCACATCCATAGTATAAGAAAAGCTCATTATTGCTTGACTAAATTATGTAAATGTAGATTCGGATATCTCATAATTATCCCATGGTATCTTATACGCCAAAAATCAAAGTCAATAAATATACACAGATAAACTAGCCCGGCAACTCAGTCGGCGCAACACGCCTTTCCTCAGAATGTCTCCCCAATTCCACCGGCGCCGGCGCCGTATCATAATGCTGATGCTTCATATCCGGCTGCCAACTCTGCAACTCCGGCACGGGTTTGACATCGCCCGCATCCATTTCCCGGGGCGGTTGAACCGGCGGTTGTGGTTGATTGATAGGCTGCATTGTGGACGATGAGTCTCGTAGTTGCTGACGCGATCTATTCTTTCGTTTCTGGAGGCAGACAAAGCCGAGGGCGCCGATGAGGGCAATACCGGCTGCTGCGACGCCGACGCCGATGCCTGCTTTTGCGCCGGTGGATAGGGAGGATGACTGCGGGGAGGGGGTGGAGGAGGGAGTGGAGGATGCAGTGGCCCATTTTGTGCTGAAGAGAGGCTCGGTCATGTTGATGGGACGGCCGGCGGTGGCGTTGGGTTTGGTTTCGCAGGCTGTAACGAGGTTGTTGAAGACTATCGCAGCATGAGTAAATGTATGCATTGATCAGAGTAGGATGACTTACAGTTGGCCAGCACGACCGAACCCTCAGATTTGGCCAGACAGGAAGCACAGTCAGGGGCATATTTCTGGAAGAGATGCTCGCCCCAATCGCAGTAGGCGTATTCCTTGACCATCTTGCCATCATCGAGAAACCAGGCACGGTTGAGGATGGCGGAGAGGGGAGTGCAGTAGTCGTTGCAGCTGGCGTTGGTGCTGTTGGTCGGATGTTGGACGAGGCAGTATTGGAGGGTCCATTTCATATTGACTAGAGGGTCAGATTCGTTCATGTATGGAGTATAAAGATACCTACAGGTAAACCAGTAGAGATCATTGTCGGTCGATGTATTGTAGGCCGGACTGGTACTCTCGCAGAGCAGGCAGTTGGCCATGTTGGGGTTCGGCTTGGAGGTGTTGAACTGGTCGTCCCAGCAGTCGATGTCCCATCCATGAGTCTTTCCACCGCCGCATGCTGAGCTGCATATCGAGCCGGATGTGACCTCGATAGCCAGTGCAGGGAGGAAGAAGATGGAAGAAAAGAGGATTGAAAGGCGCATGTTGCCTATCTAGCGAAAAGATTCATGAAGAAAAAGGATGAACAAACTCAAGCCGACTGAAGAACAGCGACTGGGATGGTTTTATTATTCTGCAAACATACGTACCACTCTGTGCTAGTTAGCACTAGGCGGATATCCAGGCTGAATCCGAGCGGCTGTCGAGTAACATGGCTGGAGTATATCCACCCGCATCCTCCGCCCCTTTGGGCCCCATTTAGCAGTGTTTAGCGGCATCTAGTGTATGGCTGGTGCATGCTTAGCCCGTTTTCGAGGGACTGTGCAGGAGACAAGGAGGCAATGAAGGATGGTCGGAGATTGTGATTTGACAGACCCCACTTTGATAAGCGAACATGATTCCATTTATATACAGATCGAAGCAGTATAGATCGACATGTATTTGAGTTCATCCCAATTCACTTCCATCGTTCCTCGTCTAATTCCAGTCCTTTTTCCTGCATTAACCCCCGAAACTTTTTATCCCTCTTCAGCTTCTTCCGGTCGATCTTTAATGCCTTTTCTGGTATTAGTGCCAGGTCGTCTGCAGCACACACGCGATAGTCTTGCGATTCAACGCGTTTCTTCATGCGTCGGTTCAGTCGGTCGCTGAGTTTTTCTTCGATGATTTGCTTCAGTTTCTTTCCGTCGATGAGGGTATTTTTGATTGCGTCTGCTTCGGATACGTTAAGGTATGGAAGGCCGATGTAGGATGGGTCAGTTACGCTTTCGAGACGGTCTTTGGAGGGTTGGTCATTGGAGTGGCGCAGGTCGAAGAGGAGGACGTGGAGTCTGTACCAGAGTGTAGGTGAAATGGACGTATCTTGCAAGTTGGACAGGGTGATACAGTCACTCCTTTCAGAGTCCATTTTCTGTAATTTATTCATTGTATATGAATGATAAATGGTATGAATGTTGTGATGTATACTTCATTCATCCATCAAAATCAATAGATATTCACTCCATCCTCTAGTATATATACCCTCATCTTTCCTATTTCCTCCTTCCTTTCCTTCCTCATCATCTCTTTTCTTTATCTCTTTCCATACGACCAGGAGTTGTACGTCAACAACATCCTCTCTATTCGACAGTCAACTGCACACAATGGTCGACTGGCTGTTCCATGGATCTCACGATGATCTACTGCATGTTGGATCCACAAGAGAGATGGTCTGGCAGACTCTACTTGTCTTGCTTAGATACTGCAATTACAACACGACACGTTTGGCGGAAAGTACTATCACAATATATTGAGTTCGAGTCCAAGATAATTCTGGATGGTCATTGACTGACTCAACATAGTCCATCATACTCCGATGTGGATCACGAGTCAAACCCGGATTAAGGGTGCCCTAGAGATCAAAGATCTCTGCAATGGCTTTGGTGGTCTAGATAGACATGCAAGGTACGTCAGAACAACTGCTCAATGCTCAAACGAATATACTAACTCGATATTACAGAAACAATCTCCACGCTCGCACAAGCATAGCTTCGACGGCTTGGCTTGGCTTATGCTGTCAAGACTTATTCAATTACCAACCGAGTATATCGTCGGCATTCTTTGTGCGACGACTGCCATGCTCAACTGGGCCGTCGTCTTGTGCGTTCCTGCAAAGTATTTATTAGCCCTACACTTGCATCGCTCTGGCTAACGCATTATGGGATAGGTTCATTTGAGTCATAAATGGGGGTGTCAAATTGATCTCGAATAGCGTGCACAGTCTGCACACCACCCGATGGGCGAAGTCGATGCATCTCCGTCCTTTGCAACAAGACCTGATGAACTAGTGCATTATTAGCTGGAATACATGCAGACGCGCAGCAAGAACAGCCATATTGGCAGCACATTGTCCAGCACGTCTTTGTGCTTGGGTTTCTGTGCCAATCGAAAGGCACAGTGTGACGGTGTTCGAGGTATGTCAACGCTGATTTCCTCCCTATGTCGATATAAGACTAACTTCCTGCAGATCGAGACAAAATTCTCGATTCCAAACGAATTTTTCCGGTTTCGTAAAGAGTTCCCCTCAAACTAGGGCGATGCGACAGGCGATGCCAGATTTCCATCTGATACTGCTGATGGCTATTCCACATGGACCACACAATCGCAAGCCAAGCGATTACACTGTCATATGATGGCTCATCTTCTGGAAATGCAATAGTACCTCAACGGTGTTATTGCAGGCACATTTATCCGGCATCAGTGCCAACTTCAGGCGCGAGAATTGAACAGTATTCTCCAGGTATGCCATATCCATAGTCTATTCATGCCAAGTCTGACGAAGGGCCCTTGAGCAACGCAGAAAACACGGCCATGTTTGCAATACCGATTGCATTTACTCCCATGAGGTCACTACATGTCCCATTGACCTACACGAGCTTAACTTCCATCCTATTATACTCCATGAGAAGGACGCGGTGTTCTCCGCATCAGCTCGAGGTCAATAAGGTCGGTCACCCGAATGACATGATACTTCGGGATCCAGTTGCCATGCTAAAGTTTAGCATGGTCATTAAAGTCATTGAGATCATAAAGTGCCGGCACTCAGTCTAGACTGGGTCCGTGACAAGGTTTCAAGACTTTCTATAATTGGTTTCGTTGCGGATTACATTTTGTTTCCTCTGGAGTCTTGAGAAATTTGCCTTGATACCAAGTTCTCAAGCTCAGTTATGGGGCTCACAATCCATAGGGATATCCACTTAACGATCGTCAGTTCAAAAAAAAAAAAAAAAAAAGTTCAACTCATAATAGAGTAAATGCAAGAACAGTGATACCCCGCCGGAATACCCCCGTGCACGACCGGAAATAAAATCCAACCCCGCATCCAACCGACTCGGGATACTTTCCACGATTGCGGCTTATCATTTTATACGCTTATACCTCAAGAGTCTACTAATAGCAGATACAGTAAGCATGGAAATTAAACAACAACAAACGCGATAGGGACTTGATCCACAGACATAACACGCTGTCATAAGCAAGGAAGATGGAAGGAAGGCTGAGTATACGGATGGTTCCGATTGGTCGAATTGTATACGGAAATTCTCCATCTGAGAGCCATAGACTTGAGCCATTGAGTTAGTCGTTTCGCTAAGAGTTACAATGAGGGGTTGACGCTATCAGCTACCGAAGATAAATAGGAGTACAGTCCACCATTTCCCTCCAGATCACAGCTAAATAATATCAAAGTCACCATGCAGACTAAACCCACCCTCGTCTTCGTCCCCGGGGCCTGGCACTTCCCCAACTCCTTCGACCTCGTCCGCCCCATCTTCGAGGCCCACGGATTCCCCACCGAAGCCGTCGCCAACCCATCCATCGGCGCAGAACCACCCACCAAATCGGGCACCGATGATGCAGCTAACCTGCGGACTGTGCTGAGCCGATTAATTGAAGATGAAGGAAAGTCTGTCGTTTTAATCGCGCACTCCTACGGAGGTACTATCGCCTCGAACGCGAGTGAGGGACTGGGAAGCATACAGCGAACGAAAGAGGGCAAGAATGGGGGTATTTCGCTGCTGATTTACCTGGCTGCGTTTGTTCTGCCAGAGGGGCAGAACGTTGTTGATGGCTTGGGTGGGAAACCGTTGCCGTGGATGCGTTCGGATGTCAGTATACCTTCATTATAACTATATACGGTTATTAATAGTATAGGGCGACTACTCCTACTCCTCTGACCAGGAGAACGTCTTCTACGCAGATGTGGACCCCGAACTGCAGCAAAAAGCAATCAGCCAGCTCAGCCACACATCCATAAACGCTTTCCTGACACCAATCGCGCATGAACCGTCCAAACACATGCGCACTGGCTATTTCTTCTGCGAGCAGGATCAGGCACTGATGTTGCCTTTGCAGGAGTCTTTCTGCTCTTTGCTGGAGACGGGGAGTAAGGAGGCCTCGCTCCCTGCTCCGGTCAGGGCGTCGCTGCCCAGTTCGCATTCTCCGTTTTTGAGTATGCCGGAGAGGACAGTCGAGACTATTGAGGGGATGATTAGGGAGATTTAATGTGATAGATTCATCTTGGAGTGGGTTTTTCTATTCTGCAGCATGTCTATTTATGATATTAAAATGTTGATAAACAGATTCTTCTACAGATTAACACTGAATACATACTTAGAGTCTACTCTCTCTCGAGGGTGGGAGTCATTTTGCTAGAGATATAGTGGAAGGAGTGCGATGTTTGTTGGGATGAACATCGCACATACGTAGTACTTATAGGACTGATGTGTATTATCCATAATGACTTCACTTATCTTAAGCAGACCACGCCCTACGTATGTCATTGAATGATCATTGTCTGTCATCTATCTCTCGTCAGACTGAACAATCTCAATCTTATAATCCCCAAACTTCCGACTGGAAACCTTCTTCTCAAACAGAATGTCCAACTCCTCAAACGTCCTCCCCTTGGTCTCGGGCATACAGAAAAAGCAAAAAACAAGACATATCGCACTCAGTCCCGAGAACAGGAAACCAAGTTTTCCGCGCCAGTTTGCTTCATCCTCGTTCATCGCGTACGGGATCGCGACTGCGAATACGACGGACCAGATGAAGCAGCTCACCGTGGCGAGGGCGATGGTCGCACTGCGCAGTTTGGTTGATGATACTTCTGCCAGCAGGACGTAGCAGAATGGGCCGAGGGTGAGGTCGTAGATGAAGTTGCAGGCGAGCATAAGGGCGCACTGAGCCCAGACGGGGCTGTTAGTTTGGCGAGGCGCAAAGTCGAGTGTTGCAATGATGAAAAGGAGGATGGCGAGGGCGGAGCAGCCGAATAAGTAGACGGTTCTTCGACCGATGTAGGAGAGTAACGGCCAGGAGATGATTGTGCCGAGTAAGCCCAGTGCTGTCAGGCCGAGATTCATGGAAAAGGCATCCGAGGAGTCCAGTCCGGCGACTTCCATGAAATGCACGGCGTAGTTGATGAAGAAGACATTGCCGGAGAAGGACTGCATGTCGTATGCCATGACGCAGATAATCAAGCGACGCAGATTTGTCCCTTTGAAACAGTCGCGATAGTTGAATTTGTTCTCGTGGCCGAAACTCTCTTCCAGTCTGAGTGTTTCTTTGATATGCGCCAGTTTCAGACTCACATCGACATCGTTCGTTGCCAGGCGAGTCAGCGATCGTGCTGCGCTATCATATTTCCCCTTCTTGCACAGCCAGTATGGCGGATCAGGACAGAAGAAGATCAGCAGCAGCACGATCACAGGCAGAATCCACTGCGTCGCGATCGGAATTTTATACGACCAAACGCTCTCTATCGACTCTGTCCCCTTGAGAATCCCCGACGCTATGAGCGATCCAATCGAAAACGCCAAGTTCGTCATGGACGCAGCGAAACCCCTCAACGCCAACGGGGTGACCTCACCCACATAGGCCGACGCACAGATCGGATAAAACGCGATGATACACCCGTTGATGAGCTCGCCCACAAACAGCTGTGCCGGTGTGTGGCTGAAAAACTGCAGAAAGATAAATGCGATGGACAAGATCGAGCAGACGGCCATCATGCGACGAGGCCCGAAGCGATCGTACGCGAAGCCGGAACAGAGAGCGCCGATGATGGCACCGACGTTGTTGGCGTAGTTGAAGGCTGAGAGCCAGCGGGCGGCGATGATATATTCGCCATTATAATTGTAGCCATATGTGTGTTTAAAGGCGTTGAGGCCGACGAGACTGCGCACGATGCCTCCATCCTATGATCTATTAGCATGTACCGTTTATAATTATAAAAGACATACGATTCCTTTGAGAATAGTCGCTAGATTGATAAATAACCCCCAAGCAATAGCAGGCCAATACAATCTGGCTGCATCCCAAAAACCCAGCGAATGTTCGTCTTCGGTAAACTGAAGCGATTTTTCGGCCTCATCGGCAGCGACAGGCACAGCCTGCACCAGGGCGGGTTTTTCAGACAGCGACATTTTTAAAGATTATTTTCTACATTGAGGGGTTTGAGAAGATTTCAGAAATACCTGCGCTCAAGGTCCTTGTATTTAATCCAATCAAACGCGTGCATTAATCAGATGTTGCATCTAAAGTCTTGGTGTCTTGGTCTCTTGGCCCCCCACTATATAAGAGACGGAGGACGCCGCTAGATGCTCTTGACATGCTCTGTCACCAGGCATTCAAAGTCGCTTGTTCCATAATAAATGGTGTTTCCATCATCGGGCGACTGACCGGTGCTCAATTTATCCCCATACTGCCAGTATAAATCAGCAGACACGCCGGTCGCGTTCAACGCCGTCTTTTGCCACGGCGATTCCAGGTTGCAGTGGTCGGATGTGACGCCGTATTCTTCAAACAAGCACGGTTTGCCGGCTGCTGCACACGCAGCGCCATGAGAAGTTACCCAGCCGTTGCCAAAGGAGTTGGGGACGCCCCCTGTTCTTGTTAGTGATGCAGTGCAGATTAGTAGGTGCACTTACAGCTAGAAGGATAGAGATGGAATGTCCCAAAATCAATATCCTTGATACCCAAGTTCTTGGTAAAGTTCAATCCCTCGCTGTATCCGAATGGATAGCTGCCATCAGACTGGATATCAAGACCGAAGCCCTCATCGCCAATGGCGACCAAATGGTTCGCGTCCAGCGACTTGATATACTTGCTCGTCTTCGCGATCCAGTTATACAACACGTCCGTGTTGCATCCATTGCAGCGTGGCTCATTCGCCAATTCCCACGCAAAAACAGCAGTCGATTTCGCATAGCGCGACACCACAGCCTTGATATACTTCTGGTATGCAGCCTGTATCTTAGTGTTGGTATACCACCCCGTCTGATCTCCCCCGTAGGCGGAGGTATACGCCTCCATGCCGCCGTAGTCACTCCAGCTGTTCACAAAGTTGATAATCAGCTTGATCCCGTGTTTCTCAGCAGACGACACAACGTAATCCAGTCGCTGCAACCCATTTGGGCCCGTATTGATCTGCGACGTCCCATTGGCGTGATACTGGAACCAGACTTTGTCGTTGCCCGGAATAGAGTTGACGTCGTTGAAGCCCCAGACACGGAGAATTTTGAGGCCCGACTCGCTCATGTGTTGAAAGACGAGGTCGACATCATCATTGTTGGTCAGGAAGCCAATCCAGTAGGCATTGGAGCCGGCATAGTAGCCTTTTTTGTTGTCGATGGTGAATTGGGTTCCCGAGGTGCTGACGAAGGAGGCAGAGGCAGAACCAGAGGGGGAAGGGGCAGGAACAGCCGAGGTAGAACCAGAAATAGAGGAAGAAGAGGCAGTAGAAGCTTTCGGAAGGGCAGCAGCCAGTGCTGCGAACGAGAGGAGGGAGAGAAGCTTCATGGTTGCGTGTTGACTGTTTGTTGACTGTTTGGTTGTGTTGGAAAAATAAGATACAAAGATGAGTAAATATATAACTAGATCGGCGGAGGGGGACCTCCGTGACGGATTTGGACGTTACAGAATGCTTTATGTTGATCACTTCATCTCCGCACCGAAAGGGGAAATGTTTCATCTTGATAACTACGAAATAATAACAAGTAACAGATAGACATCTACGACTACGGCTTCCTCTCATCCTCCCGCCAATGTCGCTTCTCGGTCACGTCGACTCCCAACCACAACATATCCGGTCTACTATAGTGACCAACAGCATCGACAAAGTGACGACTTGACAGCAACATATCCAGGTCCAGATCAGCATAAATAATCCCTTCTTCGGTCGGTGGTAACGCCTCGGACAGCCGTCGCCCATCCGGCCCGATGATAGCAGAACACCCTCCCCCAGCAACACCAAACATCCCCCCTCTATCTTCATCTTCTCAATCCCCTTTTCCCTCATCACAGCAGTCGTATGGAACACAAACGTTCCCGACTCAACTGCGTATGTCTGCGATAAACTCAGACACCCCTCGCTTGACATCCCCCACAACGCCTCACCCCCAGGATGAGGATGCAGAGGCGGCCAAGCAGCGATATGAAACTCCTCTCGCTGTCGCATCGTGTTATACTTGAGCAACGGCTGGATATGTTCCCAGCACGAGAGCGCCCCGACATTCCCAATACCATCAAGCGCAGTCACATTCAACAGACTGCCTCCCGATGCATCCCCGAATATCGTCCGCTCCATGTGTGTAGGCTTAAACTTTCTCCGCCGCATCACGATCTCCCCTGCGTTATCGATGGTACACTGTGCGATGTAGACGGAGTTGCCGTCATTCTCGGAGAATCCGAGCGAAACAGCGATGTTGTTCTGAGCTGCTGCGTTGCAAATCTGTCGTATCTCGTCCGAGTCGTAGGAGAGGGAGTTTTTGATGTACAGTCTCGCCAGCTCCATATCTACCGGCCGAGCCCTGCTTTATTAGCGGATAACACTTTAGAGTAGTAGATGGACGCCAACCAGATCCACGCTGGATATCCCGGAATCCAACATTCAGGAAAGGTAATCAGCTGGGCGCCATGGTTGGCAGCCTCTTGAATCAGCCGACAGGTTTTGGCCACGGTGGCACCGAGATCGAGCCATTCGGGTTCGTGTTGCGTGACAGCGACGCGGATCGATTTCGATGTGGCCATTTTGATGATCGTGATGTTTATTTTGAATTTGATGGTCTGTTTTGATGGGGGATGGGGGTGGATTGGGAATCACGGCCGGTGAGCGAACAGCGTAAGCCGGATATATGGATATATTACCCCGCATTATATCTGGTCTTTACACGACACTAACTACTCTGACATGTTTTGAACGGCCGAATCTAGCCTACGGTAGTTATCATGTCTTATCTTGGCTTAATGGCCACTCAAATCGCAGCAACAACCTGGGGTTGTAGACACTAGAACCAGATATAGCACAGCCCCAGCTCAGCCACACACAACCCAACGGTAGGCACCCATCCTAAGGCATAAATTCGGATAACCGACTCGGAACAAAAGCAACCATGAAACTGCTTCCTCTCGGCTCCGTCGACTGTTTGCTGTCACCTCCGTATGTTCCGTAACGACCGGACCCGAAACGCCAGAACCAAAAGAGTAATGTCCACGTTGTGTTCTGGAAGCATCGACAATCTTAACCTGTTCAGATCTTATCCGGTCATGTGAGGGGATCACATGATGCACTAGTGACTAATGGTTTGGGGTGGTTAGGTAATCAGGGACTGAAATTATCCGAATCTCGGCAGTTTGGCGGGATTTTAGCGGAAACGAGATCGATTCTGGGGATTCCTGGGGTTGACACTGACATCTGTCACTACAGGATGGGGGGCAATATTCAATATACGATCGTGTTTATATTATTGTCAAAGTGTAAATAAGAAACAAGAAATAAGAATACGATCAACAGTTCCTGAGATTAAAAGTAAAAATACAAAAAGTAAAATAGACGAAACCTTGATGACCTCACAACCGATTCCAGAAAACTCTGAAGCTGAGTCAGCCGCAAGTGCATTTTTCCGGATGCAATCAAGGGATGCACATGCATTCGGTAATGAATGCAGTACATACTATGTAGATGATTGGATGCAGTAAGATCAAACAATAGTTAATAAATAATAACCAATAATCTCAGTACAGCGTAAAACATGGACGGGTGAAATGAAGGCAGGGAGAGCATCACAGGATGATGCCGGTGGCGTCGTGCAAAGCTTGTTCTGGTGGCGTCCACAGGGGATGAAGTCGGCTCGGTCGGGATGGATTCGGCATCTGGTCACTGTTGAAACTTTTGTTGATTGATAATAATCTGTATGTTTCTACGATTTCTACGACGATGATATCAAGAACAGGATGCTGTACGATGATGCATTACCCCATACTCCAGACTCCGCAAACCCTGCATGAGGCCTCACCGGCGACTGAATCGGGCATTGCCACCCCTCATCTCCAGCTCTCCATCTTCTCCGGTTCTCCAGGTCTCCGTTCGTTTCCGCAATCCCGACGATTTTCCGAGTGGGGAAACCCGAATGCAGCACAATATACAATAATAGACGATGAATGCAAATAATTTTTATAATAATAACAATACGAATGGAATGGAATGCTCTGGTAGAATATAATAAATAAAAAGGACGATAGAGGACACGCAGAAAGATGCAACCACGGAACCTCATCTCCACTCTCTCTCTTCTCCTCCACGGGGAGCCGACGTGGCCCCGATTCTTTGCCTCTTCTCACTGGACGTCGCCGTCGGCTTCGGCCGGTTTTTCTCCATCTCTTCGTCTGTCTTTCTCCCGGACGCTGCCCGACACATCGTCATCTCGGCTCGTTTCTCGTGCTGAGTTTTCGCCCTCGTCGACTATACCCCCGTTAAAAGTCCGGCTGAAAACGGGCTTAAAAAGCGCTCAACGCCCTCCTTTTCCGTCTGCATTCGATCAGCAGTCCAGTCTTTGACAGCAGGCTTCCACTCGTCTGTCTCTTTTTCTCCTTCTTTTCTTTTTCTCTTTCCCTTCCTCATCCATCTCTACTGTTTACTCCTACTGCCACACCTACTACTACTCTACTTTCTCACCATGGGCCTCGAAACTTCTGCCCACCATGGCGAGTCCATCTCGGCCGCCCCTCCTCAACTGTCCAGCACGGACTCCTTCGACAACAAACCGTTGGACCGTGGTGTTGACACCCCTATCCCCCCGCGTTACCCTCCGCGCCTTCGTCATGGGCACTTTCGTCTCCATGGGAGGCATGCTTTTCGGTTACGACACTGGTCAGATCTCTGGTTTCGAAGCCATGACCAACTACATGCAGCGTTATGCTGAACATACCGGCCCGGGACCTGAGGACTATGCCTTCAGCAACGTCCGGTCTGGCCTGATCGTCTCTATCCTGTCCATCGGTACCCTCATCGGTGCCTTGGTTGGTGCTCCTGTCGCTGATTACATCGGTCGTCGCTGGTCCATCTCCATCTGGTGTGTGATCATGATGGTCGGTCTCGTCGTCCAGATCTCTGCCCCCTCCGGTAACTGGGTCCAGATGGTCCTGGGTCGTTGGGTCACTGGTCTTGGTGTTGGTGGTTGCTCCCTCGTCGTTCCCATGTACCAGGGTGAGAGTGCTCCTCGTCACGTCCGTGGTGCCATGATCAGTTGCTACCAGCTCTTCGTCACCTTTGGTATCTTCCTCTCCTACTGTATCAACTTGGGAACCAACACCATGACGGGTACCGCCCAGTGGCGTATCACTTTGGGTTTGACTTTCCTCTTTGCTATCATGCTCGGTGGTGGTATGGCCTTCTTCCCTGAGACTCCTCGTTTTGAATACCGCCACGGCAAGGTCGACAGTGCTCGTCGTACCATGTCTAAGCTCTATGGTGTCCCTGAAAACCACAAAGTTATCATCAACGAGCTTGAGGAGATCGGATACCAGCTCGAGGCTGAGCAGGCCGAAACCCAAGTCTGGCACGAGTTCATCACTGCCCCGCGCATGTTCTACCGTATCATGTTGGGTATGGCCCTCCAAGCCTTGCAGCAGCTTACCGGTTCCAACTACTTCTTCTACTACGTGAGTCTCCCTCTTTTTGGTTCCCTCCCGCACCCATTCCCCTTCCGTCCTAGCCCCGTCCGCACTTGGCTTAGCGCATGCTAACCTCAACACCAGGGTACCACTATCTTCCAAGGTGCCGGTATCTCCAACAGCTTCATCACCCAAGTCATCCTCGGCGCCGTCAACTTCGGCACAACATTCGGTGGTCTCTATGTCGGTGAGAACTTCGGTCGCCGCAAGGCTCTCATCATTGGTGGTTTCTCCATGTTCGGTCTCTTCATGATCTTCGGCTCCATCGGCCACTTCCTCCTCGACGTTGAGAATCCCACCAACACCCCCGCCGTCGGCAAGGGCATGATTGTCGTTGCCTGCTTCTATATCGCAGTCTACGCCATGACCTGGGCCCCTCTTGTCTGGGCTATTTGCGCAGAGCTCTTCCCATCCAAGTACCGTGCCAAGGGTATGGCGCTGTCGACCGCTTCGAACTGGCTCTGGAACTTCCTGATCGGTTTCTTCACCCCCTTCATCACTCACGACATTGACTTCGCTTACGGCTACGTCTTCGCCGGCTGCATGTTCGTCGGCGCTTTCATTGTCTACTTCTTCGTCATCGAAGGTCAGGGCCGTACCCTCGAGGAGCTCGACTGGATGTACGTCCACAAAGTCGCTCCCTGGAAGAGCAGCAAGTTCGAGATCCCCCAGCGCGATATCCTCGGCGAGGACCGTGCCCAGCATACCCGTAAGGGCCACGAGTCGTACCATGCTGAGAACGCATAGTCGTGCTTTGCTTTGTTTGAGCTTTTTCGTTGTGATTCATTAAAACGGAGTTTTGTATATTGTGGGCTGGCTGGCTGGTCGGACGGTTGGGTGCATTTTCTTTTGCATATTATTGCATACCTTTGATATCCTATTGTTATGATTTAGATGTTTATAGACGCAATGATATCACTTCATTCAAGACAATATTTCTATTCTACCTTGGACTCGTAGCTGGGATAAGAATAAGTGTAAACTTCGCCGTGACAAAGCCACAAAGTAAGAATGCCTTGCCGAAACTCTAACCTACGGAATCCCGAACTTTCTACATCTTTTTTGACGTTGTTTTTACAAGTCCATAGATATATGGATGCAATGGTATCTTTTCACCAAGAGGTAACTTAGATTGACTGTTCGGTAAATACATGAAGCTGTGTAGCTCCAAATTGCAGCTTGTCCGAGTCGGTACCCCCATCAGTACAGTTTTATCTTCTACGTAACACCTGCCAGGCTATTTTTTCATTCGTTCTGATGTTTCAAATACCATTAAATTGTCTACCGATCTATATGGAAAACAAAAAATGGCATCAAGTCCTCGCTATTCAACACGAAGCTTCCCACTGAAAGGTTATGGAGAACCCTGAGTCCGTGTTCTTCAAGTCACAAACCACATTCTCACATCACAACCAATTCCGTGGCCTGGCAGACGACTCTCTATTAAAAAGGTGCTGGAGATCTCAGATGTATTCAGTAGCCCACGCAAGACCCAAAAATAGGTTCTGGTCAATTGGAAACGAGCTACCGTTAAATGTTCGCCAGCTATGTCTTCTTTCTAGGGGATAAAGCAACTGTCACTTGAAACGTGCGGGTATCGCAAGCAAGCTTCCATATCGCAGGACAGCCCGTCTAGATGTCACACTGCTCCCCAGCCATGTTCTGGCCCAAGATACAACGGGTGTCTCTTGGCAAGCAGTGTGGGAAGTATCATTGAAACCTCGGGGAACAAGTGGTGAGATCGCCAACAACCTTTCAGGTATACGATGAGGAGATAAACGGGACCATTTGGCAGTTCAGCAATAAAACTTGTACAATGATCCCTAGTTAGCGAGACGAGGTAGAGAACTTGGTTGAAGATGTTCGGACATTACCATTTAAACACTCACACTCAGATCGATTCAATAGCCCTGTTGTTAATTATCTAGCCAGCAGCAGCTACATCTCCGGTAACAAGGGCAGAAGATTGCAGTGCTATTGTCTTGTCCAGAAAACTTCATTGAAAGGTCATGGGAATCGTTAGGGACGTTGAAGACTGAGAGAGAGACTGAGAGGGGTATATGTGAGATGTGTAAGAGACTGAAAGCCAGACATTGATTCTCCTAACATGGAAAAGAGAACATCCGCGGCTCTCCATGACATGTGAGGAGACCGCTGGACACAGGTTTCTTTCTACTTCCTCTAATCACGATCAGAGTTAGGGTATTTCCAGGGATAAACTTGGTGCAGCCCACGAATTTATTAGATGACGTAAAGACAAAAGTAATCTCGGCGTATCCATCACGGCTACTGCATTGAAAGCGTATAAGATTCTCCGTGCCATCAATGCTCTCCCTTGTATGGTCCGCTGGCGGGGAACGCTCGGGGCTGAAGTCAATCAAATCAAGATTTGACTCTGAAGAGCAAGATAGAACATACAAGCGATATAAACCTATCCCTGGCAAAGGCAAATTGGGCAGGACGGGGTCTGGTCATCGAGAGATATGGAATGAACTCAATGCGAAGAGAAGTTGCATACTCACGACAGCCAGCCCATTCGGCTGCTTTGTCATATAATTCATCTACCATTCTTTCCAGGTTTGGAACGAGACCTCGCGCTTTCGACAGTTAATATATCTCAAGGGGATGGGTGGCTGACCTTACCTTGATAGTGGTTTCGCCACGCTGGGAGGGCTGGACTGCGGCTGACATGCTGGAGAATGTCTGCCTCTCAGGACAGCAGACAGTCAGTCCTCATCGCACTTCTACATATGCAGGGCAGTTGAATACCATGTAAATACTCTTTGAATTCAAATATTCGCTCGTATGTCGTGTGGATAACCTATAAATCTCCAGGAACTAATGGGGATATTACTACGACAATACTCGGTTATACTCGATTTCTAGTTGGACAATGACCAAACAAATAATGATTTGTTCATCTACCAACCTACAAGACGTTGTTAATAACTAGGCGAAGTTCTATATGCTGTTTGAGAGACGAGAAGAAATGTTGGACAGCGCACTGCCATGCCGATTGAGTGAATAGCAAGTGAAGACTTCGTTTGAACTGGAGATGTCCTCATTGGGTATCATGAACATAAAATATCTCTCCCCGCTTACATCTATTATTTCTTCAGTCCAATGACCGCCAGGTTTCGCGGACTTAGGCTGTAGTCAAACACCGGCTGGACCCAGCAATCTTTGATCGAGTCCTGCTCACGAAGAAATTGCCACCGATCCACAACAATGATAGCCTCAACGAGCTGAGAGCTGAAGGCCATTAAGCTCCACACGATACTTAAGTGTTTCCTCGCCGGTTGGTATTGATTCTCATAGCAGTGAATGTCCTCATCGGTCAGGGTAGCAATCTGCTCCTGCACCCGGGACCCATATATCGGATCTCGACTCATCTTGATAGTCGCAGCGCGAAAATATGTAGTAAAAGATTGGAAGGCGGATTTGGGCAATTTTCCAAGGATAATCGAGTTCGCTCTTTCTTCCGGAATAGAGTTGCTGGGCAGAACGCTGCGATCGACGAGAATACGTTGTAGCAGAGCACGAAAGAAATGACGGGTAAAGGACATTTCACTGTCATTGTAACCCCAGTTGTATGGGGCTTGAACGGCTAATGCGCGGGCGGTAATGTTAAGCTTCATGCCGGTCGTTGCGCCGGGACTTCGGTATCTCTCGTAGTATTTAGACATGGGAAATCCGTGCGGGTCGTATGATGTGCCAGTCTCTTCCAGTCGAGGGTGGAGGGATTGAATGATAGGGAGGTCACATGTGGATGGACCGAGGCGTTCAGTCAACAAATTGTAGCAACACCCGATCATAGCGACGGCCACGATCGAAGGGTTCATAACGAGAGATCGGATACCATGGTGAACAAGGTTTCCGCAAGAGTGAAGGGAAACGACCATCAATCTAGCAGCGCTCTCCTCTTTTCTCTGCTCATCGAAAGCTCCAGCAGAGGATGGATGAATAACGTGGCTGATAATGGGCTCAAGATAGCCGTCTTGGATTTCATGCTCGATATAGCTGAGTGTACCACGAGTATGAACCTCTGGTGTCGGCAGCCTTTCTTGTGATGGAGCTTTGGTGGAGGGTCCGAACAGCTCGTCGGGTTGAAGCCTCATTTCGCCTAGCATTTCGACAAAAGGAACATCTTCCAGAATCTGCGGGCTTTCTATTGTCGAGTTGGGCGCTTCCATTGTTTCAGAAGCAATCTGCTCTGAAGTCAAAATGTAGCTGTCGGATGGTTTGTTCTTGTGAGAAGATTGAGCCTTCGGGTCCTTTGCCAACTTGGCTCGAACATCCATGTTTTTGGCACCGCTGATGTACTGATGCTTGCGCTCAATCGCGATGATATGCTTGTCGTATGGTGGACTGGCCAGTGTCCGTCCAAGATAGTTCTGTCCAGAACCGAAATCGACAATGTGAGTGACTGGCTCCCCTCGGCGCTCGTTGACAGTGTTCGATAGGGATGCGACATATTGAGAAAGGCATTCAACCTCGTGTACTTTTTTTCGGTTCATATGCATAGCAACTTGCTTTGGTAGTTCGACAGTCTTCGATGATGAAGTGCATATTTCTCGTCTGAGTGCCAGACGGCGAATGTTGAAAATGTAGTCTAAAAGGCTCTGGGGAGGGAATGCTGCTCCATTCCAAGTACGGCTGCTTTGATCTACATCGCCGGCTCCTCGTAAGGGCTCAATATCCTCTCTTAAAAGTAGCTGAATGATATCTTGGGTATCATGCTGTTCAAAAAACGCCCTCCAATCTTCTGGCAGTATTGTCGTATACAGATCGGGCTCGCGGGTCAAAAAGTCAACCATGTGGACCCCACCGCACAAATTCATGAAGAGCACCGATGTGGTGGAGAAGGACAGAAGGGCCTCAATGTAGGCATCGGGGCTTGCCCATGCCTCGGAGATAGGCAAGGGGCGATCGGAAGCCATGTGAAATGGTGGATGTGAAGCATTTCACTAATCCCTTTAAAATTCTTCGTCCCGGGAAGCCATAATTTATGGAGATTTTGATGCGCTGCTGACTCATCGTCAGCACCATCAGCCCTTAATATAATAGATTTCCTCTCATCTGCATTCCCAACTGCCCGTTTGCATTGAAGCAAGAATTAGATATTAAAAAAATACTGGGATGTAAAATTGCTAGGGAGGGAAGGAGGCTAAGGAGAGGCAGAGGCGGGCGATGAAGATGGCTGGAGAACCTGTAGTACGAGGGTTGGATGGAGATGGTTGAATAGGTACTCTACATCAAAGAGAAAGAACATTCGATTTATAAACAGTCTAATCAAAAACTAACTTCAAGTCTCTATAAGATCATCTTCCTCCTTCACCCCCAGGCGACTACCACTTTGTCTTGCCCAAAGACTTTGATACTTCCCACCCCTTGCCAGCAGCGCCTCATGCGTTCCTCTCTCCACAATCCGTCCTTCATCCAGAACCAGAATCTGATCAGCACTTACGACAGTCGACAATCGATGCGCGATGACAAACGTTGTTCGTTTCGTTCTCAATCTATCCAACGCAGACTGGATTTCCGACTCGGTGTTGGTATCCACCGCACTTGTCGCCTCGTCGAGAAGGAGAATCGGCGAGTCTTTGAGGAATACTCGGGCGATTGCGATGCGCTGCAGCTCGCCACCAGACAATTTGACTCCCTGCTCTCCGACCTTTGTATCGTAGCGATCGGGGAAGGTGAGGATCCTATCGTGAATGGCTGCTGCGCGGCACGCAGTGAAAATCTCCTCATCGCTAGCTGATGGTCTCGCATAGCGCAGGTTCTCCATAATCGAAGCATTGAAAAGGAGAGGGTCTTGGGGAACAACCCCGATGGCCTCGCGAAGAGAGCTCAGCGTGACACCACGAACATCATGTCCGTCGATCTCGACCCGTCCGGAGGAAACATCATAGAAACGGAGCAGTAGTTTGAGAATAGACGATTTCCCGGATCCAGTCATACCGACGAGTGCGACGGTCTCTCCCGGTGAGGCAGTAATGTTGACATCCGTCACGGTTGGCTTGCGAGGGTCATAGGAGAAATGCACATGGTTAAACGATACATGGCCATCAACAGACCCAAGATCCTTTGCGCCTTCTTGATCATTGACACTCGACTTCGTCTGAAGCAGAAGCAAAAGTCGCTCTGCATCCACAAGCTGCGACATAAGCCATCTATACTCCGCCGAGAGATACATCAACGGGTAAATAAGCGTATCCCAATACTGGAGAAAAAACACAAAGTCACCTGGAGACGAACGGCCCTGCGAGATCTCAAACACCACCAGGCACGCGAGAATGAAGAACGTAGAAGGAACCATCGTTTCAAGTATTGCCTTTCCGTATGCATCGCGCTGCCCGAAGCGCCTGTTCGCTTTGAGCTGGGAATCGACAGACTTGCTGAAACGAGATCGCTCGAAGAAGAACCGGTTAAAATAGGAGACGGTCTGCCAGCCTTGGATAGCCTGGTGCATGACGCGCGTTTCGTCTCGTTGGGCTTTTGTGAGCTGACGCCTGGTGTCGATGTTCCAGTTGGATGTAATGACCTCAACTGTGATGTAGGCAATGGACGCAACCACCATAGCCAGCGACGCATAAGCATTGAACTTCCAATACAGAATACCAGACGCAATAACCAAATCAGCTATGGTGGGAAGGATCTCCTTAACAGCCGACTCGAGTAGATTTGTCAACGATTCTCCCTGCTCGACGGCCTTCATCACCTCGGCCGAATCGCGCTGGGAATGAAAATCCATGGATAGGTTCAGAACATGGCTAAACGCTGCATTTGTGATCTGCCGATAAGAGAATTGCTTGATGGGAATCGTGACCAGGGCAAGAATCAACCCCAGCCCAGCGTCATTGCTGAGTAGGTCCAATACCACCCAGATCCCGAGTGCCTTGAAAGGGGCTTTATTTGCGAGGATATCATCCGTCACGATACCCAGTTGCCGGGGTATAAGGACATTTAGTAATCGGATAGCTGCAACACACAAAAGGCTTCCTAAGATACAGAGCTGCACTTTCCTGTCTTTTCGAGGGATGAGGTAGGGTAGAAAGATGGAAAAGTCCTTGATGTATGCAAACCAGCTGCCTGTCTCCTGGAGGCGTTTAGCCCGAGCTTCTTTGATGTCGTGGTCGTCGTCGGACTCCGAGTCACTCTCATCATCATGGTCTGGACTGGCAGATACTGCATCGTATGAGGCTGCACCACTGCCTAGGAGTGACTCTGATTCTTCAGAGCTTGCTGTTGGTTTCGAGGATGCGTAGATCGAGACTACCGCGAAGTATAAAAACACAACAAGTCGAAGGGCCAGACAAACCAGCTGTGGTACTGTCTGCGACTGACGGGACAAGGCGAGAAGTGGCGCGTCAAACGCGATGTTGATGATCGATATCACCAACAGTTCATACCAGAGGCATTTTTGAATTTGAATTGCCGACCAAACAAAGACTAGTAGAATTGCGTGGAAGAGATAGGACTGGGAATCGACAAACTCATTTTGGATGATCTCAATGATGCCTGTGGTAAGATAGGAAAGAATAACAAGACCTATCGGGAGGATATGCGGCTTGATTTTATTTGATTCGGGCTGTTTCACTCTGCCTATATTGAGAACGGTAGAAATGAGAAGATATAGACTGGCCGATAGAGCACAACCGTAATGGAGGGTCTGTAGTATTGCCATTGAGCAGATGTCATATGGATAGAATAAAATGATGACTGGATTAATTGGCATCAATATATAAACGAAATTCCAAACATTCAAATACTACATAGCTTCTGCCTAATCTCACTTAAATTTAAGGCACTGTTCTGATTGGCCAGGTTTGTGACGTGGATCATGCAGATCAATACGAACTGACTCATTATGATTCATTATTCTTTAAAAAGAAGAGAGAGAGAGAAAGTCGAAAAAGAAAATAATGCAGATTATACACAGATGACTGCATAGGAGTGGCCCAAGACCCTCATTTGGAGACTTTCCGCCCATAGCCAAATCGGACAGCCTTAGAGCCCCAACTCTATTTTGTACTACTCCATGTCAACCTTTCGAAGGCTATCGTGGTAGCTTTTTACGGCAAAATAGTACTGCTCGCTGTGCTCCACGGACGTGATCACCAATACTTTTGCCTGCACAGTGCAGATCTTCAATTATAAGCCACCATTTTGCTGTGTTGAATCGGGCCCGAGGACCCGGCCCTCCATCCCGAGGGCATTTGCAGAGATCATCACCATCATGGTAGTGCAGACAAGATATCGATCAATCCAAACGTCTCTTTTCTGGGTTTCTCTCTAATATGTACATATTTCGTAGGTCCAAGTACTAGAATTCCTCCGCTCTACACTAACATTGGCTTCTCTAAACCGCCCTGAAGGAGCAAGATACCAACCTCGACATCAAAGTTTACTTTCTCTATCCGATAGAAGACACCAGCAGCGAATGTAGATCCGTATAATTTGAAGCCCTCTCAATGCAATAATGCAGGCATATGTGATCGAGAAATGGAGAGGAAAGGCAGTCCCGGATGACTGTCCATACTGATCATGATCTCGACTATCGGATGTTACAGGTAAAACCATTGGCGAGTCTCTGCAAAAGACGGACCGAAAGATCATACAGCCGGCAGGCACTCACCGGCCTGCCTCTGCCGCCGCTTTGCTAGCCAACAACGAACACGCAACGATGACAGTGGCGACTTGCTTCATTTGATGTGGATTTTGAAGATGGTACGGCCCATACATCTGCATTTTGAGGTATGCAGAAGGGGTGTGTACAAAGATTCATTTGGGCTTCACCGTGAAAGTGACGAAAGGCCTGAAGTGCAAGCCCCGCCGGGGGTAGTACCTGAGAAAAAGTGATGCTCCTTATCTCGTACATAGCCCAGGGATACCGGTCAGTTCAAAAGAGCACAATGGCAAGGAGTTAAATACCATATCACGGTGTATTTCTCTGGTATATCAGGTACCACATTGATCAGTGTTGGGATAATTGGAGGATTTGCTAGCAGGGAAGTTCAGAAATAGTCTTTTGTATTAGGAATGCACATTGTATCGTTTGTTTAGATCCTAAAGTCCATTATAGCATGACTTGTAAAACAGTAGTATTGAATCATTTTATGATCTCCAGCAGTTCATATGGTATGTATACATTTTATACAGTGATGCTCTCTCCAACCTGCTGCTTCAACGCCGCAATCTCCTTTGGCCCTGTCCGACAGCATCCACCCATAATGACTCCCTCCCATTCACCATCCTTGATATCCTTGACCACATCGCAAAACACATGCTCCCACGGCTTCGTCTGCGTATCATCGCCGGTCTTCACCCACTCCTTCGAAACAGGATCGTATCGCTCTCCCCGCGTGCCATCAGGATACAGCACCAACCAGGGCCTTCCAGAGGTAGCACTCCACTCATCAACAAACTGTCCAGCAGCACTCAACTTCTTCACCTCACCCTGCATGATATCCACGATCTGTCCAAGATTGCCGATCTTGGAACAATTGACGCCAATTCCCCACGGACGGGGCGAGGCACCACCAACCGCGGCCTGCACCCACTCCCGGATAACCTCCTCCTTCACTTCTTCATCCGGGAAAACACCACAAATCCACCACGGCTTTCGCGACGCAGTCGACAACATCTCTCCCATCGTCCCACGAATCCCACGTACTTCATCTGCCCTCTTCACCGTCTCAAACGCAATATACTCCACTCCCTCCCATGTCTGCTTATCCTCCGCGAACACCCGCAACCGCGCTGTATGCCACTCCCTCAACGGCCCCTCACCATCCATCTCGGTGGGATATAAGCCCGAGTACTCCGCCGAAACAGGAACCATGGTCGCGCCGTAGGGACCGAGTGATAACGCGACGCGGGCGGGTCTGTCGCTGCCAAATGCAACACGCGCGAGAGAGACGGCGGAGCGCATGTACCTCGCTGCGTCGGCATGGGTGAGATTCCCATCTGTACGTGAGAATCCCTCGAAACTGGTCTGATAGGTTGCTGTGAGGAGGATGTCGGCGCCGGCGGAGACGAAGGCGCGGTGCACGGCGTTGAGGGTGGAGGGGGAGGAGAGGAGGAGGTGCGATGACCAGAGGGGGGTTTCGGGGGTGAAGGTAATGCCGTGGGGAGGTAGTTGGAGGGTGGTTCCGAGGCCGCCGTCGAGGATGAGGATTGGTGGCATTTTGATTTCTGATTCTCTTATTAGGAGATGAGGTTGTTGGTGGAGGGTTTGGATGGAATTGGATTGTTGGATTGTCGGAGGTGTGGGCGATAAGAAAATTTGATAAGATGCGGGGTTTTGATCTCCACACGATCAGCTCATTTGGACGAAATCATCGCCATAAACTAGGTTTTTTTAAACGAAAGAATTATAAGTGTCTTTCCTTTCGGTTAATTAAGCTATATAACTTATCCCAATTGATTTATTCGTTTAGTGTACCATGAGTGGCACAGGACGAAGATATATATAAGTGGGCACTTCTACCACTTATATAAATTAGTGCTGCACCGCAACAATTAGAAAAGATAAAAGCATCATGAACAGGTCAACTCCTGAATTTATCGGCCGAATGGAAGCCGACTTTATCCATGCTTCACATTGCAGTCTGATCTTGACATGTCAGAATGCGGCCAGTCTGCATATCAGGATGACATATGTCATTCCTCAACCCCGCATTCCTCTCGGTCGCCTGGATCGGTGGCACTCCGAGGACTGCTATTTATATCCCTTCCTCAATCACAAAGCATCATCTTCTAGTCAATCAACATCATGGCGACTATGAAAGCCCTCGTCTATACCGGCCACAACACCGTGGTCATCCAGGACCGCCCCAAGCCAACTCTTGTCTCTCCCACTGATGCCATTGTTCGCATGCTCCACGCGTCTATCTGCGGTTCTGATCTTCATATTCTCAAAGGCGATGTCCCGACTATTCCTCCTCCGAGAGTGTTAGGTCATGAAGGTGTGGGAGTCATCGACTCTGTCGGGTCGGCAGTCCAAGGGCTCAGCAAGGGTGATCGCGTCCTCATCGCGGCCATCACATCCTGCGGAGCATGTCGTTTCTGCCAACGGGGAATACCAGCTCATTGTTTATCTGGTGGATGGCAGTTGGGAAATAAAACCGACGGGACGCAGGCGGAGTTCGTCCGTGTGCCACACGCGACACTGTCATTGTCCAAGTTACCAGCAAATATCGACCCTCGCGCGGCCATTGCTATTTCCGACGCGTTTCCGACAGGCCTAGAATGCGGCGTTCTCAACTCGAATGTCGATATAGGCAAGTCTGTTGTTATTATCGGAGCCGGACCGGTGGGTATTGCAGCAATGTTATGTGCGTTGTTGTATTCGCCTTCGTTGGTGGTGATGGTCGATCTGGATGAATCTCGATTACAGTCGGCGAAGGAGTTGGGGGCACATGCGACTGTCAACTCGGGTGCATCTAATGCAGTCGATACTCTTCTCAAATTGACTGATGGACAAGGATTTGATTCTGTCATCGAGGCAGTTGGGATTCCTGCTACGTTTGAACTGAGCCAAGAGCTCGTCGCTGTTGGAGGTGCAATCGCCAACGTCGGTGTCCACGGGAAGAAGGTGGATTTGCATATCGAGAAGCTGTGGGATCGCAATATCAGTATGTTTGATGAATCAGTTAATGACATGGCTAATAAATGCAGGCATCAACATGAAACTACTCAACGCAAACACCATATCCAAATTACTACGACTAGTAGAATCAGGCAAACTCGATGTGTCGAAGATGGTAACGCATTGTAGGTGCTGCCTATAATTTACCTTACAAGATGCTAATTTGCAGCCTTCCCTTTTACCCAAGCAAGTAATGCGTACGAAACCTTCCGAACAGCCTCTCAGCATAATTGTCTCAAGGTGGCAATCAGTTTTGATGCTGAGGGCAAACAATCGATTCCAAAGATATAAGCCAATACTAAATAGTCTACAAACAAGGCAATGATATGTGAACGAGATGAAAAAAGAGAATCAACTATTCCCTCCCCACGGATCTATCGTAGCCCCATTAACCGCCGCTTCTGTGTACCTCAATCTCTCCATATCCTCTTCATCCAACGCTTTCGACCCTCGTAGTTTTTCCCGAGCAGCCTGCCTGACAATCGGAGCCCAGTGTTCTGCAATCATAGACTCATCGTTACCAGTAGCGTAGATCTTGCGTGATCGTGACGGATGCTGGTTATCTTTGATATGTCGCGATGAGTACCAATCTACGCGGACAACCTCATAATGCCGCTTCCAGAGAGCGATGAATGGCCAGGCTATAATCCACAACTGGAAGATAAAACACAGACAGCGGACGAGATTGTTTTCGCGCAGACGATTCATCCAGTGATCAGAGTGGATGGTCACCGAGTCCTGTTTCAAAGAGAGGGAGATGGAAATCTTGCCGTGGTAGTTGATGGTGCGGATCTGGGCGATCAGCAATGAACGCAAGGCTTCGAGATCGAAGCCTCGGATGCTTCGTTTGATTGTGAATCTGTCACTGTTAGCTGGGAAGGATTATATTTTATAATAAACATAAACACACTTCTTGAACGGCGACCAACTCTTGTAGAATCGATCACACCACCCCCTCAGCCCAGGCGTTACACCCTCTTCATCCTCAACATCTGGATATGCGCCCTTTGATGCATCCCACGCTTTGACAGCATACCAGTCTTCCTTGTCCCCCGACCCATCATGCCAGATAAGCCACTCATTCAGATTAATTTGAAAATCAAAATCCACAAAGTCTTCCCTGGGTTTGTCGTATACTCTGTAGTTATGCGTGCCCTTGATAGTCAAGATGGGGATAGGAGGAACGCCGGCTTTCTCGATTATGCGGTTATGGAACTTGTCTGCTTTTGTGGGACGTTTCACACGGGGATTGGCTTCGGGAGTATTGGCAGATTCGGTGCCTTTGGGGATTTCTGAGATGGCTTCATCGTAGCGGGGAGGTTGAGGTGCCTCAGTGTGCCAGGGATTCGGTAATGATGGGATTTGTTGTATTTCGTCCATTGTGGAGGTCGTGGCGATGGCTGGTTTGTGGTGAGGTCGTTGGATAAATTTATACTGTCAACCCTGACCGTTAACTGAAATAGGCTGCTAGAAATGTCCGGATACTTTTATTAGTCTAGCGCTATTTTATGATTGACATATAGATATCAAAGTGACATCACAATTCATCTTCAACTTGTCACCGCCTATACTGTTGTATATTACATAGTATTAAAGTAGTCTAGAGTAGACTGAAGTGATATTCAGCATAGTTGATTGCAAAGCTATAACGATATCTGCGCCATAATACAGCAAAAAATGAGCAAACATAGCAATAGTACATGTGATTCCCTCAAAACATCCAATCTTAGGAATTGTTTGCCCATGCCTTTATTCCCTGCAACCCATCCAGCCCTAATTGTCTGAATTTCTTCACATCTGAGTCTGGCAAACATCTACGATACTTCCGTCGCTCACAAGCTGCCTGCACCACTACAGGAGCCCAGTATTTCGCAAGAGCAGCTTCATCGCGGCCGCACGCATACACCCTCTTCAGAGCAGAGGGGTGTTGGCTGTCTTTGACGAATCGTGACGCATGCCATGTTGAGTAGACAACTTTGTACCGGCGTTCAAGAAGCTTGATAATCGGCCAGGTGAAGATCCACAGCTGGGAGAGATAGCAGAGTCCGGCCACGCATCTGCTGTTTCGTAGGCGGTTCACCCAGTTCGAGGAGTAGACTGTAGATTTAGTGTTGGCTATGGCGATCTTCATGCCGATCTTGCCGCGATAGTTGATTATGCGGAGGTAGGATGTCAGGGTGGACTTTACGGCTGGGAAGTTGAAGCCTTGGATCTTCCTTTTCAAGGTGAATCTATTCTTTGGTTAGATATAATCAATCAGAGATAAGACAAGAGAACATACGATTTGACCGTTGCAGAATCATTCCAGAACCGCCTACACCAGCCCATCAATCCAGGCTCATTTCCATCTTCAAGATGTCTCTTTGGATCTCTTCGCGAACGATGTATTCCACCCCGATATACATTCTGTCCATCGCCATCTGCCACGACCTGAATATCAGACCAGTGTGGCCCTTGGCTTTGTGGTTTGAGTATATCACTTGTAATGTCAACGCAAAAGTGAAAATCCTCGACAGTTTTGTCATTATTCCCCTCCTTGTGCGTGCCTTTGACTACCAACGAAATGGAAGGTGGGATACTCGCCTGTCCGAGGATGAACTCGTAAAATGCCTTTGGATCTTTTGAAAGTGATTGATCAAGAGTCTTCGTGGTTAAGTTCGCTTTCTTTCGGTTCGATGCAGCAGCAGCATTCTGGGAGGACCCGGAAATAGCTTCGCCGTAGGAAGGGAGTCCATCCCGAGGGGAGGTTGAGAAGGTCTGTGGACAGTAGTAACTGTTTCGCTGGTGTTTATCTATGTTGTCGATTATTGTTGATGATGTGCAAAGAGGACAATTTGGGAAGAAGTATATAAGTGGAAAGTTACATCACACTTCATCCTTGAGTTGTACGTCTGCCTGCATCCACTATACTGTGGAATGTATATGTTACACTGACTGGTATCTTTGCCTAATATATTTACCTGGATATAATTTTATGGGATTTACATCATCATATCATCAAAGGCTACCAATGTGATAGTCTTATCATAAGGCAACAGCAAGAAACTACTCTAGCCAAGCATAAATGTAAGGCTTTTGAATGTCTCTGACAACCATAATGCCGCCTATATTAGCGCTTGCGCTCTCTGGCGCTCAGCCGGTGAAGCTGATTGGCCGAGGGTAATAAATGTGGGATGAGGGGTGGATCTACCAGATAAAAGCACGTCGCATGGAACCAGGAAGTGAAACGCATGGCAGATCATTCCATCCCCATTATCTCGCAGCTCATTCTGCCACTAAAAATAGGACACATCCTTTTACTATATCATAGAGCGGCCCCTAATTGGTACAATATTAAGTGTAAAGAGGGGCCAATATCCTGCCACTTGGTGTAAGGTAAAGCGGTGAGATATCCATTTCAAGAAGCCCCGCTCGCTGTTCTACAGCCCTTTAAGCGCTGCCATTCCCCCATCTGGATTCATTCAAAACGTCAATCCTTGCATCAACAGCGATGGATTCAACATTAAGCAAGCATGGAGGCACAGAAGCACCACTTCTCCAACCGTCTCCGGTTCGAATATTGGTCCAGACATTGACGCACCTGGTTCCGTCAGACGACGTCGCTCCAGAGGGCGACGTATACAGCAAAAAGCTGGTATCAATACTCCATCGAATCTGCAAGCACCACTGGAACTGCACTTTTGAGCCTGGCGTACATCGCTTTCACACGTACGGTGACGACTTCGGTTACAACAATCGACTTTGCTTCTTTGTTGCTGATTACGGGAGTTCGGATAACGACGCCGAGGTACCGATATTATGCTACGAGTGGACAGGGGATGCTTTGTATGACCGTTCCTCTCCTGGATATTATCACTCTTGTTAATATTTCTGTAGCAAGCCTATGCCACAGCTTCTCCAGTCACAGGAAGTACAAGCTGAGCTTAAAGAGACGCCTTTTACGATACCACCAGACGAGCCATACGAGAGGCCACCTGTGCCGAGGACTGTGCGGAGGAGGCTTCGCAAAGCTCAGATAATTCCTGATAGGGAACTTGATTATATGAAAGATCATCCTGAGGATATGGAATGGTTGGAGAGAAAAGTGAAGCCGAGATTTTGGACCAACTTTTTGGGCCAGCTCGAGTCGCGATGCAAGGAAAAGAAAAGAAAAGAGGAGGAAGAGGGCGATGGATAGCAAACTCTACTGGATAAAACTGATGGAATATACTACTAAGAGCAGTTCATTTTATAGAGAACATGCCGCCTTGGAGCGAACAGTTACATATAAAACGGCTACCATAGACCGCCAAAATTGTACAAATTTTCTTCTACTCTAGCCACATATGATAATCAACAGAAATGGCATAGAAGCCAGACACTCGTCCAGGATTCCTTAAATGTATAGCGTGGAAATAGGCACAAAATAAGTATTACCTACGGCAGCTCTTATGGATATTACATCGGTAATCGCGAATAATTCTGTATAACTATCAATTGTCCGTCATAGCCCTCTATCCTTCTCAGCACGAAGAATTAATTCCAGCTAGATTGGCAAAGAACCTTGGTGGACATGTATCTTCATTAGGATTGAGATATGCTCGGCTAATAGAACTCGGTGTCGGATTACGTTATCAACCCTTAAACCTTCCCATCCCTCCTAGGTAATAGTCTATATTGTCATCTGACACATGTGTCAATCCTTGAAACTTTCCCATAGGTCAACAATGGATGTCATATGATGTCTAGGAAAGAGCTGTCTACCAAACCAATCCCAGAAACGGTGCAATACATAATCAAATATATCACCACTACGTATCGAGGTAAACTCGCCTCGTCCATTCATATGAGTCCAAGACATCTCCATAGATGACAGCCCAGTTTACCTAGGCCACATCACTATCCTCTATCTACCATAAGCATTCTTTGATTCATCCACATCACCCAAAATCAATATCACCATGTCCCTGCTGCCCTACTCCCAAGTAAATCCTCTCACCAATGCCCTCCAAGAAATCCACAATTTCTTCAACCGCTCAGCCCCCCTCCCTTTGGGCACATTCGCCCCCCCGCTTCGACGTCCACGAAACAGACACCGCCTACAATCTCGACGGCGAACTCCCGGGTGTGAAACAGAAAGATATCGAGGTCCAGTTCACCAATTCCGGCACGCTCAGCATAAAGGGCCATACTGAACACAAGACGCCCTCTAGTAGCCGCGAAGGCCCGTACTTCTACTCGGAACGCGCGACGGGAGATTTCCACCGCTGCTTCCAGTTTCCAGCGTCCGTCGATCAAGATCGTGTCGAGGCCAAGTTGAAAAATGGTATTCTCTCCATAACTGTGCCCAAGACTGGGGCTGTGGCGGCTGGGAAGCGGATTGAGGTTCAGTGAGTTTTGTGGGGGGATCATGACCAGGAGTTGGTTTTTCATTGTGATTTTGAAATTATTGTATCCTTTTTGGGCCGGGGACATTGTAAAATTTCTTATTATCCAATTTGCTTGATGTGATGTATGTTATTTTGGGTAGTTCGAATTCAACATCGTAATACGTTCTACATACGGCTCCGTAAGCCCTCATTCATACACTCTTGCTGTTTAAGAGTTGTTTAGAGAGGTTGATCTCCTAGAATACAATATCATTTAGTCTACCTTATGTTCAGATGCTTAAAATAACCGCATCCACTCTGACAAGATCGTCCGAGTAGCGAATTCTTCCTACTTACTCCACGATCACCATCTTTGTGACTCTGTAAGCCAGCTTTAGAGCGACTGGTTATTTCTAACATCATTAGACAAGCTAATGGCTCGGGTCATTTCCATCCACTAGATACCCTAACCAGCAAGGCATAAGTCACGCGACCCTTGGAAACCCATTTTCTCTTTTGTCTTGCAGGATCATGAGCTGTGCGGCAGTCATAATGACAATAGCGGTCTAGGCCCTGTAGCAAAAAATTATAGAATAGTATAAATAGAACCTCATTTTCTTGAAAGATGGTGTTCAAATGATGCGATAGCAAACGGGAACAAAACGATCATGTCTTCAAACCATCATTCAACATGCAGCGAACAGGATATGCAGATATGGCTGATAGGAACTGGTATCGCATCACTCGCAGGTGCGGTATATTTCCTTGACGAGGGAAAGGTTTCCGCGTCGCGGATTCATATTCTCGAGGTTGATAGAAGCTGTGTTGTTGGAAAAAAGAATATATTCGACCAGAGCCGGACGTGTCCTCGGGTTGAAATATGTACTGCGGACTTTTTATCTCGTGTTCCCAGTCCATTTGGGCAGTTTAAGACGTTACTTGATGCGGCTGTGAGATATGGAGGGGCAAAATACGAACAGGCGAGGGAGAACCATGGACAAGGGATTCAGACCCAGCATCCTCACGCTACGACTGCCAAGAAAGATCGAATGCCTTTTGTCCGATTCATGCTGGGCAGTGAGCAAGAACTATATGGTAAGTGTATCCAAGAGTACTTTGGCAACTCCTTCTTTGAGTCGGAATTGTGGCATGCCTTCTCAGCACAGTGGGTATTCCCTGTATACATGCGTAGACTTAGCTGATTTGTGAGTAGATTCAACCTGCAACCATGGCATAGTGCCATCGAGTTTTACAGACACTTGTGCAAGTATATTCCACTGGGTCAACCGGACACTATCTCGCCGGGGCAAGAGTCAACCCTTTCATTGTCGACAATCCTCTCGTACGTTGAGCTGTACCTGAGAGACAGAGGTGTCGACTTTGACTCTACTATGTTGGTATCTAATGTGAAAATGCTTTCAGCACACGATCCAACATATGTAACTGAAATCGAAGGAAACCAAAACAACAGATCGACGAGCATCTCCGTCCACCCAGATGACCTGGTTATTATCACCCTGGGCTCCATCGACTCGGGGTCATTATTCGGTTCCAACAGCCAGCCTCCCCAGCCCATCTCATCTCGAGCAGAGAGTATCATGAATGGCTACTGGTCACTCTGGTTCAAACTCGCGAAACAGTCTGCGAATTTTGGTAACCCAGCTGCGTTTTGCACTCACATTTCCGAGTCCAGCTTGGAAACGTTCACAATCACACTCAAGGGAAGAGAATGTATACCGCTCTATATGACTCTATCAAGCTTGGTTGGGTGTCATCCAATCCTCCCGCTTCCACAAAGCAACTGGACCATGTGCATCTCAAAGACCTCCTCGTTCAGTACTGCCAGCTTCTCAGGATACGCATTATACCCCCGGCGATTGGGAAATTTTATCCGGAAGCCCTTGTGCAGGTGCTCGGGCGAGGAGATTCTCTACGAGATCCTACTCCACCTTGGGTTCCCGTTTGATTTGATACCTTCCAGTGCGATTGCAGTTCCGTGTTTGATGCCACTGGCTACGTCTGCTCTTCTCAGGCGAGACCGTGGAGATCGCCCTGAGGTGATACCACCGCACACGAAAAATATTGCGCTGGTAGGTCAGTTTACAGAGATGAAAGATGAAACGGCTGGGATAGAGCACAGTGTTCGCAGTGCGCAAATGGCTGTTTATGGATTGATGAGACTTGACAAGTGTGCTCCGAGGGTAGATAGGAACATTTTGGTGGTGCGATATGGCAAACGTAGCTAATTATGTTCTCATAGTATAGTGAGATATGCTCTACTACAAAATCCAATAAGATATAGCCAAACCCCGCAATAGAAGTTTGTCCAACCATCGAACCACGGTTCATATCAACGTCAGACTAAAGTCTAAATTGCCATCATGAAATACTGACCGCATCCTTACACTGTCAATCTTATCATGGATAGTTTGCTTTTCAAGACTGGTGGGTCGAGGTCCGGTCTGCGACTGATGATTCATTCATTCATTTCATTTGACACGCTCCAACAGAACAATATCAGCCATGATCATATGTAGAATACCATCTAAGCAATGATCCTAAACTCCTTCGATGACTGTAGTCCTGTGTCTGGCTCTTCCAGTCATCGCAGTCCTATTCGCTTCACTCGTCAACAATCAACCCTTGTTATTGATTGGTGTTTTTCAAAACCGCTTAAATGAAAGACAATCAGACCACCACGCCAGAATCCGCAAAAGAAATGTCAAAGAAAAGCCCCATCACGTCCAGTCATCGCCTGTAACCAAACCCGCAATGATGACATTGCCAGCCCAGTATCTCTACCACATCCTAATGACAACGCATAACGTCACCAAAATCCCCAACAACGTTGTCGAGAAGATTCGCATTCTAGGCACCTACACCGTCCTGCAAGCTGCTAAATTCGCTGCCCACATGTCTCTGTACGACGCCAGGTAGGAATAGGAATGGTTCACCGAATACCTCATCGAGCCAGAGGTGCAGAAGTATCCGGACGTGTCTATGCGGACAGGCATCTCCATTTTGGCCATCGCGCCTGACAGAACGCAATTCTGGGTTTGTATTGCCTTGACGTGGAACGTGGGGAATCTGACTAGCAAGAATGAGGATCCATGGGTGTCAATCCCGCTGTATTATGTTATCCAGGCCAACCCTGATGAAGGGAGTATTATGAGGGATGTGACTTTACAGGGTATGTTTACTTTGTATTCTGAGGCTTTGTCTGATGATGATGGGATTATGAGGGATAGTTTAAATTGACAAGCTGGTTCACACCACGATGATTAGCGTATTATGTCTATGACTCATAAAATCAACCACAGGATTTATATTGTCGCACTTCAGCTTCTGTGGAATTTATACTTACTCCTACAAGGAATGAATGAGCCTCTTGATACCCCGGTTCATGTGGGTGGTGTGACACATATTTCAAGTATCAAGGTGAACAAAGTACCATGTTTCAGGGAGTCTGGGCAGTTCTTTGAGATCGTGACTGTGTTTAATATACATTACAACAGAAACACTTCATACATGTACACATTTAGACTTGCAAACCAAACTGGTGGCGTGTTGTCAGGTCTCTTTTGCCTATATCTTAACACTTTGTAACACGTCGACTGCTAGACCTATTGGCAGCTTGACTTGATGCAATACTAGAATCCCAACCATCGAGACTACCCACAGGATGTTCTCATATCTTTTAAAGCCGGCTCGGACATTCCGAATACAGTAACTCCGACACCGAGTCCGAGAGATCCGAACGTAGATAAAACCTCTTTCGCAGGGACAAATTCAGGGGAATTGAAAGCAACCAGAAGACGCAAACCAAACAAGAATAAAATTCAAAATGACAGTTCAGCCATTAGAGGTTGTCATCATTGGCGCTGGCATTGCCGGTTTGTCCGCCGCCATTGCCCTCAGCAAGCAGGGACATCGCGTTGTGGTATGTTGATTTTTGTGGGTGATGGTGTATGCTAACAGATAAAGATACTTGAGAAGTCACGATTTGCAAAAGAAACCGGCGCAGCTATTCACATGCCCCCAAACTGCACTGCGATGCTGAATTGGATGGGCGTCGATCCTAAGGATTTCGGAGGAACATTGCTTGAGCAGGTAATTCTCGTTTAAAAATCGTGTGATTCATATTAATTCATTAGATGCATCGGTATGATCGTCTAGGGAATGTTACTTACATCAAAGACTTCAATGCCATTCGCTCTAAATGGCAGGCTGTATGTTCATTCACACTCTATCATTGACCCAGCTAAGTAATAGGAATTCTATCTCGTCCACCGAGTCGAGCTGCATAATTTCCTCAAGAAACGTGCCCTTGAAACGGCCACTCTACATACCGGATGCGTTATTGTCGATGCTAATGTCGAATCCGCTCGTCCGTCCGTTACTCTTCAAGATGGACGGGTCTTCGAGGGTGATCTCCTACTCGGAGCTGATGGAGTTCATGTATGTCCCCTTTCTAAAATCCATGCAGAAGACTAACAATACAGTCCTTTCTCCGCAACAAAGTCACACCCAACGCCCCCATCCCATTCTCCGCCGGCAAATCCTGTTTCAGGTGGTTGCTGCCGACGTCAGAATTGAAGAAGCACACTTCGACACAAGACTTTGTCAAAAATACAGGCGTGTTTATCGAATGGGCTGCCTCTGACCGTCGAATCGTCGCGTATCCCTGTTCAGACAGTGAGGTGTTTAACCTGTGTGGGTTTGTGCCTACAGCCGAGGCTGGAGGATGTGGTGATGGTATTTATTCTCATGCTTATGTAGTGGATGATCGCTAATTGGATAAAGGCTGGCAGGCAACAGGAAGCCGTGATGCGCTGATCGGCGCATTCTCCGACTTCAGCCCTGGCGTAAAACGAATCACGGAATCAGCAGACGAAGGCCTGAAAGTGTGGGAACTGTCTGATATGGAAGCGCTCCCTACGTGGGTGAGGAATAATTCCGCTTTATTGGGCGATGCGGCACACCCGTTCCAACCTTGTATGTCTATCATCTAGGTCCCTAGCACGGCAGAGCTGATTTATTAGATATGGGCCAAGGAGGCGCAATGGCCATCGAAGACGCCGTCAGTCTGGCTACTCTCCTGCCCGCTGGGGTATCGGCGGCTGATATCCCATCTCGACTAGCGATTTATGAAAAGGCTCGACGGCCAAGAGTTGATATGGTGATGGAATATACCCGAATGAATGCGCGAGACGAGGATAAAGGAGGACGAATTCCTCGTAAGTCTCTGTCACTTATTGACGACGATATACTAACTGTATCAGCCGAGGAAATGGTACGATTCATGGGCATTTGCTTTTCGCATAATGAGATTGCGCATTCGACCGCTTTGTTGGAAGAAAGTCGGTAGATTGTTTATCTGATTTGTATATCATTTAGTTGTTATATACACCTGTAATGATAGCCCGCACACCTTCTGAATCCAACTTGGGCACGCCAACAAAATAATCTCTCACAATGCGGACATCATCGACAGTCGTGTTGAAGTTATCCATATCAAACTTTCGCATCACTGTTGCCAGTGTAAGGTATAGTTCTGCATATGCGAGACTATTGCTGTTAGCTTCATCTATTCTGGTGGAATAGAACATACTTAATTCCAACGCATTGTCGACTTCCTCTTGAGAACGAGACTAGATACTTGTCTAGTCGGAAATTGTTCTTCTTTGCTTCGATCCATCGATCAGGGATGAATTCGTGGGGATTTGGGAATATGGATTCATCCATGTGGACAAAGTAGTTGGATTCGCTGACGGGGGTGTTTGCTGGAATTGTCCAGTTCTTATACTGAATTGGCTCATGGGCTACACGAGGAAGTCGAGTTGTGACGCCGTGCATCATGCGGAGTCCTTCGTGGATAATCGCCGTCTGTTTCTTAGCATTGTTCTATCTAGAAATGAGAGGACTCACCAGATATGGCAGCTGTTCCAACTGCGATAATATTCCTCCTTCTACCATCCCTATTGGGATATCCACCAACTCCTCTCGCAGTCTTTGTAGGATACTCTTATCCCTCAACAGATAGAATGTAATCAAGCTCAACGCCTTGGCTGTCGTTTCACTTCCAGCCCCAACCAGCGTCTGTCCCTCATCTTGCAATCGATCCGCCTGCTTCTCCTCAGCCGGAAGATCACTATCCAGAATCGCCTGAAAAATCGTCCCCTTCGCTTTATTCCCAGCCTTGTCATTCTCAATAACTGCATCCACCTGCCTCCTCACAGCCCGCTGCCACCCCATCAACGCCGCCCCCTTCGGCTCCAATACCCTCAACACCCGCAACGGAATGGCCTTGAGCACCGGCAACAACCACGGAAACTGCCTCAGCAACGCCCCATTCGCAGACCCCTCCACAATCGTCTCCTTCCACTCGGGCTTGAAATCCTCCTCGGCAAGATGATTGTAACTCTCCCCATACGCATAATGCGTGATGATATCCATCGTCAGCGCCATATATGCCGTGTCCAGCCGGATTACGGTTCCTCGCACACACGCATCCTGGAGGCGCTGACACAGTCGCTGAACTTTATCCACGATGAGCGTTTCGGCGTGGTACACGGCGCGTTTCGAGAAAAAGGGGCTGAGTGCGGACCGGCGCAGGCGGTGGTGGGTGTGGTTTACTGTTGCGAAGGTTGAGCACGGTGCTCCAGCGAGGATGGTCCATTGGGCATATTTGTCGCGGCGTTTGGAGGAGGGGGCGTATAGTTCGTCGTAGAAGGAGGCGTCTTGGATATGGATTTCTGAGGGGGTGATGCGGATTATGGGGCCTATACCAGTCAGGTTTGAGCTAATGGATGATGCATAAGGTGAGATACCGTATGTACGATGCAGTTGGTCAATCTTCCAGATGAATTGGCCTCGATGAATGATGTCGTGGTAGAATTCGTACCATCCTGAGATAGCCGCCAGCTTGGGGCCTGGGAATTTGGCCAGGGGATGAAAGCAAAGACGGTAAATAGCACCGAGCACACAGTATACGACAGCACCTATCAAGATGAGGCCCAACATATCGACAGTCAATGCTGAGACAATGCTCCTGACACTGCAGATAAAGAATCTGCGGCAACCGTAACAGGAAAATAGACGAGCACATGCAAATAGCCTAATCACCATGCCATTGTCCCCATTTCCCCTCCCCTAAACCAATCGCAACCCTGTCTACCAGCCACTAGAAGCAAAATGGAATCATGCATCTGTCCAGATCCGGTATAGCGGCCACACGCAACGGGCCGGCTGCCGTGTCCGTGTCCAATCATACCCTGCCAGGCCCAGCTAGCGTAACGGTCGTCTCCACCCTGCCAATCCTGTCCTGCGTGGCTTCCAGCTTGGCAATGTCTTTCCCTTTTATTCCTTTGAGCCGTTTCAGACGGCGTTTTTTCGGGCGGGGGCAGAAAGAGGGTTTCTGAGCTATCATTTTTATCGTCAATCGGTCTCGTTTCCCTTCTGATTGTCTGTTCATCTCGCTTCGCTTCCTTTGATCTGATAATTAATCATCACGATGGCCGGCATAATGCCCGAGGTGGATGTATGTATTGCCGTCCCTTACTGTACTCTACACTGCAGACTGACAGATTCAGTCCGAAGTGAGCGATTTAGAGAGCGTCAATAGCGAATTGACCTCCCTCGCCTCGTCGGTGTTCAATTATGTTTACGAGAATGGCCGGACCTACCATGCATATCGTCAGGGATCTTATGTACGTGTTTCTACTTTATCTTTTCTACCGGCTACTGACACTCCAGGTCCTCCCCAACGACGAAAAAGAACAAGAACGTCTAGACCTCCTCCATCATGTCTTTCGACTCTCGCTGGATGGACGACTCTGTATGACGAATTTGAAATCGCCACAGAAGATCCTTGATATCGGCACGGGAACGGGTATTTGGGCTATTGAGGGTGTGCTCCACTGAAGGCTCAACTCACTTATAGTATTTCATATGCTAATGGTGTAGTTGCCGATGAATTTCAATCTGCCGAGGTTACGGGTGTTGATCTTTCGCCTATTCAGCCGGGTTGGTATGTCAAACATCCTAAATTGGGTATTATGTATTATACTGAACTAAATAGGGTCCCTCCGAATGTCAGCTTCATCATCGACGACGTTGAGCAAGACTGGACTTTTCCCAATGATTCGTTTGATTTTATCCACGTCCGCTGTCTAGCGGGTAGTCTGAAAAATTGGTCTCAATTTCTGAAAGAATGCTACGAGTATGTCTCCCACCTGACTACTGCGATGCATGCTAATAATCAGCCACCTTAAACCGGGCGGAAAAATCGAACTCGCCGAATGTCGCACCCACATGGACTGCGATGATGGTTCTTATCCTGAGGATTGCTATACCCGCAAATGGATTGTTCGTTACCCCCTATCTAAGCGTGTGTATACTAACTTCAAAGGCCGAATTCAACCGCATCTCTCACACCAACGGGATGATCTTCGACCTCTTCCCCGAATACCAAGGCCTGCTGAAAGAAGCCGCATTTGAAAACGTCAACATCGTCGAGCAAGTCTGTCCCATCGGCACCTGGCCTAAGGATCGTCGATTGAAGGAAATCGGACGATACTTTCGTCTGCAGTTCCTCGAGGGCGCGGTGGACAGTTACTCGATGGCTCTATTTACGCGGCTTGGAGGCTGGTCGAAGGAAGAGGTCGAGGTGTTGCTGGCGCATGTGAGGACGGAGATTAAGGAGAATAAGATGCATGTTTATACGCATTGGTGAGTTTATTTATTCCAGTCGTGAGTGAAGCTAACAGTGGATAGTTCGTTTGCGACGGCGCAGAAACCGCTCAACTGAGACAGGCATAGATATGAATGAACGGCTATATAACATGATAATGGACAGTTAATTAATACCTATTCATTTCCCGCCCTGATGCCCTGGTGTATCGTTATACACTGGAAGTGGTATACCCAACACGGCAGCTTTGATTTGCAGCGCTACAAATCGCGAGTAATACCGTGCATGGCCAGTCGTCCCTCCAATGTAGAATAATCCAGGATCTGCACAGTCAGTATTATCCCTTTCCCAAGATGAGAGTACTCACGTCCAGTCGGTTTGTAAGCCCCTTTAACCTCACCCTGTCCATCTAATCCCCAGTAATCATCGACTGAATTGTACACTTCATCGCCGAATATATCCCGAACCGCATTTCGCAGGTTCCCATCAAACCCAGTGGCGAAGACAACCAGATCAGCAGGAACTTCCGTTCCATCAGCAAACCGTATACCCGTCTTTGTATACGAAACAGGCAGACTATCCGACTTCATCTTAATCTACACTCGTCAACACCATCCAACCATCTCATCAACAGTCAGAGACATACCAAACCGCCCGCAATCTTCGCCGAAGTCCCAATATCCACATAATGCCCCCCAAACCGCTCATGTAGAGTAGAAATCATATCCCCGTATCTGTCGACTTTGAATCCGGCTCGTTCCAAGCTGTCGAAGCGTTCTGGTTCGGCGGCTGCTTGTTTGTCGTTGTTGGTTTTGCCTAGTAGACGGCTGACCACGAGGGGATTGGAGTAGAAGATACGGTCTGCCGTGGCTGTTGGGACGGTGTCGTTGTATAACACTGTTTTGTTAGTTTGGTCTGATAGTCGAGGGAGGGGAGGTTACTGGATATGCGGTTGTTGAAGTATTCTTGGGGCATGACATCTAGGTATAATATTAGCGAAGTTGGTTGGAGGAAAGGGTGACATACAAGTTCTGCTCCGTTGGATCATCGTGACGGATTTCAGTTCTGCGTTTAGCATGTCTTCTGCTACATCGTGGGCTGATCCGGTTAGTTGCTATATAAAGGTATAGATACTTGCATACCTGTATTCGCTGTTCCAACAATGACACCATGCTTCCCCTTCCACGGGACTGGATTCTTGTATTCTGACGAATGCATAATTGCGCCTTGAAAGATATCCTCGCCCGGATAATGCGGCATGATGGGCTTCTGTGCTCCCCCTCCAGTGGCCATGACGACAAACGCGCATTGGATGGTTTTGCGTGCGTTTGGCTGTCTTAGATGGAGGGTCCATTTCTTTTCTGCCTCATTCCAGGTGCCGGATGTTAATGTCGTGGATTGCCAGATGTTCTGATTATTAGCTATCCTGGTAATGGAAGGAGTGAAGGGAGTACTTACGATGGAATATCTGTCCACCCAATCTTTATATCCTCTTGCTAGGTCATACTTGGACAATTTATCTGGATAGGTCTCTGGGAACGTGCGGTCGAATGGGAGTTGAGAGAATGGTCGACTCAGATGTACTGGAATCATCAGCATCTTCCATACTTAGAATAAGAAACTCACACTTGGTCGAATCATATCTCCCCAACCAACACCCTCCCACCTCCTCATTCTTATCTACAATCACATAACTCACTCCCAGCGCCTGCAATCTTCCTCCAGTACTCAATCCCGCCTGTCCACCACCCACAACAACACAGTCCACATATCCCTCCCTCTCTGCAGGAACCTCCACCTCCTCCGGCATATGATCAACATCCCACCCCAACACCTGATCCAAAACCGTCCGCAGCATCCACACCGTCCAACTCCCATTATGCCCAGGTACCAACGATAAGAAACCCGCACACGCAAGCGGGAGATCAGCAACCGTCTCAAACACAAACGGGACATCTATCCAGCCTACCCCGGGGATGGGGCGATTCACGCGCGCCAGTTCGTGTTTGAGTCTGAAGCCCTGCGCTTGGCGGGTGCTGCATCGGGTGTGCCATGCTGAGTGGACGGAGGAGGCGTAGAATGTTCGCAGGGTTCCTGTTAGGGCGAATGAGTCGCGCCATATTGCATCGGGAGTGAAGTCGGTTGGTGTCAGGGCGTTGAGACGATGCGAGTATGCGCTTGCTACGCCTGGCGCGTCGATGTCGGATGGGATGTTGGTTTGGGGGAGGGAGCAGGGGAGGGAGGGGAGGATGTTTGAGGTGGGCATTTTCTGGGTTGACTTTGAGGTGAAGATGGAAACGGGAGGGGGAGTGGAGGAAATAAGAGCGAGGTTGAATCGATCTGATCTATCGCATCCCCGCTTTCCGGTTGGTATGCATATCGAACCCCGCAGCTGTAGAAGCAAATATATCGACTATTGATTGCATTTATCATTATCGTTTCTCGAGTATGCGCACTCGACTTACATTTTGAAGAAACCAGACCCCCTTATTGATATCACATTTGACCCATAAATAATAGTCACCCTAATATACGCATCATGCACCCTACAAGTGTAGGTTGATATTATTCTCAAGATCCCTCGTATTCGCAACAATAAACCTATTTACGACCGCTTTATTCTTAATCAACACGAACCAAGGCACGGATTTGATGTCATCTTCCCGGGATATACTCTCGGTTCCGTCGAAATCCAGTTGGATGAATTCAGTGCGGCAGTTGAAGTTACGGTCAAGCGGGTTGATAAAACTAGCGATATTGTTGGAAGGAAGCGCGCTTACAGGGAGTAAAAAAAGAGGACGACGAGCTTTTCGGCGTGCTGGTTCAGCTTTGCCGTCAGATCGGCCTTGCTAGACAACGAGTGATGTGTTAGTTGTGTTCTTCTTATAAGGTGTATATCTCAGGAACGTATTTGTCAACGTTGTGAACCATCCTGAAAAGTAGCAGGTATTAAGCAGGGTAGAATATAGTGTACTACAGTACTAGAGGGCGAAACAAATGGGAAACTAAAGACCATCAGGTTTGCAGATGGTCAACGGCTTTATATAACCGACCACAACATGGAATGAAAGTCCTCTATTAGAAGCTATCTACCTTTATAATAGATATTAGTATGAGCCATCTCTAGATAGTAAGAGACAATATATAATGTATATCAAAGTTCTTAAGAGGAATTTTAAATACAATACTAAAATTTCTAACTGACAGCTCTCAGGATCAGTAGTATTTCAGGCCACGGTCTAGAATCCTATCCTTAGATCTTTTGAAAAACTAATTATCAGTAGTGGGGCGGCAGGAATGAACAAGTCGTTTAGACTAGGTAGGTTGGTTGTCTCTGCGGGTTTAGGTCTGGATTTCAATAGACCCTCGTCATACTTGGGCAACACAACACTAATTAAAGGTTATCTGCCATAAACTTCCCTAGAAACACATCCATAAGCTCACGTGTGCCAATTTTTGATACAACTTTAAGGATCTTGTGATCCTATTTTTATTACCTAGCCATCTTGAAAGCTCCTAGAGATGTTCTTGGGTGGGGTAGGCTAGGTAGGAACCCTCCATATCCTACCCATAGTAGGTTTAGGAAATATTTTTTAAAATCCACTCTAATCCTAAATACTTATAAATTAGTGTAGGTTTACCTATGACAACCTTTATTTAATATATTTTTAGGCTATTATATAAGGAAATAATTAATCTATAGCTAGATTTAGGTCAGAATAGGTAAAGACATCCTACCCGAAACCTACCCTCGTATAACCTAAAGATATAAATATATTTTATTATAACAATAATTAAGTACCTTTATCTACTGTTATCAGAATTAAAAGATTATATCTAGGGTAGAAGCCAGAAGGTAGTATTTTATTATGTATACTTAATATAACGGGATTCCGCTGTGCGCCGCATAGAAGAAATTTCACCCTATATGTTTCACGCACACAGAATTTCCTACATACTGTGATTTGTGAACAGTTAAGAAGTTTTGCAATCTCACATGACCGCCCATATATTTAGCCTTTCCCAAGAAATCTCATGGTTTTCTTTGTATTCAAGAGAACAATAACTCAAAAAAGTCGAGAACGGTACTCACAAATCCATCACCATCATCTCCACTGCAAAGATCTGCACTAGAATCACTACCAGCACAGGCATCGCTGTACTCATTATTGTCACTCACTCCAGTGGTATCGTTATCACTAGACCCAAAATTGGGAGCAGACTTGGTCTCAGACTTGGTCACAGTATTCCCTTTAAGGTCGGACAGGTTCCCTGAAGCATCCGGAGTCATTTCCTTCCCGCTTGAGTTGACAAGATCCGTGTCAAACCGCCCTCTCCGTGTAGTCATGCTGGATTTCTAGTGTGCCTTGTTGCACCTGAGGTGTAGCAAGTCGTATTATAACCTAGGTCAGCGATATTTCCCATACTATAAGCCAGTTATTAAAACTCTAGAAATGATAAATATCCTAAGTGGCGATCATCTATTAATTTAAGCTCAGATGCCGAGGACTGATCAGATCATCAGAGGGCTTTAGCCACCTGTAGCCAGGCCTGGAAGCTTTTATCAGGCAGAGGATCGAGGGAATTGCATTTCCGCAAACAGCCGGTATTGCGCGACTCTATGATGGGTTTAAGTTTACCTAAAGTGGGATATATATATATTATGAGGATGTATGATTATATATGAGTGAACAAATACCTACTAGGAGGCTATATCAATTTAACATTAGTTTTCATTTTTATAGAGAGAAATACAAATTGTAATGATAATGGAACGCATTGCCTTTAACGCCCATTCCCGAATAAATCCCTCCCTCCCTGTCTTGTTATTTTTATCATTGTAAACTTTTTTCTTTCTTTTTTCTTTTTTCAAAAATCCAGTAAGACGATGGACAATGAAATTAAATATAAAATCATTGGTTCGCAGTGCTACATAGCTATGACTTAACTAATTAAAACTGCGATAGTAGATAGGCAGACGGGTGTAATTGTCTTCCGGGTCCATAATTAACTATTGCTTTATTAGAACGTATAAGCTAACTGGGACATTACAACATACCCGTTAAAAACAGCCCCCAGCCTGTCAATATCTCCTTGAGATCCTCCAACAAAGCCGATCAGTGATTGGTTTCCCACATTCTGCTGAGTCGGACCACCCCCCACTCCCTCCAGCAAAGAAGTGTCTGTTCCAAGTGGTGGTAAATCGGATAGAATCAGCTCGTCCAGCAGTGCTTGAAGGTGCACCACTTATAACCATGTCACGGATTCCCTCGGATGGACCAAAAGTAAATTCTTCATATTGAAGATTACTATCCACACTTCCCTTTTGCTCAATCGAACCATCGCCCCAGGTGAGTCGGATTCCCTTCAGAACAGTCTGTGGAATCTGCCATCCCTGGCCATACCAGATCTCAATTCTGCCCACGCGTTCAAATTTCCACATGTCATTTCCCCAGTCCTGACCGCCAAATCCCCCGGTAGTCTGGTTCCTAATGATGGGGAAATTTGAAGAAACAGCACCTTTAGAAGTACTAGCTTCCGTAGTAGCTGGTGGGGCTGAAAAGCCTGTAGCAGCCATAATGTGTAAAATGATTTCTTGATGAGAAACTATTCCAACGTGAACACAATGTATGCTAATCACATAGAACGATTTAGAAGTACATGAAAACAGCGAAGACGGCAAGGGGTCTTTGGCGTATTTATGTCTTGAGGATACCTACCTCATTGCAAGAGAGATTATAGATTGGTGCTGTCAGCTACTTTAGCGTCTTGATGTCAAAATGACAGTCACAAAGGGCTATCAAAAGTCTAGGCCTACCAAGCTCGAGCTTTCTATATAATTGAATGCTATGGTACATCCTGCTTGCGGAATATTTGGAATAGGAATGCATCTAGGTCCAACATTTTCCATGGACACCAGAACTAGCTAGCTGGATGCTTTTTATTATTTTATAAAGCATTGGGAAAAATAGCAAATCAGAAACAAGAAACTACAGTCTACACCAAACTACGAAAATAATGAGATGATCTGGATATTTTCTTTGTTTTATTTTTAGATAAATGTTCCTTTTTTGAAAGGAATGTTACATCCTGGCTAAGCTCATATCAGATGACTATGCACCTGGCTGTAGACGAATCGAATGTTAGCTATACAGCAGGGCTAAGGAACTCAGCTTCTATGACTTACTTGGTGTGGTTACGAAACAAGCTTTGTAATAACCATATAATTCTTATGACAGCATTTAGATGCTCAGCAACTAACTGACTAGAAGTAGCTGCTTGGCATGAGATTCAGAACCATAGGGCTGGCATTCATGGCCCACAAAAGTTCAGTTCTGGTATCTCAGCTGAAGATGGATGACAAGTTGAATAATACATTCTAAAGATGATCATTGATCAGTCTTGCCACCGTGCATAGATCTATACAATTGAATATTCTGGTTCTATGTGTTCATACCTCTATCTATTTATCCCTACAGCTGAGGAAAAGGAAATCTACGATGCATTGTGGGCATCCGATCGTATCGAAATCAAACCCACTGTGCGATCCACTAGTCCCATTACGGACCTATAGACGATATCTTTTACAGTTCTTCAGTTTTGCAGTTTAAACAGGTAGTATACAAGTCTGCTATATATAGCGTGGCTCATCAGATCTACAGGTCTGAAACAAGTTTGTGATTTGCGTCGCTGCACGGATAATGCGAGAGCCTGGGGCTACTATAAATACTCACATAGACTTGATAGACCAACGATAACAAAGGCTTTGTTAGAGTGATGTTCAGTCATTTCCCTGTCAATAATGTATCACTGAGATCTACGCGCCTTGGGGGTTAGAGTTTCACTGACGATGCTTTGGCTGTATATATATTAAGACAAACCGCTAGGGATATATATGTCAATATTATACACGAACAGGAAATAGTATATTACATATTCTAATTAAAGTATAATTATTTTTTCTACACATTTATTTCTTACTACATCTACTAGTCTACTTATGATATTTATTAATATATCAAGGCTACAATATACCCAGCTAGGGCTAGGCCCGTATTATATATCGGCCCTATCTATTTTATATAGGTTGCGCGACCAGAAGCAGCCCACCCAGGTTACCACCAGCGAATTTCTGCTGTTGTATGTTTTCGCTATTTACTTTATATATATTTCCTAACTAGTAAATATCAGTTCACCCCATTAAGATTTGTCATCTCTCTAGTACAGTAGATGAACGCGGTGTAGCTTCTGCAGTAAGAACTCATTAACTACAGCAATGTTGGCCACCCATGGGAACTGACGCAAAAGTCACCCATGTAGATACCTCTTCCATAAGGATGCGTAATTGGTAGTCCTTCATATTCCATTTTAATGAAAATATTATGCTACCTTGCCTAATCCTCTACCCTTGCTATCCAAGTCAAGGCAATTACCAAACAGGTCTTCTGATCACGATGATCCGTCATCAAAAAATAATTCGACACTAGGCAAACGAATAAATCCTGTAGTAAAAGTATGAGGTGAAGGTAAAGTTACGCCGTAACGGCTACATCATCCAGATCTGAAGCTCCGACCTTGGAAATGACGCCACCATGATGCCGTACCCACAATCAAGGCACCATCGCGTGATCCACGCCCCCTAATCAATCTAGAAATAGAAACTACAGGTTGGCAGTCCAAGGAATTGTTTAATTGAAACCATGGAGTTGTGGGGCTCGCAACGACGTCACTTGGCTCTTCCCTGGAAAATGCCGTCAACGATCGTACGTGGCTTTCGGACTGCTGAAATCGAATGTTATTTATACCCGAGAAGTTCAACTCAATCATCTTTTTTCTAACCAACTTTTTATCAATTTTATCTAACTATTTATCAATTCCATCAAGCTGCAATCAAAATGTCCAACATGATGAACAAGGTCAAGGAGGCCATGCACTCCCACTCCCACGGCCACAACACCAACACCCAGGAAAACACCACTGGGTACGAGAATCCATCCTCTACTCAGACCCATGGTCCTCACGACAGCTACATCGCCAACAAGGCCGATCCCCGCATCGACAGTGACCGTTCCAACCAAGCTTCAGGACTTGGAACCGGCGAACCTACTGGCCAGGGAACTGGCTACACCTCTGGTCAAGGAACCGACGTACCTACCGGCCAGGGAACTGGCTACACCTCTGGTCAAGGAACCGACGTACCTACCGGCCAGGGAACTGGCTACACCTCTGGTCAAGGAACCGGCGTACCCGCTGGTCAGGGAACTGGCTACAACACTGCTCCCAGGTCGAGCGAGCAAGCCGTCCACGATCGCTCTACCGGTCCTGCCTCTGACACCGCGGGTCCCTACTCCTCCAACGTAGGCAACAAGCTCGACCCCCGAGTCGACAGCGATCTCGACAGAAACCAGAACCAGATGCCGGGTACCGTGCCTGCCACTCAAAGCGGCACTGGCTCTACGGCTCAATGGTCATCATCCGAATCCGAGAACAGACAAGAGAACAGACACTTCAGTTCCGATGTGCACAAGTCCAGCCTTGGTGGTGCAGGTGTGATCCCCGCTTCTGGAAGCAAGGGACCTACCTCGACCAAGACATTCGATCCCCAGGGTACGCCTGCTGGTAGCAGCTACAATGCGCCTGGAAGTGGAAATGCGACGCAGACTGCTGGTCCTCATCAGAGCGATGTCGCTAATAAGATGGATCCCAGAGTGGACTCGGACTTGGATGGATCCCAGACTGTCGGTACTCAGCGTACCTAAGGGGGTTTGAGTTTGGCCTTTCTAACTTGACGTGTATGATATTATGAGTAAATGGCTTCATGTATGATGTTATGAGTTGATGGACTTCGTGTGAATTTAATCGGCATGCAGCAACTCTGATATTAGTTTATCTCCAAAAGTATGTCAATTAAAATATCAGTTTATCAACCTACGTTTGGTCGGATAGAGCAATACTTCCTGATTGTGCTTGTCAGGATCAGTGACCTGTTAATAGAGTAACTTCCTCCATCTGATCGATGGGTATTTGATTCTTATGTTTTAAGTACACACGACCGGAGCTTCCCTGCCCTAGCGGTGCTTTGCCACCGTGGGTGAGTTAGATGACTGCACTCCATTACTTTTTAATGGCTATCGCTACAGAGTTTCCTAGTTGGTAGAAAGAAGCTGTAGTGACAGTTTGATAGTTTCGATTATTAGGTTCTGCGATGGATTTATATAGAAATTGCCAGCTCAAAACACCAACGATATAAAAATCAAGATTGATGCTGTGCCCTCATATAGACCGCTTGCTGAGAACCGCTCCTTGGTCAAACCACTGCGACGAATTCTTGACATATTCCTCCAGGCAACTGCCAGAGTAACACAGTTAGAGTAATGTATCCCCTTCTTTCCAAGCTCCTAAAGAGCCAGATAGGCGGGGAAACTGCTCTTACTGACGGAGAAATGTTCACTCTCAATAGCCTGTGTAGTGGTGGCCAAACGCGTCAGTGCCTCGGAGTTGTTAGTAGTCTCCAGCACATCAACACAATTCTTCATGACATAGTAGTCCGCTGGCCATTCTGGTGTTGTGGAGTAAGCAACCCAGGCCTCCAGTCTTCGAAAGCTTTTGCAATGTTCGAGAAGTACCACTCGTCGATTTCTTTGCCCTCGGAGTTTAATCTAACCTAGCCATCCGTGTTTCCTGGTGAAGAAAGAATCATAGAGTATAAAGCCTAGGCACTAAAAAATATATGACAGACAGTAGAAAACATTATAGGATATTATGAATTATATTGTATTTGTTAAAAGGCTAGTAGATCTAAGTTTGGTAAGTACTATAGTGAGATTCACCTAGTAGTGATAGCTTATTCATCAGGCCTATAATATAAAACTCTTCTTCCCTAATAGTAAAATATCTACTCTATGCTTAGCTCAAACAGATAGTGCTAGGTTAAAATCAAATCATAGACTAAGGTATTCCCCATTAGAATTTAGGTATGAACTTGCAGCCTAAATCACTACAGGCACAGTGTTAGATTAAGCAGCATCTCAGGTAAAATAAAAGGAACAGTGCTTCAAGCTGCAAGCCATTAGTAGGGGCAAGAAGAAAATAAAGGGGGTGGCAATGAGTGCAAGATAGTAATAGGGAAGGTAAGAAGGAAAGAGGTTAAAATGGCTAAACCTAAACAGGCAAAATTAGCCATATACAGTAATTCACAGGTCCGCCATTTACTTTCTGAAAACACGATTATCAAAGCAATGTAATCTAATACGAGATAACTTAGGCGGCCTTAACTATATATAAACAACCGGAAAGATAACCAACATATCTGGCCTTACTTATTAACTTCTATATTTGACGCCGACTTGCCGCCCCAATGCAAAAGTTAATCGAATAATAACAGCCAAATTCCCAACAGATCTATCTCGATCCAACTATTTATAGTCTATCCGTACGACCAATAATATCATCTAATCCAGCTATTGTTGGACAACCTCAATGCAGCCGGATGCCATAAGCGCCATGTGACCGCTCAGCCCAATTGGAAACGCCACGAAAACGATATAAACACGCTGTACCCCTTATTTCAAATCATTCTCTTTGGCAGACTTAGGATGTCTCTGAAAAAGAAATCCCGCTGCAAGGATAGGATCCAGCATATCCTTGACACCTACGATAGTGGAAGGCCGTTATTCCCGCGCTCGCTACTCCTGGATCTGGATAACCAGATCACAAAGGGATGCAAAAAGATTTATATTGATGATTATGACGGCTGCAAACGTGAATTCGACTTTACGCCATCGTCTCGCTGTAGGGATGAGATGTATGTATTCCAGACTGTGATAAGACAATGCTAACGCTATCCAGTAACGGGTCTTGTATTCGGTATAACTGCATCCAATCTCTTACAAATCTCAGTCCAGTCGCACGGCTAGACGCGAATCAGCCTCCAGTGTCGATTTGCTACACACATCATTACGGCCAGCCCAAGGATACGATTGTGGAGCTTACTGCGGGGTATCGAGATCAGTGCGAGGTGTGGAGAAAGAGCGAGACGTATCAATCGTTGAAACAAGGTTTGATGGAGTTGAAATGTTCGACCGGCACTCCAATTGATAAGATTGTCTGCTTTGGTCTGGGCTCGCTAGGACGACTTGACAATCGCAGTTCACTCCGCTCGCACACGCAACACGCCGCAGTCGAAACGATGGTAGAGGTTTTCGGGGCGGGGGTGAAGTGCTACGCCCAAGAACCGGTATACGATGATATCGACAAGAAGCTCCTAACGAGTATCGGGATAACGTCTCTGGATGATCCAAAGGGATTTTTGAAGGTTGATTCAAAGACGCTGGTGTTTTCTGTCAACCCCAATATACCAGTGAAACAAATTGTGGCGGATGGAGAGTGGCCGGCGGGGATGGTGTGGAATACAGTCGAGGCAGATGAAGAAGCGACAGAGTGGAAGAAAGAGCATTTTGATGGAGATGAGATTTGGGTGAGGTGAGTATTCTTATTTATTATGAAGATGAGGATACTGATGAATAGTCCGTATACAACTGATCCTGATTCATCGAGAGTGAGGGCGATGGTAGAGGGATATAAGCAGGCGGCGCTGCATGATGTGGATGATTACTTTGGAGAGTTGACAATTTACATGAGATGAATTAAAGTGATTACTTGGTAGGTACTATCGAAACCAGTATATTCGGAATGTAGACATGATCAATATCCATAGCAATTCATATAACGAGTACAGTATACGACATGCGACGTGATAACAAAACATCCAGCAATATTCCACCTAAAGTCCAGGCATTCTGATAATACATCGCATAGTAAAGAGGGACCAAAATAAACAGAAAAAGAAACTTCAATCACCGAAGTAAACACTCCAGCCCCGGTTCCAATTTGATATCACCCTTCAAGCGCCTGCACAAGTCCTTCCTCCCAGCATCCAAGGCAAAATGAGCGGCCAGCTTGTTCTCATAGTATCGTGCATACTGTAAAGTTCTTGGCTGGGAAAGCAAAAAGTCGACCACATTGTCATGGACATTCGATGCAGCATGGAATAGGGGGGGTGTTGCCGTCTCCATCCCGGCTATTGATATCCACCTTTCCCGTGGCCAGGAGCAGCTGCATTAGATTGGGATAACCGTATTTTGCAGCTAATGCAAATGGCGTGGGATCTTCACTGTACCTCTTCCACTCTGGATTTACCCCTGGCTGAGAAAGGAGTATTTCCAGTCCTATGGCATCCCCAGCTTGAGCAACATCCGCTAATCCGGCATTCGGATCGGTGATTCTGAATCGAGAACACTGGGCATATTCGAGTAGCGGCTTCAACATGTTCCCTCCGTGTCGTCGCGCGTATCGGAGAATTTCATACTCCTCCCAATGAGTGACGTCCTGCTGAAGAAGTAGATCGACCATGGCTCCATGGCCGCAAGAAACAGCCTTGAATAGAGGCGTCCCATGGTCTGAAAAATACATGCCACATTTCTCGGTTATCCCCCAAAGCCCTTTGGCCAGGAGCATCTTCATGATTCCGACGTGGCCCTTTGCAGCCGCCACTTGCAGGGTGGTATGCAAGTTGTCGTCTCTGCATTTCCTGTCAATGCCGGGCTGCGATAGGAGCAACTTGACGAGATCTGCATGAGAGCCGATAATAGCAGACATTAATGGCGCTCGGAGGAATCTTTCCTTCTCCCAACGCCAGTTCTCCTCACACCATCGCTGAACCAGTCTATTGGGTATCATAATCTCGGGAGTGCCGCGATACCCTGGCATTCTCTGCACGACGAGCCAATCATTAAGGCTGGCCAAGCGCCCGGATGAGAGGCTGTGACACCCGCTATCTTTGGCCTCTCTCAACGAGGTGTTTGGATCGACGCCTAGATCGAGCAACCGTTTTGCGGTGTCCACCCTTCCCTTGATGGCAGCCCATATCAGGGCTATTCCGCCATACTTTTCGACGTGGGATTCGTAGAGGTAGTCATTGAAGGCCTCGTATAGGCTACGGTTGGTTTGTAGGAGGGAGTTGAGGCCTTGCTCGTCGAGCTCGTGCACGATTTGCATAAGGATTTCGTTTGGTATAGATAAAAGAGACATGATGCTGTAGATGATCGTTTCGATTCTGAGTAGTTGTATGTGATGTGTCTGATGTATGTGTTGTAGAGGAGTGGGCTTCTGAATAAGTCTGGATTGACTGAGTGGCGGGACTGTGCTTCAGGCAGATCTACTGTTTAAGATGTGAAAGCCTACAGTAAATTATATTTACTTCATAATGACCATTGAAAAGCATAAATAATTTCCTAGGTATCTACATTTCGCTTCTGATATATAGGCAAGTACTTTCTAGAGGGTAAATGTAGGAATTCAGAATAATAGGTTGTTATCGGAAGGAAAGCAATAATGATATTCGATCGTTCTATAATGTCTCGACTATAAACACAGATTTAATAAAATCAACCAGTTTCAATCTCCCACCATCCTCCAATAACCGAGTTACATAGAAGATTCAAGAGTACAGCAAATTCTCAAGCTCCCGACTCATCTTCTTCCCACCCTTCAAGAACCTGCACAGATCTTGGTTCACCGCAATCAAAGCATAATGAGCTGGTGTCAGTCCATCGTTGTTGACGGGTTCCCGTATGATTCCCTCCTGCGCCAGTAGTAAATCGACAGCTGCTCTTCCCCCTTTCGCGGCATAGAATAAGGGTGTATTTCCCGCTGCATCCCGGTAGTTAACATCGACCTTGCCAGTATCCAGAAGCATCCGCATTGTCTCCAAGTTTCCATTCTCTGCTGCGATTGCTAGAGGAGTTTTGTTGGAACAGAGCTGTTCGAGATTGATATCCTCGTGAGCCAGGAGGATCGTCATGGCCTTGACACTTTTTCTGCGGGCTGCAAATCCCAACCCATGGCTTGGATGGGTGATTCGTAGAGTCTTCTTCTTTACGGCCTCCAGGAGTACGTCCATCATCCCCTCTCTTCTTTCGGCCACCGAAACGATATCTATTGACTCCTGGTGGAGATGACCCTGGTCCAGGAGAAGGCGCACAGTTGTCTCGTAGCCACCATGTACAGCAAAAAACAGAGCCGAGTGTGACACATGAACAGGTATTGTGTAGTCTGCCATGCCCCTAGATAAAAGCATCTGCACGAGCTGCGTATGCCCATTCATCACAGCCACGTGGAATGGAGCTCCAGACATGCTTTGCTGACGGCATTTGACATTCGGGCAGTTGAGTATGAACTCGGTCATCCGGACGTGGCCCGCCCTCACGGCTGAATGTAGTGGCGTGTCTCCTTTACTGTCCTGGGCGTTGATATTACTTCCCCGTACCAACAGCATTGTAACAATATGTTCGAGTCCATGCGATGCAGCCAAATGCATTGCCGTCCTGTCCGATGGATCTACCATGTCCAGTCTGACATTATCGTGAGCTAGAAGCACCTCAGCAACAGGTGTATAGCCATGCTTTAACGAAAGCAGCAGTGGTGTCCTTCCATGGTATGGCTGTGACTCGTCATATCCCAAATCGTTCATTGTCCATGGAACCGCTTTCCATACTGTGAAGTCGGGGTTGTACACGACCAACCATTCCTTAGGATTATAGCCATGTGGGAAGGCGTCGACTGGAACATAGCCCACCTTGTCGATCGGTGCGATTTGGATATTGGGATCAGCGCCTTTATTAAGGAAGTATTCAACAGCAGCTTTGCTGCCCTTACCAGCTGCAGTGATTAGGCCGTCGCCTCCGCGATGCTTGACGTTGTGCGTGTAGAGGTAGTCATTGAGGGCGCTATATAGCAGACGACAGGTGAGGACCAGTGAGTTGAGGTCTTTCTCATCGTCGATATTTTGTGCAATGAGAAAGAGAAGCTCTGCTGGGATATTCGAAAGTGACATGATGGATATGATTTGTTGAAGCAGATAACTTGTCTAGTTGGGTAATCTACTGGGGTTGTTGAGCAGTGACAATATATTGATTGAATGCGGTGGCAAAGGTTTTTCCATGTCAGCCATTATAAGAATGCTCAGGCAGTGACATGCTAGGGCAGTGGATGCCTAGATTGGAATGCAGTTTGACTCCATCTACTTTACATAGGCATCTGCATGCATATTATTAATATGCAGAATAAGGAATACGCTGATTAATATAGATATATTCAATTAAAGTAAGTGGTTTAATATTAGGAAGTTCCTATGGACAGTAAGGGATGCTGGCTCGAGCGCTACTACCCGGGACAGGCTATTATATACCTATCTCTATTTATTTGTGTCTGCCCAGATAGTGCGGAGGAATGCCTATCGTTGAAAGTATTACTAAAGTATTTTCAGGGTATTAGTAAAGCCTTTACATCACCAGAAAATAATCTGTTGACTATGCAGTTTCTCCACATATAAATGTCACAATGAAGTCAAGAACGTATTTGACTCTAGGCACCCATATCCCGAATAGGCCTAATATGTCGGTCTACATAGCTCTGGTAGTTCTTTTCAAACTACTCAACGATGATCTGTTGTGTAAAAACAATCATTAGGACAGAAGGGCTACGCGCTAACCCAGATGACCTTGGAATCATATTCATCATAGTGTCTGATGAATAAAGTCACAAACAGCCATCATGTCGCTGCTGACTCTGCCATTCGAACTCCTCCTCCTCATCCTTAACATTCTCGACCAGAAAGACATTCTCGAGCTGATATGCACCAACCGACCACTCTATAGCACATTGCACAGTTATCTATACACCCACAATATTCAACATCGCGGCGGCGATGGCCTGATCCGGGCAGCCATTCATGGCCATACCGCCGTCGTTCAACGCTTCCTGATTCATGGCGCAGATCCCAACATCAAAGTGACGAAGATGAGTAACATGGCATACGTCCCGCGGCATCTGTACCGGGATGAATATGACATCGATGGATGGGTAGTCGCACATAACCCCGACTGTACGGTGTGGAAGCCATTCAATCCCGATCCACAAGGGAGATATGATGGGCGGGAAATATATCTAAACATGACACCATTGATGGCGGCTTTAGAGCACAGACAGGTGAATGTGGCAGAGATGTTGTTGGGTTGTGATGCTGTGGATATCGGGTCGAGAACCTTTTCTAACGAGACACCGCTACACCTCGCAGCGAGGGATGGACTTGAATGGGTTGTCGAATTGATATTAGCACGGGAAGATGCCAGAGTCAATCTTCAAGATACAAATCGGGACACAGCACTACACCTGGCTGTGAAAAAAGGCCAAATGAAAATCGCGCAGTTGCTTCTGACACGCCGTGATATCGACATCAACTATACAAACGCCAACGGCGATACAGCATTACATCTGGCCGCTAGAGCAGGACATGAAGAGCTTGTGAAGCTCATCCTGAATCGCCCTGACTGCGACGGCCGGCTTAAGAACCGGATGTTCGGAACGGCATTTGATCAGGCCGTGATAGGCGGCCATACAAGCATCGTCGAGCTATTCATATCGAGCGGTCTCGCCGAGCATACGAGGGTGCAGAATAACAGGTTTTCGACTCTGTATCTTGCTGCTCAGCGGGGAAATCAGTCCATCGTACGGCTTCTCCTTAATCAAGACCGTCTCTATCGACAGACTATGGATATGTTCTGGATGACGGAGCATAAACCTGGGATACCTGAATCACTGCTCGAAGGTATTCTGAAGAAGACATTGAGATTCATCCACCCAGAGTACTCTCTAGGGCAAGCAGCAAGCGAAGGAAGCGTAATGGGAATGAAACTCCTCCTCGCCCACGATGGAGTCAACCCAGACCGGAAGAATGATAGCGGCATGACCCCGTTGGCCATAGCTTCACAGAAGGGTCATATACCAGTGATGCGACTACTCCTGGCTTTGGACGAAGTAGACGTCAACAGTCGCGATGAAGGGGGCAACACGCCGTTGTTCTACGCGGCCGAGGCAGGCAGGGAAGCAGTTGATGTTATACTCGCGCAGAGAGGAGTCATTCGATACCCTGTTAATAAGACCAAGGAAACGCCAGCTCACTATGCTTTGGTGACTGGGAACAGACCTCTTGCTCGATTTTTACAAGGGAAGAAGAAGTTTAATAGGGAGTTGGAAAACTTGCTATAGAATGTTCAACTATCACTTGCTGAGATTTATATAAGCTCCGCTATTTCATGCTTCCATTCCCTCTTGGAGCAAGTGCTGCAATATGCCGTACAAGACACAGTTATCATAGCTTTTATATAGATAGACTACAATAGTTAACCAGATAATACCTGTCCATGACATTGATTTGTGTTCAAGTTGTAAGGTTGATTATGATTACCTCTACATTTTCCATGGAAATGTCACGATGAAGTCAAGATGTATGCAACACCAGAATATCCTCTACTTATCCTAGCATTCTAACACATCAGCCAACATACCAGCACCATGCTATCCAACCTCCCCCCAGAGCTCCTCCTCCTCATCACCAAATACATTAACCAAACAGACATCAACTCGCTTACCCAAACAAACCACTCCCTCCACACCACCCTGAATAACCACCTCTACAAACACAACATCCACCACCGCGGAGGCGAAGGCCTAATATGGACCGCTCACTACGGCCATAAACGACCACTCGAGATCTTCCTACAACATGGCGCTGATCTCAACATCCAGATCGTTGAAATGGACATTGTCCGGTATATGCCCGTCCACTTATACCGCAGCGAATATGATAATAAAGGATACGTGGTCGTGCATAATCCCGACTTTACCATATGGAAGGCCTTTAAGCACTCGTTGAGACCTTCATGGCTGGGCTCAACCATCAAGCCAGGTCTGCTCGACCAGACACCATTACTGACTGCTTTGAAGAACGACCATGTCGATATAGCAGAGGTATTACTAGCACGGGATGACGTTGATGTTAATTCGCAAAACATGATACAACAAACAGCCCTCCACATCGCCGTAGACAAGTACATGGAGTCAATCGTAGCGAAGCTCCTCGCGCGAGACAACTTGAATCCCCAAGCCAGGGATATCATGGGCCACACGCCCTTTGAAGTGGCCCTGAGGAAAGGGTATACGGGGATCATGGAGCTATTCCTATCCCGCACGGCGGTCACGTTCCACTCGTGCCTCGGGAGGCGCTCGGCGCTTGATTTTGCTGTCACATATGGCGATGTAAGCACTGCTCGCACTCTTCTAGACCATACCCACGTTCACCGGGAGAGGGCGTCTCTAGTGCGAGTGGATGGGATGAGAAATCCAGGGATGGGAGAGGTGCTGCTCGATGGTGTCGAGAGGGGTACGCTGAGGCTATTGGGGGTCGAGGATGAGCTCGAAAAAGCAGCCTGGAGAGGAGACGAGACGGCGATGAGGATCTTACTTGCTTATGATACGCTCAATCCAGACAGGAGGTACGATGGGGGTGCGACGGCGTTGGCGATTGCGGCTGAACATGGCCATGTTAAAATCATGGAGATGCTGCTTGATACGGGTAAGGTTGATGTTAATAAACAGGATTATGAGGGTAATACTCCGTTATTCTACGCAGCGCAGTCAGGTAGACCCGCTGTGGATTTACTGCTGGCTCAGGGTGGGATTCAGTATGCGTTGAACAGGAAAGGACAAAGTGCTGCAGACCAGGCTTTCAAGTCTGGGCATAAGGATCTGTCAAAGTTTCTAAAGAGGGTGAAGATAGGGAGGGAGTTGGAGAGATTGCGATAGATTGTACTCCATGATTTTTTGCTGAGGTATTGTCGATATTAAAATGTATGATATTGCTCGATCAGCCCATCTTCTGAATAGCAACACTTTTCGCCCTGATCGTCCTCCCCTTCCATAGCAAAACCACCGGGGCAAGAGTCAGCACAAGGGCCACAAAGGCCAACAAACTGCTCGCCCACGCATATCCCAACCTCACGTACATCGGCTTCGCAGCGAGTGGTAGAAATGCGGCGAATGTATTCTCTCCAAACGCGACTGCGGCAATGGCACTCGCTGCGTAGCCAGGATAAGCATCTGTTACGTAGATAGTCGCCGTATTCACGATAATCATGCTTGCGTATCCAATTAGACCCAATCCGACAGCTGGGACGATCCAATGCGATTGGAACGTAGACCAGCCGTACATGAACAATCCACCAGCCAGACCAATGAGAGTACTCGGGATGGCGAGGTGGAGGATACTTTCAGGAATAGGAGTTCCCGGCCTTTCTGTATTCTTGGCTACAGATGAGGTGTAGATATTTTTCTGGATGAGGAAAGCAAATAGACCGATGATCTGGCCTATCCCAAGAGACAGCTGCACGATACCTCCTGTAAACCCAGGCCAAGCATACGTCCCTGTAAACACGATCGGGACAGATTGGGTGGAGATGAAGACCAGCCCAAATGCAAAGGCAGACCATACGGTAAAGGAAGTGACAGTTGGTTCGGTGGTGAGGAGAATAGCACCACGGACGACAGTCTCTTTGAGAAGATGCGCTGCTTCGGCATTCTCAGACTGTGATGATAGCGTGTGTGATATCTTGCCGTAGATGAGTTCACCCCGAGTCTCTGGCATCCCGAAGAAGAGAATCGGAGCGCAAACACCGTTGATAATCAGCTGAATCCAGAATATCCTTCCATCATCAGAATACCATAAAATCCATGTAGTAGGTGCAGACTCACCAATGCCAACCAAGCGGTTCCACAACAGCCCCCAAAACCGGGCCTAGCGTAACACCAAACAGCAGCGAAAAGACGTACACCGTCAAGGGAAATACACGTTCCTGGGCCGTGCGGAACATATTCGCTGCCACTCCGTCTGGGGCGTTTTGTAGTGTTCCTCCAAAGGCGCCGGCGAGGACACGACACACGACAAGAGTGGCAAAGTTCTTGGCAAGTGCTTGGGGGATGGTGAAGATGGTGAATAGGGCGTATGCAGTCTGGTTGTTAGTTGAGTCTTAATGAGAGTAAGGAAACATACCAGATATCCCAATCTCATTCCGTATGTCTCCATCACCGGCAGCGTAACCAGCGGCACAAAAGCAGCGGCTGCATTCCACGCCGTGACCGAAAAAAAATTGTATTCGAAAATGTCATTGTCCAGATCAAAGTCCACGGAAATTGCCTCTCCAGCCGTCGTGATCGAAGTAGCATTCAGCCCGATAATAAAGGTTATTAGATAAGACGTCAACATAACCATCCACTTTCTCCATATCGACCAATTGAACGGATTCCGCGGATCGCACTCCCAGTCACCATGATGGCTTTGCTTGCCAGAGACAGGCGCCTCTTTTTCTGCCTCCATCACCGTAGTGGAATCTGTGTATTCGACATCCCTGCTGGATTTGAGAAGAAAGAAGTGACGATGATGTTGAGCGACATGGCAAAGTCTTCACGTTGGACGAAACAGGCAGTTGGCGAGAGTGGGGCTGCTATTGGAATGCGGGGATGGCCTGTGTGTTTTATTGGCTCCTGCTTTTCCGCTCTGGATTTCCATTGGCAAGGGATTGTGCTGACTCATGCACACCGCCAATCCGGATCCACCCCTTTTCCTGGACCAATCCGGGGCATCCGACTTCATCGATCGTCATACGGGGTAGAGTTACCAAGATATCAGTTGCGATGGCACTGGAAGTCCCAGCTTCGCTTCACGCAGGCCCACCTGAATTCCGCATCAAACGGAAGCCTGTCTCCAATCCCAATCTGCATCAAAGCTTCACCGATGCAGAGAGGGGCCCTCCTCTTCCACCACGGCCACCACTCAGACAGGCTGCTTCGTCGAGTACGCTTCATCATGAATATGAACAAACAAACACACTCACTCCGCCTATGCCTACACTACAACGCTCAAGCAGTGACATAGGCCCACGTCTTCCCCCTCGACCATCTGAGGCTCAATCACCATCTCCATCATCTCCCTCACCATCAGGCATCCAAAAAGCCTACGGCGAAGTAACACACTTCCTCGGCGGCCTCATCAACCACCCCACCTCATCAACAAAACACTACACCATCTTGCGCCACTCGCATGGCGTCGTCTTCTACCGCGGCAGTACCACCTCCGTAGCTATCTCCATCTTCTCCTCCAACCCCCTGCCCCCGATCGCACCCTTTGGCTCCAATCCAAAGGCTGGACAGGCAAAACAGGCATGAAAGCAAAGGCCTTCCTTCGTCTCCACGACGACTGGCTTAACGTCACGCCCTCTCTCCCCGTCAAACCAGACCAGGTCAACCCCGCCGACGAACGCGCGTGGCAGCGCGATATCGCCAAATTCCCGACCCGGGTGCCTGCCAAGGTGCGTGAGGGCCATGCACTGCGCGAGACGGCTGTCGTACGCATCCCTGTTGAAGCCGGGGATGGGTATTTCCAGCTTGTGCTTTGCGCGGGCAAGAAGAAGGTGCTGTGTATGAGCCCGGTGTTTCGGGTGTTATCGACGTCGTTTGCGCCGCATTCGCTGAGGGGGGGCGAGTTTGAGTACGCTGCCGTTAGAGGTGGGTGCGATGGTGGCGAGTCTGTATGCGCAGGCGACGGTGCAGCGGTTTGTTGGGCCTGTTGCGGCCAGTGTGCAGGCCAAGATGGATCATTATACGCCATCGACTGTGAAGAAGGTGGCGGGGGAGAAGGCGTTGAACCTGAGTGGGATGAAGGATAAACTGGGTGTGCCGGCTGGATATCAGAATAGGCATTCGTTGTCGCCGATGGGAGAGCCAGATGCAGCATATCTCGAGCAGGGGCCGACTTCTCCCTTCCCGATGAATATCAAGGCAAGGGGGATATTGTACAGGAGCTTGAATCAGACGAACCCCCACGCCTCAATCTCAAGATATCAGACCCGACTCTGGACACTCTCCACGGCTACTTCTTCGCCTGGACACGCATCGAGCAACCAAAACAACAAAACCCATGGCACCAATCCATCCTCTCAATAACAACCCTCAACCCCCTCCTCGCATCCAACATCAACATCGCCCAAACGACAAAACGCCTCCCCATCCTCCGCTTCCTTGACACACCTCCTCCCCTCCCAGCTGCCCCCAAACTCGAAATCCGCATCATGGGCTTCATCCGCGCAGATCTTCCCCCGCCTTCACTGGCAATGACACAGGATCAGCTCCAGTATGCCCGCGAGGCTGCAGCTGAAGCGGCCATGTTAGCTGATACATGCGACGCGAGTCTTACGCAGAGTATTCTTGACCATCCGGCTTGGGCGCCTGACGTGCATGAGCGGAGTCAGGGATGGATGGAACGGACGAGGGAGGGAGTTAACAGTGTACGTATGCGAGGGCAGAAGTTGATTGAAGAGGCGCCGTTGCATTGGATTGGGGTGAGGAGTGCTACGGCCGAGCTGAAAGATAGGGAGGTACTGGTTAATGGGTTTTATATTATCAGGTTTTAGTATATAGGTCTAGCTTGTAGTATATAAAGTTAAACACTCTCCCCCGCCGCCAAATTACATTGTCTGAATATCCTCACTTCTCCCTCCCCAAACGCACCAACGACAGAATGCAACAGTCCCCGATTATGAAAGAGGACTAGGTCTCCTTCTTCCCAATCATGCGGATACACATACTTGGGGCTAATGGCGGGTCTCTGCAGTTTATACACGATGTCTCGGACAGTGGCGAGGTCGTCAATCACACTTCCATCTGCGCGGTGGATTTTCCTCACTGCAGACGGATGAATCTGCAATGCCGGATTGCCTGTCACTGGGTTCTTCCAGACCATTGGGAGGATTTGAATCTTGGATTCGTCAATCTCAGGGAGGTCGGAAAGGGGAAGTTCTCTGCCCTCGCTGTAGAGGCCCAGTCCGGTGGGGAGTGCTCTGCATTGGTTCATCCAGATATACCTACATCATTAGCATCTCTATCTTGATCAATATAGAATGGTATGAACTCACGGATGAGGCGCATATTCAATCCGACTCCCATTCACAAACTCCTTCTCCTCATCCGAGAGAATCTCATACATCCTCTCCCCGCTCACAAAAGCCGTCGTACCAAGCGGCACATCCAACGTCTCCCCCGAGCCATCATCATAAAGCAATGTCTGCCGTCGTCCCTTCGGCACCGTCACAGCCAACAACGTCGTAACCCTCGGTGGATACAACCCATACAGCGCCGCATCAATATGCCATCTATAAAACCTTGTAAAATCCAAATCCTTCTCGTCGGGAATCGCATCCCTATGAAACGTTCTGTGATGGGGATGTTTCAGCTGAATATTCTTTAATCCTTCATATTCAGGCACAAAGCCGTGTCCGATGACTTGGACTTGAGGTTGGTGCGGGACGGTCTTCAGATCCGGATGTAGGATGGATTTCTTGGCTGTAGGTATAGATGTTCCGTGGCCGTAGGTTTGGGCGGATGGGTCGAACCGGTTTGTAAGGGTGTACTGGGCTTTCGGGGAGAGGTGGGATTGGTTTTTGAATACTAGGACGAGGTTTTTGTAGAGTGCGTTGTGAATCGTCTCAAAATCAGAGTCTATATTGTTAGTGTTAATTAATAGAATGGTGGTGAGGGGAAGGGATACCGGAGAGATTCTCCAAATCGACATTATACACTTCCGCGCCAAAGTTAGTGTCGCGGCCTTCCTTGGGTGGCAGAGGGCGGATGTCGATGGCCATGATTTAAGATGAGATAGTTGTAATTGATTGATTAATTGAGTTAATTAATGGCTGGGAATGAGCTTTATATGTAGTCGAGGACAGCGGGGATCGCCGTCGGTGGAGGCCGATATGATATCATATCTTATCATCTTATCTGCAAGGAGCTAATAGTGACTTTTATGTTTATGTTTGTATATTCTAAATCCCCCAAAGTATACTAAAATTTGTTGAAATATTAATTCCATGAACATTAATCACGGTGATAACCTTTCTAGGTGAACGCATAATCTCAACAAATTTGCTATGTTCAATTTACTATATCTTGCGGAACATCAACAATCCACCTAATATCATGTGTTTATATTTCTATTATATATAAAAACACACAACATCATCATCACCAGTATCTGTCCACTGCCGAGGTGTTTTATAGAGTAAAAGCATATACAGCATCTTATATCTGAGAAAACACTAGGACTAATCCATTCTCTCTATGTACATACATATATCCACGAGATACCTGAGGCAAAGATGACGTTGCTGAAAACGGACAAAACAAGGCCGCTAGCCCTGCTGCACCATCTAAACATTAACTTATACTATCAATCTGATGACTGGATATGATCGCAATAAGTCATTGCAACTGGTAAATAAATTGTATTAAGTATTAATGTAAACAGACAGTCTATCTAGATGTTTTGTATCTGTCAGTTTTCTCACAGCAGAGTATCATTCTAACATACAGACAAGCTAGCGCTGGGTAGCTCGGTCAATAAAGTTCCGCACGCTAGACACACTAGCATAAACATCAGGAAGTTTCTTCTTATTAGTACAATCCCCAGTCCCAAACGACACCACGCCAATCCGCTTGTTGGTCTTCAGGTCATTTATAAGGATGCAAGCACGATCAAACGGTAATCGAATCTCCCAAGAAGTGCGATATTGTTAACCCAGTAGATAGTAAGGTCCCATCCCATGTTTCCGCTTTAGGACTCTGCCTTTTTGGTGGCCTTGGTCCGGAGTTTCATCATGAGGAATACGAGCCCGTAGATACCGAACACAAATGCAACGACAATGCCTGCATTCCTCCATCCGTAGTATCGTTCTTGTAAGTTTAGCGTACGGAGGTAATCTCCACCTTCGGTATACTGGCAAACGCGGCATCCGAGTGTATCATCTGGGTTCAGAAGGTTCGTGGCTATTCCCATGCCACGCTGGTAGACATTGAGATATTCACCACATGTGACATTGGGAGCTGGATCAAACACAGCCAGTTCCTCGGGCTTGCAGTGTACGGGTTTGTCCCAAGTAGTGAACACCAGCAAAGAACTCATGAGGTAGTTGAAGGGGTCGATGTAATACATCCTAAAGGAAATAGTGGTTATAATCTGCCCAAACTGCATCACCATGGCACATGTAGGGAAGCCTTACCAGTATCGCCAAAATGCTACGATTTGGCTATATGGAACCATCACGCCACAGAAGGACACGAGAGTGGTGATCACCAGAGGGTTGACCAGAGAGGCAAACACGGCGTTTGGTGTGTAAGCGGCAATCATCTGTCCAATGCCTGTGTAAAGACACTCGTACATTACCTGACATGGTGTTAGCTCATCCATTCGGGAAGCAAGTAAATTCGAAGACAGGTGGGAGGGCTTACTGCAACGAAAAAGACACTCCCAGCGTGCTCAGCGGAGGTAGGAAGGCCACTCGTAAAGTACCAGCAAACGTAATACAGTAACGCACAGACAAGCAAGTAAGGGAACTCTGAGACTATAAGGCCCGTCACAAAAGGAGCCCAGTGGTACATTTTGCTTTTCTTCTCGCGCGCCTCGAAGATGTCGCGGCGGTCAATGAAGAGGGGCTGAAGCTGCGAGATAACACCTGGCGCGACAAAGATGAAGTTGAACACAGTAAAGAGGTTCTGCTGCAGATCTGTAAGAGCATCTCCAATTTTCCAGAAGGTAAAGCCGTTTAGTAGCGCTAGGCTGATATGCATGGCGAATTTATTATTGAGATATTCGGTGTTCCGGAAGAGCGAGACGTTCATCCGATGCGTCACAAGCTTCATTTGCGTCCAGAGAGAAGCAGCAAATTCATGTGGATCATCGTTTGCGACTGTAGGCCGAGCCGCAGCTTCGGCAACCATGCTATCCAATTCCTCAGAGAGTTCTTTATGTTCTGGGGACTCCAGCCAGACCCGGTTCCAATCACGGCGGTCCCCTGCCGACACAACATCAATAATATGCTCAGCAGGATTGGTTTCAGGTGGGCAAGGTGCACCGTGGCGACCGAAGTATTCCTTGATTGTGTTCGAATTCTGGCCAATATCTCCAAAGTATACAGTTTTCCCGCCGGCAGCCAGTAGTAATAGTTTGTCAAATTGTGCAAACAACTGTGCTGACGGCTGATGAATAGTAACAAGGATAGCCTGACCCGCTTCTGCAAGCTTGCGAAGAAAGCGGACAGTATTATAGGCAGCTTGACCATCAAGCCCTGACGTCGGCTCATCAAGGAAGATCAAGATACTTGGCTTTGCCACTAATTCAACACCAATAGTAAGACGCTTCCGTTGCTCCACTGAAAGACCAGCACCTGGTTGGCCAATGAGAGTATGTTCAAGATCATTCAGCTCGAGAAGATCAACAATGGTGTCCACATATCGCAATTTTTCTTCTGTGGGTATATCGCGAGGTTGGCGCAATAGTGCCGAAAACTCGAGGGCCTCCCGGATAGTCGCATAGGGCTCGTGAATATCTAACTGTTCAACATAGCCAGCAGAGCGTTGGAAAGAAACAGGAAGAGGACGCCCATCCACCAAGACGGATCCGTGGATAGTGCCGGAGGTTTTGCGTTGTGCGAGAACGTCCAGTAGGGTCGTCTTGCCAGCACCAGACGAGCCCATTAAAGCTCCAAGCATACCAGGTTTGACATAACCTTGAACGTTGTCAAGAAGGACACGGTCACCACCAGGCGTTTTAACAGTGTAAGTCAGATTTTTCCAAGTGAATATGCTCTTGTTGGAGAGCAGGTCATTCCCAAGGCTGCCCCCTGATGCATCAGATCCTGAGCTGACCTCATATTTCTCTTTAGCTTGCGCTTCCTCGTCTCTGATTTCCAAAAGATGTTTTGACTTATGCTGTAGCTCTCGAGGGATCAGGAGCTTACGACCACCTTCTCCAAGTAGCTTCCACCTGGAAGTGAAAAATATCGTAAGCGCAACGAAGAGAATCCACCAGGCGCAGATTATTCCAAAGTTACGCCATACATGGCTATGGCTAAAGGACATGGCTGCGAGGTATTCGTCACCAGTCAAGGAGGTCGCACCAGGTGCTGCACCGATCACACCGGCACATGATTGCCCCCCTTCACCCATGTAGTCAGGGCCGCTTGGAATCAGGTTGGGGCCATAACACGGTATAACCTGGCCGTGGAATTCGTTTCCAAGGAGAGCTTCGAACGCGTAGGCCATGGGGTTGATCCAAAAAATCCATACAAACCATGGGTGCATCTCAGGCTTGATAATCATATATCCCATGTAGACAAACAGCGCTACAACTGAAAGACCCGAGACTTTGGACGCAGCGTCGAACGTAGGGAATGCGGCACCAACGAGTCGAAAGAAAGATGTCATAGACAAGCCTGTCATGAAGTTGATGACCAAGTAAGTGAAGAATGCCCCCGCCGTGGTCTTCAGGCCCACCATGAAATAGAGGATAAGGCCGAAGTGCGTAACCTGGAATAATAGGATAGGTAAATCGGCAGCAATCTGGGCGATGCAGATAGCCGCTGGGTGATACAATGCGAAGGAGCGGTGTTTGGCAAGAATAGGTCGGCCAGTGAAGGAGTCGGTAACCTCGGATAGGGCTATAAGAGCGTTGTATAAAATAGAGAAAAACAGGGCACCACCCTTGAGAAAAAGACCGATAGAATTGTCAGGGGCCGAATAGAAGAGAGAACCACCGAGGAGTGCCTGGATAACTGTGGCACCTTGCTTCATGAGTAGAGTCGCCTTGTCACCCCACATAAGCTGGTACTGCCTGATAATAGCGGCCGTTACTTGAGTGACGAAACCAGTAGTGACGGGAGAGCTCTTGGGTACACCCTTGTGCTTTTCTCGAGCAACCATTTCTTTGAAAACGGCTGTGTTCTCAGCTGCGTCTTTGCTTGTCGGGTAACTCTGGGACTCTTCCAGCATCTGCGGCTTGATTTGGGACCGTTCGTATGCAGCCCGGATGTCGTTGGCGGTGCGTGGAAACTTGTTTTCATATCCAGGGGCAATGAGGCGCTCGGTAGGAACTGTAACCCCCGTCAGGAAATCTCCCCGGTTGGAACCCGAATCCCGCATGAAGCCCAGGCCTTCCATGAATGGGACAGCGTCCTTTTGAGGCCCGTAGAAGATTTGTTTGCCCTCGTCAAGAACCAGAACCTTATCAAAATGTTCGTAGATGCCATTGCCCGCCTGATAGAGGGTGACAATTGTACTGAGCCCAAGGAGATCGGTCATCACCCTAATGGCCTTGATCCATTCAAGAGCTGTGCTAGCATCAAGGCCTCTTGTCGAATTGTCCCAGCAAAAGACACTAGCACGAGTAGTAAGACACTCTAGAATAGAGACACGTTTTCTCTCCCCACCTGAGACACCCCTAATAAAGGCATCACCGACCTTCGTCCGTGCGGTATGGGAGATCCCAACTGAGCGGAGGAGGAAATCCTTATAGAACTGGACATATTCTTCGTGAGTCGCAGTCCCTGGCGGCAGTCGATATGGGACCTTCATGCGAGCGGCAAAGTCGATCGTGTCTTCAACGCTCAGGGTTGGAAAGAAGATTTCCTCCTCCGTGTTCATGACAATCTGGCCACGGTAGGTCCTGGCTTCCTCGGCAGACATGTTTCCATAGTTGACATTTCCGCTGACTTCTTCATAGCCGAGACGATTGTTTGCGAGTACATTCAGCAGCGTAGTGCAACCCGCTCCAGGCCGTCCCAGAACGAGCAACATCTCCCCAGGCTTAACGCATCCAAACGAACTTTCAATGATGGTCTTGGTTTTGGTGCCTTTGCCACCCCCATGGAAAGGGAAAAGCTGGGAGAGGACATTCTCATTGAACATGGCGTTGCCGCCAACGCCTTTGACGGTGAGATTCTGCCAGGCCACGCCGAGCATTTTGGGCTTCTCCCCACCGTCTTCATCTCGTTCCCTGATTCGGCGCAATTCGGGTGCCATATGCCATGTCATTCCGGCAGGATCGACGGATGCGTTTTCCGTATCATCCTTGACATCTGCGGATTGTAGTCCTCCATCAGCAATTGTGGACTCTGAACCCATGCTCGATGAAGTAGAAGGTATGTTTGAGGGTAGGTGGACGTGAAGGTGCAGATGTTATGAGTTGCTCAAAGAGGCATAAACTCACGCTAAATGCCCACCAGTTTATGAGAATGATAAATAAAGGGAAGTCTGTATTGGGAGCATAACACCTGTTATATTGCTTGACCTGGATGACCAATACTTCTACATTGCACAATACCATCGGTACGATAAGGTAGTAGAACCTTTTTTGGCCACATAATCAAAGCTTGCCCGATTACTGAACATTAAACCTCCTTTCGGCAGGATGAGTGAGTTGAGCCGTCTTGACTGAATTATGGAGCATGTCTGACCGGAATGATTACTATACGTTCCGGTCTTTAAATATGATTAATAATAAGAATGGATTGCCTGGACCCACCGGGTAGCTCTAACCTTATAACAACTAGCCCTGTAGATCCCAAGCGGTTACTGCGGTCGGACTTGATCCATAATCTAACATTCTGTAACTAATGCAATCAACCACCGAGTCGCAATACGTGTCACTTAATAACAAACTGAGCTGCTCTGAACGGGGCTCATTTATAAGTTTGCCCGGGACTGTACATGTGTAATTGGGGAGAAATCTCCAAGTTTGTGAGGTTCTGGATGATAGGCTTTCGATCCCATGGAAGTGAAAGCCCCGCTTCGGCCCTTGGAACCTGCGATGCGATATGCAGTTGTGGCCAAGAATAGTACCCTAACAACCTGAAAATCAGCAGCTGTGACGTTGATTTTGCTGCCAGCTTATAGAGGCGAGCGGTTCCTGCCCTGCAGAAGCCAACATAACATACCATTCGATTGCCCCGAACAGAGTAATTACCCGAGACGCAACGCAACTGCGTATATCATAGTAACTTGGAGGTGACAACGTAGCTATAGCAAAGCAGACAAACCACAGTATCATCGTAGCCCCTTCTGCTGCCAGTATGGCAATGCGATGTGCAGCGCGACTGGGTGGTTCCATTTGTAGAGCAAGGACTGGTGTTACCAGGAAAGCGCTCCATATTCCATTGGAGAACGTTAGGATGATAATGTAGTCGAAATGTAAAGTAAGCATCACTATCGAAGCCTCCGAGGTCAGAACCAGCTATTTCGGTGAACGCGAGAAGGTGGTACTAGAAGTGACAGACCATATGCACTTAGAAAAAAGATGACAAGAGCAACGATAACTTGCAAAATCCGAACAGGGTATATCCAAAGATTAGATACGACCATCGTTGATAAACTGTATTTGGAATAGTCAACCTGTTTCTCCGAAATCATGGCGCTCTATATCACAGGAACTGATTTGTATGTATTGATTGTAGGATTTGTCAGTTTATTTTCTGTTTAGCGCAAAGGGGCAACTCGTTCAGATAAAAAATTTTTCAAGAGGATGACGAATTCTTAATATGAGCATTCATGCAGCTGATACGTTACTACGATTACTGATCTAGCTGATAACTTCTGTCACTGGGATTCTAGTTCGGAGATCGAAGAGATTAGTTAAAACTCTATACAACCAATTACTGTCCCTTGTGGCATTCGAGTGTTCGAAATAAGGGGAAAAGAATTGCCATCACTAACCTTATGTGGTAACTTTGGTTCAGGATATGGGTCCTTAGAGTCGGGCATGAATAGTAATCAAATCCGAGCTCACACCAACATATGACATCATTACCAAGGACCGTACCTATTATCTGCCAGTCCATAGCTGGCTCGAACACACTTCAACTTGCTTCCACATGGGTCTCGCCATTGTAGGACCGTTAGTGACCTATCTGTGTTGTTTGAAGTGCTTTGAAGAAATCCAAATACTATACAGTAGTACCTGACCAGTAGAATAAAATGTCTCCCTTTTTTCCCCTTACACATGCTTAGCAACACGTCTGAAGCCTACTAAACAATTTAGGCAGAATAGCTTCAATCCCTTACAAAGAACCTTTACTAAGATGCGTTTTCTTTTCTGGGTGCGAGCGCTTGATCATCTCAGATAGACAAGGGAAAGTGAGACGGACGCTACCTTCAACTACAGATGTCAATTACAAAACTACTTATAGTATCTAATAATATCCACCCAGGAGCGTTGACCGTTTCCGGATCTGCATATCTGGTAGTGGAGTATCTACTAACTATCGTCGCCATCATATATAAGCTTTTCATTATTTCCATGCACTAATGCAATACTGCTTCATCGCTTACCGAGGCTTCGCACGCTAGATATATCGTCTGTCAACTGTATTTAAGGTGAAGAACCACTCCATGTCTGCACTAATAGTAGGTAATCAGAGAGCATTCAGGGAAAGTCTTCAAGGATTGGATATCTACACTGCCAGAAACAATACCGCTTGGAGGAGATTGGACAGATATGATGAGTATATTTCGGGTGATGTTAGACTGACCGACCCCTGGTTACCCCGACACCCCATCATGACTTTTTACTCTAAATTAGGTCGAATATTTAGCTATATGATATAGAAAATACTATTCCATTCTAAAATTTATAAGTAAAGATCATTTACACTAAGATAATTAGGAAATTGATTGATAGATTGATCGATAAGATGCTTCATAAAATGATAAGAAATAATAGATGATGTGCCCAGTGAAATGCTCATGAAATGCTTAAATAAACGCCATATATTACGACCAACGAGGTGATCAAGAAATGCTCATTAAAATCCAGAGAATTCGCAAGGTGGCTTTCTAATTCAGAGTAGACACGCCATCCATCAGCACCGAGATAAATGAGTCTAGTCATATTACTTTCAAACCCATCAAAGCAAATTTATAAACTTTAGCACGTCGGAGCATTCGAAAAGCAACATTCCGCAAACCTAAAGATTGAAACATTCCGGCGGTTCTTTCTTTTCAAGGATAGGAAGCTTCACAACACTGAGGACTAGCTTAATGTCGATATGGAAGTTACGTATCTTGAAGACAGGCTAGGAAATAAAGCCATTGGAGGTGCATTAGTGAGATCTCTGCCTAGAGCTATGAATGTATCAAAAATTGCCCTTTGCGGTGCTTCGGGATACACGAAAAACGAATTTTACAGAAAAGGGCATACAGTAGCTACAATATTAAAAGGAAATCCCTTCCAGGGCACCCTACTCCAATAACTTATTAGGTTACTTATAACCCAAATCAATTGTAACCATATCTAATGGGTAGGTCGAGAAACTTGGTTAACTTGTCGAAGTGGCGGTAATAATGGCTCGCGACCGACTCGGAAACCGGACAAATACAAGTAGCCGACCAGCCATATATACAGCGCCAGAGTTGCCACCTTCCACTTGCCATTCCTGTGCACAAATAATTATGCCACCGTCCAAATATTACGCTTTCGGGCCCGCCACAATACCAGCGATCGAAGAACCCGTACTAGAAATCAACCACGAATTGAAAGATGTTCCCTTCACTTGAGGGTGGGACTAATGGCGAAGAAACGCTGACGGTCCATCCTACTCCCTATACCTTTACTGGGTCATCAGAGGCCACGGGCCCAGAAAGTAGCACTTCCAAAAAGGGACAACGAGGAAAGAGAAAAGGACGACCAAAAATACAGTCGGGAGGAGAGACGCCTGAGGATGTTAGTGGGCGGTGCAACCAGACACGAGAACTAGACTTGAGGCTGATCTATTAAGAAACGCAGAACTCAAATCAGGCTAGCACAACGAACATATCGCGCGCGCAAAGATGCAACTATAGCATCGCTGAATGACCGGATTTCTCAATTGGAAGCACTTGTGGAGCAAATGAGCGGAACATTTCTCTCACTAAGCGGTGAGTTGGTAAAGTCTGGGGTTTTGGCATCGACCCCAGATCTTGCACGTACAGTTCAACAATCTACGAAACACTATCTGTCCCTCACAAACCAGGCAGTTTCGCTCGTGGATAATGGCACCGGTAATACGGCAAGTGAGAGCTATTTCTTGCCCTCGGACCCAACTTTACCTGTTAGTGACGCGTCTCCTGTCGCCGAAGGCAAAGGCAATCTCGATGATAGCATCCTTCCTGCAGACTATTCTCTGCCGCCATCACTGGACTGCCCCACTGCCATCACTGGTCAAAGCAGAGAAGCAGGATTTGCTTACCGGCTTCAACGTGCCTGCATTGAAGTTGGGTACAGGTGTCTAACTGATCCAGCTTCTCGTCCCCAAACCATCGATCAACGATTTGGTCTTCCCTTGGGGATAATGACGCTGCAACGTCTGACATTTCTTTTCGAATCGTTTCTGCGAAATGGCTTTTTTGCCCATTCCGGTGATCTGGAAGTTCCCTTCTTTGGTATTGGCGGTGCCGGGTCACATTACATCGATTACCGGAGGGATTATATCACAGAAAATGCTATTCGCGAGCAAAGCTCGATAAACGTTGCCGCTAATCAGCAGTTCACTTATGAAATGCGAGATGTCTGGTTCGATTGCTTCGATGTAGAAGGATATCTCAAAGAGAATGGTATTGTCCCTGTCGGCGTTTCCAAACACTCGGTGGAAACTCATCCGCACTTGGACTCCCGAAATGACAATAATGATGGGCTGCGGAACGGCCGGCACTTTTTCGCATTCACGCATAATAAGGCTCGGCAGTACGGGTCTACAACAAAGCTCTTAGAAGAACGAGCCTTGATTCAAAGTAAGCGTCCCATTACTCGGCAGTGATCCTCCTACTCCTATTCCAGACTGATGTGCTTATCAGTGCTTACCGGATGTTGTATTTGCCTTGGACGCGCTCCTGGATTTCGTCGAGCGGAGGTGGAGCGCTTTGTAATGGAACTGGAAAATATATGTTAATAATAGGGCCCAGGCATCCTGGTGATGCTTTATCTGAGTGTGCTCCTTGTTTAAAAACATCTTGTTGGACGTAGAAGTTCCTCTATATTGCCACAAGCGAATAATTTAGAGTCGCGTCGCCCACATACATCTACTAAGGGCGGTCTACTTATCAGTGGAGTGAAGATCCCCATAAAATAAGTATACTTTACCTGCTAGTTAGATTTTTTTCTTTTTTTTTTTCCTCTTTCCTCTCTCTCCTGGTTTATTACTCTACTCTCCTATATACCCAATCCATATCAACACTGGCTGTGATAAAAGAAGCCAAATGTTTGAGGTATTTGGAATACATCCGTACTATATAAAAATAGTTTCAGCATATACACTATGAATAAGTGAATAGTATGAATCTTGCTATTACTGTCCTTGTTCATAATCTAGGTGCCTTCGGAGGACGCATCTATTATTATGCCTGCCTGCTGGAAATGACCTTGGCACTTTGTTCTGTCCCACCAGCAATATGGACGCAACCAGAACTAGAAAATTATTAGATACCTAGACTAGAGTCACACCTAGGAGAGACCAGCCCAGGCGGCCATCTAAGCCCCACCCAATTATCACAAAGACTGGCGTATGTATCCCAGGACGAAGGCTGATGCGACTCTTCCTCAGCAACAATCTCTGTGTCTTGTTCGACGAACATTTCCTCGGTAGCGCGCTATAACAATACTATCTGGCTCCTGCTAAGGATCTTGGAGTTTGCATGCATTAGATAGGATTTTCAAATATTAAAAAGATCAATTCCTGTGCTTCTTTATATTCATACGTTACGGTATTTTACTAAGCTTCTGATTACAGTAAGATACTGTGTCTAAAGTCCTATGTATAAACTGTAGGTCCCTATAACCTATCTTTAGACTGAAATCTAGGGGTATTATCTTACTATCAGTATCTAGGGTAGGTCTAATATTAAAAGCCTAGGATAGCTTAGTAATAGCTAGAAATAAGTTCCACTCTACTAAGTAAATGCCTAGGCAGATTAGGTGTCCTGTACTGTAGTTATAGTAATCACAACTTCCATAGTCTGCCTGCAGCCAGTACGGGGGCCAGTGCCATTTGGCCCATGAAACAGTCCGGGCCGAATACATCGAGGTTCTGAAGTATATATATCAACCAGGGTGTATATAAGTACTGGCGATACGGTCATTTAGCAGTTGATTATCTGTCAAATAGTGTTTCTCATGTCACTTGATTTACTATATTTTGTATATCCTTCCAGCCAATCATTGGACCATAAGAGTATAGTTCTGAGATAGTTGGGATCCTCAGACCTGAATGACATGTTATTTTTTTTTATATGAGTATTACTAGCAGATATGAACCCAGGCCCGGGTGGGTAGTAATATACAGTTTACTCCACCAACACCATCATCTTCTCATACCACGTATTCCTTGGTCGAGGCGGTTTCTCCGCAGCCAGAATTTCCTGCAGTCCCGTCTGCATATCGACATCTTCAGGCCGCCACGCCCACGGATCAGACCAGAACACGATTCTATGGCCGACATACAGCAGCAGAAAGGCAGGGATACCGATATAAGCCGTGAAAAAAGTTACTCGCCGACCATTGCGACGGAAAGAAACACGAGAAGCCGTTAATCAGCATGAGGAAGATGGCACCCGCCAGACCCACGTATGCCCCGTACGGCTGCATGATGGATTTATACGGCTGTTCGATCCCCTGTGCGGCGACTGCTTTCCGGAACCGGAAGTACACGATGCAGCAGCAGATCCAGGAGATGAAGCCGGAGGTGTTTGTGAAGTTGATGAGCCAGTCGAAGACGACAGAGGAGGAGTTTCCAATGGAGAGATAGGCGAGGGCGGAGAAGCAGGCGGAGGCGGAGACGGCGAGGTAGGGCACGCCCCATTTGTTGCAGGTTTTGAAGATGCTGGGGGCGTTGCCTGAGACGGCGAGGGAGTAGAGGGAGCGAGAGGACATGTAGAGGAAGGAGTTGCCGGCGGACCAGGCGGAGGTGAGGATGGCGGCGTTGACGATGCTGGGGAGGGCTGCAATGCCGGCGTTGGTAATCCCTATACTGTTAGTATATAGACTTGAGTATGTGGAGGGGGTGCTTACCAACGACAAATGGAGAAGAACCAGCACCAGCACCACCGTTGGTAAGTCGACTATCACTCGATGGACAGATAACACCAATAGCCAGGGCAGCCGTGATGTAGAAAAAGACCAGACGGTAGATATACCGACGAGCAGCACGAGGGACATTGCGACGAGGCGACTCCATCTCACCACCACTGATGACGATCAACTCGGGGGCGAAGATGAATGCAATGGCAGACTGACAATTAGCCGATATCACAAAATAAAAACAGACAGGTCATACCTTGACAATGCACTCCAACAACCCAACAAATCGCCCCGCATCCCCCTTGACCAAATACTCATTCATCACCCCTGGATGCTTCCAATAATGAAACCCAAGCAGTTGTCGATTCGGTCCTCCCCCCCAGAATAGAATAAACGAGAGAATCAACAACCCCAACAGCGTAATGATTTTAATCCCCGAAAACCAAAACTCCGCCTCGCCATACGCACCGACGGGCAGGAAGTTGAGCGCAACAATCACAACCAACATGATGGATATCCACACCGCAATATGCACCCCGGGATTCCAATAATCAATCACCAACGATGCAGCGGTAATCTCATACGGCACCAGGATTCCCAGCGAATACCAGTATAGATATCCCATTGCGAAACCCAGACTCCGCGAGACATACCGGAAGCCGTGGTAGCTCATTGTGCCACCATGCACGGGTAGGTATGCGCCTATCTCCGCAATGGCCGTGACGAGGGAGTACACGAGTGCTGAGATAAACAGATACCCGAGGAGCAGGGATAAAGGCCCGCCGATAGCAAGGGCCTGTCCTGATCCGACGAAGAGACCGGTGCCGATGGTCCCTCCCAGCGCCATCAGCTGGACGTGGCGGTTTTTCAGTCCGCGCTGGGTGTTTTGGTACCGCTCGTCCATGAGGTCTTGCTCGACGAGGGCGCGCATTGTGCCGACCTTTTCGTCGGTGTGGGAGGGGAGGAGACGACATCGAGTTTTTCAGGGTCGTTCATGTTGATAGAATATAATGATGGATGATTGATGAGAGTATCCATCGCGTGGGAAAGGCAGCTTTTAAACAATTCCGCGGTGATAACCCCCGCATGCCGGGAAGATAAGCAAGGATGGTAAATGGCTTATCTGAATACGAGAATGCATAACAGTGGCAACTATTTCTAGATTTAGTGGCTGATACTTTTATTGACCGAAGCTACTTTCATTGGTTAATTGCTTTTCTTCCCCGGATTTACATTTCTTTTACATAATGGAATCCATACTCTACCCACATACTTTATGCGAGTCTATTCAGTTAGCAACTATATCCAACCTAGGATAGATAAAGTATCTATCAGCCACAACTTTATCTGCCTGTCAAATGTAACCGGCTACCCTGCTAAGTGCTAAGGCTATATCACCGGCCCGGTTCCGGTCACAATATCTTATCTGAGGCATTTCATTCCATCTCTTATCTCTCTGCCATGTGTGATAACACTATCTATGCCCCTGACAGCCATACATACTATCTATAGAAGACACCAACTAAACAATATCCGAGATACCAGACTTGGTCCACCAGAAATCACACTCCTTCCTACTCCATTCATCCTCTTTCATCTGCGCAATCACGCCTTTCCCATCCCCGCCTGCCCGTTCATCATTTCCCTCGCCGAAGAGCATTATTTTTTCCTTCCTTCCTGAACCGTATCCATTCCAATGTGGTCTGTCTGCGTACATTCCTGGTAGTTTATTCGGATCTCCAGTTACAATAAACGAGGTAAAGTACGCATGCAACGTACCCGCCATTTCCCGCTGCGTAGGCGAAATCCGTCTCACCTCCGGATTGAACGTTTCATACGCCATCTGGTCGCCGTGGTTTGCGCCGCCTTGCACGGTTTTGTTTAACGCCCAGTGGTAGAGGAAGATAGGTGCGTTCTGATCCTTTGAGGCGAGCGATGCCGTCTGGCGGACTGGACATGCGTATGCGTAGTGTCCGTACGCTGCTTCGATGCGCTTATATTGTGCGCCGACGGGGAGGGGTCTGTTTTCGATATATGGCGAGTCTGCGTAGACTGGGTCTGGGTAGAGGGTTGAGATGGTTTGGATATCTTGTGATGTGTAGGCTGGGAGTAGGGTTTTGAAAAAGTCGTCGAATTCATCTGATGTCTCTAGGGTAGATGGGACGTAGTATGTGCCTTCGTTTGTGTTGAATCCGGTGATGATCGGCATGCGCTGCCACTTTCCGCTCTTCCACGCGTCGATGGGACGCTGTTTGATCAGGTCGCCGTCAATCACGGGCTGGAAAGCCCAGCGGACGGAGGGGTTGTATTTCGCAAAGACGGTGTAGGAGGCGTTCAGGATAGCAGATTCTGGCGCTAAGCGGAGACAGGACATGATCTGGTCTTTGGATGTGGTGCAGTTTGCCAGGTTGATGAACTCGTTGAATTGGTCTTCGTGGAGACGCGCATTGTACGGATGGACGGCGCGGGATGTTGCACTCCCAGATTCGATTATTGCGCGGTGGAAGAGAGGAGGTAGATCTGTGTTCATGATGTGGTGGGCGATCTATACTGTCAGTTTGGTATATATAAAGATAGATAGATGGATGGAGTAGACATACCGAGTGCGCACCAGCCGACAACCCAAACACCGTAACCTGCGACGGATCGCCTCCAAAAGCTTCAATATTATCCTGCACCCATTGCAGCAGGACAATCTGATCGCGCAGACCGAGATTCAATATCCCTTCTTCGGCTGAGAGAGTCGAGGGTAGGAATCCGAGTGCACCGATTCTATCTCGTTAGTACCTCACATACTGTCTGGGCAGGGGACTTACCGATAATTAAAACTAACACCAACAAACGGCTCCTCAGACCAGCTGATCATAGAGGCAGTGTTGTGCATTGATGCTATCCCAGTTAGCATTTATACCCATTAGTAAAGAATGGACGACATACAAGTCCCTCTATTATAAGCCCCTCCATGCACATACACCGCCACAGGCAGCTTCTTCCCTCCATCCTTTCGACTCGGCCGGAAGACATTCACAGTCAGACAATCCTCACTATACTGAACATCCCCAGTAACCTGCAGGAGTTGCTTTCCCGGACATCTACCTTGATTAACACCCATATCATATTAGCGGAGATATGAGGCTAGATACCTCGGCCCAAACTCCCGCGCATTAACCACCCCCTCACCCGCCGGGACAGGAACAGCAGGACGAAATCTTCTGTCGCCAACTGGTGATAATGCGTATGGAATGCCTAGGAATGCATCGATGGGTGTTTTCAGGTCTTGTTGGAGGGTTTTGCCGATGAGGGTTCCTTGGGGGAGGGTTGTGAGGGGGAGGGGGAGGTATGGATGGATGGATGTTGGGAGGTAGGGAAGTGTATAGATGGTTAGTTGTTGGTGGAAAATGATGGCTGGCAGAGATGCCAGAAGTAGTAATTTGAACATCTTCAATTGATTGTAGATATGAAGATAATTGACTGAAGATGATGGGGTTATCTACTATTTATCATCCCCGCTTCTTTTCCGTTTCCCCTCATCGGATTCCTTCCGTGATCCACTATGGTATCAATTGATAATAACATGACAACAGCATCTCTCTATCTTTCTCTATCTACTATCAAAAGCATCTCTGATAAATTCCTCCTCTTCACCTTGATGCACACTCACATATCCAGCAGCCACACTCGCAATCGGGTTCCTCCCTACGAACCTCATTCTCCGTCCTTTATGCTCGTCCAACGTATCGAAGATCGTCTCAAATCGAGGCGCTGTATAACTCCAAGCCCCGCAATTAAGCGGCTCTTCCTGACACCAGACTATCTCTTTTGCATTGGGATATTGTGCTAGATTATCCTTAACTTCCTGCCAGGGAAAGGGGTGCAGTTGTTCGAGACGGGTTATGGCTGTGTCGGTGATGTTGTGTTGTTGCCGGTATTTGGATAGGGCGATGTAGACCTGTCCACTGCAGTAGATGACTTTTTTGATCTCGGATGGAGCAGATATCCTGTTGTTATGTTCTGGATCTGGCAGGACAGGCTGGAAATGCGAATCGCCTGTAAATTCGGCCATGGTGGAGCGCACCATTGGATGGCGGAGGAGGGATTTGGAGAAGCATACAATCAGAGCTGTCTTGTCAGTATATATCATATAAAAGATAGATGGGACTTACGCTTCCTATAATCACGATGCATCTGCCTCCGCAGAACGTGAAAGTAATTCGCCGGCGTCGTCATATACACAACCCCCATATTCGCATCCTGGTGCTGTCTCGCCAGTTTCTCAGCCGATGGAAATACACGCGGATCTTCATCGCACAATTGCAGGAATCTTTCTATCCGTGCAGAAGAATGCTCCGGTCCCTGTCCATCCAGTCCGTGGGGAAGAGACAGCACCAGTCCAGACCTCTGCATCCACTTCTTCTCCCCCGATGAGATATACTGGTCGATAATGCACTGCGCGGTATTGGCAAAGTCGCCGAATTGCGCTTCCCAGATGACCATGGCGTTGGGGAAACGACATGAATAGCCGTATTCGAAGCCCATGACGCCGTATTCAGATAGTGAGGAGTTGCCGATTTCGAATCTGGCTTGGTCGGGGGAGAGATTGTCGAGAGGCGTGTATGTTGCGCCGGTTTTCTGGTCGTGCAGGACGGAGTGGCGTTGTGAGAACGTGCCTCGTTCTACGTCTTGTCCAGAGATGCGGACGTGATAGCCTTCGAGACAGAGCGAGCCAAAGGCGAGGGCTTCGCTGGTTCCCCAGTCGATGTCTATTCCGTCGAGGAGGCTTTGTTGTCGTTTTTGGAGGATGCGCTGGAGGCTTTTGTGAACGGTGAATGGCTCTGCTGGGATGCCAAGTTTGGATGCGACTTTCTTGATAGTCTGCTCTTCGATAGCAGTTGGTTTAGCTGGGAAGACTTCATTCGCAACCTGCTCTGGTGTCTTGAACTCGTCCCAGGGCGACGTGTGATACTCCCCGGTAATATCATCCAGATCCCCTCTGCTCTTCTCCAATCCCTCATTCATCGCATCCCACGCCTCTCTCTGCATCTTTTCAATCTCCTCCTTCGTCACACTCCCTTCAGACAACAGCTTCCGCACATACGAATCCAACTGTGGCACCTTGTTGACAATCTGCTCATACATGACCGGCTGCGTAAAAAACGGCTGATCCATCTCGTTATGCCCATTCTTGCGATAACACACCAAATCGACAAAACAGTCTTTGTGAAACTTGGCCCGATACTCAGCGGCCAATTTGCAAACTGCAGCAACAGCCTCGACGTCATCTGCGTTGACGTGGAAGATAGGCGCATCCATGTACTTGGCCACATCGGACACGTACATCGTCCCTCGTCCTTGATCGTAGTTAGTCGTGAATCCCACCTGGTTGTTGACGATGAGATGCACTGTTCCGCCTGTGGAAAAGTGTTTGAGGTTCGCCAGCCCGAGTGTCTCGTACACGATGCCTTGTCCGGCAAATGCAGCGTCGGTATGGCTGTTGAAGACCATCGTGTTGTTCTTATCCCCACCTTGTGCTTGTATAGCTCGCGCCATGCCTTGAGCAATGGCATTTGTGGCTTCCAAATGCGACGGCACCGGCGGGATGCCTATCTCGACTTTCTTCCCAGAGCTGGTTTCAACCTCATTATACATCCCCAGATGATACTTGACATCACCGGGAATGCCATGTCGCGGACTCGCACCAGACTGAAAGTCACTAAGCAGCACATCATTCGGCTTCCCCAGCACATTGCTGAGCACATTGAGTCGTCCCCGATGACAGCACGCAAAGATAATACTATCCACCCCATTCTCCACCGACGCATCAATCACAGCATGAACACCAGGAACCTGACTCTCGACACCATCCAGACCAAACCGTTTCGCAGTCGGAAACTTGGTCGACAGGAACTTTTCGAATGTGGCTGCGCGCACGAGGCGCTCCAGAATCCGCTTCTTCTCGTCGGTTGAATACTGCACGATCGTATCGGGGACTTCGAGGCGACTGCGTATCCAGTTCACTTCGTCTGCGTTGTTGAGATGCGTATACTCTGCGCCGTGGGAGCCGCAGTATACCTCCTCACAGACGCTGATGATATCACGCAGCTTCATACTCCCGCCCTGAAAGTGAGGTAGCAATCCCCTCCCCCTCCAACCTCAAACTTCCTATCCAAATCCTCCTTTGTAAACCCATACTCTTTAATGTTCAACTCTTTCACCTCATCCTCACCTCCCAGCTCAAGCGGGTTAATCTTCGCCTTTAAATGTCCGCGTCTCTGATACGCAGACACCAACTGCTGGACCTTGATCTCATCCGCTCCTTCACTTGATTTTGGTGTATTCCGCTTCACAGGCGTAAGTGAAACCAATCCCGGCGGCGGCTGAAACACGTTCTCAATTGGTATATTCCCATTCTCCATCGCGGAAAAGTAGGCCTGCCATGATGTATGCACAGATGTCGGATCCGATTTCCACGAAAAGTACATGTGGTCGACGTAATCTGCGCCGCTGCCTTGGAGGAAGGTGTCGGACTGGACTTTTAGCATAGCTATCAAGATGGGTAAGATTGACATACGGATTGAGAAGCATAATATCGTTGCTGCATACTCCATCTCCGGTTGTGCCTTAATGGTACTGCAGGCTGTCGAAGTAACCTAGCCCCATTCGGGCGCATCAATCTGGGTAACATCATTCTGTCTATCTCATAATTAATCAAGAGAAAAAGAGGAGAACCAGACTACAAATACAAATACAGCTCAAGCGGGGAATAATCGATATCGGAGAAGTGGCATTTGGCCGAGTAGGCTGTGTCGGGTGATCCTCCCGATTCCCCAACTCCCCAATCTAATCTTCCCCATTTTGTCTATGTTATCGGTTGATTTGCGGTCCACCTATTATTATGTAGTCAAGCTGGAGAAATGGGGAATGGGGAATGCAGAATGCAAGGCGACGGATTCTTTTCCGTGGTTGTTGTACTGCGATGTCTGTCGGGTGATGCTTCCGGTGGTATATAGGCTATTAGACTGATCTATCTAGATACACTAGAATGTCTTGAATGTCTATAATCTACCTCGGTGTGGGTCTAGATATCACACTAGCCTCTCTCTCTTCAAGCATTTGCATCTCTTCAGTATGTTCCTCTGATACTTCCTCCACCTCTACCTTCCTCGTAAACGATATCTCGCCTGAGCAATATACCCCGGCAACGGATCCATTCCATTACAATCCCTCTCATCCGGTTCCTAGAGCTGAAGGAAGGTTTACTATGGTGCCTTCTATCTTAACTAATCTTTCTAAGCAGCATGATCTACCTACCCGCTTAGGTGCATGGTATCTGTTTGTTAGATCTTGAAGGCGTAGTCTTTCCTTAGGTTCTGTCTCCAAGAATCAACTAATGGGAGGCAAGATGATTCAATCATTGTTACCCAACTTTGCAAGTTATATATGTTTCTTTGCTATGGTCCACAAGTCTTGATCTATAGTAGAGCTGGAAACAAGTGATATTCAATGACATATAATACATCAATCCAACAACATACTAGCCGGATCCTGCAGATACTTGGAAATCAACGTCAGGAAAGTCACCGCTTCTCGTCCGTCAATCAGGCGATGATCATATGTCAGGGCAGTATACATCATCTATCCAATTAGCACATACTACACCCCATCATAGAGTATGAACTTACAGGACGAATCTCCACCTTCCCATCCACAGCAACCGGACGATCTTGAATCCCATAAATGCCCAACACAGCAGTCTGCGGCATGTTGATGATAGGCGTTCCAAACAATGATCCCCAGATACCGCTGTTGCTGATGGTGAAGCTGCCGCCAGACAGATCTTCGAGGGTTAATTTGCCATCGCGGGCCTGTTTGTTAGCTTCACTCGTACAGATAGATGGATGGAAATACCTTCTTTCCCAACGCAGCAATCCCTGCCTCAATCTCGACAATATTCATACTCTCGATATTCCTCAACACAGGCGTCACCAGACCCTTTGGCGTAGCAACCGCAACACTCAAATCGATATAATCCCGATATACGATGGTATCCTCATTCTCAATCATCGCATTCACAGACGGGATTTGTTTCAGGGCGAGGGCAGACGCGCGCGCAACAGGGCCCATGAAGCCGAGCTTTGTAGAGTGTTTCTCGAGAACAGAGTCTTTGTGTTTCTTGCGAAAGGCCATGATGTTGGTCATGTCGACTTCGTTGAAGGTGGTGAGGAAGGCGGTTGTGGTTTGCGATTCTTTGAGGCGTTCGGCGGTGCGTTTGCGGACGCGTGTCATTTTGACCTGCAACTATTAGAGTGATTCCTATATGGATGGATGGACGTACTCTTTCTTCTGCGCGGCTGCCTTTGTAGCCGGGGAATTGCTCAGCTGAAACTGAAGCTGAAGCTGTAGGCGTAGATGAAGATACAGCTGATGTAGGCTCAGGCTTCACTTCCTGAATTGGAGCCTTCTCAACCTGTTCCTCAACCTTCTCGTCTTTTTCAACTTTCACCTCAGCATTCTCTTCCTTCACTTCAGTCCTCTTGGCAGCATCAACATCAATCTCCACCAACCCCTGATCAACAGCAGCACTATCCCCCTCCCCCACCAAAAACCTCCTAATAACCCCCGCCGAGGTAGCAGTCACCGAAACATCAATCTTATCCGTCTCAATCGAGGCAATCTCCTCGTCTACCTCGACATACTCGCCCACCTGCTTGTGGAATGAGCCGACTGTTCCCTCGGAGATGGATTCCGCCATGGGCGGGACGATGATGGTTTTTAAGGATTCATTTTGTGTAGCTGAGAGGGTGAATTTGCGGAAGCCTAGACGTGGTGATGGATGGGGGGAGGTGAGGTTGGGCTTGAGGGTCAGGGTGTGTGGATGACATCGTGTTATTGACCGCGTTAACGGGGTGGGAGATCGAGGGATCCTCTTTAGGATGGGGTGGGTGGTGAATCGGAGAGACATTTTGATGGTCTTAGATTGGACATGCAGATTATTTCTATTATATTATATTACTTTGTTGGTTTATTGTCGGTCAAAATGGCCGATTTGGGGTTCGGTTCGGCGTCGGGTGGGGATGCCGATGGATATAGCCTACGGCTATATACTATAAGACTATGAGACTAGAAGGGTACCATAAAGTATGTTGTTCATGACGTACTATATTTTATATAAACTCAAGTATTCCCATCTTATAATATATACCAACCTACAAAACATACCGAAACCTCGAATTCTACACAATCAGTCACATACTAACCCAAAGAAAGGAAGAAAGGACATACCTCAAAATCCGTCAAATCAGCCAAAACCTCTCCATCACCACCCTCATCTCCCCCAACAGAATTCCTCTCCTTCGTTTTATTCCTCTTCACAAGCAACACCCGCAACGAAACCGCACAACACATCTGACACAGCGCACACGCCAGAATCAGCTTACACCCCGACTGGTAGATAGGCGCTTCATCAGCCAGAAATGCGTGCGGTCCGATGATGTTTCCTATGCAGTATGCCAGAAATACGAAAGCAGTTGCCGTCACACGCTTGGTGTAGCCGCCCATGTTGCTGGCGGGCATTTGGAGGGCGAGGACGAGGGAGGAGACGTAGGAGCCGGTCTACAGCATCTATCAGTATATTCATGTAGAGGAAGTGGATGAGACGTACAATGTAGTAGCCGAATAAAACACCATATTTATTCGTCCTCGGAAGCTGCCAGAGAAGACAGATGCCGATGACGGTGGGAATCAGGTAGATGGCCATAATGTACGTGCGGATATTCGTGAATCGAGTAGCGAGGTACGAGCCAGAGAGAATAAAGAAGACCTGGAATGCGCCTTGGGGGATACCGAGGGCTGTTGTTAATAGGGGCTTAGTGACGAGGCCTTTTATGATGAGTTTGCCGAACTATATCTGTTAGTTTGATTGGTATAGTATGGGGATGGCTTACATTGGCGATGCCTCCGTTAATAGTCTCATTGAGCAGAGTAAACAGAAACAGAAGCCAGACTTGAGGGTCCATAAATGCCTCTCTGATCTGATACCATTTAATCGACCGATTCAGAATGCCCTATCCTGTTAGCATCAACACATCAACACAAATGGCAGGCAGCTTACAGTCTGATTCCTCATCCCCCTCCCAACCAACACCACCTTCTCCTCAACACTAAACCTCCTCGCTGAAAGAATACTATTCGGCAGAAACACCATCAACACCCCTCCCCAGACGACCGTCGCACCACCACAAATGAGGAAAATCGCCCTCCACACCGGAAACCCGTTCATCTGGCCAATGGCAAACGTGAGGAGTCCGCCCACCATCGAACCCACCCCGTTGCAGCAGTAGAAGCAGCCCGCCCGGAACGGCTGCTCCTGGCGTGTATACCACATGCCGACGATCATCATGAAGCAGGGGGTGATGGGGGCTTCGAAGCAGCCCAGCAGGAAGCGGCAGATGCCCAGGCCGGCGAAGTTTTGGCAGCTGGCGGTTATCATGAGGATGGAGCCCCAGCATAGTCTATATATAGGTTAGAATATATAGATATATATGGCGAGATGGTGGAAATAGATGACATACACAAAGACCGAAATCACAGTCCCAATCGGCAGTCGCTGGGCAATATAACTCGCCGGATACTCCCAGAACAAATACCCTTTACCATCAGCATCACAACATATCAAGTATAGAGCCAAAAGGGAAATACCAAAGTAGAAAATACTCGCCAACCAACTATACTCCTCACTATTAATATGCGCATCCGTAAACAAATCAAACACCGCACTATACGACAGCGCCTGCTTGTCAATATACTGCAGCACATACGTCCCACACAGCAACGGCAGCAGAATCAGATCAATCCGGCGACGCAACTTCTTGCAGCGGATAGGATCGTCGAGCATTTCCTGCAGCTGAGTGTGTGAGATGCCATTTTCGTGGAGGAAGATTTCGGCTTCATCGAGAGAGGAGGAGATTTGGCCGATCTCGACGTCGGTTTTGGTTATGGAGGGGGTTTTTTGTCTGTCATTCTGTCTGTCGTATTATGGAATTGGAATATTTTGGAATATTTAGAATGTCGTATTCTACTTTATATCTAAGCATCTATCTGGCATGCAGATAAAATGCGGGGTACAGATACTCTATCATGAAGCTCGTATCATCCTGCCAATCAACGGCTTATCTAGTATCGTTGATATGGATCCCTGCCACATTTGACTGCGGAGATGATCCGAAGTGAGGAGATGATAATAGATAATAGATAGTAGTCTTGGTATTCAGGTATTCAGAGTATCCCGTGGAGTGTGACTGACAGTATGATATTCACCATTATTGGTATAGTATATTATAGTATAGTATATCCTGTCATAACCAAATTAAGCAATAATATATCAAATCCTGTACATAAATCACCCAGTAAAGCTAACGTCCAACTCGGAATCACTCAGAATCCTCACATCAGTCACCACCTTATCATCCTGTCTCAACTCAATAACACCGGCATCGCTAACACCAAATCTCGCGCCCCCAGCCGTCGCCCCCGCACCCGAGAAACTCACAGTCCCAAAGTCAACCAGATTCACCAACGTCCCGCCAGACTGAAAGTCCTCGACGATCCAGTCCGCATTCTGGCCGGCGAGGGTGGCGTCTCCGTTTGGCGCGCTGATTGTCTGCGACGCCTTTTGGCCGGTGGAGACGTTCTCCACGATGGCGATGCCTTCGCTGGGGGAGAAGGATTGGACGGAGGTGAAGATCACGTCGCCCGGGTTGACGACGAGGTCGAAATCGTACGCCTTCTCGGGGAACCACTCGTACCAGGCGTGGTAGACGGGGTTACCGTTGTCCATGTAGAAGTCGACGCCCGTTTGGAGGATGGCGGCCGTGTAGGTATCGCCGTCGATGCCGACCCAGGCGGAGGCGGCTTGCGTGCCGCCGCTGTTGGCGATGGCTTTGGGTTCAGGGACGACGAAGGAGGCGGAGACTTCGGTGTAGGCGCCTTCTGGGGGTGGTGTAGTGCGCACTGCCCCGGCCCAGTTGTTGCTGTATTGGACGTCGGCGAGGGTTCTGTATTCCTCTTTGGGAGAGACGGGCTGGAGGGGATGGGTTTGGCGATCTAGAGTGCGGGCTTGTATGCGCTCAGCGAGACCGCTGTGGGGGGCTGCCAGGGCACTGCCTGCGAGGCAAAGGGAGTATAGGAGCTCGGTGGTGAGCTTCATGGTGGATGATATGTATGGATGACAGTGGACAGAGTGGGATGATGATAAGACTATCGGTCAGGGACTTGACCTGATTTATAGACATGATGGGCTGTTGCATGCGGTCTGAAACATAACACCAGCAGCTGTCATCTGTCAGCTATACAGTACGTCAACCGTGAGACGACTTGAATGCGGACAGGCCTCGTGGACAGCCTGGTCAGGTTCATGGCCAACGAGGCTCAGTCTATCTAAGATGAACCCCTCGCACCCGTCGTAGTGACGACGCGATCTTGATAATTTTAGAAACGGGGTAAGATCTGAATCTGAGGTTCACTTTGGTTGTCTTTACGGACTTGATGAAGATCGACAGTGGGATATTGCCGAATGGGGATATTCATACAGCTGGTATGTTCTCACCATCACATCAATCATATTTACCAGTATACAACCACTATGAAATGCATCTCGCAATATAATCTCTCAGTAAATATAGATCTAATTAATTAATTCTGATCATCAATTCCCTCAAGTGTATCTCCGATGCCATCGTGTTGGCAAGGGATACATTCCAGTCCATCCGCGTGGCCTTCTGCAAACAACAATTTCCTGTCTGGGGACGGAGGGCCACGCGTCTTCGATGTCTGCAGACTGCACGCTGCTCCAGTGACTGATTTCCCGATTGTCTGATGATGGCTGAGAATGGTGTGTTGTCTGTGGTCTTTCCTCCAGCTCAGTGTTGGTGGGATCTGGTCATGACATAGCAGCATTCCAACCATCCACCGGAAATCCAAATTAAGATGCTTAGATTTGTCTCAGACAACTTTAGGTAGACCTTCTTTGTTGCCTTCCAGTTCAATGGCATATCAGAAATGCTGTTTCTATCAAACATAAACCATTAGACCAAGTATAACAACATATCAACACCAAACACCAAACATATCCCATCTACATAGGCAACCGCGGCATCTCCTCCAACGTCCAATACCGCCGCATATTCTCCGCCCCCAGCGTCCTAACCTCATCATCCAAATGCGCCCACAACACATCCCCAAACCCATCCATCAGCCTCTCCACCTCCCCGCGCTCCAAATCCGCCCTCCCAAGCCGACAATCACTCAAGTACGCCTCGAACTTATCCAGCCCCGCATGGATCTGCTTATGCTGTTTCAGCAGGTCGAGCTCTTTCTTGAACTCGGGCATTTTCTTCGCCAACACCGGGAAGATATGCCGCTCTTCGATGTTATGGTGCATTGTTAGGTGGGAGCAGAAGCTCTCGCCCATGGAGATTAGTTGGCGGGGTGAGATGGCTGAGCGTTTGTTGGTGGTGCAGGCGTTTTGGAGCTCGTTCCATGTTAGGCGGAAGTGGGTGTGCTGGGATGGTTAGTTTTGATATAGATAGTGTGTGAGGGGAACGTACAAACATGTCCATTTGCTCGGCCATGCGATTGTAGATGCGGAATTCCCGTGTAGAGAGAGCAGGCAAGGGCTCGCTCTCGTTGGTTTTTTGCGCCATGGAGTTTGAGGATATGCTGTGCGGGGATGATGATGCCAGGCGTACTGAGGGAAGATGTCCACGGAGAACTGACGGGATGGGTGTGAATCGCAATCCGCGCATGGGCAGGCCTTCTATTTCTTATATATTGATTATAACTCTGTTCTTCGATGGTTTCTCGAAGGGTCAAAAACTTGGAGATGGAAAACTGCGAATCAAAAGCTGCTGATTTCTACTGCCACTAGCCGTTTGGGTCCACAGAACGGCAGTTGTCTATATGATAGCATCCGAAGGCAGTTAGATAGATGCAGAGGCGAACTATGGATGGTCTACAACTGACGATGGATAGAAGATGGATAGAAAGATCACAGAGACAAAAATCCTTGAATTGATTCAGACTATATAAAATATTTGATAGATTACGTATGTTCCAGGTCCTCAATGGACGTATGCCATCTCAACATTCCAGTAGTTAAACCAGATGCCGCAAGACATAAATCTAGTACGTCGCTGGCTTGGGAATAAATTCCTTTCGATGTAAGCACTTCTTCGGCACAACCACAGTCATGAAAGGACTGGATCGCAATTTGACATCCGTGCTAGTTCTGTTCGAACAAAGATCAAAAAACAAAAAACAGACAAGGGATATGATAATAAATCCTATTATTAGATAAAACACTTGGCAGAGGCGAGAATAAAAGGGATATAGAAACAGGGCCATCTGCAAGAGTACTGTCGGTGCTAGTAATTAGGTGATAGATATCGTAAGTCAATGCAACGTAGAAAGTTACAACTCCGCGTTGCGGAGTGGCTTGGTGGGGGGTCTGAAGTTGCCTTGCATCAGCTCCTTCCAAGCCAGATCGAATCGCGCTCCCAGAAACCAGGCAGTGCCAATCTAGATAGAGTCAGCATCATGGCCATGTGTCCGAAAGCACCAAACATACCATGGTAAAAGAGACGATGATGACGATGACACCCATCAGAGCCATCATAAAGTACATGTCCTGACGATTTTCAGCGTCTTCGCTGGCCCTCTTCTGTTCTTCCTTGGTCTTCTCGCCGGTGATCTGGCGCTTGGCCAGCTCAGCAGACTGCGAGGGGAAGATTGTCTCAACGAATTTCTCAATCTGCAGTCATGTCAGCCAGGCGCTTTGTTAATGTCAGGGCCGGATTCTTACCTTTCCACAGGCCATGCTGATCTTCAGGAAGTTAGGGTCCTTGGGAGTGTTCTTCTTGTGAATCTTGCGAGCGTATCTACGGAAGGTCTCAAACAGAATGCGCAAGTTCTGGGTCGACTCCATCATCAGTTGACAAGCCTCACCCTTGGTGATCTTGATATTACGCTTGAACATTTCCGGGTTACGGAAGCACAACTCCAGCGTGGCAATAGCCATGGACTGAGGAATGGCGCAGAAGTTGAAAACACTCTGCTCACGCAATCCAGCAAGGTAGAAAAGACAAGCCTCGACGTGTTCCAGGGCGTTCAAAACCATCTCGGAACTGCAGTTGAGGGCTGCGTCGAGGTGCTCTGGCTTGAGCAAGTCTTCGAAGTTGTCAACGTGCTTGGACCAAATCTCTTTGGGCCAGAACCGCCGACCATCTTCTTCGTCTTCCCGAATGTCACGAATGATGTTCGTCTTCTGCAGGAAGAGTCCCATCGACTTGTGGAGGGTGACGCGCTTGATCAGAGCAGGGTTGCCAAACTCAGCCTCAACGAAGAGGCGAGTGAGACCCTCTCCGACAAGGCCGGCAACGTAGTAACAGTACAAATCGTATTCCTCGATCGTCTTGACACTAGCGTCCTCGAGCTCGGCCTTGCGGACGTAATCCGCCATACCATTGGCCATCTTGTCCGTAATGTCCTTGATGATCTCTTGGTAGACGGGTTTCAGCTTCCTGAACTCGGCGATGACATTGTGGAACTGAACCAGCAGTTCTCTGTCCTTCTCCTCCGGGCGATTGCCGGTGAATGACCAGCCCTCCTTATCCAAGACATTCTTGAAATCCCGCAGCACCGGTTCCTTGGTCTCAAGAGGAATGGAAGTGTCGTCCTCAATAGTATCCAAGCCGCGCAAGACGAGGTAGAAAAGGCAAACGGGGACGAGCAATTCCGGGTGGAGCTCCTGGATGACAGCGCTGAAGCTACGACTGGTCTTCTGAAGGAACTTGAAGCAAGTCCTCAGTGTCTCGCATTCTTCCTTCTCATTGCGTTCGTGAACAGGGTTGTGCCAAATTTTCCTATCACAAAGGACACGTGGGCATCCGTAAGCGTTGGAACATAAACACTAAACCCAGAGAGCTCGCTCCAAGCCAAGGACCGCAACCAACCATTGAGCTATCGACCTCAGTTCTGAGGGATGAAAGGTATAGTAAATGGCATTCGCCGCGATGCCCATGGTGGGAGGAAATAAAAATAAAAACAAAAGAAGAAGAAGGGCGAGAGGTTTTTAAAGGGCGAAAAAAATGGCGAGGAAAAAAAGTGGAATGTGGGGGTCAACAAGCGAATGAGCAGTGGAGAATCGGACGGAGGTTGAGGCGGCGAGTCGCGACAGGTCGCCGAATAAGAGCTGTCACAGGCAGGACGGAGAGGGATATAAGACAAAGATAGGGTGGAAGGGAAGAGGGGAAGGAAAAGTACGGAGTAAGCGGATGAAGATTGAAGGGAAGAAGGCAGAAGAAAGGGGGAAAGCAGGAAATCAAATCAAGCCCAGGAGTCGAAGGGAAGAAGAAGAGGAGAAAAAACGGGAGGCTTTAAAGTCGGCTGGGTTTGTTATGGCGTATTTACCGTATTATTCGTGGCTAGGGGCAGAACGGGGGCTTGGCGTTGCTATTGAGGCGGAGGCTCATGCGGTGACGGCGTATTCCGGTTATATTACGGGCAGAACAGGCTATTACCATTATTACACGTCTCCGACAATGCAGTCTGCGCAGTATGACAGTACCTTACATACCATACAGAACCACCCAAGCAAACTCCCCGCCATGACGAAACGGGCTGGGCAGCATCAGCAGGCAGTGAGAAAAAAAATACTCGACCCTTTGCCAACGCGTGAACTGACAACGCGCAGTCTGGATACATCAAATCGGGCTCACTTGCATTCATCACGGACTGCTAGACGGTCGGATTCTGGATCTGTCGCTAGGTTGACCTCTGCAGCAGCCCATCATGGTTGCGGACACCACTTATTACGATGCCCTGGGTGTCGCCCCCACGGCCACCGAACTCGAGATCAAAAAGGCTTATCGGAAGCTGGCCATCGTCACTCATCCCGGTATGCTTCGTTGATGGCGGTGAGATCTGGAGATTGTTATTCTGACTCTGTGCGACAGACAAAAACCCTGGCGATGAGTCTGCGCATGCCCGATTCCAAGCGGTATACTCACCATCCAGTCCTGGGTATTATGGCATCATAACTGACATTTTGCTTTGGCATAGATCGGAGAGGCATACCAAGTTCTGAGTGATGAAGAGCTACGAAAACGCTATGATAAGTTTGGAAAGGAAGATGCTATTCCCGGTGGTGGTTTCGGTCAGTTCCAGCTCGAACGGCATCCATACATCCACATGGCTAACACTATTCTAAAGAGGACCCCTCGGAATTTTTCGGCATGATCTTTGGCGGCGCTGCCTTTGTCGACCTTATCGGAGAGATCTCGCTCATGAAGGACCTGACCGCCACAATGGATATCACCATGCAGCAGATGGAAGAAGAAGAGCTGGCTGCCTCGGCTGAGGAGAAGCTCAACATTCACGAACAGGAGGGCCAGGGTGCTTCAACCACTTCCGGCGCTGCACCGTCAGAGGGTGCCCCTGCTGCCGCGGCTGCTGATTCCAAGACCCCGGCACAGGGAGAGTCTGCCCAGAGCTCTGCTACCAGCACGCCACCTCGTCGCTACATGGGTCAGCAAGCTATCATGGACAAGTCGGAAGAAGAGGCAAGGATGGAGGCAGCTGGTCTGTCGGCGGAAGAAAAGGAGCTGCGGAAGAAGGAAAAGAAGAAGGGTGGTCTGTCCCGGGAACAGCAGGAGCGCCTGGCTGCATACGAAGAGGAGAGGAAGAAGGCACGTGAGGAGCGTGTCAACACCTTGGCCGTGAAGCTCGTCGACAAGATCAGCGTATGGACGGAAACCGACAAGGGTAAAGATGTCACTCGTGCCTTTGAGGAGAAGATCCGTCACGAAGTTGAAAACTTGAAGATGGAGTCTTTCGGTCTTGAGATTCTCCACGCCATCGGTGCCACATACGTCCAGAAAGCTACATCCTTCCTCAAGTCGCAGAAATTCCTCGGTATCTCCGGCTTCTTCTCTCGCTTAAAGGACAAGGGTACTTTGGCCAAGGAAACCTGGACCACTATCTCGACTGCTATTGACGCTCAGATGACCATGGAGGAGATGGCCAAGATGGAGGAGCGTGGCGGAGAGGAGTGGACTGATGAGAAGCGGGCAGAGTACGAGAAGAAGGTTACGGGCAAGATCCTGGCCGCCGCATGGCGTGGAAGCAAGTTCGAAATCCAGAGCGTGCTCCGTGACGTGTGCGATCAGGTCTTGGGCGACAAGAAGATCAAGCTGGAGAAGCGCGTGGAACGCGCTCATGCTCTCGTCATTGCCGGAAACATCTACGCCAAGGTAAGTTTACTATCCCATGTCTCTGGACTGTCTAACCGTGATTCCAGGCGGAGCGTGACCCCGAAGAAGAGGGAGACTACATGGCCTTTGAGGAGCTCATGGCCGAAGCCATGTCGAAGAAGGGCAAGGATGAGAAGAAGAAGAGGAAGGAAAAGGGCAAGGCTGACGAGCCCGAGGAACCCGCTGCCGCCACTGCATAGATACCTGTTCCTATTTCTTTTACCCATTAATTCCGATTTGCTTCGTGCTCTATTTTTTCCGCGGGTGGGTTGGATACCTTGTTTGCGAGGGCTGCATCAGCTTTGTAGCGACTTATACCCATGCCTTCGCAGCTCCGTACTATCCACGGCGTAATTATATTACATAGACATTCTGTGCTCTATTTATCTATTCTCTCTCCATTCTTTTTCCATAAGCGGCGTAAGCATCTTATCTGATCACTATGAAGTGTACGATATTTCTTGAAACTGGATAAAGTTCCTGCATCTATCGTGAAACTGTCCGATGTAGGTACTTGGATAGAGTTCAATAACTCTTGCACCTGCATCTAGAGCAAGGCACGACATGCAAGGGCTGTTGTTACGTTGTGGACATGATGTTCATCCCGCTCTTCAGCTCTACTATAGCAGAATATATATTTACCACCAGATAGATAGTACAGTCACAACCAGAATTATCAATGAACATGATAAAAATCTTGAATATAAATCAAACAGGATTATCCCACAGATACTATTATCTATCAATAACACGCCAATGTTCTGGTTGCCACCAACAACTTCTTCGGCGCCCACCGACAATTTCGCGATAAGAGTAGCATCCACATCAACATACTAAAACTCCATCCCAGTAATTCAGATAAGCACTATTTGACTCCAACGCATCATGCTGACAATTGTATTGCCGAAAGTTGGAGAGGTTCGAATTGGATAATAGAAACGGCAAACGGCCTGCATCCCAGCTTACCCCTCACGTCAATGCCATGCAGCCAGACCGGAAACTCCGACAGATGCTTCACGCTTATACGGTCTTCTCTCCGTGTTGCGATGATTTCAATTCCATCTTGGATAGACAGATTTGAAAAGGAACAACAGTTGGGCACGATGAGAACCGACGGTCTCCGCTCGAATCCGCCCACGACACCAGCGTGTCTATCTGTCTCCATCTCCAATTCAGCCCTGCCAAGAGAGCTTGACTTGAGATGCAAATCGCGATGACTGGTGTTGTTTCAGCAGCTTGGAGAGTGTTTTTTCCCCAACGCGGTATATCACCTGCAGATCCGATCAATAATGCACCCGATGTTGCATTCACTCTTGCATCTCGTACGACAGCAGGAGCTGCTCTGCCCTCTGCAGGTCGATAAAAGGCCCTTCTTCCCCCGGTCTCAGTCTCATTCGACATTCTGTCCCAACAGTTACACCGCACGTTATCGTCGGCTTAAATCCTTGCGAGACATATCACCATGCGGAGATTCCTCCACACTGGTTCGGCCCTCATGGCCGCTCTCGATGTGACCGTCGCGTCCACCTCCATTTCCGTCCCCGCATCTGCCCCGACGGGGGCGACTTTTGCCTCGGGATTCGACATGAAAACCAGCTGGGGTAATCTGAGCCCCTACAAGGAGGCTGGCAGCTTTAATGTCTCCAAGGGTGTCCCCGGGGGCTGTGAGCTGTCGCAGGTGCATGTCTTACACAGACACGCCCAGCGCTATCCAACGGGTGCGCCGCTGGATGGGGTCCCGATGGAATCATTCCATGACAAGGTTGTAAATTACACCAGATCCCACCCCAATGAGGCAGTGGGCAAGGGGCCATTGGCGTTTTTGAATGACTGGGAATATTTCCTTGGCGAGGAGTTGTTGCTCACCACCGGTGCTGCGACTGAGGCGACATCGGGTGCTGATACATGGGCCAAATATGGGCGGACGGTTTATCGCGCCAGTCCGGGTGAAGCATCGTGGAATGAGTCGATGAATGTGTATCCGAATGGGACTGCGCGTTCAAAGCCGGTGTTCAGGACGACTTCGCAGGCGAGAATCTTGGAGAGTGCTCGCTGGTGGTTGAGTATGTTATATGGCACTTGCTTAATTCATTATGATTTGATTCTCACACTCTTCTAGGTGGTTTCTTTGGCAATACCGGTGCTAACAGCTCCTATGATCAATATGACCTCGTCATCATCCCTGAAGTCAACCCATTCAACAACACCCTCGCGCCTGGCAGTGCCTGCTCTGGTGCTCACACTGACGGGTACGTCAGAGACCAGATAATCTCCCTGCTAGCTCTTACTAACCATCACCAGAGATGATTCCGCGGAAGTATTCGCTGCCAAAGCCCTCTCACCCGCCCTGAAACGACTCTCCAAGTTTCTCCCATCGGATTTCAACCTCACTTCCTCTGACGTCCTTGGCATGATCACCCTCTGCCCGTACGAATACGCAACACTGGGCAGCTCCGCCTTTTGCTCTCTCTTCACAGAAGACGAATGGCGTGACTTTGAATATATCACCGACCTCGTCTTCTACGGAGACTACGGATTCGGGTCTCCAAGCGGCCGCGCACAAGGAATCGGATACGTCCTCGAACTCGCCGCGAGACTGGAAGCCAAGTTGATCTATTCCAGCGATACCAGCATCAACTATACATACGATGATAACACCGCCCAATTCCCCCTCCACCAACCGCTGTACATGGACATGTCGCACGACGATAACATCGTCTCTGTCATTGCCGCCCTGGGCATGGAATACTTCAACTACGGATCCCAGGGTCTACCAGGGGACCTGACAAAGTCGCCCCCTCGCACCTTTAAGCTAAACGAGATAACGCCCTTCGGGGCACGATTTATCTCCGAGGTCTGGACATGTCCGAGTGATACATCGTTCGACAACCTCGGCGCTACGCTGTACAAAAACCCAGACCTGTCTTCGAAAAAGGATACCAAGGATTATATCCGATTTGTGCTCAACAACGCCCCCGTCCCGCTTAAGGGTGTGCCGGGATGCGACGGTGCGAAGAACGGCTTCTGCCCTGTTTCTGATTTCCTCAAGGGCGTTCCGGATATGAAGAAGGAGGCTGAGTACCAGTATGCGTGTTATGGGGATTATAACTCCACCGGGCAGGTTGGGGATGGGTATCCGGAGGAATAAGCGACTTGGTTGTGAGGATACTTAGCCAAGTACAGAATGTTGCTACTAACTAGTTGAGGTTGGTTAGATGATGTTATGATATTGCCTTTTGACAAATGCTCTGTACATACTTTCAGACTACGTAGTCGCGAGTATTGATAAATTATCAATGGTTATTCAAGACTTACGAAGCGATACATGATATAAGAAAGTTTGTTAAAGCTACGAGGACACCAATGAATAGCTTCATGTAACCTTCAACTCCCGCCTTTTAATATACCGTCGCCACTATAACTCATCAGCAAGTCTCAAAAGAACCTCGAAAAGAAAAGAATACATACCGCAGGATTCAACAAGTAAACCGGAATCCCGAGCAAAAACACACCCCCAGTAACAGCAGCCAAAACCCCCATCGCAGTCGGATAACTATACTTCTCCACCATGGGATTAATCCCATAACTCAACGCAAAAGCGATAATATTCTTCGTGCCAACGACAGCCACCAGCGCCGGGCCGGGATTCTTCTCCCACGCCTCCGCCGCAAACGACGTAGACAGAATAAGCACCGACACGAAGGCGATTTGCAACAATGTCCAGCCCATATATGGGCCACCCCAGGTTGCGTTGCCGTTTGCTGTGAAGCCGTATACGAGTAGCGAAGCTACGGTGAGGATTCCGGGCAGGATGAGGAGGAGGAGACGATGCTCGGGTGTGTGGATTCCATTGGCTCGTTTGGCCATGCGCAGGATGAACCAGTCGCCGAATACGCCTGCGTATAACATGCCTCCGAAACCGCCGAAGACGCCGCCTAGGTTGATGAGGCCGATGTTGCGGGCTGCCCAGCCGTAGTTGTATTCTAGGACTGTGTTGTATGTGAGGGATAAGCCGACGGAGGACCCTAGCACGACGGATGAGAGTAGAGTGGCATATAAGATACCAGGGGAACTGAAGGCTTCAAACATGTGAAACCAAGCCATTAGAACGGTCTTAGTGGGGTTCTGCGTTGGGCGCGACCATGGTTTGAGCATTTGTGCATATGTCTTTTTTGGCCGCAACTCCTCTGGAATGGGATCTTGATCATGTCCACCATCTGAACTGAGGTACACTTGCGCTTCTTCCCCGGAGAGTACCTGGGTCACCCCGAACTGGTCAGTAACTATAACCTGGCCATTGACGATCTGAGCCCCGCGATGATAGCTGGTTTCAAAGCAGCCGAAAATGACAATGATGAATCCAGCTCCGACGGCAATCACGTAGACCCAGTAAAACCAGCGCCATCCCAATGCTGCAGCTTCGTATGAACTGGCCAGGTTGAGGCAGCTTGTTACCGTATTCTGTGTTGCCCAGTAGAGGCCGTAAACCATGCCCCGTTGGTGAACAAACGTTACCTCGGCTAGCATAAGAGGGAGAAGCTGAAAAGTGCACAAATTAGGATATGCTAATGAGGAAAGAAAGGAGAAGCAAACCGATTCAGTTGCACCAGAGGCGAGGCCTTGAATGATGCGCAATGCGAAATGCTGTTCCCAGGTCTGAGACAAAGCGCATCCTACAGTTGCCCCCAAAAGGACAACGATGGAGATGATGGTTCCCAAGCGACGTCCATAAACAAGACCTAGAGGTAGGATCAGGTAGTTTCCTTTGGCATCTCATTAGAAAATTGCAAATCATTACTGAAGCATTATACTTACCTATACCAACAAACAAGGACGGAAAGGTCGACAACCAGACAACTTCATTGGTGGAATGTCCCTGTGGCGTATACATTTTGATGAATATCTCGAGAATGGCACCCAATCCCCCAACCACCGATAGAGACATGACGGCTACATTTTTGTCAGTACTCCGGCGATAAAGTAAGTCAAGATAGAGCTCTGACAGAACCAGCAGCAGCTGACGATAATGCCCATTTTCTCCCAGTACGTAAAGTTCAGCGGATCATTAGGATCGTTGCTGGGAACAGGAAGTCGCTGGATTTGACCACCAGCACCAACCAGCACATCATCGGACGAAGATAATTGTGCCTCGAGATTCTCCTTCAGTTCAATGCTGGCCTTCTGCTCCATGATGGCGGACATGGTGGATGGATCGAGTACACCACGAACTCGGCATTCCGGTGTTGGGAATTTGGGCTATTTCAAGACGCAGTGACCATAATTGCTCCATATACTGAAAAGCGGGGAAATTGCAGGAATTCATTTGGACACCTCGCAATTAGGGATTCGAAATTAAACATGCCTCGCAACGTCTTGCCCACTTGGCGGATTCGTCAACACTGGCTGTGGGGAAAGAAAATCCCCCACAAGCCGACTCCAGGCCGGGGAAGCTTCAAGGATCATATCAGGTGAGCTTTTCCCGAGTAGCCCACATGGGCCTAAAATAAACCCTGTTACCATTCATAGTACGAGAGGCGTTAGGATTTGTTATTTAATTAGGTATATCCTGGTAATGGTTGCGGATTGGTTGAATTTGCCCCTTCAAAGAATTGAAAAGTATCCAATCAAAATATTGTACTTGAGTGTTTTGAGAAACCCTAGAGTAGAAGCATACTGAAGTGGCATATCTAACCAACTTGATCCACGGGATGTATTGAATGAATAGTGTAACACCGAATTATATTATGGTAAATCCCCCAAGTCTTGCATCAAATCGCGCAGATTACTGACAAGCGGTGGCAAGTTGTCAGCCGGCGATGCGCCAGGATAATTGCTCTCAAATATCTGGCGGGCAATTACCATGATCGACCGAGGCCTAGAAAGTTCACAAAAACGTTGCTGATTGTCGAAGTCATGACCTCCAGGAATAGTGCTAAACGTCAACCCGGGCTGGCCAATGTTACGGGTGACAAAAGCCTTCGTGAGTTGGCACTCAGGACCATCAATGCAGACAAAGATTGTACCATCAACCTCAGTAACAGGCGTATTTACCTCCACATTTCTACTCTCGCCGCATTGCAAGAGCCCGTAAACCCACAAAGTCAACGCTGCATGGTATATTGCTAGACAATCAAACCCACGCAATTGGTAAGGGGGCACAAGTCGTGCAGTGCGAAAGACCTGACCAGCATGCCAGATAGCTATGCGGGCTTCCTTGGTGCGACTCCAATCACGTAGCCCGGGATATGCTCTTTTTGCATCCAGCTCCCCGAGCTTACCGGCGAATCGTTGTATAGCGTCTACATCAATGTGTAAATACATCATAGTGAACTCCTTCAGCAGTGTTGCAACCGCTGATGCGCTGAATAAATCGCCTTGGAAGCCCTGGAGAATGGAGTATCTAATGAAGGATTAGTATTTCCGCTTTGTGAGAATGCCCCCAAAGATAGTAGATTACTTACATATCATCTTGTCTGCTCTGCAGCCACAACCGATTCATAGCACGAGATTCAGAGGCACAACAACGCGACAGCAAAATTTGTTGTCGAAATTCCCATACCTGGCTAGCTAGGCCATGTAAAAGAGCCGCTGTGGCAATTCCCGCATCAACATCAGAAGGAGGATGGTTGAGGAGACTCGGATCTGAAAGAACATCCCGCAAACTCAACTCAGATGCTCCTACGTGACGGCCATACTTTTTAATATAGCGATTCTTCCAAGCTGTGGCTGTGGGTGCTAGCCAAAGATCTCGATGAGCCGGAAATGGAAGGGTTAATTCCGCATAGCAGGTAATTGCTGGTCGGTTCATTGCTGTGGCCACCTGGATATCATGCTCAAACAAGTGATAAACCAAACTAGTCAAATTATATTAGTATGGTATCATGTGAATGTGTCTCTTCTACTGACCGCTTTAGCGACTCCTGCTTGACCCATGCATGCCAGATGTCTTCTAGCGATTCTTCATTATCTTGACCAGAAAATGGCGTTATTGCAGAATATGCCGAGCGGTCAAACGTGCCAGCACGCCGGAGGGCCTATCCATCAATAAGCACGCTATCTGAAGATGATTCGAGTAGACTCACTGTACAAAGTGGCTGTAGATAGCTCTCGGCGATTTGCATTTTCCGCTTGTAGCCGCAGAAAACACCAATATCAAGCCACATCATTGACGCCTGGAGGTATTGGAGGTCCCGCAGCACGCTATTATCGTATTCCACCTGAAGGTAGGAAGGACGAGATAGTTAACGAGGACTCGCTACAATCAATAACGATTTGTGTTTTGGGGTCATACTAGTTGTGCCAAGCTGACTCGAACAATTTCCTGAAGAATTATACCGGTCTTATTGATGGATGGCGTCCGACAACATACGCACCCAGCAGCGACCATGGCAGTCAAAAGCTCTGGTCTCAGCTCTTGATGGTATAGGGTATATGGGTGAATCCAGGAATCTGTTTCTGTCTTCTTTGCAATCCCAATCTTGATCAATGTATCCAGATGCTCTGCAGCAGGAAAAGCGGACACGAGAAGTCGCGATCCAGCAGTTCGTACCACTAGCTGGAACATATCGTCTCTCGCTCGACTGGTAAGTTTGCCTTGGATTTTCAAATTATCTAGAGGGGTTCGGTGTGAAGATGAAATGGCGGTAGTCATGTCAGTATCCCTCAGCGGTATTCGACCCTCTTCACTAAATGCATTCTGGTTCTTTTCAGGAATCCAAAGCCTATACGTTTGTTAGTCTACACTAGCATCGCCGTAATGAGACTTGATCGAATATCCATGTACATACCATAGAGATCTTTGAAATGCTTCGACACGCAACCTTGCAGATCCATCCGAATCCACCATCAAATCTTGACTGCTTCCATCACCCTGTATCTGGAATTGCGGGTCAATAATCATATCAAGATCAGGAATAAAATTATTTCCAAACAAATCAATGTCTGAAACTGTGAAGTCTGTGTCCTGCATGAAATCAAATACATCTCGAGGTTGCTGAGGGCCCTGGTGTTCGTTTACTCCAGGTAGATCTGGAAGCATGATTTGTTCGAAGAATGCAGGAAAGCTGTTCATATCTTGATACCCAGCAAGATCGGTTTGATTTGAGTCTTGGTTTGGCAAAAGCTGATCTAGCTGCATTGTAGATTTTGTTGGGGGGATTTGGGTGTAGATGCCATGAGCTCCTGTTGTTTCCTGTGGCATGCTGATTTCATCTGGACGGGATATTGGAGTCGCAATTGACTCTGAACATCCAGAAATGCTCTCATCTTGATGCCAGTTCCAAGGCGATACAGGCGTGTAGACAGCACGGTCTTTATTTCGCTTGGAAGTTTTTGGGCGCTTAGCAGTGCACTCAGTTCCTTTGCTCTTACACCGCTAACTACTGGTCAGCATTTAAAGCATATAAGTCGCATCCACAGAATTAAGGGACCAAGGATGACAGAGAGCGGATGCGAGATCATCTACTTACGTTGCATGGCCTCTCATTATCACAGCTGAGTTTTGCGGTTGCACAAGCCTCACATGCTTGAATGGCTCGTTCCTTTTGGTGTTTCAATGTCTTCCCTTCGGCCGTATTCTTTTCATGAACAACCTGGTGTCTCTGCAGGACATCACTATAGATCCAAGTTAGCCCTAGCTCTAAGAATTAGCCTCCATGGATGACTGACCGACGGTTGAACCCCCTCCAACAAACGGGGCATTGAAACGTGCGCTCGTTACGATCTGCCGTCATCAATTCTTATATCAGCACTCACATCAGTAGACTGTGTTAGAACCAGCCATACGAGAATCTAAGTGTCGAGCGAGATGATCAGGACGCTCATAAACCTTGTCACACTGTGGACAATGATGTGAGCCCGAGGGCTTGACTCGTGGAGAGTGTCGGGACTTTTGGTTAGGCATGGAGACATTATTAGGGCGATATCACTTTGCCAGGGATATGAAGATACAGAGGCATGAGGAATATGGATTGCGAAGAGGTCAGCTTCTGGTCTTTGAAAGCCATTGTTGACCTGATGTCCCAGTGTTGACAATTCCATGAGAAGAAACGCGGGGAACGACGCGTGATCTGCGGCCCCGGGGGGCTTTCCCCTCCCGGCAGCCCCACGAGACACGCCCAAAGTGCACATCTTTGTCTTCTCCTCCACATCGACTCCCGAACGATTGCCATCATCCAATGACCACGGACATGAATGACTATCGCCCTGGCTCCGTGTGGCTACCATGCAATGGACTGGAACCAGCTACTAGTATGCGCATCCTTGACTTTCTGCACGATGGCATCACGGAATCAAGCAGCCATCGGCTCCACTGCGACGTCAGCGAGCACTTCGGGGATTTTGACGGCAAAATCTCTATCTATCCCAGGTATTGAATTCAAATATCTTAATTGTGCTAATTTATTGCTGGCTACCAGATAAAATCCAGGTGCGATCTGCTAATATAAAGTGCTCTATCATCAACCAGTCTACTGGAGTTGCTGATTCCGTCTCCATTCTTCGACACCGTTATACGTACAGTTGAAGTCCATGAACTCATCCGGTTTCCTAAATGATGCTTATTAGTGTCAGGTTATAACTTATCTCACAGATCACGTACATAGTGACCGTTTTCTCGCCTTTGGCTGTTGCTGGTTTGGCTGCTTGTCGACTATAGGCTTGAATGAGACTGACGCGCGAATACCGGCATTGGAAGATATCCTATACCCGTTAGCAATTTTACAGATACTCTGTCTATTTTTATTTCGGTTGAAATACCTCAAGGATGCTTGTGAGCTTCTCAAATGATGGTGGCTCGACTACCCCCTCAAACAAGGCCCCTAAAGCCTCGGAATCTTCGATGGCTTGGCTAGCACCTTGGCCTTGCGTCGGTAGCATGGCATGAGCGGCATCTCCTACCAAAATAGCTCGTCCTCTATGCCACGACTTCAAAGGGTCCTGCTGTATATCAGCACGGTTTAACGATAAAATAAGGCCCAAAGCCTACCAAATCGCGCAGTTGCCACAGCCCGAGATCTGGTGAATGTCTATTCCGATATGAAATGCTTAGAAATTACCACTCAAGATACTCAGAAGCCTGCAGTTCATCTTACTTGAAGATGCTAGTTACCCAGCTTGGAAAATCGGAAAACGTATCCAACATCTTTTCCAGCTTACCCTCGGAAACCCATGACTGCTTTGCATGTGGATCCTCATTCAATTTATCTAGAATTCTTTCAGTACGTGACGAATCTAGATTCATGTGAATTGGGTCAATTGAAGACATACCATCTGGCACCAATGCAACAATGCCAAATACATCACCCTGTCGGCCCGGTCCCATTATCAAACGGCACTCATGCGCAAGCATCATCGAGGTATATGGAAGGCGAGGATCAATCTTGCTACAGAAATCTTTCTCTTTCTCTTGCAAGATTTGCGTGGGTATCTAATACGTTAACATTTGACCGGAGTCAAGTATTAAATCTTGTGCCACTTACCATGAGACGGTATGCTACACGAAGTCTATCAGTCAAATCGTGGGTGTCACTGTTGGACAACTTACCTGAATGTCCTGTAGGCATTGCGACAGGCTCAACATCTAGAACATGTTTTCGAATGGTGCTGTGTCTATCAAGTCAATGTCAGCATGATCTGTCGTTGATCAGAATCCGCTCTGACAATTGCTTCCCATTCCGTGGAAACTGAAGAAGTTTAACATACATCCCATCTGCTCCAACAATCAAATCAGCGTGTATAGATTCTCCACTCTCGAGTATGATGGTTCCCAGGAGATGATCACAACCCACAACACGAGATGCAACTCGGATAGTAGCAGGATCACCTTCGCGCTCGGAAGAGGTTGCACCGTGTTTCAATGCTTCATGCAAGTCTCTGCGATGATATATAACTCGATTTGCGCCGTATTCTGTCTTGGTCAACAATGGAACTGTGTTTACCAACTGTCCATCAGTCGAATACACCCGAAATCCCTCATCGATCATGCCTCGAGCACCCTGCAGCTCTTTGGTTAGGTCCCATTTCCGTTCAACAATCTTTGAAGCATTTGGCTGCAAGGATATGAGCGCCCCGATTTCTTTATTAAGACGTGACTGCTCGAGCACTGTTATCTGTCTGTTTGGCCCTCGCAGTGCAATCGCAGCGCTCAAACCAGCAATGCCTCCTCCAACAATGACGATTCGAAAGGGCTTGGTTTCTATCATTGTATGGGTGGTCCTCAACAATAGATTATCCTAAGGATTATGATAAAAGACAAATGGTTCTGTTTCATTTGACTTTTACTATGCTAATAGCCATGCCAATAACTACATATGCCCACAGGCTCCCCCACACGGAAGACTCGCCTCAAACCAACGCCTCCACCCCCACTTTCCGACAGCTTCTCTACTCCATTCCCACTGGCGAATACTCCATGCAAATTTGGTAGTGTGACAATTGGGCAAATCTTTTGTTTCCAATGTGTGCAATCCTTGTGGGCAACATATTGATTTGCTACTGTTACTCGAGCAGGGCTATTATGTGGGCATAGTGCGCATATAAACACATATCAGTCTTACTATCCTATCTCAACAGCAGTTTCAAATTAGATTGCGAACAGCTTCATTCATACCAACTTATCATCATGTCTGCCACTACTACCATCACCGAGACCGTTCAATTTCAGCCCGAAAGCAAGTCTAGAAACCCCCTTGACGTTGGCCGGTTGCGCCTGGATGGCACTGACAAGACATTTGGCGATTTCCGCGATGACCTAGCCCGTGATGGCTTTGCCGTTGTGAAGGGAGCTATTCCTCGTGAAAGAGCTCTTAAGTACGCCAGTGATATGCATTCCTGGCTGGAGGGCTTGTAAGTCAACTCATATAACGCTCTTTGTTGTATTCGATGACATGCACTGATACTGCCATATAGTGATCTTGGTTATGATCGGAATGACCTGTCAACCGTTCACAAAGACAGACTTCCTATTATCAATGAGAAGGGAATGTGTCTGCACTACGGTGTCACCCACGAAAACTTCGTCTGGGAGATTCGAAGTGAGCCGGGTGTTGTCAGTGCCTTCGAGAAGGTCTACGACGATAAAGATCTGATCGTATCTTTCGATGCAATTAATTTCGGGTTTCCCAAGTAAGGATTTTACACAGCGACTCGACATGCACCTGTTCAGGCTAATGAGATAATAGTCGCACGGACTTGCCTCCTAACAAGCCATGGCCGCACCAAGACCAGGATCCAGCCAAACCTGGCTTCCGCTGTCTCCAGGGCTTGGTCAACCTTCTCCCCAACGGCCCTGATGACGGCGGCCTCATCGTCTGTCGTGGCGGCCACCTCCTATCCGAGGATTTCCACCGCGATATGGCAGATGAGGAGAGGATCCCCGCCTGGACTCCCGAATGGTATGGCTTCACCGAACGAGGAATGAACTGGCTAGCCGACCATGGAGGTGTCTGGGAGAAGGTTTGCGCTGAACCTGGCGACTTGCTGCTCTGGGATTCCAGGACTCCGCACTACAACCTCAGCTCTAAAACCCAGCAGCCGCGTTTCTGCATTTACACTTGCTACATGCCAGTTGCAGATGCGACCCAAGACGATTTGCTGAGAAAGAAAGATGCATTCGAGCATCGTGTGGGCACCACCCACTGGCCTAATGCGAAGCATACTGGCTCCAATATTGCTAAGCGCGACGACCAGGATTGTCCCTATAATCGGCTTCGTCCAGTCAATGAGCCAGTGCTTAGTGAGCGTGCCTTTAAGTTGACGGGTATTCCGTATATTGTTGGTTAAGGTCATATCAACGAGTTTATCAAACCACCCTCACTTGGAAATTCTACGGTTGCTATTACTTCTTTGATATATAAGGCCAGATATTGACAGGCAACTATTTGTTTTATACTTTTCTTAGAGTTCAAATAAATTCATTTAGGCATACAGCTCTGGTTTCGACAATTTGTTCATTCGTTCCTCATTTTTACATCTAACCATGGAATCATCCAGGATAATCCAGGCCGCGATGGAGAAGCCTACTTTAAACAACCTTTCCCCTGCATTGAATCGCCTCTCAGCTCCAAAATTCTTCTTCTCCTTCACCACTATCGAGTCTTTATCCAGAATCCGTCATACTGTTTACTACATATCATTTACCTCCTCGACCAACGAGCTACGCTTCATTAACTCATCTTTCAACCTTCAATATATCAACCAACCCTACTATCTTCATTTTCAACTCGCCATCAACAAAAATGGCTGTCCTCGCCAACTCCCTCCTCGACATGCCTATCTCCAAAAATTCCAAGACCATCGTCACAACTAGACCTCGCTCGAGATCTATTCCCTCTTCAAGCTTCAACAACCAGAAAGCCCGCATCGCCAGCTTCTTCGCTGCCATTCGCTCTAACCCAGAGCCACCGAAACCAGAGAAACCACTCAACACCACTACGATCCAACTCAGGCTCGTCAAGGGCTCCAAAGTCGCCAAACGATCGTCTTCTTCGCCTCGATCCCCGATGCTCAAAATCGATTCTTCGATCTATAGATCAGCTCGAAAGACCCTCCTCAAGCACGACATCCCCGTCAAGAAGATCTACTTCCCCACCTACAACAAACGATGCATTTACATCGACGGCATCAAAGAGCGCATCCCTACGGTGGAGATTACGGCTGTTCGCGCCATCCCTCAACTTCACTGGCGAGCTGCCATTCGTGACATCTACGATGAACTTACCGAAGCGGGATATCAGGGTATCCAGATCCCTCCCCAGCTTCCAGAAATCTCGATTGACTCGTTCCAACCTTTCAAGTTGTTCGAGTCTTGTACGATCTGCTTGGCCCATTTGGCCAAGCCTTCTTCCGTTTGATTGTGAAGAAACTATTTTTTTCTGGTTATATTCATGTATTTTGATCCTTTTATTTTGTGATACCAGATCATCTTGTTCGTCTTGTTTTTCCATCTCCATCTCCATCCCCATGTGTGTGTGTGTGTGTGCCCTTTTTTTCTTTTATAATATATATATATATCAAGATCCAGTCTGTTGACCTATTTTCTGTATTAACTTCACTCAAATGAAACATGTCTCCCATTCAAAGCCCTCTTCGGTCTCTTTAGTATATTCTTTATTCAACACCCCAGGCCAAGGGTATGTATGGCTACTGGGTGACGTAGTGAAATTGTAGGCAGTAGGCATTAGTAGTTGCCATTACAAGTGCCTAATCTTTACTGATGACGTTGAAGAGTGATATCTCCATTCACTTCGCTAAACAGGACCTATAACACAAGACATAAGGAAATTCATCAAGGTACACATCCAATGACAAAACAAATATGCAAACAAGATTATCGCGCATAGGGTATCTAAAGGTACCAGAGACAGCATCTGATGTTGCAGGCAGATTCCGCGTCAGAGAATCAACTGCGTATCTATCCTCTTATATAATGATCAGAAAGACGCTGAATGAGGTGTCAAAAGAAGGAAAATGCAGAGATATCGAAGTAGCCAATCCCCAACCGCCTAGATCAGATGAACGCCAGCATTAGATAGGGCCGTGTAAAACATCGCGTATAAATTTCTCAGCGCGTCGATAAATGCACCGAGGATGTCTGAAGGGGTAAAGACGACGAATGAATAGGAAAATGAAACAGTGGTATATCACAAGAGGTGGAATATGAAAGAAAGACTGGGCCTGCCCGTCAAAACGCTGCAGTAAAATAATGAGGTAGAAAAAGAGAAATAATCAATATGTTTCCGGGGTTGTGTCGGGATTCGACTCAAGGATGGAATCTTCGTTTGTGAAATCGCCAGTTGAGCTCAGCAGTCCCCGAGCGCTTTCACCAACTTCAGCAAGTTCTTCAGGTGCAAGAACCCTTCCACCGAGTTCAACATCATTGACGTGGACACTGTACTCAAGCGCCTTTTTTCCTTCCTTTATTAGGTCCTCGGTCCACCCAAGGCACCGTTTAAGACTTTGGTTTATCTGCTGGCTATCGGCCAGGACTTCTTGGTGTTTCGCAAGGTCAATAAAAAAGCGTTTTTCGTCCCGAGCTTCCTGTCGCGTTTCTTGGTCGGCATTTGAGCCTGGACTCGCGACGCCTTCATCCATGGTGGAATCCTCATCACTGAAATCGGATAAGTCCTCCGGGGAATGAGCAGATGAAAGCTCACTGATTCCCTCATCCACCTCACTAGTAACAGACAGGGCCGTTCCAGAAACAGAACGGGTAGACTGGGGCATGGATAAACGGCCGGCTTGACTCATTCGTCGGAATCTGCGTAATTCCGCAGCCTGTTTTCGCATTTCTCGCTCTAAGGTGCGGTTGATTGCAAGAAGTGACGAGTTGCTAATTTCTAGATCCATAATCTTGCGCTCCGTACGAGCATGGGCATGCGGATCGTGCGCCTGGGCTGGGGCTTCGGTCTTTGAAGGACTTTGTGTCCCGGACGTACTTGTGTCTGCCGATCCGGTCGAGCCATTGCTGAAAATTCGAGGTCTAAGTGCTGGAAGGGGTGGAAGGGGTTCCGAAGCCGCAGCACTGCTATCGACTTGTGGATCTGAGGGCGATATTAAGATAGGACTAGGACGTAGCCCCTCGCGAGGAGAATTGCTGGTTTTTGTGGAATCAAGGCTCGCAGACTTCATATGTCGCCCAATTGGAACTGGCGAAGGCCTGTCAGGAAAGTGACTCAGCGGCAAGCCAGGGCGTTGCGAGCCAGTCTCAGACGCATCATCTATCTGGGAGCCAATCTGGGAGCCAACCTGCGAATGGCTACCATCTGAAACCCGAGTAGTTGGGCCACTGAGTTTGGGGGATCGTAGCCGAGGCGACGCGGAAGGAGTTTTCACGGCAGGAACAGGACGAGATGGGCCTATGGAGCGTCGTTTCACCGTGGGTGCAACAGAGGCCGTTTCCTCTGCAGAGGATTTACCTTCTTGCTCGCCGTTAGCGTAGATGAACGTCGTCGACGAGGTCGGTCTGCTTTGTGGTTTCGGTCGAGTATCTGGGTCGGAAGAGGTGGAAGACCGTGCGTCGGAGGCGTGAAAAAACATTCGTGACCCTGATGAAACTTCGAAGGGAGAATTAGGTCTTGAGACATTCTGGGCATCGGTTGTAAGGGTCTTTGCTCTACCGGATCTTGCTGGTTCTAATCTTCCTCCAACACGCACTGGGCTGCGTTCTGATCGGTACCCGCCAACGCTCGATGCAGGGGGCCTACAACGGGCTGCGAGTAGGATGTATGCGGGGGAAACGATGGATTCGAAGAGACAGAAGTCGGGGACGATGTCGACCCATCCCGTCTGGTTGCTCGAGAGCCCGATCGTGGGGTGACATTGGCACTGAGATAGTTGGGCCCAACGGCGGGGGAGTCATCTTTGGAGTTCGACAAGGGGTGTTCGGACTGCACATATCTCCTGGGAGTACGATAACCCCCAGGATTAGCGAGTTTCGGTGTCAGAGGAGATTTAGGGGATTTATTGTTTCGGTGGAAGGCGGCGCTGAGCGATGGGGTGAAGGGTTTGGCGATGTTGCCATTGTTTTGTTTATCGGAGGTCATAGTTGCGGGATTCGAGGGGCGGGAGGGAGTGCGGCTTATGGCATTGCGAGACTCCACGACGACCTGCGAGCATGATGGCACCAGCCAGCTAACAGGGTCTTTGTGAGAGGCAGCCGGAATGGGCTGGCAGACAGACAGAAAACCTGACTGGAGGGGGAGAGAAAGACGGGCGTTGGGGAATAATAATCACCACGAAGATTCATGCCAACACTTCATCGCCTAGGGTGCAAAACATCCCCGCCCAAAGCGGCCTAGTGTGCGACGGCGTCTATTCACCGCAACTGCCCGTATGATCTGGCACGGCTGGGAGATTTTGTGTCTTCAAGAGGCGAATGTGAAGCTGGGAAGGCGCTGGTATTGCTATTATTACTTCTGGGTGGCTATTCTTATTCAAATGCACATATCAGCGTGATTCATGAGGGTGTTAGGTGTCACCTGCAATGCGCCTGTCATTGACCTCCTCGTGCTATTTTCTAGATCGACACTAAGATATACATTAAGCAGATCAAGCCCCTGTCGAGGAATTTTCTTCAGATTCCACACGGCATTTCGATCCTGGACCGTTCTTTCTATATATTTAGATGAGAGAATCTTCCTCTATCATGTTGAGGGGACCATATGCTGTAGTGATACACCAGCTCCCAACCATTTATGCACAGTTGCCAACCAAAACCCGAAAAAACAAAACAAAACAAACAAAAAACAAAAATAAAAATAAAAATTGAGAATGAATTTCCAAAAAAAAAAAAAAAAAATTGCCAAATTCCAAAAACAATGTAATATTATTTTCTATCGCAAAATCGACGGGTTTGTACGGTTTTATTATGTCCAAAACTCGGAGCAACGGAGGCGCATATGACATGTCCCAGCCAAATAGCCTAAACTCTAATGTTTTTGCTTCCATCGACGTTCACGTTCAGAGATAAGATGAAACAAGAATCCAAATCCACAGGAAACCCATTGCACCCAGGCATCAGGTGAAGAATAATCGCTTCTGCCGAGGGTCTGGCGTTACCGAGCCTGTCTTCCTCTTTCGGGTTTTAGAAGGCATAGGTGAGATCATCTCTTCCTGAGCAGTACCTTGCACTGCTTCTTTGATGGTCTGCTTTGAGAGGCAAAAGTCAACATGATCATTGAAAGCCCGATCATCAGCTGCCTGGGGTTTCCCGCAAATTGGACATTCCCAGAAAGTAGGTTGGGCCTCGAGTGTACTTGCACCTTCCCCAGGCTCGGCAGACTCATTAATCTCTTGGCTGAGCTCTTCAAGATCATTCATTTCGTCCTGTATCTCTTGACGGGCAGCTTGTTCGAAGGCCTCTTCGGTCCCGATTTCTTGTTCGCTAGTTGCGTCCCCAGATTCTGCAGGCGTTGGCTTCGCCTGCGAAGTCACACCAAAGAATTCGAGCCCAACTTTCTTTGTGCTCACCAAATTCGTACAGCGAAGACCGAGGAGCCGGAGCTTTAGGTTTGGGATTTCTTTTTCCAATTTTGCCAGCATCGGGAGAGCAAACGAGTAGAGATCTTTTGCAAGACACACTGCTCTCGAGGGAGCTGTTTGGCGAGTGAGGACTTCGAACGAATGCAGCTTGACCTTGAGGACCAAAGTCCGACCCTTGAACTGTGTACGGGTCATGTCCTTCTCAAGTTCCTGTGCTGCCCACCAAAGTTTCTCCCTGAGTTGTTGCTTATCTCCGATTTCATGGAACGTAGCTTCCGTGCCAACGCTTTTGCGTTCATATGTTTCGACGGGCTGGATTTTTGTCCTACCAAGGCCGAGATAGCACTGTGCCAGGAATTGGAATGCCTTTTCCCCGAAGAGCTTGGTCAACAGCGCCCGGTTAGGGTAGATATCGCCGCATGTTTTAATGCCAATTGCATCGAGCTCCCGTTCAAATACACGGCCAACACCGTTCACTTTGCGCACTGGGAGTTCTCTCATGAATTCCATTATCGCTTCCCTTTCACTTGGGACACAAAACTGGCCATTTGGTTTATTTTTATTTGAGCATATTTTTGCTATTTTTGCATTTGCCGCGATTCCTGCCGAGACCGAGATTTTTGTCTTTTCGAATACTTCTGCTCGCATTTTTTGAACCGCTTCTTCAGGGTTGAGCTGATTTTCAACGCAGTAAGCGGTGATGTTAAGATATGCTTCGTCAATACTGGCACTCTCGAAGAGAGGATCATATTGGACAAAGACATCACGAATCTCCTTTGCTTTTGCGCTATATTTGTCATAGTTCTGGGGTAGGCACACCAATTGTGGACAGAGTTTTTTGGCCACGAAAGACGCCATACCACTGCGGCAGCCAAACTTCCTAGCTTCGTAATTGCATGTGGTCAGAACACCTTTACCGACGGCCATGGGTACCGTCTTCAGTTCTGGCCGGTCGAGCTCTTCAACGGCGGCAAAGAACGCATCACAGTCAACATGAACGACATTTTGTGAGAGATCTCTCGTAAGCTCCAGCTCCGCAATGAATTCATCGGCTCGTCTTCGATCTTGAGACAAGTCCAACTTCTCCAGACGGGCTTTTTCTGTTAAGATACGCTCAATCTTTGCGGTCAGAACTCGATCGCGGTTCTGTTCATGATTAAAGAACTTGGATCCTTTCGATGCATTGTAGATTACTTCTGAAACCTTTTTCACTTTTCAGCTTCCAAGAGCAATGTATTAGATCACCGGAACTACTTACTTTCCGTTGATCGACTGCATCTTGACCCGCCTTCGTCAACGAGGGTCCTAACAAATGATATTTCAGGGTATCAGAATTTTCGATGGCACCTTGAGGCTCCGATGCCTGCTCTTGCTCTCTGTCCTCAGGCTCATCGCCCAGGGGTTCCATGATTTATTTCCATTGACGGTAGATAGCAGAAAGCAAGGTCATTTCCCAAGCAGGCAGCTATTGAAACGCCTGATCACGTGAGTTCGCGTTGCGGGCATCGGGCGTTTCACGTGGCTCCGACTGTCGTTGATGTTCTCCGTCAAGCTGCGACTCTTGCGCATCGCTACGCTCGCTACTATGTGGATTCTCGACTCTGAAGGGGACTTTTTGGATGGTAATTGTTCTAGCTTATGTCTCTTTTGTGTGCATTGACTGACTTTTTCCAGGGAAGCGCGTTTGGCTGCGGCCCGGAAAGAAGTACCTCTTCGGTCGGATTAAACAAGATGGAGGCAAGTGCGAACGGCTGGAACAATTTTCTTGTGATGGTGTTGACTGACTCTTATGGTGTATAGTTCGACATGCGATTCAGCATAACTCAATATCCCGCAAACATATGGTGATCGAGGTGACGTCAGTTAAACCGGGCGATGGAGTACAGTTCCCAATCCCGAGTCGGCCGTGATAGTCCAGTGCTGATTGAAGCTAGGCTCGACCTTACGCGAAATCCAAGATATTCGTGAGCGATCAAGGCTCTAAAGTTGGCACACAAGTTGATGGGGAGCAAATCGAAAGTGGAAGCAAGAAATTATTGGCTGGAGAGGAACACACGATCAAGCTGGGAAGATACAAACATGACCTACGGTACGAATTCTCGTCTTGGTGTGCAAATCCGGGAACTCATAATTGAACTCAGCATAAAATGGCAGCCAGTCGTCTTAACCTTCTCCCTTTCTTCCAAGGAATTAAAAGCGAAAGATCCTCTAGCCCGCGTACGCTCCCGCGTTGAAGACTTGGATATCAAGACAATTGTCGAATACGTCAGTCAAACTACGCATGTTGTTTCAAAAAAGCGAAACACGTCCAAAGGACTACAGGGGCTCGTGAATGGGAAATATATCGTTCAGGACTCGTACATCGATGCACTCGTCTACGCCGCAACACCAAGTGATTTGGAAGCATTGGAATCGTTATCGCCGTTGGAATCAGACTTTGATTCTGCATGGCCAGATCCAATGGAGCATATCCCACCCCCGGGTAACGAACCTGTTCAAAGACCAGCCGAGGCGTTTGTTCCAGATCCTAGTCGCGTAAATATTTTCGACGGGTATACCTTTATTTTTGGCGATCCGAGCCAATACGACAATCTCCAGGCGCCAATTAATGAAGGGCATGGGAAGGCTCTGCTTTACCCGATTGAGAATGGTGTCACAACACCAGCAGAAATTGTGCAGTATATGAGAAATGCAGCCGGTCAGAAAGGACTCGGTGCAGAAAGAGATGGTCCAGGAGGGGTCGTTCTTGTTCGATTTCGCGCAAGCGGAGACTACGAGAAATGGTCAAATAATCTAGATAAGCAGGTTGCTCAGATGACTGACCAGCGTGTCATTGAACAAAAGGAATTTCTTGATGCAATCTTAGGGAACGACGCCACTCCTCTTTGCCGCCAGCTCCTTAGTTCACCGGAGTCAAGCCCAGATACCCGTATGGAACCGCAATCGCAAGCCGCAGTGGTTCCTGATAATAGTCAACCCCAGTCCCCGTTGACCTCTCAACCGCCTGAGGAACCCAGCCAGCCTCCTAAGTCCAAAGCGAAAGGTCCCCGAGTCCGCCCCTTTGTCAGCAAAATGAAAACCTTTGATGACGGCTTTGATATCGCGTCTATTCCTGCTTACGAACCGGAAGCAGATCTTCCAAACTCGCCTCCACCGATGGATATGGAACTTATTCCGGAGGAGCCGTCACAAGCTCAACCTAACATGGAAGAGGAAGAAGAAGACGTGATGTCTAGCCTCTTACCCGGTGCTAAAGCAATGAAGCGCCGTCGTGCTGAGACTGTTCATCGTGACCAAGATGATTCAAAATCTCATGTAAAACAGGAAGTAGAACGCAAACCTAAGCGGCAGAAGCTGGACGTGATGGAGGCAGCCCGACAGCACCGTGAAGCAGAGGATGATGCGCGACGCAAGCAAGAAGAAGCCAGTTTCCAAAATTCGCTGAAAGATACGGATATTGAGAAGCTGAAGGATCTTGCTATTGTGGAAGAGATGGAAGTGCCTTCTAGGTTGGCTCGTGCTCAGTCCACTAACAAGGGTGATCGGTGGGATGAGAGATGGAACGGACGAAAGAATTTCAAAAAGTTTCGGGCAAAGGGCGATTCAAGCCAGCCTCGCCATCGCGTCCAGACAGTTATCGTTCCCTTGGAAGAGGTGACCAGAAAGGAATTTGGTATCGGTGACCACCATTGGGTCAGCACTCGCAAATCACCCGAGAACAGCCCCCCTCCAGCAAGTCGTTCTGTCCGGTCAACATTCGTGAGTCAGGAGGATGCTTCAAGCTCTCCACCCCAATCATCAGCTCCAGTCGAATCGCAAACACCGGCTCCAGTATCTCAGGCGCGAAGTCAGAAGAGAGCTCGGGAGGTCCGTGATTCTGAAAGTGATGACGATGAACAACTTCGATTCCGGTTCCGCCGCCGAAGGTAGTGATAACAGCTATATCAACGGTTTGGATCTAGTGTTATGTAAAAGATATTGTACAAAATAATTGCTCGCAGGTTCGACAATTCATCATATACTAGCGTGATAACAGTCACTAGTGATAATGCCCCAACGCAACTTTGTCCATAGACATAACTTTACTAACCCCCTAGCTATCCAAACTATAAGCTCGTTTAATCCTCGGCTCCTCAACGCCCAAAAGGCAACGAATAGAAATACACGGAGGCAACAGTCGATCCAGCCTCGCCAGACGCCGCCAATTTCTCACTGCCTCGACTCGCTCGAACCCCGCGCAAGAACCTGGGGATCAACAAATGGCCGCCCCATACTTATATGCAGCGTAAGATGATAAGAGATGATCCATTCTTTAGCCCCCACACGGAGTCGGTACTCCGTCACAATCCCCGGGCGCCCGAATAGGACAGGTTTGCCGGAGGAAGCAAAAAACAGACCTACTAATATAGTATGCATTTGGTACCGAGATCCGGCCGGCCCCAAGGTGTTGGAGGATGTAGATCGGAATCTTCCATTGAGTTCTTCGTTCATACTACTCGGCTTCTACTGTTTCTAGTAGGTACGTACTATACTGGCGCTTAAAGGGGTTACGGGGAAATGGTAAGGTAAGCTGGCATTTTGGGTTGCGGCCCTGCGGGGGTATATCCGAGTTCCAATCTCGGCTTTTGTCCGGTTTGATAGAGATTTTTAAGGTAGTAGCTGAGGGAGACGTAAAAAGTTTGGTTTGTTGAAAATTCGGAACCGACACTCATTCCCGGCTCAACCGGGAGAGTTTGGATCCGAAAAAGAAAATTTCATATTCTCTATAGTTAAGCTTTCATCGTACCAGATACTGGATCACCGATCCAAAATATCTCATCAAATGCATGTATCCGTATGCAACTCGTACCGTCAATATCGAAGCAAGGCCAAAAAAACACAAACACAAACATAAAAGAGAGGAATTCTATATACAAGAGTCTAATAATAATAAAGTAATAAGTCTATACTTCGCTATGCGTGTTTCCGGTTTGTTGTTCCTGGTTCTCGACGTGCTCCTGGCCTTCGTGCTTGTCAAAGGCACCGCCCTTGACTTCGTAGCGGAATTGCTCTTCTTCTTCCTTGAGGCGGGCCTTGAGGATCTCGTTTGCGCGCCAGACGGGCTTGGCTTCGAAGAGCTGGTCGACGACTTCGAGAGGGATACCGCTTGTTTCGGGGATGAGGAAGAAGGCAAAGAAGAAGGCGAGGAATGACAGGGCCGCGAAGAAGAAATAGACACCGTAGGACATAGCTGCGAACATTTGCTTGGTAAAGCGACTGATCAGGAAGTTGAACAGCCAGTTCGAAGCCGTCGTTGCGGCTTGAGCGAGAGAACGGATGTTTGGATTGAAGAATTCCTATTGAAGTGTTGTTAGTGATGTCGGAGGTGATAGGGAGTGATGTGAGAGGTGAAGGGGGTGATAGGGAGCGGGAGACTAACCGAGTTGATGACCCATGGGGTACCGTTCCATGTAGGGGTGTACACGGCAGTCCAAAGGTAGAAGAAGAAGATGGCAGCAATACCACCGCTGTCCAGATGGTCTTTGGGGTGTTTCTCGGGCTCGACGGCGCAGATGTACGCTCCGATAATCCACATACAGATGGATCCAGTGATGGCACCAACGAGCAAAAGCTTTCGTCGTCCGAACTGGTCAACCAGGAAGAAGAGCCAGACAATGGTCATGAAGGCCTTGACGACACCGAAGACACCGGTGGTCAGACTGACAGTGGCACTGTCGACACCAATGCTAGAGAAGATGGTCGGGCTGTAGTAGTTGATGGCGTTGATACCAGATCCGTTCTGCCAGAAGAAGAGCATGCAGCCCAGGAAGAGACGGTATAGAGTGGCGGGCTGTTTGGCAACAGCCTGGAAGGGCTTCCAGAAGCCGAGTCCAACGGTGGTTCTCTGCTCCTCAAGGGCCTGGTCAATGGCTGCCACTTCTTCAGTAATGTAGATATCGCCTTCATCCAATTGACGAAGCCAAGTAAGGTTGTTCATCGCTTGTGTGCGGCGTCCCTTGAGGAAGAGCCAACGGGGGGATTCCCTCATCCACAGGGCACCCATGAAGAGCATACCGGAGGGAACCAACTGAATGGCAAATGGGATGATCCATTGCTCGTGGGTCGGGCTCATGTGTTGCTCAACACCGTACTATAAAAACAAAAAATCAGCTTCCCAATTACCAACACAATGGAAGGGAAAGGAAAACTCACATTGATCCAGAATCCAACCATACCACCGATTTGCCAGCCAAGTTCGTAGAGACCAACAAGTCGTCCTCGAATAGCAGGAGGTGCCAATTCAGACAGATAGATTGGAATAACATTGGAGGCAACACCGGTACCAAGTCCAGTCAGGACACGACCAGCATACATGATTCCCAGACCGCGGGAGCCATTGGCACCGCAAGACAGACCGGATCCCAGAGCAAACAATCCAGAAGCAAGCACCAAACTCCACTTGCGTCCCAGAAAATGACTGATTCCGTAGGTAAGAAGTGCACCGAAGAAAGCACCAGCGATGAATAGCGACACAATGTTCTCACTGATCAAGTCCACGTGGTCTTCGGACATCTTATCGAGGCCGAATTCCTTCTCAAAGGAATCCAGCGTAATTGTCGTACCGATGAAGGCACTGGTGTACCCGATCATGTTGGAGCCGCATGATGCAATTGTTGCAAGCACGTAGACTCGCCAATTGTAGACCGATTTAGGAGTTGGCCTGTCTTCGTGAAGAGTGAGGATACCCATTGCTGCTAGACAGACAGCCTAAGGGGGGAGGAAGGAAGAGAAGGAAGAGGTCTGTCCGTGGAGAGAAAATTTCTTCAGTGTGAGAAGGGGAGAGAAAGAAGTGAAGACTGGACTGGGGAGATTCCCTGGTAGAAATAGACAGGACGGGGCCCTAAGTAATATCTACGCTTCTATTTGTACGGGTGGACTGTGGACTTTGCTCCTTCAGAGCTATCTCCACAACATACGTCGTGGTCAACCCCATCCGGGGGGCATCGTGGGGTTTGGATAGTGAGGCGACGATATGTTTACAACCCCGTATACAGGAAGGATTCATGGATTTGGTATGCAGAAATTTCTCACCATCCCCATATCAAGTGGGAACGCCGGCCGGGGGAGTGTTTTCCCCGGGCTTTGTTGAGCGCATCAAAAGGTGGGGAGAATCCTGGTCAGGGAAACGTTCAGCCGCGTGGCCGTGATTATATCTTCTGGACAGCCGCCACTCTGCGTTTCTCGAAGGGCTGACTGATGGCTCTGGTCCATCTGAGTGGCCTTGACCTGTCCACCGGGGAAAACACGCTAAGGTGGCTGTCGTAGAAAATGCTTGGTTTAGTGCGTTTACCCATCGCGACTATCCCAAGGGCTCTTCCGGTGAAGGCAAAATTTCTGTTCATCCCCAGTCCGGCCTTTATCCCCGCTCGGCAGGATAAACGAACGAACTTCGGGGTGAGCCCTTAGCCCCACTGGGATAATCGGAACTTTGCCGAGGCATCCGTGGATGGTGGTGGAGGAACATTGGAGACGTTCAACCTGCAAAAAGTAAGCATAACGAAGCATAATTTCCGTTTACCCCGGATATTCAATCTCTGCGATCGGGGAATGACATACACAGGATTGCGTGTGCGGATTGTGGGAGAGTGTGGGATGAGGGTTTAACACGCGGTGTTGGTCAGCAGGTCAGCTGATCCGGGGTGTCTGCTGACAGTGACTACTTGACTTTCTATCCTCAACGTCTACCTATTCAACTCTATCAAAGATACAGCCCTTTCTATCTCTATTTCTCACGAGAATATAAACTCTCCCAGAGGATGCACTTCTCAAAATCAACATCGGTATTCATTTTCCGATTTGCAAGGACCCTGGACACTTTTGCTACACCGTACGTCGGAACGACTCAAATGGATAAAAGATCCGCGGATATAATTATTCCATCGTCTGTCCCCATATTATGAAGTCACACGCACATGTCTATCACTTCAATGGTGTCTAACGCGGCCTGGGAGAAAAGGTCAATCGTTGAGTGTTGGATTGGGCGTTGATGACGTTCTCCTGCTGTTCATTCATCCAGGCCAAAATTGTCGGATCCATGTCATGCCCCATGCCCCTTTACGAGAAGTTAACGCCAGATAAGCAGTTTGCAGACTTACAGGTCTTTTTTTCCCCTCGAAACTCAAACCTTTGTTCCTATATTTTTCTCTGAGTATACCACAATATATTCCACTCTACGGTGACTCGCCATTTTTGGGGTTTATATTATCTGATCATTAGATCTAGGTAATTCCAGACTATGTCACATAATTAAACAAAATAATATACTACCCTGGGACTCCAAGGGCCGTCGTTGGAAAAGAAATATTCTTTTGTTTTTGTTAGGATTCGTTGGGATAGGATGTTTATTATTCTGGAAGGTATCATGTCAGGCTTGTGTCTACAATGGCAAAATGGACATGCAAGGGGCTTGTTCCATGCCTCGATAATAGCATCCATCATCCATAAATAATAAACCTTTAAGCTTCCAGAATAATTCAACATAGTTTACAGTGAAGTTTAGTACAAATTTAGTTGTAGATACAACCACGGGAACTGACCGTCAAGATGATCAACCATAATGCTTAGCATAATCATATCCAAATTAACCAGTAGGATATATTCCGTATCTAAACTCTGAAGATCGATTCAGTTGCCAAGTTCGAGGAGTTCGAGGAATATTGATCCTTCCCGCATTGCAGCAGTTGTCCACCTCGCATGAACTTAATATATATAAATGCACGAAACCATGCCTGTGCATCGTCAAAAAGGATAGATTATCAGTTTTGGACCAATTTTCCCATAACCACCCAAGAAACATAATAAGGAATATATTTAATCATCTACTTTGTATTTATTTTGTAAAATGTGATTTTTCTGCGATAGTTGGATGTTCTGGAGTGGTCACGCAAGGGTAGCTCTCATCAACCAACCCTTGGAAGCCAGTAGAGGCAAGAAGGGTTTAATAATTGCCCAACAAAACATAATGACGAGTTCTTGATAAACTATGGATGAAACATTTGATATTTTCCTAATGGAGGTGGCGATGATGCTATCTCACGTTCCTGAAAACTCAAATGGTTGTCCGCCCAATCGGGACTAGCGCGGTCACTGGAATCACATGGCCAGAAAAGAAATGACGATTCCACGTGACCTGATTGCGCAGAGGCCAGAAGACAGTTCCTGTGGCATCGTGTATAGGATATACAGGTTGTCGAGAGTCAGGATGTTTCTGTGCGCATCTATTGTCAATTCTTCAGTCTTCAGTCTGTTCTGGTCCAGATGGGACTGCGGGTCATCCAGTGATGAACCCACTAGCCAAAATGCTTATCATCGATCCATCAGCGCACCCACCATCGATGCGTTGTCCAGGCCTGGTTGTCTGGCTGCTTGTGTATTTCCAGAATAGCGAAAGGGTCAGTAGAAGCAAGAATATTCAGCAAGAGCATCTCCTCACCGTAGACCTGCATATCAGAAATAAGAAACTAGCAAGATGATACGTACTTTTCCTCCGTTTTATCTTCTGATCGATCCAAAAGATCTCCAACACCAAACAAAAATAGCACACTATCGCTCCACTAGTCAGTCCTACGGTTTCAATCTTATTATTACGCCCGAGAATTCCAGACTCCTTCTCCCCTTCATTATCCCGGATTCTTCTTGTCTCATCACAATCTCCATTTTCATTCTCAACGACTGTTGGGGTAGAATAATCCTCTTGTCGTGATTCTCTGCGGTGTTGCGATCCGGGGCCAGCCAGAGTGGGAATTCTCTCCCCTCACTGTCTCCCCTGTCTTTGTCCCTCACCACCAAATTATTTCTTCTTTCTCCATTTTTTTTTCTCTTTCCTCTTTTCGCTGCATCTTTTCCATCCATTTTTTTTCGCTCTTCTTATCCTCTCCCTTGCATCCAACCTTACAACTTTCGACCTACGGAACTCTCGTCATCCTTTCCCGCTGCCCGACTCTGCCTGATCGCTGATAAACCCCTCTTTCTCGCGACTGACGACAGAAACGCCTCCAACACAGCATTGTCTCCGCCATGGACCACGCTGGCTGGTCGTGACAGTGGCTGATCTACTCGCGAATTTGCAGTTGCTTCGACTGCTGACCTCTTTTTCTACCTGTCTGTTTCGTACAACTCATCGCTTTCTGCCCATCATCCCGTATGTCTCGCATCGCATTCCTTATCGCCTCTTGCGAACGTTTGACTAACTGATTCTTTCAACCATCTCAGAACCTTTCCCCCCCTCTCCTACCGTTACGATTTGACCGAGCACACGACCGCTAAGACTTTGCCTTGCTACTTTTTCTCTTTTGATACTTTCTCTATCGTCCCTTCATCTGAATGGCACCAGAATTGTTATCCTCGCCTCCGTCGCCCTTCATGCTCACCATTCCACCCCCTCGCCCGGTCTCCGTCAATTCGTTGACGAGAGCTCCGGTGTCTGCTACGATCCCATACCAAAAAGGCACCGGCACCCGAAGCACCAGCGCAGAGATCCAGATTCACGATGATTCAGATGCTCCTACTGTGATGCCGTCTCAGCTGGACTGCGAGACTCCCATAGATACTGAGATGGAAGGTACCCAGTTGAACGCAGCCGAGTCACACCCACGTCGATCTGAACTTCGGTTTGAGAATCTTCCAATTGAGATTCACGAGGCTATACTGGATCATCTGTTCGGTGAAAGGGCGTCTGCTTTCACCACTACAGCGCCAGGGAAATCATCTGCGCGCAGTTGGACTAAAGCCCTACGTCATCCTCGGCGAAAAGCACTTTCCAACTTATCTCTTATTGCGCGAGTATGGAGACCTTTGGTACAGGATCGTATCTACAGACATAGTGAGTTATTTTCTGCATTTCGTCTCGAGGTCTTGTTTCGTCCATTAACATTCCTCGAAACACAGTCAAAGTGAAAGGTACTATGGAAGGACTGGCTGAATGTGAGAGCTGGTTCGACGCGCACCCTTACCTCGCACCTTATGTCCGGCACATCGAGGTATGGGTGCCTGTCTGGGGCAACCGTGCAAATAAGAATGCATCTCACCACCTTCCCGCCCGACGCTTTAACAATGAGGATGCTGGAATGGCGGATGTGACTGCTCTCCTTCAGGCTACGATGGCATGGGACAATCCTGACACGAATCATATCCACAACTACAACTACCACTACTCCAGCCACAACGCAACCATGGAGGATATTTTCCGACATGTCAAGGAATACTTCCCCGAGGCTCGTATTCTGACGCTTGAAGGTGGCCATTGCAAGAAACCGCCCATGATTCGACATTTTAGAAACGATCCTTCCGGTCACTCGGGCAAGGAGCGCCTTACCCCCCTGCCCAATATCCAGACATTCGTCATGCGTGGTGCTTGGAACATCATGCGAGACTACCAACACTGGAACAATTTGTCTCAAGCGTTGCCGTCGTTGCGGGAATGGCACTGCACCTATGCTAAGCCGAAGATCGAAGGCTACGAGACCATTTCCAGGGTTCTTATGCGGCTATCGCCGTCCATCTTGCATTTGAACATTAGCCTAGAAGGATTCTACAATAAAGAAACTGGGCACTCCACTTTGTTCAGCGATAGCCCAAGACCGCCACATTTGTGCTATTTGCTGGGTGAAGTTGCTCCCCGCCTTGAATCACTCTCATTTACTGGGAAAGTGTGTTCTTGCCTATTCCTTGCCGCACACAAAAGTCTACCCTCAATGTCGAAGCTCAAGTCTCTAGACCTAGTGGTAAAGACTTGCTGCCGCGACCCCAGATATGACTCTGGCTACCCTTTCGTTGACGATGTTTCTGGGATCACGAACATGAAGTTTATTAGATCCTTCGAGAGACTAGTCGTTGGAGCTGTACAGAGCCTCGAGAATCATCCATTGCTCGATTACTTGCGTATTCGGTTTATCGATCTGGACTCCGCATGCCCTCTGCTGAATCCATATTTCCAACTCATTAACAACCAGTGCTCTGGCCTCTGGAGCGAATGGATCTTGGATGTACTCCACGTATCCCGACCGCAGGCAAGTTTTGTTCAACTCTGCGATGGGATCTATCCTCAGTATGGGCCCAATGACCAGGTTGTTGGGGCTGTGTACCCACGCATTCGGCCACAGAGTATTCATGCATGCATGTACAAGATTATCGCTGATGCCTCAAAGCCATAGCCTATGGCCCTTTCACGATTGATTTACTTTTCAACTTTTCCACTGCTGGCCAATCGATTAATCACTGCTATTTTACAACCATATCATACTAACTGCTGGCCATATCTTGTCTGATTTACTAAAATACCCTTGAGCCTTTTTTTTTTTTTTTTTTTTTTTCTCATTCATTCAGCTATACTGTTAAAAAAGATATTTGTTACATGTTTGCTTGCTTTGTTCTACTTGAATTTTTTCTTACTGCATGGGAAATATTTGCCGGTGCAATGGCCGTCTGGAACCTGTTTTACAATCATTTTGCTTTGTTTCGCTGCACTTTACATCTCCCGCACCTCAGCTGGACTGGCTTATAGGCTGCGCAGAGATGTCCAGTAAAGCCTTTCTCTTCGGAACGATGGATACGGCCTTGGTATCATGTACACTCCATGATACCAGACATCGGTCGTTATAATTAGCTGAGCTGAACACCAACGGTCCAATACCGGGATTACTTGGTGGTTGGACCTTCGTATCACGATAATCAACCAAAATAATGAAGTCTATCAAGCTTTCAATGACTGACTGCCAGACAGTCTAGAATAGAAATATTATATAGTCTAGAACCATCCCAGCCCGCTTAATCAGCATGGACTTTCCCATCTGCAGGGTGTGACACCACCCCTCCGACATCAGTAACAATAATCCCCAAAATCCACACATTAACAGCAAAGAAGAACCACCCAGCAAGCGTCAACCCCGGTATGAAGCTCGACAGTCCAAGGAATTCAAGATTGAAACCTTGTTGGAGCCAGAGTGCCTGTAATTGTCAGTTCTGGGACTTTTAGCCATGAAGGAGATGTAGGTGACATACCTGAGAAACAACCCACAACAAAGCAGCCAAAACACCAAGCCGAGGCCTCTTCATCAAAGACGAATCGGGAAGGTAAAAAGGCAGGAAAACCAAATACCACAGGAAATACTATACAAACCAAACCAATCAGCCCTTCATTCCCACCCACAAGGTCAGATTCAAGAAGGAGGAAGATACTAACCTGACTCGTACAAACCTTATTAAAACTCACAAACGCAAAAGTCTGCGCGAGCATCGCACCGGGTAGACTCTTCTTAGCCAGAACCAGCGGAATCAGCACCACCGACAACAACAGCTGGGGGATGAACGCCAGCGACTCAAAGCTGGTCTGCACGTTTCCTGCGGCGGAGAGGTAGAGGAGCGTGTGGTAGGGGGAGAAGTTGTGGCGGTGGTCGATGCGGGTGAGGTGGTGGAGGTAGGTGTGGTGGACGAAGGGGAGGCCGTAGAGGATGTACATTGAGATATTGAGGGCGGAGAAGGTGGCGAGGGCAGTGAGGGTGAGCTGGACTCGGGAGGGGGTGATGAAGTTCGATATTTGGGATAGGATGGAGGTGTTTTTGGTGGTGTCCTTGGTGGATGTCTTCGTCTTTGACCCATCACGTTCAGCATCCAACCACCAAATGATAGATGGACCGTATATGAACGGATAGATCTTGAAATGCACACCAACTCCCAATATAAAACCAGCCAGAGTGACCTTCCGATTAAGCACCGCCCAAAGCAACGCAACAACCAACACACAAAGCAGGCCCTCCGAACTCCCGCGCGTGCTGATATTAGCCACCATCGGATTCAACAACCACACACTGGCGTATTTCAGCGCCCGGGACGAATCCATGCCATAGTTTGTCATGAGCGATTTCGCAATCAACCACCCAGCGACAACATCAGAAAGGGCGAAAAGCACCTTTCCAAAAGCGAAGAACCCGTTCCAGGTTGTCGGGAGGAGCATCCACGCCAGAAGAGGCGTGTATCGGTACGTGTCTCGCGCATATGGCGAAACACCACGAGAGACATAGCGAGATGCGTCTGTAAACACCATGTAGTCGATATCGGTGTATTTCACGGCTGAGTGGGCATCTTGCCAGACGCCGTAGACGAGGAGAATGGCGCGGAGGGCCACCGAGGCGCTGAATATGAGAACCGGAAATTCAAATAGAGATTTCATAATGGCGAGTTTATCATGTCTTTCTTTGCTCAATTGGTCGGATGATGTATAAGTGGCTCCCCAATTAATAAACACGGTCAATCCCTATTTGGGAGACAGCAGACCGCAATTCCGGGAAATGGCAGTTCCATGTATCAAAGAGACAAAATACAAGTTCAGATGAACATGTTTGACTGTGTTTGTCTTATTTTCCTTCTGATTAAATGTCAATTCCCTCAATTAATCGGGATTCGTCAGATGAGAAGCCGAACATCAACAACAATCCATTCCGTTTGCTGTCTTTTTGGCGGTGATGTGGGTCTACAGTAGCCCCAGGCACTAACACGTGAAACATCGACTAAGCCTGATCAGGATAGAGTTCAAGTCACGTGGTACATAGATTGGACTATATTTTGAACAGGCTCTCTTATCTTTTCTACTTTTTATACTGATTAGGACTAGTGGAATTTTGAATCCTATGTAGCCTTAATATTAGAGGGGGAACGAAAACCTGAGGAGTCGAGACCAAATAACTAAAATTATACGCTTGCAACGTATCGCATCTATAGAGCATGAATCAACTGCAGTAACTGTCGTTACGGATTGAAAGTTAGCCAAGGATCGTTGTAGAGTTTCTTTGCTGTTTATAGTCGCTCTGGATCCCACTGGAGCATTCTTCTGGCAAAGCCAAGGAAGAGTCATTTATCCTCCCCATGTAGAAACGGCATCTCTGTATTGGGAAGATGACGTCGCCTCCACCCGATCAAGCCTCTTCATGATGGTATCCAAACGATCAATGATCATCAAACTAACCGGATCAAGACTGCCGGAAATCAGTTATGAGCTCATAGCGAGTCTGAGATGGAATCCGATCTTGACTTACGTGGAGATATCGTTTGAATCATCATATACACAGAGGGCATTGGCTGAAGTGCATGATGCACATGTAGGCCTTGCATTGTTGCATTTGACTTTACACATCCTGCACGCGGCGCATGTTTGCATGGGAAGGCCATTGCTTGTCGGCTGAGCTGGGGCGGGATTCTTTTGCGAGTGGAAGTTCTTGATATATCCCCAGGCTCCCTGGATGTTAATTCCATCGTGCTGTTTGTGCTGTGATGAGGGCGTGAGAGGAGGGGGTTCGTCTTCTGGTGGAGATGAAGACTGGCCCGAGGTGAAAGATAAGGATGCAATAGCGATAAGATAAGGGCTTTTCCGGGTAATTGCTTTGGGTCGAGGCTTCCAGTTATGATACACAATAGTAGGCATGGCTTGGAGGGTTTCGTCTGTTCTAACTGTTCTTATTGTTTGTCTAGATACTGTATTGGACCAGACTGACAACCGGCCTCTTATTGAGGAAACACTGACCGGGTAGGAAAAATGGACGAAAAAGAAATATACCTCCAAGAACAGCTTCCACCCCTACTCCATTTATAGATAGCCCTTTGACCATTGAAGATGGTATTTGAGGGAATGTTCGTCGATGATAAACCCATATAAACCGTTTACTCACCTGGGATAACTCCAATAGGTCTTTTCAGCATCATAAAAGCCGATACGGCATTTGTCAAGAGTGATGGCCACCGTCTTCTACTCTCCAAAAATGACTTCAACCTTCCAGAATCACTTCAGCTCCTTCTGAAGTCATGAACGGACCGGAAAGTATGAACCAGAGATTTGCACATAGTATTGCACGGCAGCTTTGCCCGCTCTGTCCGCTGTTTTGAAGGCCAACAGAGATATACCGTCCCGAGAGGCCCATTTAGGGCACCGTTTCCCCCTGGAACCGTAGACTTGCCGAATATGAGCGATGTGTACAGACCATCTCCAAAGAGAAACAAGGGGATAGGTGTATTATCTTGACGTAATGTCGATCAGATATTGAGACTCTCCTTGTATAGCAGTAACCCCATTCAAGTTACCAGAGAAAGGATTGTTATCATCGCATTTGAGCTATGAGATTGACGGTAACTTCTTGCGGTGCAGGCAAGGGGAGAGCATCCGACAATTCCCTCTGCCGCAGCTTTGGCCATGAATAAATCGCGTTCTGTATCCTCTGTCGTCAGCCAAGAAAGGCTTTTAGCAGTTTCTCTCCACGAACATCTCGAAATCAACGTCTGCAGATTGAACCCTCTGTCTGGTACACTGCCAGGATGCCGCTGGTAGTGAAGTATGGCATCAATGTCGACAAGATGGCTAACAGCTATTTTCAAACTCAATACAGATGACTGGAGATATAACTCTGTTGTTTGAATTAATAATATCTTTGTTTCCAATCATGTCGTCTTTGGACACTCGCACACTCCCCTCATTCAAGTGATGAGAATTAGACAGATCCACCACTTCGCCTGTAACTCCCCGAGGAATGATATTATGGTACAGCTGTCGGTTGATAAGAGACGATGGGAAAAAAGGGAAAAGGATACCAAGGATGGGGACATATCTAGATCGAAAACCTACTCCAACTCCGAATCTTAGCACCATAGACGCTGAATAAAACCGGTGATGCCAGCATAATGGCAGAGAAACCTGCCAGTACCGTCGAGGACCATTCGATCCCCAAATTCTCATACATTGGTCCAGCCCATAAGGGAAAAGTGGCGGAAACAATACTCCGGACAACGACATGAATGGAGATGGCCGAGTTGGAACAGGTGATATAGACATCAACAATGTATACGATACCACTCATGAAGATAAGTTGAAGGGCCATTCCAATAAAGAAGCAGGCGAGGATTTGGGAAGCTGCGTTGGTTCGCATGGACCAGCCAAACCATACCAAGGCAGGGGGGAGGATTGCGGCGCCGAGGATCATTGGTGGGAGACGATCTTCGGGTAATACAGTGCCTCTTTGCTTGAAACGAGTTTGATACCAGGTCATGGTGAAGACTGAAAAGATTACCCACGCGGTGATCAAACCAAGAGCGACAGCAAGGAATGGAAGGCTGGCTGTGGTTTTTGGCCAGCCCCGTTTCAGAAAGGCAAACGAGAACATTTGGTACGAAAGATAAAGAGTCCCGTAGACCAGAATCAGATAGATTGTGAGAATGATGAGAATCGGCTCCATAATGAAGATGCGGGGAGGCTGCGTCAAGTACTTTTTCATTAACACTTGGAAGCCCAGACCTGCTTTCTCTGAACTCGTATGCAGCGTTTCATTGCCTGTCTCTATACGTAGTCGCTGGGCTTTCTGGATAAGGATTTTCTTTGAGGATGTTTCTCGCAGGTTGAAAACGGCACTGAATCCGACCACGATGCAGGCGATAAGAGTCGCCCAGCCGGTCCATCTCCAGCCATATCGTTCTAGGATGTATACACCGGCAATAGGGCCGATGGTGCTGCCTATATTCATGAACATGCCGGACAGTCCGATAGCGACTGCCCGTGTGGCCGGTCCCCAGAGCTCAGCAAGCATGCCGGACCCGACAGCCATGGCGCCGCTGCCAATAACGCCACACAAAAAGCGAGATATCAGGATTGTTTTGACGTCTTCTGCAAGCGCAAAAGGGACCTGGAAGATGGCAACTCCTGCGAGCCCAACGCATAGCGGAATCAGATGTCCAACTACCTCAGATAAAGGACCGAAGAAGAGCGGTCCCACGGCAAACCCTGCGACGAAGAGTGCAACCCCAAGATTCATGGTATCATCAGCGACCCCAAATTCCTGTGCAGTGACATGGGCAGATGGACCAAATATGCTTGAAGAGAGAGCTACCACGAAAACCATGGCACAGGCCTGTGCCGTGCAGGTAAGCTTTGTCGGCAACGACCAGTTGTGAGGGTTTTCCGGATCCAAATCGCCATCCCATCCCACAGTTCCCACGTCTTCTATTTGAGTTTGGTACGATGTAACAGCAGTTAATCGCTCGGATAGCTTGGAAGCTGGGTTCTTATTTGAAATGGTTGGATGGATATCGCTACTGGAAGTATTTGAAGTGCTGGTGAAGGTCTGGTACGAGGGGAACGACGATGCTGGATGGCTTAGTAGGGCCATGGTGTGCTGCGTCAACAGTCAGATCAGGTAAAGGATAGAGAAAGCAAACATCATGATAGTTGCTGCAGATATACTTAACCTATTCACAGTTCCTTCCAGCGTAGGCTTTGGGTCGAGAGTACTCCCTGTTGGCAAGATTGCTAGACGAGATCTCGTGGTCGCGTCAGGATCTAAATTGTCAGACAGGACGGGTTTTCTCTGAAATAGCAGAGCCGACCATGAAGATCCTGACACCACAAATGGACATCAGCATGATGGCGATGCTCCTTGCTTGATACTTGATGTGCTTGAGCATTGATCGCTCTATTATGCGACCTGGTCACACCTTCGGAGACAATGCCGACACTCACAGCCACACAGAAAGGAAAAGAGAAGAGAGAGAGATAGAGGGGAAAGAGAAAAAAAGAAATATATGATGAGTCACGATCATTTTCCGCATTCACTTACATTGCCGTCGTCATGATAGTCGTCAAGAGAGCACGAGCTGATCGTCCATGGATTCTTCCAAGTCTCGGAGTTGCATACTTCTTTCCTCCAGCGAACTGGGATTAAAGGATCGATAAGTAAAGTGGGCAACGGTTTTCAATGATTTTGTGTCTTCCAGGTTAACGTATGCAGATGGCAGATCCGATAAACAGACAACGAGCAAAAGCCGGTTTTATCTATCTCCATCTTGGGGTTTGCAGTGAATCGGACCCTTCGGCGTTGCTGCCGTGACTCCCCGAGACCAACTTCGGAGTTACGGGCGAACATCTCATCCACCAAAACCGTTGCTGGGTTGATTTTGAATAGCTTCAGTATCAATACTTTGCTACATGACATCCTGCAAAAGTGTTATCTCCATCTAACAAAGGCCAAGCCGGGGAGTCACGGCCCTCCTAAACGGTTCTCTATGCCTCGTTTATATCATTCTTATCGGCAGCTCCACAGATTACAATCATTCTCCGACTTCTAGATATGCTGAAGAGTTGAAATGAAGATAGACAAGTGGACTCAACTGACTTCGAGATAATGAGGCGTCGCAAATGACATAAATACCAGCGGTTGGAAGACCTTCACAGCAGCATCCGTGACCCTCTCTTTCTACAAAACAACCCATTTCAAAGCGTCTTCCGCTCAAAGACACGATGCGGTTCTCGGTTCTCAAATAACTCGGTGTACTCTTTGCCAGTGCTGCAGTGAATGCAGCGTCCATCCCACAGCTGGCAGTGCATCGACCGACAAACTCACAATCCCGCATCACGTCGACATGGAGAACTTCAAAGTGGCAGCGGTTCGTCAGCCACCGTCCAAATATGTCCTTCCCATCCTTCAAAACGCGACATATCCCGGAGCGGACCTGGACGGCACCATAGCATTGGCACTCAAGCAGATCAAGCAGGCCAAAGCGGAGGGCGTCAACTTCATCACCTACCCCGAGTTGTATTTTCCAGTGTAAGTCTTTGGCAATCGTATAGTTGACATGGAGAACCCTGTTGATAGATCTAGCTTTCCCGTCGCCGTAAACTACAACTACACCCCCGCTGATGTCGCCCAGTACGTTAGCCAGGGCATGGTACACGGTGGCCCGGAGTGGACGACCCTTACCAACGCCGTCAAGGAAGCCGGAATGTACGCCACATTTAGCTATTCGGAGCGAGACGGCGATGCAATCTACATGGCGAACATTCTCGTCGGCCAACCGGTGAAACCATCCTTCGCCGCCGAAAGCTGCGCCCTTCAGGCGCGGAGCGGAACTGGTTCTCGGACGGGATCTATGACGATCTGAAGGTGACGCCCACGGCGTACGGCCGGATTGGATTCTTGAACTGCTATGAGAACGAACGATTCGATTCGGCTTGGAAAATGCACGCGCAGATGGAGAACATTCACGTTGCAGCCTTCCCGTGAGTCGCGCCAGTTACTCCCATGCGTGTTTGGTATGAATCAAGCGATGTCAACGTCGGCGTGGCCCGGTACTACGCGACGGGGGGCAGGGTATTCACGGCTATGCCTGCTATTGGTGAAGCGAGGATTTTCGCGGCAGGGGGAGTGCTGTTGAACGAGTCGGACTCGACGACCGCAATGGACACCATGCCATTTGTATCGGCAACTGTCAATGTGACTGCGTTCAGCAACAAAACTTATGATATTGATGGTGACTTCTCATGGACGGCTCTTCAAGAGGTTGTCAAGGGATACCCAACTTACATCCCGCGAACTCTGAGCAACTTCTACGACTTTAGCCTCTTTCCGATTAAGCTCATCGCCTCCCAAATCGTCACAACGTTTACCTAATCGTCATAAGAGGGGCAGAATTATCCTGGGTAGACGAGTCGTTTGCAAAGTCGCTGTGGATGGTAGCTTTCGTTTTCATTGAAGGTTCTCGTCAACTCCACCATGCAGAGGAAAGAAGATGTAATGTATCTTCATTATTTGAGTATAATCTCTTAATCCCGCAATATGCTGTTCAGTATGAAGTACGGAATTAAATATAAAGGTTTCATCCCAGTAGAAACCTAAAAATCATCGCCATAAGCAGGGAAATCAAAGTAAAAGATGAAAAATAACCATGCCGATATCCGAATCTCCTGACTGCTTGAATGAGTATACCCGGTTGACATGCGGCGTAATTGTTCAGTAAGCTGTTGGCATATTTAAAAGGTATGCAGTATCTGCAATGCTGTTCAAAAAGGACGCATTGTTGCTCCCATGTTTGTCCTTGTCACCATGGCCCAAAAAGTCTGAGTCATTCGTATTTTCAGAATCCGACAGAGCAGGCCACATACTACTGTCGCTCCAGCTGAGATAATCCCAAAGGTCCTGACTTACAGAGTTGTCGATGAACTGAGACACCAAAGCATCGGACAAACCACCGTCATCTGCAATCATTATTCTCCCGGCATCAGGCTGAGATGGAACAATTGAAGGGGTGATTGTATCAAAAGAAGCTTCGTGGGCTACGGCATAGCTGCCAGTGCTGGTGCTGTCGGTCTCTTCGCTCATGCCTGGCCCTCGTTTGCTCGCTTCAAATATTCTGGCAACAGCATCCAATGTTCGCTTGGCTGTCGGGCTCCATCGTTGCATACGTGCCAGGACAAGCATAGCCATGTCAACCTGAGCCTGACATCCTTCGACGGTAGCCCTGGGATCTGCCGCAGTGTCGTCATTGAGGAACAGCCCCAACAGCGGAACCATTACGGCCTGGAATATAAACCAAACGGCATTCCATCCTGATATCTGGCTCTGTGTGGCGGTGGCGCAAATATCCTGAATCGCTACCTCGGCGATTTCCCTACACCTCTCGATTGCCATGCGTTCCTCAGCCCTCAAGGCGATATATGGAACCCGGCGCATGGCATAGTTTAAAAGCGTCGGGCGGTAGAGGAGCATGCGTAGATTGAAGTAGCGCCACCGCATGATAGTTCTCGTCATCAATATAGACTCAGAGCACGGCTCGTGGTCTTTGAGAACAGACGGGAGATCTTCGTACCACTCCAGAAGCTGGTTATCGAAGTGTGAGATCTCAATGTATTTCACTGGCGCCACTGCTAAGACTTCTTGGATTTGTGTTGCGATCTTGCAGAAGCGGATGTTTTCGATCAGAGGCAGAATCCCGAGTATATTTCCCTAGTAAGGTCTGTCAGAACAAAAATAGAAAAGCCTAGTTCGGAGAAATGATACTTACTGCATCTCTATAATGAGGTAGCTGGACTGTGATGGTAGGCCCAAATCGGCCCATGCTCGGTCGTCCCAATGTCATACTTCCCCATGTGTCCATGCAAAACAAGGACCACCACACTCTTCGTTTTAGATCCATTGATGCTATCTTCTGTTTACTTGGAACCTCACAATTGTTTGAGAACTCCTTGTGCAACCCAAGAGCAGCAGCCATGCGCAATGCCGCACCCATGAGTGAGTAGGCAAGGTTTGGCTGGCTGGTATAGTGGAGGTAATATCCCCCAATAAGTCCCAAAGTTTGCACTGTTTCTAGATCGGAGCATCCTAGTGAGTCGAGTCCCAAGTAGCTCTTGGCGCGCTGAAAGTAGGTCCGATGGGATGTGTCGTCTGATGTGCCCGCAACTATGCTTCCTAGTGTCAGGACGGTGTTGAGCAGTGCAAGCCAGCGGCTGTCCTTTCTGGATTTAGACACATAACTCTGCCGGAAGGACTGCTCGTCCAACATTGGCACGAATGGTTGGATGTGAGTAAAATAGGCGTCGATAAATTGCATATCAGATATTTTCCGATGTACTTGCGGACTTCCTGGTTTCTCTTCATAGCCTTGAATCTGCCAAATCGTATTTTCTGAAAAAGAAGAATCCATGATATGATTCTGCTGCCCCGCAACAGCCGGTATTCGCGAGAAGAAATACAGTGAGTTTGGGTCAATCCAGGCGATTACCTTGAGCACTGCATGGACGGATGATACTCCCAAGTACGAAGAGGGCTGTCTAGTCGATAGTGACAACGCATTTACGTCGTCCGATACGCCATTGGCGATAGTACCGTTGCTTCGGTGTTGATCATCTATCAATTCTTCCGGCATAGTCTGCAGTGACTCGAGGTTGCCATCTTCGTTAGGAGAGGGTGATATGTGAATATCGACTGATGTAGACGTGGATGGTGATGATGTATGGTGTGTCTGCGAATGTTGATGTGGTATGTTTCTGCCTATCAGCTCCAGGAGGTTTTCGCGTGGCAAGTGGATAAGCGATTCGGGGGGGCATGTCAGGGAACAGCCTTTCGAGTACGCTTCGATATTCATCTAGACTGTTTGACAGTTTCTCCACGTGTCTACTATCTCAGTCTTTATCCATACAACGCCCCAGCCAACGGAGGAGCACACACCTTCTTGATGGTCGAGGGTCGGAGTACTGGCAAAGGTCGGCCTTTTTATACCATCGACACGCTTCGCATGGCTTGTCGCCATCACACTTGATTTTGCGCTGGCGGCATGATGTGCAGGCACGAAGCGTAGTGACTCGCCTGCTTACGGATTGCTGGCGCTCGTTGTTACGACCCCGAGAAGGCGTCGGGGTGTCGGGGTTCCCAAAACCCTCGAAGGTGTGGAACATCGTAAGTGACAGGGTCAATGAACTAAATTTGGATCCGATGCAACCATAGACAACGAATCTATGGCATAGTAGTATTCAATCAAACAAAAAAGACCACTTAGGTGTGTTGAGTAATTGAACAGCGTAAAGGGTTCAGTGAACCATCAGGGGTGAATGACTGGAGATATTAATTTAGAGAAGGAGACCGCGGCACAGAAATGCAGCAAGCCACTGAATCATGTTTCCTTTCGGATTCTCGTTGCTCAGGGTATCATACGACCTTAAACACGGTATGTTGGATGACGGGCAGAAGGCATTTTAAGGCCCAAGGAAACTGTCCACGACGAGCTGCAAAGAAATACTCTGGATGGGCGTCAACAAAAAGAGTGCCTGAGGATCTTCCACTACTTTCTCCCCGCATTTTCGGGTTTAATTAAATCATGCAAGAATCACCCACCCTTTTCAGGCCTCTGCATCGTTTTCTCCAGGGCGAACACCCTGTCATCTCGGCTGCCGAGACATGTAAGACACTTCGGCTGTTCTGTCCTTCAGCTCTTCTGCTTGCGGGTGATCTGAGGTGTTTGTGCCTATTGTCATGGCTTCTGCCAGGGTCACGAACGTGCTTTAATTTGACAGGACGCTCGCAGCGGGGGTCATATTTCCATTCACATCAAGCATACTGTTATGTTGCATCAAGACCCTGAGAATTCCAGGCTCGCCGGACTTTCCACCTATAGGAAGGAGCCGGCAAACCATACATCAGTTAAAAGTTGCCAGAAACCCCGGTTTTGATACGCAGGGGCCTTGTACTCAAGTCAGCGCGCGCTTCTGTATCATCCGAGAGTTGGGCCAGAAACTGTTAGTGACATTATGCTGTCTCGTATTAATTCATACGTGGCAACTTGATCATACGTCTCAGGCTAGGTACTAAATTATGACCAAAACTGGCTTTGAATAAGAATGGAGTACAGAGCTATGAGGCCAGCTACTATATATGCCGCATGAAAAGACTCGTCCTGTTATGTAAATCTCGATATGGTTTGGTTTCTTTGTTATGGTAAGCACAGACCAGTGTATGCCTTGGAGAGACCGAGAATCAAAAACCATACAGGCCAAGATGTGTCAGTAGAATTCAACCCTTGTTGAAGTTGTGAGGGCCTGGGTAAATCCCAGGTTGGCTGATGAGCGGCTAGCCGGTCTTTTGAGATTATCCTTTTGCCCGAAAGCCGAGTATTATTAATTGTCTAAAGTGGTTAGGGACTCCTTATTCGGCAGTTTCAAAAGGAAATCCCAGTATTTGATGTGCGTGTTTGAATAGGTGTTTAGAGTACCCCATCGGAGATCACCACTAGTTGAAGGGGCAAATACGCATTGGTACTTCTCGAGGAAATGTCAACAGCCTATTGTAAGTCCATTACTGTAGCTTGGCAGTTCGGGATGTCCCGAGTGCTCATAAAAGTATTGAGGGGCGAATAAATAGGCAATATCTCCGATGTCGCCAAGAACAGTAACCGCCAGCAATCAAGCTCATCGTCGAATGATCTCAAATGGTGATCACTTAGAATACTCGGCTGCCAAGAGTTGCAATGTATTTTACCTTCATATGTTTGCCATGTGTATCCGCAATATGATATGACTATTTACCCGGACATGGAAGATGAAGGGTCGAATATTGATTAATCCCTCTTGTTGCAAAAGCTGACGATGCAACAAGGGGGTGGTTCGCTTACAGATTCTGGTAAAAAAACCGTTAGATTGTCAGACCATTATTTCTAGTGTCTTGTAACAGTGTCGTTGGTTTATATTGTGACAGGGGAGGGATTGGCGGCAAAAGAGGGGCACTGAAATGTTCTAGATACCTTGAAATCCCTTACCAGCACAAGGGCAAATGTCCACTTCATAATTCAGCCGTACACAAATGGCTTTTTCAATCTCAGTCAACAGGTGATATGGATTATGGTAATTCAACCTATAGTTGAAATCTTGTCTCATCAAGTTCTGGGCCGGTATCAGTCGGAACACATTTTGAGAGAGGAGCAAGGCAGAAAAGATAATAAAGATTGCAACACAATAAACTTCATTGGACAGAGAGAAAATTGTCTCTTCTGTACAGCAGAGTACATCAATTCAGCGAGGAGCTGTTATGATTCCAAAGCTGGACGGAGAATTGCCATTCCGAAAAGGGAGACCAGAGAGAACCGAGGCTTCCATTGGGGATTTCTGTCGAAAGGCTGCAATAAACTTGAACTCTGTTGAGAACCAAGGGCAGAGCAACGAGCAGACTCTGGTTGCAAGATGAGAAGATGAATCTTCGAGTGATGCTTGACAGTCTAACTGGTTTCGGCGCGGAGGTCCGGCCAGGCACGACCCAAACAGGCAATGCCCGCACGTGGGACGGACTCTCCTCCGTGGAGCTCTCGATCCCCGTCAACCTTCCATCCCCGCATCCAAACAGCAAGTTCCAAAAATGGTCCAAAATATTTGGAACAAGAAGATCCCTTTTCTAGGGATTGCTCTCTTCCCAGGGTCTTATTTTTATTCATCACTTTACGCCCTTCCCTCAGCTTTGAAGCATCAAATTCCTGAGCTCTGACGCTTGTTTATCAAGACTTTCTTGTCCAGTTTAAACGCAAACCATGGCGAAATTCTCAGAATATTCCCTGGCCAAGGGGTGGAGCTTCAGAGATAGCGAAGATAAATCTACGGAAGCATGGATGCCAGTTCCCGTCGTTCCTTCTGTTGTTCACCAGGATTTGAAGGCAAATAACAAGTACGTATGAGTCCCATCGAGCTGCGCACTATCATGGCGTTCCAGAGAAAACCAATGCTAACTCTTGATATTTCTTCGTGGACCAAAGATTGGAGGATCCATTTGTAGGCTTCAACGAATTGAAAGCTCGATGGGTGAACGAAAAGTCATGGACATATCGGAACATTCTTCAGAAACCAGCTGTTCCAGCTGGCTCATCAGTGTTCCTGGTATTCGATGGGCTCGATACGTTTGCAAAAGTCAGACTTGATGGGAACATAATCTTGGAGAGTGACAACATGTTTCTCGCCCATCGAGTGGATGTGACCAAGGCTCTGGAAGCTGAGGGACAGCATGTTCTAGAAATTGACTTCGACTGTGCGATGCTACGGGCTCAGAGGCTTCGTGAGCAGGATACCAAGCATAATTGGGCTTCTTTCAACGGAGATCCTGCCAGAATGAGTGTGAGAAAGGCTCAGTATCATTGGGGCTGGGACTGGGGGCCTGTCCTCATGACAGCAGGCATCTGGCGAGATGTGAGATTGGAGGTCTATTCCGCAAGAGTTTCAGATCTCTGGACAGAAATCCAGCTCTCTCCAAATCATCAGACAGCTGATATCTCTGCTTTTGCTAAATTGGATACAATTTCTTCAGGACCATATGAAGCAAACTTTACTCTGCGTCTACACGGAAAAGAGATCGCACAGCAGGAAGTTACTTTAACGGATAACACCTTTGCTAAAACAACTTTCCGTTTGGAAAAGCCATCTCTCTGGTGGCCCAATGGCTATGGTGACCAAACCCTTTATGAAATTACTGTGTCCGTTGTCAACAGACAAAATGAATTTCATCGAATTTCAAAGAAATTCGGGATTCGTACAGCGGAGGTCGTTCAACAGCATGACAAACACGGCAAATCCTTCTTTTTCCGCATCAATGGAGTCGACATCTTTTGTGGTGGATCTTGCTGGATTCCTAGTGATAGCCTTCTACCAAGCATCACCCGCGATAGATATCGGAAGTGGGTTCAGTTGATGGTCGCTGGTCGTCAGGTCATGGTCAGGTATATTTTTCCAGAACCTCTTATCTCATAAATACTAATTGACTATACGTTCAGGGTTTGGGGTGGTGGAATCTACGAAGACGATCATTTCTATGAAGCATGTGATGAATTCGGGATCATGGTGTGGCAAGACTTCATGTTTGGTTGTGGAAACTATCCAACATGGCCTAAGCTACTCGAGTCAATTCAAGAAGAGGCAACCTACAATGTGCGCAGACTGCGTCACCACCCATCGATTGTGATATATGTCGGCAACAACGAAGACTATCAGGTTCAGGAACAGGCGGGCCTTCTCTACGACTATGAAGATAAAAACCCCGAAAATTGGCTGAAAACAGACTTCCCCGCTCGTTACATATACGAGAAACTATTGCCATCTGTAGTTCAGGAGCTCTGTCCCCAAACCTTCTATCATCCTGGCAGTCCCTGGGGCGACGGAAAGTTGACATCTGATCCCACGGTTGGTGATTTGCATCAATGGAATGGTAAGATACTGGAATACACGTTGATTCTGCACCTTTCTTGCTAATTATACCAAATAGTGTGGCATGGAACGCAAGAAAAATACCAAATCTTCGATACACTTGGCGGTCGATTTAATAGTGAATTTGGCATGGAGGCATTCCCTCACTTGCCGACAATTGAATATTTTGTCGAAAACGAGGCCGATAAATATCCCCAATCACACGTCCTTGATTTCCACAACAAGGCCGATGGCCATGAGCGAAGAATCGCTACTTATCTTGTGGAAAATGTCAGGACTGCTACAGACCTTGACGTATGTTTATGCTTTTCGCCACCATTCCATCTACTCTTTTATCTAACCGGGCTTGATAGACATATATATATCTCACACAACTCATCCAAGCCGAAACAATGATGTTTGGATACCGTGGATGGCGTCGTCAATGGGGTGATGAGAGACACTGCGGTGGTGCTCTCCTCTGGCAGATAAACGACTGCTGGCCGACCATCTCCTGGGCCATTGTCGATTATTTTCTGCGGCCTAAGCCAGCTTACTACGCAGTCGCACGAGTGCTTAATCCAATTGCAGTGGGGGTGCGCCGAGAACATCATGACTGGAGTGTCACTCATGCACAGCCTCCTAAAACAAGCAAATATGAACTCTGGATTGCCAGCAGCCTTCAAAATCATGTCAGGGGCAAGATAGAGTTGCGATTCATTTCTATCAATACCGGATTAGAAACCCGTGAGCCCATTGTACGGGAGTATATCCCCCTGCTGCCTAATGGTACAACAGATATCATTTTGGATGGTGTCATTGATCATGATGCTGAACCAGAGCCCCATGTGCTGGCTGCAAGACTTTGGGTTGATGGTCGCCTAGTCGCTCGTGACGTGGACTGGCCCCAACCATTCAAGTATCTTGATTTTTCGGACCGAGGACTTGATGTAAAGAAAGTGTCTGAGTCTTCTGCCAAACAAACACTTGTTATAAGCACGAAAAAGCCGGTGAAGTGCTTAGTTTTCGAGGAGAGGGATGGGGTCAGACTCAGTGATAGCGCCATCGATATTGTTCCTGGGGACGATCAGACTGTTGATATAACAGGGCTGAATCCAGACGATGCACCATTGAGATATAAATTCCTTGGCCAATAGGCGGACATTGGTTCTTTTTATTTCAAGAAAACCTTTCGTCTAGGTTGTCAAGTTAGCTTCAAATCAAAAATCCGATTACTACTTTTCAGTCTCCTTTCATTTTAAACAGTTTTTTTACAATGGTAAAACTAGTATGCCGGCAAATTATGAAGTTTTTGTTACCTTAGTTGCCGCTGGGTTCATTTTCCGATGAGTTCATATCCATATCATCATTACATGACGCTGCTAATATATTCCGAGAGCACAAGTATAAAGAACACTCTCCTGTACTCATTCCATCTGTTCTCGACAAACTGTGAAGTCCTCATTTGTGTCTTCATGATTTCCCGAAAGCCCCAGACTCTCCTATCCTATATCAAACCCGCATATCGACTTCAGCCCACTCGACCTTCTCCAAAATCTTACAAAAGCATTTTTAAACCTTACACTCCTGTAAGAACAATGTCAGCCACACGTGCCTTTTCCGGAAACGAACTGTCGTCCCTGTTCCACCTCCTGGACGACTATAACGACCATATAACAACCAAGAATTCCGGGCTAACTGCCCGTTCCTTCCATCCACGCTTTGACATTCGGGAGACTAACGATGCCTACTTCCTCGATGGCGAGCTCCCTGGTATCGAACAGAAAGATGTCGACCTGGAGTTTACAGACCCGCATACGCTTGTAGTGAAGGGGGCCACCCAGCGCGAATATGCTCCCAAAGAAGGCGAAGGGCCGCTAGCGAAAGGTAGGTATTGGAGCACAGAGAGATCGATTGGCCACTTTAGTCGGACATTCAGCTTTCCTGTTCGAACTGATCAGGATCGGGTCAAGGCGAGTTTGAAGCATGGGATTTTGAGTGTGTATGTTCCGAAGGGAACAACGCCGACTTCTAGACGGATTTCAGTCGACTAGATATATTAGGTATTGTGTTTGATAATAGTATTATTATCAGCTCAATATATACTAGTGACATTTGTCACTCACAATTTCCTCCTCCAATAGCCGTTAAGTCATTTGTTAGGTTCGATATATATTCCGAGAGATGTCGTCAGCTGCGTTAAAGTAGCCATGAGCAAGCTTAATTTAACAACCAAATTTCCCGAAAGTATATCAACAATAAGCCGTATAGATTTCCCGTCTGCTTCAAGAAAAGAAGAGGAAAAAAATTGCGAAAGTGTTGCAGCATGGTGGGCTGTATAGATGACATCTTATCAGATAACAATCACCCCAATCTGGTTAAGCCCCGCAGCTCAACTTTGGTGAATGAACCGTCACGGCCGACTGCTTCGCTCTCCATTCCAACACAAAAGAAACCCCTCGACCTCAACTCATGGCCGGAACCAAACGATCCTGGGAAGGTAAAGCTGTCTGCGACCAGAACAACAACGCACAGAAATCCGCAACAATGGAGGGAGCAGGCGTGGATGAGCCATCCGTCTCGACTCTTTCAATTTTTGAGACCTTCCGCGATGAACTGGATCAGCACCATGATCGACGTGAAAGAGTTATCAAGACAAGCAGAGATATTACTGCGATGAGCAAAAAGATGTTCGTATCTTTATCGATACCCTATTGCTGGCTGGTGTCCACTGCTAACATGGCTGTTTTTCTTTTAGCATCTTCTCGTTACAACGGTCAGACAGACTCCTTCCATCTACTTCGATTCCTAAGCGAAAGAAAGTCGATTAACTGACTTTCTATAACTTCTACAGTGTTCGAACGATCAATGCGCCCATCCCTCCCTCCATCGCTAAAGAAACGAAAACCCGCTTCGACCAAATCCTCACCCTCTTCCGCAACGTCATCCCCGACGTCACCGGCATAAACAGCTGGCGATACCAGCGCCAAATCAGCGGCGCGATCCAAGAATTCATCGAAGCCCTCTCCTTCCACCACTACCTAGAAAACCAAACCCTCATAACACTCGAAGAAGTCAGGGCCCAATTGCCGCAGGGACTCCTCGTCACGGAAGAAGATTATGTGATGGGGCTGTTCGATTTGACAGGCGAGATGATGCGTTTCGCAATTACATCCTTATCGGCGGGTGGTCAGGCCAAGGATACGGACACGGACCAGGCCGGTGGTGATAATCTCCCGAAACTTCCGTCGTCTCAGGCCGGAATTGTTGTGGATCTTCGCGGGATGCGATCGTCATTTGAGTCGTTGACGGTCCCTCGTCGACATGCCATGTTCAAGGATATGTCGAAGAAGGTGGATGTCATGCAGAACAGCGTTGAGAAGGTGGAACGCGCTGCGTATGGCATTTTGGTCCGTGGAAGTGAGCGGCCGTCTGGGTGGATGCCTGACCTTTCTGCTCCGGCTGATGTGGAAATCTACTAAGGGTTTTGATGTCAAGGGTTACGAATTGCAGTATGAGCATTTGGTGATGGGAGTTATGGCGTGTCTGAACTGTCATTTGCTCTGAATGAACTTGAAATGAGTTGGGCTACGTTTAGCATATGGCATAAGATACCGAATGATTGGTGTATCTGGATGGTATGCTACATCACCCGTACTTTAAAAATATGACGAAACATTCGGATTGGAATGACAATCAAACATAATAAATGACATTGATAACCGATTCGATTTCCTTGGCTTCATCAAGCGATTTAATCGACATAACAATCAATCGAGAGAAATCGAGAAGCAGCGAACGAGAGAAACCCATATATCCACAAAACACCATTAAAAAGAAACGCCCATTCACCCATACCCATAAACGTCAGCGCATGCAGCGGAGTATCAACCCTTTTTAAACAGAAGGGTTCCGTGGATCCTCATCCTCAGTCAGGATACCCTGAGAGATAAGCTCCTCGGGCTGTGGTCTATTCTGGATCTTGTGGTCGAGGGTATCAGCCAACATGTGCTTTTCGAGTTCGCGGGCGTGGGCTTGGAGGGCCGGGGCGGCGTTTGTGGATGGGAGGATGTTTCCTATTCATTATACCATCAGTATTGTTCTCTTCTATTGAAGGTAATGAGGGGGGTGTGAAGAGTTGGGTGAGGTTGGCTACATACGCTCAACAAGCTCCTCACGATCGGGGCGACGTTCAATGTGTCTCTTGAGATCGTCTGACGTACGCTGACGGGCGAGCTCCTGTCTCGCTGCCTGCAAGGATCTTTACATATAAAGTCAGCTTAAGCTTTTATTCTGCCTTGTCTATAATTCATTTTGTTCGTATTCAGTATTATGCAACAACGAAGATGCATGGGTGTGTATGTGCGGGGTATAGTAGTATAGAAAGTAGATAGATAACGTATAGAAGCAAACTTACGGAGCAACGTTCGTATCGAGAAGAATATGTTTCTCCTTCAGATCCTGCTGATCAGGACGGTTCTGGAGATGCTTCTCGAGGGAGTTGCGTCTCTCGATGGATACAGAGAGCGGGGTCTCGTCGATGTTGGCAGTGACCATGATGACAATGTGATTGGGGGAAGAATATCTCTGGACTGGAATTACGACAGGAACAAAGCAAGTATTCCTGCCAGGGGAACTGGGATCGAGCTAAATATCAATAGCCAGGGAATGATAGAGATGGGACCAAACAAGACAGGGTGATGATGGAGAGGACGAGGAAGTCAAGTGATGCGCTGCGGAGGCAACGGGAGAGTTTCCACGGGACACGGGGATGATGGCAGGCGGGGCAACGGGTGCCGCATGCAGCAGCAGAAGATGATGATCATCAGGAGTCAAGAAGATCAATAAGAATCAATTATCAGCAGCCTAGCAACTAGATCTCTATCCGTCTGAAAACACATGGTACACAATTCCATCATATCCACAAAAAAAAACAAACTTGCAGAAGCATGAGCATCTCACTCTATCCACCAGCATTGATCCATTCTCCTCCAGCTCAGACAACCCCAACCTGTTAGATAAAAGCAAGATGGCAAGAAAAAAAAAAAAAAAAAGGAAAGACCGCATTATGTTATTTTGTAGCTGCAGCATAGATATGTTGAAAAGCTAGTGGTGGAGCACCATGCCGGTTCATAGCATGGCGGTTTCCTGGCGTCCCACGCGCAAGTAGTGGATTGGAAATGAAACAAACAGCCTATTCATCTCCGATAAGGAAAGAAAAGGAAATCGCAAAGGCATGAGAGTAATCATCAGGATCCCACACCTGACACTCGGATTGTATCCGATTCCACGTAGTCATAGCCATTCTCTCTCGCACACCAGATGATTGGTCGAAGTTGGAATCGAGGCCATGTCGTATTCGATTCGCTATCGCCTGCCATTTATCTTTTCTTCGTATCCATGATGTCCATCTAGGCGAAACTCGACCATTTGGGCTCATCCATTGTCACAGTGTGAACAAATAGTTTGGCCAGTAGGCAGATTGAGCAAGACGGAGTATTTTTTCTGCTTCGAATGACAACCGTGTTGTTCTAGTTTTGGGTGTTCGCAAAGGATCGGCCCGTTGATGTAGATGGTCAACGAACCCCGATTCGGCAATCAAGGAACCCAAAGCTTTCCTCCACGGCCACGGCTGCCACCACGGGCTGAGCCACGCGAAGGGGCACCCCGTCGGTTGGGACGAGATGCGCCTGCCAGACCACGAGCTGCTCCGGACTGTGTACTGAGGTCGACAGTCGGCTGTTTGGGGGTCGGCCCCAGGGAACGACTGAAAGAATTGGGGTCGATAGGCTGCGTTGGGATATCAACTGTGCTCTCCGCAGGCGGCGGTGCGGCAGCCTTCGAAGCAGCCGGTTTACGATTGCTAGTGCCTCGGGCGCCCCCGCCTCTCGTTGCGCCCTTTCCGCGACCGCGAGGAACGAAGACCAACTCGTCTTCCTCACTCTCATCCTCGTAGGAAAGAAGCGTCTTTGGTTCGGTAGTTGTAGTTGCCTGGGTTTTCTCGACGTATTTGCAACGGTTTTTGTACTCTCTTTCCTCGTACTGGATGGAGGTTCGCAGCTGATGGATATTTTTAACCGCGACCCCAAACTTCTGGGCCCAAATCTGGGTAATCGGATCGTTCGACACGAGGATACAAGCCTTTGCTGCATTCGATGCATCCGGACCATTGTGAAGTCGCCAGAGAAGAGCGCTGAGCAGCGGTCGGATAACGGGGGGAACTATGGGGATGTTAGATCCCGATGCGGATCGTCGATGCCCATTCGATTGCTTCGTTTTGGTGTCCTTGGATCCTTCGCCGTTGGAAATCAAGTGATTGCTGGTACATTCGGGGCTAGTTCTGGAGCTCCTTGAAGATGGACGGGAGGCAGGGGCACTGTGTGTGCCATTCGAGGTAATCGAAACGGCATCTGAGTCCTTCTTGAAGTTCAATTTGCTCAAAAGCATCTGCGAAAGATCATCCGGCGAAGCTCCGTTCTTTTTGGCGTCCCGTTTCTTATCTCCAAATTTTCCTGACGGGATCTGGCCATTGACCATGTCGCCATTGAGCGCTTCAGGTTCCTCCTCGAATTCCGGCAGGAAGAATTTCTCCGCATCTTCCCAGCGCTCATATTGCTCCATCGGGCCCTGGAGGGCAACGCGCTCGGCAGTAACGTTGTCTTTTCCGGAGGTCACACGATCGAGAAAGCGGACCGCCTCACGGGCGTTGATGGCGGTTTGGGATCCGGCTTTTTTCAGCGCATGGAGGCGTTCAAGGGCTGAGGGAGGGGAAAGGTCCGGTGAGCGAACGCGAAATGATGGCGTTTCAAAGAATGACCAACTTACTGTAGAGAGGAACAACAAGAGTGATGGCACCGTTTGTAGTCCATTTTTTTATTTCACTGATGTTGGTAGTCAAGGCCGTTTCATCCACGGCACAGTGGAAGACCTTGCGTCCGGCCGACATTATTCAAGGAGATAAGTCGACAGGAGATCGATTATCGGTAGATCGAGATATAGGGGAGACAGTGCTTCCCTATACCAAACTGGAAGATGTGACGGCCACGACTAGGCCGCAGTTGATATCAGCGGGATGCTGGAGCCCACGAAGGAGGTTTGGTTTAACGGAGGCGGAGAGATCTGGGAATGTGGGGGCAGTGGTATGAAGATGGATGACCGGACATCGGGAGGGAGGACGGAGTAACGAAGGACTAGAGTAGAATAATGAAAGCAGCTCTACTCACAGCAGAAGACAGGCTCACAAAGAATATTCATACGTAGCATCTTGTTTCGAATGGTTCTGGAAGGAGAGCATTGATCTGGGGAATGGAGATGCAGGCAGCCTGCGATGAAGGGCGACTCGAAGCCGCGGAACGCCAAGCGAGGGTTGACTAAGCACGCAGTTATAATAATGCCAATTCCGTCGACAGCGAATAAAGAATATTGTTTTTTATTCTATGTAAATCTAGGAGATGGAGAGTTGTCTCATCATATTCTATAGGAATACCAATAGACGGCGATCTGCCCATGAAAACAATCGCAGTAACGCAACTTCAAGAACGTGACGCAAGGGAATCCAAAAAACAAAAACCGAAGATATGTCGTACAGGCGCTACGATATCATGACGTTCATCTCAGATGACTGCTTGCCCTTTGTTTAGACAGTCTTCTTGATCAAACCATCGGATTGCTTGACACGCTGTGCCCACTCACTGTTCGCAATACGTCAGCAGCCGATTCCAGAGCATTTTTAGACAAAGACAAGGCAGGTCAAAACTTACGTCCAGCTCCCATCGTACACTCGTCGGAGATTAGGTTGTCCATATTCGGCCTCGCCCAATGCAGTCTCAATGATGCTAGCTGTAACACCGCTGCCACAGGAGCTAATGATCGACTTGGAGGCATCGACTTCTCGGGCTTCAAAGATCTTTCGCAACTCGTCCGCAGGAAGATAGGTTTTGGTTTCAGGGTCAAGCAACTCTGGGAATGGCAAACTGATAGAGCCGGGGATATGTCCCGATGACAGACCAGCGCGCGGTTCAGGGTCCGTTCCCGCCCAGCGGCCTTGGGGACGTGCATCCAGGATCTCCACCTCTTTCGCGCCCTCTTTCCGATGCTCCTTGGCGATTTCCTTCAGTTCCAAGTAGGGAATAACAAGCTTTGAGTCGTAGGTAGGAAGGGCGTAGTTCGTCTTCTCAACCTGCGCAGGTTCGCCGGTTTCCGTCGGGTATCCTTCACGAACCCAGAGTCTGTAGTTGTTTAGGACGTGAACCTTGGGATGTCCAAAAACCCTAAGGGTCCATCCCACACGGGGAGCGCTGAAAATTCCAAGCTCCTCGGTATCATACACAACGATCTCATCGTCACGACGGATGCCCAATTCACTCATAGCCTCTGCGAACGTTTCACATGTAGGGAGCATATGGGGATAGGGAGAGTCACGGTCACTGACTCCATCGAGATCAAAGAAGCGGGCCTGTGGAATGCGATTCTTGCGAAAGACGTCGATTCCCTTGCGACCCTCGGGGTCGTTGGGCATAAACCATGCTGCGCAGAGAGGGACAACACGCGGGGCAGTTGAGATCTTGGTAGGCGGGTTCTTCTTGAGAGCTTCGTTCAGCTCTTTAGGAGTCACCAGGTAGGAAGATAGGGAACGGCATTGGCCCTGCTGTCGCGCCAGTTGAGGGGCAGACATGGTAGAGCGGACGAGCCGAGTCGGTGAAAGACCAGAGGAACGAAAAGCCGCGAAAGCCATGGTCGCGGACGCTTTAAAAGGAGGGGGAAATAGTGAGAAAGAAAGACCAGGTCGAAATTACATGCCGATAGGGTGATTTTAGTTAGAATTGAGTCATCCCCGGCAAGGGAGAGAGGACAGGAGCAATGACGATGGTGGAGATACGATGGCCGCGGGGAGCAGAAGCGCTGGGTTGAAATGCGGAGTCGGCGACCAGCCACTGTTGTGTTTCCGCCATGTGAGAAAAAAACAAGAGGAAACAACGCTTATCATCGGGCTGCTCCACCTCTCACAGCGAATTTCTTTCCACTTTCTTTATCAGCATTGAGAGCAGTTTCCAAGCCAAATACATATTGACAATGAAGGTCACTATCAAGGAATGGAACGCGGTCGCAACCTGGCGCTGGGATATGCCCGAGGACGAGGTCTGCGGTATCTGTCGCGTCCAGTTCGACGGCACTTGTCCAACCTGCAAATTCCCCGGCGATGACTGTTCTCTACGTGAGTGAATTAGGTTACTTGAGATGAGGATCTCATATTGACCACGGTGTCTCTTTGCAGTTCTCGGAAAATGTGGACATTCATTTCATATGGTGCGATTGTGGAGCTCTATATCCTCATAGCGGGCTATATTTGACTGATATGATTTCAACGATAGCATTGTCTTATGACATGGATTCAACAGGAAACCTCCAAAGGACTCTGTCCGATGTGCAGACAGAGTATGTATTCTTCAGCTTGTATCATCATCCTAAATAAATTGCTGATGGTGCTGTAGAATTCGAGTGGAAGCAAAACGATGACGAAGATGAGTGATATGCGACTTGATTATGGTGGAAAGGCGTTGAAGGCCCAATGTATATGATACCCTGTTTTCTTTGTCACTTGATTCCATAATGAATGTATTATTATCGACCTTGAATAACTTCATCTTTGTGCCCAGTCGTCATCAGGCTATGTTACAGTATGAGGGGATAGTCACCTGACATATATATATCGATAAGGAATGCAGATCAGCCGCCAGCTCCTTCTCCAACGACAGCAACGCCGTGATCATCTTCTATACTTTTCACCACCCAACCATGTAGCCTCGACCATTGGAGATGTCTCTTCCAAATCACACATCACCTCCTTTATCCTCATCTTCCTCCAAGCAGTCCATCCGAGGTACTCTTGGATCAACAGCTCCATCTCGCCCAAGAACCATCGACCGACCCCCGACAGCACAACATATCGACAACGGCATACCTGCGGAACAACAGAGCCACGAAGCGGCAGAGACGACTGGATCAATACACTACGATGAAGAAACAAACCATCAGGATAACTTACCGTCGTCGTCGCACCAACAATTTCAACCGTTCTTCACCTTGATCGAGGACGCCACTTCATCCGAATACTATCACCCCACCGTTCACTACATTTTCTCCGACGATGACGCCGATATCGTAACAGAAGCAGCTTTACGATCGCTGGAAACAGGGCAGGATAGCTTTCCCAATTCCGCAAAGGGCCCGTCAAGACAAATGCGCGATCAGCAGCAAGAGGGCGAAGGCGAAGAGGACACATATGGGCAGGATGGCGAGCTTTCAGGTTCGAGAAAGGAATCGTTACTCCCTCCTCCAATTCCAGGAGTACGGGATAACTTCATCATTCTAGACGTGGAGCCTACATCTTCGGATGGCCAAGGAAATGGAGAAGCCGATCCCGGCCTCGCAGCAGCAGCAGCAGGCACAAAGTCAATTTCGACATCACCTGCAACCCAAACACTACCGCAAGCCCAACAACAGCAATCGCAATCACCGCAACAACCACCTCCCCAGTTTACGGTGACATCATCCAGTAGCTTAACACCGGCATGGCAAGTTATGGGAACACAGCTAGTCCCAGCCCCGACTTTCGAGAATAGTGCATCTGGCGAGCAGCCTTCAAACGGTGGACTTATGCTGAAAATTCACGGCACAGCGGGGTTGCCTCCGAACATGGCTAGCAAAGACAAAGACAAGGACAAGGGCAGTCAGCGATTGGAGGATATGATGGATCAGTTTGCAAAGCGCATGAGCGAACTCAGACAGATCATCGATGCTGGAGAACAAGGCCACTTCACGGAAGAGGAGCATCCTGGGGAGCCACCTTTGGAGCAGCCTCAAGGAATTGAAAACAATGGAGAACTAGGTGAATTACCGGGTGTCGTTCAGGATAATGTGGAGGGCGGAGGTCAAAACGGCTCTCCTGGTGAAGACGAGTCGTTTCATTTACAAGATACAGCAGCATAACCAGGGAGACTGAGAATTGAGGAAACTGGTCAAGCCAGTTACAAGACATTTAATCTAGGCTCTCTGCCATAACCATCATTTTGTCCTTGGTCACTACTGCCATCTGGTCTGTAAAGAAGCATACGTAGAGGAAAACATACGAAATTAGGGTTTTTAAGGGTGTCAGCCCAAAGACTAAGAGCATGAAATAATTACTTTTGATAATTTGGTATCACGAAAACCTAGCTTCAGGGTTGAACAATCCAGAAGTAGCAAAACGTCGTGGTAGTAGAAAAAGGAAAATATCTTAGTATTCAAGAATGAACCAATGAATCACCAATACGCCAACGTACAACTTAATCAACCCATTGTACGGACTTGTCTCGAAAGACACCCAAAACGCCAACAAAAAAGAAGCAACCACGGGGTATAGGTCTTCTGATAAATGCAAAACAAAAAACATAAAACACAAAATAGACACTATGAAGTCGCGTCACTAAAGTGCTCAACTAGGAGGGTGACTTCGAAGTCTTCTCCCAGCCGAGCCCGTCGGAGGGACATTCTCTCTGCCTTCCATCATTCCAGCCATCTTTTTTGTTAATAGCTTTTGCGGAAGTTTGTTATCGCCCACTGCCGAAGTAGAACAATGCCTTTTCGAGGGTGGCTGTTCCGAATCGTCTTCTTCCGCGACGGAATCGGCTTCCATGGATGGTCGCACCTTGGTTGTCGACAGGTCGGCAGCAGGGGAATATCCATCTGTGTTATACCCGAGCGGTCTGGCGGCGATGTTTGCATCGACTTCCCTAAGGCCTGTGTTGGAAGGTGTGACGTCGGTTGGGGGAGGTGGTTGAGTCCGTACCTCATCCTCACCGTCGTTGTAGACAAAGCCTTTGGGCGGCGAACCAGAAGGAGAACTGTCAAGAGCAGACAGTTGATCATCACCATTGAATGGCAGAGCCGCGAGTTCTGTGGTTCCTCTCAATTTTGAAATAAGGGCATCATGCGGGTCCGTACGAGGCAATGTCGATGGATATTCGTAGTGTCTTTTCTGGGGTGTCACACCAGTAATAGTGTACTCTTTGAGGGGTCTGCTCTGGATATTGGAACGGAGTTGTGATAGTGGTTTCCGGACTTCCTCGGACAAAGGCACGGTTGATTCTTGCAGTCCTTGTTTTTGCTCGACGGCATCAGCCTGCAGCTGACCAACTCGATCACCAAAGCCTTGCAACTGTTCGTGGACAGTCGAATACGACTGGCGAACATTGTCTGCCATAGTGTCCAGACTACCCAGATGAGCTTCATAGTAGCGGCCATTGTGGGACCGTGCTTTGGCCACGAAGTCATCCAAAGCCTCCATCTGTTTACCCATGTCCTTCATCTGTGCATCCACAATGCGGACTGTTTCCTCGTGCACTGACTCAGTAGCTCTTTGAATGGAACCATTCCGTTGATCGAATACCTGTCAAATTAGCACACATTCGTTCAATGAAGTTGTGAACATTCTTACCTCCCAGTCATTTTGCATCTTAGTCTTGATCTCATCCCGAGAGGCGTTGACATCCTTGGCGAATTGCTCAGACTTGAAGACCCACTCGTCGATATGGCGGTCGTATTGGGTTGTAGACTGTTCCAATAAGTCGCCCGAAGACGAGAGATCTGTGCGTAGGTGGTCGAACTTGTTCCTGAGGCGAGCAAACTGCTTTTGGCGGGATTCTTCCATCAGCGACTTGAACTGTGACAGAAGGGCTTCCCGTTCAGCCTCCGCAGTGGCATGTTCCTCTTCAAGGCTTTGGGTCAATTGAGATGAAGCCCTGCGGTTTGCTTCGACTGTCTGACGGTTGGCTTCCTGGACTTGCAGGCGCAATTTGTGTATCTCAGCCTTTTGTTCATCCAGGTGAGACACAACATTTTCAAACATGGACTTGAAGTCCTTGCCAAGGCTGTTATAAGACGAATGGAGCTAAATCTGTTAGTAACCCACTTACTGGAGAGAATGTATTCGTACTTACCTGGGCATGGAATTCAGAAAATTCGCCAATGACCTCTTTTGAGATGCGGGCCGCAGCTGCGGATAAGCCATTCAATCCGGCCCCAACCTTGCTCTTGACTTCTTCCCGTAGATCCTTGATTTCTTCTAGGACGTCATTCATCTCATCATGAGCACCTGAGGTTTGGGTCTTGGCCTCCGATTTTGCTTGATCAAAGGAGGATGTGAAATCTTGAAGCTGTGACTGGCTCGCTTGGAAGTTCCTCATCTCGTTTTCGACGAATTGGCCGATCTTGCTGGACATGTGTTCGACAAGCTGGGAGTGGTGCAACTGGAACTCCTCTACTCGGGCGTCAATTTGCGTAGTTACACCGGAGACCTCTTCCGTCGATGTTTGCCACGTTTCTTGGTTGAGAGTTTCGAGTTCAGCCTTGCGCTCCAATTTTGCATGCAGCCCATCAACATCCCCAACAGTTTCATCCAAAGTTGATAGAAGTCCTGTCCCAATATCATGAAGATGCGCCTCTGTGTCTTCGTGAGCTTTCCGCAACATCTCTTCTTCTTCAAGAGTCGATTTTGTGTCTTTGAGAACAATTTCGGTTTTTTCGAGAACATCATTGGTGTCATTGAGTGCTGCCCGGGTCTCTTCGTTATCCTGCTTAAGTCCGTTGAAGTTGCTCGTTAAAGTAAAGAGTTCGTGGACCTTGTTCCGCAGACTCGATTCCATCGATTCAATCTTCGCTCTTTGTTCCTCGTTAACAATCCTGCGAGATTCGCTCTCCATTGTCATCTGTTCGTATGCGTCTGGGGTCATATAGACACCGTTTCGGTGCCTTGTAGCAATAAGTTCACCTTTCAGCTTCTCGATTTCAAAGGTGAATTCACGAAGCAGAGTCTTCTTCGACATTGTAGAATTTATCTGCGGTTTATTTCGGATGTTTTTCGCTCTGAATGCGTAATCCAAACTGGATATTGTTTCTTCAAGGTTGCTCCTTGAGGGTGAGATTGTGGCGATGATGCACGTTTTCGTTCGTCCACCAAGGGAATCTTGCAGAAGACGGGTGAGTTTCGACTCCCTGTATGGAATATGGGGGCTTTTATCGACCAGGGCATTGATAACTCGCCCCAATGTAAGCAAACTTTTGTTGATCAAGCCGGCCTCTGCTGCCCGCTTGTTTTCGGCACCGCTGCGCTGAATATTCTCACTGCCAGCCAAGTCGACAAGATTTAACTTCCCAGAGCTGATGTAGTCCTCTCCTGAATCCGTCGTTCGTTTGGTGTAGACGGTGATCGTAAAAACAGTGTGACTTCGCGAACTCAGATCGTTGCACTTGGTAGCAGCAACCTGTCGTTTATGGCTACCTTGCTGAAGTAACTTAATGCCGGACGTCGCAGATTCGATATATGTTTCTTCCATTCCCTGAACCACTGTGCTCACGTGGCCCTTTTTCGTCTCGTTTTCAAATATTTTCAACTTCGGGTTTTCTTCTGCTGACAGCAAGTCACGCAGATCCTCGTTATATAATTCAATAAACGAACATTTCACGGTGCTCTCTGTGTCCTCGAGTTTGTGGAATAACGAATATAATACGCGCGGGATGATACCAGCATTGTCGGACAAGATTCCCAACGTATCGGTCATATCGCCGGACATCGTATACGTCTTACCGGTTCCTGTTTGACCGTAGGCAAAAATGGTGCAGTTGTAACCGGCGAGCATCTGACTGCGTTAGCTAGACGGTTATTTCACCCGTTGTAGACATGAATTACCTCATTGACAATGGGAAGAACGACATCTTCGTAGACAATAATCTGATCCGCAGCAGGCGAAAAGACTTTATCGAAACTGTATGTCTTGTTCGACACCGCGTTTGGTCCCATTGACAACTCTACTGTCTTTCCCTTGACACCTTCAGTCGCTACCACCACACCACTATTCTCTTTGATTTCCCTGTCATTTCGTCCCCGGCATCGCACGACTACATGGATACTGGTATCCTCGTTGACTCCGCGTTCGAAATCTCTTTCCTTTCGTTTGCTAGTCACGCTGGCCGGCTCGCTCGGTAATTTTGACCCGCGCAGTCCACTGGCGGTCGGCGGTCTTATCGCAGTCGCAGGTGAATCCAATCTTTGGGTTGCTGTTGAGCCCATCCGTCGCGTCGTTGGACGTGTTGTTGTTGCTGTTGTTCTCCTCGTCGGCAAGCCCGAGGCAGGCCGTTGGGCGCCGGCCATGATGACAACTTTAGGAGTGCCAAATTTTCTTGTAGATTATTGGTGATACCACACGCAGTAGCAAATTCGCGATTATCGCGAGTCAATGCGCGACGAAGATAAGCTGCGGTGGTTTTCTTGGGGTTGTCGTGAAATGATGTGGTGGTGGATGTTATGTTCGGGAGTCTCAAAATGGAAAAAGTAAACAAACTGGAAGCACCCCGTCGCAGTGCACGTGCCGCTGAGCGGCCCCGACTTTTAGGGGGTCATGCTCTCCTCTCACATGATACTATGCGCTCATCGCTATCTGGCCGCCATTCCTGCTGACTATTTGTCCATCCGACACCTTTTCTATCCAAATTAATAGATAACGTCGTTTCTGACTTCAAACTGTCACCTAGTACCCACACCTTTACGACACTGGTTGTACTGTTGCAGTTTGAATTGATACATGGGCAATCGTTTCCCTCCTAATCAGCCCTGAGAACGGGCCGGAGATCATCATGACAGCTTCCAAGACTCCGACACAAGCCCAGGTCTTCCCCGGCAAGGGCCTGGGGTTCATAAGCATGTTCTCTCATGATTTGTTTCCAGTTTTCAAGTTTGGCTGACTGTAGGATAGCTCTCGGTGCTTCACTTCACAATGTTTTGACCCGAGTTAAATCCCATCCTCAGTCCTACCCCGCTATTGATATCGCCTACTCCTCTTCGGACCCTCTACGCAAGCCCGTGACTCTACAACTGCCCTCGAATGGTCTTCGTCTACGTTTTGATGGCCCTGACCAGAGACTGCGGCTCATAGAAGTACTAGACTTCTCCAAAATCACTCTAGTTTACAAGAATCAAGAAGTGCTCAAAGGAGTAAAGCCACAAGAGCAATCACCTTCTCAGCAAGGCCCCAGTTTCCGCCATGTCTACAACCGCCTGTTTGGCCCATCATACCCAGGCGAATACGTGCCTCCACCATCTAACACTCCGTATGGCACATACGTGCTATCATATCCTGGGATCGCCTTTTCTTTTCCGCTACAGAATTCCGCATGGTCTGACCAGTGTGACTTTGTAGCATTGCTCTCTTCATCGGCAGCATTACCAGCCACGTCGATGGCGATATTCCAAGGCCCTTCTTGGCCAGATGTTCGAGCTAAATTGTTCACACAGCAGCCCCAGTATCCTCGCTCACCGGCGCTAGCGGGTAAGAATCGAGAGTCTGCCTCCGATGAGATTGAAGAGTTCAATATATTTGGTGCGGGCAAGATCGAAGTCGTTCGAAGATCAAATCCTCCGGCCTATATTACCCTTTCCGAAACAACACCCCAAGATTTGATCGCTGAATTTGGACCACCGGACGCTATATATCGTAAGAATGATCGGAGGATATCAATCCATCGTGCTGCAGGCAGCGGCGGTGGTGCTGATCATCTTCATATGAGTCCATCTCCAGGTAGAGGGATTGATGTTGCCGATACAGATCAATCTTCGAACAATAGTGTGACTGATGATTCAGATGAGGAGATTTCCCAGGCTAGTGCTCTGGATCCCGCCTCATTGCCGACAGAATCCTTCTTCAACTATTTTCACCATGGCTTTGATGCTTTTATCTCGTACCCCACTACACCCGGTCCTGCGTTCCCGGGTTCGGAGTTGTCGGATCCATCACCCCCACCTCCTTCCTCCCAGTTGACTGTAACCAAGATCGTCTTACATGGCAACGTCCCAGGATCGTATCCTTTTAACCGTCATCGACGCAGTCGCTGGAACATCGGCTTCAATCCGTCGGGGGATTGTGTCACATCCGAGACCCCTTATGACGAGATCTCTGAACAACTACGGAGCATTTGGAAGGGATCTTATGCAAGCACCGCAGAAGAGCGTGCTCTGCAACGGCCCATGGTGTTGAACCGGGGCTGGGGCGACAGCCCTGAAAGTAGTGTCGAGTTTCTCGGTGGATGGGAAGAGAGTACTGGCAGAGGACATAGAGCGGGCTCTGATGGACAAGATGGAGGTCTTGGGAATACGGAGTTATTTGGATTCCCTGGGCTCCTCTTTGAAGTGATGAAGAACGGCGCTGTAAGCTGCTTGACGATATATTAGATCGTGCATTGTTTCAGTAACTAGGAGTTCGGGAGGTAGCGTGTATCTAATTCTGTGCTATTTGCTGCATGATAATTCAATATAATGATGGGCAACTTTTTTAATGAAACTCAATATCACATCAAGTGATGAACATCTCGAATTTATTTTGGATTGTGTAATTTATCGGTGTTTCTTAATTACTCGTAATATTGGAAAAAACACCGATGTCTGGCTTGTAACTGGTAACAATGTGTAATGTTACCCGCATCAATTGCATCTCCGAATCTGAGCATCCATTTCCGCTCGCTCATCAACTTGGCTCTGCAACTCAATTGAACTTCCTTCGAGGCAGGACATGCTCCAGCGGTAGTATGCCGGAACTGCCGCGGTCGATCGCTCGGTCCTGGTCGTCGACACTCAAGCTCCCCAAGTCGACGTTCCCCGCACGCGTGTCGCCGGCCGACCAGACGAAATACCTTCAACGATGCACCGACGACCTCTACGCCTGGCAACGCCATGAAAGACCTGCGGAAAACCCATTTGTTCTACACGATGGACCTCCATATGCAAATGGCGACCTTCATGTTGGACATGCACTGAATAAGGTTCTTAAGGATATCATCTGCCGTGTGCAGTTGGGATTGGGGAAAAGAGTGCGCTATGTCCCCGGCTGGGACTGCCATGGTCTTCCCATTGAACTCAAGGCATTGCAAGGGCAAAAGGAATTGGGTGCGACAGATGGATCGGTCAGTGCTGCTGTGATCCGGAAGGCCGCCCGAAAACTGGCAGGAAAGACAGTCAAAGAACAGATGAAAGGGTTTCGCCGATTCGCTGTTATGGCTGATTGGGAGAATCACTGGAAGACTATGGACAAGAGCTTCGAAAAGAGACAACTCGGTGTATTCCGGGAAATGGTTGACAAGGGCTTGATTTATCGGAGATTCAAACCTGTTTACTGGTCCCCATCTACTGGCACGGCACTTGCGGAAGCAGAACTGGAATACAAGGATGACCACGTTTCTACAGCTGCTTTGGTCAAGTTTCCCATCGTTACGCTTCCATCTCGCCTGGCTGAAGACCCTTTGCTTAAGAATCAAGATATCAATGCTGTTATTTGGACTACTACCCCCTGGACACTCCCCTCGAACGCCGTTATCGCAGTGCATGAGTCTCTGGACTACACCATTGTTCGGTCAGAGACTCACGGTCATCTCCTTATTGCGCAATCCCGGTTAGAGTATCTCCAGAACACTCTGAATGAAGAGCTATTAGTCGTGATACCGTCTATCCTTGGTTCAGAACTCGCCGAACACACAACATATCGACACATGTTTAAGGGACCAGATGCGGAAGCTCAGCCAATAATCGCTGCCGATTTTGTTACTGCTGATTCTGGATCCGGTCTTGTTCACTGCGCGCCTGGACACGGTATGGATGATTATGAAGCCTGTGTCGCTCGAGGTATCCCCGCTTTCGCGCCAGTCAACGACCATGGCGAGTTCACCGATAAAGCAATGCCTAGCGACCCATCTAGGTTGAGCGGCAAAAACGTTCTTACTGAAGGAAACTCTGCTGTGCTGGAATACATTGAAAGCAAGGGCCAGCTCCTTGCCAAACATCGTTACCAGCACAAGTATCCATATGACTGGAGATCAAAACTTCCTATCATCATCCGTGCAACCGAACAATGGTTTGCTGATGTGGCCGATATCCGTGGAAGTGCAGTCAAGGCTCTGGAAGATGTTCGGTTCTTCCCTACCACTGGAAAGCAACGCCTAGAGAACTTTGTAAAGAACAGAAGTGAATGGTGTATTTCTCGCCAGCGGGCTTGGGGTGTTCCTATTCCTGCTCTCTACCATCGTGGTACGGGCGAAGCTGTACTTACTCGGGATAGTGTTTCGCATATCATGGGGGTTATTGATGAACGCGGTGTGGATGCCTGGTGGACGGATGATGCAAATGACCCTGCGTGGATTCCTGCGTCCTTACAGGAGGCATCCGGGCCCGGCTACAGACGTGGAGCTGATACCATGGATGTCTGGTTCGATAGCGGCACTAGCTGGACGGAAGTTGGAACTTCTGCCCACAGTGATGGCTATCCGGCAGATGTCTATCTAGAGGGCACTGACCAACACCGTGGATGGTTCCAGTCGGGGCTTCTCACATTCATTGCTCACCAGCTTGCATCTGGCCAGGAAGCTGCGCCTCGTGCCCCTTTCAAGAACCTTATCACCCATGGCTTCACCCTTGATGAGGATGGCCGCAAAATGAGCAAGTCTATTGGCAATGTAGTGCACCCACAGTCCATCATGGATGGAACTCTCCTGCCTCCACTCAAGCCAAGGAAAGGCAAAGGAAAGAAGCAACCGGAGAACCAAGCGCCTGTGTACGACGCGCTTGGTCCCGATGCGCTTCGCATGTGGGTTGCAAGCAGCGATTACACGCGTGATGTTGTGATTGGAAAGCAGGTCCTTCAAACTGTCAACACCAGTTTACACAAGTTTCGCGTGACCTTCAAGGTTCTGCTGGGTGCGCTTTCGGACTTCCATCCGGATCATCTGCTCCCGTATGATCAGCTGCAAAAGGTTGACCAGATCGCCCTTTTGCACCTCTCTGAGATGGTCCTCAGCTGCCAGAAGGCTTGCGGGAACTTTGAGTTCTACAGAGCCATGAATTCTATGAACCGATGGGCCAATCTTGAATTCTCGGCATTCTACATGGAGGCCATCAAAGATAGACTATACACATATGGAGAGAACAGCGCCAGCAGACGTGCTGCGCAAACGACGCTGTTCCATGTCTACTGTCATCTCCAAGAGGTTCTTGCTCCTATCACTCCCATGTTAGTAGAAGAAACATGGGAGCACACCCCGGAAGCAATTCGGTCCTACTGCGAACATCCTTTGAAGCGCGTTGTTGCTGCTCCCGCGTCCGAATGGCAGAACCCGTCGCTCGAGGCGGATTACCAGAACATCGTTGCCATCAACTCGGTTGTCAAGAATGTGCAGGAAATTGCTCGTAGTAAGAAGCAACTGGGCTCTTCTCTGCAATCTTTCGTCCACATCGCTCTTCCCGAGGGCACATCGGCCGATTCCGTTTTCCATCGTTACCTTAACGAACTGCCTGACTTGTTTGTGGTTTCGTCCGTGACCATTGGCACACACAGTGAGCCTACTTCAGCCGCAATCGCGGACGCAGAATGGCAATATACCGAGGATGTTGAACTCCCTGACGGGCAGAAAGGCAGTGTGTCTATCTACGCTCCGCAGGCTTCCAAGTGCCCTCGATGCTGGCGCTACGCTGTCCCGGAACCCTCGGCAGCTGAAGAGACGCTCTGCGACCGCTGCGAAGAAGTTGTTCAAGAGCTTGATGCATCCACTGGCAACACTGAGACAGCCTAATTGGACTGAAGTAGAACCACACGGAGCATTCTGCATATTCCCCTGTACCATAAATTTTGGATCTAAACCTAAACTCTTGTATTATAGAATAATGTAGCAAAATCTACACATCTACTCATATTACCAAGGAAAATACGCGTTTAATGCTCATAATGAACTCATTTCTACTCGTGGATTGTGTTCCGGACCATCGTCATTGTTGTGGCAACATCGCCGAGTGCGGAATCATCACCAACCAGCATACACAACCAGCACAACAAACTTGAATCGATCCAGAATTACCTCGCGTCACAAATAATCCAGTTGGAATGGTTCTGCTGGCCATATGACAGCCTTCAATATGGTCTGGCAGAGCTCACCGCTATCCCGTAACGTCATTCACCCGCAGCTCAATGACGACAACACCGAGGTCAGCATGACGACGGTCTCCAGGACCAGCCGAATAAGATGACGCCTACGAATGTTATTGGGACTGGATTTAATTGCAGTCTATGATGATATACCCTGAATTCTGTCTATTTGATATTCATTATTAGCATTCCTATTCCCAACGTTGTTAGTTTAATCAGTTCTTTTATGCAACTGTCTAAAATATATCTCCATCAATACTGCGAGTCCAACATTCACCAAGATGATTGAGAGCAAGATCCCCCTGTGCCTCCTGTTCCAACTCAAACTTCAGTTGCCCCCATTCCAACTGTGATTCCTGGTAATACTCCGATCTACCAGGAGCTTCATGGAACAGGGCATCGGACATTATGGTATGTTTTCTTATACGGTTTTGTGTATAGTGATTCGAAATAACTAACAATTTGACTTTTCCAGGGTCGTTGCTATTCTCATGGGCATCTCGTCCCTCGTTTTCTACGCCCTTAGTGCCCGAGCACCATTGGTATGTCAATCCTCAAAACTGATGCAGAAGACACTAACCTCTTCTCCCTCAGCCCAAACGCGTCTTCCACACTCTGATCTCAATCTCGGCCACCATCTCCTTCATCGTCTACCTCGCCCTAGCCACAGGACAAGGCATAACCTGGAAACACGATTTAATTATCGAGAGACACGAACATGTCCCAGACACCACACGGGACTTTTTCCGCCAGGTGTTCTGGCTGCGCTACGTGAACTGGTTCCTCACCGAGCCACTCACTCTGATCAATTTGTCATTGTTGTCCGGTCTCCCTGGTGCTCACTTGCTCGTCGCCATCGTCGCAGACTACGTGATGCTTAGTTCTGGGATTCTGGGAACATACTCTGGTCACACATCTGCCCGATGGGTCTGGTTCACTGTCAGCGCTCTGGGATATCTGACTTTGATTTATCAAGTTGGTATTCACGGATCCAAGGCTGTGAGCAACAAGGAGACCCAGACTAGACGTTTCTTTGGGTCGTATGTTGGGGTAACTTTGCTGGTGAAGGTTCTTTACCCAATGTATGTTCCTGACTTCCCCTCATTTTCGAATCAGTGCTAATTTTATCAGTGCTATCGCGGCTGGCAGCCTCTCTTTGAAGATGAACATCGACGGCGAGATTGTCTTATTCGCTATTTATGACGTCTTTAGTCAGGGAATTCTTGGATACTGGCTTCTCATCGCCCATAACAGCGCTTCGGGAGTGTAAGTACACCGTCACGTTATGATATGCAGTATTGGTCGATACTAATTCCAACCACAGCACTTCCTACGTCGACGGGTTCTGGTCTCGTGGAATGGGCAACGAAGGAGCGATTCGTATCGACGAAGAAGGTGCTTAAATATTCTCATCCTGAGGAGATTGAACTCAACTACAATCTCTATTTACGATCATCTGGTCTGGATCCAAGCCATTTACTTGACTTGGTAACCGAAGGAGGACAACCACAACAATCAACAAATTGATACTACGCAATTTTAAAAACAAGGCTATAATTGATTAATATCAAGGAAGGATAATTATTGATTTGAAAGTGTACAGCGATTTATGAACTGCCGTTTTACGGGATCATTCTTTGCGGGTATGGTGAGAGCCATATGGTAATCTCGGACGGAGTTCACGGAGTATTCTCAAAATGTTACAGATTGAATTGATTTGAAAAAATATTAAATATAATCATAACTTTGGCTTCTTACCTGGCTCATTTTGAGTGCATTTAATTAAAAAATAAAACCTTGGGGAGGTTTGAAATCAAGACACGTAGTGAGCGACCTGACTTTATACGCAGAATAAAAATCATCATACAAGAGAAGCATTTGATTAAAGTCTCATGTTTCACATATTTTTAATTTATCATGATCATTCAACAGCTCTAGTTCCTGTTAACATGCAAAGTGTCATGAATCCTAGCATCGTAGCCCTAAACATAAATCGTAGATTCGTTGGGATACCCGCGGCGTCGAGCATCCTGATTCCCATGCTTTTTTTCCCCATCGCTTTATTAGAATTCATCAAAAGTTAGAAGATGATTGATGAAAAGAAAAGAAAATACCAAGGATGAAGAAAATGATCACCACAATTATCCGACTGGTCCGTGCTTCCCATAGAGACGTCACCTGTCAAGCAAGACCCAAAGAGTAAGACCCAAAGGCTGACCAACAATACCAAATGTGACAAAAGAGTTGTCCGAGTCAACATTGTTGGCTGGTATATAAGTTTGAGGGGTCAATGGTGTACTAGTTAGTTGCGAATGTCAGTTCAAAAACGGCATCTTCATACAGCACAGGTTAGTAATATACTAACACGAGACCTCAGAAAGCCTGTCCGATGATAGCCTCCCATTCGTTGATACCGGAATCATTGTTGGTATTGTTCTCGCCGACAATCTCATATTCAGCTTTGTCTTTCTTGACATCGTCCTTTTTGGGACTGGCTGTGTTGCCGGCCATCTTTCGAGGAGAGTCGCTGCCCGATTCGAATGAGAACCTCGCCATCCCGGCATGAATATCATCCCCCAAAACCGCATTCACGGACTGGTTCTCCTTGCCCTTGGGGACAATTTCCTGCTGAAGACTCTCCGGTCCACGGTATGGTATCTCGCCAATCTTTTTACCACTTTTCAACTCAACCACCTTGAGCTCCTTGAAAAGATTGACACGGCGAACTTGCAAAGGCCGTTCGTGAACCTCACGCGGGTAAAGAATCGTAACCTTCTTCATGGGAAGGCAGAGGTAGAAGCCAGCATCGACGCAGTCGTTCTTGAAGTTGATACAGCGCATCCGCTTCGGGTCGAACCAGTGCAGGAAGGGGTCAGCGTCGACGACGAAGCCGGTGAGCGTGAGCTTTCGAATCGAGAAGCGATTGAGGGTGCGGCCCATGGCCATCGCGCGGATCTTGGCTTTCTCCATGGCGGTTTTGTCGAGGTATTCGCCGATGCCGATTTTGCGGTCGAGGTTTCCGTCTCCCATGTTGCCACTATCAGAAAGACACGTTAGCATGGCCATCTTTAGGATATGAAGGTCTTGGAGATAGGAAAGTACAAGTAAACCGGCTCCCCGTAGTGAATCTTGTTCAGCTTCCAACCACCCTTGATCAACGGCCAGTTCTCCGCATAGCCCTGACGAATGCGAGGCTCGAGAGCCATTCCAAGCTCGAGCTCTTCGAGGTTCGTATTAAGCCAAACAGCCTGCCAAATGTACTTCTGGTACGACTGCATCATACCCGTGATCTTGAGGACGCGCAGACGACGGAACTGGCAAAGAGGCATCAGTTCCTCAATAGAAAGCACGTCCTTCTCATCGTCATCGTCATCCTGTTTATCCTTCTTAACAGGCCAGAACAAATCAAGACCTAAAGTCGTCATATTCTTATCAAGACAAGTCCACGACACCCCGCCACGGAAAAACATCAGCGGCTTAGACGGAGTCCCCAGTTCATGCGGAACAGGCGTCGCCAAGATAGACTCGATACTATCATTCTTCCTGCTAATAGCCATATTGAAAGGCGTACGACGAGCAGAACTCGTGTGGCGCTCAGACGCGACGCTGGGCGAGCGCGAGCGAGACCGAGACCTTCCACGTGCGATATCAAAGAAACGAGCTGGAGGGAGAGAGCTAGCTGGGTTGGTGCTGTTGGTGCTCAAACCGAGGGCATCGCTCATGCTAAAGCGACGACGACGCTTTTGGGGAATCTCCTCAGTTTTGGCAGCGCGAGGGCCCGCTTCTGGTCCCAGGTTGAAGGGGAAGCGCGTGTGAAGCGTCAAGCTGTGATCTGGATCATGGGACGGTGAGCTCCAAAACAAAAGACAGACGGTCCTCGAGGGATGAGGCCAGAGGGATAGAGAAGAAGAAAGACTCACCAGCCTCAATGCTGTCGTTGACAGGTCGGTTGTACTGCTCTGCGTCTTTCCAGAAATCCTCACCCAGAAGCGTGGCTTTCCAGTGGGATGGAAAGTCGTCCATCTTGATTTTATCCATTCTCTTCTCCATCCTTCACTGGACTCGAGGATGGGAGCCAGTCTCGGCGTGTGAGTGAAAGAACTTGGGATCGATTAGGGATATTGCTTGTTTGGTTGGACTCACTGGGCCGAAAGGAAGTTTATAGGAGGATTAGGGCTGTGAGATCAGGAATAGTTTTAGAAATCTAGCAACTCTCAGTTATTTAAACAGAGCCAAAGGACAGAAGATAGTATTAAAAAGAGAGTGGTTTGTGAAGCTCTTTTTTTCTGATATCAGGGTAGGAGAAACAAGAGGAGAAGGAGAGAAGAAGTAAACAGAGCCCAGCCTGGCTGTCATTCACTGTCTGTCCAGATAAAAAATCCCCTCCCAGTGAATGTCTCCAGACTGAAAGCCAAGCCAAGCACTTCTATTTCTTCTTAGAGCAAACATCTTCTTGATCATATCAATTTCTAATTTCATCTCAAAACAGCAATATACAATATTATATTACCTCTTACAAAACGACAACGGCACATCCTCCCCCATCATCAACGTCAAAACAGTAGCACTCTCCCCCAGAACCCTCTCTGCGTTTCTTCTCGTCTCCTTCTCATCATCCCCCGCCAGTCCAATCTTATATCTCATCACCAACACCGCCAACGCAGCCACAAACTCAACCTGCGCAAACTTCTTCCCCACACAAGCCCGAAAACCATCGCTGAAGGGGATATACGCCCCTCGAACGGGTCTATGGATGGTGGGATACTCGAGACCTGGGCCTGCGAGGCCAGATAGAGAATCGTTCTGTGCGAGATAGCTGGTCTGGTTGGTCTTGTCCCATCGTTGAGGGTTGAAGAGGTGGGCGTCTGGGCCCCAGTATTCTTTGGAGTAGTGCAGGCCGTTGGCGTTTAGGTTTATGTTGACCTTTGGGGGGAGGGTGTATTCCTGGTCGAGATATGTGATGGTGCTGCTTGTGTTGGCTGTCCATTTGGGGGTTGTCACGATGGGGGGATAGAGGCGCAATGTCTCGAGCTGGATGGAAGTCAGTCAGCTCTGCGAGTATGGGAGACCGTCTTTACATACCATGACGCATAATGGAGCAACGAGCTTTGGATAGAGAGTCGCGTAATCCCACTCTGCTGGGGACTCTCCAACCACCTCTTGCACAGATCGGTAAACCCAATCCTGTACATCCTGATGAAGAGCCAAAAGGACTAATGCAAATCTCATAGTAGTAGCCGTCGTTTCATGTCCAGCCACCGTCAAGACATGCATATTTCCCAGGATCTCCAAATCAGAAAGACTTCCTCCTTTCGCACTCGAACTCGAACCCTCAGCCCTGGAAGCTACCATCCCCTGAAGCAAATTAGCAACGCCAGTATCAGGCTTCTGCTTCGCTACCGTCACCAATCGCCGCAGGTAAACCCCCAAATCCCGATGCGCCGCAAAATCATCTTTGAAAAACGGCACCAAAAACCTGGGAATCCATTTCGGAAGCAACATATTCGCCAAAATAACCGAAAAAAGATTCTCACTCATATATCCCGTAACAGACCGAAACGTATACTTGAACCCGCTCGGAGGCGTGTTGGAATCTTTGAAAATACTTCTCTCTCCGTCGTCCGCCGGGACTTGGAAGACTGGTTTAAATGGCATTTGCACGCCGAAACCTGCACCACAGATGACATTTAATGTCAGTTTGAGGATATCCGTTTTGGCATCCTTCAGGGTGAACTGTTCTCCAGGGTTCGTTTCGACCCAGTGCTCGATCATCTCGGTGGTTTGGCGAATTGTCTCTTGCCAGACGAGTGCGTTGTTCTTTTCATTGAAAGACGGCGCTGTATGGCGGCGGTGATGAGACCACTTCGTATCCTCACACTGCATCACTTAGCCAGAGAATAAAAAACCAGGCACACCCGAATCTCTCACCGTAATCACATTCGGACCATACAAATCCAACGATTCTTCACCCACGTCAGCATCAGCTACACCACTCTCAACCAAGTACGGTAAAACTCACCATACTGCCAAGTCGGCTTCGGAAAGCTGCCCCTTGTACCATAAACCTGCGACACAACAGAAGCATCGGATATATTACAGGAAATCGTCTCGGGCGAGGCAACCATATACACGCCGCCGAGTTTCTCAACCTGTCGATCCTTGACTGTCCACCGGTAACTGATGATGTTGTCGTTGATTCTATCGGCTAGCTGGGCGGGGAGATAGTTGTTGACGATATACGGGACCCATTTTATAGTGGAGAGAGCGAGGAAGGGGAGATTGAATTCCGAGATGGGGAAGATTGTATAGGGTAGGCCTGTTTGTCGGACGAGGCGGAGGTTTTTGAAGAAACTGACAACATAGTGGAGGCTTAATAGACCTAGGAGAGATAGGGCGAATGTGAGCCAATTCATGATTGTTCGTTTTGGTTGGAAAAATATCATTGAGGGTGTTTGGTTTATATCAAGGGCTGCTTGGCGGATCCCGCGGACTCCGCCGCTGAGGCAGCCACGATACGAGGCAGATCTTCTGTATGGCCGCAAGCCATATAAACCAATCATATTGGATGTATTGAGTAACGTAGTCTAGAATAATTCTGTTTGTTTCATAATAGGTAGATCGTCATTAATGCTAGCAGTAAATTAATTGTTTTCAATATCTAAAAATGCTGGTGACTATTTATACGCGAACCTTTGAGGACAAACTCCCATCGATAAAAGTAGGATATACAATCCCAGATCATCCTAGTTATGGTCAGATGTCAGCTCAACTATTTTTGCAGCTGCCGTATCGAAATCCGTCTCTGTAGACAAATCCAACCCCGAATTCTCGAGCTATGAGAATAGTATTAAAACACTGTCTCAACGGGTCTATATAGAGGCTTACTAGTTTCAGCGCTTCATCGCTGTTCGTTCCCTGCAACCGCACTACAACGGGAACCCTGAACCCTCCTAGGATGGATGCTGCTTGAAGGATACATTGGGCAATCATATCACAGCGGACAATACCTAGCAATGCGTGAGGATAGTCATTAGCCTGTCAGAGGCAGAATATACATACCACCGAAAATGTTAATCAGGATACCCTTGACGCGGGAATCGCGATTCAAAATTTCAAACGACTTGAGCAATGTCTCTGTGGTCGCTTTGCCCCCAATGTCTAGGAAGTTGGCACTTTTTCCTCCATGGATGGTGATTAAATCGTTCGTCGCCATTGCCAGGCCTGCGCCGTTGACAATATTCCCGATATTCCCATCTAGACGAACGTAGGAAAGACCAAGCTGAGAAGCCTCGTACTCGACCCGCGAGTCCGGCATTTGTTCGCGTTCTTCAAGGTTGAAAATATCTTCCTGGCGAAACGCGGCACAATTATCAAACTCAAACTTTGCATCAAGACAGATGAATTGTCCTTCCGCCGTTAGTGCGAGCGGGTTCAGCTCGAGGAGAATGGCGTCTCTCTCGCGAAACAGATCTACCATCCGCCGGATGATGTGCTGTATAACGGACATTTCGGTGGTGGAGAAGAGCATCGCGGCATGAATTTGCGATATGATATCGGGCGTGATGCCTGTCGCAAGGGAAAACGGGAATTTATGGAGCCTGTCCACGTTGTCTTCGATGTTGACGCCGCCTTCGTCGGATATAAGGATGACGGGACTGTATTGCTTGCGGTCGAAGGTGACGGAAAAGTAGTACTCATGTGCGACGTTGACTGCTTTGTATATATAGAGGTTCTTCACGAGGAGACCACTGGGTGGCGTTTGTGTTGTCTTCAGGTACTGACCGAGCATATTGGCAGCGTTTTCGAGGGCTTCGTTTGGCCTGGTGGACTCAATGTTAGATGTTACATGAACCAGTGGTAGACTCACGTCGATACAAATCGAACACCACCCTTTCCATCCGTGTTGAACGTTCCTTTTCCCCGACCTCCGGCGAGAATCTGGGCCTTCATCATCGATGGCGCGCCTGTGGTAATTTGACTCAGTTGATGTTTTTCATCATGACCCTAGCCTGGCAGCCGTCTCACCTATAGCTGATACCACAGCTTTGGCATCCAGCGGGCTGTCGATTACCCGTCCATCTGGTACTGGGATCCCATACTAATAAGGTGAGCATTTAACAAGATATCAGTAGAAGAAAGCTTGCCTCACCTGATGGAGAATTTTGTGGGAATGATGTTCGAGCAGGGTCAGATTTCGGACTTGGTGCTTCAGGGCCTTGCAGCTCTATGAATATCATAAGAATAGCTATCAAGAACCCTGGGAAGGAATCTATACATCTCTAAAAGCATGCGTTAAGCGGTAGCAGCGAAGCATCACGGTCGTTATTTTCTTCTTTCCACGTCGATATGGAAGGTGGATTTGGAAAGGTGAGTAAAGCCATGTCCAAAAAGAAATCCAGAATACTGGAAAATGTGCAGGTCACGAGCTCCCATGCAAATACTTTAAAGTGCTGGTGAACCAATCCGTGTGGCGCATTGGAATCGATGACCACATTATTCGAGGCTAACCACATCTGTATACTACAGCATCTCAACTTATTAAGAATATGATATCACACCAACCGATTCTAATTATTATCAGCACGCGACATATCCACCGTCGTAATAAAACTGGGATACTCCCGATCCACCGTTGTAGCATGACACAACCCCACAAACGAAACCAGCCTCCCGAGAACCGCAAACTCCAACTTCAACTTAACACTATACACCAACGCCTTGAAAATGACCTGAAAATAATACAACCGCGAATACTGCAGCGCCAGAAGCGCAATATCCAGCAAAATAGCTACGAGGTTGATGGCTAAAAGCTCATACAGGATGATAGTTGGACGCCGGCCCGTGCCCGGGTGAGGGCGAATCAACTTGACGGTTTCTACAATGTAGAAACTGGATATTAGAAACTCTTGCGCGGAGAACCAGGCTATCTGGACTTGTTCGTGGATGTGGAATGCCTGCGTCCATTGCTTTGTGCTGACGTAGACTGACCCCCAGTATAGGACGATGGTGGGCGTGACGAGGATGATTGTATCGATGATGATGAGGTAGCGAAGAGCACGGAGGATTTTGTAGTTATTCGAGACGAGATGCAGGCGGGAGTACAAGACGACCGACTGGCCGGGGATCATGAAGGAAAAGCCAATCGATGAGAGGAGGAGGGTCAGCCATAGAGGAGCGACACCAAAGAAGTCAAATAGATTGCTGATGGTGAATGGGATGACGCCGGCTGCGGTGGATAATAGAAGGGACCAGAAATATACACCGCTATGGCGGTTGAAGCTCAAGGAAATCATAACCAGCAGCTCAATCGAATTGTATAGAGCAATCGAGAGAAACACAGCCACAGTAACAACCACGGGCAGACTTCCAGTGTTGCTCCCAGCAAGAAGAGCCGGGGGTTGGCTAGAGCGTGGGAACATCTGGTCATTCGGGCTGTAAGAATTCGAAAAATAAGTACAACATAGTTGCAAGTATCCTGCTGATGAAGTGAAATTAACGATGGTTTCTATAGCCTAGTATCTTGGGTTATATGGTAGCTGTCGCGTGGCAATGAACATTTCAGATTGGGAGACAACATATCCCTCAACGTGCCATGGTTGAAGTTGCTGCTAGTCCCTAATATAGCGCCATTGACATATATGACTGGCGACTGCAATAGGAGTGCTATCTGATTCCATGGAAGAGCCCTGTCTAATGTCTTTACTGATTTGTGGCATTTAGCCAGCTACCCGTGAGAATGTACATCTGGTATATGTCAACCCGCTGATATCAAGACAGGCATATAATTATCAATCCTGCCATCCCGAATCCTAAAAACCATGTACACCAGAGTCAGTAAACTAATTCACTATTAACCCCATTCACTCCGTTGACACCACTAACCCCATTTGTATCCTTAATTCCATTGATTCCATTTATTCCATTGGAATTGACACCCTTGACTCCATTCGCAGGACTCCCATCGATTTCAGAAAACGGGCATGGTTGATCGGCCGCCCATTTTTCTGCGAGTTGGCCCAGGCAAGTCGTTGATCTATTTCCCACTCGGACTCGGCCTGTATATCCTCTGCTTCACCCTTGTCATCCTCAATATTCAATTTCATGATAATCAGTCGTAGAGCCCAGTTTTCCGTGTTGTTTGCCTTCCTTTCGATATCGACCAGCAGACGGAGAAGCCCGGAATGTAGTTTCTGAAGCAGCGATTTTGTCCGAGATAGTGCGCCACTGGCTTTTATTTGCTCGAGCAAGTAGTCTTTGAGTTCCCTTGAGATGTTTTCTTGCTAGCGACAGGTTTGGAGGATGCTTGATAAGATATTCTTGGAGTCGGACATTTGCATAGCTTGGATTAATTCCATCAACACCCAAAACTCTCCTCATGCCACCACACATACCGTCCCCTCTTCACCCACTTCCCTATATACCCCCTCACCTCTCTCCCCATATCCTTCGGTCCACAAAACACAACAGCAACAGACTCATCCCCACCACCAAAAGTCTCCTCCACAATCCCCCTCAAATCCGGCCGTCCCTTCTTCGCGCCTATCAACTCCTCCCCACCATTAAACGGCTGCAACTCATCCATCTCAAGCTCATCCCCCGCAAGCGTGGATAGATCATCCGACGAGCGATCTCGTGTTACATACACATTTGCGTTCTGATTCTGGATAAACGACTTCCCCTGTTCAGGGTCGACGACCCAGCCTACCTCTGCGGGTGTGCGTATCGACCAGGTTAGATTAAGACGATGTGGACTTCGGCCTTCGCTTTCGAACTGGTCGCGTAGGGCGTGGTAGATGGGGAGGATGAATGTTCCGCCAACGCCGCCTGCTATTAGGAGGATGCGGTCGAATTTTGTTGCGAGGGTGGTGAAGCGGGATGAACTTCCGTACGGTCCTTCGATGGATATGGGGGTGTTTGCTTTTAGGGAGTCGGATAGGGTAGATAGTGCTTTTGTCGTGGGACCGTTTCTCTCCCGTAAAACTATAGTAACTGCGTGCTCTTCCACATTGGCCACGGTAAATGGATTTGAAACGAGAGAGTTAATAAACGGGACTGATGACGTGACGCCCCGCGGTAGGGAAAGGTAAACATGCTGAGCGGGCAGTTTCTGGAACTGTGCTAGTTTAGACCCCGACACTGGGATATGGAGTTTCACGAGATCGGTATGTGGGATTTTCGATATCGTTGCGGATTCAACAGTGACAGTTTCGATTTTCCTGAGGACGCGGTCGACGATGAATATAAGTATCGACTCGACGGCATAAACACGGAGGGCCTTGGCATGAAAGAATAAAATCGGGAACATAGACAGCCCAAAAAGTATATGGATATTATAAAAAACACGAAAACTCCAGTTTCGAATTCTCTCCAAACTCGTCGTCGTCAGGATAGTCATGAGCGTAAACGAAATAATCCCCGTCATCGAATGTCGCGACGTAAGATGCTCCAGACGATTAGATTGGTAGAAGTAGTTAATATACCAGACTGCATGTGTGATGAGTAGACAGTAGAGTATCCTTCCTGAAATGCGATGGAAGGGAATTATCTGCTCATGGGAAGCGTTGAAGATGAATGAAAGAGGCGAGTAGCCTGATTTCATGCCTAGCATGAAATGCAGGGGGAAGTTTGCTGCTGCGATGATGCCGAAGCGTTTTGCAACGTGGAGATAATCTACACACCATTAGTATTAACCAACATATGTATATATATATATATATATAAAAGGGTGACATACCATTCCCAGTCTCCCAAAAACAAAGAACCACCATCCAACACACCCAACCACACCCCAAAACCCACTGCCCTCTCAACCCCCAACCAGGGACAACTTCACCCTCCAACCACCAAACAAGCGCACTCCATCTAGTGGCACTTCTCGAAGCCCCCTTTTCAGACGGATTTGGGATAGCAGAGTACGAACTCGATCTTGTCTTGCGGTAAATCCATATCCCCAATCTATAAAGCCGATAACAAAGGATCGGGATTAATACCGAGAATTGCGCGTATATCCCGTATCGGTCGAGGAGAGTCCGACGTTGGTGGGATTGTTCGTCGGTGAGGGTGAGGATGTGGTATGGCCATGTCATTGTATTATTATTATTATTATGAAAGTTATTTAAGACATTAGGAATGGATGGATGGAAATCCGGGGATAAAAGGATAAATAAAAGTGGGCGGGGAGTTGACGCAGATTCGGTCAGCAGCCGATAAGCTGACATGGACACCTGATTCAGGCAGAAAGATCGGCATCGCTGATCTGTTTATGCAGATTGATTCGATATCCAGGGTGGGGCTTGCATGCTCCGATTTTGGCATTCGGTTTATTGAATAGAGAAAATAGATAATTCAACATGTTATGTACGTCTATTCTATTGAATACACATCTACTCTGGCAGACTATTTCGCAATCTCAACACCCCCGTCTAGAACAGTTAGCACATGTCTTTCAATCTACGGAGGACACAACTTACAGCTCCCATGGCCTTTTTCAGATCACCATAAATGGCGAATTGCCCAGCCGTCAAAGCACCAACCATGAACAAACGAGCACCAATACCGCTATACGACCCACGGAATCCAAGCTCTTTACCAATCTTGATCAGTCTGCTGGTCGTGCCTTCACCCGGAAGACCCTTGGACTTGTTGATCTTGGACAGCATAGTATCGGCTGGCTGGGAGACGAGCGCGGCGGCGAAACCGGCAATCAGACCAGATCCAAGGTTGATGGCGGTTTGCACGCCGTCGCTGGTCTTTTCCTTGTCGAAGAACTTGTCGTAGGCGAGCTCGGCGACTTTTTCATACACGACGAACTTGGAGATGGTGTATGGGACCCTGCATTGTAAGCATAGAAACTATTTCCCGGGTGACTGTACATACTGCTTAAATAGGATAGGACCAAAACCAGAGTAAAAAGCACCAATACCCTCCTGGCGAGCAATCTTGCTAAATCCAGAAACAAGACCACTGGCGAACCCAGGCTCCGATACCAATCGAATCCGAGTCGCCTCAAGCGGACAGAGCGCAATATCAGCAAAGAACTCTGCGAAACCAGCCGAAACACTGTAAACTGCGATGCGGTTGTTCCTGGCATTCTCGTAGCCGATCGTGTTAATGGATTGCTGCTTGAAGAACTCGTATCCGCCAAACTTCAATGCGCCCTGAAGGAAATATCCAGCGAATGTAGGACCGGCACCGGTTAGAAGAGCGCCGGCGCCTTCATTCTGGATGACCTGGCGGAAGCCACCGACCAGGCCGCGGTTGTAGGTGACTGGGTCGAGTTGAATGCGGGTTTTGACGCTTTGACTACTTGTTAGCTGTGTTCATTGCGCTTCATCGAGCTGTATTCTAGTCTTCCATCTTCACCTCGCAATGCTTCACGCGACTTACACATCAACAGGAGTCAGACCTCCATGGGTAACGGAGCAGCAAACAGCACCAGCAAATGCGAATCGCGAGTAGAGGTTAAAGCCAGACAGCTTCTTCTGCTCGGCCTGTGGTGCACTCATCTTGTATAACGGTCTGATAGAGATGTTTGAAGTGAGAAAAGAATTCAGACGTCGAAAATCTGCTTTGTTGGACTCAATGAGTCAGCTGCGATGACGCCAACTGCGTTCTATTTGAGTGCTCAATGGTCATTCGCGGCTGTGTTTGGGGGCTGTTCATGCTCGGAGTTAGGCTTATCTCCAGCCTAGTCTATATCATTTGATTCTACCCGGACTTTACTAGTTGCTGTCTATGCTGCTATTATCTTATATATTACACAGACTAGTAATACAAAAATGTCAACTGCATAGAGTCTGTGACTGTAGATAACTGCTGTAGTCGGCATCCCGTCCAACAAGGTATGCGATCAGTGGATATACGGAGTCGCCGACGGTCACAGGGTGTTCCCCTCACTGAGAGACTAGCATCATGATAATGTCTCATTTTATATAATCCAGTCTGTCTATATTTCATGCATTTTATCATAAACTATCTTTCTTATCCACTATTGATCTATGCATTATTAAACCGCCAGACATTGGCTCTAGTGCTTCGGTATAGTGACTGTATACCCCCATTTTAGCTACTATAATTCATAACATATCATAATACTGTCCACTTGGATCGATTTCTATTAAGCAAATACTATTAGGCTAAGAATAAACCATCCAGGTAGATGAAATCAGTCCAGTTTGGTCCGAGGCACCCCGGATATACCCCAAGTATATCCGGAGTCGATCAATCATGTCCCGACCGTTGTGTTTTATGCTTAAATTTCTTATGCTTTTGTTCGACCGATAGCTTGTATGCTTCATAGGATTCTCATGAATGCTGAAAAGTCTATTACTGTTATTTTATTTCGAAATAAGTTATGGCATAAAGTGGCATAATCTCTCTCTATCGAGGATACTCTGGAAAAGCAGATAAAAAAGCCATCATTAACATACTATGTTTTTAGTAGAATTTGACCGAGTCAAACTAGCGAGTAAATCTCACGATATGTATGGGAAAACAAATAATGGTATATATCTGATGTCATATTCGACCATCTCTATTTCAGATCATCCAGAAATTGGACCTCATGCGGGCCCAAATACATGTCACACTCATGTCACACTCATGTCACAGCTTCTTCACAGCCCAAATATTGTATTCTCCACCTTTTTTCACTCCCCTCGACATCGTCCATACATATGCCATAAAACCCAAAGAAAGAGGGGTCGGAAGCAATTCAGCTCGCAGCTCCGATTTTGTTTTTCCGACTTTGGTCTGTCCGAAAGAGGAAATATAATGACAATCGGACGGCGGGGAGGGGTCGCTTTACGTTTTTTAAGCTGAAAGATTTTATTTTGTGTTTTTGAATCTATCTCTTGTCTATTTTGTTCATTGTCATCATGGCGCATTTGTATCGACCGGTTCGTTCGCATCGTGACAATGAAGTGCCTGAGGAGGAACTGGGGAGATGGAAGTTATTCTGTTTGACTGTTAGTATGGGAGGGTAAGTATTTATCACTGGATATTAATGTCAATGCTGAATATGTGGAAATCAGCCTGCAAATAACCTGGGTGACAGTCATGGCAGGCGGATCCGTAAGTCACCACTTCATCTTATCTATCCAGTCTAACAAAACAGCCCTTCCTCCTCTCCCTCGGCCTGCCAGCATCACTAGTATCCCTCGTCTGGCTAGCCGGTCCAATATGCGGCGCCTTTCTGCAGCCATTCATCGGGTATAAAAGCGACGCATGCGCACACAGATGGGGCCGACGCAAACCATTCATCATATTCGGCGCCGTCGCAGCGATCGCGGGGATGAATCTGCTCGCGTGGACGAGCGAGTGTACCAGAGCTGCGTACTACCTCTTGGGCGTTGACTCAGAGGGCACGATTCCTAAAATCCTGACGAGGATGGCGGCGGTTGTATGGGTGTGGACGATTAATGCTTCGCTTCAACCTGTTCAGTGCGGACTGCGTTCGCTGGCTGTAGACTCGTGTCCTGCGTCTCAGCAGGTGAAGACGAGTCGGATGGCGAGCTGTATGACTCTGATCGGGGGCGTGGCAGGGTACGCGTGTGGATTTCTGAAAATGCCCGTTCCAGAGAGCGCTGGTGGGTGGATTCATAATCCGCATTTCAAGGGTCTTTGCGTGATTGCTTCGACGGTGTTGGGGGTGACGGTTGCTGTTACGTGTACTGTTATGGGTGATAGCCCTCCGATGGAGGATATGCAGCGGAGGAAGGGAATGCGGGCTGTTTATGGGGAGATATACAAGACGGCGAGGATCTTGCCGAGACGAATCAAGATGGTTTGTCTCGTGCAGGGTTTTGCGTGGTTGGCTTGGTTTGCGTTTCTTTATTATGCTGCTACGTATGTCTCCCCTCCATCTTACAGAAGTGAAGTTATACTAACGATGCAGATATCTGAGCAAACTCTGTACGTCCCCTCATATTCTATACTCATCGTATACTAACAAAACAGATGAATCCAACATCCTCTACACCAAAATGGGCCCCCCATCAACCCGCTTCTACAACGCCCTCCACGAAGAATCCCTCCGCCACGGAACCCTCGCCGTGATGCCTTTCTCCTCCGTCGCGCTGATCACCAACATCAGCCTCCCGTATCTCATCCAGAAGGCTAGGTTTCTAAGTCTATCGCGGGTGTGGATGGGGTCGCACATCCTAACATCGATTTGCATGTTTGCACTAACGGTGACGAATGACTTCATCATAGCATCTGTCTGTGTCGCCCTCGTCGGTGTATCCTGGGGCCTGACGCAGTGGGCTCCGTTTGCGATTATCGGGTCTGAAATTGCTGCTAGCATGGATGATGCACCCCCTTCACCTTCATCCTCTAGAGCAGACTCCCCTCTCACGCAATCCCAAGATATAGACCTAGACGTGGATATCGAAAAACGCACCCGAAACCAAAGCCACATCCAAGCCATGACGGCCACGACAATGGGCGTTCATAACATTGCCGTCTCCATGCCTCAGATGATCGCAGCCGTGTTGAGTAGTTGTATCTTTGCTATGTCTGGTCTGCTGCATATTGGAGAAACAGACGCGATGGCGTGGGTGTTGCGCATGAGTGTTGTTGCTGCTGCTTGTGCGGGGTGGTTTACTAGATATGTTAACTAGCTCACTCTTTCTGTATATACCATCATCTTCTTCATTTATATAAATACTCAAAGTATACTCATAAACATTGATCAACAGTCCGGAAACGAAATCTCCGCTCTCGTAACCACCCTCTCCATCGCCACCGTCGTATTCATCAACGTATCCGTACAATGCTCCGTATGATGGAACCCACTCAGTCCACTCTCCAGCACACCCCCCTCTCAAGCATCTTATGCATAAGCCTCCACCCGAACGCACAATGGTAAATGTGATACTTGCGCGTTGTCCAGCTTACCTCTCCGACTGGTCTTTCGGAGAGAGCGTCGTAGTTGGGTATCAGTTGGGTTGCGTCGGAGTCGTAGTAGAATGGTTCGGAGGCGACTTCGAGGAATTCCTGCGACAGGGCGGCGTCGATGCAAGACGGGGGTAGCCAGGCGAGGGTGAGGAGGTCGAATGTGCAGCCTGCTGAGCGGGCTGAAGCGGCGTCGGTGCCGCAGGGTTGGAGGTGGGTGGTGTTGGAGGGGTTGATGCGGTTCATGCCGAGGGGGATGGTGGTTGATGGTATGGTTATGGTAGATGGGGAGGTGTGAGGGAGGAAGAGGAGGAGGAGGATTGTAGTGAGGGAGGCGAGGAGGGTTGTTGTTTGGAGGATGAGGGGGATGGAGAATCGAGATGGAGGACGAGGGAGAGTGTCCTCGGAGGAGTTGAGATGGGCGTATTTGGAGTCCATTTCTTCAGTTACTTGATTGATAGAATGATAGAGTACTTGGTATAATATATAGCTACTAGGTAATACCTCCGAATCTACCTCCGATTCTTAAGTCAAAGTAACACACTGCACAAACAACAAATGCACCCTCGTATTCACCTCTTCATAATCCACCAACTCCGGATTCCCAATCAACATCGCACAATGATCCGTATGTCCCAACTCAATCCCCTCATTTGAAACCGGTCCCTCCTTCATCGCCGCCAAATGGATCATTTTCAGCACATACAGACAATGCTGCACATGATAGCCCTGCGTTGTCCACACAACAGGCGTATACGGTAACTCCTCTTGAGTGAGAGGCGTGAGATCCTCCTCTTTGGTGGTATTATCCGGTCGTTCAGTATACCATTTCCAAGGCCCGTATTTCTCGGCCCATTTCGCCGACTCGGCCTGATCGAGACACGAAGGGTGCATCCACCCGAAACTCATAATGTCCCAGAAACACCCGCGTTCTTGGGCTTCTTCTGGTGTTGTCCCGCAGTGTGCTGTTACGACTGATCCGCCTTGCACTTGTGGTTGGGGGGCGTTGGGGACAGCGCCGGATTTGCTGTCGTGGATGAGGATGGAGAAGGCCATCATGCCGAGGAAGAGGGCGATTGCTATTCCGGCGATGGGGAGAACGTGTCTATACCATGATTTCTGCTTAGGGTGGAACACTTCATCGTCGGATTCAGAGTCTGTGGTGGATGTGATAAAGGGCTTTTCGGCTTCTTCGTCGGGGAGTTCGTCGAGACGAGGCATTTCGCGGTTGAACCCTGTTCATCAGTATACAGTTTAGATATGTTAATATGTTAAGAAATACATACAGCTGTGAATTCTCTTTGTCTGTGCCATTTTGTTTGTTGATTGATTGAATACCCATTCTGCTCATACAACTTATACCCAATCCAACCATCCGAACAAAGAACTCCGATTCTGACCCCGCCGATAAGTATCGGTCTTCCCCTCTTAACACCATCGATTCCACTTCACCCTTCCATACTCTACCTACTAGGTAATCTTGAAAATGAAATTCACAATCCAACCTTGCCACCCAACCGACTCCCCCGGTCTAGCAGCCACCATGATGGGCGCCCGTCTGACGGATCCCCACTGGGCGTTTCTCTGGGAGGATCCAGATCCAACCACGATAATAACCAGAGCTACAGAGCGCGTTCCCTGGAATCTAATCACAGACAGACAGAGTAGACGGCATGAAAAGGTTGTTTGTGTTGAGACGGGCGAGGTGGTTGGGTATGCGCGATGGACGTTGCCCGCTTTCTTAGCTGAGCGTGAGGAGATCGTCTGGGCTGAGGCGCAGATTGGCGAGCCTACGCTTGAAGAAAAGAATATGTATAAAGAGAAATTCAACTCGACGACGGAAAACGGGCGCTGGATTGGAATGAAAGATTCGGCTATGATGGACTATCGCAGTGCGCCACTGGAAGAAGCTGATGCGAGGATCACGCAGGATGGGCCTTTTCTAAGTATCACTCCCTCCCTTATAATTTTTATGTAAATATATCTAATAAACAGCAATCGACTACCTAACAACGTCACCCAGCTTCTGGCGACGCGGAATCGGGAGTATGCTCGTGCAAAGCGGACTGAAGATCGCTGATGCATACAACCTGAAAACATATGTCATGTCGGAGCCAGCTGGGCTGAAAGTGTATCTTAATCATGGATTTGAGGTTGTGGATACTGTGGAGACGGATTATTCGGGGTTTGGGGGGAGGAGGCTATGGTGCATTATTTTTTGGTGAGAGAGAGGAGGGAGTAGATGCATAGATTGACTTTGTATTACGGTTTGATACTCTGCATTTTGGATATAATATTAGAGCTATACTATGGTAGCAAAATCGGTCGTCTATTCTCGGACTCAATTCGGAGATGTTCATTCTTATGCTAATGTCAGTAATTAGTGCTGAATCTGAAAGAAACTACTGAGTAGAGGATATCACTCCTGTGGTTTCGACAACATCTACAGCAAGATTTGCTACTTCTATACAGATTGAATATACTCTCCAAACCACATTCAATTCTCATAAACCTCCTTATCCTAGCTAATACTGCAAATCAACTAAATCTGCCATCCAACATGATAGACTGTCTTCCAAACGGTACATGGAATACCAGGTGGTTTAGATATTCAAGATCTAGTCAACCTTTTCCTTGGTAGTCTCTCTCTTGTCGACCTTTTCTTTCGTGGTATCTCTCTTATCCACCTTTTCCTTGGTGGTATCACGCTTATCGACTTTCTCCTTGGTCGTGTCCCTCTTGTCCACCTTTTCTTTAGTCGTGTCCCTCTTATCGACTTTCTCTTTGGTAGTATCGCGTTTGTCTACCTTTTCCTTCGTGGTGTCTCTCTTGTCGACCTTCTCCTTAGTGGTGTCTCTCTTGTCGACCTTCTCCTTAGTGGTGTCTCTCTTATCGACTTTTTCCTTCGTGGTGTCGCGTTTGTCCACCTTCTCCTTGGTTGTGTCCCGTTTGTCGACCTTTTCTTTGGTGGTGTCTCTCTTGTCTACCTTCTCCTTGGTGGTATCCCGCTTATCCACCTTTTCCTTCGTAGTGTCACGCTTATCAACCTTCTCCTTGGTGGTATCTCTAGCATCAAGACCGACAAGCGGCGTATACGCCATCGCCTCCCTGCGCTCTCTCTCCGCAAGAGCAGTCTCATCTAATCACATCAGCATATAGATCAGCATATAGATAGCAATAGACCTACCCGGGACTGCAACTGGAATAGCAGCCACCATGGCTACCATGGCCACGAACGTGGTGAGGGAGATGAGCTTCATCTTGGCTGTATGCCGGATACGTAAGTTTGGTGGTTGCGATGGATAGATGGACTGCGATGTGATGGTGATAGTGGATATGGTAATAGATAAACAATATATAGATGATAATACTCCCGATTATTGTAGAATCGGAGCTGTGGATTCGTGATGGTGATGAGGGATGGTGTGTTTGCCGAAAGTGAGCATCTCCGAGAATTACTTTCGGTCTGATACTATACATTTTCGGTATCTAGTATAGTATGAGTGACTTCCTGCTGTATGATATTCTCACTTTCGGTAAGTTAAGATGTCATCTGTATACTACTCAACCTCCGTAGGTCGATCGCTATATCAAAAGTCCTCTAGCCATCCCATCTCAACACCTCCATCGGGATTCCCCATCACGAAATCCCAACTCCAATCAAAGCCTGACGCAATCAAACGCCATCTTTCTTCCTCTTGTAGCCATCATCATACACCTCCGTTCTCACCCCCATCTAAATCCAATCCTCACACAACATATCAGGCCCCCCGCCCCATCTCATCCCATCTATCACATCAGACCATATACGCAGCATCACACACAGAAATGATCGACAACCTCGGCAGTCAATGCCAGCGCAAATCCTCACTTTCACCATGGGATAAGAATAACCGTCCAATCACCCCGCGCGGGGTTCAGATGCCGTGGCGATATGCAGCTGATAACACCACGGCCGTAAGCACTTGGGTACATGCAATATATCTCGCATTTGTGGCGGATTGTTCAGTTGATGATAGGTGGTGGTTTGAAAAAGCGGTGATGAATGACTACCTACCTGGGTAAAAAGCTGAGGTTGAGATGAGGTTACACAGATACTAATGCAGCGTGAATCCTTCATGAAGAAGAGGATTGGATATTGTGAGGCTTATCTTTGGCCCCCAAATATGGGGAGACTCCGATTGGGGGGGATTTACTTGTCTGGCTTGGTAGGACTCATTATTAGAGCTTGATTTGAGGGGTTAGATGGCGGGGTAAATGTCTATCTCTATCTCTATCTATCTTTATCGTCTATGTACTTAATACTATTGTATACAGTATAGTAAGCAATCCTCCATGCACTGTAACCTCACTAGCTCATTCCATCACAATACATGCAGAGTAGGTGAGGGGTAACATCATCATCATCATCTAGATAATCCTAGATATAACAAGTACTTAGGTAGACAGTAGATGTACTTGTACATCCATAGTAAATATACTATTGAAAATGACCGAATTCGAAACCAATGCCTGCGACCAATGTCATCGCACAAAGCAAAGCTGCACAAAACATCTCCCTCAGTGTCAGCGGTGCGTCAAGTCATCGACGCCGTGTACGTACAGCTTTGGGAAGTTTATGGGGAGGCCGAAGAAGAGGTTGAGGAGAAAGCAGAGTCAGGGTCAGAGTCAGACTGAGCAGGAGAGAGTAGAGAATCAGAATCAGAATGAAAATGAGAATGAAGGACGTGAGTTATATTCATCAGATTAAGTTGACAGTGTTGATGAGACAGAAATCGACCCCAGCAATGTTCTCCCATCGCCTGCTCTCTCCTGTCGAGGGACAAAACGTGGATTGGCAGTCTCTGCATGCGATCAATGTTATCGGTTTAAAGTGAAATGCGTGCGCGATGGAGATCGATGCCAGCGATGTCTGGGCAATAACAGTGTCTGTACGTTCAGTCTGTCGTTCCAGGATACTCCTCGTAAGCGAAGACTTTCGAATGTTTCTCCTGGTGAGTTATCCATCTATATACAATGATATAAAGCTGACTAGATAGATGGTTCACCTGTTCGACGAAATACCGTCTCCTCGATCGATACTATGCCAGAAGAAACATCGCTCTCGATTGACGATTTTCTCTCGCAGGATATCCTCGATACAGACATTTCGTGGTCTCCGATTCCTGATTCCCAGAGTGTATTTCTGTATGAAGCCAACACATCCCAGAATCAGAATCAGAATCAGAATCAGGATCAGAATCCATCATGCTCCTGTCTCAACACCGCTCTATCCACTCTCTCCCAGCTGGAAAACTCACAAGCACACTTCGACTTCGATTTACTCCTATCCAGCACGCACAGCAGTCTGGTATTCTGCGAAACAGCCGCGAAATGCCCTTCATGCTCAATCTCAGTCCTTTCCATACTCTGCATCGCCATTCTACAACGCATACTTATATGCTACGAGAGTATACCAAAAACAACCGATACAAACATATCCTCCTCGGTGAGTATCAGAATCGGAAACCTCGAATTCCACGAAGAATCATGCGGACCGGGCATTCTACAAGCTGTCCTCAATTGCGAGAGGAAGAGAGCACAGCGCGTATGCGAATCTCTCATGAATAAATCTGAAAATGGCGGATTAAAGGCATTGATAAATCTCATCAAAACCCAATTCACTAGATAACATTATATTATCACATCATAAACGAATAGCAAAAGTCGAATTACAAAACCCCATCGCACACTGATATAAACTCGTCGATACCGAAACGAGTAATTCCCGCTGACACTTGACCTCCTCCTCATCAGACTGGAACATCCTCGACAATCGCAACGCACAGCTCGCCGCACTCATCATCTCCGTCGTGACGATCGCTTTCCCAATCGCTGACGATAACCCCGTTTTCACATGGAACGAGCCAATCCCAACTTCCACCTCGACTTCAACGTCTCCATCTGCACCCCCTTTCGTCGACAGTAGCTGTCTACTCACACCAGCGTAATGCGCATCCAGCTGTTGGAAAATAGCAATAAACAGCATCCCATTCCGACGGTGGCAGATGGAAGTACAGCCGGCGAAGTGACTACATGCTTGGACTGCTTCTCTCGCGACGCCCAGAGCGGTATCGCCGCTTTTCGTGGTCTCGCCTTTTTCGTAGTGGTCTAGTTGCTCGATGATTTGGATGGCGAGGGGGAAGCATTTGCAGGGTTTGGATGGGGCTGTCAGGTCCGTTTCGATGGGGATGTCTTTGAGGAGTTGGTCCCATCCGAGGTCATTGGAGAAGAGAGATGAAGGCCAGCCTTCGATGTCGAGGGTGTTTAATGTATCGATATTTGCCATTTTGTTATGATCAAAATTGAGAGGATACTACCCAGATACCTAGTATCTATATATGACAGCTTCCAAGTTAGATGTGATGTATCTGTTATCTCGTGTGTCAGATTCTCGTATTCATGCAGTCTTATCTGCATGTTTTGCCACGCGCCAATGATATTGACTGCTGTATAGTACGAGAATGTAAGGTAGTATTTGTCTTTTTATCTTGGAATGCTTAACTGGTAGATCTAATCCACTAAATATGCTTAACAGTGGATCTAATTATGGTGGAAGTCGATCTGTCAGCACAGATATCTTCCCCTAGTACAATATAGCACTACCTGGTTTCATGAGTAGAGACAAATATACTGTTAAATTTTCATATTAAAGATTACATCTTAGTCCAAAACTTGTCCTTTTTTCCCTCTCTTTGCTCTCGTCTGGCTGATGATTTCCTAGCTGAGGAGATTGAATGAGGTATAAATGGGGAGATATTACTCATAAATAAATTATCCACATATCTGAATCTACCTCTAATTAAGAATGGCAAGTACATAAACTACGCTTATATTATATTCGACACACTTTTAACTCTGTATACCCTGAACTCCGTAGTCAGCAAATACTCGGTCGACACATAGCATCTACACTCTACACCAACTCCGTCAAAATGGCTCAGCTGCTGCCTATATTAATATTAAACCTATGGTCTATCATCCATTCTAGCGCATCGGCTATAAAATCCCAAGTGGTCGGGCCATATTCTGCACTCCCACGTGTCAGCATTCGATCAGATAATAAGATTAAAATATCGTAAATGCCGCAAATCCACGTGTACAACGGCTGAATCTCGGCAAAACTCGACTCTCCTGGGATCCTGAATCCATCGCAAGAAAAAGACAGGATGGAGATTGAATTTTGATGCTTTTCTTGTTGCTCGGGGTTAAGTGGGTCGTGCTCGGGGTTAGTCTTCACTGTGTATACATACTATGCAGTATATACTCATTATATAGTACATGTAGATGGGATAGAAGCTGGAGAATTAAATTAGATATATACAATACAGATAGAATAGCCAATTCATATCACATAACAATCTATAATTATACTCTCAGCATGAAAAGTAGAGTGAGGAGTCGGGATAAGTCTTATCCACCACGGCCTTACACTGTCGATCGTTACTTATAACTTCATCTTCGCCCGAATATCAAACCAGGGGCTGCCAGTAAGGCTTTCCACTTTGAATCGTTGGTTGAAGCTATCGAACCATATAGATGTTTGATTCTGCTGCATTCAGGGGTATGCAGGTACTGGCAAGTACAGTTCATTCATATCCATACGTCTTGTCTGGGTATACTCTAGAGAGTATACTGAGTGTCGTATAGATTCTAGTCAACATCAATAGATGATATTAGCCATATCAGATAAGTTAATCAAATTAATCAATCAGTAAAATAACCATCCACGTAACGATCGTCCTGTTTCCTCCGATTGCGTTTCGGATGACGCGACTATCTATTAGTCTATTTCCTCCTTCAAACGTTTTCATCTCCGACTATTCTTCCATTTCAGACCATGGATTATTAGCCTCCGTGGTTGCAGAAGCTGACGCAGCCAGAATTTGACATCTTATAAAGTCGATCGTCCCTTTGATCTTTTCCTTCATTTGTCAGTTCGATCCAAACACACACACAATGCGATTTCTCGGAACCGTCGCTGGGGCTGCTGCCCTCGCCTCTGCTCAGGCTGCCTCTCTCAAGGATGTTTGTACACCCTCATATGCCAAATCTGTCCTACCCACCAATGTCGCGCAGGGCATTGAGCTCGACAGCTCCTCCGTGACCGCCAATGCCGTCTATAACGCCTCTGTCTCCAACGAGGTCTTCTTCCCCGACGCTACCTTTGACTACTGCAACGTCACACTTGCCTACTCGCACAGCGGACGCGATGACCAGATCCTCCTCGAGCTCTGGCTGCCTTCCCCCGATAAGTTCAAGAACCGCTGGCTGTCCACTGGTGGCGGTGGCTTTGCCATCAACAGTGGCAGCAGCAGTCTCCCTGGCGGTGTCATGTACGGTGCTGCTGCTGGTATCACCGACGGTGGCTTTGGAGGCTTCAGCAACCAGTTGGACTCGGTGTTCCCCACTGCCAATGGCACGGCCAACCTCGAGGCCGTCTACAACTTTGGATACCAGTCTCACCACGAGCTGAGTGTCATCGGCAAGGCGTTCACCAAGAACTTCTTCAACGTCTCCGACAAGCTCTACGCGTACTACCAAGGATGCTCCGAGGGCGGTCGTGAAGGATGGAGTCAGGTCCAGCGTTTCCCTGAAGAATGGGACGGCGCTGTCATCGGCGCCCCGGCCATGCGCTACGGCCAGCAGCAGGTCAACCATCTCTATCCCAACGTCGTCGAGCAGACCATGGGCTACTACCCCCCTCCCTGCGAATTGCAGAAGATCATGAACCTGACCATCGCCGCCTGTGACTCTCTCGATGGCAAGGTTGACGGCGTTGTCTCCCGTACTGATCTCTGCAAGTTGCACTTCAACGTCAACTCGACTATCGGCGAGCACTACCACTGCGACGCATCTACAAGCTCGACCATGCTGAAGAAGCGTGTCGGCATGACCAACACCACCCCTGAACAAAACGGAACCGTCACTGCCAAGGGTGCTGCTGCCGCCGCCAAGATGCTCGACGGTCTCCGTGATTCTGAAGGCCGTCGCGGTTACATCTGGTACCAGCCTTCTTCTTCCTTTGACGATGCTGAAACCCAGTACAACTCCGACACCGACTCGTGGGAGTTGGACATTACCTCCCTTGGTGGTGAGTGGGTGACTCGCTTCCTGCAGCTCGTCGAAGCCGATAACCTCTCCACCCTCAACAACGTCACCTACAACACCCTCATCGACTGGATGACTCTCGGCTGGACTCGCTACGAAGACGTTCTCCAAACCACCTGGCCCGACCTGACCCCCTTCCAACAAGCCGGCGGCAAAGTCATCCACTTCCACGGCGAGTCCGACCCCAGTATTCCCACCGGTTCCTCCGTCCACTACCACGAATCCGTCCGCAACATCATGTATCCCCACATCTCCTACAACGCCAGTACCGAAGCCATGGCCGACTGGTACCGTTTGTACCTCGTCCCCGGTGCCGCCCACTGCAACACAAACGACTACCAGCCCAACGCCCCCTTCCCGCAGACCAACCTCGCCGTCATGATCGACTGGGTCGAGAACGGCGTCAACCCGCACACCTTAAACGCCACCCACCTCGCTGGTACCAACAAAGGTGCTAATGCTCAGATCTGCGCTTGGCCTTTGCGTCCGCTCTGGTCCAACAATGGAACCTCTTTGGAGTGTGTGTATGATCAGAAGTCGATTGACACTTGGCAGTACACTTTTGATGCTTATAAGCTTCCTCTCTACTGAGCTTGACTGAATGGAGCGATATATACTTTCTTTATTTTTAGATTGTACAGTATATAATCTTGTATCGAATTAAATTTTATTCTTATGCTTCCAAGTTCATTCTTATCTATCTGTTTACAGATTTAAAGCCGGTCTTCTCAGCTCCATTTGCTTCAAACCATAAACTAACTGCTTTTAACCAGGCAATAGAATGAAATATATCAATTTAACCTCTACAGGTCTTTATGATGGCAAGTGCAGTCCCAATCAGGAAACGCCAAATCCCCATCCGACACGCTCATTGGCCACATTTTCCAATAAGCTACAGTATTATGATTGGCTACAAAATGAGGGTCTCATGTGACCCACAAAACACGTGATTTTCTAGAATCGAAAATGAAAGCAAACGCATCACATCAACATCACCATCCATCTGCAAGAATCTTGGTCTGGGTGCTGCATATGTCTGCTGGCATTTTAATAGCCAACCACGTGGTTGACAACTCGACCTTTGAGTTACCAGGGGATCGTGTCTTCAGCTGAGCGTGGCTGAAGGATCAGGGTTAAAATGACTCCCCACTTGGACCCTTTCCATTGTTCAGCTGAACTGACCTCGACTGCATGGTTGATGCTGGTTATGATGGCTTTCAATTGAGCATCATCAGTGTTGTTATGATCAACGGCTGTTCTCCAGATGCACCCTGAATATCATCCTCCAAGCTTGACTATCTGACTTGAAAAGGTCTATACGAGTGTTCAGTTTATTTACTCCGTCCTGCCATGGCATCCAATCGGAACTTCTGATCATCCCCGGAAATCAGATCCCCCAGATCACAATGCCTCGATCGAATCTCTGCCACGGGAAAAAGATCCGCACCAACACGGCATTTTGCTTCGATCCAGCAAAGGATCGCGAATGACTATTTACCTTGGCAATGCTGATTTCCATATCCTTTTGGGCAGTTCGTGTGGTTGTACAGAGATTTTGTTTGGACATGATGCTGATCACTGCTGGTTACTGTCTAGTTGTACAGCACACACTGTGAGAATTGGTCATGGCAATTTGGTTGGTGAGGCTACACGAACTCGTGGCTTGGGTAGGGAAACTATGAACCGGGTTTCTGGTTTTTCGTTCTTGGGGATTGGGGGAGTTGAGTTTTAGAAAGGCTTTCGTTCCTGCTGTGGTTTTCTGTTGATATTTCTCGCTGCATACTACTCATAATCATATTGCTGTATTATGCGTTTCACTTCTCTTCCCGGTCAGGCTTTGATGCTGGCTGCATCTGCCATGGCTGTTGACCCTGCTGCCATCTACAATGGAGGCTTCAACTCCTCTTCTTCCACCGTCCAGCTCCGTATTGGTAACGGCGGTGCCGGCCAGAGCGGTTTGATCGGAGGTATGTCTCTTTCATCATCGAATATCTGATCGTGCTAACAATCCAGTCCTCGCCGACGCTTTCATCAAGGCCAGCGTCAAGAACGGCACCTCCCCTTCAAGGTCGCCTGGTATACCAGCGACACCACCGAGTCCATCAACTACCTCAAGTCCGACACCGTCGACATCGGCATCACCTACACCCCCGCCGCAGAGCAGGTCGCCATCAGCGAGCGCATTGCAAAGGCACCCGCCTGGTACGCCTGGCGCGACCATTTCCTCCTCGTCGGCCCCCACGCCAACCCGGCCAATCTCTCCAAGAGCAACGACATCAAGAAAATGTTCTCGGATATCTACGCCGCTGCCGAGAGGGAAGATACTGAGCCTCCTACGCGCTTCTTGACTCGCTATGACAAGTCCGCTACCAACATCAAGGACTCCCAGCTGTGGACTGATATTGGACAGGTTAGTCCCATCCATCTCACCTCCCATCCATTCATACCAACTAACAGTACAGGTCCCATGGGCAACCGCCTACTCCAAGTGGTACCACCAATACATCGCCTACCCAATCCAAGCCCTCACCGCCGCCATCGAGCTGGAAGAATACACCATCACCGACCGCGGCACATACCTCTCCATCTCCACCGACCTCCAAAACCAAACCACCATCTACAAGGCCGCCACGGACGACGCTTCTGACCCCCTCCTTAACCCCGCCCACATGCTTGTCGGCAAGAACGCGAAGAACCTCAAGACCGCGGACGCTTTCGCCCAGTGGGTTATCAGCGCCGAGGGCCAGCGTACTATTACCAGCTTTAAGAAAAATGGGCAGCAGTTATATACTGGTGCGCCGGCTAATAAGACTGCTGAGTTTTAGGCAGTTGGGGTCTCCGACAGCTAAAAGGAAGCTAGTTGGTCACGCCGAGATAGGACGTTATATATACTTTATTGTAAATGATCTAGATACATATTGCGATCATGATTTATTTAATCTTAATGAAATCAAACTATATTCTCTTACTCTATTCACGATATAATCAATATACACCGCACACTGACGATGGGCTATACACAGAACGGAACCATCATATCTAATCAATTCTCTATTGAAAGAACTCGGGAAGCTAGGCAATACCGCCGTGCTGCCATCGACCTCCGTAGTAGTACCTATATTGTCACGATTTTATATCGTTCACTTGGTGCCATACGAGTCGTATCTTGGACTCGACGAGTCCAACCTTCAGACTCTACTTAGCGTATCTTAATACTTGACTCGGTTCGACTCGACTCGAGTCGACGACCCATGCAACACGCTAGGTTCACCTGGATGAGGCGTTTCTTTGAATCCCGCAATGATAGCATGATGAGTATAATATATATCATGTTTTCATAGCTCAGGCACGTTGGTAGATAGCGAAAGCTAACTAACGATCCATCTATATATATTTCGGGTGTATACCGGGATCCTATGCCGTGCTGTGCTGTAGTGAAGATATATATTTCAATGACGTTTTGTGTGATCCCAAGAAGTATGTTGCTTATGTTTTAGACGTAGGGTGATGTTGAATTAGACATCGATGTAGGTGTTTCGATATGCAAGTCACTTTATGGTGGAGTAGGTAGGAGTTCTGGGTTGAGCATAGCAACTAACGATCGGTCTATTCCGTATAGCATCATGAGAGGGTATACGTCACTTGCTGGATACCTATCAAATTCCGATCTAAGGATACGATACCCATATTCGACTACAGCCACTACGACACGATAGACTGGTGAAAGGGTAGCTTTTATTGACTCCACGCTATTTCCTTTTTTTTCCCTTCCTGTAAATAAGACATCCATGGACACCATAAATAGCGTAACCGAGCGTGATTTTTTGTGTGTGGTAAGGTATTACGAGTCTCCTCGAGCATAATCCCGTTTTTCCCCAGCCAAAAAGAAAAAGGTTGTAAAAAAAGGGAATCGGGGGTTGTTAAGAAAAAGTTATTTGGTTGGGTTCAAAAACAATCATGCAAATTTCTTCCCATCGCTACACACAACGGAATCTAGTACTTCTTACCCTGGCGCAGAACGTCAGAGAACTCCTCCAGAGGGCTCCGGATGAGCTTGGTCTCCTTCCACAGGTTGGGGGTGAGGAAGCCGTAGCAGTTGACGACAGCGACGAAGGTGGCCTTGAGGGTGTTCTCAAGGGTCTTGGTCGAACCGGAAGAGGAGGTGTAGGCGTCCTGGACACCAGCAAGCTGCAAGAGACGCTTGACGGCGGGGGAGGCAACCAGGCCGGTACCACGGGGAGCGGGGATAAGCTTGGACCAGTTAGCATTGCTTTCGAGGCGCATCTTTCGCATATCAAGGGAAAACGTACTCTGACGGAGACGGAACCACACTTTCCACTCTGCTTGACGGGCAGAGAGTGAGGCTCACCAAGGTTGGAACCCCAGTAACCTCTACGGACGGGGAGGACAGCGAGCTTGGCGATGGTGATGGCGGCACGGATAGCGGTAGCGACTTCCTTGGAGGTCTTGATACCGAGACCGATGTGACCCTCGGAGTCACCGATGAGGACAACGGCCTTGAAACGGGTACGCTGACCGGCACGGGTCTGCTTCTGGACGGGCTTGATCTGTAGGATTCCGTCATGTTAGTGACTGCCAATTCCATATCATCCATAAACTCCGATCCATATTAAATCGCATCCATTGGTCCCAAGCTCTTTCAATTTCCACATTTGCGATCTTGTACATGTAGTTTTTCCAGTCGTTCCCGCGCAAAGAAATTTTTCGTTCCGTACCTTCATAACCTCATCCTTCAGCTTGGGGAGGAAGAAGTCCACAATCTGGAACTCCTTGACGGGCAAAGAGTGAAGGTAGATCTGCTCCATGCTGGTGATCTTGCCGGCCTTCACGAGACGGCCGAGCTTGGTGACGGGCTGCCATTCCTTCTCCTCCTTGGGACCACGACGGCCACGGCGGCCACGGCCACGTCCACGGTCACCACCACGGTCGCCGCGCGAGCCGAATCCTCCACGTCCACGGGGAGCGTCAGCCATGTTGTATAGATCTGGCGATTGAAAATATACCGGGTTGCCGGACCTGGAGGGTGTCGATGGGGAGGGGTTGTCGACGTCGAGGGTTGCTTTTCTCGCTCTATCCACAACTGTTTTGGGACCAAGCGAAATTTCGCTGGCGGGTGGGCTAAGCGAGGCTGCGAACCCTACCGCCCCAAACCCTAGGCCCTAAGTGTCACCCCCGTTTTGGTAACCCGTGGATCTGCGTCATGTGACATGTGGGCTTCCTCTTTGGGTGTTTTCCTTCGCTCTCTCCAATCGCTGGCGGCGTGGCGACAGATTGGCCCTGGTTTTACTTGTTTGGGGGAACGTCCGTGTTTCTTATCGGGACTGCAGCATCTATGACCTCTCTTCCCCAGCTTTTTCTTCTGTCACCTTGATCGTCTCGACATCTCCTCCTTCAGGCCCGCAGAGAAGCCATCCCTTTGATTTATTCCTATATCAATTGAATTACCTTCGCTCTTGTAGTAACAATGTTGCGCTGGTATGTATCAAGTACCTTGACGATAAGGTGAAGCTAAAGTTCGATTTCCAGGTACCAGGCAAAGCTGGCCAAACAGCCCATTCTCACCGCCAGTGTCACCAGTGCTGTATGACTCTTTTCGCTATCGGTCGCGATTATTACTCATAAAATATAGATTCTCTTTAGCAGCGGAGATGTGCTGGCTCAACAGGTAGTCGATCGCAAGGGACTCGAGAAGCATGACATAGCTCGAACCGGGCGCATGGCTCTCTACGGTGGAGGTATGTCATTCATCATTCGACTATAACACAATTGATCTTGCTCTAACTGAAATAGCGATCTTCGGTCCTGCCGCTACTACCTGGTTCGGTTTCCTTCAGCGTCATGTCGTCCTCAAGAGTACTCCAACCACCATCGCCGCCCGAGTTGCTGCCGATCAGTGCTTCTTCACCCCTATACATCTCACCTGCTTCTTGTCTTCAATGGCTATCATGGAAGGTACCGACCCAATCGACAAGTGGCGCAGCAGTTTCGTCCCCAGCTACAAGGCAAACTTGGCCATCTGGCCTCTGGTGCAGGCTGTCAACTTTACCTTTGTGCCATTGGAATACCGTGTGCTGGCTGTCAACTTGGTTAGCTTGGGTAAGTCTGGAAAAAATTTCTTTGTTGCCTTATGCTGACTAGTTTACGACAGGCTGGAACTGCCTTCTGAGCATGATCAACAGCGGCGATGTTTAATTTACCTCAAGTTACGGTCTGCATTGGAGATACCCCTTTTTATGCGAATGGTACTTATTGCCATGTCATTGATTGCACCTGAATTAATAGAGGGTCTTTATTTCGTTATGTTCGTTAGGCGCAAGAATAGATTTCATGGATAAAAGCAGATTGTCTTATCACACTCGGATCGTCAGTCAATGTATTCAGATGATAGTTTATCCTGACAAACTCTTTTAATTTTTCAATCAATAATTACCATACCCTCACTTTTAGTTTAAATCTTTCTCATTCTCATGGTTGTCTTAATTCATCTCACTCTCACTTCAAGTAAATGTTAGGGCTGGGTCCGGCCCGCTGCAGCCTATGAGAAGTCTGGAAAGGCGGCGTGGCCCAAAAAGGAAAAGCTGCTCTTTTCGTTCGAGCTGCGGCATCTCCAAACGCTTCAAATCTTCATATTATTCTTCTTCCTCGCAGACTCCCCCGCCAACACGACGTCAGCCGTGATTCTGCCTGGAGCAGACGATTATTATCCCTGCGAGAATATCCGCGCATCTACCGCTCCACCCTCTGATTCACTCGACCATCTCTCTTGAGTTGGCTCTTTCCCTCCGACATCTCAACACAAAAATTCCCTTCACGCCCACCGAGACTCTTCTCGCCCCTCCGACGACTCTTCCGTCCTCGCTATCAACTCCACTTCCCCGCCCTATAAATATTTCTCACCTTTCTCTTTTTTCGCTTCATTTCGATAACCATCGATAATCATGGCCGCCGCTACAGAGAACGGTCACGCACCAGTGACTGATGAAAACACCGCTCCCGCCGTTGCCACCGAGCAGACCGAGAAGACCGAGCAGACAAATGGCGACTCGGTTACAGTGTTTCATAACGCGGAGAACTTCAATGTTAAGCATCCTTTGATGCATGACTGGACTCTTTGGTTTACCAAGCCTCCCAGCGGCAAGGTATGGAATTGGTTGGGCTGCTATTTCTGCCCAGATCGCTGACTGATTGCCTGTAGGGCGACAACTGGAATGACTTGCTCAAGGAAGTCGTGACATTCAACTCTGTGGAGGAATTCTGGGGAATCTACGTATGTTCTTTTCTCGCTCATCTCACTCTTTTATTCGCCACAGCTCAACTGACCAACTTTTCGGATAGAACAACATCACACCGACCTCCGAACTTGGCCTCAAGGCAGACTATCACCTTTTCAAGAAGGGCATCCGGCCCGAGTGGGAAGACCCCCACAACAAGCACGGTGGAAAATGGTCCTACTCCTTCAAAGACAAGCGCTCCGTCCCGATCGATGAGTTATGGCTGCACGCCCAGCTGGCCGCAATTGGCGAGACCCTCGAGAACGATGGCGACAGCGAAGTTATGGGTGTCGTGGTGAACGTGCGCAAGGGTTTCTACCGTGTTGGTCTCTGGACACGAACTGTCGGCAAGAGCATTCCCGGAGACAAGGGCACCCGCACTCCCGCCCAGGGCAAGGAAGTTTTGGAATCCATCGGTCGACGATTCAAGGAGGTCCTGCGCCTCAAGGAGTCTGAGGTTGTCGAGTTCTCTGGACACACAGACAGTGCTCACAGCGGTAGCACTCGGGCCAAGGCCAAGTACACTGTTTAAGCGGTCATGAGATAATGTGCTATCCTGCATTTATGATCTATTTAAGGGGCGTTTGCTTCTGTTCATGGGAGTGGAATGGAAAAAATTTGCGTCATTATGGGCGACTACGAACGAGGACTTGATGGTATGAGAGACGGGACATGGGGACAGAAGAACCCCCGGCTTGACTCTCTGCATCCAGCAGTGACGATTTGATCATAGGCATCCGCGACATGTATCTTATTCGAAAACGCATTTCCTATGAGTTTTATACCATTACATGTCAAGGTTGCTGCTTATTTTCGTTTTTATTTTTCTGCTTTACGGTTCTTGTATCCTTGTTCTATTTGTATGACTGTTTCCTTTCCTGGACATTTTAATGCGAGAAATTTATAGATACCAAAAATAATCATAAATCTTGCAATTCCTTCACGTATGGAGATAAGCTTCTGCCACGCCCATTATGCTGAATGAATCATCGGCACTGTCGGAGGGGTAGCTTAATAACGCTTGGGTCGAGATATTCGTTTTGGCTGCCGGAAAAGGCTGATGGAAGTGGCTGATAGGCATTTAAGTACTCTCTCCCTTGACGATCGATAAGCTTCTGATGCCATCTCAAACAGGAAACATGAAGTTGTTCGAATGAGTCCAAAACCACGATGCCTTGCAACATATCATGAAAGTCAATATACCGAATGAAAAAGTATTAGGAAGAACACTGCTTTCAGGGACATTCTGTTTAATAACAAGTCTTCTCTGTGGTGTTGACTGCAGGTGCATTTTGCATCGAGATGGTCTAAGAGAGGTAGGTATGGCATATAAGGCAAGACAACACAGGACTCATGATCAAGTATAACGTAGCTCTAGTGGTTTTGATACAGTATGCTCTTCCTCATTTGACTGTTATGAGAAGATAGTATGTAGCCTATGTTGGTAAACAAATCGAAGCTATCAAAACATCCAAATCCATCAAGCCCAAAACCACCCATCCTATCTCCATCCACTCAAGCCCAAACCCAGACAGACCAACCAAGAAACAAAACAAAAAACCCCACCCCAGAACCAGTACTCCTTCCTATAAGGTGGAAGACCGTTCAAAGGGGCTACGAAATCCCGACATAATCGTTGGGATTTACACACGGATCCCAGTTGAAGCTGGTCGAGATAGGTATCCCCAACCAGTTCCAAGAGGGACTCAAACCCAGGACTCCTGTATTTGGTCGAGTGGTATAGCCACTCGGCCACAGTCACCCTGGTTTGTTGAGGGGATTCAATGGAAGTGAATGATATGCGTCGTTGTTTGGGTTACCTGATTGGGAAGGGGGTATGTTATGTCACGTGATTTGGTCTATTGGTGGGTGGGGTGCTCTGCTTTGATAGTGAGGGGTATGTTTATGCTGATTTGTACTCTAGCTTTGGGTGTCTGTTTTGGTACTTACTCTGAATGACGTTGTTTGTGAGTGGTGCTGTAAGGTCGAAGTGGTGTGTGGGTATGACTATCGGCATATTGGACCGGTGTGAGCATGTAGGTACCCTATTTTGACATGGATGGGGAACACGATGGCTTTAGATTCCCAGTGGATCTGGTTGAATTTCAAGCCAGAATGCAAGAAAGAATGGGATGAGATAATGATGTATAGAGATGCTGGCAATACTAATGAATATATATCTTGAGCTTCGTTCTATTGATGCGGATAGCATTCCAACTGGAGAAGTTTTCTGTTGACTAAAAGGGGAAAGTAGACAATAAATTTCAGTTCTTGCGGCTACATTCTAATTGACCATTCTTCTTGTGCTTGTTATGAATAGTTCGATTCTGATGATACACAGCAGGAGAATACCGAGACGAAAGGGACAATGTAGAGATATTCGCTTATATTTGCAATGTTGGACGACGCTATGAGAGTTTCGTGCCATTTAAGACGACCTACTTCACTCAAATCATCAACTTCACTAATGGACTGATCCGTTCATGCATCATTCGTATTTCGTAAAGAAATTGAGTAAGACGAGCATCAGACACGAGAATTGACACTGACATGGGTGGATCCATGACTCAATATGAACATGATCGTCTCTATGAGCTCCATGTGTCAAGGTTAGAGTCGATCTTTCAGTTCTTCATGACTCACAGCATCTTCATCTTCATTATATCAGATCCTTGTCCTTGATGCCTGTAATCACGCCCCAGATAGATCAAGCCAATGATTAATGTAGAGATCGACATGTAGGTCTACAAGGGCAAAACCTGGCAGAATTCAGGAACACCATCATTACCAGAAGATCAAAACTGATCATCCTGCCAAGCGTGAAAATGTCCCGATGATGTTCGTAGACCTGACTGATACCTGGTCACTGGTGCCGGTGCCATGTGCTGTCTCCACGGAAAAGCTTTCCTCAACGTCCACCGTTCCTTGTCCATGGCGGTTGATATCTTAGCAGTCTGCTCAAGACTTGTTGGTTTGAAGACTCGGTCAAAAGCCGAGAAGACAAGACGACCTCTCACCGGTGTCGGTGTTGGCCGGTGCTGCTATCTTGACTCCCCCGCAGGATCACCAGTGCACTTGGCTTCAGAATGTGTCAAGACTGGTCCAGCTGGATAAAAACACAAGTCTAGCAATGAATGAAGTCCAATCAGCCATATCATCATTGGCTGACGATGTCGCCATCTTGAGAGTGGACCGGAGAACCAACGAGGAACAGCCATCCGACGCAGCCATGACAGCCGGTGATAATTGCCATCCCCAGTAGAGATTCGGAGATGAAGACGATGACGAGGACTGGTCGGCCTGTTATTTTGCAGCGATTTGATGACGCATTGTTGGAGAAGGCAGAGGGCGAAGTCGGAGCAGCAGAGATAAGGCGTGCCCAGGATTTTGAGAATTAAAACCCGCCGCTGCGCTCCGATCACGCCTTGGAGAGCTTTCTTTTCTTTCCCCTCAATTTTGTGTTTTTGAGTTGATGTTTATTGCTCGAAAAAGTGACATTTTCAATTGCTCGACATGAAGGAATGTCTTTTGCTCTCTGATACTGACCATCACAGATGACCCTCTGATTACTACGCATTCTCTGATATTGGTCTGTCTGTCTCTGGCGGCTTGAGCCGGTCGGCAGCACCGAGTGGAACTCCACTTCCACCATCTCAACCATCGCAGATAACACGAGGAACGAGAAGGAGGGGAATAACATGGCCTCATCGGACACCAGTGCAGAGGGGGAAAGCTTCAATGGTCAACGGTACGGTCGATTGGCTGCTACTCCAAGACACAGAATGGGTCTCTAGCTCACTTCTCCGCAACCGACGTGGGAAAAAGCAATAATAAACACTCTGGGGTAACATTACGGACTGGGACTCAACCTAGGTTGGGAGATGATGATCATGACCGGTCTTTGAGACAGACGCTATTGATCTAAACTTCCGACAATGGTGTGAGGGGAAGGGTCAATGATGACCGCACGACCGGGCCACTTTGAAAGAGAGGGATTACAATTTCCTGCGCGCCTTACAGCCTTCTCCTCCGTGTCATTGTCTCCTGCGGGGATAACCGACGTTGCACGCAGGTAGTTGATCCCCGACGATGGTGGTCAGGCTGACCAGTCAATGCCATGTCTGAGCTGAAATCGCGATGGCGAAAATGACCCTTGGGGTTATCTCTGCAGTGCAACAATTGAAATGTGTCATCGTGTCATTCTTATCTGGTTTATCTGGTTCCATATCGAGACGGACCCGATAGATTAATTAACTATCTATTCTGCGCGATAATGATACACCAAGCGATGGTGTTACCCTAATGCTGCTAATTAAAAGCACGAATGCGGTGCCATCCGCCGTTTTGGGGTGGCAAGACCAGAGATCTCGAGTTCCCACTGCAGCCATCCATCGACTCGTCTCATGGCAGATAACCGAGGATTCTTTATTCACTATCTGTTAATTTCAGCATTCACCGGCCAAACAGCGAAAAAGGCCTTCCCAAGAGTGGAAATATCCCCTCACCGGAGCACGCCGACGTCTACAACGTCGGGCTTCGAGAACAGCTCCCCGGACCCATGCACGCGACCGCCACGGCTGCGGCCAATTTTCTCGTCTGGAGCTTGTCATTTCTTTTATTTCTTTTACGCCCGGCCTCTGGGGTTACATTCGTGGATACTCGATGGCGCGAGGTGATTGGGCGCTGGGCCTCGGTGCCAAATTATCGTTCAGTTTCTTTCTGGCCGGGCGAGTGCCGATCGCATAGACTGGTTCGACGATAAGACGGTCCCGCATCGGCTACCCAGTATGTCTCCCACGATGGATATAAGGTGAGCCCCGTTTCCCTCGCCTGGCCATCTCGATTTCATCGTGCGTTCCTTCCTCGTCGAAAAAATAATCGGGTGTCCAGTTTCACTCGGGCTTTTTTTGCGGGATTCCCTCTCCCTCCGTCCTTTCAAAATGTCTTCAGACCAAGCGGTCGAGTCTGTCCGGTGAGTAATTTCCTAATTAATTGATTTTCACTCTCTTATTACTATTTTCGCATCCCCTTTGAGTCACTGCTGACTTTGGGTCAAGACCGCAGCAACAGGACGCCCACTTCACCATGGACGACAAGGCTGAAATCGAAGCCAATGAGAAGGCCTTGGCCATGACTCCAGACGGCGAGGAGCCCAACGAGGAGGAGAAGAGAACAATCCGTCACGTCGCCGAGAACCTGCCTGTCTCAGCATGGCTGGTAGCCGTTGTTGAGCTGTGCGAGCGTTTCACCTACTATGGAATGTCGGGTTTGTTCCAGAACTACATCAACAACCCTCTCGACGGCAGCAATGGACCTGGTGCTTTGGGTATGGGCCACCAGGGAGCCACTGGTCTCACCACATTTTTCCAATTCTGGTGCTACTGTAAGATCGAGCGTTCTACATCGTTTGCCTACTTCCACTGACTGATCTAGTGACCCCCATTCTTGGTGCCATCGTCGCCGATCAGTATCTCGGCAAATACAAGACCATCGTCCTTTTCTGCATTGTCTACTTGGTCGGTTTGCTCATTCTGGTCTGCACTTCGATCCCTGTGGCTCTTCAGAATGGTGCTGGATTGGGAGGCTTCATTGTCGCTATCCTCATCATTGGTCTGGGAACGGGTGGAATCAAGAGTAACGTCGCTCCTCTGGTACGTTTGTCCCATAAACTCCACACTTTGACAAATTACTCATGAATGTCTAGATTGCCGATCAATACAAGCGTAAGAAGATGGCCTTGTCGACCACCAAGAAGGGTGAGCGAGTCATTATCGACCCCGCTCTGACCATCCAGCGCATTTACATGATTTTCTACGGCTGTATCAACGTTGGCTCCCTCTCTCTGCTGGCTACCCCGTACATGGAAAAATACATTGGCTTCTGGTCTGGTTACCTGCTTTGCCTGTGCATGTTTGCGTGTGGTACCATGGTTCTTATCTTCGGACGCAAGTTCTACGTTGTTCGCCCTCCCCAGGGTTCGATTATCACCGACGCTTTCAAGGCTCTTTGGATCATGGTGCTCCACCGTAACATGGATGGTCCCAAGCCCAGCTGGCAAGCAGCCAATGGCGGCAGACGGACCAACCTGCCCTGGGACGATCACTTCATCGATGAGCTCAAGCGTGCCCTTGTGGCTTGCCGCGTTTTCTGTTTCTACCCCATCTACTGGGTGGTCTACGGTCAATTCTCGAGCAACTTCGTCACGCAGGCTGGTCAGATGGACGGCCATGGCATCCCCAACGATCTGATGCAGAACTTTGACCCTATTTCCATCATCGTCTTTATTCCTTTCTTGGAAACGGTGGTTTACCCCATCATGCGTCGTCTGCGCATCCCATTCCGCCCCATTACTCGTATCGCCGTGGGGTTCGTGGTTGCTTCTCTTGCCATGATGTATGCCGCTATCGTTCAGCATCTCATCTACTCCGCTGGTCCCTGCTACGAACATCCCGGTTGTGATGCCTCCATGGTGGACGGCCAGAGCCAGGGCAACAATGTCCACATTGCCATCCAAACGCCCGCCTACATGTTCATCGGTATCTCTGAGATCTTCGCCTCCGTCTCCGGTTTGGAGTATGCGTACACCAAGGCCCCTCCCACCATGAAGTCTTTCGTGCAGTCGATGTACCTCCTCACCAACGCCTTTGGTGCCGCCATCGCCGAAGCTCTTACTCCCGCCGCCTACGACCCAGCCATCATGTGGATGTTTGCCGGTCTGGCTATTGCATCCTTCCTGGCTGGTATCATCTTCTGGCTGGTCTACCACCACCTCAACTCCCAGGAAGATGAGATGAACGCCCTCGACGCTGAGGATCCTGACACCTCTGTTCCTGTCAGCTCTGCTCCTGCGCAGTCCAGTGAGAAGAAATAAGGTGTTCATTTTCTTTTTCTAATGTTTATTTCCTTTTTACTGTACAATAATGTCTACCCATGGCTGCATAACATACCCAACGCAGTGACGATGGAGATGATCTATCATGCATTCTCGCGCAGGTCCGCCTGCTGAGCAGATGAGAGCTGATGCGAATGAAATACATATATGTAAATAATCAAATATGAATAACGCCAAGATCAAACAAAATAAACTAAATTAAGCAATCATCTCTCTGACTCAAGCAAAAATTTCCCAGCCACCAAGACCAAGTCTAAGACAAAAAACCCACCCCTCGTGCAAAACTCCCATTTCAAACTAGAACCACATGGCCAACTAAGGTCGAAGCAGAAATCGTTTCCGGTACGTCCCAATCTTAGCGCCAATCTAGAATGTCAGTGCGGCGGTATCTTGACCAGATTAGGTTAAGCTTACCGGCGTTGATTCCATTTTTTTGCTTGTGTCAGACACGTGCTAGGCTCTGTGTGGTTAGTGCAGTGGAGAAGGGGTTTTTTTGCCGAGCTACTGCCGTCTGTAGGTTTGTCTGGCGTGGATGGTGAAGTTTTCGAGTGGATTATTTTATGTACATAACCATGGTTTATATTAGACTGAAGGTTTTATTTGTTGCATTTTGTGATAGTGAAGTATATCGAGATGATTAATCACTTGATATAGATGCAGAGGGACCAAGGAGCAAGTAATTCATGAAGAATCTTCTGTTAATAATGTCCAGAAGATTGCAAGTTCCTCTACGGAGTATGTTTTCGAAAAAACAGACAGGTTAAATCATTGAGATGAGATTGCGTTGTTTTGTCATCTTTCGAGTGTTCCCAAGTTGCGTTTCGCAGCCTCAGACAAACACACGATGAATAGAATATGTTATTCAGACAGTACATAGAAAACAATCAAAATCATGCACGAAAACTGAGACCGTATTCCCAACAAGCCATTGTAGATATCCTGTTTTTGTCGGCAATACCAACCCGCTTTTGCAGTGATTACTTTGCAGTCGCCTCTGGCATAATCGCCCAGTCTCAATTCCTACCAGGAGAAACAGTTGTTGGCATTGCTGCACGGTATCCCCAAAGGAAAATGATTTGAATGAATCGAGGTGCAGACGACTTACCTCCACGGAAAAGCTTTTGAATGGTTCCAGGGAAGTGATTGTCCACATCGTACCAGGAAAACTACTTTCGTAACAGATTACATGTGGGCTATATCATAATCCTTGGTTAGATAACTCTGCAGATTAAACACAGGAGCTAGCTGACACATGGCAACTCAGGAGGAGAAAATCTGCTCCGGATTGCTGATATGCAACTCACATAAGCCCTACCCAGTACTGCTTCCCTTGGTGCTTGGCGCCGTTTTAGTGGTGTGGCCAGTCTTGGAACTGGAATCCTCCTTCACAGGATCTAGTGGAGTGAAAAATGATGATGTTTTGTCGGCGAAAATACTCCCAGCGCTGGGGCTGCTAAAAAGAGAGGTTTTAGGAGCGCGGTTGGTATCAAACAAGGAACCTGAAGTATTACGAGAAGAAGGCTTTCCAAATATCGTGTCCTGCTCCGAATTGGCCTTATTAAAAGCCCCAGGTAAGTCGAAGATGGATTTACTGGGTTGAGAACTTCCAAAGTTGAAATGAACTTCGGGATTGGCTGATGAGTTGCTAGTGCTGCCATCTGAGGCTCGTTTTGCAAAGCTGAGGGAGCTATGGCTTGAGTTTGGATGCTGCTAGAGTTTTTATTTGGTTCTATTTGGATTGGTTTCTTTGATTCTTCTGCTTGAATTGCCGGGGTTTTTGCGACTGGATTGTCAGTAGATATTCGTACCTGATATACCCTGGGAATGTCCAACTTACCGGAAGCATCGAAACGTGGCAAACGGAAGCTTTGGTTGTTGTAACGACCACAGACACGTAGACAAGCCTGAAGCCCAACGAAGCATCTCACACTGCCATGATATGCCGTTTCGCAAGTTTCTCCCATGGCTCCGATTGATCGCGAAACAGATCTCCAACAAGAAGCTGGTTCTCATTTCCCGGTAGCTCAATCCCACGGTTCTCGTGGATCTTTTCCTCAATTTCTGCCTCTTCCGGGTGGACTCCGATCCTCTAATTCCTTATCAAGCCCGACAATACGGCGGCGACAGCCTCTGAGGTGCATCGTATCCTCAAAATGATCGTTCAACTCTCGAACCACCGCCCGGCGTCTTCTAGGGTCGTGTTGAAGAGATACAGGATCAAAACCGCCAAAGAATTCACCAGTGTAGAGACCGTTCAATGCGTTACAGACAATCTTTTCAAAGTTGGTGCCGATGCTAAGGAGATAACTCCGTTGTTTTTGTACTGTTCCACGCTCCTTTCCGAGCTTCGTAAGTTTGCTTTGACGGCAGGAGATATTTTCTTCTATATCGGCAACCAGGTCGGGCATATTGCTTGATATGTTCCTGCAAGATATTGTCCAACCGATATCTGGGACTTTCCAACCCAACAAACTCTCTTGAAACGGCAGCCCATGCTCCAGAACTGAAGAATTTCTTCTCCATTTCGTCTCTTTCATCATCCGAAACATCCTTAGTGCAAAACGATCGGTTCCTAAGCGCATGCTACCCAAGTTGTAGCCGGATCTTCTGGTTGTTCATAAGTTGGACGTATGTTTTCTCTTCTTCAGAGTTTGCCTCGGGGGTGTCAGGATGAGTTATGATCCCGAGAGTTCTTTCTCGCTTTGAATCAATGTGCTCTGCGATACTCAAAACTTCCTGAATGTCGTATTCGCTTCCAGCACTAATGATGGCCAGTATGAAACTCCTGTCATTATTCATGTATCTCTCTGTCAGATTGCGAGCGATGAATATTTCTTGGTTATTTTCAGTTGAATCACACAAGCCAGGGAGGCCGACTAAGGTCAGATCTGGCTTGTCGGGTCCGCAAATCTCAATTCGAAGGATGTCGTCAGTAAGTTTAGAACTAGTAATTCCCATGCATTCTTTGGCTTTCTCAATCAAATCCGGAAGGTCAGCACCGGTGGAGAACGCGTTTGAAGAGAATTTGCGAAGTCGCTGAATTTCTTGGTCATCAGACAGAGATTCACTAGGCTCGATGCTGACCTTGACACGAGAATAAGGGCTCCTTCGCAAAATCAATTCTGTTGCAAAGCAAGTGCACGAATTTTTCTCGATTGGGAAACGCACGCGCGAAATAGCATCCAGTACCGAGCTTTTGCCGTTGGATCGGTTCCAACATACGATCAGCTGGGAAGATTTCACAAGGCGGCCGAATCCAAGAGTCGGTAGCTCATCGATGACATCCAGAAGCTCTGATTGTTCTGGCTAAAGCTGCTTCAGAGCATTGTCTTCGACCGGTTCCAACGCCATATTGGCAAGAGGAAGGAAGGAAGGCTCGACAGGAAAAGTGTCAGTATCTAGTCCTGTAAATAAGAACGAAGGAAAAGAGAGTCGATGCAACAAGGGGTGCTGCCACAGGTGGTTTCGCTTAAGAAGAAGAGAGGGGAGAGAATGAGAAAAGAAGAAGCGACAGGAGGGAGAAGGGGATGTTGTGTTTGTCCGGAGGCATTCATTCACTCCCAAGACGAGCTCAACTCTTCCACAACTGGAAAGACTTAGGGCTGAGGGCCAACGAATTTCTACTAGAACTTCTGGAATCTTTGAACCTGGGCCTTCATAAATATGCTTTCATCTGATAGAAACCAGTTCTATTTGGCTAAAAACTCTATAAATTTACTTTCATGGCCCTTCGAATATACTTCTATGGAAGCCTTCCCTTCATATCTGGAGGCTTCTTTGTACCATAGATTTAGGCAGACAGCCGGAATAACTCATTCTTAGGAAATGGTAACTAGTCCTGTAGAATCTACGCTTCTCTTCAACTTGCAGGGGATATATATCTTATATTGTATCAGCCATAAGTTGATGCACAGCCATTTGAGCCGTATGTAAATTTGACATACAGACAGATATCAGACAGATGAGGATATATCAGCTTAGTAGTGCGGAGTATTGTGGGGATGAAATAGGATTATATTAGTCTATTTGAATCCTTCTATCTGATTTAATCTGCTACAGTAAACGATAATCATGAATGCTTAATGATACTTAGTCACGATGGCAGTTGTGAAGCATCACAAGCCAAGCTCATCAAAGTGGAGGCTTGGCAGTGACAGATAATGAAACCCTGGGCTTGGCGCAGCTGTCAGTCCGTGGCGGTGCAGTATTGCTAATTCAGGCTGTCTGCACCGTCCATCTATGGTTCAATGGCACTGATAAAAACGGTACTCCATAGAGGACAGATTGATTTAGCATTTCCTGTGGATAGCAAGATTAAGGTCCATTTAATATTGCGATTGACGGCGCCTTCAGGTGGGGACGGCGTTGAGGGAAATTAGAGTGGATGGATCTGGAACATCGTTAGTAGAAAATAATTAATAGCAGTCTGCGATGGACTGATCAAGTAACTAGTAATAAAACCTTAAGCATATTATCTGTGATTAGATGGAAGGATAGGTAGACAATATTGCAGATAGTGACGTGCAGCCTGTTCGAGACGTGTCAACAGGAGCTACACAGACTCATCAATTGGTGAGAATCCACCGAACTGCATACCAGGGCTGTGTGGGATCGTGGATGCCCTGGAAACCAGGCAGGAACTAGAAAAACCGCTCGTTGACATCAGCCATGAGCCGCAGTCTGACTGCTATCTAGCATCATCAATTGGATCTGACTGTCAACATAATCCTTCTTTACGCTCTGTAGAACGGGAAACAATCTACGGTGAAACCATTGCCAGCGACCTCTAATTAGCTTCCTCCTGCTATTCGCGGTTTGTTTCACTGTGCCAGACAGAAAAAAAAAGGGGACTCGACGATCGTCCGCCCGGTCTGTGCATCCAGCTCGCCCCCTAATAATAATAATAACAGTCTTACACCAACATCAGCGAAACTTTTAGGGAAAAAAAAAATTACTATCTGAGGCGATTTCGTTCTTTTTCTTCTCTCCCTCCTTCTTTTGATAATTTACCTTCTTCGTCCCTCTTTTAACCCTTTATTCCCCCCCTCTCCTCGCGACCTAGTCGTCTGTGCCCGCCCGAAGAGCCTCTTTCCGTCATCACTCGCCGTCTCCGGGCCCAGAAGTTTAGCTTGCCGAAGGAATCCTAAGCCAGCGCTGCTTCTTCGTCCACCCGCCACTTCAGCTCACCTGTCAGGCGCGTAACTCCGTCTTTTTGTCGCCTTTCCCCCTCAATCATCCGTGCGACTGTTCCATCTCGGACCCTGGTCCGTTTTATTGATCTTAATTCAATTCCATCATTCCAACATTCTGACTTCGTCGCTGCTCGCGTTTCGTCATCCCGTGTTGTTCCTACGATTTGAACACCAACATTCACCTGTCGAATTACGCACCGGAGCGGAAGGAACACTCTGGGAGAATTTAATTTGAAGTGTTGGACTTCCATATACATTCATAATGAGTGTAAGTTCCTGCATCGCGGCAGCCGCTTTCTCCGGCGTCATGTCCATGTCAGATACAAAGGTCGCTTATTGATTCGTGTACAGTACCAAAATCTCGAATCTGGCCAGGGCTACGGCCAATACAACCCTTATGGCGGAAATGGATACGGCCAGGCCGACGCCATGGAGCAGGGAAATGGCAACTATGGTGAGATCGCTCCAATGTTGATTGACAAACTGAGGAATCGCTCTAATCTTCTATCGCGCAGAAATGTCGTCATATGACCAGCCCCAGAACGGCGGACCGGGCCCCATCCTGAACAAGTGCAAGGAGATCAACGATGGAATTGCAGACCTGCGCAGCAAGAGAGAAGGTCAACTCGTGGCGGCACAGAATGGTTTGTTGGATTCAAGCACCGGCAAGGAGGACCAAGCTTCGCGTCAGACATTGGACTACATCGAGGATGAGATCAACAATGGTTTCCGCTACCTTCGTGACCTTTTGAAGAAGATCAAGCAGACCCCCGGCTCCGGAGACGCCCGCGTTCAGACCCAGATCGATGTCACCAGCAGAAACCTTCGCCGTGAGATTGAACAGTACCAGAGAGCTCAGTCAGATTTCCAGAAGCGATTGAGGGAGCAGGTTCGCCGACGATATGAGATTGCCAACCCCGAGGCTACTCCCGAGGAGCTGGACCAAGGTGTTGAGAATGTTCTCATGGGCCAGGAACAGAGCTTTGTGGTAAGATTAACCCTTGAATGAGTGCCCAGGATTTATGCTGACATATTTGTTTTCTTAGGTTGCCGGTGGCCGATCCAGACAGGCGAACGACGCCAAGACCGCCGCTTTGGAGCGATCCGCAGCGATTCGGAAGATTGAGCAGGATATGATGGAGTTGGGCCGATTGTACCAAGAAGTCGCAGAGCTTGTTCACCAGCAAGAACCCGCCGTGGAGCAAATCCACCAGGGTGCCGAGGATGTCGTCCAGAACGTCACAAACGCCAACACTCAGATCGACAGTGCTATCTCGAGCGCACGCAAGGCAAGAAAGTGGAAGTGGTACGCTCTGCTTGTCGTCAGTAAGTTTATCCTGTATCCTGGCGCCTTTGACTGGATTCAGACTAACAATGATTCTACAGTCCTTATCATTGCCATCGTCGTCGGTGTTGCTGTGGGTGTGACACAAGCCAACAAGAGCACCAGCAAATAAGGCTTGGTTTAATGTTGCTCTTTTAATGTTGGTTCGAGGGATTCATCCTGGACGATGTTTGGGATTACGTCCTATTTTTCTCTAGATCTTGGTCAACGCTTTTGTTCCGTTAATATTTGTTTCCGCTCTCAATATCCCGAATTTGTTTGTTTCTCGTCCATTACATCCCAATTGCCTGGTTAGATAGGGTTGAAACGGATCCTGTGTCGTTCGCCTTGTCATAATCGAAACGTTATTCTTCGCTTGTTTTCTGTCTCGCAATTGCACGGCCAGAGTAGGCTGAGTCGCTGGTTTTTTTGCTTTTATATCCACCCTCGTTACATCTGTTGTCTTTCCCTCGTTTTTCTTAAAAGCACCTCGCCCCAGAAAATTACTAACCCATCCCCTCGTTCATTTTTCAGTTCTTTCTTTGATCGTTTGTGTATAGTTGTTTCTTCTTTGATCATATGCGACTTTATGATGGCCCTGTCGCTGCAGACTGGTTAGGATACGCCTTATGCTGTCGCACATGTATATATTAGATTCTCTTTTCACTTGCTCCTAATTTTGGCGCTAGAATCTATGTAATAATCAATTTATTAATTAATCGAATCCAGTTTCCTATGAATATAAGCCGATAAGGTCAACTTGGGGCCAATTCAACTCTGTTTATACATAACCAAGAACAAGAAGTTGCTCGAAAACGATCTGCTTTTCTGCATGAATCTTCGCAAACCTAATATATCAAGTCTGCAAGCTGCAACGGGTATCCATAACCATCTACCACAAAAAAAACTTCATCCTTATGACGACTGCGCTGATTTCTCCTTCTCCCTCTGTTCCTCCTCCGGCGTCTTAGTCCGCAGCTGCAATGCGTGAATTCCACCCTCGCGACTCATCTCCTCCTTCAGCAAGGCGTAGATCATACGATGGCGCGCGGGCTGCATTTTCGATTGAAACGAGGGCGAAACGACCGTCACACTAAGAAATCAACCATTAGACACCGCTGTATATAGACGAGAGTATAGATAAAAACGAACTGGAAATGTGTTTCCCTGGAGGTAGCACCGCGCATGGCTGCATGGTGAGCGTGGAGATGGGAGTCGTTTCGGATGATGAGGGAGGACGGGTTGAAGTTTGCTGTGATCTGGTAGGAGGGGAGTGATTGTTAGCATCAAATTCAGTGCAAGTTGTATAATAGTGCTAGGCAGAGGGCTTCGTAACATACCTTCTCCCGGATAGCATCCTCCATTGGGGTCGTTGAGGTCGAGGCCATTCTGATTGTGGTGTTGGAGAATAGCCGGCGGGGGAGTAGGCCTGGGAGACTCCTAGGGAGGGACATTGGTTACTCAGTGAGTTGTTGGGTATGAGAAGGGGAATATGCAAGACAGAAAACGAGGGTGAAGATGGGATGCTGACAATTATCGACTCTGTGGTTGGGTTTGGTTGCGGAGGTGCTGTTTTGCTGCGTAACTTTCTCCGATGGCCGTCGATCGTCCCGAATTTCCGCGCCGAGCTTCGCGACAGCTTCATGACATCAACTCCGACTGAGTTCGCCGCTGCTAGAGAGGTTTTTTTGGGACGTTTCTCGCTTTATTCGAATCCATCTACGAAGTTATGATAATTTGATTTGATTCTTTCGACATGCAACGACGCAGTTTGTTATCGCTGCTCTCGCGGGGCTCTGCTCGCCCGTCTCTCCGGACATCACAAGCAGCACTATTATTCCCCTGCAATGCCGTTAATCGATCTCGATCCCTGACATCCCCGCTTCTGAAACGATCACTGGCGACCCTCCCAAACCTTCCTCTCTTCCAAGCCCTCCAGAACCACGACCAGTCGAGCCTTGCTGTCGTTCACAGCGCGTCGTCCCGTTCCTTTACATATGGCAATTTAGTTGGGGATGTTCTTCGTGCGAAGGAACGGCTTCTTCACGATGTGGGCGGGAAGAAAGATGCCCTTTCCGGGGAACGAATTGCGTTTCTCGCGGAAAATAGCTACGATTACGTAGGTACTGTTCTTCTCTTTTCCTCAATTATATGATTTCAATCGTTATGGCTTTGGCTTCATGGATGGCGGTTGTCATTGCCGGATTGTTTTGAGTTTTATGCTAACTATGGGGTTCCAGTGACGCTTCTTTCTATCCTTGCTAGCGATGCGATTGCCCTTCCGCTTTCTCCGGCTTTCCCCGTTGGTGAATTGAAGTATATCATGGACAATTCTCAGGCGAAGATGCTGGTTGCGACGGAGAAGTATGCCAATAAAGCACATGATATTTTGAAGACGGGGCTGGATAGGGAGCCAATACTGGATATCACGGAGAAGATCCAGACCGGGGCAAGTTATTCAGATAAAGTCACGTTGGAGGACCTGGCGGGACAAAAGTCGTTGGGTGGAATGATGCTTTACACCTCGGGGACTACGAACAGACCGGTAAGAGGGATTATTCTTGAAGATGCTGGAATGGATGGCTGTGCTGACTTATATGCAGAAAGGTGTTCTCATTCCTCAATCAGCACTCACGGCTCAGGCGTCTTCTCTGCTGCAGGCCTGGAACTATGCCCCAGAAGATCGCTTGCTCCATCTTCTTCCTCTCCACCATATCCATGGAACGGTTAATGCCATTGTTGCACCGGTTCTTGCCGGTTCTTCAATCGAATTTATGTTCCCCTTCAACACAGATGCAGTGTGGAACAGACTCGCTGCTCCCTTTTTACCCGACACTTCAAACAAAAGCAAGATTACCTTCCTCACCGCCGTTCCGACAATCTACAACCGACTTCTTTCTTCCTTCTCCGACTTGAAGCCCGAAATCCAAGAAGCAGCCAGGGAGGGAATCTCGCCTGAAAATCTTCGTCTCAACATCTCCGGTTCTGCAGCCCTGCCAACACCAACTAAAAAGGCATGGCAGGATCTCAGCCAGGGCAACGTTCTTCTAGAGCGCTTCGGGATGACAGAAGTTGGAATGGCTATCAGCTGTGGCCTTGACTTTGCGGATCGTGTGGACGGTAGCGTCGGCTGGCCCCTACCATCCGTAGAAGCCAGACTCGTCGACACAGACACAAACGAAGAGATCAAACCAGGCGAGGAGATCGGTGCTAACGGCCGTGAACGAGAGGGTGAAATCCAACTCCGCGGTCCTACCATATTCAGTGAATACTGGGGCAACGCAAAAGCCACCCAAGAGACCTTTGTTGACAGCGACGACGGTAAGGGCAAATGGTTCAAGACCGGAGACGTCGCTACCCGAAGACCTGTCGAAACCGCCGGCAAGGGAACCAGCGGCGAATGGGCCCAGGGTCCTATGTATTTCATCCAAGGCCGGAGCAGTGTGGATATCATCAAAACAGGCGGGGAGAAAGTCAGCGCCTTAGAAGTAGAGCGGGAATTACTTTCCCTGTACGTTTCCACCCCCTCACCCGCCCTTACCTCACCCCACACCAGGGACAAGCTACTGACAATCAACCTCCTCACAGCCCTCAAATAAAAGAAGCAGCTGTCGTAGGCCTCCCATCCGAACAATGGGGCCAAAAAGTCGCCGCTATCGTCGTCTTGAACGCCGAAAAGGCCGCGAATACCGGCCGCAAAGGTAAACCCTGGGGTCCGCTGGATATGCGACGCGCACTTCACGATCGTTTAGCGAGCTATAAGATTCCGCAGGAGATGAAGATTCTCCAGGGCCCGATTCCTAGAAATGCCATGGGTAAAGGTGAGTTTTGCTCCCCCACTTTCTCTCATTGATGTTGATGTTTGGGTGTGCTAATTTGATTTGTTTGGTGTTTAGTCAATAAAAAGACGCTGGTAAAGGAGGTTTTTGGGCCTTGAATGACGCCCAAGTCTCGATTTTTGTACATCAGTATGGAGTATATTGTAAAGTAAGCGCCATCTAGATAGATAGTTGTGATGATATTGTATATTAAGCACTCATTTCGTTTTGAGTTGCAGCTATCTTATCCAATGCTCTTGTGGGCTATATACAGTTCGTACACCCAAATTTTGACACATTATATGGTACAGTATGATACAATCAAGGATATATGGCATATATCCTTCCCTTATACACAAGGAGTAGAGAATGAAACGCCATCTAAAACTCCTTCCAAAATACAACAATCAAATAGACACAGACCTTGATATATACCATCAAGTTTGAGTAGGTCAACTCCACTCACCCACTCGCTCAAAATGCTTGATTACACGAGTCGCCTCCATCATAACGAGCATGCGAGACATATCAACAGCCGTGATCTTCGCCTCCACAGCAGTGAGAATATCAACCTCGGCAAAGTCAGGCGGGAAGATGATGTGGCACCGCACACCTAGCGAAGTGATGACACCGGCGTAGCCTTCGCCGAGCTGAGTTCCTGATAACGACGTGTTGCTGTATGATTGGTGTAGTAGGCAGGGGAAGGTTTCAGGCAATGCGCACTCGGCGAAGTAGAAAGCGCGGAACAGCAGCATGCACGCCCAGAACTGCTTGGATGCTCTGTCGATCTCCTGGATGCGGTTGCGTTTCCACCGGTTGCGAGCGATGTAGGTGTCTACGCTATCTTTTGTGAATGGTAAGATGGATTCGTCTTTGGTAGCGTCGAAAGGACGGCGGTTTTGTTTCTCGAACCGCAATGCGGCTTCGATTTGATAGTGGGCTATCACGTCAGTGAAGCGACGTAGTGGACTGGTTGATTTGATGTAGGCGTCGAGTCCCATGGAGACATGAGGCACCGGGCTGGACGAGGAGATACCCTTAGGCGCTGTAAGATGCAACCAGTTACGGCCTCCATAGTCGGAAAGGTTTTTGTTGGTCAGCTTCGGGTATTCAGGATGATACCATGTTCCATCGTAGACTGCTGGGATGTTGCGCTCAGCGCACCATTTCCCTGATATCCAGCATGCCAGATTCATGAGAGTAGAGATAAGATTTCGTTTTGTGAGATCAGGGACTTCGTGAGGATCAGCAGGGGTTGAGCGCAATTGAATTATGGGATCGCCCAAGAAATAGCGCCCTTCATTGACGCTCATCTTGCCGGGCTTCATAGGAGCTGTCCCGGCAATAACGTAGACGGAGTTATCGATTGGAGAAGGCAATTCCATTGCACCGTTCGCACGCCTGTAGTCGTGGAACGCAAGCATCAGCTGCCTCAGTGTGCTGAATGTGCTCTTGTCATTCTCCGACAATGATTCCTGCATGGCCTCCCGAGAACGCTTTTTAACAGACTCTCCTCCAACAGTCAAAGTTTTCGAAGGGCCTTCACTGTTGGGTTCTAAGAACTCACGCAACTTGCTGTGCGTGATATAGATAACGTTTCGGACGATTCCATTTGAGATATCCTTTTCCAAGACATCTCCCTTCAGGTTCATCTTGGCGCTGAAGGTGAGGGTAGGACGACCGGGGGACAAACTGAAATTACTCTGGGTCAATGAACTGGGCAGCATCGGATATGTACGCTCTGGAGCATAGACGGTCTGGTTCCGTGAAGCGGCATATTTCATGATTAAATCTTCAGAACCCATGAAGGCCGAAGGGTTGGCGACATGAACACGGATCCAGAAAGTATCATCAGTCCCAGGGACTGGTTCTAAGGAGACACCATCGTCGATTTCCTGGGCATCCGCGTCATCGACACAGTAAACTGGCAAATCGCCCCAATCGGTCCTCATACCATCCATTGTGTCGACAAGCTTTTCGGAACCGAGCTTCTGGCATGCTTGTTGGACATGGTCCCACATTTGATCTGATCGAGGGGAGGCTCCATGACCTGGGAGACTCAGGCTATGGTCGAATAGACGCAAATTTTCCCATGGAGAGATCACGCCAAGTTCTTGGAGAAGCAGAGGCACCGTTGCTGCACTCAGTTCCAAAGACGAATACATTCCCGTAGAGCGCATTATATGTGAGCCAGCCGTTCTCAAAGCCCCCGAAGTCATTCTTCTCGGTGGGATGCACCATAGCTGAAGAAATTTGATGATTTTCTGATCGGAGGGGGTAAACCTTTCTGTCAGGACTTCACGGTAAACCATGGCTTTCCCGTCCTGCCCAGGCTGAAACCTTTGTGATGTAGGCCCAACACTTGACATAGTTGTTGGAGATCGAATCTTTCTGCTAAGCCGTATAAGCCGTTGCGCCTTTTGGATGAATAGCTGAAGAGGGTGGTCTTTTTGACTTGGAACCTCTCTACCTGTCACTGTCCGAACGAAGTATTCTTGGTGTTCGCGTACCCATGTACCGACTGTATCAAGAACCTCGGCAACACTTTTTGGGTGAACAAGGTAGTAATTGGTGAAAAGAGAGCTTCGGTCGTGATCAATGATGAAGGCGTTTCGACAGGTAGCTTGATGTACTGCATATAATACCGCATCATCCAATTCACTCTGGTCGAGGTCCAATGCCTTGCATGCAAGTTCCTCAATTGTGAATTCCAACTTTTCCTCCTCGTCGGCTACTATATCATGTATACTATCCAGTCGACTGGCGTTTGTTCGGTAAATTTCATCTACCTTCGCGGAAAATTCATCGACCATCCGTAAGATAGAAGCACCGATATGCCTCGGGACTCCTCCTTCGATGGCTGATTGCATTTCTTTGCCAAGTTCTGCTGACGTATCCGGGAAATATGGATGTAGAGGGGCCACTAATTCTCGCGGAACGAATCCCTTGACAACGTAATCAAGATCTTTGCTGAAAGCTATGCGCCATTTTCCTCTTCCAGTGTAGAACTGTTGCTGCTTATCAATTGACCTTACGTATACGGCAAAACCTAAGATGCCCTCCAACCTTTATTTCAACCGAGATTAGCAACAAGAACTTCTAATAGAGAGGAAGACATACGACGAAAGGGCTACCAAATCACCAGGTTCGAGAAACTCATGCATATCTTCGCCTTCATCAGTGGCGCTTGAAAATTCCGACATTTCGTGATCAATCGCCCGTAAAGCATCACTCGCGGACTCTCTAAAATCATTCAACATGTTTCCCACCCAAGGCTTTACCTGTTCCGACGGGTTTGAAGTTCCAGGTCCTCGAACGGGATCGAGCTCGTTTGAGTGTGTTTCCTGCCATCTGCTCAAATACTTCCGGATGTCTTGATTTTCTTCAAATTCGGTTTGAAGGCGAATTTCTTCGACGGATGGGGATGATTTCGACGGGTCCTGCCCGGTAGAATTCTAGACCACAAGTCATTAGACGTGTTGAAAACAAATCATTTGGTAACTAAATACCTGAGTCCCATTTACATAATTGCGCCTTTGTGAAATTCGAGAAGATATCAAATGCGAGCGAGAGGCAGTTCCGGCGATAGAAGTAGCTGCGCGTGATTGAAAGCAGCGAGCACCGAGCTTATTCGCGGCGACTGCTCTCGAAAACCGCATCCTCGATAGAATCAGCGTCATCATGAGCCCTCATACATACCGAAAGGGCAATCTTTTAGCGAAGAAGATAAGATGTGGCGCGATATTGTCGGCGTTGTTTCTTTGACACTGCAAAAACTGCGAGTATACTGCCGTTGAAACGCATTACACCGCCTAAGCGGTCAGAGCTATCCTGATGCCATTGTTCTAGCCTCAGCTTGCCATTTTCTCTAAGAATTCCAGGGCTTATGCTGTATGGAGTGTCATCGTCATCTTCTAGATGCATGCTACTGTACTATCAATATAGACTGGCCTTCGTGGTGATCCTGAACTTCAAAGGCTCTTCTATGATGTTATGGGCGGATTGCCTCCCATCGCATCAGGGGCTGTAAAGTCCGATAAAAAACAAGCGAATCACGGATTGCACCTCCAATTGCTTCTGCCATTCTTGATCATTCGCTAGAGATCAAGAGGAGCAGATTCAAAGCGCTATGGGCTCCCGATAGACAGAGGTGGCCACCGTTCTGGTGGTAGGAAACACTGTTTAGCAGGAATGCGCCCCAACGACCCTTAAATCCACCAAAATATCCGATGCAAGATATCTGATACTAGATCTGTATGTGCACTTTGTTCTTCATATATCTATGGCGAATATTCAGGAAACATCAGCTTGCCATGTCCTCGGCTTGGTTGAAGTACAACAATGGGCATCCAAAATATGGAATGTCTCACCTTGTATCTGCAATCCCCACCAACTGACCAAAAAAAGCAACAGAACCATTTCAGGGGCATCGAGTTGCTCGTTATAACCACACTTGACTTCTTCATGAATGATATGTGTCTCATATCTTTCGGTATCCTTGCCATATTGAGATAGTGTTATCCGATCATCATCATCATGAATACGTCTCTGATACGAAGCACCTTTCCTTGCCGGATCTCAAACCCCTCACCATTGCGCATTCCTTCTCTGGATCCCAATTCCATATGGTGCAGTGATCATTACTACTGACAGACCTGACGATCTCTCTGTCAGTCCTCGGTCGCATCACCAGTGCCTTTTTCATGTGATGGCCTGCATACGAGCAATACGTCTTGCTGATTACTGGGTCATCGATGCTGGAAAATCTACGAAAATCAAGGCATGGCATTTGACAACCGATAATCATTTCCTGTACAATACAGCCGGGCTGGGTCTAAGATTCATGGCCATGGCATGATGTCCGCAATAATAACTAGTGCTCACCGTGTCGTGATCGCGTATTCCATGATCCCAGGTGCTTTCCCCGCACGTTCCCCAGAGCCGTTGTGAAGACCTTGCCTCGCTTCGGTATTTAGGTTGTGCTATTCGGGGAATTGTCGATCCTTCAGGAGTCATTGGGCATTTTCGCATGCCATGATAATAAGCTCCACGTTGATTCCTGGGTTATTCAACTCGACCAGTTTTTCGTTTCCTTTATGAAGAGCGGATTGCATCAGTTTGTCCAACTGTGCCATATTGTTGTGTTTACTCTGAAAGGCATGCAACCACTTCTTGAGTTCAATTGGCAGCCAATGCAAACGCACACCCGCCTAGCGACAAGTTCTTATTATTCGCAGCACCTGCCATGTCTAACGTCTTGTTCCTCGAAAATCACCCTGTCGATCGCACAAGCCAAGGCTATTATTTCCACCTATCAGAATATCCCTAGAGTACTTCGAAGCACCGCTCCACCTGTCAAGTACCGTTGATCAACTAACTACCTTCCGTCTACACGCTAATACCGTAGGATCTGAAGGACTAATGAAGATATGCTAAATAATAATGCATCCTGTAGCGGTCGGCTCTGCTTCGGATGTATTCCACCCGGATTCCGTTCTGTCTTGTGATTCCGAGGTTTATAGCGATGGCAAATACCCGTCAAAACTTCGACTACGAACATTCTGACTTTACTGTGAGAGGATATACTAACAATTCTATACAGACAAGCCAATGAACAGACCCAGGTCTAGTCGGTACAAATTAGACCATCGAGCTAACTCGGAGTCATTGCTCTGGCTGACCCTGGTATCTTCGCGTGTGACCTAGCCGATTCGCATCTAAACAAATGTTCGTCAGTGGATTCACCTATTAGTGCAGTGACGCAGTCTTGAGACAATCCTGATATGGCATGATGTTCATGGCTAGCATTGGCAGGGGTCTACGAAAATTAGTAAAGAATCGTGCCATGGACCGGCCCACTGTTGGTACAAAAGGCTCTATATATAGGAAAAGAACCCTTTGTGTTTTGGGTGTTAATATCTGGGATTGTCCAATATTGAGAATCTTATATAACTTGTTTCATACCCCATCCCGAATCTTCTATACGTACCGTTCATATATGCAAATTCAATTTCAACCATCATGACACCTAAACCAGGATGGCTTTCGGCCATCGCACTATCGCTGGCCGCCTTTGCTCCCCTCGCAGCCGCGGACATCTGCTCTAAGCTCAATGCCGAAAATATTCAAATTGACAAAAAGCTCACTTTGGACTACAACTCCGACCTGACTAAGTATTGGTCCGCTGCATGTGGTGATCTCAAGCCGACATGTATTGCCGCACCATCGAGCGCACTAGAAATGTCCCAGATTGTCAAAGAGCTTCATGACACTGACGGTATGTTCGCTGTGAAATCGGGAGGGCACATGCCCAACAATGGCTTCGCGAGTATCCAGGATGGTCTGCTCGTATCAACCAAGAACCTCAACCAGGTCATATATAACCCGGAGGATCAGACGGCAATCATTGGACCTGGCTTGTCATGGGAGGATGCCCAGAAAGGTCTAGATGGAACTGGCCAGACTCTCGTCGGTGGAAGACTTGGTGGTGTCGGTGTAGGAGGATATATGTTGGGAGGCAAGTTGAACACGTTGGATGTCAAGGACTTTGGTTAACGTCACCAGGTGGATTGAGTTTCCTCAGTTCGCAATATGGATGGGCAGCGAACAACGTGGTGAACTTCGAAGTCGTTCTCGCCAACAGTACCATCGTGAATGCCAACGCCAAGGAAAATACTGGTTCGACTTGTCAATCTTGGTTTATATTATACTTAGCTAACGAAAGGACAGACCTCTTCGCTGCTCTCAAGGGAGGCGGTAATAACTTTGGCATCGTCACCTCGTATACGCTTCAAACCCACCCTCAAGACCACAAGGTTAGTCTGGATCATCTCGCGACGTGTGTAGCTATATCTAACAAAACCAGGTGTGGGGAGGAAACTATATCTTCACGGCCGATAAAACACCTCAGGTCCTCGAGGCCATTCGTGATTTTGTCGAGTATTATCCCGATGACAAGGCCGCTATTATTGTGACATATGAACACGCTGCTTTGATCAGTACTTGGATTATGTTCCTTTTCTACGACGGTCCATCGCCTCCAGAGGGTGTTTTTACTAACTTCACCAATATCGGACCCACGGATACTACTAAAACTTTTGACTCTTACTATGACCTGGTTTGTGTTGCCCTCGTCACTGGAAAGCCTATTTACTGACAATATACACAGCTCAAAAACAACGATTTCTTCATCCTCCAGTAAGAATAAACTGTCTTCCTTTCCTTTGCTATTTCTAACCTTCCACAGTGGACAACGATACACCATTGCCACTGAGACGACCCCTCTTCCAAGCAAAGAAGTCGGGCCTAAAGTGATGCAGAAGTACTTCGACCATTGGTTTAACGTGACGGATACCGTTCTGGGGGTGCCAAACGTGATCGGATCGATTGCTTTCCAACCAATGCCTCGAACCATCACCAGCAAAGCCAAGGCAATGGGTGGAGTGAGTCTTAATCCTCTACACAAACACCAAGAATCCAACTAACCAAGAACAGGACCTCATTGATTTCCCTGCCGATCAAGACTATATAGTCATCGAATTAGACTTCTCCTACGCCTCCGCGTCGGACGACGAAAAGATCAACGCCGCAAACAAGAACCTCTACTCGGGTTTCAACACCATAATTCAAGATTTCATCGACGATAAGACTCTCCCAGATGTCTACCGACCTCTTTTCATGAACGATGCAAACTTCGGCCAGGATTATTGGGGACGAAACCGGAACAAGGAGCAGGCGTTGCAGACGAGGTTGAAGTATGACCCTGATGGATTCTTTCAGAACCGGACCAGTGGTGGGTTTAGGCTTTCAGAATGATGGTCATACATACATCCATAATAGTGCTGCTGGGAACTGCAAATTTATTCCTGAAGCAGTGAAGTATATACATCCCTCGCATGGGTGGAATATCTTAATGATAATAATTACCCGGACAAACAAGTACCAAGAAACAAAATGCGCCGAGAATACTTTAGCCCCAAATAACCCCGTCTTTAATCGCCCCGTATTCCCATCTGTATCAGGTTCGATTAAGCTCGTGTGGCTGTTGGCTGAGAGGCACCGACGGAAGAGCAGCATCCTCCATCCAAGCGCCGCGGTGGAGACCTCTAGACGGTACCTGCTTCTACTTTTATTTACACGGCACGAGCTCCAAGCAAAAATCGATCCGTTTTAATAAAGCTCGAATGAGCTGTCTCTCCATTTGCCGCCTCATTAATAGCTTCAACGTGGTCTAGATCTTAGGGTTATATGAGTTCTGTCGGCGCTTGTATAGATCGACATCGCATGCTTCCCAGATTCAGCCAGATGCTGTGGAGATAAACAAAAAATTCCACTATTTTGGGATGGATTCTAGACCTTTTGGTGCTAATTCTGTTGGCCTTGTTGGTTTGAAGTCATTGTTGTGGTCTTCTTTGTTGCTGCGCTCATTAACTATTTAAAGGACCTGCCGTTGTCTCCAGATCTCGATTTTGTATATCAGTTAGATTCAGTTTAAGACAGTGTCCATTCCTTTTGTCTTTCATATATTCTTTCTCTTGTCTGCTTCATTCTTTTAGTATATAATATCTTCAGCAACTCGTTATTTCTCATCATCATCGGGCGGCTGTCTTTTTCATCCTCGCACACGGAACTTTCCTCCTCTTCCCTTCTTTCGGATCAACAGTACAGAATCAACATCATCCATTCCATCGCATAATGCCCTCCAACAAGTATGGCGCTCTAGGGGCAACCTTCCAAGTCGCCCGAATCTTCCAAGCCTGCTCCCTCATCGCTGTAATCGGCATGACTGCCAACTTCACCGCCGAAATCGTCTCCAGCAGCGCCAATCCACCCGGTGTATTCATCGGGACACTCAGCGTAGTATGTTGATATCCGCACTTTTTTGTGTGTTGAAATGAGAACTGACCCTACGCAATCATACCAGACCTGCATCGCAGTCATCTACTGCGCCATCTCCTTCATCCTCTTCCTAGACGATATCCTCCCCTTTCTAGCCTGCGCAATCATGGACGGACTATTCCTAATCGCTGTCATTGTCGTCGCGGTGATAATCGGTAGACCGCTATCATATCTCAAATGCGACGTGATTGCGAACATAACGGGCGAAAACTCAACTGCATATGCGTTTGCGACGAATCTGGATAGTTACCTTGACCATATTGGTGGTAAGGTGAATTATAAGAATTGGATTGGTGCGTCGAGGGGTGTGTGTTTGGAGGCGAAGTCGATTTGGGGGTTGAGTATTGCTTTGTGGTCAGTCTTCACCCTGGTTTCTCATGGCGTATGATGAGATGCTAATCTGGGCGTTTTAGTATTCTGTTCTTCTTCTCAGTCATCTCCTGCGCCTGTCTGTGGCGCCAAAAGAAGGCAGCTAGCGCTGGGGCGGAGAAGCTTGAAGGTTGATCGAAACCATCCGGTCTCATAGCCTTTCATCCAACTCATATTGGTTACAAAGGTTGAAGAGAAGGAAGCGAAGCACATCCATTCAACCAAACCCTCTGAAAATGACGAAGGATTAATAGGACCACGGCCCGACATGCATCATGTATTCCATTTGTTGTCTCTTATCTCGATTCTCGTTTTTTGTCTCTTTATTCCGACAGCGACGCATGCACATGATTGTATTTCTCAATTTGTTTTGTATTTCTGATGGCTGACGCTAATCTAATCACCGGCCTTAAAGTGTATCTATTCTATATTTCCAAACTATCAATAATTAGCATTCAAATCCCTTGCAACCAATATAACGTATCCAGCACTTACCAACGCCCCAAACCAACGCAACACCGGGTATCTCAAACCTCAAATCTCAAACGCATACCAACAATACCCAATCCAAGCACGATCCACTATAGATCCAACACAAAGCAATCACCCCGAGCTAACAGGCGGAATAATAGCAACTTCATCCCCAGCCCCGATTATGACCCCTCCTTCTGCCCCCTTCTCGGCCTCGCTTTCCGCCTCTTCAACGTCGACATACTCCTCCCGGAGACTCACACCGCAGCTAACAAGCACCTTTTCCCGGATACCGGGGTATAGCTTTTCAAGGGTTTCGAAGAGTTTGGAGAGGGGCAGCGGCGCTGGGAGGGTCTCGGTGTGTTTGTTGGTGTACGAGGATGCGGTTGAGAAGTAGTGGATGGAGAAGGTGCTGGACATTCTTGCGGATTGGTGGTTTTCTAGGATGCTCGTAAAATGAGTTCGGGGGTGGTCTGGATACACTTTAGAGGGGAGGAGATGGGGTTGAGTCGAGGCGATTGAGTGAGCAGGCGTGATGGGGTGTTGAGTTGGAAGTCGTCGGGTGCGGGGTAACCGAATTTCAAGATAGGAGCAATTAAGACCCCGCAGGCCGAAATGAGTCTAATACTCGAAAGACAACTGATTATTCTATCTATTTCAGACCTTTATCAAAGCAAGGTGTAGAATCTATTTTATCTATGCACATCGAAATGGCGGAAATCTAATCGCCCTTGGCCAAAGCCTGAAATGCAGCCACCAAGTCACTCTTCAAATCTTCCCAGTTCTCCAACCCAACGCTGATCCTCAACAGTCGGCGATCCACACTGGCGTCTGACAATGCCCGCCACTCAATCAGTGACTCCACACCTCCTAAACTAGTCGCATGCTGGAAGAACGAGAGTTTGCTAGGAAGCTTTCGAGCAAAGGCTTCATCCTTTGTGAGAATCGAAAATACAGGCCCAAAGCCGTTCGGCATCTGCTTCTGCAACCAAGGTTCCTTTTGGAGACTTGCATGGTAAACTTCCTGAATGACAGACTGTGCTGCAGCTTCATCACTGCCAGGTAGACTTTGTGAACGAAGAGCATCATTGAGCCAAGACACAAGCTTCGTGGCGTTCTGGCTCTGGCGCTGAACACGAACTTCGAGGGTGCGCAAGCTCCGAACGCCAAGCCACCCCTCAATATTACCCATAACACTTCCAAGGTATACGCGGTCCTCCCGCAATTTCTTGACCCAATCACTGCGATTCGTTGCGAGAACACCACAAAGCATGTCACTGTGTCCACCAAAATACTTTGAGCCGGAGTGCATCACAATATCCGCGCCCCACTGGAAGGGATCCAGGAGACCCGGAGGGGCAAATGTACCGTCGACTATGAGGTATGCTCCCCGGGAATGTGCTTTCTCTGCGTATGCCTCGATATTGAACGCGATACCTGTTGGATTGACTGGCGTTTCGAGATGAATCACGTCCCCAGCTTCCAACTGCTCCGCAGGGCAGTCAAGATCCAACTTCTGAAGTCCAGTCAAGCGACTGAACAGCTCAATGACGCCATGGCAGCCATGATAACCATCTCCGATTGAGATGCGGCGGGGATTGAGAAGGACTAATGCGGCATGCAGAGCGGACAGGCCTGAGGAGTAGCTTACAGCTTGGCCATTGAGTAGAGAGGTAAGAATGGTTTCGAAACGTGTCGGGTTAGGGGCAGAGAGCCGAGAGTAAACGTGCTTGGTAGGGTCTGGGTCAGACTAGAGCAATCATGTCAGAACACTATGGCAGGCTGTAGAGCCAGAGTTGACCGGCGAATCATACGGTGGTGAGGTCTGCCAGAGGCACAAGATCCTCGGGGTTTTCTGGGTATCTAAATGTGGTCGAAAGATGCAGTGGAGGAGCCACGTCTGTAACCACATGCAACGCATCGTCTGCATGTAGAGAGCTGGTGGAAGTTCCAATATTAGGGTTGGAAGGAGACATTGTTATTTGTATGTTGATTCTGAGGTGATGAAGAGGATATGAGCAGGTTAGACTGTCTAAATAAGAGCAGATGTCATGGCACCCCACCCTAGTCATGACTTTATATGATTCGCCATGACTCATCGGGTGGAGCTCCGCTTTGGAGAGGGGAGGGGAGGGGCTGTGCACGTGATTTAGATTTAAACAGTCCATGGCGCAATAAGGGCAGTTTGAAAAATGAATATCGTTTTCGAGGGTCAAAGTCATATACATTGGTCATTATTTCTGTCATCGATTCAATCGTTGAGAAATGGTGATTTGGATCATCGTCGCAGAGAGCCCATTCTGGACGGCTCACGAACCGTCCCCGGTGCAGCGGCTTGGAAATTCGCTCGGTCTGTGATATTCCGTTAGTATCAACTTTAAGAAATTCCAAAGAAAATAATCATACCGGACTCGGAATCAAACCCAATGGCAATGTCATCATGCTCAATTGGGTAGTCTGGCATGTCTAAACAGACAAAGTCGGAAGCTGGATCATCTTCGGTCTTGGGCAATGCGAATTTGGCGTCCACAATTCTAGTACAGAACTTTCCGGATCGACCGAATGTCTCGAGCGTATCTGTTCCCTTGAGAACAAAGTTCATGCACTTTCCGTGGTTGAAATCGTTGAAAAATGCCAACAACTGGATGACCTTCTCTTGTTGGACAATTTGGATTCGAGCAAGGCTCGACTCCCATTTTTTGGAGATTGGTACCACCATCCGACGCCGTGATACTGTAAAATAACAAGCAACGCTATAGTATTTTGTTAGCTCGTATCGTGCATGAACTGGAAAAGTAACCATACCTATCGAATAGCACTTTAAAGCCAGTGACGGCTGCCTCGAAAGCGTGGAGATCTAGCAGAAATCAATTAGTTGCTGAAGTAACCAGGATGGCTCAAAGCAAATACCTTTCAACGAGGCAAAATCAAACCGTCGGATCATAGGCTTGACCATGGCTGTCTGCAAGAAATCCGACAACGTATCCGGCATTTCGGGGCGGACAAGGTTTTCAGCAACAGAGACGGTCAAATCCTTTTGTCCAGGTCGATACAGACTGAGTCCAGTCCGGTTATTGACATCAAGTCCCAATCTAAGTTCACCAGGCCCTACAGAGTTACATTAGTCATTCGAATGGCAAAAAAAATGCACATATCTGCCATACCTAAGTTGATACGATCTGTCGCTGAGCCCCACTCTGTAGCTATGAAAGCTCGCAAATGCTCCGATAGAATTGTTGGCCCATATCCATGGTCCACAAACGCATGTTCTTGATCAATGACCGAGACAGTTCCAGCTGGAAACTGGAGATGAGTGACGGCAGCCCTGCCACTTTGCTTGTCTGCTGGCTGTTCGATAGAATAGGCGCGCATTGCGATATCCGGTGTTTTCGATTCCGTTTCGCTTGTAAGCATTCCCAAAAGTAAAGAATGCATGGTGGTGCGCTCCTGGACTTCGTGGAATGTCATCAACATAGACCTGGTCCTTCCATCCTCTTTGACTTTGAGCAAAAGCGCTGGGGCGCCATCTTCACCTCGAAGAAGGCCAAACACAATAGGCGTGCCGAATCCCAAAATGTGATTCGCGCTGCTGAGAGTCTTCACCTTGGGACTAGTGAGAACGGCAAGTCGGAAGCCTTGGTGAACGCTTCTGGTACCGGTGCCTTCGGTCACTGTCACGTAACGCTCAAACAAGCGGAGTCGGCATCGATCGATAGGTTCCACTGGGAATGCCTTTGGCGTTCCAGGATCCATATATTGGAAGACCTTCAAGGTACTCTCGTAGATGATGTTTTCACCGGCTTCGGGTGAAAGGCTAGCTTCGGTTTTTGTTGTGTATTTCACAATGTTCCAAAGAGTCTTGAAATCGTCTTCCTGGAACGTAATATCCAACTCAAAGCCACGAGGCAACTTGACATTCATTGAGTTTGTCCTGACCTGCCAGTCCACATCATCCCATGTGGGACCTTGCTTTCGATCGGACTGGATCATGGTATTGACCAATTCACTCTGACTGCAGATAGCGGCGAGAACGTACCAATCCCCACGGTCACGGATTATCGATAACACACATGGCATGGAGAATTGCTGGGAGTCGTCTTCACTAGAACTAACGCAAACATCAACAAACATGCTTCCGTAGCTAAAATGTCGGTTCGTATCGCCTAGCGGCATCATATGAGCCATATTTTGGCCCTTTCCGGGCTGGTCAATCAGCATCGATCTTGAAGCCGAGCCAGAAAGGACTGCCGAAACATCAGGAGCGAAGAAAGGATATCGTAGCCAGACACTAGTGTCGGCATGACCAACTGAGTCACCGTGCGATGCGAGAACCGACAAAATGTTGTTTCGCTTGATAGACATAGTCAAAGATCGCAAGTGGTTGAGTAGGGCTTGGTGTAGACCCAGAAGATCGGCCATCTGCTTATCGCCGGTTGTATTTACTACAGCAATCAAGGCCTCGATGCTCATTCTTCCGTATTTGGCCAGCTCGTTGTGCTGAGGAACAATGCTCTCATTAATCCACAGAGCTTTGCCAAGGTCGATAACAGCCTGTTTGGCGCCTTGAAGATTGTTCCCTCCACCGGAACTTGAAGGTCGAGATCGGGCATATGCTTCGAGCCTCTTCTTGCCGCGCATAAACCACCACACACCAGCCCTCATCCATTCAGTAAAGGAGGTTTCCATCAAGGGCTTGACACCCTCGGCTGAAAGTCTAATCAGGTCAGTATATTGGGCAATGTAGGCTTTGAAGTCCGCAAAGGCCGAATCTCCAAACTGATTGGCAACAGAGCGTAGGGATATCTTGGGAGGCTGTGGATTGCGAGGAAGATCGCGATAATCCCTACTAGATGGACGACTTTGTTCATTCAAGGCAGGGTCGATAGGGATTGCCGATGGCTTCGGAGGAAAATGCATTGCTTGCGACTTTGTAGGGGAATGCATTGCTTGCGGCTTGGGAGGAGAAGGCATCGCTTGAGGCTTGGGAGGAGAAGGCATTGCTTGCGGCTTGGGGGAGAGGCCATTGGTTGTGACTTCGGAGAAGAAAGGTTTGGTAAAGTGCCGGCCGGAGTAAGATCATAAGCCGAATGAGTATCTATCGGGCTGGGACTCCCTTGCATGTGCATAACGGGAGTTTCTGGGCTGCGAAGGGGATTAGCTGGAGGCACCTCCTCTGTTTCAGACAACGGAGGCGTTTCATATGAAGAAGGACTATCTGGTTCCATGTCGGCAGCCCGGTGCGTATCGCCATCGTCGTTGTCAAGCGGCACATGATCATCCTGATGGGATTGCAAGGCACGACCTTCTTCCGCTTGCATCTTTGCTCGTACCCGCTGGGCAAACGAGTTTGATTCCGGGGAAGCTCGAAACGACAGACGAGACCCGCCTTGTCCCAAATTCAACGTCATAAGAAAATCTGCGTCCTGGGGGTTCTGTAGCAATGGCTTCCAATCCGAAGGATGGAGTCCTTTTGCGGTCGTGTCCTTTCGCTGAAGGGTTGTCCCACGGGGCACGCGACCATCGGCGTCCTCAAACGTAGTATCCAGTCGAAGTTGCGGCTGGACAGCTTGAAAGTTCTCAGGCTGAGCCGAGGAGTCACTGGCCTGACTTGTACCTGTACCTCGTCTGCGTGGGCGGGCACGATACATGGATATTTCTATTGTCGGAACTTCAGATTCGTCGCCACCCTCTCCGATCACTTCTGGCTCGCCCCCGTTAAATTGAACCTTCAGACCAGGGCGGGGACGACTTTTCCAGGGAGGCATCGAAAGAGGCTTGGACAGAAAGTGCTCACTGGTGGCAGAGTTAAGTGGGGGAGCTGTGTTTGGGAGATCCTGGGAGGATGGCCATCGGTGAGAAGAGACGTCAATACGAGACGTCGGCAGCCCTCGAGGGGTGGCAGCTGTTGGAGGCAACCCTTGCGACACGGATAAGGACTTTGAACGCGTGGGGCCCAAAAAAGCTTCGACTTGCTGGTCTGCATTGTGCTTATTCTTATCCCTCGAAAACAGCTTCTCCCTCCAGTGGGGTTTCTTGAGTGGCTTGCGCTCAGCGGGAGCCACAAAGGCAAAAGGGTCATCAGCAGGCATTTTTGGCCGAAATTAATTCACAAATCCGTCGAAGATTATGGTTCTGGGAGGCTATGAACATTTACAAGCCAGTGGGAATTATGCGCAAACAAGGAAACCAGTCCTCGTCAATTATCCCCCGCCCAATCTGATCTTGCACTGCAAATCCGGAGATCGACAGGGGTTGCCCAAATCCTCACGATAAGGGCAGCGTTGTATTGTAAAGTAGGTCTAGTGGAGAACGTCGAAAGGGATCGAGCGGAGGGAATAGAAGGATCGGGGGAGCAGACAAAAGAAAGCGACTTCCCACTAGGAGGAGGGGGGGCGGTATTTAGCTGGAGGGGAGGAGAGGCGGAGCGGATGATGAGATTATAATAAGTAGTAAAGAGTGACACCAGGCGATGTTCGCAGCCGAGGGTGCACTAGGTCGAGTCGTAAATAGTGTAGGAGCGCAGCACTGACGGGGAGCGAGGCGCGATTGCCTGTCTGGTGGAGTAGGGGACGAGCGATCTACCAAGACCAATTAAATGAGCAATTCAGACATGGGGCACATAAAGAAGGGGCACTTCAGGGGATTTGGGTTGACGGAAACACAAAGCGGGTTATTCTCACCAAAAGTTGTTGCTAGAGGGCGGAGGCCGGAGGGAGGAGGGGGGAGAGAGACAAGGGAGAGAGGGAGGGAGAAGTCGACTGGGAGATGGCAAGAGAAGGAGACTGCCAGGGTGTCCAGCAGCAGCAGCTCTGCTACTAAAGGAACAGATAACTGCTTACTCGACTGTCCTTACTAGACCCAATAAGTTGAAATAGGAAGAAAGAAGGATCAAAAAGAAAAAAAAAAGGCGACGGACGTTGGCAGGTTATTTGGGTAGTTACCAAAGTTGCTGTTCTTTCGGCGGCGACCAAGCACGGGTACCTAGGCTGAAGGATCTCCGCACCAAAACTGGAGTAGGTGAGGTACTACCTTTGCCGCCGACCTTTATCACTTGAAGATAGCTACCAGATACCGTACGTCCCAAATTATGCGGTCGAGATAGGCGTTTTTGGTGTTTATTTGTCAATCACGTGGCACATGCTCTGGGGAAACCTACGGAGTATAATATATGCCAGATACACACACACACACACCTATTACCTATCTTATTATCAACCAGCCTACGTTACACCAACTTGTCTTTAACTGCCCCATCACCACGAGGGAGATATGACTAGTTTCATGGACATTAAAATGAACCAGACAGTGGCAGCACTTCCACTTTGATGGCAACAAATCCAAAATTACGCGGACGGTGATACTTGGGTAGTAACAACACCATCACTAACCCAGCACTGTCTCTGCCTCCTTATCCATCTGAGGCCTGAGGACTGATCAATCTTTGGTCCAACAACAAAGCGGCCCACTTGGTCTCTCCGTTTGTTGGAGCTCAAACCTCATCTTGAAACGGCACTAAACCTATTCAGGGCCGGGCCCCGCACTATCCCAGTCAGGCTGGTGATTCTGAGTGGGCCGCTGACGAGCCACTCGAACCCTCTGAACCTTTGGGCCGCCCGCAAGGCCAATGAGCGATGACGCGAGGGGCTGCGCCCGCCGACCCGATCCCAGCCATTGGCCTAAGGCGACGGGGATCGCCAAGTGCTTCCAAAAGACAAAGGGCATTTGGACATTTGTAGCACAGTTAGCACAGTGTTATTTTTGCCAATCATGCCGCCATCAAGAGGGTCGATTCTGCTACTTTTAAGACATGGATGGAGTTTTAGGGAGTTGTTCAGACAAAATAGCAGGTATCATCCATAGTGGATCAGTTCATTGATTTCCTGTTCAATACCTACTACCTAGCCGTTCCGTGTCGCTCATACAGGGGTAACGAAAGCAAATCTCCAGCCACTGATCTATGGATGAATTAGTTTTTGTCGCACGGAGTATATATGACCTCATCGTCAATTATTGACTATCATTTCCTTTACTGTCGACCTCTAAACTGCAGATTATGATGTAACGATCTCCCTGCTGTAGACAGCAACGGGACTGGTGCACATCTTCCATTATTTTTTCAGTTCAGATCCTCCGTACTATTTGCATCAATATCCATGTCAAAAGCAGTGTGCTATTAAATTATCTTCCTTTCACTGGTCTAAACGCGCGTTCATGAGTTAGTTTCGAGGATGCGGCCCCCTGCCGCATAAATTCTGACCCATCAGCGTTAAAGCAGCAAAAAGCTTGACAGACACGTTCTCCATATCCACTGAATACGCGAATGCATTAGTACTACACTTATGGACAACAGTCGGCTAAGCCACTCTAGTGTTGAGTGACAATCTACATGGATTATTGAAAAGTCGTTGGCAGATGAAGTAACGGCCAGGTTGTTCACGTCTAAATATACTCGGTAGTACCCGCGAAAAAAAAAAAAAAAAAAAAAAAGGAAAAACATCAGGCGTCCCACTGCCCAAAACCACCCCTGTAGTACGTAGCGCAGCGTTACTGTCGTACTTGGAGAACACTTGTTTACCGGCTTTCCTATTACATTGATCCCGGCGCATGCTTCCTATTCCTACCTTGGAATTGTGCATACACTAGGGTGATATACACAACCCCCCCTAGTCTCCCACCATGTTAGGAGGCCATCCAAGGTATTCTGGAATGTCCAGAATGATCTAGATCTTTATCGGTACCTAATTGTTGAGTTTATTGACTTGTCATCCAAAGGTAATTCGGTTCGCATACTAATCCAATGCATGGTCCCACGGATCAGCCAAAGAAAACGACAGCTGTCTGTAATCTTAGTGCAGGACTATCCCTGAGGCCAAGATATGCTATTTTACAGCATGCTATTCATAACCCGGTACTATCAACTTGGCAAATTATTAAAGCCATAAAATCTACTTTGTATATCCACGCAGTAAGCTTCATATAGTTCATGAGACATGTCAGATGCGAATCATTATTCCCTGACATGAATGACGCCCTTGACTGACTGCCCACTTCGATGGAGCAGTAAGATGCTTCACATGGCAAAGGGGTTTTAATATTTTTTAGTCGAATAAGAATTGCTTGCAGATAGACTACCTTGCTGTACATCGATTCAGTCTAAATGCAAGTATAGTCATGACATTATCATGCAGTACTAATCTTGACTCTTCATCAAGTCCACCCACTAAGACCAATACAGGTTTGTTTTTAGAAACCTGGAGTTAGTTTGGTATTTAGATTAAGGATAGCTCATTGAATTCTTTCGATCGGTGTTTTGAACATAAAGGTATTATCAACACACCGCTATTATAGTTGCAAAAGCCGGCTGAATGGGAGTTTCATCGCCGGTAGTAATGCCCCATCATGGTTCTTGTTCCAGATTGCCATGTTTCATTGGCTAAATTGAAACTCGTATTAGCTCAAATTAACTGGATCATTACTTGATAGTCAGTATAGCAGCCTGACAGCTTCCTCGCAGATGAACTGTCAATAATAACAGCGATAGATTTTCCAATAATATGCCAACCTGTCGTCCTTGGCCTAATAGACGAGTGGATGTGACTATTGCACACCATCAGGGTGACGCGGGGAGGATTCGTAGAATTCTGCGTACGCTCCTCTGAAGTCCCAGCTAGTTCACAGTATGGAGTAATGGACAGCTAAACGATAGCATCTCGGTTGAGATAGCCCCTCTGGTGGTGGTTAGTTGGATAGTTAGTGGTTAGGGTGACAAATTCCGAATGATCTTCCACGGCAATAATAATAGCGACCAGAAATAAGAATAGTGACGACGGCTGAGACAGTCGGGGAGCATCTCAGACACAAAGTGGGAACCCAGCTGAGGCTGGTGAAAGGAAAAACAGCTGTTCGATTGTGTGTTTTTTTAGCCGGACCTCGATTGATTGGGTGTGCGTTTCCAAGATTAGAATCGAAAGCCACTCAACCGCTCCAAGAGGGAGAAGGATGCTCAGCCTCCAGCCCAAAAGACGACAGGCGGGTACCGCTAAGGTAGAAGCAGCTGGATCTTATTCGCATTCCAGCCTTTTTTTCTTTTTCTTCGTTTTGCTTGCTTTTTTCTTTCTTACACCCTTCTTCTTTTTTGTTTCTACATTCTTTCCATCCATGCTTGCTGCCGGCCTGAAGACAAAGTCCCGCCCTTGACGGCTTTTTCAGACAACTTTTTTTTTTTTTTTTTTTTGCGCTATTCCGCCCCCGATCACCTTCTCCGTGTTTACGCCTCTTGTCATCCCCGACCCTTGTGCTCCCCCGCGCTTCCCAGAGTTATGTGTCGCATCCCCTGATCATCAAAAGAACATTACCGAATTCGGGGAGGATACAGAGAGGAGTGACCTGTCATCTATCCCTCGCTTTGGAACCGCTGTCGAACCTGTGATTCGGGATTCTCTTGTCTGTCCGCTGTGTCGCCGACCTCCACCTCCGCCGTCCTTCCTTCCGACCCCCCGATTTCCTTCATATGGGTGGTTTCTGCCGTGCGGGCAGATTAGGCAGCCGTTGATATATTAGGCATTCTTGGTAACAACGTGGATTGAATCGTCTGATAGGGGGCTGACCTCCCCGAGGAGGTCATCCCATTTACGCGAAACGGTCGTGATGTGTCGAGACCACCGTGCAAGATGGCAGAATACGTCGGATTCTTCATCTCGACAAGGCTCTGAGTTTACAGAAGGTGGAAGATGTGTTTTTCAAGGTCGACGACGATGGCGAGATACTTCCCGACGACGGCGACGGCCTAGGTCCTGGAGATTCGATGGCGGGATAATGTGGATGACCATTGTGGTGTTCATGTCTTTGGTGTCGTCCACCTACGCTGTGCTGGTGGATTTCGATAACTGTTTGGGCGAAAGCGTCATTCATTCCGACCCGCTTCAGCTTCAGTTTGTTCCTTTGGACGTGGCCGTCACCTTCGATTTAGAGGACCCCCTCCGTCCTCTCAATATCACAGTATACGGCAATGTTTCCGGCACGGATGATGGGTCATCATATCCATCTCCTAGTGATTCGAAATGGTCGAATGCCAGCTATACTGCAGGAAAGATTCAGGATTTGGACAAGGACAACAACAAGTACAGCACGCTTTTGACGGATGTCGATGTGCTCACTTTCACCCCCTATAGTGAACCATCCAGGTTTTGCACCTCCCTCTCTCAAGGGGAATGCCCGCTCGGCCCTGTATTCTATGCTAATTCGTGAGTATCCCCTACTTGAAATTACTCTTCTGTATAACCACTCACCCGAAATGTTCACAGGAGCAACTTGGACGCATTACGTGCTTTCTCCGTTCAACATGACATGCTCTCGTCATTTCATTTCGCTACCTTTGCATCAAAAATCAGGATCAAATCGGGCGATGCTGCTGCCACCGTTCTTGGTTGTATATCGGTTGACATAACCCCGGACCTTGGATCGACTCTTAAGAACGCTCTGGCCTATGTTCCTCTGGTTATCCTCATCCTGGTAGGGATTGCTACTATAACTGCCGCGATTTACAGTCCTTGGGGCACCACTGATCCTTTTCGCTGGACCAGCAATTACGGTCGTGATGAGGATGTTATCCGTCTTGTTACCCCTGGATTTGGAGATTGCCTGCAGTACTTACAGTTCGTGGTTTTAACAGGCGCGCTAACCTTGAAATACCCTGGTTATTATCAACCTGTCGTCAGTCAAGCTGCCTGGTCCGTCCTCATGTTCAACCAAAGCTTTCTGAATCCAGGCCATGAGCAAAACCCAATTGTGGATGGTATTTATTCCATCAATACTACCTCTTATGGCCTGGACCGACTGGAACAGTACGTCGGCATGGATGCGGGCCGCGATATTTGGCCTGGAATGATGGTCTGGCTGCTTGTTATTGTGGTTGCCATCACCCTTGTGATTCAGCTTGCATTCGCTTTTCGCTGGCTCCATCGCGAAATTGCCAACATTCCGGAGGAAGATCTTCGTTCGAAGAACATGCCATTTACCGTTGGCAATATTGTTCGGATTGTCTTTAACTTTCTTTTTCTTCCGCTCATTTCGATGTCTTTCTTTCAGCTCGTCATTGCCGGTGACTCTCCAGTATATTGTGTTGTTTTGGCTGTTGTAGTCATCCTAATACTGATAGCCTTCGCTCTCTGGACGATCCGGCTGATTGCAAGCACTCGTCCGAAATCCTACCTCTTTGATGATTTGACAACTGTGCTGCTGTATGGCCCACTCTACAACACCTTTTGCGACGATGCTGCGGCTTTTGCGGTTGTTCCTATCATCATTTCCTTTGCGCGTGGTGTCGCTATAGGCGCCCTTCAACCATCGGGAATCGCCCAGATAGTTCTTCTGGCGATTTGCGAAGTTGTTTTCTTGCTAACCCTCGTTGCATTCCGACCCTATCCTCCACCGACCTCTATGAACTTCTATCACACATGCTTCTCTATAGTCCGATTTTTGACGATACTGCTCAGCGTTGCTTTTGTTCCTTCACTCGATGTCTCGGAAGCTGCACGAGGATGGATAGGATATGTCATCCTTTTCCTGCATGCCTTGGTCCTTGTCTTCGGATTCTGCTTGAATGCTCTACAAACCCTGATAGAGGTGATAGCGCGACTCGCTGGCGCTGGTGGCTACCAGGGCGCTGCCACTCGTGGTGGTCTTACCAAGGTGTTTGGCATGCGTCAGCTTTCCCGCCGTGTACCCAGACGTGAAGTAGGGACACGTCAAAGCATGGGCTCAGAGGCTGCGATGTTAGCACACTCAGATGAACGAATGTCATCGCAGTTTGAAGGGTCAAGGCCAAGGAGCCTTTCAGGAAGCTCCGCCCTACTTTTGAACCGGGCAGCAGCAAGCGATGGCAGGGTCAGTGCGGCCTATGAGTCGCCAAGTGCACAAGGAACTCATAGTCGAGCTAATAGCAGTGGAATGTACACTCCTACAACAATGGGAGGCAATGCTACCTTCTACGGCGCTGGTTACCAGACGGCAGGAAGCAATTCCCCCAAAAGTGGTCCTGCATTTTCTCTTCAGCAAAATGATCCCTACTACCGGCCTCCCAGGCTCCCAAGGAAAGCTGTGGAAACTGGTTCTCTGCCTAAAAGCAGAGGGGGCTCGGCGGGTGCTCAGAGGTCGGTCAACCATGGTGACCCAGATGACGAAATTGAAGGCCCATCGGTATCTGGCAGGGCTACTCCCGTCCCGGCTTACATTCCAGCGCCCAAGGATGACCTTGACTTTGACGATTCTCGACAACCAAGGAAAGACTATGCTGTGCGTGAAGTTGACTTCTACTACCGGGTGCGCGGACCCCCACTATCCCACACTGGCACTCGTAAACTGAAGACGGGTCCAGCTGATCCTACTGGTCCTGTCTCTTCTGCAACTGGCTGGTTCCGAAACCTGTTCAATGGGAAGACCAAGGAGAAAGGGAAGGGATTCGAAGTGGTCCGTAGCGCGAGAGCACCTCCGCCGGGTATGTTCGTAGAAGGCGAAAGTTTCAACGAACCGTATAGGGATGAACCTGAGGAAACAGCCGCGGCGGGCAATCCCCGCCAGGCTCCCGAAACAGATCAATACCACGATTCGGAAGGGGGAGGGAACAAGCAACCTAGCACAGCCCCGGCAACACTGCCTGAAGTTGGTCCTATCGGCGATATCGAACTCCCCAGTCGTATGGGGTCGCATCGTAGCTCGCAAGCACCATCGGTGATTTTGGAGTCAGCGCCTTCCATTCCAAGACGGAGTTCCAAACGAAAGGGTTCTTCAGGATCGATTGATCAAGAAATGGAGGACGTATCACAACAAAACCTCCCAGCAGTTGCAGAAGCCGTGACCGGGGAGTCCAGGGACACCAGCCGGCATCTTGAACCCTCCCAGGATACATCGACCCAACTTCAACCATCTTCGGGTACCGGTCGACTACCATTCAGTGCTAACAGTTCCCCCTCACGAGATCGGGGCTTTTCCATCGCTTCTACCGCACCCTCCTCAACATCAAGCCATCAAATTGGACGAAGTGCTAGCACGAGAACCCGGGACCGACCGTCAAGTATGGGCTATGTCGCTCAGTATCGAGCCCGAGACAATATCCATGAGGCCGGCCCTGATGAGCCTTCTTTTACGAGCAGTGCCGCTGAGCTCGTGGATGAGCCGATTGATCACACGGAGTCCGAGCATTAATTCAGGGCCGAACGACTGTGCCTTGTTCTCCTGCAAATCGGCGTAAATCCACTCGCCTATACTTACTCTACGCTATATCCCCTCGCCTTTCTACACTCCTCTCCACCAATCTACTTGTCTTCGATGTCAAGATCACGAATTTCCTTTTTACACTGCGATAAAAGTCTGCATCCTGGCGTTTGCGATATGCAATTTGATCACTTTATTGAGTGTGTGCGCCCGGGGTCAGCGTGAGCGAATGGTCTTGTCTTTGTGTATCTTTTTCAACCCCCTTTCTGCCAGCAAGTAATACACGACTGGAAAAGATCTGCTGCGCCGAGGGCTCATTTTGTATTTTGTACATCTTGCTTGGAAGCTTTTGATTCATGTATTATCTGTTTGGGGATAATATTTTTTTTAACTATATCAGCATGGGCTGAGCAACTTGGGCTTGTTAATTAACATAAGGATACTGTAATATTTTATACATAATTTATAGGTTTTTTTTTTTTTTTTTTTTTTTTTTTTCATTATTTGTGTTGGACAAGATCTCTGTTGATTTCCTTATCATTGACCATCCAGGAACATGTAAGCGCGTGATATATATTGCCACACTCCAGTCAGCAACTCGTTTATAGTTTATAAAATCGATCTCCTGATACTATCGTCATAATGAAACCACCTGCTCTTTGCTTATTCTTCCAACCTTAAAACAGCCTCCCTAATGAAAATGCTTTGCAAATGTTGTGTCAGTCTTGTCGTGGTTCCACCTTCATAACCCCGCGGCAAATCCTCGGTAGCGTAAGGCACGCCTGCGTTTCACGGCCCTTACAAACCAAGCATTTTCATCTTTTCCTGCATCTCAAACTTCCTCCCCTCCCCCTCCATCTAGCGGCTCTTGACTTATATTTCTCGATAATAAATTATTCTTCGTAGTGACGCCTTTGCTGGACAGGCCAATACTGCGAGGGATTGAATCCATCGTCACGAGACATCACTTGGTTATCCCCGAATCCGCCGTTAGATAAGCCTTGTGTCTGGTCATCTCCCTTCGTTGCAGTTTCGCGTGACACACAACATCCTTTGATAGGAGTACAGCGTCATTGTCAAAGCATTTTTTATTAATTTTCTTATATCTGCCTTCGCTATCGGTGTTTTCAACGACGTCTTTTCCGTTGCTTAACCACCCTGGACCCCCCTCGCCACGCAGTCAATGACGGTCCGTCGTCCAAACGGCGGAGATTGGTCTCCTCTCCAGCGATAGGAAGACACCCAGCTTTGAGATTCCCCTCGCATAATCCTTGTCCTAGGTTAATGTCGTCGTTGTCGAGTTCTGCCTCCTCCGCTTCCTCTACACCCGCTACTGCCTCCGCCGCTTTCTCCGCCCCGGTCCCTGGTGCTGGTATCAGGTCTCGTGCAGCACGTTCGGATAATTTAAGGGAAAGGGATGTCCCTGGATTGGACATGCAGACGGAGAGGAGGCGGGCCACTCTCACTGTGCCGGATCGCAAGAGAAGATTGACGAACCCGGATGGCGATGCTTGTCCGAGACGACCAAGGTCCGAGACGGTGATAGAACAGGGGTCGAGCAGTCGAGCAGGGGCAAGTAGCAGGCCTATTTCGCTGCTGCCATCGCACGTGCGACCTGAATCTGATATACCTGGTTCTTCGAAAGCTTCGCCGATCGAATTGTCGTCCTCGCCACCAGCACCATCGTCTCGCCGGTCGACTGATAGCCAGGGCCCGCGGCCACAGGAAGGGAACAATAGTGGTTATATGGAGTGCACGCTGCCCCGGTGGCAGCCTGACTCTGAAGTTACGGAATGCCCTATATGCACGACAGTGTTTAGCTTCTGGTTTCGTAAGCATCATTGTCGGAAATGCGGACGTGTCGTATGTGCGTCTTGCTCGCCTCATCGCATCACGATTCCCAGACAGTATATTGTTCGTCCACCAGATTTGAATCGCTCGCCAAAGTCGGCTATTATACCACCCCGCACATCGCAGGTCATTGATCTTGAGGCAGAGGGTTCTGCCCAACCTCCAACTGCCATTAACCCGGCACTGGGTGGTGGCGAGGAGGTGCGACTCTGCAATCCATGTGTTCCTGACCCGAATCCAGAACCACCTCGTGGGTATACCACCCTCCGAGCGAATGGTGAGTATGGGTCTGGTGCAAGTTGGATGCAAGGATCATACATGGTTCAACCGAATCAGTCTCGACATCGATCTTATCATTCCATGTCGACGCCGACAAGGCAAACACCGAGTGGTATATTTGTAAGTTCTCACATCTTCTCTTAGTCTGTTATTCATTAGAAGCTGACAATTTCCAGTCAGAGGATTCTACGCGCTCAGGGCGGAGGACTGTTGGGGCGAATGACTATCCCTCGTTTAGCGGGTTTGGTACGAGTTTTCAAGAGCGTCCAATGCGATCCCGAGCTTCGTCGGCCTCGCAGTATCCATCTGCGTCTATGCATTCATCGGCGCGTTCATTCCTGGCCCAAACATCATCACACCGGCCTCTACCGCCCTTGACGAGTGAAGGTAGCAGCTTGTCTCCGCCGAGATCCTGGCGTAACCCCATCATACAACGCCCTCGTGTTGATGAGCGCGACCTTTGTCCCATTTGCAACCGCAGACTCCCCGCACTAGGCGATGGCGGGAACGAGGATGAGCGAGAGGCCCATATTCGCGAGTGTATTGACAGTCATGGCTCGCGATCACGCTCATCGTCCCAGACTGGTAGCCCAGCGACGCAACCTCCTGCCCTACCAGTTCGAATGATAGCTTTCACCGCCACCGAAAAGGACTGTCTAGCACAGGAAGGTGGGATGCAGGAGTGTACGATTTGCATGGAAGATTACGAGGTTGGTCAGCCGCTGGTACGACTGGAGTGTCTATGCAAGTTCCACAAGCGATGCATTATTGAATGGTTTGAGCGGAAGAAGGAGTGTCCAGTCCACAAAGTCTCTTGATGGAAGAAGGCTTGGATATGATGTACCTCTATTCAATTGTCTTTTGTTGCTAAGGGTTTGGCGTGCTGCTTTTTTTTACGCTTTGTTACATTGTCGATATCCCCCCTATTTCAAGTTGATATACCTTTTGCAGGAGTTGAGGGATGCGTGGTCGTTTGTTTTTCCCTCAAGACATTTTTGCTTTTTCTCAGGGTTATATATTCTTTCATTAAATTGAGCGTCCTTCTCTATATGAGCCCTTTTCAGCTGCGGTAGTTATCAAAACAAATGATAAGCTGACGATGTATTTGGATATTATCTATCTCCGATTTTGAATTCACCGAGTATCCCGTTGTTGAATGCAATGTCAGCAATGATCTCACCGATGATATGATGCCAATCAATACTTCAACACTGCTCATTTTATACCTAACACGTTAAATTGTATTTTTTAGAGATGTAGCACGAAATAGAAACAAATAAATCAATAATGAGCAACAACAAATATACAATTTCATCAATTCAGCCCTTGAGTCCGTTATGTCCGGCCGTCGAATCATCGCTGTCCCCCGCGATCCTTTTTTTCTCTCGCCCCAACTCTTTCAGGCTCTTTCATCATCGTCACTCACAATCTCTGAATTTCATCTCCACCCACTCTACTGTCATTCTAGGATTCCGCGACTACATGCGACAGTGTTCTCGCCCCATTCTTGACCCTTACGCCAATAGCTGTCATCTTATCTCCAGGTCAACGACGTCTTTCGCCCGCGTGTCGGTCATCGGCGACCGACCGACCGTCTCTCCGACCTGAGCAAACGGCTAGGTACGTGCAGCTTGCGTTTTCTCATATACTCCCAAACACCCCTGGGATAGAACCGATGGCTTTCTTCTATTCCCCTGCGAATAACAGCACGAGCTCTAGCTTCTGCTGGAGCTCGTCTGTTTTTTTGTCGCAACCATGTCGGGTAACGTGACTGACACACATTCCTACAGCTTGTCCGCATCTGTCCCCGCAACTCGATGGAGATCGATCCACGCCTGCGCCCTCCTAGCGATCATAGCCCTGCTACTGGAGGAGCAGATACAAGACATTCTTACATCGCATCCCCTGCGTCAGCACAGGCTGATACTGTCACCTCCGCCCACACAACGGCGAGCGACTATCCGGACCCTCCCTCGCACTTCGCACGCGAGACAGGTAATCATGCATACTATACCACGCCAGGCGGTCAACCACAGGCATCGCACGCACTATATCAAGCAGGACAAAGCGCCAGCCCCGTCATCCCGGGCTTCCACCGACTGGAGTCGACCGATCCAAATGACCCGTACGCCGATCTGAAACGACCTCGCGCGTGCGAAGCATGTCGACAGCTCAAAGTTCGATGCGAGCCTGACCCTATCAACCCCAACGGACCGTCTTGTAAACGGTGCGCGAAGGCTGGGAGAGCTTGTGTCGTGACTGCGCCGACTCGCAAGCGCCAGAAGAAGACGGATAGTCGGGTTGCAGAGTTGGAGAGGAAGATTGATGCGTTGACTGCTAGTTTGCAGGCTTCGCAGGGCGGTGATGCGCTATTCGATCAGGGGAATCCTGGGCCACCACAGCGGGAAGAGCATCATGGGCGAAGGTGGCTTGCGTCGAAGCAGAACGTTTCAAATGAACCTCCTTCGACTCTGGGTTCTCCGGCCAGTGTTGCAGGGACCAAACGACGTTATAGCGGGGAGATGAAGTATCCAAGGGAAAATGGGCATCCGCCCCCGCCCCCTGCATACCCCCCGCCAGGATAGCCCCCCTGCTGCAGAGAGAATGCGCGACCAGACGTCCTCGTCCTCGAAGCGGTGGCAGAATACTTGGTTTACTATGGACAATGCTCCGAAACCAGAGGCTAAAGACTTTGTTGATATGATCGATCGTGGCTTGGTCACTGCGCATATTGCGTCTCAAGCGTTCGATCGATATGTCGACGATATGGCCCCCCAGCTACCCGTCGTGGTGTTTCCTGCCGGAACGCAAATGGAGGATGTACGGAGGACCAAGCCGGTTTTGTTGCAAGCAATTGTGGCTGTTTCTATGGGACCTTTTCAACCCGAGTCGCAGATGCCACTTATCGACGACTTTTATAAAATCATCGCGGAGCGTACTGTGGTGAAGGGCGAAAAGTCATTGGAGCTGGTGCAGGCGATATTAGTATCCTGTAACTGGTACATACCGCCCGACAACTTCGAAGAGCTCAAGTTCTATCAACTGGTACACCTGGCGGTTTCGATTGGAATGGACATTGGGATGAACCAAAGGACCGTAGCCAGCAAGCCGATCAAGTCGCTTAGGGAAATCCTTGGGAGAAAACCATCTTGGTTGGATCCAGATTCGCCAGAAATTCGAAGAGCTTGGCTTGGGTGTTATTTACAAGCCGTGCAGTATGTTTTCCTTCCGTTTTTTGCTTTATATGGTAGGTTTGATGATCTAATTTGTCCATCAGAATGTCTATCTCCTTGAGGCGTGTGCTACTTGTACGATGGCAGCCGTATATGGACGAATGTCTTGAGATATTGGAAAAGTCCCCTGCCGCTTTGCCATCAGACAAAGCGCTTATTCAGTGGGCTAAAATTTCGCATATCACCGAAGAAGTCGGCTTCCAGTTCTCCCCCGAGGAGCTCGGATCCAGCGCATCCTTCTCGGATCCAAAAACCCAGTATACCCTGAGAGTTTTTGAGAAGCAGCTGGACCAATGGAGGAGAGAGACCCCACCTGATGTTTATTGCGGTAAGCAAACCAATACATGATTCTTACAGCATCACCGTTTACTGATCTGTCGTCTAGCCACAATGAGGCAATCCGACTACATACTGAACCTCTGTATGCACGAGACCGCGATGCAATTTGGTTCTATTGACCAGCAAACAACACCAGAAGACGATTATTCAAGCCCCACTAGTGCAGCTCACATGAACGCCCTGTCTGTCTGTCTTACATCCATCCACCATTGTCTGGACATGGTCTCGTCCGTTGATACTCGGACATTCCTCAGTTTCCCTACGTCGAATCTAGCACGAACCTCCTATGCAATGGTCGCTCTGATTAAACTTTATTCTCTTGTCTCGACCCCTGAGACCCGAATCGGACAAGTGATCGACCCTGCCAGTTTGAAAGTCGAATGGTACATGGACAAAGTCCTTGAACGTTACCGGGTTGCGGGTTCTCATCCCGGTGGACGTACTGCAGCCAAGTTCTCGGTGGTTTTAAACTTGCTTCAGAGTTGGTTTATGAAACGCAAAGACCAGCACGTGGCGTTGAGGGAGGCATTCGACGGCGGAGGCAAACAGTTCAGCATATGCAACAGCATCAGGGAGTCGGCGGAGAACAACGAAGAAAGGAGTCAACCGGTACCTACTTTCCCTCTTTTCTATTCTACATCTCCACACACGAAGAAGAAAAGAAAGCATTGACTGATTGACCATGTCTTACAGGCAAAAATGGGTCCCACCCCTCTCCACCTTCTTAGTGAAGTTGCCATGGGAGAACCTACTACAAATCGCCCAAATTCCAGGCCGGCCTCATCCCAGCCTCGACCAGGCTACACCGCTTCCGAACCCATCGCATCATCGGACCTGGCATCTCAACCCCTAGGCCCAGAAACAGCCACAACGACCACAGCAGCCACTGATTCTGACCAATGGGTCCAGTACCCCCCTGTTCCTATCTCTTCAGCCTCCCACGCTCATTCTCGCCCGTTCTATCCTTCCTTCAGCAATCCAAACTATCAGGACATGCCTGGCTATCCCGATCCGAACAGCGGGAATATGCTCATGTCCACGCCAAACCAGGGGGTCTTTGTTCCCGAACTGGGAATGCAGGTCGGGTTTGATCCTGAGAATCTGTTTGCGTTGGGTAATATGCTAGGTGATGGCTTTTTCAATCTTACGTTTCCGCTTGATGGGAATGCCGGATACTTCTGACTTTCGTTTTTTCTTTCTTTTTTCTTGTCTTTTTTTTCCCCCTTTCTTTTCTTGTTCATTCATTTGGGATTTATTTTGTTTGAGTCATTTTAGATATCCTCCAAGGTTATACTGGGCGTTTGGGTCGTGGATTTCGTCTGTTGATATGGTGTGACAATCTTTGACGTGGAAATAGAAACCTTATCTTTTCCTAAGACTTGATGAAACTTGACAGCGGCATTTGGACGAATCCCGACTCTATTTTCAACTCTATTTTTGAATTATATCTTGCATATCTATTTGTGACAATGATTCAGTACATATGAGACATGAGACGTGGTCGGGTCTAGTCCCAACTAAGAAATAGTCAATACATAGCGGTGATAGTTTGACCACCATCGATCAACCTATAAGAAAACCCCGCATGGATGGATCAGACGAGCGCTGATAGACAAAAAAAAAAAAAAAAAAAAAAAGAAAACGCTGATCCGAACTCCAGTCCAATATCGGAAGACGATCCTCCCCATTTGCCCCAAGACTCTTCTTCCATCATCGAATTGAATTGTCGTCGCATCCGGCAGAGCAGGGCAATGTCCGTGTATATCACTCGTTTGGGTAGGCAAAAGCCAGCCCCACAAGGTTATGCAGTCGACCCCACGGCGGTAGGGGCGACCCCACAGGAGTATGCACATAAGCCCCACAAGATGGTACGTATCAAGGAGTATGGACCGGCCATATTCCGTAAGGAGTACGAAAGCCAAGTTGGATTCCGAAGTTGGAGAAAATGGGACTCGATAAAACTGCGGTCTGCACTTACTGTTTGATGATCATCTTGAGGAGAAGATGGGATCGCCTTCGAGGTATGGGGTAAAATGGTCTCCACTCAAGCTGTAACAGCCAGTTGCTTCATCGTTGCTGATGTTGCTGAGCAATAATGAATAATCTGCTCAGACCAGAATATGTATGTGCTTCGGAGGCCCCTTTTCCCAGGCCCCCATTGACCGATCGGCCGAAACTTTTTGTGCCTCGAAATGGTGTGAACCCGTTCGGGGTTAGTCTAACGTGGTCTTCGATCGATAAACTAGCTGCAAATTGGGCATAGTTGTCGGCATTTAGGATTTATCTCGTATTCAGGCGCCATTCCTGGTCGAGTTTCTGGGCCGCAAAGGCCCACGGCCATCCATTCTCGGCTTCTGTTCGGCGCAACAGATCCAGCAGACAGTTCTGTGCCAAGGGGTCGTGGATCCATGTGCCACCTAGAGATGAGGCTGTTAGCTATCCATTTGTAGCTAGTTGTTCAAAATAGAGCCAAAAAATAGCTAAAAATCCGTGACAAGCTAAGAGGGAAGCGGGCTTCGAGTCGTGCGAAGGAGATTGATAGGAGTCTTACAAGCGCATAGTGCATGACAAGCCATGATGCGGGCAGACGGATCGTCGTCTGTCGAAAGCGCGATTCCAAACAGAATGCCTAGATTTTCCATGACGTCTTCCTATTGAAATGTCAGCAAAATTCCCCTCCAAAAAATGACCAAAAGAAGTGTACCACGCACCTTCATTTTTCTAAACTCCCGATTCGAATCAGGGCCCATGCGCATGGCCCTTAAATCGCGTTGGAGTATCAGGGCTTTGGCCATGCAGACGTGCTGTATCGCAGTGGCTGAGAAATCAATATGTTAACACCGACACACCGACATTCAATCATCTCCTCCGCGGATAAATTGATATGGAGTAATCCATAGGTACATACCATGCCAAGAATTTGTATACCAGACGACAGGAAACGGCCTTCCGCTTCTCGGATCAGCAGGAGAAAAGTGGAGTGGTCGGAAACTGTCCGGCTTTTCTGTTTCCCAAGTGCAGATCTTCCTTTTTAACGCGTCACCGTTAATGGGGTCAATGGCGCTTTCATGGTTCGTGAGATAGCAGAAGTTGATCGTTTCAGCCAATAGCCATATTGCTCTGTGAGTCCAATCACGGTCGGTTTGTGAAGGCCTAACCTCCCATGCATGACGAAGTTTTTCTTCGAATGGACCAAAGGTCAATCGCAAGGGATTCTGGCAAGCGAGAGCGAACTGGATGTCCTGAATCACGAATATCCAGAATGATGATTCAGCGAGCCCACCTGAAATCGCGCAGTCCGCATGAGAGCTAATATACACCGATCCCGCTAGAAGGTGTCGCTGCAGATCATTAGATGGTGTATGAGCTATTCAAATTACCAATAGTTAGCACCATGATCGTCAGAAAGCCCTTGGCCGACACATACAGGAAATTTGTTCAAAAAAGCGCAGAATCACGGTAGAGGCGAGGAGAATATCGATGCTGATCTTGAAGTCTGTATTGTCCAATACCGGAAGAAGAATTCCTATACATCGCTCGTGATATTCATCTGCAGTATTCGGTGGAACGGATTTCGTTGTGTGAGAGAGATGTCGAGCGGATATTGCTAGACATGCATACAGTAAGAGTGGACACGATGGTGCCCGTTCCACAACATCTGCTGCAAAGCGTCTATCTGGATCACACACATCAAGCTGTAGATCATCAATCAGCATTCTATCAACCGTACTGGAGAACAGGAAAAGAGGGTACCCATGCGCCTAGATTCTTGCGAAAATGTCGAAGAAGGAATGCTTCGTTGAAGTTTCCTAGTTGTTGACGGCTGACCAAAATGTCAGAGGGCAAAAGCGAATTTGCTGAACCAGACCGGGATATAGGCAAAGTTCTGGACCAGCTCGGATCCCCCGGGGAAAATGGGCGCGGCAAATGGCTAGGAGCGATGGAAGGTGTCAAGGTAGCCAAGGAGGCTGAAGATCGACTTTCAGACGCTGCTCTCACAATAAATGGTGGCGTCCCTACCGGAACTACATGGTAATCGGCAGCCGTGCGATTTGTCTCATCCTCAAAAGCAACTATTTCGTGTTAACAGCAGTTCTCGGAGTGAGATGTATAGTGCCGCTCGTTTCGAGTATCGATGGAGTTCAATAATAGACATGATAGCTGCAACATACCTTCGGGAGGCATATTCACCCAAATCTGATCGTCAGGAAAAGACAGATCACTCTCTCCGTAACGAGGAGGGCCCTTGGTTCGCAATGATGGGTTCTGACCGTGTCGAAAAGTGACTTCTTCCGCTTTCACGGGGGCAGGAATGCACTTCCGTCCTGATCGCTGACACCGTAGGCACTCGATACCGGTCTTGTCACCTGGAGCGTATGGTTAGGTTTGAACTCGATATGGCCATAAATTCGTAACGATCAAGTGGGCGGGGGAGAGGATGAGGGGCATAGGTTACATTTCAAATGGCGCTGGCGGCAGGTAAGACTAAACTCAATCATCTGTTAGCTGGCCGAGCACAATAATAGTTGGATGATGAAGAAACAAAGAAGATTGGTGGTAGAAATTTGGGGACTGACCATCCCCTCATCACGCCGTCAGTTTTGTTATTGGAGGGCGAGCGTAGCCATGGATAGAAAAGACCTCGATACCAATTAGATTAAGCCAAGGTCGAAATAATGATCGAATAAGCAGCAGACCGCACGAGGAGAGGCGGGGTGTAGGCTTTCACAAATAGCGACAGATATGTAATGATGGTTGAAATCTCCAAGAGACAGATGGTTCACGCGGAGTGGAGAGAGAAGGGGACCATGGGAAATAATAAAGTAATAATAAGCAAGAAAAAAGAAAGCACATCGAGCCACCATCAGAGAAAGTGAAGGATGATCTCTCTCTTGGCGTCGACGCAACGCAATGGTATGAGAGGGTCTCTTTTCCCTCAGCCCCAGAGAAATAAGATCAACCAGCAACCCATGGAACTTGACGGCGATTATCACAATATTTTTAATTGATCACAGCCAACCACGACCTCAAGGTCCCAACAGTTTCAGTTTTCCTTCTCCAACCGAGTCGAATCCTTACCCAAACTTCAAAGCCGAAATCAAGTGGAGTCTTCGATTGCCTATCGCTTTCTCCCCGACGGCGCGCATTCAATTGACACTTCTTCCTCTGATCACTGCCCGAAGCAGAAAATACTCATGAGTTTAAATCACAGGCCATGCACAACGGAGGATTATGTTTCGGGTTAGTGGTTATGTAGTTAGTTAGCATCGGCATCGCTCTTGCGTATGTATTTTGAGCTTTGACGGCTCTATCTTCTCGTTTTGCTACTAAATGCCTCGACGCGCTTAACTGACTTAGGCATGTCCGTTGGGATGGTCTCCATCGTGGACTGATTGGCGCCAAACTCCCACCACATGGAACATGGATTATGGTGGTGCTCACCACTAGACCTGCTACTAAGTGTTAGCTCCTTGAAGATTTGCATTATGGGACGCAGCAAACCATTCCTGGACGTTGGCCCGGCAAATAACTGACTCACTGCCGATGTCAATCAATCAAGCTTAAGATTGGCAACTTGGCGTCGATGCCAGCTTTGGATCTCCATTCATACCACAGCCTAGTATCCTAGGATCCAGATGAGTCCATCGACCGGCCATTTAACCCAAATACGGTAATTGATTTCTGGTGTTGTTTCTTCATGGTGGGCCCAACCCTTGTCCCCACAACTCCGTAAGGTCGATCGCACAGAATCGTCCGAAGCCATCTTCGTAAATTCATTTAGCGATAAAAAAAAGAAGATGAGTTCAAATGAAATAGTTTTTTCACTAGCCCCGACTAAGAGGAGATGACACTGAAACCCTTGTCAATTTCCCTGACGAATATCAAAATACGGCATCCATGGTTCCAGAAGCCTGGCCTGTGGCCGAGCTCCTTAGCTGGGTCCAACGTTCTCTGCAAGCTATGAAGCAGGGTTCTGCGATGCGCACGAGAACTGGAATGGAATGGTTCCTACAGGCTAGCAGATATGGTGTAACGTCTTTCCGAGAACTCAAAAATGTCTCGAAAAGAGCCAAGCATGGATACACCAACAAGAAAGTACAGTCCGAAGGAGACTATGGATCCGAAATGAATGTTCTATTGGAGGTGGCCTAATCCATAGAAGAAATCGTGCTGGCGGTGTGCCGGTTGGTGGTGAGAGCACCCTCAGAAACTCGATTCTTCATTTTGTCGTGGAAAGATATTTCATAGTGTTGATCAATGTTGAGTTTCTGATTTAACCAATAAGGCGAATTTGTGAATAAATAACCTTTTTCTAACCAAGAAAAACGAGCGCCACAAGCGACTTAATGTTTATGTTGATGATCAAAGCGCTTTGAGTTTGGAACCTTAGCTTTGCAAGATGTAACCTTCGATTGACGGCCCACAGCACACACGAGCTTGAAGCTGTTGACTTTTTGCCCCTGGTGTCATATAGCACTGTCATCGACATATTATACCGGATATACATTCTCGTGGTTCAGCTCTTGATATCATAGTATGCGACCGAAATTCACTTGTTTTGACGCACGGGGGTAGACAACAGCTTGCACAGGAAGTTCATTTTATATGTGACGCTCAGCGTTCGTACTCGGGCTGATTAAGGGATTGATAACCGGTACTAGTGTTCAGTGGGTACGGGATCCCTGTTCGCCTCATTTTGCTTGCCTTTTGATCCATGAGTGTCTTTCTCGCCATATTCGACGCAGGATTGCGTGACAATTGCCAGGCATTATGGAAAGGGCAATTGAATCCGACGCATTTGACGGCGTATGTGACTGGAAGGCTGTGAGGCGAATATGAACAACACCCCATTGCTGTTTCTCGCGCTGGGAGAAGCGTTATCCAAGAAAATGTAAAACGCCGACCACTGGACTAGATGCAATGCGCTGCATTGGTGCTTGCTTCGTTGTCGACAGTTGGCGACAAGAATTTATCGACCTTTCTCGACATCGCGGATGTTGACAGTGTGAAAATGCCCAAAAATTACTGTGTGCTGATTTTAGTGGGCTTCATACGTATCAGGAAGAAATGATCTGTCAAAGAATCTCAATCTTTCGCAAAACGTAATGCTCAAGTGGCAGGCACATTTTAGTTCTTAGGTATTTTGCTCTGCAATCTGGAGAGCTGATCAATTAGTATCGAGTAATGGTAAATGGTTGTTCAACAACGATGAGGTTCTAGCCTCTGGATTCCCTCGATCGGAGGGGAATCGGAGAGATACTGGTTTGAATTTCGCTTTAAGAACTCGAGAAGGAGTTTTTGTGCAGGGATATTGCAGCCCAAAGGCCAGGATTTGTATCGAGTCTTAGTCAAGATAGACTGATAAAAAGCGATAAAGAGCGATAAAGAATCCGATAACAGACCCACTCAGCCTTATCGCGAGAATTGATGAGATGGAGATGGAGGAGTTGGAGAAGACGAAGCTGTGGAAGCTGGAAAGACGCGGGGAGAGCTCTGGTCATGTGATGGACTGTTATCTCCGACGTCACAAGGAAGGGACAAGCAGCGGTGGCTGTTTGCTTTAAAACACCCCTCTCATCATGTCGCGATCCATCTCCAAGAAGGCAGTTGGAGATTGATGAGTTTATTCTGCTGTCACACTCATCCACGGGCAGATTGCTTCCATCGCTGTTGACCTATATCGCTCCGAGCTCGAATACAACCAGGTACCTTTCCCTTGCTTACGCTGTACTACTAGCATGTCCCTCCCCCGTGTCTCCTATCTGGAATCATGGCAGCAAAGCCTCGCAGGCTTTCGCCGTCAACAACATCGGGATCAGGATTCAGTGGTCGATTCGGATGACCAAGACTCCGTGAACCAAGACCTCCCCGAGCCGTCATTGTCGTCTTCATTTCGATCAACATTCAGCCACAATTCGTTGAGACACCGACTCAATTTCAATCCATATGCTGGCCCCGGATGGAGCCAGGCATCCGTGGAAGATGCAAATGATGACCTCGTTTCTCTTCTGGGATTTAGTTCGACAGCTCCTAGAGATGGCCAGCAAGACGAAACTGCGCGAGAAGAGCCGCAACCACCACAAGATATTGGGTTTATTGGGCCGGAATTACCTGGGCCAGCGACTACATCAGCTTTCGAGGTTGGTAGCGTGAAACGAATCGGTATGTTCTTTATGTTCTTGAAACAAGACAAGTATCCAATGGCTCCCTAACCTTGGGCCTTATTGCATCTTCGAAGTAGAAACTGATGAGTATGGATATAGCGCAGGTGTTTGTGGCAGTGATATACTGTTTTCTGGCGGCAGGTACCATCTTTGGATTTGCGGCACTTAAACCAGTTTTGGTCAAAGAAGGGGTATACCACAACCTATGTTCAGGAGAGGAGACAGTATGCTACGAACAGGAAATACGGTGGGTAGCTTTTCCCCAATATAATGTATATGTTTCTGACATTTCAGTCTTAACTTAATGTTTACCATCGCTGCCGTCGTGACCAATGTCTCCGCACTTCCTGTTGGAACTATCCTCGACACATATGGCCCTCGCGTATGTGGCATCATTGGAAGCTTTTGCCTTATTATTGGGGCCCTGCTTTTTGGATTCGCTGCTAGCCTTGCCTTTGATGCTTATATCCCCGGTTATCTGTTCCTATCTCTAGGAGGGCCATTCATTTTCATTCCCTCATTCCATCTATCCAACACTTTCCCCACCCGTTCTGGTTTAATCTTGTCCATGTTGACAGGCGCATTTGATGCATCCAGTGCAATCTTCTTGATTTTTCGTCTCATAAACGAGCAAACAAATGGTGCACTGTCAACTAGGAAGTTTTTCGTGCTGTATCTGGCTGTACCGATATTCATCATAGCTGTGCAAATTCTCCTCATGCCAAATACATCATACAAAACCGCAGGAGAACTGGTACAACAGGCGGAGGCGCAAATCATCGCGGAAGCAAACGACAGAATGGATGCAAGTGTCCAAGATCCTAACCAAAGTGAGCGTCAACGCCAGGACCGCCGTGCACGCCGTCAGAGTGTTGTGAGCAAGATCCAGAATCTGCTCGACCAGGGCCATGATGCACCTGCCATAAAACACGTGCACATAGACACAGATCACCCAAACTCTGGAGTCATGGCAGACCCAGAACCTGGACAGGCCGGGCCCAAAGCCCCAAACCCAAAAACATACTCGGCAGGTGGTGTTTGGGGTGCAATGCACGGGTACTCCGCATTGCAACAGATTCGTTCCCCATGGTTCATCTTAATCGCCCTCTTCACTGTTCTCCAAATGCTTCGAATCAACTACTTTGTAGCTTCAATCCGCCAGCAATACGAATATCTGCTCGGCTCCCCCCAACTCGCCCGACAAATCAACGAGTCATTCGACTTCTTCTTACCCCTAGGCGGCCTCATTTCTGTCCCCTTCATCGGAACAATCCTCGATAACAGGAGCACCCCTTTCGTTCTCCTGGTGCTAGTGACAACGGCAACACTAATCGGCATTTTCGGCTGTATCCCCAACAGCGTGGAGGCGGGATACGCTAACATCGCGCTATTCGTCATCTATCGCCCATTCTACTACACAGCTGTATCCGACTACTCCGCAAAGGTCTTTGGCTTCCAGACCTTTGGCAAAGTCTACGGGCTTATCATTTGTCTAGCGGGCATGGGAAACTTTGCCCAGGCGGGCCTCGATGCCCTCACCTTCAAGGCTTTCCACCGTAGTCCCATCCCCGTTAATATCATTCTTACGGGTGCGACGTTTCTCATTGGGAGCACGCTTGTGACTTTCGTTTGGTGGAGAGCACGTAAAATGGCCGCCGCAGGGAATATCAGTCAACCTACTAGGATTGAGGATGGTGGTATACCGACATTCACAGACGACGGCATTGCATCTAGAGACTGGGAACGACAGCCCCTTCTCTCTCGTGATACACGTACCGAGGCATCTTCTTCATATGGAACGGCAACTGCATGAATCATGGTTTATGAATTGATGATATAAGTTAGTTTAGTTAGTACTTATTATTATATATATATGAATTTATATACATCACGAGATAGGGACGTGTGTGTCCTAAATATCTCATGTCTCATTCATTGGGTTCTTCGTGATCGTCGTGATTCATAATCCGGCACCCTCTTCCGTGCTTCCGTTCCGACCCCTATTTTTCCTTCTTTTGATGGGCCCCCTATCTCTTCTGAGCGAATTATGGCGAAAAGAAAATGACGGGTTAAATAAATTTATAGATGGTGGAGCAATAGTCGACAAAAAAAGCAAAAAAGCAACGTTTTAAAGAAGGCTTTTTAGTCTTAGATTCTATTTCGGGCAAAGGATGCTGCTACTTCGCGCCATAGATTTTGACCCGGTAGATCGCAAGCTCTGTCATACCAAAGCATCATCCCGAGGACGGCTCTTAAGTTAACCCAAGAATAGATATGGCTTTGCGCCGCGGCCTGGCCGAGAGCATCGACGAACCAGCTTCGTTCGGATGTATTCTCGGCAGATATACCGCCAAGCGTGAGGACCCAAAGCAGGAGAGGGGGCCATATAGATGGGAAATGGGCGGATTGTAGAGCAGCGCGCATGAGACCGGCTAGTCGAGCCAAGGGAGTGCTCTGGGCAGGAAGCGGGAAGACAACGCCGACGCCGTAAATTAGGGCTGCTAGGCGACAGGCTTCGTAGACGACTTTGTGGGTTTGGTTGATGAAAACACCATTAAGTTGGTCTGCTGCGGGAATGGATGAAAGGGTGTGAATGATGAGGTTGCGCTGGTCACAGAGAAGGGAGAGGTCGATTTTCTTCCCGCAAAGGTATTCCTCGACGATGGTGATGTAGATGTGCATGGAGTGGAGAATCTCGGCCAGCTCAACGGTCAACCCAACTTCTCGTAATCGACCGAAGCCACGCTCGATTTCAATAGGGCTGAATCCTAATAATGTTTGTAAAGTACAGCCTCTTCGATGTTTTTGAAGTGGCATAAACGGAAACATAGGTGGCGAAAGAAGAGTGCTTGCAGTGAATGTGTCAGAGCTATCGCGATAAAGGTCAGTAGGTGCTCAGAATTTATTGAATCGAAGCTGACTTACAAGGAAACAATGTGAGCCAACCCCGGAGTTTCGAGGTACTCCAAGCCCCCTCGTAACATGATGATTTGAATCAAGCCTTGTACATGAACTAGGTTGGCTGTTTGGCTTCCATAGACTTCCAACCACTGTAAACGTCGCAAGGGAGCGGTGAATGGAGGATCTGGAAATTGCCGGTAATCACGCTCCTCAGCTCTGTTGTGCGCGACAGCAATTACGCTGAAAATGACAGCATCGCTCAAAGCACGAGTGGGATCCGCTACTGCCAAGTTAATCAACTTGATTGTTTCCATTTCGACAAAATCCAGGAGTCGTTGCTCGCGAGGCCCGAACGCGCCTGCCGGAATTGTACCGTTGAGCCATTGGACTCGTTGATGGGACAGTGAACCAAGTAGAAATGCCGTAAACAAAGTGGGATCACTTAAGGAAAGAGGAAACCAGTTGGCGTTTGCTATGGGCCCCGATTCATTTTCAGAGCTAGGGGTAAGAGCGGGCCAAAGAACCGATAGACCTGTCCAAGTTAGTGACTATTAATAAAGACCGATAGATATGGGCGATGGACGAACAGTAACTTTCACATGAGTGGATGGCCTCTGGAGGAAGGGACGAGGGGTATGAGTGGAACGGATCGAATACACTCGAGCTAATTCGCTCAACATACTGCAGCGGTGGGTGTGATAGGATATGTCTGGAATCGGACTGCGGTGAGGGATCATCGTGGTCGTAGTGGTGATAGTTCTCGTTGTCCTTATCAGCGGTGTCGAGTGCTGGCCGCGAAACAAGAGCCACGGAGCTGTTCTGTTGCCAATGATCGCAAGACGCAGCTTGCGTGACGGATGAACTCGTGTTCGAACTGCTGCTACTGGGCGACGTTCGCGATGATTTCATCGAAGACGACGAAGGAGACCCTCCCTCTTCGTCCTCCAACACCGTGATCCGGGACGCCGAGTCCTCGGGTTTATCGGGACCGCCAGAATCGTCAGCCCCCGGGGGCGACGAACGGTCCTTGGTCTGATCGGATATCCATTTCCCAACGTGAGCTCGGACCAGGCGCTGTATCTTCAACTTCTCTGATTCCGACGATGGCCGCGCGTTGATGAAATTGACGCCTGCTGTTCGGCCTCCGAGGCCGTTTTTGTTGGGCATTTCCCACCCCAAGCGATCATCACCTAAAGAGAGTATACGCGACGGTTGTGAGGATAGTAGGGGATCTGGGAAACAAGCATCCTGCGCTTTGAACTCGTATCGTATCGCGCGCACAATTTGTTCGAGGTCGGGATTTAAATGAATTCCGTGGCGAATCGAGTTGGCGATGAGGAATGGATTAAGTGTGGGCGACAACCTGATTCCGAACGTGCCAGAGACAAACACAAGGGATATAACAGTAGTGACACAACCTTCTAGGCACCATTGACGCCGTAAGGGGGCGAAAAGGAGGAGAGGCGTGAGAAAAGAGGAGAGGAGAGGAGACGGCGAGGTTCGAAGACCGGCGTCGGCGTGACCCGTGACCCGCGCTGATCATCGATCGGCAATGGGGAGCAGTGGTTCTGTGAAGAAAATGGCGAGTGCTTATAAATCGCGATGCAAGCCTGCTGGGCTTCGAATGTGTCTGAAGCTATTGAGGCTATCTGGATTGCCAGAAAATACCGAAAAGCCGGATGGCAAGACCATGCAGCGGCTTGTGGCTGAGAGACGTCACATCCGGTCTAAGTTTAAATCGTGGAACACACCTTAATTCCCCGAGTCGCCTTGGTTTGTGCGACTCGTTTTCTGCACAGCCCCGGGAAGCTGTGTCTGACAAGCTTCGCTGAAACGTGGAAGAGGTTCTCGAATGACGACAGAATGGCAGCCTTGCTTGGTTGTATTTCCCAATTTTGGGGATGAACCCCTCTTAAAATTTCGTGTGCAACAATCAGATTGAATTTTCTGCTTATCCATGATATCATTTGCAGCCTCTGCAACATATTATGCCATCGATCAGCATCCGTTGGCAGACAGTTTCATCATTTCCGAGGGCTTCTTCAAGACAGACTGCAACGTTCCTCAAACATTCTTGGCCTGATGAACCACCACCTTGTTCCTCTTCATATTGGCGAATAGTGATGATGATTACTGTTCCAACTATTCAACTAACATGGCTCATTTAATAACATAGCCCTGCAATCTACAAGACTACCAACGAACCAGTCAGTATACAAATAAGACCAACATGCAAAGAACTCCACATACAGACAAACCCGCAGGATGACCGTCAACACCAGTTTGATCATCCTCATCAAAAAAGAAAATATGCCAAGCGAACTGTCATGATCCTATTTTGCTGATCATTCCGTTGCTAATATTGGAAGTGACTGACACTAACTCGCATTGTTCCATTTCCCCGTAGTATCTCCGCTGGTCCTTGCATACAGATTAGCATCAAAGCAAAGGCTCTTCACGACGGAGTGCAGGGAGTACGGGCAGTGCTATGTATTTGCAGCAGTCCAGGCTGTGTAACTATGTGTCCGAGAAAAGAAACTGGTATGCGCACTTCTCTACTAAGGGGTTTGGTCTTCTTGTTCACCGGCATGCTGATGTCGAATGCTGCACTGCATGACTACATGATAACAGTCGAACTTGGCCACTTGATGTAGGATAGAGGCTTAGCCGCATACGATAACGGTTCTTGCAAGGGAGAGTAGAATGGAGTGTGGAGTACAGAGTAAATATATATTTATTGAGTATGTGTATATTAAGAGATGCAAGGGTATTAACATGACTAGTCAAGCTCGATCAGGCTGTACCTCCCACCCTCTGCGTACTCATCCAACGCCTTTTCCACCACAGACATGTATCCGAGCACCTTCTCCTCCTGCCACCGTCTGCCAACAACTTGAACAGCAGTGGGAAGACCCGCCATCTTCGATGCATCATAGTGCATCCAAGCGCCACGGGCAAGAGCGTGGTTGTAACCCAATTGCTTCAAGACAGTCTTGTAGGGTGCCACGAGAGCATCCTTGACGGCGTCTACGTGCGAAACAGGCAAAACACCCGCCGAGTAATCGAGCAGATTCCACAGGAATGTGTATCCACAAGAAGAAACGGCATCATGCATCGCCTTGTGAGGTAGAGCAGGCGTAGCGTTGGCAGGACACAAGATGAAATCGTACTGCTGGGACTCTGAGTCCCACCATTCGTGCCAGGTTGCGCGGAACGACTCGCGCTTGGCTACCAGCTTCCATTGATCGGCGCTGGACTTGTGGCTGAGATCACGGATCAAAGATGCCCATTTGTAGTCGCGTTTGATGTACCGGACGTAGAGGTAGTATAGGTATCGAATGGGGCGGGAGAGGTTGGTAATGCGGGTAAGTTGGTCGGCACCAGGGTCGGAAGGCTCGAAGCTGTAGCGGTGGGAGTTGATGGTGATGCAACCGTCGGAATTGAGGAGCTGGGATGCCAAATGAAGACCGGTGAATGGGTCGGCGGTTTCTGGGGGAGTGATTTCAGACACGGTATGTCCGGCTGCGGTGAGGGCAGCGACTGTGGTGGAAACGGCGCGCTCAATGGCAGGTGTGGGTGGAATGACTCCTAGCTTGTGTTAGCGGATATGCAAGAGATAGAAAGTTATTTAAGGTGAAATACCATCACTCGACATCAGGCCAATTCGCAGCTTACTGGACACGGCTTCCTGTTCATCGTCCTCCCTCCATGAAATTGGGTGGACGGTATAATCATACTTCCACGGCTGCATGCCAACAATGGCCTTGGTGAAGTATGTAAGATCATTGAGTGTACGAGCCATAGGACTGAAAACACTTGCAACACCCTCCTGCCCAGCCATACTGGTACTAACTCCCACCTTGGGCCAGCGACCAGTGCTGCAACGCAACGAGTAGATACCACTCCATGCGGCAGGAACGCGGACGGAGCCTGCCACATCAGAGCCAATGCCAATACGACCACCCAGAGCCAGCAAAGCAGCCTCACCACCAGTCGAACCACCAGGGGAGTACTGAGGGACGTGAGGATTGAGACAGTGGCCCCAAAGAGCACTGGCTGATTCGAACGACAACAAGGTAACCGGCAATGCAGTCTTCGCGTACGGCACAGCACCTAGACGGGGTTAGACCATGACTAAGATCGTGTAACGTAGAACTAACCCGCATCCTTCAATAACCTCACCATAGGACCATCCTCTTTAGCAGGCTTCCCCGCAAAGCTCGTATATCCAAGAGTCGTATCAAACCCCTTGACGAGGGCCGAATCCTTCAAAGAAACCGGGATACCAGCAAGCGGGCCCTTGAGATTGACCTCCGACTGAGCCCATTTCTCCGCCTCGGGCAGAAGAAGCTCTGTTACACAGTTTGTTTTCTCGTGAGCTTTGACCGCTACTTTTCCGTAGGTGTGAAGCACATCAGTAGCAGAGAGAGCGCTGTCCTGGACATCTTGCACCAGGAGCTCAATGGGCTTGTTGATGACACTCTTATCGAACGCTGTAAAGGCCGAATGGTAAACCGGAGGCAGGGAGGCGAAGCGATAAGCCCGTTCCTTTCTCTTCGAGTCTCTGTATGAGTTAGCTGCTGTTCGACAAGAGTACCACAATGCAATGAGCATACCTGACTCGACGATATGTGAAGTAATCAAAAGGGGGAAACATGATGGAAGTGGAGCTCCAGATGAACTGTCGACGGAGAGAAAGAAAGAAAAAAGCAATCAAGGGATGGACGAGAAGCTCCGTTTACATACTGTCTGCGAGTGCGGGGAAAGGCGTGGAGAAGCGATAAGCCGCTGATAAGCGGCAGCCACAACTCAGCACAAACTACGCACTGCTGCTATTCTATCTATATAGCTATTTCCAGGAAGAGATATTTCATAAATACACATAATTACCCTCTAACTTTACATATTAGCACCCAAACCCTGCATATAAAGCTTTCATGACAGCAAAATCAACAGTCAACAGCAGCTCACGTGACCGATAAGACAGTGCCGACTGCCGAGACTATACCCCATCTGGGAGGTACAGGCGAACACGGTGAGATAGGATGTGATATAGGATGGATTGAGATAGGATGATGATATCGTACGAGCTTGCAATTAGCCGAGCTATATTTGATATCATGGGCGGGATGTGAAAAAAACAATAAATGTGTCATCTGGCGGTAGTTTTGCTGTTACAGGCAAAGTGCATTTACATGCCTATCCAGCTAATTGCATATACCAATCATGAACTGCTCATAATTAGCTATGATTTTATCCTGCAGAATATCTACATTAGTTTTGTTGATGATTATTTATCTCAATGTTCTGGAACAAACCTCGCCGTGGTCGTATAAACTATGCTGTTTCCATATTATACCCCCAAGAGGGACCATTGAGAAGCTTATATCATGTCTTAATATTCACGAATTTTGGCTAATACACAAAGATCTAAACACTTCATTCAGTCCACCCTCAACCGGATCAAGGATATCCAGCCCAATATCCTCTATCCTCTGTTGTATAACCTCATCAACAGCCTCACCCTTCTTTTCTAAAATGGTATTGATGACTAAAGCTGCCAAACCGGCATCCCAGAGACCATCTCGACTTGGAAGATGCGGATGCTGCAAAAGCCAAAGTGCAGTCTTCAATATTTCTTGACTTGTCGTCTTTAGACAGACAAAGAATAGTGCAGAGATGAGCTGGGTAGATAGGGTGAATTTTCTTCCTGAAGTGGCATCGGAGTTGGAGGAGAGAAGCATTGATATATCTTCTAGGGCAGCGCGCATGTTGGTATTGAGGGTCGGTTTGTGGACTGTCGTCGCAGGTGGGAATATATTTGGTAATGGGATATTCTCTAGTAGCACGCTGTGAAATACTAGTGCTTGAATACGTAAGATATAGAGGTGTTTGGTAGTATCGGCGTCCCCCTCAAAGATATCATTGAGTGTCGCTATGAACCGTTCAAATTGCTCCTCGAGAATGAGTCGCTCGTGTAGTATATCCTGAGGCAAGTCTTCTAAGGACTTATGCTTATTATCAACATGAGCTATCAGATGGTGCATCATCCAATTCTGGAGCTTGGTCAAGATGGCTTCAGCGTGTGATGAGTTGATGAAGACTTCAGGTACAACAGGAATAATGCCTGATTTTTCAATGGACGACACTAGCAGTAATCTCGGAGCTCGAGTATCATCCAAAATACTTGCCTGGATATCCAGACGAGAAAAGACATCTGCCAAGCAAGTGAATATTCCATCGGAGGTGAAACGAGGCCAATCTGCCCGACATCGCTGGAGGAGAATGAGACCCTGATCTAGATGCCATATTGCCTGTTGCGTGTTTGCAACGAGAGTCTCCAGGACATAGAAAATAAGACTGCATATCAGAGCGACCTCTATTGACGCATCAGGAGAGGCGAGATGGACGCCCAACTGTCGATGACACTTGGCGATGAGGTGGATGTGCTTTGGTGATGGGGAACTGGGAGATGCACCCAACAGATGATCTTGGTACAGCGCACTCAGAGTCACCAGTGCATTGCGGATTACCGGATAATGATGGCTTCGCTGCAGAATCAACGAGGTCCACAGCGTTGAATCTGAGTAACTGGCCAGGCTTTCCGCTGCTTGACAGCAGTAGAAGTGCAGTCGTTGTCGATCGGCCTGGCTTCCGGGGATTCTGAATGGTAGGTTATATACAGTGACGGTTTTGGAAGGTCTGCTCTGGTGATGGCCTTTGGATGGAAGATATCCCTCACACGTGCGATCAGCGCGAAGGCATCGCAGGCATTCAGGCATCTGCTCATCGCATTTCACCCGACGTCGTCTGCTGTTTGTTAGTTTTGCAGGAGAAACATGGATGCCTCATACTTGCAGGTGATACAGCCTGATCGCACCTTGGGCATGCTCCTTCTAGGCGGCATATTGCAAACTGTTATTTTTGCAATGGGGCTATTTTGGAATGTGAGGTTGTGTCAGTCGTTGGGGCCAGAGTCAGCACTAAAATATACGAGATCCACGCTATTCCCATTGTGTCAGTCTGTATTAGGACAGTTGATGTGATTGGCTGTTTATTCTTGTTTATTCTAGATGGATTAAGCTTTATTCTTCATCTGTGACGCTTCAATGTTTTCATTCTAGGCTGCTGAATATCCATATCAATATAAAAGGCACCTCGATTGAGCAGACTGTATACCATCATCATCACCACCTTCTTCCACCATGCATCTCTTACGACTTGTTTCCGTCTACAGCCAGCTTCTGCTGTGCTCTGCCACCACTCTACCCCTAATCCGCCGGCCCTATAATGGAACAACATCTCCTATGATCTCAACAGAATTTGGCACCGTCTTCGACGTCGAAGTGACTGTAGGCAACCAGTCCTTCCAACTGCTAGTCGACACCGGAAGCAGCGATACCTACGTGATGAAAACTGGCTTCCAATGCATCAATGCCACCACCAGCCTAGAAATCCCCGAAGCCGACTGTCTCTACTCCCCCAAGACATACAATATCTCCGACACCTATCGCGAGATTCCAGATCAGATATTCGGGATCGAATATGGCGCAGGCATCGCTAGCGGTGTTATGGCATATGAGGATGTTACTTTGGGAGGCATCACCGTCAAGAACCAGAAGGTCGGCATTGCAGATCGATCGAATCCCATGGGTGACGGCGTCAACAGTGGTCTTTTGGGCCTGGGGTATCCAGCGCTGACTTCGGCGCATCCCAGTAACACGTCCAACAGTTCGTACTGGTACGATCGCATCGTCTATAACCCACTGTTCACGAATATGTATGAAGAAGGTCTCGTCGCCCCATACTTCAGTCTTGCATTGGCCCGGACAGAACAGAATTCATCCACCGGCTTCGGGGGCTATCTATCACTGGGCACCCTACCACCAATCCCTCACTCTGATTTCTCGATCGTCCCAGTTGAGATCCTCGACAACATCCCCCTCAACTACACCTCAGGCAAACGAGTACGATCCTACTGGGCTCTGACCGTCTCCGGCGCCACCTACGGCTCCTCCACCAACTCAACCCCCTTTCAAGCCTTTGTCGATTCGGGAAACTACATATCCTACCTGCCATCCGCGATAGTCGACCCTGTCAACGCCCTATTCGAGCCTCCAGCAAGATACGATGCCTCTCTGGGCGTATACGTAGTCGACTGCGCCGCCAAAGCGCCCTCGTTTGGTCTACAAATCGGGAACCAGACCTTCTTTCACAATGGCGCCGATATGATCTACCAGACCGGCGAGGGTGTTTGTATCTCGAGTCTGGCAGCTTCAGAAAATGTAGGGATTGAAGGGTTGACGCTGAATATCATCGGAGTGCCGTTTTTGAAGAATGTCGTGGCGGTTTTTGATTTTGGGTGGAATGAGATGAGATTTGCGAAGCTGAAGTAACTTATCATTCAGATAGAATATTTCGATCTGTTTATTATTAGATTGCATGAACAGCAGAGGTTCGTCTGCTTTTATACCAGCGTCAGTCCATCGGATTCCTATTCTCTTTTGGGTTAGTCTGATCAACGGGAGCGTATCCGATTTCTATTTTAGGAAGGGCGATGAGCAGACATCCAGAAACGATGATAATATTCCATGATTTCTAGTGCATCTTGAATCGAATTGATGATTTTTATTTCTCATAGATGTTCACCGCTGATTGCATTACCTGATTTGACGAATCTATCCACAAGGGATAATGTCAAAAGTCATCGGGAAACCCACCGGGTACGAAGCCGAGGGAATCACACTCCCAACTCATACTTAAATTCATTTCCATAACTTGATAGAAACAAGTGGGATTAGTCAAAAAGTGAGGCACAGTTAGTGAGGCACATTCAGTGTGGGCACGTTTAAATTATTTTTGATTATTGAATGATTGCTTCCCCTCACCCCTCACCACGCCGTGCGTCCTTTTGAATCCTTGGCTGTTTGCTGCGGATATTTACGCAACTCGAGTGACGGCTTCTCCAATTCATTTTCGTCTTCGTCAATTGACATTCTGATCATTATTCTCATTTCATATTTGGAAGATAGTAGGTATAGGCGATATCAAAATGAGCACTACTGGAAAGGTGAGTTTTATATGAATATCTCCATAATTGACAACGGCTAATGAAATAATAGACAATCACCTGCAAGGTAGAATCAGAATCCCCCAAGGTCCTTCAGAAACTGAATATTAGTAGGCTGCTGTCGCCTGGGCTGCTGGCCAACCCCTCTCCATCGAGAGCATCGAGGTCGCACCGCCAAAAGCCCACGAAGTGCGGATCAAAGTCTTGCACACTGGTGTTTGTCATACGGGTTAGTTAAACTGTGCTATCTGTTGAGGTTGATCGCTAATTATCCAGATGCATACACTTTATCCGGCAAAGACCCTGAAGGTGCCTTTCCTGTCGTTCTTGGTCATGAGGGTGCCGGTGTTGTCGAGTCGATTGGAGAGGGTGTGACGAATGTCGCTGTTGGTGATTATGTTGTTGCACTATAGTATGTTATCCATCTTCACTGCCATGGATATGTCTGACTCCATAGTACTCCTGAATGCGGTACATGCAAGTTCTGCAAATCCAACAAGACGAACCTGTGTGGAAGGATCCGCGCCACACAGGGCCAGGGCGTGATGCCTGATGGTACATCGCGCTTCAAAGCCCGAGGAAAGGATCTACTCCACTTCATGGGCTGTTCGACCTTTTCGCAGTACACTGTTGTCGCGGATATCTCCGTGGTGGCTGTGACCAAGGCATGCCCGACTGATCGATCCTGTCTGCTAGGCTGCGGCATCACGACCGGCTACGGCGCAGCGACAGTAACAGCCAAGATCGAAGAAGGATCCAACGTTGCCATCTTTGGTGCAGGCTGTGTTGGTCTATCCATTGTCCAAGGCGCAGTGAAAAACAAAGCGGGAAAGATTATCGTAATCGACATCAACGACGACAAGGAGGCATGGGCGTACAAATTCGGCGCGACGCATTTCATCAACCCGACCAAGCTTAGTAGCCGGAAGAGTATCCAGGACCATCTGATTGACATGACCGACGGCGGATGTGACTATACATTCGACTGCACGGGCAATGTGACGGTGATGCGAGTAGCCCTGGAAGCATGCCACAAAGGATGGGGAGAGAGTATCGTCATCGGCGTTGCTGCAGCCGGCCAGGAAATCCAAACCAGACGTAAGTTTTCCCCCTCCTCATGTGGGAAGAAATGTACTGATGAAGATAGCATTTCAACTTGTCACCGGACGGGTGTGGAGAGGCTGTGCGTTTGGAGGTGTCAAGGGTCGATCTCAACTTCCCGGGCTTGTCGATGATTATCTCAAGGGCGATTTGAAGGTGGACGAGTTCATCACTCATCGGGAAAGTCTAGATAATATCAACCGGGCGTTTGATCAGATGAAGCGGGGTGACTGTATTCGGTGCGTTGTTGATACAGCATAAACTATGAAGATCTGGGTTTAATCACGCAATATACATTTATTTTCCATTCATAGAAACTCTTTTACCTTTTCTAATAGTATTCTCTAGTATTCCTATCTAATCTGCAGGTTCCTGGAAAACATTACCGCTTCGGGACCGGCCCCGCAGTTATCAAACAGACCGGGATGTTTCCCGACATGGAATCAACAATGGCACAATCATTCTAGAATCAGCCTTGGAGATGACCCCTCATGCGGAGATTTCTTATACTTATATATCTCGTTCATTCATCATCACCATCATCATCAATCATCAATCAATTCTCTCGCTCTGTCTGTCTGTCTATCTTTCATACATCTCAATCAATCGACTATCAAAATGCCCTCCATTCACCCCTCCATCGACAATGGCCTCAAGAAAGGCATCCCCAACTTCTCCGGCGGCTCCCTCCACTGTCACTGCCCCTCCGACAAAGTAACCGTCACGCTATCCAGCAACGTCGCCCACAACCACGCCTGCGGATGCTCCAAATGCTGGAAACCCAAGGGCTCGCTCTTCTCCCTCGTCGGCGTCGTGCCCCGCGACAACCTCTCCGTAACCGCCAACGGTAACAAGCTCTTCATCATCGACGAGAACGCCGCTATCCAGCGCCACGCCTGCAAGGGGTGCGGGGTGCACATGTTCGGGCGCATCGAAAAGGAACACCCCTTCAAGGGATTGGACTTTGTGCATGTTGAGCTTTCCGATGAAAGCGGCTGGCAGGAGCCGCAGTTTGCCGGGTTTGTTTCGTCGATTATTGAGCAGGGTTTCGAGCCCAGTGGGATGGGCGAGGTGAGGGGGAAGTTTCAGAGTGTTGGGTTGGAGACGTATGATGCGCTTTCGCCGGCGCTGATGGATTTGATTGCTACTTTTACCGCGCAGAAGGCGGGCGTGAGGTTTGCGAATTTGTGAGCGCTTTAATGGGGATGTATTATAGATGAGATTATGATGTGATGAACAGGTAGATTGGTGGTGTGGTTATAGTGAGGTCGGTGTTTAGGTACTCCAGAGAGTATGATCTACCATCATATCGAATGAAAATAGAAAATATTTTCCGATAAGACTACGTGCACAGGAACAAGAGAATATAGCAAAATCCGCCCTCGATCACTTCTACAGAATAGACACCTGACGATAGATATAACTCCACTTAATCAAAAACCCCCAGCAACCCACCCCCCACCACACTAACAACAGGCGCATAACCCCAATGATTCCACTCCCCACCCCCATTCCTCCAACACACAAACCCATCCACATACGCCACACCACTAATCGTCAGCAACATCCATCCTAGCGCTCTCCTATCCCCATAATAAGCAGTGATATAAGCAGCCAAACCCATAAACACATCGCGGGCCCCGTAGATGATCAACATGTTGTCGATTAGCGTCTTCTCGGCGAGGGTGGTGGGGTAGTCGAATTCGAAGAAGGAGAGGGCGGAAGATGGGCGGAGGATGGCGTTTATTCCGAAGGCGATAAAGATCGTGCCGATTATTGTGCCTGCTAGGCGGAGGGATGGAGATTGGGAGAGTGTTGTGGGCATTTTGATGGATGGGCAAACAACTGTAGGTTTTGTCAGCAATCTGCACTAGTGAGGGGCAGTAGATAGTAATATACCTGGATGAGGTAAATGGCAAGGATTGGAAGAAAAGGAAAACAGAGAAGATAGGAAGAAGGGAGCAGATAAATAGACGCAAGGGCAAGACAGCTCAAGGCTGTGAATCTAGAACAGAAATCAGGCTTGGCAAATGGGATCCAAATCCATGTACTAAGAAACAAAGAATTGCCCAACAAAATATGAATTAGCCGTGGAAAAGATGATGTGCAGAGATCGGGTTTCTACTAGTAATTCTGGCTCCACCAGAAACAGGCAGCAGTCAGGCAACAATCCAACAGCATAACTACCTCAAATGACTAACATGAAACTATTCCCAAGTATACAATAATCTACGCAAGGGCAGCTCAAATAGTTAACAACCTGGACTTTTTTGTATTGATATGCTTGTATCCATTCAAACCACTTCTCTTGCAAAATAAAACTTATTCATCCGGTAAAGATACCCTTAATAGCGCTACATGGGAGTCATTATAATAGCACCAGCTCTAAGAGGTCCATATGAAGAGCTCCCACTATATTTCGAAACCATATTGTTTCTTTAAGGTTTCAAAGAACTCATTATATTTCCGAGAGCTCCTGATGGCTTTGCTGCAAACCCTGCATATATTGTGTTCTTTCCATTAGCATCACATGATCTTTTATATCCATACATCTTCAGAAGTCTGCATATGCGAGTCTTTGCGACCTAATCTACGAAAGATACTAGTAATTTAACATAGAAATACGCGTACATCATACATATTATAAAAGTGAAGTGGCATTCAAGAGAATATGATATCAGACACATAACCTGTTGTTGGCATTCTGTGTAACCGCAACATACAGCATTCCACTGCATATTCCTACCAACTCAAGTACTGCATAGATCGCGTCATAATCTAGGGATTTGCTTCTATTCTAGATTAAAACTAATTAAAGGTTATTGAGTTTCTTTAGTAATTCTAGGATGTCTAGAGTGATCGGCCTTATCAGATAGACCCCGCGATAACCAACCCCTTAGTTAACCAGCTCATAATATAATAGCTTTTAAAATATGTACGTAATTATCTATAATTTGGAATGACTCATTAGTACTACTACCCAGCAATCCTGGATGGAACAGATGCATATGCACGCTAATACATGCCACCCCATTGGTCCAGAATACCGAGTAACAACCCAAAGCATGTACTTGATACCCTATATAACAAAGGAACGATCCCCATCATCCAGTTCCTCCAAGTTGAATCATACCAACCCAGGAAAAATGTATCTCAACGCCTCGCACGCAGAAACCCACCTCCCAACCCTCCGCCAGTTCATCAAAGACAACGCCCTGGGAACCATCACCACCGGTATCCAGTCATCATCCTACCCCTTCCTCCAATCAAGCCACATTCCATGGATCATCGACGTAGCGGATGACACGAGCGAAACCGAGCTCGGCACTTTACGCGGCCACATCGCGCGCCAAAACCCACAGGCGAAATCGATGATCGAATCGGCCAACTCTATCCGTCCCGAAGGGTCGTCGGGGGCCATCCAGCTCAAGGATGAGGTGTTGGTGCTTTTCACGGGCCCCGTGCATCACTACGTCACACCGAAGTGGTATACCGAGACGAAACCGGCTACGGGGAAGGTTGTCCCCACGTGGAACTACTCTGCCGTGCAGGCGTACGGAAAAGTGACGGTTTACGTTGATACGAATGCGGCTGAGTCGACGGAGTTCTTGTCGAGCCAGATTGATGCGTTGTCGAGACATGCGGAGACGTCGATTATGGGGTATACTGGTGGGGAGAAGTTGAATCCGTGGGAGGTGGCGGATGCACCGGACAGGTATATTGCTCTGTTGCAGAAGGCGATCATGGGGATCAAGGTTGATATCACCCGGCTCGAGGGCAAGTTCAAGATGAGCCAGGAAATGAACAAGGGAGATCGCGAGGGTGTTATTGAGGGTTTTGGCAACCTAGGAACAGAGGTTGGCAAGGAAATGTCTGAGAGTGTGAGGGCGAGACACGAAGCCAAATCGTGAGACTTGAAAGTTATAGTGAATTAATTAGATTGCCTCTTTGATAAACCAAAAAAGACCTTGACATGAACGATATTACAGTAAACCGCCAACGCCAAACCTTAAAAAATCAACCATAGGGTATTAATATTTCCTAAAACCCAACAAAACGCCAAAGGAGACTTGCTCTTGACTAGCTGTCACCCCGATCGATGTCCATAAGATATGTAGTACTCATTGTCGATACGAATCGATACGAATAGACACAGAGCTGAATGAAAAAGCATCGTTATCACGAAACCCTATCCTGTAGCCAATTATGCTCTTTAAGCCACCAAATGACAATCACCACCCCCGCCACGAAAATAGCGACAAAAAAAAAGATCAGAAAGCCGCAGAGGATGCTCCGTTGTCGCTTTTTGCGTTGATTTTGAATCCAATGGTCTCTATTCCACTGTTAGCATCCATCTCAACCCATGCGCGGGTTCAAGATAACGTAGCCCACATACGAGAAGAGGTTGTTGGGATTAGCCTCCTTGTCGTCTGATGGGTTTTTTGATGCCGCGTCGAGGTGGACGGCCAGGGAGAACCGGCGCCAGAAGGCCGGGTCTCGAATTGTTGCCATTCCCCCTATTTACTGGTTGGGCATGAAGGTCTGTTCACTGTGGTCTGATATGGAATGATTGTATTATAGGTCGGATGGATGGTGTGATATCCGGTATTCGAAGGAGCGAATGGATAGACACGGTAGAACGAATGAGTGACTCAACGCGAAGCAGCCGTACACGAGCGAGTGAAGTGCACGTCTGGATGAAACGAATGTAGATGCTACCTAGTAGCAGAAAGGCATATAGAAGGAGTGACGATGTTAAACAATGATAGAACGAGCGGCGATGAGAATTTGTCGACTGAATTGGCTTGCCGAAAAAGCCTTGAGAGAACGAAAGAAAGACGAGAAAACGAAGGGAATCAAGTCAGAAAAGGAACAGCCAGAAAAGACAGAAATACACATTCATCGCTCCAAACCAGGTGCGAATTCCAGCAACGGCCCTGGGAATGACAGGATAGCACCGGAATCTAGGTCGGCCAGTCAGAGTGCGCGCGGTGGGTTCCTGCAGCCAATAGCGTTACAGGGCGTCTCTCAGACATGCGGCATGGGCCAATCAGGGGCTGGATTGGTGGTATCCCGCCCCACATGAAGGTAGGTAGGACGTGTTTGGGAACAGAAAAGGAAGGCAGGGTTAAGAAATAATCAGTCGATTTCAAAGTAAGATGAACAAATGGTTGTGTAACCTGGATAGAGTGACAGGAAAGTGACAGGAAAAGAGTGACACAAGGGTAAGACAGGAATGGATAGTTTATTATGAGGATAGATTGAGTTCACAATCGAAGCGATCGAGATGTCTGTCGATATGCTATTTTGGTGATAGATTTTCAGGGCGATATGTTAATAAGTAGATCTATGTTAATAGAGTAGAGGGACAGTACTACAGTGAAACCTCGAACTCTGGGTCTGGGAACCGTTCCATGGTTGGGAAATGTCAATTTATAAATTGCGCTATCCAGATCTTGGTTGTTGTTTATTTCTAGTTTAATTGAAGATTGCCTAACAGCATAAGCAGGAATGTTTGTTCTTCTACAATAAGTGTTTGCTATGACAACATAAGCTCGCATCTGGGAATAGCTACGCGGATGCATAATATGTAACCACCCAACCACGTTTAAACAACCCACGTATAGTACTACCAGTGACTACTATGTATTTATTTACATCTAACCAGTAGAATATTATTTATATATTTATCAAATTCATTTTTATAGCCAAACTCCTACAGATAGTATCCTGTTGTCTGACGAGATCACATGCGGGGCAGTCAGGTGCTCACCTCATCCATCCTCTGACCTCTTATCATCATCTCCCAAAACAACCTCCTGCATACGCGCATGCAGCGCCATCATCTGCGTTGGCCCAATTCTCCGATCGTCGTCGGATTGACTTGTCCTCTTGACAGCGAATAATCCAACTTATGGCGCCTCTTGGGCTCCCCCGCAGTGGAGCCACGGTGATGTGTGCCTGAAGGCTGACCGCCCCTCCTGCTTCTGCCTTCAACTTGCTCCCTCCAGGTACCTCTCCCACGATATCCATATTCCTTCACCTTCTTGCTTTTGCTGCTCTTCGCGCTGCGCTTGCATTGATGTGAGCGTCGATTTGCTGCATTCAATGCGCCCCAGCATCCCGCCGTGGCTCCAATCTTGCCCGGCCATGTCCAACTATAGTGCGAACTATTGGGGAAGGCTGATCAATCCTGATAAAAGCCCAGCTCCACTACTCGAACAGCTGTGCCTGGAGATTGCTCGTTTGATGGTGAGTGAGCGGTGTGCAACAGTGGAGGGCCAGTTGTTAACGCTAGTGTCTTCCCCAGATCTCCTTTGACGGCTGTGGAACGATCGATCTTACTCCAGAACGACTCGCGACTTTCTACAAAAAGGTCGGCGGCAACTATGACACCTTATTCCTCGAGACCAAGCCCGGTGCGCTTTCGTTTATATATCAATCCCTAGGCTGTTTTCACAGTCTACAGCCTTCTACCAATGCTTTTGAACCGCCCTCTATCCCGGCACTCCTACCCAGCGGTTTTGTCCGATGGCAGACAATACAGCTGCTGATGGATCCGGACGAGCACTGCCAATATCTTCAAAATGCGGTTGAATTGTGGAATATCGAGAGCCCCATCGGGGGTTATTTCCCAAAGATGATCCCGAGAGACGCTTTCCCCTCGGAGCCAGACCCAGAAATGGTAGAATGGCATGAGGGCGTCAGTCGGAGACTGGAATATGACTACTGGAAAAGAAACACTCCACGCTCTTCTCCACCAAACCCCCGAACATTCCCCAGCCAGTTCAGTCCAACAGACCCAACGACTGAAGAAGAACTCCCCCGGAGCCGTCCTCGGGCAGTACCTCGCCATCGACATGCCGAGCCTACTGATATGCCACGGCCCCGATTTCAACGACAAAAGAGTGCCGAGTACCCGGCTACACGACGTCCAACATCGGCATTCTTCCCGCAACCCGACGAATTGAAGACAGCCTTTGCATCCCCGCGAGCGCCGTCACCCCCTACGTCGCCGCCAGAACGCCACCCCGCATCACCAGGCCGAGTTCGGGCCTCGAGCTTTGCCCACACAAGCCCAGGAGGAAGCTCTGGCCATTATGCGTCCGATGCATCGTCTGAAGAGTCAGCATCGACGGGCCATGGTTCTTCTCCCACGCAAAAACGATACGGTCGGCGTCGCAATTTGACACCACCTAGAAAGTCTCATGCTCGCCGCCATTCGCATGAAGCGTATGCCCGAAAGGCCGAGAGAGAAATGTCTCCGGAACCATACAGGCGTCATGGAAATCGAGATTCATACTCGTCAAGCTCAGGAGGAAGATGGTACGAATCGGATGGTGGCCGAAGACCGCAACCATCTCGGGGATACAACGATGAAGTACCTCCTCCCGGACCATCGGGTATGAGATTCCGAGAATATGTCTTCGATCCCACGACAGTTCCACCTAGCCCTGATACTCCGGTATACCCTCAGGTTCATGCTCGGTACATTAACCCCGTCAACGGGACATACATGGGTCATGCCCGTCCACTTGACCCACTCGTGGCAGAAGATGCACGACGAGCTAGCTACAGTGGAATGGCAGGTTCCAGCCGGAAGGCAGGCAGCAGTACTGAGAGAGCACGGCAGCCAAGTATGACAGGGAGCAGCTCTCGAGGACATAGATATGTGCATCCTGCGTCGGTTTCTGGGAAGCGATGTGTACCAGTAACCGTGGCCGACATGGAATATCCTTCATCTGGCAGAAGATCTGCCATGTATGATCGATGATCAATGGTCAATTGGCCTCATGCATTCATGTTATGGGGGTTTTGTGTTAGGATACCACTCAAGGTGAATGTTTACCTACTGCTAATCAGGTCATAGGCCACCAGTAACATACAAGACTGCACGAATTTTCAGCACCAACCAACTATGTTTGATTTTCCGGAGCACTAAGTTGGCAGATTGATTTCCATTTTCCATTATGATTTTTTCCCGGATGATGTTTGGCGTTGAGAGGTTTTTGTAATATGTTCGGGCTTATCTATCTCGACTCGACCAACAGACGCAATGCACAAATATATGATATGACGACAGTTATCCGTCACCAGTGACATCGGTGTTTTTCGGGGGTATTCGTTTTTTTGCGGCGCGATTTGAAATCTGATTATCTTGTAACGATTCACGATTGACGACGGCTAGATTAGATTTGGAATACAATCTCTTTTATATAAGTGGACTTCCATCCCTCCGTACAGAGTAAAACAGGAAAATTGTCCTCGCCGACCGTGGATTGCTTATCGCACGTGCGGTCATATGATCCACACTATACCCGTTACAGAAAGACATTTCGAGGAATTGACCCGCTTCGATCATCGGTAAACCGTTATTCGTGGAGTTGCTTTCCGATTCAACAATTGACGTAATTGAAGCAGGAAAGCAGGGCATGCCAGTCCAGCTGCCCCTCCAAAATGTCGCGAAATGCGAGCGGGCATCCGGACTTCTTACAGAATCTGTTCCATACATTGAACCCAGTCTTGACCAGGAATTGTGGATGAGAAGTCCGTCTCGGGAGGAAGCTGCCCTTAAGGCTCGCCATTCGCCAGATACCCAGATCCGATTTCAAGGAAGGGACAATTGAAAACGGACGAAAGCTGTCAATTCTTGGATTCTTGTGTGAGTCCGTCTTCGATTATGTCGCTTCCAACGTTACGTCCGATGCCTGTTCAGAGACAGGTCAGTTTTAGTACAACACAGGAACGGGAGTATTTCAAGTCAGTATACCATTTCTATATCTACTATTCAGCTTTAGGTATCAATTTGATTGAACTTCCAACCGGATTGATCCAGTGATAAGACTGAACTGACCTTACCAACTTCTCTTCAGGTATCTACCATCATATTGTCTGCGTACCCCCTTCAGCCAGCAAGCCCAGCGCGAATGTCACATTGCACGATCCTGCCCCGATACGGCTCTTACAGCATTTGCCCAGCTTGGAGCACTAAGGCTGAATGCTCAATGGGCATTCATATCTCTCTTTGGTCGAAATAACCAGCAGATCCTCGCGGAAGCTACCAGGACGTTGAGCTTACAGGATGACGAAGATCACGAAGAGCACGATGAATTATGGCTGGGGTGTTGTGAAATTCCCTATGACCGTAGCTTCTGCAAGCATGTCATGGAGCGGCCCAGATTTGCCCAGTGTGCGGATGTTATTGTGTTGATGGTTCCGGATATGAACAAGGACGAGCGCTTTCAGAATTCCCCGGATGTCACCGGTTCTCCTTATGCACGATTTTTAGCGAGTGTTCCTATAATCTGTCCAAAGGGCAGAGTGATTGGAGCCTACACAATAGTGGATAACAGACCCCACCCTCCGCTCGACAAGAAATCCTTCAAATTTCTACGAGACATGGCAGCGACTGTCATGAAGCACTTGGGTATGACGAGAACCAAATCCCAACATCTTCGAGGCGAGCGCATGATTGTCGGGCTGGGGAGTTTTCTCGAAGGAAAAGGTAGCCTCCGCAATTCTTGGGTTGAGGCTAGTGGACAAAACGGGGTTGGAGATGAGGACGACGAACCCCCCGAGGGGCATCTCAACCAACCGCAGCAGGAAAAACAGATTTCAGGCGATAATACTCGGCCATTGGGAGGCAAAGGTGCTTCAAAGCAGCTTCCAGTTCGTTCGAAGAGCGTCCATCTCGGCGGCCTGAAAGCCCATCTGCCCAACGAGCAGCAGAAGCAGTCGACAAACTCAGAGGTTGGCCAGAATTCTAGTAAGGGGCAGCTAAAACATTCATTATCAGAACCAAGGCTGTCTGTCGAAGAAGGGCAATCGGAGGAAAACGCGCAAAATAACACTCTCCCCAAAAGGGAGGCACAGGCATTCTCACGAGCTGCCAATATTGTGCGGGAGTCAATGGAAGTTGAAGGCGTTGTCTTTTTCAAAGCCAACTTCAGAACCAACAGTACAAAGTCCGATTCTGATACTAGCTGCTCTGAAAGCTCCAAGAAGAGCGACGGCAAGTCTCGAAGCTCTAGCAGGTCATCGCGTGCATCGAACAGTGGAATCCCCGAACCGGAAGATGAGTCAGATCCATGCAACATTCTTGGGTTTGCGACTACAGGTTCATCCAGTATCAACCATGAAGAGACAGGAGATAAGAGAATTGAAATGTCAGAGTCATTCCTGAATGGTCTTTTGCGCCGATATCCCCGAGGAAAGATTTTCAACTTTTCCGAGGAGGGATCAGTTTCTTCTAATGATTCTACTGATGGCATGTACAAGAACTTCCAGGACCTTAGTGGTCGCATCAGAACCAATGAAAAGAACGAAAAGCGAGCTAGGAAATATAAGAAAACACGGAGAGTGGCATTGAGACAGGATGCCGCTGCCCTGCTTCGGTTGGCCCCAGGTTCCCGAAGCATTATTTTTTCACCACTCTGGGATTCACATAAACAAAGATGGTACTCGGGTTGTGTTGTGTGGACAAGGACACCGCATCGGGTCTTTTCTTCGGACGATGAACTCGCATTTATGTTTACATTTGCACACAGTATCATGGCGGAAATACACCGACTGGGCGCCGAGTCCGCTGAAAGGGCAAAATCGGATTTGCTCTCAAGCTTAAGCCATGAATTAAGGTCACCATTACATGGGGTGTTCGGAACCGCAGAGCTTCTGGCAGACACTTCCATGAATGCTGTCCAGGTTGGAATGGTTCATACAATCGAGTCTTGCGCCAGCACATTACTGGATACTATCGACCATCTGCTTGAATATGCCAGTATCAACAACCTCCGAAAAAAACCAAATAAACACCCTGCAGGCCGTGATGGTTCGAAGGAGAATCTCCAAAATACCTCAAGCGATCTGGACTGTTTTACACAACTCGACGCCACCTTGGAACAGGTTGTGGAAAGTGTTTTTGCCGGGTTTAACTTCCTGAATGGCTCGGGATCACCCTTTCGCAAACCAGCAACACCCGGGGGCATGTTTTCGGCAAAGCCTACGCAAATCGACCCTTCAGGGCCCAGTGTGAGGGTTATTCTAGATGTGAACCGTGCCGCAAATTGGAGATTCACGACTCAACCCGGCGCCTGGAGGCTCATCTTGATGGACATTCTTGGAAATGCTCTAAAGTTTACAAAGACCGGGTTTGTCTATGTTTCTCTGGATGCATCCCCAGACAAAGTGCTTGGAAGTGCCGAGGGCGAGGAAACTCAGTCGCAAGTCGCGCTCAATGTGAAAGACACAGGACATGGGATCGGCGAGGATTTCTTGAAAAACGACTTGTTCAGCGCCTTTTCCCAAGAAAACTCCCTATCCAGCGGAAATGGACTAGGCCTTCATGTTACTCAGCGAACCGTAAAATCCCTCGGTGGTGATATTCAGGTCAGGTCTTGGAAAGATTCTGGTACGGAAGTGAGTATGAGAATAACCCTTCAGCATCCTCCCGATTTCGGTCCGTCCGATACTCCCGACACATCAGTTATCACGACTGTAAAGGAGATGGTGCGTGGGAAGTCGATTGGGATTTTGGGGTTGGAAGCTTCTGAGCAGGACAGAATGCTTCGGTTGGCATTGGAGAAACTGTGCGGAGATTGGTTTGACATGAATGTACACACAGTTCATTCATTGCAGACTGCATTCGATCGCTGTGACTATTATCTTGCGACACAAGAATATTTGCATAGCGGGGATTCTAAGGTCAGGGCGATTTCTCCCGGTCCGAACGAACGTTTTTCCTCACCAGTCATTGTCTTTTGCTCGTCCCCGGAGACTGCACATGCGATGTTTTCTGCGGCGCGGGAAAGGGGCGATGAAGAAGTCATTGAATTCATCGGCCAGCCATGCGGGCCACGAAAGCTTGCAAAGACACTCAAAATGTGTATTGACCGTCAAGAACGTCGGCGTGCGCGGGCGGATGAACAAAGGGGAGAAATTACTGTTCAGCCAGCTGACAGGGCTGGAGTGCCGTTGACCTCTGATACAACGCAAAGTAGAAAGTCTGGTGAACAGCCCAGGGTGGTGGTGACGGAGCACGCAGTCGATAGTGAGAAACCAGAACCGCCAGTCGAGGAGTCGCGGCCTGATCAGACAGGCCCTGCCACAGCTGATTCGAACCGAGAAGAAATTCAGCCTAGTCAAGATGAAAGCAAATCTCCATCCAATGATTCGGCATCTGCGGTTCTAATTGTGGATGACAATGAAATCAACACCAGAATCCTTGTCGCATACATAAAGAAACTTGGACGTGATTATGTAGTTGCGCAGAATGGCCTGGAGGCTTTTGAAGCTTTCAAAGCAGAACCAGCCCGGTTTGGCATAATTTTGATGGGTAAGTCCTTAGAGGCAATCCTCAACCTGAACACATACTGACTGATGTGTCTATCCAATGCAGATATTTCAATGCCAGTCATGGACGGGATTGAAGCAACACAGCAAATTCGTGGTTTTGAACAACAGCACGGCCACAAAACCAGGTCTGTGACCATCGCTGCCTTGACTGGTCTTGGACAGGAAGAAGTACAACGGGATGCCATGGCATCCGGCATGAATGTGTTCCTGACCAAGCCCGTAAAATTAAAAACGCTGGTGCCAATTGTACAGGGCGAGGAGGAAAACTCTGCGGAACAGCCATCGTAGTAGGTGAACCAGAGAAGTTGTTCTAAAGGAGTTATGAATATGGTTGTCTGGCTAATTCGCTGGCGAATAAGGCCATTATCATTATACCCATAGAATCACATGCATGAAACTTAAAAGGGAGAGTATCATGTTAAGCCTAATCATCTAAGTTCTGGGATTATCTAGGGCATTTTGAAAATACCCGAATATATCATTCGCAATACTAGCATGTTTTACGATCTTATTGAAGACAAAGGGTTTTAGAAATGATGCATACCGGGATTCTAGAGCGTAGATCGTTACACGTGAAACTGCACCTCTTCCTATCCTTTGTTTTCCTTCCATCAGTCAAAGTTACATATTCATCCATGTTTCATGATCCGTTTCATCAGTAGCATGCTATACGACAATGGCATTTTTGATAATATGGAGGTGTCTGATGACCTCCTTTCGACCAAACCCCTGCATCTCGAAGACGCGAGCAACTTTGCATTTCGAGATTTAGAACATCACCATCCGCGACTACCACTTCTCCATTCTCAAACAGCACAACGCTGCTAGATAAGACACCAAGTCAAATAATCCCAGAGAAGCCTCGGTCCTTTCCTACCAGCAACTTCGAAGTAATCGATGCGGATCAGCCAGTTGAAGAGGAACAGTTGTCTGATTACCGTGCTTATCGATTCTATCTCATCTGATTAGGAGAAGTCTTTCAAGATCGGTATCAGGCGATTGCGAAGTTGGGGTTTGGTAGTTCGTCGACGACATGGCTTGCTCGAGATTTAAGGTGTGTTATAGTTTGGAGTTTCTGATATTAATTCATCTCGATGGAAAGCTGATTATGTGAGAGATGAAGAGAGCGAAAGTATATTGCACTGAAGATTTGCGTGAATTCTTCGTTGGTTCATCGTGAACTTCCGTGCTACCAGCATATCAATCCTCGATTTGAAGACAGTTCACACCCAGGGAAAAATAACGTTCGGAAGTTGCTTGATTCTTTCAAGATACCCGGTCCAGACGGAGAGCATATAGTCCTTGTCCGTCAACCTGCTCAGATGAGCTTGCATGATATGAAGCTTATCTTCAGCAAAGATGGGTTCGATGAAGGTCTTGTCAAAGGCGCCATTGTGGAGCTCCTACAGGCTTTGGATTTTCTACACACTCAAGGAGAGATTGTTCATACTGGTAAGCTTTCTTTATGCACTCTACCTTCTTCCATACTGATATATCACAGATGTGCATTATGGAAACATGCTTCTCGGACTGGAAAATAATGAGTTATTCGGCAGGCTGGAAGATGAAGAATTCTCATCTCCGGTACCTCGCAAACCAGTCTCATCGGACAGGACCATATATCTTTCGCGTCTGATGCGTCCAAAGCCTGGTCCAGTGTTGCTGTGTGACTTTGGCGAGGCAAGAATTGGACCAGGACCACATGCTGGTGATATCATGCCCGTTCAGTATAGAGCGCCCGAAACGTTATTTCATATTGCGTGGAGTTATCCAGTTGATATCTGGAGTGTTGGTCTTACGGTGCGCTTCGATTCACCTTTTCTATGTTATCTGTTTCTAGTATTGACGAGCCAAAATCCTGGACATGGGAGCTCCTTGAGCCAACGAGGCTATTTACAGCACGCGATGACGACGGTGACTTTTCCAACGGAGCCCACATTGCCCAGATGATCGCGGCGTTGGGGCCACCACCTCGTGAACTTCTGGCTAAGAATCCAGAGGTGGCGGCTGAATTTTGGGACGAGAAAGGTGTGTTTAATACTCCGTGTATACGGTCGTTGAATGAGTTATTGTTCCACACTAACTGATATCCTAGGAAATTGGAAGGGGCGTGCACCTATCCCGCATGAACGGACGATGGAGGGGGGCTTGAGAATCGACTAGAGGATAATTCAGGATTTCTTAGATTTATGCGAAGAGCTCTGACCTGGATGCCTGATGAGAGGCCAAGTGCTAGGGAACTCTTGAAAGACCCTTGGTTGACTGAGGGACTTTGATATAACTTGTTATGGAACTCTCTACTCTGTACAGAATACACTCTACTTAAGTGATTCTCCAGTCTCGATGATGCGTAAGAAAGTTAGAATAATCAAGCTACCCAGAGAGCGCATTGAGGAACAAAACACGCCATTCACTGTAGAAGAAAAATCGCAAGCCTGGGCACACTACCCCCGTCCTGTCCTTTCTTCTTTCCCTTTTTCACTCCAAAACAAACACACGCTCAAACACAAACACTCAACACCACCCACCATCATGACGGTAAGAACTCAGCACAATATCCTTCCTATCCAGAGCAAGACAGGATACTGACAAACTCTCAAAACAATAGAACACAACGATCAAAATCACCCGCAGTGGGAAGGCCAGAAACATCACGGTTGACGACGAACAGTCCAGCGCGAAAGCTTTTCGGCGAGCCATCCGCAATAAACGGAGGAGAATCAGGAGGGGTATATTGGATAAGGAGAATAGGAATGTCAAGAAGTACTGGGTATGTGTCTTATGTTGGCATGGAGAGGGTTGGATTGATACTGATAACGATACGCTTTACTGTGTAGCTGAAAGAAGCCGATCGTCTCGAGAGGGCTGTCCGTAAAGAGGAGGCAGAGTGTGAGCGGAAGAGAGCTAGGATTGCAAAGTGTCTTAAGAACGTTGAGGCAATGAATAAGATTGAGAAAATGGAGGAAGATAAGACAGGAGATATCAACGAAGCAGAGCACGACGAAGAGGAAGAGTTTAAGCAAAAAGAGCATGACGAAGAGTACTACGACTACTACAAAGAAGACGACGACGATGATGGACATTTCCCATGAGAAATGGTGGCATTACTGATGAAATCCAATTGATTGGTGACTACACAAAATGTATCTTAGATAGTAACTGGTACTGATGGATTGGGATCAGTGGCCGGGTCAGAATACCAGAATGAACAGCTACTCCTTCCGGTACCACTCCACATATCTCTCCGATCCTTCATGTCCAGACCAATAAAGCACTTCAAACTCTTTCTGTGTCGGGTTCTTGCTCAACCGCATTGGCCATTTCGCCACGACCGTGTTCCTGGCCTTCATCCCTAACCCAAGGAAATTTCCAACGTCCTTCAACCGAGTATATTCCATGAACCGATTGAACAAGTCATCATAGTCAGTGAAAAGACTAAGAGCCTCCATGATATTGATTATACCCGAGTCATTGCGGTCGGCCGCGCGATTCATTGGAATGAACTGGGCCACTTTGTTCATCGATTTCGTCATAGTGGCACGTTGGTCATCTGGGGTGGACACCTCATGGGTGGCGTTGAGGAAGAGCGTGAGCAGGGTGGCTTTTGGATTCTCGCCTGGGGTCTTGAGAAGGGCTCCGAATATTCCTAGGGTTTTAATGGGACCTAGATATCCTCCATCGGCGATATTGGCGAGCTGTAAGGTGCATTAGCCATTTCCCTCATAGAAAGGAAGATAGATGTCTCACTTCAATACGATCGTATGTTGGCTTTGTGCCCTTTCTAAGCGCGGCGATTTGATCGGGAAGATTGACTGCATCCGTTTGGAACAGACAAATGCTCAACTTGAGAGTGACTAGTTTCTCACAGAACTGAAGAAGAATTTTTCTGATGTAGATATGAAGCAGACCATATAAATCATCCTTTGCACCATAGGATTGTCGGAGAACTTCAGACAAGTCCCATCCGTGCAAAGGGTCTTCAGAGTCCGGCATCGGCCATACAGATTGATCCTGGAACAAGGTTCTTCGTTTGGTTAGACAAAGAACTAAAAGAAAAGGGAAATACTCACGGATTCGGAATGGTGAACGTCTCAAGAGAAGCGCTAAAAGGTAACAAGACGCCATCTTTCCGAAATTTCACCTGGGCCAGGCGCCATGAGGGAGGAAGACGAGACATGAACCTGTCTCGGTAGTCTGTTCGGGAGCTGGCCAATGTCACTGACTGTCTGAACGCAGCTGCACGGTCAAATGAGATACCACAATCCCCGGGGAAGTAGGATTCCAAGGCATCCCAAGCGTGTCTGGGGAGAGCTGCACTCAGCTTGGCACTCTTGTACGACCAGGTACAGTGCAAGACGTTGGCTGATTCTGCGGGTTTAGAGAGCAGAAAGTTCTGGATTATGGGAAAGATCCTGTGCTGAAGGGAATTCGATGCCTTTTCAGTCAAGAACGCCTAGTACCAAATGTGTAGCATCATCTCACTCGCTTCTTCAGGTGGGAAATTGAATGCAACCAAAAGAATGATGAGACTTCTAGCAACCACAGTCTCATCCCGGTCGTTGATATCAACATGGATATGCCCGCTGTAACTATCCGGGATGGACTAAATATTCTTGACAAAGTTCCTCAAGTCTCCAGAGGCTGCTTGATTAGTATGAGACCCTAGAATAGCTTCTTGTATAAGACAACATATCTGCGAACAGCAAAGATAGATCGCGAAAAGTATCCACTTCCTCGTTATCCTTCAACTGGAGTAGGTCCAAAGCTGGAACGTTTCCCCAAAGGTATTTCTTACCACCGAATTTGACAAGGTCTGATTGGGGACCGCCATCATCACCCCCCATGAAAGCTGGCATGCGTTTTTCTGATTCCCAGGCTATCTTCCAGGTTCTTTTTCGAAGTTTGTCATTGCAATCCAATCTGTGGATGGGCCAGTGTGCTGTTTGGCATCCTATAGAGCAGTACTATCATCTGTTAGGCCAGTATACAAGAGAAATAGGTAGCAAGGGAGGAAAAATACGGTGACCAAGTAACAGTGAGTGCATATCTTTATACCCGGATTAGGACACATGAGATTGCCATTCTCCTACTTCCAATTCACGCACTGAACTTCACTACTTGACTGTGGGAGGGGTATTGAATTCAGTCCCATGTATAGTAGTCGCATTAGATTTCTGTAGGAATAAGACTAGTTACTATAAATCCTAAAGCTATGTTTAATATTAAGAATACTTAGTAGTGCACTTTCCTATATATTACTAGAAAGTCACTCTTATTAATATAGTCTATCCTATTCTAAATAGCTTCCTAAACCTATTAGCTATAAAGCTTCTTTAATAGCCTAAAATAGGCTATATCTAGTAGGTAAAGAAGATAAGAAGAGTAAGAGAGTATATATACTTCTTTAGCCTTACTTCTCTCTTTATTACCTTACTATATTCTTAAGTACCCTTAGCTTAGATAGAGTAACCCTATTACTATTAACTTCCTTGGATTAGGGTCACAGGTTAGTATTTTCCCAGGCTTAACTCACAGATTACAGGTTCAGTACCATTGCGAGATCCCAGGGTGTGACAAAAGCATGCTCTGCGCTGTAGTAATTATAGTAAAGAAGGCTATAATAGGTTAAAATGCCCTGTATCTAAACCATCAAATATTTAATAAAAATTAACATTTATATAGTGATAAAAAGCTTCATTTTATTACTCTGCTTGTTGCGGCGATATTTGTGTTAGGGGCCGCCAGCTCGTCGTCAGATTACGTTATAGTATACTACACCTCAGCAATTAGTTTAATATAATCCACCCAACACGTTATATCACGCTTTCTACGCACCTATAGGATATGTCCTTACAGTTGCTTCCTGCAAACTCTATTAATATCCACGCCTTCAGCATCCATTAACGACTAAGCGTAGATCAGCCACTGAAAGATTTACAGAGGCAGCAGTTTCCATAGTAAAAGACGCGGGCGCCAGTTTTGAAACTTAGTGTACAGGCAATGTGGCACTGACGAATCAATCATTCGTCGAATTCCAACTAGGTAGAATCTCACCAAATCTTGATATAGGATGGCCTGCATAAAATAACTTACTACTGCAGATCTCGTGCAGTAGAGTTGCAGTAGCATTTGAAGTCAGCCAGCCTATATGAAGTCCCACAGCCAGCCACTTATCCACCGCGCAGGAAGGTTAAGATCTATTCCCGAGGAAGAAGTTAGTGAACCTGGTGGCCTCAAACAGGTTTTGGAGTTCTTTCAGCCGCTCCACTATGTGATCATACGTCATCCGCGATCAAACTGCCTCAGCTGAAGATGAGTTGGCAAGATATTCGACTATTAACATCTCTAGCATACTAAGCATAGTAACTATCCCTTATTGAGAAGATCAGCTGAGCCAGTCCACGTTTGATTATATGATTGGCGGTCATGTTGTCGCTGATCAGTGTCGGAAACTAAGATCATCGTCCATATTACTATTCTCGGTATACTAGAAAAAAAGAATGCCCACTGAATCGATCTGATGGAGCCGCATTGGCTATACGCACTACGCAGTGACTCGGCGCTTTCTGCTCTGCCCCATACCTGACCCAGAAAGGGATCGGGGCAGAGCAGAAAGCGTCGAGTATGCACTGCGTCCAGTCAAGTAATACGGAAAATTTGACGAAGAATAGGTAGCTGTGATCATGACAAGCTCAGTTTACTTAATTTACTGCTATAGCTCTAGCTTATTCCTAAATGAGGTGGAGTGGAACACCCAACAATAGGAATAAATACTTGGTAGTAACTATTAATAGTGAAGACAAACTCTCTGAGAACACTCTTATCAGCATGTAGAGCATCGAACCAAAGTACAGGATGAATCAAGTAGATTTGATATGATGGAAACAAGCCTACAGATCTGTCTATCTAAAAATTCACAAAGCATTGGTATCTACACTTTAATCTTTACTGAAGTTGAATTAAGATAGGTCAACGTCTCTAAGAAAGAGCCCCTGAGACTAGACGAATCGTCTAACAGCAGGGTAGTCAGCTATCCTGTAGGAGTTCTGACTGATTACTAAAGAGCCCTTCATACACCCAGTGAACCTACTTTAGATAGGAGGGAATCAGAACGCAAGGAAATCTGCCTCACACGAAATCAGGAGAGAACAGTAATGCCTAGAATAAGATGAGTCGGCGTATCTTCGTTTGCGTACATTTCTGAGCCTGTAACTGTATAATATCCATCACGGACGCGTCCAGAACCTAGTTACATCACATCTGAATATCATCAGAAATCATCGAGATGACCGAGAAAATCAAGAAAATGCCTCAGCTAAAGATAAGCTGGCAGGACACTCGACCAAGAATGCTCAACTACCCCTCACCAGAGAAGATGTGCAATATCATTATCTCAGCCAGCCACATCTGATATGCAACAATGCCCCACATATTTGACAGGGTATCATGCCATCTTACTCAGTGGGCTGTGTTGGAAATGAAGATGTTCATGTATGTTCTGCTATTTTTGGTATAGCTTGATCCATGTCAAGTATTGTGACGAACGTGCATCAGCTAGATACATACTACTAATCCACTATGGTGAGGTGTGATCAATATTCTGGTCTTTTTGGCTGAATGGTTTAAGCCTAACCCCGCTCAGGTCATAACAACTATATAATAATCTCACTTATAGTACACTAGTAATTTATAACCTACTCACTACTAGATAGCCGCACCCATAGTACTGTAGGCTCCTGGTGCTTCACAATAGTATAACTATTAATTACTTTAAGCTAGTATAGAGTACTCCTACTTATATACTAATACCTTTTTAACAATTATTAATTTATAAAATTTACCTTTATTAGACAGGGACCCCCTTCCTCTTGGAGGAGGGCGAAGATAATTAGCCCCCCATGATGGACATTACTAACTTCGTCTTCTTGATGTTGTCGTATTCTCTCAAAATAACTTCGCAGGCTGATACATTGGCCATCCCGACGTCGACCGCACGCCGATTGGAACACCCCCATTTTCGAAGGTGGGTTCTCAAACTGCAATGTGCGTAATGGAGGCCATTGGATAAGGACCACCGATGTTCACGGGTCTCATCACTGTGGAGTGCCATGGATTATCCGACTTTCATGGTCTGCCACCCACTGTGATATACGAGCCGTGACACAAGGTGGAGCTGAAGAATGCCTAGAACACATTATAGAGTATTATCGACGAGGCTTCGCTTCATCATTGGCCATGGTCAATCCCTGCGTATACGTGGCGCTTCAGCTGGGATGGCAACACAGACTGATCGCGCTGATCCCCTAGGAGCGGCTGCCTTTGTGAAACAGGGAGAGACCAATTGTAAATTATAGAATACCAGCTGAATACCTCAGCCTTACATGTGAATTATCTGTGCTGTCTAGATTAGCGTGTCATAACATGAACAGTATACCTATCATAGCTAATGCTGGTAAATGTGGGTCAAGTTGTCTTATGACATTATCCAGCTTCTTCGACACAGACCAGCTGTCGACCCTGATTCTTCTAGTGCATTACATCATTAGCTCAACACCTACAACTTATAAAGTGGCGTATACCTACCTGAAAAATAGGTCAGGAATCAACCATCCCTCAGATCTCTCAATTTTCATTCCTGCAAACACACCTTCAAAACCCAAGAACCTTCAAACAAACAGACCCTGTTTCATACCGATATGACGCCCACGACTTCCTCATTTCAATTCATAGCGCCTAATGACTGCTACATCTGTTCTATTGATACATGGTCTTACCAGTATCCTCATTCCCAGAAGGAAATGTGTGTTATCCATGGCCTTAGACTCACCTATTCGAACGGAGAAAGCTTCTCGGCCGGTTACACCGACGACAATCCGATGAAAACTTTATCGCTAAACGGAGACGAGAGAATTAGCGAGTTTGCTATATATAGTTCTTCTGACCCGGAGGTGGTGAACAGTTTCTATATCTATGCCAGGGACGGACCCGGCGGACGGATTTATGCGGGGGAGAAACCGGCGGAAAACAGCAAAATATCAACCTGGGACACCGTATCTTGCGTGGCTTTCAAGGAAAACACATTCCTGGCGAGTCTCTTCATGCATTAAAGCCCCTCTTCGTAGGGGCTTGAATATGGACCACTGAATCCGGTTTTCTCTTGGTTGCTTTGAACAGAGAATGCAACAACACAACACTTGTTAAAGGCGGACCGCCCTAGCAAATGATTTTGCCTATAAAGACCAACTTGTTCTGTCGATATATATAAGCATGTTATTCAATCATTTTTGTGGAATTACTGACTTTGTGGCTCTTTAGCGTGCTACCTTTCTCACTATCATTCATGCCCTAAATGTCAGGATCTGTGCGAAAATATCTCAAACGTACTATTTCGTCTAAACCAAGTTCTAGTAGAAAGCATTATTAGGCCAATAGCCATCTAAATTCAACATGGATATCTGGCACTTATACCTCTGTCTGATTATTAAATAGATACCTACGTTACTAGTATTGCGGTCCTATCAGCGTGCTCTCCCAATACAAATTCATGGTTGTTGGCAACTTGCGCAGTTTAGTCCCCATCCGGTTAGTACCGGCCGCAATTTTGTATGGCATCTTTCCAATTTACTGTACACACCAAGTTGCTAGGAAAGTTGCCATCACGCCCTTTCTAGAATGGCTCACGCGCTGAGAATGAAATATATCATATATCATCCTTCCCGCTATGGATCCCAAATTTTACTGAAAAATACCAAGAATGAAGGGAGATATAAGTGGATAGACCATCTACAGGGAGTCACAGAGTCCATAAGTGCATTTTTACCTGTCTAACTATTACACTGAGTATTTATTGTTATTATATATAGTATAATAATAGCCTGGTAAGATAGAGTAATTACAACTGCTATTATAAATATTAAAAAAATAAATTAAATATAAGTTTTAGAAAGATCTAGGGTGCTGTGACTAAAGCTACTCACTAGTTAGGCCTAATTAGCTAGGGAGTAGGATAGGTGTTATAGGGCTCTACGAGTACATTAGGGAGGCCACTGTGGGTGTGCTGGATGGTGATTAGGGATTAGTTGGGAGGCCGTGCAGTGGGTATGTAGGACAGTAGGTAGTGATTGGCTTAGGGGTGAACCAGGTTCATGGTAATCCCTACTTAGGTAGGTGAAGTGCACTTAAAAATTTGCGCTGGTTACTGCTGGACCAGGGGGCTGGGCCCCATACTGAAGGTGCCAACAACAGTCCACAAAGGCATTTCATTAGAATGAGTAATGAACAATGAGCCTTTCATATATAAGTAGGGTTCTAAAGTGATGCTGTATATATTTCTCCACTGTCTACATAACACTAATATGTATCATTCACTCTGTTTGTGGATGTGATAACATCCAGAGGGAGTACTCGTAAGGTCTGGATTACTATATACCATTAGTGGAAGTTTAAAGGCTTCTTCCATCCTTCCTAGTGCTGAAGTAGCTAATAACTAGTCACTCTTGTCCTAAATTTATTTTCTACAGCCCTTAGATAAAAAGCGGCTTCGAAAAAAATAAAAATAAAACTAATTATAATCTGAGATACAATCTGTAAATACAGAATGAAGGCAGGTGGAAAGTATTATAAAAGAAATTAAAATAGTTAGAGGGTATAGTTACTAGTTACCTAGATCTAGAGAGCGACTGCCCAGCTGAGTTGGGCTTTTTCCAAATCCCGCGCGGACTGATCGCACCTACCAGGAACCATTTCCCCTCACACCTTTCAACTCCGCTTCACAGGGATAATATCGCGTATCCATGGCTGGATGATAGATATTTGTGTGTACTGCATCAGTTATCTCAGATTTTGTAATTTGGATTTGTGTGTGAATTTCAGTGGGCAGATTTATGAATAATAATCAGAGACACTGAGGCTGTAAATATCCGAATTACCACAGAAAAAGTGTAGATATCTATATTAATTAATGCTATTGCTATTCATGCCATTTGATTGACGGAGTGGGTGAAATCAATACTGGAAAATGGCTCATTGAGAGGGAAATGATGCACTGCAGATGACACATAATCTTCTCCAATGCATCTATGAGGCTTTCGACTACGGAGGGCCCACTTAGACACGGCTCGGCGCGGCGGGATCGATTTCATCACAGTATTTAGCCGTTAGGCTGACGCAAGAGACGGTATGTGTTTAATAGAGAAGACCAATTATAATGGCTTTATAATGTTTCCTATTCAGGTTCAATATTAAAATTATCAAGCAAAATAATTGAATTAGGGTTAGTACATCCAGAAAAAGGTATACAAGGCATAATGTTCTGCAGTATGAATGCTCAATCAATGACTATTATATGAGGAAAAGTTTATTTCGACTACCCAGGATTATAATAGGCAATGCCATTCTAGAACAACAGGAAAGATACTTCAACCAAAAATGAAAATGATTATCAAAGGGGTTGCCGAATAGTGTGGAACGACTAATTCTAATATCACCCCGAAAGAAGATCATGAGTTGCTAGTGTAGCAAGTTTCATCGCCCCATAGTTCAGCCAGCCACGATGCGCAAGCCACCTTCTCATCAGATTTCGTGATTTTATTTGATGAATCCTAATAGCTGAGAACACATAACTAATAGGCAAGCCTAGGGTATTGCTCTATAAACTACAGCAAATTATTTGGTTGCTGTTTGCAAAAGTTTGCCTAAATGCTGGTGGATTATCACAATCATCTCAGGGGACTGAATAGCTATAATTTTATGCCGAAGATTATAACCAAACCTTAACAATACATAATGACATGCTGTATTCATATAAGTGCGTTCCTATAGGGCACCTGATAGTAGTTTTCCAGCTAAAGTTATTGTCCTTGCAGAGACAGTCTATGCAACCCCCCGGCCTACTCTACTCAATGAGATATTTCATTAACCGATTCAAGCACTGTGGAAGGCCCAGGCAATCAATTAGATTTTGCGAGTTCATACACCTGCCAGAGAAGATGTGATGTCTCCACCAAAATAATCCAGTCATGAGCTGAAGTAGCAACACAACCTCGAATGCAATTTACTTACCCCACCGCACATAGCGCAGCCTCAGCCGTAATTAATAGCGACCTGCACAAGCGAGCAGATGACTTGACTGCATGATACACAGTGCTTTGTTCGGCAAAGTCACTCTGGAGGCATGCGGAATCCTTCTTAGCGCAGCCATCATCAGAATTCAACAGGCAGTAAAATAGGATTACTAACCTACACATACATGTCTCAGTCCAGCTGACTGAAAGTAGCAAATTATAATCCATAAGTACAGTTTATCAGCCATAGGTCGTTGCCTTCAATATTCTCTGCGTCATCACGCAGCATCCGCAACATCCTTGATTTTCCCATTTATGATATACCAAACACTAGTGGACTCGAGTTTTGTTGGCAGTAATTATTACGACCGTTACTGTCTCTTGCTAATACAATACAATTCCCCTGTCTAATTACAGTTTCCTAATACTATGGATACGGACACTTGATCCACTAAGACCCACTTGTAAAACAGCTAATGCCATGTAATTATATCATTGAGAAGCTTATATTAGAATGTAAACATGTTACATACCTTCATGCAAGTCCATATCTCCACCTCTAATAGTAATGACGGCACTTCGCACCAGGTAGGATTCCATGAGAAATGCAACAAAAGATAACTCATTTAATGAAAATTACGCCTGTCAAACATGAACCATTAGTTATGTAACAACTGTACAAGCTTATCAGAGGCAACCGCCATGATGTCTGGGAAAGTGATGAACTTGGGTAAGAGGAAGGTACTCAAGTGAGAGGTTTATTGTGGGTGTAGAGATAGCCCTGTCCAATCAGGAAGTGCAGGCGAACGTGCACCTCCCAGGAAACGTGCGTCAACAGAATGAAATGGAATGAAAATGAAGGAAATAGATGTTAGGTAATAGCCTTATGTCAATACCAGCCAATAAAATGCAATTCTTGACGTCTTCCTAGAGATATAACAAAGGAAAACGTAGCAGGCAGGCAAGCCAGGATTGGTATCTGCTCAGAATTCCATGGAATATTAAATCGGGACGCTCCTTTTCTGTAGCATAATATGCTGCGTTTCCAACGGAAGAATGAACTTGGTTTTGTTTGGATATTCTGGTATCTCCTTAGCCATCCCTTTGTTGTGAAGGGTTATCATTTTCGATTTATCATTATTATTATAGGGACACAAAAAATTTGATGAACCGTCACGTATAAAGCTTATCCACTCTATCCAAGCTATACATTGAGCAGCATACCCAAACCTTTTGACTTTGGAGAAAGAAAAGCGTCACGAATCAACGTCGTAAGCCCTATCAGCTCTGTCAGCTGGAAGCGACAAATCCCGAAAAAGGGAACTGGTGGTGACTATGTACACAGGGCTATCTATGAGTATAGCCTCAAGCAGTCAAATTTGCATTTTGAAACGTAAACCCATAATCTTTCAGCACCGCGCACTTATCCGAGAACGCCGGGTTATCAGCCAATGAAGGCGGCATACCCAGGAGACTAAGATCTTTATCCTCTGGATGATACTGAGACATTCTATAGCCCTGCGCCCCGAAGATATCGTACGTCGATGCGTAAGCCGGTCCACGAACCTTCAAGAAAGCCGGGTCTGGATTGGGGTTATGAGTTCGAAAGAACGACCCAAAGATATCATTAAGAAGCTGCGAGTGGAGAATATCCCGCTCATTGTAGTATGGCGCTACGTTTTGTGTTTTGCTGTTCAGTGTGCCCCAGATGGGGAGCACATCGGAGGCATGGCAACTTGCGTTGTAGTTGTCGTTCGGGGAGCAGACTTCGGGGACGTCGGAGGTAGTTTGTATGTGTCCTTGAGTGATTTCGACTTGATATAGACTGGGGAAGGAGTTCTTCCCGGTATTGTTGAGGAGATATGATTGCGGGCAGACCCATTCGGCGTGTGTCAAGGCGTCGGCAGCTGCATTCCGCGCTCCGTCGGGGTCACTGCGGTTTACTGAGAATGCACCGGATTTTATTATGGAGTTGGCTAGATCCGAGGGAAAGGCGGTCTTGTACAGCGCATCAAGGGCTAGTGAGCTTGCTCCGAGATTGGGAATGTATTGGGCGATATAAAGGGATGCTTCGTCTGTGACGGTGGTGAACATGGTTGGAACACGGTTAGGAAGACGGTCGTTTGAAAGGAGGGTGTAGAATTGGTCGTCGATCACACCGCTACCCGAGTCGTCTACCATGGGCATGAAAGGCTCGATGGATGCGAGAAGGGTGCTCACATGCAAGTAGTCCGAGGATACCGTCTTGGACATTTCCGTCAGTGCGCTGCTAAACTCAGTGGAGTTGTCAAGGTATCGCGTAGCAGGTATGGACCGGAGGCATGAAAGCAATGCAGTTTCATTCTGTGTCTTATCGCATCCAACAGCCTTGGCCACGATAGGGGAAATAAGTTCTGAATAGACACTGCGAGGGAACCAAGGCAAGTCCACTGGTGCGGACTGAACAATTGCACCGGAAAAGAGACCATGAGCTTTGGTAGAGGATAGCAAGGCGATCACACTCTGACCCCCAGCCGACTGACCAAAGATGGTGATCTGCGACGGATCTCCACCAAAAGCTGCAATATGCTTATTGACCCATTCCAAAGCCATGATCTGGTCTCTTGTGCCATAGCTTCCTGATGTAAGGTTTCCAGTTGCCAAGAAACCCAGGGCACCCACGCGATAGTTGACTGTCACGACAACGACATCATTTCGACTGGCGAAGTTCCCTCCATCGTAATCAATCATAGATGCACTTCCCGCTGTAAATGCCCCTCCGTACAGGTAAACTGCCACAGGTCGTCGCGTGGATTTTGCGGAACCATTTCCAGGCAACACCGGAGTAAAGACGTTCAGATAAAGACAATCCTCCGAGATGGAAGGAGCACCAAGTGTACCAAAAGCTGACACAGACTGAATACACGAGGCCGACGCCTTAGTTGCATCGATCTTCCTAGAACCCGTGTAAGCCTGCGGCGGTGCAAGACGCAAGTCTTTGACAGGGGGATCTGCAAAGGGTATTCCAAGGAACCGGAACGATCGAGCATCACGATATCCGGTTACACTATAATCGTCAAATGCAAGAGAAACCTTGGACGAGTTAACAACGGTTCTATTTCGGTCTGTTGTCGGAGGGACGTTGGAAGTGCAGATAGCCGCGTATCGGTTGTGACAGGGTGCTTGGAAAATCTCCTTCCGACTGTGGGAGTACGCCCAGCACTCATTCGACAAGTCCATAGAAACCCAGAAAGAGTCATTAGATTTGATATCCTGGGCAAAGGCGAGGTAGTCAAGCTGATGGTCCAGTTCGGTACGGTTCGCTTCAGGGACGTTTGGCAGAGGATAGAGGGATTCGCCGATGGTAGCACAACGTGCGCGGGCGTCCGCATGGCTTAGCCGATTGTACACCAGAACCGCTGCAGTGCCGTTATTCTCGGGGTGTAAGTTGTTGTAATGCAATACCTGCAGCGCCCCGAGAGAGGTGATGCTGGGTGTTTGCAAGGGTGTGGAAGTGCGTCTGGAAAACCCGGGAGCAGCCAGACCCGGCACGCTCAAGAGCAAAGTCCCCAAGAAGAATGGCAGCTGCATCTTGATGAAAATTCGATGGGCGAGGACATTATCCTCCGATGAGGGGATTGTCCCCCTTTAACACGTCGTCTTGCCAAGAAAGCGTGCTTGGTATTGTTCTTTGTCCAAGGCGACAGCCGGAAGACGCGGAAGCGACAGTAGTTGGCCAAGCACAGGACAAAGTACCGCATGGGGTCGCATCAGAGACATCTTTCAGATATCCAGAGTATTATATCACAATAATCCCAGAGAAGCAGGTATCATGAGATCTTCCAGCAGGATGCCGGGATATCCAGCTTCTGGGCGTGGAGACGTGGAGTCGCGATGCTCCAGCAGTTAACGACAACTTGCCGAGTCGATGATGGTGAGTGGCCAGGTCGGCAAGCTGACATTCCCACTTCGGAGATCTTGATCCACACGGTTTAGCATAAGGATGCATAATTAAATTGCAGGGTATTTGGTGCAGGATGGAACCTGTTCTGTAAGCGAAGTGAGAGTGTTGAGATCGGCACTTAGGCATCAAGGCAGCTATCAAGACCTGCCAGTTTGGGCCTAGTGAACGTGCCCTAGCCCTGGGCCCTAGTTACTGAACTGGTCGTAGACAGAGATATTGTTTACTCTTACGGTAACCACTATAATCATTTCACGGCTCCTATCTGTGAGAAGATGGAGTTATATGAGGATGAATATTAGAAGCTGCAAGGATCTCCGAGGGTGCAAGATAGATTAATCATTATACTGCCAATTCAACACCTTACATGGGTAGATGACAGCATGGACAAAGGCTTACGGAATAGAATTTCTTTAACTATGTAGATGACAGCATGCTGCACGGTAACATGATGGGTGGTGTAATATCCCAAACTCAGTGAAGATTAATGCTTTTCACTCAACTTTACACTTATGATTTATATTACGTAAATAATTCCTATCCTGTTCTCACCCAGGGATTATGTACAGTACTCCGGAGTAGATAGTAGTCATATTTTAGATGACTTCATGTGGCTTTGGTCATCAGATTTCATGAAAAAACAGACATATCATTCATAGGCATCAGCAAGGGTCTTTCCGATGAGTATCTGACTGCTAGAGGTAGAGTATGGGTATCACCGTATCACCCCAACAGGAGTAGTACAGTTGATCACTGTCATATTCGATCATTGCATTCCCCGAAGAATGATGAAAGCAAGGGACATTTTGACATCTAATCTTTACACGCAATATAATCCGAGTCATTGTTACACCTGGACAGACGATGACTTCAAACAAGAACCTAAAGATGAATGACCACGGTTTTACTCACTCCTAACATGTTTAAGATAATTGTATAATTGTCATCTTCAACATGTGTAACTACCATCCACTGACCGCATAGGGAAGCAAGGAATATGAGGAAGAATTTGAATCTTTATAGACTGGTAGTCACATATAGATCAAGTATACTTAAACCTCTATGATCCTTCCAAAAAGATATACACAGCAGCCCAGAGCCATCTCAGTGAATCCAGATAAACACCACAAGTCTCTTTTACGTCCGAAAATATCCACCATGACATTGTCAGTACAGCCCCTCCTATCTGAAGATGTCTCATAACATAACATTATCTAGCACACCAGAGGAACAATTCACAGCCTTGACTAAAACGTCAGACAAAATCGACCAAGCCGAAGTCGCCAAGATCTTCCATCAATTGAAGCCCGTTGCTGTTGAAACTCTCATCGGAGAATGGGAAGCTCATGTCTTTCCCTCTGATACTGACCATCCCTGTCATGGTCTGGCAGAGGCATTGTTACCCTCGGGGAAAACGTTCTATTCTGCTGATCACGCACAGAAGGTCTCTATCAGAGATGGTAAGAGGCAGAGGCAAGAGTTTTGGGGAGATGTCTTTGTGAGTGACTATGCTTATCCAAGGGGAATGACTCTGATGAAGATAGACAGCCCAAGCGGAATTCAAAGGTGTTGTTTCCACTGCAATCATCTATGATGATCATCCTATGATTGAGTATTTTCGATATGTGGATGACCACACCATTGCCGGTGCGAATTGGTATAAGAAACTCAAAGATGCTGGGATTTACTATTTCTATATGACTCGCACTGGGGACTTGAAGGATTGAGTGGATGCTAGTTACCACGGTGGTGATATCATATATCCATCTTCATTTTGGTTGTTTTTTACTATCGTTAATGCAGTTATTCTTTTTGGCTGCCTCTGTTGAGTGAAGATCTGCTGTGCTGTGGACGGCCTAAAGTGTTCACTTCCTTTCACTTGTTTAGCCAGACCAATGATGAAGCAATTCGAAATGATAACATGACCTAGCTTCTCTTTTCATATGAACATCCGGATTTCACTGACCAGTCAAAGTAAGTAAAAAGCCTGGCGGTCGTCAGTCCAGAGGCGGACCGAATCCCGGACCGAATCCCTAGTCCCGCGGCGATCATGGCGGTCCGAAAAGTATCGTCTCCATGAAAATACAATAGGAAACGGGAAGCCACCCTAGAATTGAAAATAACTTCTATTATCAAGGTAGAAGCTGAATTTCCTTTATCAGAAAATGACGTCTTCCTTGCCATTTGCAGACCCCCTGTGGCTAAACCGCGGCTTTAGTCCCTATTACGATGAGTCCCATCGTCGACTTCAAAAAGAGGTCCGTGAGTATGTTGACACTTATATCTCTCCATATTGCGAAAAATGGGAGAAGGAAGGGTCTGTACCTCAAGAGGTATGCTGAATTCTACGCTTTCTGGAGAATGGAGTTGACGGTTAGCAAAGGCTCTGAAGCGACATTCAGAATTGGGATACACAGCAGTCGCATCATTCCCGCTAGCCGCCAATTATCTCAACGGCCAGCGACTCCCAGGAGACATTAAACCTGAGGATTGGAATGGGTTCCATGACTTGGTCGTCATTGATGGAATTGCACGATGCGGCTATCTGGGTATCATCTGGGCGCTTGGGTGTGGAAACTCCATCGGTGGTCCTCCGGTTATCAACTTTGGGAATGAGGAGCAGAAGCAAAGGTTTCTACCAGATATGTTGACCGGAAAGAAAAGATTTTGCCTTGGTGTGACAGAGCCAGATGGTAAGTCTTGTAAACCCCAGTCCGCCAATTCGACGCTAACGAACCCTGATATAGCCGGCTCGGACGTCGCAGGAATCACCACGACAGCGGAAAGAAAAGGCGATGTCTATATTGTCAACGGTGCAAAGAAATGGATTACCAATGGGATATTTGCTGATTATTGTACTGCTGCGGTGCGGACAGGGGGAGAAGGCACCCATGGTATATCAGCACTGGTTATTCCTTTGAAAGCCCCAGGTGTCACCTGCAAGAAAATTGACAATTCTGGTGTTCACGCAAGTGGTGGGTATCTCTCACATGCTTTGTTTGAATGTACTAATGATGCGCAGGCTCGACATATATCGAACTTGACCAGGTTGAGGTACCCGTTGCGAATCTTCTAGGGCAAGAGAACAAAGGATTCCCGATCATCATGAATAGTCAGTCATCATTCAGCATGGAATTCGAGTGAGAAGATACTAACCATAGCAGACTTCAATCACGAACGACTATGGCTGGCTTGCACGAGTCTTCGCATGGCGCGAATATGTGCCGAAGACGCATATCAGCACGCAATCAAGCGGGAGACGTTTGGAAAAAAGCTCATCGAGAACCAGATTATCCGCTCCAAGTTCAGTGCCATGGGTCGTAGCCTCGACTCCACATATTCTTGGATGGAACAGCTGGTGTATATATCGGAAGTTGCCAAAAGGAAAGGCACCGATGCCAGGATGGGTGGACTGTTTGCGAACTTGAAGGTGCTTGCTGGACAGACGTTGGAGATGGTCAACCGTGAGGCACAACAAGTTATGGGGGGACTGGGATACTCAAAGAACGGACGCGGAGCTCGCATTGAGCAGATCAGTCGAGACGTACGAGTGATGGTGGTGGGAGGGGGTAGCGAAGAGATTCTGTCTGATCTTGCTGTAAACCAGGAGATCAAAGCGATGGAGAGATTGAGTAGACTGTAAGATAGAGTTGGTATAAGCAGATAATCATAGCACATCAGATTGATACTCTTACCATTCAGTCTTGTCCTGTCGAGAGATTGGTCCAGGAAAGAGCAAACAGCTTCGGCAGACACCTGATATCACGGGCTGTCCCTCTGGGCCATCTTCCTCAGGCACCCAGGCAGGAAAAGTAAACAGATAAGCCATCATTATATAGTTCCCCCAACAAACCCAGAGTGAGTGGTGCAGTGGTCTTGTCGCCGCTTCTGCTAAGGCCGGCGACTTGCGCTGCACCGTACAAACAGGAGTCCTGGGTTCGAATCCCGTCAGGGGGGCTTACGCTCTCCGGGGGTTCGTCGAACATCCCTACTGCTGGGATTTCGTAGCCCACCGTGCAGCTTCCACCTTAGAGGAAGGAGGCTGGTTCGCGGGGTTGGGGTGAGCTTTTTGTCATTCTTTTTCCTTTTTCCTTTTTTTTATCACAAAGTACTGTTTTCAAATGTGAAGCTATTCCCATCCACATCCATCTTCTCATCATGGCTCTTGGTCAACGAGATAAAATATTCAGCTCAGGACATGATTTTATTAATGAGGCTATTCCTATCACACAACAGAACAGAGCACCTTTCCCTCCTCCACTGCATCTCCTGTCTTCCAGTTCGTTTCAAACTTCCCACTCGCCCCGACCGTGATGCTGACTTCCATCTTCATGCTTTCGATTACCATCACAGTTTCTCCAGACTTTACTTCATCTCCCTGTTTCTTCAAAACAGACAGGACCTTGCACGGCATGGGCGCTGTGATGGTCTTCTGCTCAGGATCACTCTGCGATTTGGCCTCCGTTCGTACACTCTCGCAGTGCGACAGAAGGCTCGATCTTTCAAACTCGACATATGTTCCTAGGGAAGGGAAATGGCAATATATCCTTTGGATCTGGTTGAGTTGACCTGCCAGCGCATGGGCACGGTTAGAATGGATCACCACATGGGCGAGGATTTTGGATCCGTTGATTGAAACCTCCATGGTTGACGCCAGCCAGGATTCTCGTACCGCTGGGCTTCCTTCGGCGGGTACCCAGCTGTTGATGCTCAACTTGTACGATGGGCCAAAACCTTTCTCTCCACGGCGAAGTATTTCGCTGATTGCATTGTATTCAGCTGTTACTTTCTTGGCCGGTGCTACCTCCCCACCCCTGTCTTTGTTGTCGTCTGCTCGGATAGGAATCAAGCTGACCTCTTGGATTTCGGAAGAAGAATCACTTGGACGCTTCCACAAACATAAGATAGGCTCCTTGCTTTCTACTTTCCGATCGTATGGCCATCCAATCGGGTCAACAACATCGCAGTGTACAGACACGGGATCAAATCGTTGGTTGCGGAACTGCTTGCGAATATTTTGAAAGGGTCGCTTTCTGGAAGATCCCGAAGCACGGTCTGCTAGATTCCGAAGGAACAAACAGGGAATGATAGACAACTCTCGAAGGTTGGGGATACTAGCGGGACTAAGAAGGTCGCTTAGATTTGACGGGATAAACGATGTGGTGTATGCTGGATTGTGAAACGCCTTGCTCAAAAGACATCGCTGCATAAACAACTGATTTGTCTTGACTCCAACGCATGCGGTATTGGCCAGAACCTTGACCATTTTTTCGATTGCCAATGTCCTCGTTGAAGCCCACACCACTATCTTGGCAATCATCGAGTCGAAATAAATGGACACAGAGGATCCCGTTTGTATCGCTGTCTCATATCGGACATCTCGGCCTGGACCCAAGACACCTTTTGCTGGAAGCCAAAGATGGACTCTACCATGCTCGGGGAAGAAGTCCCGCTGTGGATCCTCTGCACATAGGCGGCATTCGATTGCATGGCCTTGCTGGGACAGACTCCGCATCGCTGAGAGACTGCTCAGGCTACCACCCGCCGCAACAAAGAGTTGCAATGACACCAGGTCAACACCTGTTACTTCTTCTGTGATGGGATGTTCGACTTGAAGTCTCGCGTTGACTTCGAGGAAGTAGAATTTGTTTGTTTTCACATCAACCACGAATTCAACAGTGCCAGCATTCTCGTATCCGATGAGCTTTGCAATACGCACTGCCGTTGCACTCATTGCCGTCCGGGTTTCTTCTGTCAGAAAAGTACAAGGCGTTTCCTCGATAACTTTTTGATGCCGCCGTTGAACCGAACAATCGCGGTCAAGCAGAGATACAACTTCTCCGTGACTGTCGCCAATGATTTGGATCTCGACATGTTTGCTGCTTTCAATGTACTTTTCAAGGATGCAATCACTCGATCCAAAAGATCGTTGTGCCTCTGACTGCGCACGTTCCAGTTCTTGTCTCAGCAGGGAGGCCTCGCGGATGATTCTCATTCCTTTCCCGCCACCACCCGCAGACGCCTTGAGCATTACTGGAAATCCTATCCCAGCTGCAGCCTTTTCAAGGTCTTGTACATCTTGACTTGATCCGGAGAAGCCGGGAATTAATGGGACATTAGGAGCATGTTTTCCTAGATAATCCTTGGATGACCTTTTGTCTCCTAATGTTGACATGGCAGCAGGGCTTGGTCCGATGAATATGAGACCTGCCTCGCGCACACGAGTGGCAAACGAGGCATTCTCACTGAGATAGCCGTATCCGGGATGAACTGCCTGTGCGCCAACTGAAACAGCCGTGTTGACCAGCAGCTCAACATCGAGGAACGGATTACTACTGCTCCGGTCGATACTCCCGATGTTGATTGATTCATCTGCATCGAGGATATGCCTGGAAGATGCATCTCTGCTTGCCTTAGTATCGTTTAGTACAGCGAGATGGCACTTACTCTTCGACATAAACAGCCACCGAGGCGATATTCAGTTTTCGACAAGTTGCTATGATTCGACAGGCGATCTCCCCTCTGTTTGCAATCAGCACCTTTTGGATTCTTGGTCTTCCATTCTCATCCACAGGCGGTGGGGCGAGAAATAATGGATTTCGAATAGGCGCGGCGTGGATATCTGTGGATTCGTTCATATTGTATGGAGACAATTGCACTAGTAAAAGAAATCAGCTTCTACAATGTTTACTACATATAAGACAGTTTGGCATTCATCATCGATCTATACACGCTCCGCCCTCGGTCCGGTCCGCCGGACTGCGGACCGTATCCGATATGAGTATGAATGTGCATAATTATGTTTATGACTTTGATATAGTGCGTAGTTTTGACATTGTATACGTACGAAGTAGTTACAGCACCATTTCAAAAGCAATATACACAAAAGTAAATCGATTCACAAATTCTACATCCTCTAAATCCTAGCCAACAACCGACTCGACTCAGCACCCTTGACACCGCCCGCCGTAACAACCTCCAAACACATCCCCACCACATCCCTCGTATCCCTAGGATCAATAACCCCATCATCAATCAACGCCGAACTAGTCGAATAACACTCCGCATCCTTATCCACCTTCTCCTTGAACCTCCTCACCCTCCCCTCCAACTCCCCCTCGTCAACGCCCGTCCCTTTCGCCGCCGCACTCCCCCTCTGCACCGTCTCCATCACGCCCCCCAACTGCTCAGCACCCATCACGCTGCATCGTCCCGTGGGCCAGGTGAATAGGAAGCGAGGCGCGTACGCGCGTCCACACATAGCGTAGTTCCCTGCGCCGTATGACGCGCCGAGGATGATTGATATGTGCGGTACGGTAGAGCAGGATACGGCGGCGACGAGCTGTGCGCCGGCTTTTATGATGCCAGCGTGTTCGGCTTTCGCGCCGACCATGAAGCCCGTTACGTTGTGGAGGAAGAGGAGGGGGTGTTGTGCTGGTTGGCTGTGTGGATGAATTGGGTGGTTTTTAGCGCTTCGCTGGGGTTGAGGATGCTGGTGGTGTTGGCTATTATGCCGATTGGCATTCCTGTCGTATATCAGCTTGTATTTCTATTAATGATAATGTTAAGTTAGTGTAGGGGGCATACCCATGATATGCGCAAACGCAGTAAGCATATTACTCCCAAACCTAGGTTTGAAGATTGACAGTCGCGAGTCATCGACGAGTCGGAGAATAACTTCTTTCATGTCGAATGGTTTGCGGATATCCGGGTTCACGATGGAGAGGATATCTTCGATGGGGTAGCGAGGCGGGAGGACTTCCTGTGACTGTATCTGTCGCGATGGTGACTGCAGAGTCGAGACCCATTCTCGTGCTTTTTGGATAGCGTCGAATCTACCACATTATCAGCATCATGTCCACACATTAAACAACCCGGAATAAGGGACGCACTCATCAACCGCAACCTCATCCGCCAACCCCGTCCTCCCCCATGAACAGCCGCACCCCCCAACTCCTCCGCCCCGATGACCTCGCCCGTCGCCATCTTGACGAGCGGCGGTCCACCCAGAAACGCCTGTGCCTGTCCATCCACGAAGATCGTATAATCCGATAACGCGGGATGATATGCGCCGCCGGCGGTGGAGGAGCCAAAGACGATGGCGCAGGATGGTTTGCCGGATTGCGTGCGCCGCGCGAGGTCGCGGAAGAGCTGGCCGCCTTTGTGGAAGACGCGGAATTGGTGGGGGAGGAAGACTCCGGCCTGATCTTTATATTAGTTTGTGTTTTATGAGGGTGAGGGGGTGTAGATGGGGATACCGATTGAACGAGGGAGATGAGAGGAAGGGAGTTTTCAGAGGCGATTTCCATCATTCGGTTGATTTTGAGGACTTTTTCTTAGCATCATCAGTATCAAACTATAGTGTAGGGAAAATACCAGTCATCTCATTCCAAGCCCCTCCACTCTGCGTGGGAATATGCGACATGACCAGACACGGTCGTCCACTGCACAATCAGCCTATACACAAATTAAACAGAAAGAGAAAGAAAATACCTCACACTCCCAATCCCCGAAATCAAATTCCCACACGGCGTGGAATCTTCATTCTGGAAGCCAGCAAAACAGCCCAATTCCAGAAACGGCGAGTCTTGGTCGAGGAGTAGCGCGATGCGATCTCGAGCTGCCAATATTAACACATATACCTAAAATGCGTGTGAGGTGGGAGTGTACGCAATAGCTGTCCCCTGCTTTGATGTCGTTTCAGCGAAGATGCCGTCCCCTCGGAAGAAACCTGTTCGAGGTATTCTTCGTATTTGGCGAGGATGGGGATCCAGCTTTCGTGGTTGGATTTGGATTGGGGGGTTTGGGTGAAGATTGAGGGGATGGAGGGGTACATTTCGATACGATATTGATCTCAATTGGATAGAATAGTTATGGTGACATTGGAAGTTGGATGAAATGGACGAGATGAGGATATACTGCTTGTTTTGTATGCGGACCGAAGCCCGAACCGTCCGGCCCACTGATACTATACTAACATTAGTACATTAACACATTCAATGTACGAACAAAATATAAACCCATCGTTCATTATACAGTCTAACAAGATCAACGATAAAATGTCCATTATCTACGGCCCAACCTCACCCCCCTCAGCAACAAAACCATCTCCACCCTCATCGCCGAACAAACAACCCACCATGGCGACAAACCAGCCATCATCGTCCCCTGGCAATCAGTCCGACTCACCTACCGCCAATTATCAGAACGAAGCGCCGTGGTCGCCAAAGCAATGCTCGAAATGGGGCTGAAAAAAGGCGACTGTATCGGTATCATGGCGGGAAATTGCCACGAGTATATCGAGGTTTTCCTGGGAGGAGCGAGAATTGGGTGTCCGGTTGTGGTGCTGAATAGTTTTTATTCGGGGGAGGAGGTGAAGAGGGCTGTTATGCTGACTTGTATGTTTGTCGTTTCTCTTCTCATAGATGAGTATTGATTTATAGCGTGCAAATTGGTTTTTATCGCGGCGAGAATCGGGCAGAGAGATTTATCTGGGCATGCTGAGATGCTTCGTGGATTGCCTGAACTATATCGGGTTGTTTGTCTGGGAGGGACTCTGGATAGACTGCAGTCGTATCATGCATTTACGTCGAATGGGCATTCTGTGTTTATGAAGGATGCCATTCTTCGTCGGGCTGAGAGGATGGTGACTCCGGCTGATATTCTCAATCTGCAGTTTACATCTGGTGAGTCTATCTATCTATCTATATAATATACTGACAGTGTAGGAACAACCGGATCCCCCAAAGCAGCCATGCTCACCCACAAGTACGTCTATCACCTATACACATCCATGCACACACACTAATAAGGAAAAGCAACCTCATCAACAACGCTTCCTCCGTCGGAAACACCCTCCACCTCTCTCCATCCGACATAATCTGCTCCCCACCCCCCTCTTCCACTGTTTCGGGCTAGTAATGGGTTTCCTGGCTTCCTTCACACACGGCAGCTCCATCATCTTCCCATCTGACTTTTTCAACCCAGCGGCCGTCGTTGACTCCCTTATTGCCGAGAATGCGACTGTTCTTCTCGGTGTGCCGACGATGTATATTGCTGAGATGGAGGTGATGCAAAAGACGGGCCAGAAGCCGACAACGCTTCGCACGGGGCTGGCGTCTGGCTCAGCGGTCTCCATGACGCTTATGCAGGCGTTACGGGATAGAATGGGGGTTGAGAAGATGCTGATCGCTTACGGGATGACGGAGACGAGTCCGGTGACATTTATTACGTCTATGGATGATTCGGATGAGAAGCGGTCGTCGACGATAGGGAAGGTGATGCCGCATTGTGCGGCGAAGATTGTTGATAAGAAGGGGGCTATTGTCGATCGGGGGGTGAGGGGGGAGATATGCACGAGTGGGTATGTATTGCAGAAGGGGTATTGGAGAAATGAAGAGAAGACGAGAGAGGTTATGAAGGTGGATGACAAAGGGGTGGTGTGGATGTATACCGGGGACGAGGGGTATATTGATGACGAGGGCTACGGACATGTCACAGGGCGGATTAAAGATATTATCATCAGAGGTATTCATCTTCTATACATATCTATACGATACGATAACTAACAGTCTAGGGGGTGAAAACATCTGGCCGACCGAAATCGAAGAACGACTCATCTCACACCCTCTCATCAGCGAAGCCAGCGTCGTTGGACTGAAAGACGAACGATACGGCGAGGCAGTGGGATGTTTTCTCAAGTCTGCATCCAAACTGCCAGATAAAGAAGTGCAAGACTGGGTTTCGCAGACACTGGGCAAGCATAAAGCGCCCAAGCATATTTTCTGGATAGGCGATGCGAGAGTTGGCGATGATTTTCCCAAGACGGGGAGTGGAAAGCATCAGAAACACGTTATGCGGGCGATGGGAGATAGATTGATTGGGATTAAGGCGAAATTGTAATTAATACATTGTCTAGTAATGAATACATTGTCTAGATGTCTAGTTGATGATGTTATTTTTATAGATACGTTACTCCTTGGAGAATCGGAGCAATATTTCCTAGCTGAGTCAAAGTCAGATTACTCCTTTTATCGAACTACTTTTCTACATACTATCTATGATCTATGTATGATCTATTCTATTTTATCTATTATCTATTATCTATCTGTATACTGAATGTAACCTCACGGACCGCCGGACCCGGAAATATAACGACTGCGTCATACTTTGGCTTCATCCGAATGCCGCGGTCCGGTTATCCGACATACAACATTGACTCATCCTCCATCTCATCCATCAAGATCATCCCTCTCATCACCATCATAGCAAAATGCCAGCAGTCCAAATAGTCGAAGTCGGCCCTCGCGACGGCCTGCAAAATATAAAAGACAGCGTTCCAACAGCAACAAAACTAGAATTAATCCGCCGGCTGAAAAACACCGGATTACAGACGATCGAGCTGACATCCGTTGTTTCGCCGCGCGCAATTCCCCAACTGGCGGACTGTCGGGATGTATTGAGCAGCGAGGGGATACGCAAATTACACGATGAGAATGGCAGATTTCCTGTCTTGGTGCCGAATTTGAAGGGATTGGATATTGCTGTTCAGCATGGGGTGAAGGAGGTTGCGGTGTTTGTGAGTGCGACGGAGGGGTTTAGTCGAGCGAATATCAACTGCAGTGTGGATGAGGGGATTCAGAGGGCCAGGAAGGTTGCAGAGAAGGCGAGAGAGCTGAATGTTGCTGTTCGAGGGTATGTTTATCCCGTCTGAATAAGGTATGATATACTGACTTTATAGATATGTATCGTGCATCTTTTCTGATCCCTTTGATGGCCCTACATCGCCATCATCGGTGCTGCACTGCGTCAATGCATTGCTGGATATGGGCTGCTACCAAGTCAGTCTGGGCGATACACTCGGCGTCGGCACTCCAGCATCTGTCCACAGTCTCATCACCTATCTAACTGAGAATAACATCCCCCTGGCCAAACTAGCAGGCCACTTCCACGACACATACGGCCAGGCAGTGGCAAATGTCTGGGAAGCGTATCTCTGTGGCCTCCGCGTGTTTGACAGCAGCGTGGGAGGACTAGGTGGATGTCCATTTGCTCCAGGGGCAAAGGGGAATGTGGGCAGTGAGGATCTAGTCTACATGTTCCAGAATGCCGGAGTCGAGACGGGTGTTGATCTGATGAAGCTGGTCGAGACAGGAGTCTGGATATCAAAGAAGCTATCCAAGTCGAATGCCAGCCGCGCTGGAGTCGCCATCGCCGTGAAAGAAGGCCTCGTCTCTCTATCCGAGATATCCAAGCCAAAGCCATCTCTATCATGGACTCTCGTCAAAGACTCAGACGGCCTGCTCATCCATCGATCCGGCGTCAACCTGAAAATCACCCTCAACCGACCCAAAAACGGCAACGCCCTGACAACATCCATGATCGCAGACCTCACCTCCACCATCTCCAACGCCTCCGCCAACCCCTCCATCTCCCGCATCATCATCACCGCAAATGGCAAGTTCTTCTGCACCGGAATGGACCTCGCCAAAGGCTCAACCCCCATCGCCCAATCCCCCTCCACCAGCACCGCCCAATTCCACCGCCTCACCACCCTCTTCGAAACAATCGACACCTCGCCCAAGGTGACCATCGCCGCCATCAACGGGCCTGCATTTGGCGGCGGCGTCGGCCTCGCATTCACCTGCGACATTCGCCTCGCCACAAAAAGGGTGACCATGACACTAAGCGAAGTCAAACTGGGTATCTGCGCAGCGACCATCTCCAAATACGTAATCCGCGAATGGGGGCTCGCCTTCACACGACAAGCCATGCTCTCCGCCCGTCCTATCCCAGCACCGGAATTGAAGGCGTTGGGCGTTATATCCGAACTCGCAGCCGATCAGTCCCAGCTTCAGACCCATCTAGACGATATGCTCGTCCGGTTGAAGGTTTCCTCGCCCGACGCGTCGCGCATGTCAAAGGAGCTGGTTAGGCTTGCGTGGGCTCATGCGGGGGCGAGAAGCAGGCTGCCGGGATTAAGGAGTTGTTTGATAGTATGATGCATCCGGAGAGAGATGGGGGGTATGGAGTGAAGGAGTTTCAGGCGGGGAGGAAGGTAGATTGGGATGTTTATGCCGAGAGGAGGGGGGTGTGAAGTTGTAGCTGAGTCTGATTTTTGGTTTAGAGCGATTAATGATGTATTCATGGCAATTATCAGTGGCTCCTAGAGTCTATAATGAAGCGTAGATCTAAGACAGCTGATGCATATTTTGTAGTTGTCTCTATAATGGACTATCTAGTATCTCTGTTTAGATGAATAGCTTAAAACGTACTTATAGGTGAAAGAGAACGGCTCCACATAATGGGTTATTAAACAGTCTTCATTCGATCTCTTGATCATCCGAGATATATATCGATCATCCAACCTCGTTCGAATCTCCTATATACTGGATTGCCACTTACTTCTAAATAATTCTCTCTACCTCTATAGACACTTCATCACTTTTATATAATTTATAACTTCAATTAAATAACGTCCCATAATTCTTGAATGGCTATCCTCGGCTAACCAACGGATATTTCCCCGCATCTGCCAGGACCCATAACACATCCATACCGGTAAGTATCACTCCGCCCAATCGGATCATCCGAATTACGCTCAATACAGTACCATACCGTACTGACAGCTCCCCGCATCTCTTCAACGCCTCCAAGTCCAAATCCGCCCATGTTTTCGTTTCTCTCTGCAAGATTCCGCTTCGCTTGGCCATCACGCCCTGTGTCATCGCGATGGACCTCCGCGTGGATTCTGTCCAGGGTGGGAATATTAAGCGGATTCGTCAGGCGTGCGCGAGTTGCAGGTACGCTCCCCAATGACTTGGAATAAATAAACACATGAAGGTATCTAACTCCTAACGTTGTGCAGGAAGAAGAAAACAAAATGCTCCGGGGAACGTCCTATATGCTTCCACTGTCGCCGCAATAAACGGTCGTGCGTGTATGAGCCGTACTCTGCTACGGTCGGGGATCAGCCGCATCCAACCTCGTCGCTGGTGGGCGTGACTGATAATGTGAGATCGTGATGGAATTGGATTGAATGGATGTTGATGCTGATACTGTCAGGCTGAGCTGTTGCAGAGAATCAGTACGATTGAGTCGCGGCTTGCGGAGTTGAGTGGGCAGGCTGGGCGGAGGTGAGTTGTTTTTTTTACTGTGTTGGGGGGATTAAGCTAATTTAATAGGAGTGCTTCTGATTCTTCGAGTCTGGAGGATTTTTCGTCGCAGAATGATGCTGCATTTCGTCGCCGACCGTCTGTTGAGAATACATACAATGCGCTTCCTCCATTGGCAGTGCTTCAATCACTGATCGATACATATTTCCTACGCGTTCACAATCAGCCGTATTCCTACTTTCAAGAATCACTATTTCGACAACGACTGGACAGTAACCTACTCCCACGATGCCTTGTTTTCGCTGTCCTAGCATCAGCAGTGCGATTTTCGACACATGAATACTTTAGCGGCCGAACGCACGAAGCGTCAGAGACATACGCAAGGGAATCATGGCTTGCAGTTCTAGCGGACCACTTGACCGTGGAAGATAGCATGAATGTGCATGTCGTCCAAGCAGTGAACCTACTTGCTATTGTGGATTATACCGGTTTGTCAAGATCCCAGTTTACCCTATATAGAAGTGCTAACTTCACAGCCGGTCGAGTTAGTTCGGGATGGTTGAAGATCGGCCTTGCTGCGCGTATTTCACAAGACCTGCATCTGATGACGGAGCCGGAGGGTTGGCTATCATATACAGAGCAGGAAGAACGTCGTCGGGCTTTTTGGTCTGCGTATCTTGTTGATAAGCTCATTTCCTGCGGACAATCTCGTCCACTAGCTATTCTTGATGAAGATTGTAATGTTCAACTTCCGTGTGATGAGCAGACGTTCCGAGATGGACAGTGGAAGAAGACACCAACTATTGGACAGCTGTTGAGCTGGAACACGGATGTTTCTGAAACGCCTAGTCCTTTTGCGTTGACAATTCTGATGGCATCGATATTTGGTCGCTGTACGAGATACTTTCACCAAAAACGGGGCGCTGATGAGATTCCTCCATGGGATACGAAATCGGAGTTTGCATCGATCACCTCCTCCCTTCTATTTCTCGAGACTTATTCGCATATTGGCAGCAAGTCTATTTCGGATTTGATTCATGAGAATCTACAAATAGATGGAACTATTGACCACCAACAAGTCGGGCATCTTGTTTTCGCTCATGCCATATTCCATCTCTGTCATTGTCTTTTAAATCACCCCTTCTCTTTACGACTACGTTTGAGACCGTTCGGATCCAAAACTCCAGCTAGCTTTGTTTCCAGAGCTCTACATGGAAGCGGAGAACATGCGAGACAGCTGCTGGATTTGTTAAAAGAAGCCTCTGACTCGGGCTGTTTCATCGAGTCTTCTTTTTACGCATACTGCATAGCGATACCCGGGGGTATTCTTTCACTGTATTCCCATCTTGACATCCAGAGTGGATCTGAACCCTCAGATGCACTGAATTATTTCCAAGAAAGCGTAGACGCCTTAGACAGACTAGGACGTCTATGGACACATGCTTCCAACATGGTGAGTTCATCACAACTTAACCTGCCATGCATACCAACTAACCAAACAGGCAATCCGACTCCGCGAATTCCACGCCCAATCATACAAATACACCCATCTCCTCGATCCGGCTTCCCAAATCGACGATCTGGACCCGGCAACAGAAGGAATCTTCTGGTCAATGGTAGACTACGGCAAATTAGGATCTAGTCTTCGTCGAAATCAGAATCAGAATCAGAATCCACCCGATGCAAGCCTTTCAAACATGCCATCTCCCTCGTCGTGGTTATTCAACCCAGAAGCCATTTCCGGGCTATCACCTAAACTTCCGTCAGGTGGCGAATTTCTCGACACGGGAACTCCGAGTATGAGACTTAATGAAGTTGAGTATCTGTTGAACTGTACTCCGACTGCGAGCGGACTGTTATGATCTTGATGCTCGGTTCATGGTTATACTTCAGTCGGTCCGCTTTCCCGCTTTCCGCTCCCCGCCTCGGTCCGACGAGGGGGCTCATTGAAAAGTATTGAATGACCATCTAAACTTGTGGAATTACAATGTGAAAGGACAATACGACTCGATATGGTTGAAAAACGTGGAAATACGCACCAGCCTTCGCCCTGGGAAAGCGTTGCGTCGGGCACTGCAGCGGCTATTCTTGCGAATGTTCTTGTCTATCCACTAGATATGTATGTGGCATTACCTGCATATGAGGGAATGCTAACATTTTAGTGTGAAAACACGATTACAAGTACAGGTCCAGCAGAAACAAAACGGAAATGACCAGGAGAAGGGCGATGACCCTGCTGAGTCAAAACAATATGCCAATGCCATCGAAGCAATCCGCCAAATAATACAAGAAGAAGGCATTTCCGGCCTTTACAACGGCCTAGGAAGCTCGGTGTTGGGAACTGCCTCGATGAACTTTGCCTACTTTTTCTGGTCAGCGACTGCCCGCGATGCATACCAATCCGTCCTTCGATCGTACAATAAGACAGACAGTAACAGCATCGCCAAAGAACTCGGACTAGGCGCTGTCGGGGGCGCATTGGCTCAGCTCTGCACGAATCCCATTTCGGTTGTGATTACACGACAGCAGACTCGTCACGCGAATGACGAGAAGAAAGGTATTTGGGAGACCATCGTCGAGATTGTTCAGAGCGAAGACGGCTGGACGGGGCTGTGGAGGGGGTTCAAGGTTAATCTGATTCTTGTGATTAATCCGATGATTACATATGGATCTTATCAATGGCTGCGGGGGAAGTTGTTCACGAAGAGGAATATCAGTTCGAAAGACGCATTCAGTATGTCTCATATCTCACATTTAATACTTTCTGATACATACATACTAACATTAGGTACTAGTCCTCGGTGCCCTATCCAAAGTAATGGCCACAATAGCCACCCACCCACTAATCGTAGCAAAAACAATGCTCCAATCCAAACCACCCGAATGTCGACAGGGAAAGCCGTTTCGAAGCTTCACCGAAGTGCTTCATTACATTTTCAAAAATGAGGGTCTATTGAGATTATATAAAGGCCTACTACCCCAGATCAGTAAGGGATTCTTGGTGCAGGGATTGATGATGGCCTTGAAGGAGAGGTATGTTGATCTGCGATGAATACGAGGTCGTTACTGATAGTGGTGTTTAGGACTGAGATGCTTATTTTCCTTGTGTTGGCTATGCATCGACGGAGGGTGTGTTCTCTACTAGGCTGAATCGAGAATGATACTCCGTATATCCTAGATATCATTTATACAGCCACACTTTGTACATATAGTGGCCTGAATTATTTTGAAGAACAAAAACCCTGGAAAAGCTCAAACTCAACGCTTGCCTCTATCCGGCTAGCTCCAACTCAGCTCTCTTCAGCTCTTCCCAAATGAAGTAATGCCAAGCCCCTAACACTATTCAGACCCACATCAGCCCAGGTTCTGCCTGGTGTTTGGCCATTTTGCATCCCGTCCAGGCCGCAGAGTGGATCCAATGCCTGGGGCGGTGGGGCTTCAGCCTCTCGGGGCCTGGGCTAACCCGATGTGGCAATCCTCACACAGCTCACCTGGATCTTCGTTTTGGGTTCAAAAGATGGGCAGATCCGCGGTTCGTTTTGTTTGTTTTCGTATTCAGTTTCTCAAGTCAAGATCAGAGCCCTCCTTGGGATATTTTTTTTTTTCAATTTTTGTTTATTGCACCTCCTTTAATACTACATCCTTGACAATGGGAGCATCTTCCTTCCCCGCTGTCCCAGCTAAACACGCCGACTTTCTCTCTCATATTAATTCCCACCCTAATACCCCCATCCAGCAACTTCTCCAACCGTACAATGAGTACGACGCAGTTGCCAGAAAAGTCTTTGCCCAGGAGCCATCTCACCCCGCCCTGCAAGACAACCATCTGAACGTCGTTCCCGTGTACGACGAAGCAGGATCTACAAGTGCGCAGATCCGAGCCAGAGATCTGGCCTCAGAATCACCTGAAGAGACGCAGCGTTATATCCTTCCCCTCAGCAAGGAGAATCGCAGATCAAATGGTTCACCGGCCGTGGTGCCGACGATCAAGGAGTTTCAGAATAACTTCTCCATCTTCTCCGAGGGTTCGCTGAGTGATCTGGACTGGAGCAATGTGGTGGTGGCGGGGAGTGCGGTGGTGACTTCGCTCATGCCGATTCCGGAGAAACATCGTGCTTCGAAACGTGCGCTGCGCCAGTTCTACCATGAGCAGTTTGCGCCGGCGTCGGATGTGGATTTGTTCATCTACGGACTGAGTGAGGAGGAGGCGGTTGAGAAGATTAAGCAGATTGCGGATAGAATCAGTAATGCGATTCTATACGAGACGACGACGGTGCGCACGAAGAACACGATAACTATTGTCTCGCAGTATCCGACCCGCCATGTGCAGATTGTTCTGCGGATTTACAAATCCGTTGCGGAGATTCTGACTGGGTTTGATGTTGATTGTTCTTGTGCGGTCTACGATGGAAAGCAGGTTTATGTGTCTCCTCGTGCGTTGGTCTCGTATATTACTCAGACCAACCAGATCGACTTGACGCGTCGGTCACCTTCTTATGAGAATCGTCTGTCCAAGTACTCGCATCGTGGGTTTGAGGTCTACTGGCCGCAGCTGGAGCGGTCGAGGATTGATCCTGTGAGTTTCTGAATTTCGATGTAGTAAATGGTTGCTGATTGTATAGACTATCTTTGAAAGAAGCTTTGCCAGAACAGTCGGTCTTGCCCGTCTGCTAGTATTGGAGAAACTTCCCAAGGCTTCGGATCGAGATCTGTATTTGATTGAAAGACGGGCTGATCGTGGCAGACCGAATCTGAACACGTACAGCCGGTCGAATAAGTTACACGGAAACATCAAAGATATCTGGGAAGATGAAACTCCTGATTGGCAGGAGGAAGACGAGATCTCTGATTACAACACTTTTGTAAGACTCCACGTTCTTGTTTTGTTGCGTGACTAACCCCTCGAAGAGTATCCCCTACGGCGAAAGGTTCAATGCTCGAAGAATCATCAAGCTGTTGTACACCAAGGATTTGCTGTTGAATGCCGAGTGGAACAAGCCCAAGGATCGGAAGGTTCATCTCCACCGTCATCCGGCCTTTTTCGGTTATGTCGCGGACGTGATGCATGACTGCTGTGGTGACTGCCCCAAGCCAGTGACTGATGAGGAGAAGGAGATGGCAGAGGAAGAAAGCAAGACCTACATTTCTGGGGATGTATCCTTCATCAAGGACGACCCTGGTCGACAGGCTATTGGAAGTTTCAACCCGATCACCGACACTGATTGGACTGGTGAGTACCTCTGATTTGATTGAATGGCGACTGCTAACATGTCTAGAAATGGCCTATGTTGGAAACACTGAACGCCTTTGTCACGATATCGTTGAGCATGATCTCGAAGGAGTCAAGAATTGGCTGGCACAAGAAGGAGCCGATCCCAACACTCGTGATTACACTGGCAGGACACCCCTGCATTTGGCCTGCATGACATCTACACCGGAAATTGTCCAAGCTCTTGTCGACCACGGCGCCAGATTGATCGCCCGTGTGGCGGATGGCAGAACCGCTTTGCATATGGCTGCTGCTCGTGGCAGTGTGGAGATTGTGAGAATCCTCCTGACCAAGAGCGGACAGAATGAGGAGGAAGAGAACGACAAACAAGACGCAAAGACAGCGTCCAAGAAACAAAAGCGGATCGAAGAGAAGAAGGAGAAGAGCGAGCTGGATGAAGATGGCGATCTCGTCAATCTGGATGACGGTACTTCGGCCACTTCTTCTTACGTGGATGTGCGGCATGAAGACGTGGAGCCTGATGTCGCTATGCTCGACGGCGAAAATGAACTCGAACCGGACATTTATGACATCAACGTACCGTCTTGGGATTTCAAAACCACACCACTCCATCTGGCTATCCTCAATGGTCATATTGACGTGGTTGAGGAGCTTGTCTCTTCATTCGGTGCCGATGTTCTGTTGCCCGTCAAGCACATGAACGATAACAAGACCGCTCAATATGCCATCTTGACTTTGGCCCTCGCACTCCGTCTGCCACTGGAAAAAGCGAAACCAATCACGGAGAAACTCCTGCAACTTGGTGCTTCTCCAGCCCAGGCCGATGTGCAGCGTCATACGGCTTTGCACTATCTTGCCGCTACCTCTTCGACCGAGCTGCTGGATCTTTACCTCCACTACAATGAACCTGCTGTGAAGCGAGTAATTAACCATCTCGCTTTCCGTGGCCCTTGGCACTGCCCTGGTGTGTATTCGGCATTTGGAGCAGCAATTAATGCCAGGAGCCCAACTGAGGCCCTGAGGCTTCTTGAACTTGGCTCCGAGCCGTCGATCAAGTTTGAGCAGTTTTTGAAGTCTGCGAAACTAGCGAACAGCAGAGTCAATCATAACACAACCGAGAGCAACCTTGAATACTTCAGAGAGAGAGTCAGCCAACCTGTCCTCCTCGCAGTGCAGAAGGAAGTTCCTCTTGTTGCACTGGAACTGCTTGCCCATGGAGTGGACCCGAATACACTTACTGGTGATGGACACGATATCGTAGCCCATGAGACAAGACGCAGATACACCATGGGACAGTCTTTGCTCGATTGTGTGCAGCAGAAAATCAAGTCTCTCCGCAAATACCGGGGCGAGAAAGCCGAGGGTATGCGCAGACTCCAAGCCTTGAATCTACCCATTATCAAGGAGGATGATAATTTCTATCTCAATGTGTTTGAGGAAGGCACCTACCAGATGTGGGCAGCCAGGGACCAGCTCAAGGCGGCAAGAAAGCAAAACGAGGATGCGGAAAAGCAGTATAATGAAAGGGTAAAAAACATACCCGATCCAAAGGGGCAGGATGAGAAGATGGCTGCAGTGAAAAGACTTTTGTCCGAGTACCAAAGATTGGAGGCTGCTTTGATCGAGAGGGGGCAAAGCAGTTTTATCAACTTCACCCGGACTTTGAAAAGCCGCCCAATTACGACCCATACAGTCCCAGGGATTACAAGCCCGGGCCATTCGAGGTGAATTTGACATTCACGGTTCCGGATTTGACCGATGTGAGGAAGGATGGATATATGAGATTGTAAGTGGACTCCTTTATTCTCACTCAGCGCTAACATTGCAAAGGTACGAGGCTGCGTGGAAGGGCGATTTGGATACCATCAAGTCCCTTACACTGGGTCTGTGGGCGTTTGGTCCGAAAAAGGACAATTCTCCGCTCCAGATCAACGTGCAGGATAGCTGTGGTGCCTCGCCTTTTTCCATTGCTCTTCTCCGTGGACACCAGGGTGTTGCTAGAGGGATTATTGACATTGCTAAGAGTCAGTATAAGCCAAAAGAGGCCCGTGAAAAGAGATACAAGATGGAAGAAGGCAGCGATGATGAGTCGGAAGACGATGTCAATGTCATTGGAGAGGATGTCGATGATGAATTCACGGTTGATAATATCGGCGAGGTGGCCACTGAAGTTGTCACCGATGCAGCACCTATCCTGTTGCTGTCTAGGCGATTCCCAGTGACCCGACTAGCAGATCCTCTCGGCCAGAAGAAGACCCCGAAGAGATTTTCCGACGATGAAAACGAGCCATACGATCTCATCGAATACATGATTGCGACTGAAAATATCGAGATGCTGATCTTTTTGCTTGACCTCTGTCAAGAACTGACAGAAGGAGACTCTGAGGACGAATCTAACGTTTACCAAGCAGACGAATGCTACTACGAACTGGCAATCAGGCTTGGTCACCTGCAGTGTCTGGAGCAGCTCATCAAGCGCGGTGGTGCTGGCTTTCCACTCGACCAGCTTGTGCAGAAGAGCGGCGTGGAAGTCAAACCGAAGACGAGATACTACCGAGGACTTACCTTCCATGGCCAGAAGCACAAGGACTGGGCATCGGCTGGAAGGGAGCTCCAGTCGCGATTCAACAGCACTCATGCACCGCTGCTTAGGGCCGCATTCAATGGGAAGCTGAACAGCACCGAGTGGTTCTTGGGCACGGCGCCAGCGCGGTACTACCTCGAGTTTGCAAAGGCGCATGAGCAGGATGACAAGTTGAGCGCGTTGGCAAAGTCTACTGGTGGGCTGGAGGGTACTATTGAAAAGTGGCTGGGGATGAGAAGTAAGTACCATCTGTTCACAGATAGAGTGTAGCTAACGGGTTAGATGAATTGGTCTTGCACTGTGCGGTCATGGCCAGGCCGGACGACGAATCGTGCCGTCTGGTAGAGTATCTGGTGAAACAGGTACCGGAATGCCTTGAGGCCAAATCGCTTGAAGGCCTCACGCCTCTGGCTCTTGCGTTCTGTTTGCACCGGAAGAGCTATGCTGAGATTCTCATCAAGGCCGGCGCCAACCAGGCGGCTCGCGACCGCCAGGGAAACAACGTTATCCACCTGCTACTCTGGAAAGAGGGTGAAGAACCGTGTACGAAGCCAGACGGTCTCAAGGAGCTGCTTGAACTGCTTGATCCGCGGTTGGTTCCGTCATTGCTCACGGAGCGGTCGTCTGACGAGCCCGGCTCAGCAACTCCGCTTGCGCGATGGATGCACGAAGTCAAGAATTGCACGTTCAGCCCCCTATGCAGTTCATTCAACCTGGACGTGAACAACGAAACGGATGAAAAGGTAGCCGCGATGCGTGCATTCCTGGAATTCGCCGACTCCACCGGCCAAGAACATCTGGGCTTGCTCGACGGCTCCGGAAACACCCCCCTGCACAACGCAATCAAGCATCTCCTGCCAAGACAGCTGGAGATGATGATCCAACGCCGTCCGGACCTGGTATACCGCGAGAACGCGACGGGGTCGACGCCGTTCGACGTCGCCGTGGATAGCTGGCTGTACGAAGCCACGGTCGCACCGCCGCATATTCCCAGCCAGGACCCAGATTGGCAGGAGAGAGAGATGGACATGTACAAGGCCACGGTGGACAAATCCGCGGAGTACTTTACCGTGGAGCATTCCCGCCGCCGACGCAGCCAGCGCCAGATCATGTACGACATGTGTCGGGAAGCCATGAAGGATGACAGCAAAAAGCGAAAGCTTGTCAGTCTCCACGAGGCCAACGAAGTAGCCAAGCGATTGGCAGCGCGTCAGCGCAGATATACAGAGATGGCAATGCAAACTCTGATGGAACCCGAAGACGAAGTCAAAATGTGGTATTCCAGCGCGAGGACTTAGCATACTCCCGATTACCTAGCTAGCAATCAATCAAACTCATTTCCGTTCACCATGTCTACAGTAGAAAGCGGATTCGACAAATCCGCCGGAAACCTAGCACGCCACGGAAATACATCCTCGTGGCGTACGCACAGATGCCCCCAGAACAAGCCATATCAAAGTATGCCGCCAAGCTCTCCTCCGCAATTTACCCCGCAAACTTGGCATTCCTTGGCGTGGAGAAATGCAGTGTAGATAATCGCAGAGTGGTGGCATTTCCGCTGCTTGGATTTCCGCTTGTGTATATAACCACCATTACCTCCAACATGATTACGCCAGTCAAGTCTAGTCAAGCAAAGAAAGAAAGACAGCAAGATGAACACAACCGACCTCGACGAGAAGATCTCCGACGCAGTACACCAAGAAAAAGCACCCAGAATCACTACCATCGATAACTTTCAAGTGCTCGGACTGGATAGTGACGATGCGGATTTTTATATTAATTTCACGGAGGATAGGAGGAAGGCGTTGATGAGGAAGGTACGTAACCCTCTCTTATATCTTGTCATGGTATGCTAACAGTGTGTGTAGATTGACATACGTCTTGTTCCTATGCTGGCAGCACTATATCTGATATCGCATCTTGATAGAGCTAATATCGGAAACGCCAAGATCGAAGGCTTAGTTGATGATCTTGGCCTCGATGGGATTCAGTGGAATATTGTGCTTAGTATCTTTTTCATTCCGTATGTTTTATTGGGTAAGCCTTCTTCCTTTTAATCAAGATGAGATAAGATACTAATGTGATGTAGAGGTCCCAAGTAACATGCTGCTGAAAAACTTCACCCGCCCATCTATATACCTCGGCATTCTGATCGTCTGCTGGGGCACCATCATGACCATGACGGGCGTCGTGCAGAACTTTGCCGGGCTGATGGTCGTCCGCGTGTTACTCGGTGTCTTCGAGGCTGGCTTCTTCCCTGGCGCCGTGTATCTCTGCACATTCTGGTACATGCCCAAGGTCCTATCTACCAGACTGGCGATATTCTACTGCGCGAGTGCGTTATCCGGCGCCTTCTCAGGCCTCCTCGCCGCCGCCATCGCCGAGATGGACGGTGTAGGCGGGTATGAGGGGTGGAGATGGATTTTCATCCTCGAGGGGATCGCCACTGTGTTGCTTGGTGTGTCGTGTTTCTTTTTGTTGATTGATTCGCCGAGACTCTCAACCAAGTGGCTGGATGCCGAGGAGATACGGTTTCTGGAGTTGCAGATGTTTATCAAGGAGGGGGGATGATGAAGGAGCAGGCGAAAGAGGATAAGAAGGTGAGATGGAAGGATTTGAAGATGGTGTTTATGAATTGGAGGTTGTATTTGCTGGCGTATATTCTGCTGTGTCAGAGTGCTTGTTCTTATGGTACCTTTCCTCCTTTCTATATTGATATACAAGATACTAACTGTATAGGGACGAAATTCACTCTTCCTACTATAACAAAGGCAATGGGCTTCACAAACACCAACGCCCAGCTCATGACAGTCCCTCCCTACGTGGCAGGCGCTCTATCCGCCGTCTTCTTTTCAGTATTATCAGACAGATTCTACTGGCGCATGCCGTTCGTCGCCACACCGCTCATTCTCGTGGCAATCGGCTACGGCGTCATCATCTCCTTCCACGGCGCGTTATCCGAGAATGTCGGAGGCGCCTTTTTCGCCGTCATCCTCACCTGCATGGGCATCTATCCCATCCATCCGGCCACGACGTCCTGGACAGCGAATAACATCGCCCCGTCGAGTCGGCGTGCCATTGGGCTAGCATTTAACATCTGCATTGGGAATATCGGGGGCATTATCGGGAGCTATATGTATATCGACTCGGAGAGCCCAAAGTATTATACTGGCTTTGGGCTGAGTCTGGCGTTTGGAGGGAGTGGGTTGATTGCGGCGTTGGTGTTGGAGATGTCGTATATCTGGGGGAATAAGCGAAAAGAAAGAATTGGGGAGGATGAAGTTAGAGAAAGATACAGTGAGGAGCAGCTGCTGGATATGGGGGATAAGTCGCCTTTGTTCAAGTATACGCTTTAAGATATATGAGGTAGATGAACATGATTATTTGACAACAGCAAGTCGACTCCCGACGAATACATTCCGATTAATACCCGGATTAGGGAATCCATCCAGCTTCACCCCCTTCCGGAAGAGCAGACAGTATGTCGACCCACCATAGTGGAACATGCCCAATTGCTCTCCCTTGCGAATATATTCCCCCTCCTTGACGGTGATATCACACGTCGACACTTCTGTCAGCCCAACACCCAGAAAAGCAACCAGCCCGACCGCCGGATCGTCCGATTCGATGAAAATCACCGCTCTTGTCGCCGTGGCCGTCATGAATTCCTGTGCTGTGACTTCTCCGGTCATGTTGATGTCCTGCTTGTGGGCCTGTGGGTTGCCGACGCCTTCAAACAGCGGTTCGGAATAGTACGTCCCATCCACGACGTAGGCTTTGACGATCCTCCCGGTGATGGGGGCATGCCAGCGATGGTAGCTCAATGCGCTGAGGAAGGCCTGGTAGACTGTGCCGCCGATGAAGTGGGTTGCCAGACTATCGTGAGCCAGCATGTCGATGACTGAATATGGCTGTCCCTTGACCCAGAATCGATCTCGTCCTTTGACATCGTAGGCGACCTTGTATGGCTGGGATTCACACGCATTCGCAATCACCCTGCTGTCATCTGGCGCCGCAACAGGCCTTACTTCCGGCCTGAACTGCCTCGTAAAGAAATCATCCCACGATTTAAACCCGTGATACTTGGCTGATGGATCACACACATACAGCGTCTCAAACGGAGAATGCGCAGCGGGATTAAAGTCTCCCTCATCATGCCCGACATTGCCCACCAATGCCAGACACTCCCTGCCACTCTTCCCAAACCAGCCCGTCTCGGAATCATTCAATACGACTGCTGACGCTTCGGAGCGCAGAAATTCACCCCACGCATTCAATATCTTCTTGATCATCTTATTCACCTCGGGATCCAGGAATGCCGCGTAGCCACTGGGCGTGCCCATCGGCCAGTCGAGCACCGCGTGGATGGGCAATCCGACCTGACGAACACGGTGCGCATCGTCGCTCCATGAAGGCGCCTGGGTGAGCAGGTGATTCAACACCTGCAGCAGGTGCGGATAGTCGCGGATCTGCGGGTTGCCGATTGGATCCTGCGAGTAGGGCTTTTTGTGTGGGATTTCTTCAAACATGGACGAGATGAGGAGGTAAACGCGGGTGTTTGATTCGATGAGTTGTTGGAATTCGAGGAGGACGGGATGGAGATCGCGATGGTTTTGGTCGACATGGGTGATTATCTCGCCCAGCCAGTCGCGGTGGATGCTGTGGGATGAGGGCATCCATTTTCCCAGTCTGATCATTAGTATTGTCGGTATAGACGATGGTGGTGGTGTGGTGGACTTACTGATGCAGACGCGGAACGTGGTGTTTGGACATGATGCAGTCGATGAGTGTGTTGGAACATTCTGAAGATTGAACATATTATTCTTATTTATTACTTTGGTCTTCTATTCTATCTTGTTTTGATATCTGTCGACATCATGATGATGACGCTGTGGGGTAGAGATATGATGTCATTCATCGCCATATTAACTTCTATGTATAGATGCGCCATTCTTTATTGACTATATGCAGCAAACAGAGCAGATGAATGAATTCAAAGTAAGACAATTAATGTAGATAATCCTACTGCCTATGCCTATATTCACTCACGTAGAATTCGTATTATAAAAAGGGGTTCTACTCTCTCCGTTTCTTTTTCTCTTCGTATATCTCTCCATCCAATTTATATGTATTTTAGTATATATGCACTCTTATATATCCTCTGGCGATATATCCTCGTCTATAATTCTTCCATTTTGACACATTGCCTTGACCTGCTCATCTTCGCCTACAGGTATATCCTGAAAGTGCCTGGGCTACATGCCTTGGCCACAACGCGATACCTTTCGGATACATTTTGGAATATCTGGTCAAGCCAATTCTCGCACATCATTTCTGGAACCAAGACTCGACGGGAAGATTCAATCTCTTCTCGATAACTTCCTGTTCTGCGTCGTGAAGAACAAAGACAAAAATGGAATCCAGGGACAGAATGACGGATCTGTTCTGGCATGTTATTGTCTCGAGCACTCAACACCGAACTTTTCATCCCTGAACTGCAGCTGACATTAAACGTCGGATGATAATCGACATCATTGTCGATTATTCTTTGGTAGATCCATTCTATCTCTTCTTGGAGTAATATGCTAACTGACTAGTTGTACGCGAGCTTTACGATGCTTGCTTGTAAGTATTCTTTCTCCCTTTATGACTGCTCTGACAGATATAGAACGAACCTGGCCTTCAGACAATATTTCTCGCGGCCGTTCCTGCGCCTGATGGTCCTGTCGAAAACCACGGTGGAATCCCGTTTGCTCATGTTCCGATGCTAATGTACGTGGCCAACATTCTCACTGGCAGGACGAGACGCATATCCCGCAAAGATATCAGCGTGTATATGATGCATCTTTTCTTCAACAGTTTCCCAGGCGAACTGGAAAACCAGGTGCTGCTTGCAACAGCTCGTCGGGCATGATCGTCTTGCGAAATAGCAGAAGATACGGGCAGTGTGGTCTCAAACACACACCCACAGATGGGACACAATCACAGTGGACCAGACCAATCGAAAAAATATCGGCCTCGACTGTACTTCCTGCCAGTCGGTGGACCAGATAGCCCTTTCTGCCTTCCGGGATGGTCAGTTTTTCTTCTTTACAACTTCTGTATGCTAACTGGAATTGCAGAGATGAAGTGGAAGTCTACACGAATCTTTTTCCATCCTAAAGAGTCACGACCGGACAATAGCAAGGAGCTAAAGAAAACCACCTCTCCAAAAGTTTCGAGCTAAACCAGTTTGTTTTACTCCAATGTCCATCACACATGTTAGAGCCGTACAAGCACCGACCTAGACATCAGAGCCTTCTTGCTGTATGCAACGACGAAGCCCATACATCAAAGTGGAAGATCTCGATGGGTCTACGCCACGTTTCTTGAAACACAGACTGCCATACGATGCAGAGAGCTTTGAGTCGGGATGTGAAAGGCTTCTGCAGCTCAGCTAGGGGTCTTTTCGATGAAGACATCCCGTGTGTTTCGATACTACGGTTAGAATTCTACCAACATCGGGGGTCTTTTCGATGAATGTTTATCTATCTTTGCGAACGTCAAAGAGTGGAAGCCCCAAACTTCGAGATGCCGAAGAAGCGTAAGCGGGCAAAGACGGTCAAACGGTGGGTTACAGTCACTTTGTCTAGGAACATCTACTAACATGGACAGAATGCTTGTCTCGCATCGTTGCCTTTCCATTTAACACCTGGCATCCATTAACACGATTATTACAGACTTCCTTCTTGACGAACCTCAATTCAAGAAAATGACAAATTCCAAAACGCGGGCTTGTTTTTCTTGTTCCGGTATCATCATGCGGATATCTGGAGTTTGAAGTAAGTCATGAACTCTTGATGAGATATCTAACATGGACCAGGACAGCGTCCCATGAGTACGAGATGTATATGAATTTACCTAACAGCCTCTTCAGATATCGCAAGCCATCTCGATTCCCTCGCACGCCTTTCACAACGCAAAATACCCCTTCTCCCGTTGAAGAGGTCACTACATTTGCGGTCTCCAACTTCAATGACATACTCAATATATCCGGGATGGGTGACCGTGGGGGAGGAATTCCCTGGCTTATACCTCTGGATATGGTGAAAGACCAGGGAATCTCTTTCCGAGTGGTATGTATTATCCTTTTGGTACTGCTGGATACTAATTTAAAAGAAAGCCAGATATCTCACTCCCAGATCCCATGAGTTCACGCCCTGTTATACCTCCAAATTGCATCTTCCATCCCACCCGTTGCATCAAAGATATCCATTGCTGAAACAAATCCTGTGAATCACTTTGGATTGTCTTTTTTATCTCGTGGTTCGCTTGCGTTGTCACACTTCTCTAGATCCAGCTGGTCGCGTCTTCCTGTGCGAATCGGATGGAATACTGGCAAATCATTCCATCTGGACACGAACATACTGCATCGGAGAGGTACTGAGCAGAGTATTTCTGTCTGTCTGCCACGCGCAACAGACGTCGTGCTATGCTGGTGCTGTTGCTGTCCTGCCGACTGCCCGTGGACGCACGATATCTGGAGTAAGCAAATCAATTCATACAAATGTATACATGGACTAACATATTCAGACCATCCTGGAGTGGAAGATTGTTCGATCTACGACGAAGCCAAACATGATCTTCTCTCATTTTTCAATACATTCGTTGTGGGTTAGTATGATTATACTATCATGGCCAGTACTTAGTTTTGGAATGACTTTGACCGTCCCCATAACGGTGGGAGTGAGAGCACAAGCGAAGCCCAGCCTCTTCCCATGTTGCCGTGTGATTCAGGCATCATCCTCTACCGAACAGAATCTATAAAGACCGACGCCAAAGTCTACATCTATGAACATTCGAAGTCTACGCCACTCCGCGCCTTGTACACGTGTTATTATTATCGAGACATCCTTGAATCTAAACACACCGTTACAGACTAGCCTCGCTCGTGAAAGGGCTTCAGAAGCACTGGATGCAGAGCTTGTACCCGCGAGGAAATCAATGACTGAGGAACGCCAATTCATGAAGGAGAACGACGGTTAAAAGTCCTCGAAATGCAGACACAGCTTCTGGAAAAAGCCCTGCACCACTTCCAGGCATTCAGAAACATCCAATTTCTGGATAATATTCGGAAACAATAATGTATATGAGGCAGGGTGCCCGGTCAAACCTGAATGATACAGTGCACCAGCGAACTTGAATGCCAGACGCCCAAGAGATGACGCTTTCTTTCAAGCACAGAAAGGGAGTGTCTATGGCCTATCTGACCGCTGTTCTAGTTGCTATATGCAAAGAAACACAGTTCCTTCTTCCGTGATTGTCCTTTGGTTCGTGGCTTTTCTGAATTGTGGACTGCCTCTGACATTTGCTATTATCAGAAAAGCATTCGGACGATAGACTGGCTTGATCGGGTGGTTGTAGAAGGGCAACCATGCCCAGTAAGTTATTTTGTACTCTGACCCAGTATTCTGCTCTATACTAACAGATAAATAGGGCGCAGTTGTCTATAAACCAAGGGACCATTTCATTCTGTGTATCCGGGTGTACTTACGAATGCTTCACACTGAATGACGACAGCGACACAGCGCTGGCGATATCCAGACAATTAGACCGGGACTCAAGTTTATGGAGTACAACGCCCTCTCATGGTGCAGTTGCATTATTATATATGAAACTGCCATCCGAAGAGCGGTAATCTAACACAATGGTGGACCAGTTCAACGGTATGATCAGAAATTCATGGGTTTGAAATGAAAGCGAAATCCACCAGATGATGCTGGCGGTATGAGATCGAGCCGGAATCGAACGATATAGGCAAGACATTTCGTTAACCTGGAGATGATTGGAAGAGTCTCTAATACGTTAATCTCGGGCCCAATATGGCATTTACTCTTCACTCGCTACTTCATCTTCCTGCTTTCGTCTTCCAGCGGGAAGAACACAAGGTCATCGGCATTTCTGTTTTGAGTCTTAGGATGCACTTGAGACGGTCAGTCGACAATTTTCACATGCGGGATGGATGGACTCGCCCTTGAGCTTTTCTGGCAGTTGTATGTCCAAGCTGGCTAGAATACCATCCAGAGAACGCCGTCAACTTTTGCTCCCCAGGATTTGGTGATGATACACTGTTCTCAGCGAATATTGCAAAATTGATGAAAGACAAAGATACCAAATGGGCGGTTTCGACCTATCTTATGCATGTCATTAATGTGATTCATTAGCCCTCAGCAAATACTTCCCGTTCCCTAATCGAGTGTGTACTCTGGGCATGCCGCAGAGGGGTCGATATTTGCTGGAATCCAAGCTCGGCAGCACAATTGATGCTTATTTTCCAATGGTGCCACCACTGTGTGCGAGTGTTGGACACGAACGGTGACCTTTTTCTTACCCCCATCTTGACAAAACGAACACCGCGGTCAGTCATCTCAGAGGCGGTGCGACGAAGAGAGTCATCATGTGCGAGGCGAAACGACCTCAGCTCCGGGAGGCCATGCAGAGGCACAATTCTAGCTGGTTTACTCAGTGTTGGGACTTCCCGGACAGCTAGGGCTGTCGTCTATTTGCTTCTACGAGAATAGAGTACCTGGTACGTCTTATCCATCCACACATTGTCGGATACAGCAGGCTAATTGACTGAATAAGATGCCCCATGGCACTTCTTTGCATTCCTCATTGAGAATCTCAAAACCAGCTATCTCCGCTTAAAACCCGAACAGACCTCTGTCACAACACGTTCACAATGAAACTCCTACTTCCAGAGGACAAATTGATGTGGCTTCGCTTGCTGTACACAGCATCACTGCTTCTATCGATTTCAAAAGTGATCCTCAAAGACCCAAGCCTTGGCATGATACCATATCCAGAGAAGGTATATCATCCCGTCTCATCCCAGTATTTCCGACACAGCTCCCACAGGAAGAAGCCATGAGGGCCTCCTGCGTACTCACTATGGGGGTTTCTGATCTTGCTCCTCTGGTGCGCTTTTCAATACTCTGTGTGATTCATTTCCCTCCAAACGGGATGCAGACCAAACAGACAAGCGGAAAGAGTCGCGACCATTCGGGGTTGAAGTTCGATTTCCAGGACCTCAGCAATGAAACATCCTTTTTAGTATCTTCTTTCCGTCACGCATTCTCGAGGCCTTCCTTCTGTCCATGTCGCTTCATTGGATGCAGTGGGTACTACACATGCGCTTGGTTTTATATATACGTTACCTATTGCATTCGCTATACGCAAGAGATATTTCAGGAATACCACAATCCATCCCCAGATCGGCCTGCGACGCGCTCCCCCTCGAGGTTGCTCATGTTGTGGCAAGGCAAGACACCTCCGTATGATGTCAAGCCGCTCGAGTAAATTGGTAGTCGTCAACCAGAGACCTTCAGCTGAGACGCGGAAGATCCTCGCATTCATCTTCACCAGAATGGGCCTCAACACCGGGAAACCGACTGCCAAACGGTTCCTTGATAACTGAGGAAGAAGTCAGAACTGGAATTGGAATGTGTCTTGGATCGAGTACCCAAGACTACATGATCAAGCAATTCATTCTGCAAGATCTATCGTTCTGTTATCAGAGGACCTCGTGGATATTTAAGGCTCCAGGAATGGGGAAAAGGAGTTAAGCGACACTTCAACCTTTCTGCACGGATTTTGTCCTGGATTCTTACAGATCGTTTTCTCTGGGCTACCTGGTGCTAAATCAAAGGGTGTTTGCTTCAGACGCCACAGCGTATTGTCGCCCCAGTTTATTCTGATCGCTACAAAGACAACGGCCCGAGATTACTCTACCTGGTTTCACAAGACGGTGCAACCCAGCAGCCCAGTTCGACGGCAGAATGACACTAATACACAGAAGAGCAACGCAGACAAAAAGTGTACGATTTCCATGCCAGAATTTACCGGCTAGATATGAGAATCTTGGAGGTCATGCCGTACGCACTCATCCGGCAAGCACCCAGGATGGATCCAGTCCTCTGTCTGGAGCATTACTTGTAAAAAGAGATGAGGAGTGCAAATTTTATGCCTACTCGGAACCCATTGTATATATCGCTCTGGGGATGCACTCGGATTACCTGGAAATTTCCCGTGAAAGCCGACAGTTGAATTCCAGACACAGTGCGCGAAAACTGGACGTGTCAGTTTCAGAGGATACAGAACCTTTCAGTCACCGTTGCATATGCGATGATGGTCTAGAAGCTCTAGGTCCTACAGTCTCTCATGTCGAGCCCGAAGAGAATAGAATGCCTCGGGCTACTATATGTGCAGTTTCACGGGTTGCGCGCTCGCGAACCATTGATCCTGAGAGCTCACCTCGAATATCACCATTTCGGGATTTGGTTACAATCGGGAGACATTTTGATAACCTATCATTGTTCCGTTGGTCATCCCCTTTGAGAATTTCTTTCTCAGTCCGGCAGCTAGTGATAGAGTCGTCATGTTAGCGAAGACGAGCTGAAATACATGTAGCACTTTACATGGCTTCGATCTCTCCTTCTTCACAGGTCTCGCAGGTGGTGGCTTTTGCCTTTTTTAGGATCTACCTCTCAGAAAGGACCGACACAACAGCATGGAGCTTTGGGAAACGTTGGATTACAATGACCTACATTCATCTAAAAGCTATCCTTTGGCTTCTTCCTCTTCATCGTGCCCCTTCTATCATCTGCGGGTAATGGATCTCCCCACTTTCTACTGGTACCTGTTGATTCGTTCCTTGGAAGTCCTGTCGTATCCGTTAGTAAGTCTCCAGGTTTGAGAGAATGTGTGACATATGCTAACTATGGAGGCACATTGTAATCTATCTCACATACTAGAAATAATACAGTCACCACTAAAAGCTCATAGGTCGAGATGCATCCTGACATCCATCCAGCCTCAACCCATGAGAAGGAGAAATGGAAAGGTCCGATCCTGTCATATATCCTCTCAAAGGCTCATTCTGTCGCGTACAGCCGTTTAGCACGTGGCGTTCAGAAAAGGGTACAAGAAGTCAAGCGGTTTCGAAATCGTTGTGCCCGATGTGCCTTCTGATACGACCCTTAAATGGCTGTACAACAACAGCCAAAACGCCTTGGTCATTACAACCGAGTGGCACTGCTAGAAGGCACAAGATTACTGCAATCGTTGGTGGTTGTTCTTATGTGGCTCAGACACAGGATTTCATTCCAGAGGCTGGATTGGGGGTGTACATCCCCTGCAGTGCCTGGATGATTTATGCGAATGGCCGACCTTTTGCACAAGGGCTCATTGTTGCAATAAGCACCCACAGACGAATTGATTCCTTCGCGGTCAGCAGAATGTGCCATTCGGTGGCCCTGTCCCTCCCATCAAACGTTGCTCTTGTTCTTGGGTTTGGGTGAACGAAATGTCACTTTTTACCTGAACTTGAAGAGAATGGAGGAACAAACATTCTCTTCCACGTCTATTTGAAAATACATACCCTCCAGCCATGTCTCTGACGTCCATATTTGGTCGCTCTCACTCAACACAAACAATGATGAAGATCCATCGGTCAACTGAAGGAAAGCAAGATTGTCCTACATTGTGGAGGTAAAGCCATTTGCCATAAGGGACTTTCAATCAACATGCCCGCCGAGAATGGCAGTCCACCACAGAGCTGGAACGGATTGGATTCAATCTCATCTCCAAACTTGCAGTGGTTTTCTTAATGTGGTTCCCTATATCACCCAATCATCAAGAAAGGCAAGCATGTGTGGGAACAGGCTGATCAGAATAAAAACTATGACGACCCCAATCAGGCTGCAAACCTCAGGATGATCACTGCACAGGCTAGAGATGAATTTCCAAGAACCAGAAAGACTCGCAGCCCACAAGCCAGTACACGAAGCAACAAAGAGACCTGGGGATGCCAAATCATACCGGAGTTTGACAACGCGTCCGGACAAACTGAGCCGTGGAATGACCCCCTTGGATGGAAGATGAACACCCCGACGCGTGGCTCAGTTTGGATCCCTACCAAGGCCTTTTTGACAGCGTACTACATGGCGTCTTTCCAGACCCTCTGTCCGATGCTTCATTTCATTCAGAGGTTAGATACCAGCAAGATAGTCATTGTTCCAAATCTCACTGGATTGCAGACATTGGTTCGAGGTATTCGGGCTAATCAGTACCGAATCCGTGCTCAGCTGAGAAATTGCTTGCAATGCCTTCCACGTAGAAATCCAATTTGCAAAACATGGATTACTTTTGGAACTGAAAGTTCCAAAATCGCAACGAGAAATGCGGTATGAACGATCAAGACATCAACTGCGCATGTTTTACACCCAAGACATTTTCGTCTGACCGGGCTTCCACCAACAATTCACAATAGCCATGGCCATTTTTAAGGCTTGGGCTACTGCAGGATACAACTTCCATTTTACTGCCCTCCTGGGCTCCGCTGTAAGAGGTCAAACAAAACCACCATCGAATGTCTGGTCGTTTCCTTCTGGTTCTCTATTATCAACTCAAACAAAAACATCCAGTATTGTCCAGGTCAGTACTGTTTCCCCTCGACATATCTAACTAACCATGTTTCAAGGCCCAGCCGTCTATAGAAACTCGAAAACGATGATTCTGTATGGTACGAGCAGGCTCCTGAGATGGTGCCTGCTGCCTATACTGGTTCGTGCATAGCCTGCGAGTGGCAGGCTCAGGCTTCCTTCGGTCAATATCGAATGGACAATTATACAAAGCTTTTCTCATTTGAATAAAGAATGGGGCCTGTTTACCTGCGCAAGGAAGAACTACAATTCATGTCCGATACTGATCCATCGACAAATTCCAATCAATCTACGAAAAATCACCTTCCATGCAAAACCGGGAACATGGATACCACCTCCCCATTCAGCCATGTTAGACGCGACCTTCGCTCAAGCTTTGGCACAAAACATAGGTTGACGATTTCAAGCATGATAAACATCCAGGTCTGATTCTTGGGCACGATAATATCAAACCCCATCTAGCGCTCTCGTCTGTCTCGTGTATCAACACATGACCTTCTCCTTTGATCAGCAAAGCTATCCAATATGACTTGCAAATGGCCAACCGTAGTGATTGAAGCGGGCTAATCTGGAAACTCTCAAATCCGTTGCGAACCGATAAATAAGATCTTGCAACGATATATCTTCAAATATACTAGTTGACTCCTGTGTGTCAGAAGTAGGGATATGAATTCAGTCAACAGATGACTGCAGTCTCTGCTCTTTTTACTCACTGAGTGTGACCACGGAATCCCCGAAGGTGGGTCTTTTGTACATGATCCCACGTTTGAGCTATTAGACTAACTCTTCTATTCCTCTAGGCTATGCGCCTTGTCTTGATCAATCGACTTGATCAAGAACCATCCTGGTTCTGGATGTAAGCCGCGTCCAGTCTCATTCGCCATGGAACAGAATGAATAAACGGGACTTACCCCAATCAATCGTTACAATTTTGTGTAATGAGATTATGGTACTTCAATGCGAGTATCGCTACTTTATACCTTTGGTACTGACATCTTTAGCTTACAGTGGCGCTACTCAATACTATGCTCTGTTTTCCATGGAAGAAACTGAAGACAAGGCTTATTCAAGAACGATCGAATCTTTCTCTACCGTTGGACCACCTTCGATACCGAATACGGTTATACACCACCATATGTACTACCCATCAAAAGATCCTTATTCTTGCTCCCATGTCGCGCCAACATTCGTCAACATTGAGCACACTGTCACATCCGCGTTCGAGTCTATCCGCACTAGCAATGTTGCAGACGGCTTTCAGATGACTGGCCAACCTGCTGGACCACTTGCCCTCCAGAGTTATTGCTGCTGCTGCAAAATTGATAGCCACGCCACTGTCGGGATGGACAGAAAGAATTATTCAAGCCAACTTATTCCAGGGCGAACCGCTCAACGTCAGAAGGTCCATTTGGCCGCATAATATGTGACGAAGGACACAATGTGAAGAAAATTACAAGCCGGGAATTTAGACCCTTCACTCCATCTTTCAGACAGTCGGTATTCATCCATCGACGGACGATAATTGCCACAACCGAATCATTAACAGCGGATGATCATTCGCCTTCGTTTGTCATTGCTTTGCGATGAAGTTCACCACACAATCCCAATAATAAAAGGACGCTATCCAGGGCATCGAGAACGAAAGGATATAAAATCGGACTCAAATATCAGTCAGAGAAGAATTACAGGATAGTCGTGCAATGGCTGCAATCACAACAGAAGATGTGAACATGAAATCCAATGTGCTCAGTCTGTGATCCCCACGCCCATGGGGTGGTGGAACGACAGACCGACCATGAAGGGAGACAACTTCCTGACGATAGTTTATCAAGAATTTGGAATGTACCTACATCAAAGTCGCATGAATGACCGGCCAAATTATGTGTGGTTACGTGATATGTACCACTGCATCGTTCAGAAGCTGATGAGACAAGACCCAGCCTATTATTTGTGGTACTATTCTGATCTATTCAAGGATTCTTGTCATTGGATGATGAAGTCGCTGGGTTCCAGGAAAGTCTTATGAGCCATGGCAATTCCCGTGTGTTCGTTATAATGCCTGAATGCCTCTATCCAAGACCTTATCCGCAATCTTCGGACAACCTAATCGCACGTTCAATGGATTCTCCCGAGAAATTTGTCTTCTTGACAGATCTCTTTATCAATATGATGCTATCCCCAAGAGGTACGCCAGTTACTGGGCTAGCCCAGAGTACTCAGTCAATACATTATCCTGGCCTGTTCTAGAAGAGAATCCATTAATTGGATCCGGATGGCCTCTTCACTAAACCAGCGAGAGAAGATGACCGAAACGCTGGACAAATTAACGGAAATGCTAGAAACCCCAGGCGGCTTTCCATTTTCCATCTAGAACGAGACGACGGCTTACCCATGGTCTACTCAGTTATGGATACTCTCCTTGACCAATGGCTACAGTCTAAGCGATGCTAGTTTATACATGAAGCTCTGGGAAGGGAAGTGTTCTTCTTGATTTCATACTTATCTGGACACAGTCCATCGAACTACTCAGAGGTGTAATCTTATCCAAAAGACGATTGCTGGTGCAGATATGCGTCTGCGATCATGGGGCGAATCCAGATGATGGCTATCGTTGCTTTCTCCTTCTTCCGATATCTCAATGCTTCGATTGTTCATGACCCCGTGTGAGTATATCCGACTAGAACTATTTCATGTCCACATTGCTAATGATCTTTTAGACGTGTCTCACTTTCCACCTACTGCCAACAGTCAGAAAAGCATGGTGTTTTTTATTTACCTGGATTTGAAACAACTGTCCTTTTATCAGTATCAAAACACCATCACGGGGAAAGAATTGGATCCCTCCATTGCGAAAATGCATTGAAAGAAGTGGTAGGCAACACTCCCCTAAAATCAGACGGAAAATACTAACACCCGTGGATTCTACCCCCGTTCCAGTGTAATTCATTGTATGTCATTCTATCATTTGACCAAATATGTAGGTATTCACGCTGATCTCGTCCAGGGAATTAGATAACCGGCGATTACGAAGTCCTGTCCTACACTAGCTCCAAGAAAATCCCTTACCTTACACCACAGCCAATAAAACGAACTTGAACGCAGTAGCGGCGGCATACTGTTCTGGACAGTTGAAACACCGTCCTGGAAATGTAACTTTTGGTGGAATGCTGTCATGGTGGAAGACCTTTGGGGCTCAGACCAGCTATACTGGCCCAATAAATCGATGTGTCCACGATATGACATCGATCTCAAATGGCAGAATGGGCAGAGAGCAGCTGCGTCGCTCCTTTGCCTAAAGGATTCTCTATCTAAAGGACCTTAACCTAACCAGCCTGGACTTCCTATGACGCAGCTCTGAATCTTTGTCGAAATTCCACGTTCTCTTCACATGGGTCTTTCAGGACAAACTTCAACGATGTATGCATGCCGAGGACTCAACGGTCTATACTATATGCAGCTTCCTGACGCCCTTCGAATGAACCGTGACACTGTGCTCAAATTCAAAGAAGGCGACTTTATAACTGACCTGACCATGTCGAAGCTATGTTATTGAGACTTTTGTCTTTGTTGCGGATATGCTGCCAGAAAAAAAAAAAATGGCCCCAATCTCAACACAGCATGCATCTGTGCTGCTGTGCCTGAACCGACACTGAACCTCAAACCGACTTGCATGGAGTGGCATTTCTATCAGATATAACAATCACAGCCTGGGTCAAATGAACGAATCCCTGGATTCATTTCTCGCTCGACAAACCTTCCTCTTCTTTGACTAAGATGGCATTTGAAATCTACAAAACGATACAGCAAATTAACATGATCCCATTCCAGATTCGGCTTTTCCTCCGTTTTTACTGCAACGACTGACAACATGACATGTGCTACATCTTCGACTGATCGTGGGACCCAAGCCTGGTGACTCATTTGATGTCAACTTCGACCCAGAAGCCATGCCCTTCATCCCCTTTTGCGCGTGCTGCTTCTCAACCGCAAGTGGGATGCGCCGACCCAGCATCTCCGGCCTCTGCCCGAGGGACTCTACAGACACAACAGGATGCCCTTAGGCAATTTAGACTGCGACCTTCCAGCAAGTTCAGCTGAGAACACTCCCACTCTACCACTGTTCATGTACATATATATATATATATATATATCCGCCAATGACTGCCCCGTTGAAAGCGTCAGGAAATCACGCACCAATCCATTGCAGATATCATGGCGGTACTGCTATTTGCTGCCGTTAAGAATGACGTCGTGATGAAGACGCTTCAAGATGACGACGTAGAGCTGGAGTCTGGATCCAACGCAAAGCGGATCCTTCTTCCTCTACAGGGTCTTCGTGCAACGTTGTGAGATCGATGTCTTTGGCTTTTATGAATGGGGGCTACGGGGAAGGGGGGCATGAAGCTATTCCAATGAAAAGCAATTCGACCGTCGAACACCATGTCCTGAGACTAGATGTGATGCAGATATCATACTTGCCTTCTCGCCTGGGCCGTATAACTGTCCCAATGGCTGATCCCATGGATATAATTGAACCATGGCACATATGTATGAATGGCTGTTGGGATCTATTCAATCGCCATCGCCCGACATATTTCCTGTTGAACTGAAGTTTTACTGATTCCTCTACATAATTCTCGTTGAACACTTCCTATAATAGTGACACCAATCTCCCTTCAGCGATGTTTACATCAAAAACCGGCGCATCTGCAAGATCAGGTCGTATCGACTTTCATGAATGTCCGAGATGCTTCTTGATTGAAGGCCAGCATTCTATCGCGCAGTTTGTTTCTGCTGTCAACAACACCTTCTTTCGGCTTCAGCTAAAAGCTATCAATTCTCGTTAACCGGGATGGATAATCACTAGCAAGTGGTCTACCATACCATCCGGCTTGAGAGGCACCGTGACCACTACCAACACTTACAATACCCATCGGCTCCCCGCTGGCACTTTCTAGAGCCTCCACCTTGCTGCAGCCATCTCAAGCCGATTATGGCTCATCAACATCATGAGAGGTGGCCCGCCGTGTGACTTTTGCCTTTTGACTTCGAATCTTCTGCGGATATACAGTGAAACGAAATCCACTCTTTGAACTCACGCCGCGGTCATTACGAACATGTAGGTATTCTATTCTCTTTGATGTCCCATGCTAATACCATCTTCAGTATCAAACGGAGAATCCCACTTTCATTCAAATTACCCACTCATTCTGCTGGGATCATACCTGACGATCGTAGCGGACATCTGCCTGCTATTCCTGGTCTTTTACGTCTTGTTTCACTGATAAATTGCTTCATCGCTCTGGGCCAGCTCTCCCAGGTATTTTTCCATATGCTTGCGTCACGGATGACGACCCGGGCATCGCCGGTGCTGCGGAACGGGAGATTTATCGTGATTCTCGAATAGTTGAGGGAGGAAACGTGCAGTATTTATTCCATTCCACTCTTGTTTGACGTGGAAGAAGTGCTCACATTATAGGGAATAGGCTACTCTCGCTGCAATATCCAGGAAGGCCCCCAAAAGCCATATACTACATAAAGATTACATTTCTTTATCAGAAGTCATCGGTATAATCGATCCCTGCGCGAGTGCATGTGGCATCTGGTGCACTTCAGAATATTTCTGGTATGGGAATGCAAGCGAGCTATTGCCGTTGGTGATTTTTCCTATCATTTATATGATATCCGTACTGATACGATGGAACAGTCTAAACGAAAGCCATGACGCTTATATCAACGCGTTTCGGAAAGATGCGTCTTTGAGACAGAGTCCAAAATCGTGGCACATTCTCCGTCTCGATAGCCTGGACCTACGGCAACAGAGGTAGATAAGATCGCGATTTCGACAGAGTGCGAGCTTAGAACGAAAGTCACATCCTGTGTTTGTAGATGTGAGCAGGACAAGAGCTGAGCAATAAGGCTACTATGCTTGAATCGGCAATATATCAGAGCCCAAGCTGTTGATGGGATCACGCCAACTCAATCTGTGACCCTTCCTATCCCTGCGCAGCTGTATGTCTTTCTTTTCAAAGCTATATTCAATGCTATATTTTGTCATTGCTAATCTTGATATCTTACTAGGCAATCGTACCTTTGTCTCTGCGGACAACTGTCTGCGGTAAACTGTGCTACATGGCGATCTTCAACTTCCAAGTCAGAGAAAAATTGGCCTCGGCGTGAAGGCGGTTATACAAAGCAAATAATTGGAAAGGCAGATTCATTGGAGAAGTCCATGTCTTCTACCAATAAATAAGGCCTTCAGGCACTCCTCCACGAGACAGTCTGGAGATTGGGCTTACCGAATTCTGCTTCGGTATGATAGGAAGAGCATGCTGAGGTTGTAGATATGATGCCATTTACACCTGCTTGCCATGTCATGCTACTCATCACGCGTCCCTGGGATCGTGAGCAGTTGCAGTGGAAAGAGCTACCAGCCGGCCTTGAGCTGGAGCCCATTTCTATTGAATCCATCAATAATCATGTGAATGCACGTTCCAGGATCATGCAACACCCATATCTGGTTATGGTGATATTGACCTCTTACCACCCACGAAGGCTGTTTACTGCTACCGTCGTTCCAACAGCACTGCTCAGTAAAGCCGGTGTTTTCTCTACTACAATATCGAAATATAAAAATCGTGAGTGTCAAATCTGAGCAATACCTCAAAGACTGTTCTCTTACTGATATGTCTGCCAGGTTTAGCCCCGGCGCAGAATGGTCGGTTTCTGGAGGTAATACAGGGGTACTCCTATAGTGGACAGACAATATCGTTGGTTTGAACAGTTGGCGGACTGCAAACCCAGAACCACCATGCCATGGTTCATATGAAAATGCCCTTTCATGTGCGGTTTGCTAAATATCTCCTTCCGATTCCACCAGTCTTTAATTCCTGTTTGGGAGTGTCAATCCTTAGACACATCCCCGAGAGCGCTCAAATGAGAAAAAGAGACGCCATGGCAAGGATTTGAAACGTGTCTACTAGGCGTGTACCGAGGTCAGCTCAACTCAGGTTGAGATTTCTTTCCCGCAGACCTCGACTATTTCATGGATGGTGACTTGACATGCATTGATACATCCTGAGCTGATCCCAACAGAAACCAACAGCGAAGTGGGTAATCCATAACATTTCCTATCCACGGCCGTATGCTACTGAATACACGCTCATCTGACTCATGAACAGTCTGAAAAGATGCGAAACTGAACGCCACTTATATATGATCTCTGCACCAGCAGACTTCCAAGCAATCACCAACCATGTGCAACTCTACTATCTGGGCAGCTAAATCTTACGAGATGAAGGGGCGCTTGACCTTCGTACGGAGAAGATGGTCACCACGTTCTACCATCTATCATAAGTCCCTCGTTCTCTGGATGACAAGATGCTTTAAAATATCAATTCGATAGTAAGTATTCATACAGAAACCAATGAGCGTGGGCTGACAGAGACTCGCCATAACTAGTACCAAATCGTGGCCTGGACACATCAAAAATCTGCCAGATATATCATGTGAGATATTGGCAATATATATATATATAGAATGTCTATCGGATGATACAGACAGACCCAGGAATTACCTAGGTAGAGTGCCTTTTGTTCTCGAACTGAATAGTGCTGATTGAGTACTCTAGAAATGCAGTGGTATTTACAACGAGGCATGTTAATCCTGCGCAACAGCAGGGCTATCGCAACAACAATAAGCGACGCAAAGTCAAGGCGGGTGGGTGGATGGGTCATTGTGTCTACCCAAGAGGCAATTTTCGTATAACATGCAAATGGGAAGTGAGATTATGGATGCATACACATACAAGCGGGTTTGCTCTCGAATCCCCCATCTTTCCGATACTAACTTGTGTCCCACGAGCAGTCCCAGAATAGAATCCAGCATTGTGGTGATGAAGGTGATAAGGCCAACTGGATGGTCAAATATCGAGAACTAGGTAGCAGCACTTGCGCCTGAACCCCGTGTCCTTCCGACTCAAAACGAGACATCTCAAACAGGCCCGTCGTGAAGAATCGACGCAGCAGCGATAGCCATAAAGAGTACCATCAATTGAGACCTCGACATGGATACACCAATGTCCTGGATCGGTTCTTTCATTGAAGGTGTGTCTTGTGGTCTTCTTGCATCCCGCTTTTTCTTTCGTTTATTCACGATTATATCACAGGTTCCATACTGGGCTTACTTTGATCATTGTGGATGTGACTATTACCTGTCCTCACACCATTTGGGCCAAATATCCGCCTATGCAGCACGGGACAACTCCGTGGGAAGAGGGTCTTTGCTGCGATCCAGGCCTCTTCGACGATATTTGCTGTGTCTGGGTCGCTGGAAAAAGCAACAATTTATGGGCCTAATCAAACATGCAAGAACAGCCAATCAACTGCCAGAAAGCACGACAGCAATAGCTAAACACGCATATCTTCTTTCGCCCCGGATGCCATAGAAAGCATATGTGGCCGTGAGGGCACATCTAACAAATAAGAAATAGATATTTACAACCCAGTCCACGCTCGCGGACTCGGCAATGCTGAGCCACTACATTGTTTGATCTAACACATCCCCGATGGTCGTGGCTGTTTATATGGATTGACTTCTTCACGCCTTATCAATAATTGGGTTACTGTTTTAGGTCATTTTCCTAGCTTTTCTTTCACTCTCATTTGGCATCACGTATGAATCTTATATACCTGTTTCATTGATAACGCTAACCTCTTTTGCTTATAGAACGGGGTTCTGTTGTCTTCGCTTTCGTGAAGAAAGATCATCTCACTCATCTGCTATGTATGGGTCTACAGACAGGTTAGGACCTACAAAAATGACGAAGAATCGGATGTCGACTATCCTATGCCAGCGGACTGGCAACTGTCTTTGCCCTCCATGTACATCGACATGCTCCCAGACCCCGCGTCTATGACGCTGTTGCTATCGGGCGGTACATCAATTCTATAGATACAACCACGATCTTCGGACCCTCTGCTCAAACACAGCATTGAGTGGTTGTTTGTTTAAGAGCCAAAACGACTACAACTCAGACTGTCTGGCTGATTATAATAGTGGACTTTCTGTCAATTCCCCAGATGTGGACATTACCTACAAGTTCGGCATACCGCAGTCGGCTTCATCGACAGTGCTCCCCCAGCCTTAGGAATATATCCGACACAATAAATCCAGGAAAGCAAATCCGTGAAGTGGATCAACAGCCATATGAAGACAAATGGCCAGCAGTTACCAAAAGACGCTGCAAGATTGATCGCTGTATTTCAACCAGTGGATAGGTAAGGCATCCGTGGCCCCTAGAGAGCATGGCGCTGTCACCCATTTCCACACCAATTTCACCAATGTCCACAGTAAAGTTGGTGGTTGCTGTCCAGTCATTATTTAGTGATGCGAGCACATCTACCGGAAAGAGTTGACTGCTTGCTCCCGACCAAACCTCTGACTCCCAACTTTATAGCAGATGAATGTTGCTCTCAGTCGGGCAGAAAATGTTGTGATTATCATTGGAAACCTGGGCGTTTGGATTAGAGATGCTTTCGACCATCTGGAGCATTCCCTTAGGAAGAACGATTTCCTTGTCAACTGCCTCTAAATTTCACAGAATGCCACATCATTGCATGGGCCGACAGTCGAACAGTGTCAGAATGGAAACAGCGATTTCTGAGCTGCCTGTGGTTCGAACCAAACCGCAGGGTGGGAAGCGCTCATTTTATATCCTTTACACAGAGGTCTACTATACGGATGACATGGGAATTGTATAAATCCCTGTTTATGCAACAAGCTACTAAAGCTGACAAGGGGTACTCGTCCTTTGGAGATCGATGGTCTTCTACATTGGAACACTGTCACATCTACCTGTATGTTCCAGTGACTCTGAATCGTTCCTTTTAGCGTACGAATGCCCTTGCAGGGAGCTACCACCAAGAATACGTCTCCAATGGTCTCATGGGTATCAACAATCTTCATTGGGTTGTCATCAAAGTGATATCCACTCATGAGAGACACAAACGCTGGCCTGCAGATTTTGATAAAGCAGGAGACTTGAGAGAAACTCGGACTCCCCGCAGGCCAGGAGAATCAGGGCCCATGGGGTTGATTAGGTACCAGTGTACAGAGGTTACGCAGCTTTAGGGTAAATCGCAGAAATACACCTCCCTCAAACCCAGAATACTATGGAGCTGTCGGTAGGCTATACTACACTACAGCAGGGACATATCTCGACAAGACTCATGGTGATCAGCTTTATTAAAGCCTCTCTGACACTGGTGCTTTAACAGCAATTCAATGGAAGTCACTCTGGGCTAGCTCATATGGAATATTCGAAGTCTGATTGGCTTTGTGGATGTTGGTATGAATCATAATATCACCCAGAAAGACGCAAGCTGGGCCATTCACAGCGATGTTGAAGCCAGACTGAGAGTGAGTATAACATTTATATTCCTACGATGAGGTGTTTGACTAATTATAATACGGTCTAGTACTAAATGCTGTACTCGCTCTTGACCTCATCGTTTCGGCTGTCATTGACTTTCGTCCTCATCACTCCAACAGCGATGCCTACAGCGATAGCAACTTCAGCAAGACGAAAGGCACAGAGGCCTTTAGAGCCCTATCACCTGTGTATGAACCATCTACCCAGAGCTATGGATACTATTATGAAATAATTCTCTTTGCAGAACGCCGCCACGATACCTACAATGTAGGTTCATCAGAGAATCACAGGAACCCCCTTGGAAGAAGCTATCGACCAAAATGAAGATTTTTCGAGTATACAGGCATTGTCAGAATAATACGACGACGGCATAAGCAGACTTTAATGCATTCAACTAGCTGGCTGCTATTAACCCCGAACAGGATGCACCGCGTGGCAGATCACGGTATAACCTACTGCGGTCCCTCTTTATCAATTTTGAGCAATGGGTCCGATGCAATGTTGGCTGATGAAACAGAGAGGAGGCCTTCTCTTGGATGACACCTGCTTTCATTGGGTCGCTATAAGCTGTGAGACACCCATACATTACATTTGGTATATGTGACTGAGATGCTAACTTTGAAATCATACAGTGTATAGAGATGAGCTCTGCCACCCAGCCCCATTGCTGTCGTCCGGCGTGTTTCACATCCCTGACAGTGACATATCGCGTCTTCCCTAGTTTACGATGATGCTTTCTCGCGTAAGGCGTCTCGTGTTCCTCCAACTCCTGGCTTTCATCGACATCCTGAACAGGAAAGTTCATTTGTCTGCCGCCGAGGGACGTGCCAGCGAGTGGCAAAGAGCCAACTCGTCCATTATCTGGACGCTGTGAATCGCACCACCCCAATAGCAGCAAGGACCAACATCTTCAGCGCAGTTGGGGTTGGACGTTACGTCCGTTTCTACAGATACAGCAAGCCATGGGGGCGCCACAGACCCAGTTGCAGAATTCAAAGCTTACAGCAAAATGGTGGAGCTCACGGAGGAGCGTCCATACCATTTAATCGTTCCCCGAGGTTTGACGGTGCGGGTGCAAGACTCCTATGCATGTCGAGGTGATGGTTATTTATTCCTGCATCTATCGCCGTTGCTCTCAATAGCCTTGAGGAAAAGGAGACCATGCACCGCTTGATGAGAGACCTCAACTACAGGAATCACACAGCTGTTGTTGTAACAACAATCTCAAAATCTCAAGAATTCTTTAGAAGATATCTTTGACGACAATGCACCAGTTTACATCATCAAAGGTATCTTTATACTCATTGCCACAGTAGCAGAGAGAAATCTTATCTTACCGATGTTTCTGCTTATGATGCCTAAAGAAACCATTATATTTGAAGGGCGATTTAAAGAATCAAAGGAACTGGATAAACGTTCAACACAGTTGTCGGGTTTTCAGCTCGCTGATGCCAATGAAACAAGAAATGCTAAACCAACTCCGGCTCAGGCAACTTCATTGTCCCTAATCGCTTCTGAAACTCACTATGCATGACTAAAAGCACTGAATTAGTGTCGTCAACGGAGATATGTGTGCTATTCTGCGGCAGTTGTCAAGTCTACCTACGTTGTAATTTCCTATGTTGGGCCTCAGGTTCCCCGGCAACTCATCGACAATCCTCGCCAGTCTGGTGGGCCTACGATGCGTCTTTCTTATAACGAGGATCTTTGCAGGTTGGTGGTGAAGATTCCGGAACAGCCTCACGACTGTGCCACCAAACATCTTAGTTCTTTCATACCAGATGTCGACCCAGCAACAAACTGGCAACCACAGTCAACAGCCCCGAGTCATTCTTATGGAGCCAACATTCTCAATGGCGGAACGATCAACTACACAGATGGGTCTGGAAAATTGGGTAGCCTACCAGATCCCATGGCCCGGTGTCTGAGTTGTGAGTATTCACCATCCCAGCTAGATGTTTTCTGTCCGTTCTTATAACTCATGGTTATCAATAGCTAAACTAGGGATACACAGACGACCTGGAAGTATCCCGAACTGGGTTGCTAGCCAAATTGAAGAACCACGTTCACGACTAAATCCCACCAGACAATCCTTCAGACACGCCGTTGGGGTTCAGACATGAAGAAATGGGCTCCATCTGTGAAAGTCATGTCGGACACTCAGATTAGAGAAGCGCTGACTGGGGTCTTCTGGGCAGCCCATCGTCACGGAAAATGAGGTTGAACCCAGTCTTAAACCAGTGGTGTTCATAATCAAGAATTTGCCGCAAGTTCATAGCCTCATATGGCAACGAACGATTGCGCCATACCGACATTTGTCGAATATAACTACCCAACTTTTGGGGTCGTCGATGACCCATCGTCATTCGATAAGCCCTGGATGTTGTTATGCTGACAGTCTGTCCAACAGCCAATTTCTTTCGAGATATATCTCTTACATTTACTTTACAAAGGCACAATGCAGGACTGAGACCGAATGTCGCCTTGGTCTGTCCCAGCCACCCACAAGTTGGGGGAATGCTGGCTGAAAATGCCTTTCAGGATATCATGCCGCCTATGATTTGATAATTGTCCTTGATCGAAAGTAAGAGGCTCACCGCTATCTGGGCATGACTGCATGATGTACGTATGCATCGACACATCCTCGAGGATACAAGTCGGCGTTATCCCAGTGCACGCTGACTTTAACCCTCTCCTACTGATCCATCCAATATCCTCGACTGGCTATGCCCTCACTATACTTGCGTTTCAACTGGGATATGGACTTTGGTTTTACACAACAGAAACTCCAAGTCAAAAGACAAATCTACTTGCAACCATACAAAGACCGCAAGGATCGGAATAGCAAAGGGGCCTCATTGCAAGGTTCCTTCCGAACCATGGAGTGAGAAGGGTCTTATTTCTGACACTTCTCAATAACACAAAAGATTTCTATCAACGGTACTGATCGCGGAGGCATCAAAAGTGGAAAACTACCCACATTCCAATCATACGAAGATAACAGAATGGTTCCCAACTCACATCTTCCATATAACAATGTGAATAACATCGAAATGGCCGATAAGATTATCTCTGCCGGGAGACAGAATTGTTATTGGCGGGGAGCAAGTGCTCCAAAATATTGGAAACGGCGTAATCTTTGCCATTTTGGGGGCTGCCATTATTGATATCAGAGAAACGATATTCAATTGTGAATTCCGCGCCTTTATACAGGAGATAGCATCTCCAAAACTAGCAGTCAACCGAATTCCTTCCATTACAGCCGATGCCAGAGCGAGCATATGTCAAATGTTCCTGACAACATTTCAATGCGGCGCACATGGTCTAAACTTACATGCAAACAACGACTTCGAGATGGTCTATGGTATGTCCTTGCTTGGCATCAGGCATGTCTCCTTTGGAGCATGCTAACCGTCTTGTATAGGCCAGATTGCCCGCTATATGGATGACTGCCAGTGTCGTTATGGCATCTTGACCACCTATAACCAAACCATCTGTCTCAGGCGCGAGACCATGTTTTACCTTTGCAGCCTCGCCCATTCTACACCACTCTTCAAGCTCAGCCCCAGTCCCGACTGTTCGGGTAAGTCTTAGAGAAGCCATGCTATACATGGCCTATCTGGCAGGGAACGGCCAAAGGGACGCACGCCACCCACTGACCGAACTTGTACGTCACGGCACATGGTATGCTATGGGCTTACAACTAACGGCACAACGCTTTCTTCTGCAACAGAATGTATGGTTTCCAGCTTATATTGAAGGTTACCTCAGCTTCCATAACGCTTTACCTGACTGGTTCTTTGAGATGGCTCATGGCGTCTCAACCATATCCAATACGGTATGGCCTTGATTCCCTCCCAAAACAAGCGGTCTGGACGTACCCTCTTAGTCTACGATTGCGACCCGATCCCAGTGCCAACAGATGAGGACATGAAGAACAAGTATAAGGATAGGAAGCGACCCTTCCAACAGCGGACATACCTGAATACAAAGCAGAATAGATGGGTGGATCACCTAGATGGTCCAACAATCCGCCCAAGGGACCGGTGAAGCTTAGCTCTGCATGGATCAATCGGGATGAATCCCAGTGTGGTCAGGATAGGTGCCTGGCGGCAACACTCGGTTGGATGGAGTCGTTGGTTCTCAAACATGGGGATAAGGAGTTTGAGGGCTCGAGAGTAAGCCAAACCATGTTAAACGTTGGACATGTACTAATATGATCATATAGACCTTCTTGATTCGCATAATACACAATAACGCAATCCATCGTTATTGAAACTAATTCATCCATAGTGCTATTGCAGAGAAGCACAAGCGTGAAGCTTTCTCGGAGTTCGCATTGGTATTGTGGGTAGGAAAGGCTTGGATACGCGGGACTATAGACGGGCCTGATGAGATGATGACGGTGGCGGTGGTAATTGACATTCTCAACAGAAGACGGATAAACTGGTTGGACGAGTTCCAAGCAAACAGTTCAAGAGCGAGTTCAGATGGCAGCAGAAAGAGTGGAAGGCGACCAGCATGAGGCTGTTCTCTTCTGTCAACCAAAAACACCACTAGACTAAAGGAATATCCGGGCATTCCTAGTAGCCTAGTACTGGTTCATTTCAGTTTTCATTCGGGGCTGGCATCTTCCAGAATCGAAGATGTTTGAATTCTTCATACCAGCCGACCCGGAAGATTGGTGAACTTCTCAATGGGATATCCAAGATCACCAAATGCTACTTGCATAAGAATAGCTCGAGGTATCAATGGGGGAATTCAAGACTCATTGTTCGAAATGGTTGTTGATACTATGTGGCATATCTTCTCTGTTGTCCGATTATTTCTACCAGCCTGTATAGTTACACCACATATCCACCATTCATATCATCTAAATATACTACAACTATAATGATTTCCATCGATATAAAGTCAAATACTCAACCGATGACTAATGGCTGCCCCACTCGGCGACTTGTCCGAAATCACCGCCACCCTCAATCGCAGCTTCACGTCTTCCCTTCATCGAATATCATCTGATATTCATCAAAGAGGCAGAATGTCGCAATGGCACCAGGAATGGGATATATTTGATCCCCTCGTGCATGAGGGACTGGACTGTCTGTCTCCTTCATGATAATGGAATGAAATACTGACGATAGCAGTTGACCTTTTGGACCCTAGTTTGTTTGAATTCGATCCGTTATGCGCTGAGCAGAATGCTTATACACAGCTTCATGATCAGTCGCCTTCACTGCCTGTCTTCCAGGATAGTCCAACAGGAAACAGCCACAGTCTCCCCGGCTCAGTGCATTCTATCGGCCATGACTCAACAGCGTCATGGTCGTCGCATGTTCACGACCTCCAACCTGGTCTGCTGGCGAGTAGTAATCCGTGCCAATCTCAATCTCAGCATGAGATAAACGACCAGATTGGCAATATCCCGCAATATCATTCTACTCTCCCACGACGGAGGAGTCGGTATTTCATCCCCAGAACGGAGGAATCAGCACCCGCACCCATCTTCATCCCTAACGCTACAGATACAGAGCCAGCACTAAATCCCATGCAGCGATGGCAGGAATCACCACCAGAAGACGAACCAGCCTCAATGGCGGCCATCATGGACGCTGTCAAGAATAACCCCGCCCATCGTCGACAGACGCGCAAACCCCTACAGAAGAAAAACGACGCATTCCGCCACTATCGCCGCCCAGCATCAACGACAAGTGGTGAATCGAGCGGCTCATCACGGCAATCCGCCAACTCGGCTGTGTCGCAGTCTCCATCGCAGGAATTAGCCAGTACGCGTAGGACGCGAAACCGCGTCAGCAAAGCAAAACCCAAACCGGAAGCACCAGGTGATAAACGCCGCATCTTCTGCTGTACATTCTGCTGCGACAGGTTCAAGAGTAAATACGACTGGTCGCGGCATGAGAAATCGCTGCATCTTAATCTGGAAGAGTGGATATGCACGCCTCACGGGGCGAGTGTGTTCTCGACTACCACGCATCGACGACACTGCGCGTATTGCAATGCGTTGGATCCGAGCGAGGAGCATTTAGAGTTGCATAACCATACATCGTGTCAAGGGCAGAACGAGACAGGGAATCGCGCATTCCGGCGAAAAGACCATCTCGTGCAGCATCTACGATTAGTGCATCATCTCAATACGATGCCGTTACTCGACGACTGGAAAGTGACGATGCAGTCTATCACATCGCGGTGTGGATTCTGCGATGCTTCGCTGGCAAGCTGGGAAGAACGAATCGATCATCTAGCGGCTCATTTCAGAAAAGGTCTTACGATGAAAGACTGGAAAGGCGATCATGGTTTTCCGCCGTCCATCACGGCGAAGGTTAAGAATAGTCTTCCGCCGTATCTGATCGGGATGGAATCGCAGTCTATGATTCCGTTCTCAGCTACGAATGCAGATGTACGGGATCATTTTGTCCAAATCTCCTCTCGAGCAGCGTGGATGGATGAAAATGGACAAACTAAAGAGACAGACAAGGAAAAGGAGAAAGAAACCCTCACGCCAATTCAATCAAACCCGACAATGTCTCAGTTAAGCAGCTTCACGGAAATCCTCACCCTCCATCTCAGTCACTACGCGCGCGAGAAAATCCAACACGGAGTTATCCCAACCGATGAAATGTTTCAGCAGGAATCACGACGGTTACTCTACGACTGCGAAGACGATTGGAATCAGACTATTGCAGATAACGAAGAGTGGCTAGCGGCGTTTAGACGGTTACATTGCGAGCAGGATAAGAATAGATAGTCTATCCAATCTCCTCCTGGATGACATCAGTCCATGGACTGGGTTTCTTTCCGAGAACAATATCCAGCATTCCCTTTTGCAGCAGGCCGATATACGGTGCGTCAGAGAAATTGATTTCCAGTCCTCCATACCGGATGCGCTCGACTGGGGCGATGAAAAAGGCCGTTCCAACCGCAAACGCAGAAACGAGTCGATTCTCACCAGCTGCGGCGATGATATCATGAATGCTGAACTTGCGCTCTACCACATCAACAGCTTCAGCATCAACTTCTCCAAAACCCGCTCTCGCCAACTCCAACACAGACTTCCGCGTCACACCAGGGAGAATGGTATGATCGCCCAACGGCGGCGTCACCATCTCCAACTTGCCCTGCGCCGTCCTCCAAATCACGAAAAAGTTACTCGCCCCCGCCTCCGTTACCTGCCCATCCGCCCCAAACAACCACAACACCTGATCGCAGCCGGCGTTGTTCGCCTCGTGATGCGCCAGCAACGACGGCCCGTAATTCGCGCTTATCTTCGCAGACCCAGAGCCGCCAGGCCACGCACGTACAAAGTTGCCATCGCTAGCCAGAAGACGGATTTTCTTGCCAATGGCCGTTCCCTCGGCCGATGGGTAGATGGTCGGACAGACGGTGATGATGACGAACAACATCGCCTCGTCGGGAACTTTATAGCCCAGGTTATCACCCGTCCCGATAAGCGTTGGCCGGATATACAACACCGATCCGGGCTGGGTAGCAGGCGCCCACTTCCCTCCATCGACGGCGAGAACAGCCCGGATGAGAGTCAGCAGATCCTCCGTGTCGAAACCGGGGAGACACGCTCGCGTTGCGGACGCCAACATCCGGGCACAGTTGTACCGCGGCCGCAGCAGACGGAGTTCCCCATCGTATCCGCGCCAGGCTTTCATACCCTCGAAGCAGGAGGTCGCGTAGTGCAGCACGCTAGCGGAGGGATCGAGGGTGAGGGGGCTGTAGGGGATGATTTCTGGTGTTGACCAGCCGGAGGATGAGGTCCAGGTCACCTGGGCCATGTGGTCGGTTGGGGCATTTCGGGTGGGAGAGTCGAGGGGAGGAGGGGAGGAGGGCTGGTCTGTATGGTTGATTTGAAGATGGGATGTATTGAATGATTCAGAGGAGGGGGTGTAGATCTTCTTGACGGCCGGAGTCATGAAAGACTCGGCAGAGAAGGATTCGATGTCGTTAATGGTCATTTTGTTCGATTTCTCGATGAATGATTACCAGAAAAGAAGGGAAAGGGGGAGGTTTATATACCCATAAAGAAGCATACTAGGTGATTTCATCATCTATCCAAGTTTCTAGTCTATTTCCCCTTTTGTCCATCTACAACTGTCCCTTAGTACAGCTTATGCAGTACTACATTCCAACCTCTTGTCATATATCTTCTTGGTCAATTTGACGTTTACATTCCATTCCATCAGTCTTTTGTGTATCGTGGCAAAAGTTGGCTTCATTCGCGTAAGGGATGTTATCTGTGCCGTTAAGACAGGGCGTGGGCGTAGGGCGCACTCCCAGGTTGAGATATATTTTATATTCTATTCTATTCTATCGTATGCTTTTATATCCGCGAAGATCTGATAGAATAACCTCCATAAGATAAAATTCTATAGTATACTGTATGTGGATCAACTGGAACAGGGCGTAGGGCGCATCTATACAACAACAACAGAATTTCATCACCCCAATAAATACCCGTAACCACTCTCTATCTATCTAATATATCATCAATATCTAACAGAATGACCAGAATCCACATCCTCGGCCTAGGCAGCATCGGCACCTTTGCCGCCCATTGTCTCTCTCAACTCCCCAATGCGCCCGCCCGAACCCTCCTCTTCCACCGATCATCGCTACTAGAGACATACAAGACCAACAAGGAAAGAATCACACTGCAAACTACAGATGGGGAGAGAATAGCATATACAGGCTACGATGTCGAAGTCTACAGAAACAACAAGTGGTTTCACAGCGAAAACGGTAGCGAAACACCCGCAACAGAAACGATAAAAAACCTCATCGTCAGCGTAAAAGCCACACAAACGGTTTCTGCCCTCGAGCCGCTCAAACATCGTCTCTCGCCGAAATCGACAATACTCTTCCTGCAGAATGGATGCGGGATGGTTGATGAGGTCAATGGGGCGTTGTTTCCTGACCCTGCGAAGAGGCCGAAGTATATCGTTGGTGTGATTTCGCATGGCGTTACGCTTAACCAGCCGTTTGATATTACGCATACGGGGTTTGCTGCTACATCCTTGGGGCACGTGCCGGGGTTGTTTTCGAGTGAGAAGGAGTATATGTTGGAGAATCTGCCGTTGTCGGGGAGGTTGAATGCAAAGGCATACACGTATACAGAGGTGCTGCAGATCCAGCTGGAGAAGCTAGCCGTGAATGCATTCTGCAACCCGGTTTGCGCTATCCACGACGCAAAGAACGGTTTTCTATTCACGCTTCCGGAGCTGCGCAGACGGATATTATCTGAGATATCGGCGGTGGTGCTTGCGTTGCCGGAACTGAAACATGATGAAGAGAGAGTCAAGGAAAGGTTTGGTGTTGATCGGCTGGAAGAAACGGTTAATGGGATTCTGCGGCGAACGGCAGAGACGACGTGTTCGATGGTGTGGGATCTGCGCGGCAAGAGAGAGACAGAAGTGAGGTTTATTAATGGGTATTGGGTGAAGAGAGGGAGGGAGTTGGGGATGGAGATGCAGGTGAATCGAGAGTTGGTGGAGGAGGTCGAAAGACGGTCTTCTAGTCTATCTCTATAGTCTATATTCTAGATTGTATATACATCAGTATTAGTATACATCGCGGTTCAGCACAGCCGAATACCCCTTCACTGACGGCCCCCAGTAAACACCAGTAGAGTCTTTCGTCTTCTCAGCCACCAATTCCTGCACACCTTGATAGAAAACAGGCACGTTCTCCTTGACGCCCAGGTTGATCGGGTGCTGGCCTCGTCCGAGCTGGATCATCTGCATCAGCGATGCAACAGCCGTCGTGTAGAAGTCGTACTGGTCGAGATTGGGCATCACGACCGAGTCCACCTTGCCGGACAGAATATGCGAGCAGAGATATGGCTCCTGGGCGAGAGGACGACCGAGTCCAACGCCGTCGACGACCTTGAGGGCGTCGATCATGCCTTCGACCGTGCGGAAACCGCCTGTCACGTACGACTTGGTCTTGGTGAGAGATGGGACGATAAGCTGGGCAAAGTCGAGGAAGAACTATCTTGTTAGCTTCATCTTATATCATATCAGAAAGGGAAAACGTACTGCCTCTCTCTTCTCGGTCGACTCTCGCTTCATGTCGCCCATCCACTTCTCATAAGTACCTCCAGACAGCTCAACAAAGTCGAATTCATGCTTTTCCAGCGCCTGACAGAGAATCTTCGCCTCCTCCGGCTGGAACCCATCATCCTGAAACTCGACACTGTTCACCTTGATCCCAACGATGAAATCCTTCCTGACACGCGCCGCAATCGCATCCCGAATCTCCAGGATAATCCGCATCCGATTCTTCAATTCCCCACCATACTCATCCGTCCGGTTATTCGTCGTCGACGACAGAAACTGGCTGAGCAGGTATCCATGCGCAGCGTGGAGTTCCATTCCATCGAATCCAGCCTTCTCAAGATACTCCGCCGCATGGACAAATCCCTCCGTGACGGCCTTGATATCCTCCTTCGTACACGGAGTCGGCTGGGCGAATTTGTTCCCAAACATCTCCGCCTTAAGCTGCACGTCACTCGCGCTGATCGGGTTCGGCTGGATATAATCCGCCACCTGGCGACCTGGATGTCCGACCTGCGCGACAATCAAGGAGCCGTGTTTCTTCGCGTCCGTTGCGAGCTGGGTGAAGCGCTCGAAGCGCTCGCCGGAGAACGGCGCATCAGAAGGGATGACCATGTTGCCGGCTGCTTCGAGGTGATCGGGGGCGATCATCACGTTGCCGGTGAGGTTGAGCCCGATCTCGCCCTCGCCCCAGTGTTTGTATAGCGTGACGAGTTCGGGGGTGGGGATGCCGCGGCCGGCGACGTCTTCCATGGTGAAGGAGGCCATGCGTTCACTCATGGCGCCCTTTAGGAAGCGATTGGGAGCGACGCGGCCGGAGAAGGCGAAGGGGAGAGGTTGGCCCAGGGGAGAGGGGTCGACATGTTGGGCGGGGAAGCGAGCAGTCATTTTGATAGGAATAGAGTAGATGAATATAGAGGAATTGAATGAATTGAGTTCTAGAAGAATAGAAGACAATAATAAGGTTAAATAGAGATTGATTGCTAATCAGCAGCCGTTTGTATCCACTTTTGGTCCACTTGATGAGTTTTTCCTGAAAGTGCCGAGGTTGATGAAAAGGGGTTCATGTCTTTATACAATATTGTTATTGTATATAATTGTAGAATTCAATCAGTATTCTGCATCATCTATCCATCTGATACTCTGTATATTATCTCTCCGCGGATTCTTTCTCCGAAACTTGCAGCATATCATCCTTAATGACAACCCTTCATAATGCCCGTAGATAATGCCACCTATACAATCGGATATTCGGATAAGAAGATCAAGTGGAGAAGACAAACGAGGAAAGTAAACTACGTAGATTGGCTATCAGGGGCTGTCATCTTGTATTCTGGATATCACATAGGAATATCATGATAGCAACGATATACAGGGGATGGGATAGACCATGTGGATACCTACAGATCCTGTTAAAATAACCATTAGGTCAAAAGGCTATGCGCACCTAGGTGGTCTTTTTAGAATTATATTCAATAGATGCATGATATTTATATGTTTCACAACGTCATGTGGAGTAGCTAAAATATGTTGAGCTGATCTGATCTTCCCAATCAGTTATGGGGATATACCATATGTTAGTTGTAGGTTATAGTATACTCACTGCTCAATAAGAATCAGCATGAATGATTATTTATCAATATATTGAAGAATTCGTCAGTGAGAGATGTGTTCTGTCTATCATTCTGTGAGATGCATCAGTACTGCGGAGGATTGTCTGCATAGGCATTTCGGGTATATAAGAAATAGCTGTTTAGTTTATGAGATTGACGGAATAGCATCTGAGAATAGTGTTTTTTTAGGAATAAGATAGTATTACCTTATCTATACTATCTTAGCTTAATCCATACCTATCTAGAGGGGCAATTATGAATAATCAGAGTCAATTCTCACCGCTAGTTACTCTCCGTATATTCGCGATCCAAGTGGCGATCTGACTGGCCGCTCTGATTGGCTGCCTTGGATTTGGCTGCGATGCTATCACCGATCGACAACACCAGCCAATCAGAAATTGAACGTCTGCGAACTCACGCTGGATGTGCTGTGGCTGGGTGACACGTCATGCTCGATGACTGCTATATCCAGCTTTTCTACTGTCAGCCCCTCTCATCGAGGACTCAGATTTTTCAATTCACTCTGAGTGCCGACCATGGCGCTGTTATGGGCGTTTTTCCCGCGCACATTACCCAAACCCGATGCAAACGGTGCGGTGGAAAAAAAGGCGCATATCAATCGAATCCGCAAAGCAAAAGGGCTTGATGCCCGGAATGGGACGAGCTCGAATGTGGAAGATCTCGAAGCTGCTATTGCGAGGTTGTACGAAGATCTGTGCTCCCGGCCAGCGCATTTTCTGCTCGAATTCATCCAGAATGCAGACGAGAACGACTACGAGAGTGACACTCCGACTTTGAGATTGACGTATAGAAACAGAACGCTACGCATCGACTGCAATGAAACTGGATTCACGGCAAAAAACGTCGAGGCCCTCTGTCGAATAGGACGGAGTACCAAAGTTGACAGCGACGATGACTCCAGCCATGGCGACAGAGGCATTGGGTTCAAATCCGTCTTCCAAGCCGCCGACACCGTGTGGATTGCTTCAGGGGCGTATACCTTTAAATTCGACAAGCACAAGCCCCTGGGCATGATCGCCCCCATCTGGGAGGCTTTCCCGGAGACGAGGGAGAGGGCATTCTGTACCTCGTTTCTGATCCAGTTGACGGAGGATTACGATGAGCGGGGATTCATTCACGATATCCAGTCAATTGACTCTGCTGCTTTTCTCTCTCTTCGACGATTGAAGAGGATCGAGGTGGCTGTTCACCAAGAGAGTGGGCTGTGGGAGAAGCAGCTTTGGAAAGATGAAGAGGACGGGCAACTGACCATGCTGAGGGAAGACGGCAGGCCTCTGCGGTATATCGTCACATCGCATATGGTGGACATGCCCCGTGATGAGAAACGGCCAGACACCCAGTCCAAGATGGTCCTCGCATTTCCCATTGAGAGTGATGTGCGGCATCCGAGAATCTCTCCCCAGCAGGTTTATTCATCCGTCCTCCCTATCCGGGACTATGGACTTCCTTTTCTTCTCCAAGCAAACTTTCTCCTCCCATCAAGCCGCGAGGACATTGAGAGTTGCAAATGGAACGATGCCCTTTGCGAGGGTCTGGTGGACGCTTTTCTCGCTGCTGTCGATGGCTTCACAGACGCTCTCCAGTATACCTGGCTTCGATACCTTCCACTCGGTCAGATATCAGATTCTTTCAAACCCTACATAGACAGAATAGTCCATGCGCTCATGGACAGACCTATTATCGAGTCTTTCGATGGCTCATTCCACAAGCCCTCGTCTCTGAAACGCGTGCCAGAGCGGTTTATGGACGGGAATAACACGCCTTTCACCCTGGGCCCGCAGACAGCGTCGAAATATCTATCCCCCAAATACTCCCGCGAAGACCATGACGCCCTCTCTCATCTCGGAGTCGAGGAACTCTCCGCTTCAGAATTCCTCGAAGACCTGAAACGTGTCTTTGGCGAGGACGCTCCAGCCCTCCATGCCAAATCCAACGAATGGCATTCCCAACTAGCCGGGGCTCTGTTGACATTATCACCGGAAAAGAACTTCTCCTCTGCTATATCCAGTCTAATGCTGATCCCATTAAGAAAAGGCAAATGGGCCTCTGTCCGTAGCGGCAAACAGCTTCTATTCGAAGACGCCACCGACTTTGATATCCCACCCGGCGTGAACCACCGATTCGTGGATCCAGACGCAGCGACGGATCTTAACCGCAAACTCCTCTTCATCTACCTGGGTGTCACCCCGTGCACGCGGCTCAAGCTGTGTGGCTTGATTCTGAAAATGCACGGCGATGCCGCGTTCAATCCAAAAACCGTCTCCCGAGGCCAGCTGGTCTCCCATGCGAGATTCCTCTTCGAGACATTTGACGAACAGCCCTGGGCGCCGCCGATCGGGTCGCAGTTATGGTTTGTCGACGAGAAGCGGCACCCGCGACGGGGGCCGGAGCTGTACATTGATGAAGAGGGTGGTGGTTCTTCTTCGCCTGCTGCGCGGTTTCTGGGAAGTAATAGAGACCGGTTTGCTTTTCTTCACCCGGACTACCTTGCTTCTGTTGCGGAGGAGAGAAGACAGGCTTGTCTTTCTTTTCTGTGTGGGAGTTTCGGTGTCTCCACGTTGCCGCGACTGGTTTCGCTGGGCAAATCGTCGTTTGAGATATCCGAGGATTTCACATTCCTTCTTCAAGACCACCCGTCCTTTGATGTTCTTCGACTACTTCGAGACCATTGGAGCTATTATTCGCAATGGATAGAAGATCAACCGGGCCAAGGTGGAAGTGGAATCGGCTGCAAGGCAGAACTACGAGATCGCCTCGCGCAAATAGAGGTAACCTGCTTGAATGGTGAGACAGTCCCGCTGAAGACGACCTTCTCCCTGTCTCTTGATCCAGAGCTGGAATGTCTTTATGAACTTCCGACAATGCCCATTCTGCATATCGAGGACGCCGAGAACGAGAATTGGCAGATGTTGAAGGTCTTTGGGGTGATGATGGTGAAGAATGTCGAGTTGTACATTTCTGGTCTGAGGGCGATGGCTGCATCTCAAAGGGGGTACCCACGCCATATGCTGTCGTATATATACCAGCAGATTCAAGCGGGGTATACCACCAGCAGCAAGGCAGCTCTCAGGACGATATTCAGAGAAAGTGCGCTGATATACATCCCGCCATACAACGGTACAGCAGGGCGATGGGCGACAGTCTCAGAGCTAAAAGGCAGCAATCTCCCAGCCAATATTCTCGAACTGGAATATCCCACCTGCACAAGACTCTTCCAGAGCATCACCAAACCCCGAAAAGGCGAATTCGGAGACCTCGTGGACGAAACCCAGTCCATCTCTCCTTCCAGCTCGCTGACGGACATCTTCGCCCTCCTGCTCGTTATCAACAAAGCTTTGTCCTTACGGAATCAATCTCCTCCGTCCTGTGAGGACCGTGAAAGTCTGTCCGAGAGACCAATCTTCCCTGTTGGGATGGCCGGACAGGAAACAGGATTCGAGCTTCGATCGGCCTCGGATATGGATTCTTGTTGGTTCATTGAGGATGATGAGAGTCTGTCGCGCATGTTCCAAGGACAGGCACCCGTGCTTTTATTTTCGATGGAGCAGGTCAAGCAGCTGGGTGTGCTCCTGCAAGCAATGCAGGTTGAGTCACGAAAAATGTCCGTCTGCTTCACGACGGAAAGTACTCCACAGGGCAAAGTCCACCTCGACGCGGCGTATACGCATCTCATCAGATCAAAAGCTGCATTGATCAAGAATTTACTACCAGATCCGGGTTTGCAGGAGAAAATCTACCATTCACTCCGCCGAGTCCGCGTGTTCAGAGTACCAGCCGTCACACGAAACTTCGGCCTGACGTACCGAGCATTCAAAATCCACGGACTCCCTCAACCGAGTGACTTTGTCGCCCGGTTCGAAGATAGCAGCGTCATCTTCCTCACAGCGAAAGATATCCAGTCCAGCCATGTCCCACTGGGACTGGTGGATCTGTTGTTCGAAAAATGCCAGCTGAAGGAAACCGCGTGCAAGTTTTTGCTACGGGCCATTCTGAGCCGCGGAAGCAGGGAGCAAACGCAGGAGTTCATCGTCCAGCATCGACTGATGATTCCTGAGGATGAGCATATTCCAAGAGGGCTGGAAAGGGCAAACACGTTCCCACTTTGTGCGTCTGATCATCGAATGAAAGTCAGGGATGTTCCAGAATATTTGGATACAGATGAAGAGGAAGAAACCGAGCAGTTTGAAGAGGTGGCACCCTTGGAAGTTCCAGCTCAGATCACGACAAGGGCCAAGGAAGAAGAGTCAAGCAGGATCTTGACTTTTGACAATGATGGCACCATGAACTTGCCTCCTCTGAATCCCGATGAAAGCGCAAAAGAGCTGGACGGTGCCGCATTCGCTGCCGAGTCACTGGTAAGTCCCTCCATCCTTATTTCATATACAATATTAATATCATATATTCAGACTTCAGCCTTGCTTCAAGACAGACTTGAAGCATATCGCCCCGAGAAACACTGGACCAGCAAGAAGCGCGAGAGAGTGGGCTTCCCCGCATTCACAAAGGAAGCCGGATGTTCGCCATTTACCCTTTCTAGCTGTTCTCACCAGATGACGAGCTTTCTCGTCCAGCTGGGGTATAAATCTGCCGAACGCTGGCGGGAGAATCCCCCCGTCTACCATATTGAAGTTGTAGCAACGGAAGATGGCACCCACTCCCCCTTTCCCTGGACCCTGGAGCAGATGGAAAAGGTAAGCCGCCCAATCATCTTAGTATACTTCTTCTAATATGATATTTCAGTCATGGAAGCTGTCTCTCGTCCATTCGGGGATAGCAAGCTCCGACGGCGTGGTGATACTCGCCCTCGTCTCCAACATCAAATCGAATGCCCGGCTTCGATTATTCGTCGATCCATGGTACTGGTATGTCCTGGGCTATCTGAGACTCCACGACGGCCGGTCCCTTCAATTAAGCGACGACCCGTATTCCTCGAGCTCGCTCGTCATGAGAAACTCGCTGTCTAAAGTAGGCACTCGAATGAGCCAGTACGGCCGGAGGAGCTCCATCGGGATGTCTTCCGCAACAAGCCAAAATACAGTCCAAAACACGGACCGGAGAAGCTCTATTGGGATGTCTTCAGGGTCAACCCAGAATGCAGTTCAACCCACAGGCCGGAGGAGCTCCACCGGGCTCTCGTCAGTATCAAGCCAGAATACAGTCCAAAACACGGTCCCCGGACTCAACTGCAGTAGCTTTTTACGGGGTAGAAAAACCTACTCCTACCGCTCACTGGATGGCCAGGATATACGCCTGTTCTCACTACTCCCCGGCCAAAAAGGCGATGATATATGGGGCTTTGTTTCTCATACCACGCTTGAATCTGCCGGTCCGTACAGAGCGCTTTCGTATGCATGGGGTGATCACAGTACGCCATGTTCGATTCGGACAGAAAAGGGGCTGCTCCCCATCACGGCGTCGCTGGACGCTGCTCTTCGGCGTCTCCGCGATAAAAGGCATTCGGTGCTTTTGTGGGTGGATGCCGTCTGCATTAACCAGAGCGATGACGAGGAGAAGGCAAAGCAGGTCCGGTTGATGCCGTCGATTTACCGGTCCGCCTGCAGTGTGGTGGCGTATCTAGGGGAGGATGAGGAGAGTGAACTGGCCTTGCAGGCTAAATCAGGAGATCCAGCTCATCCAGTTCAGGAAGCGATAAACGGGCTCTTCGCGCGTGAGTGGTTCCAAAGGGCATGGGTCGTTCAGGAGATTGTCGCCGCACGCACTCTGTGGATGGTCTGTGGAAAGCAGATCATCGGATGGACGGATTTGATGCAGACCATCAACGCCACTGACTCTCCTATCTCCAACTGGGGCTATATCGCAACTCTGGCAGCCCATCGAGACTGGGAAGCCCAGTCGCACCGCTGGCCGTTGATCCATCTCCTCGGATCATTGTCCGGTCACGTCCAATCGACTCTGACACGAGATCGACTCTTCGCCATGCTCGGATTCTCCCTCGACGGCGCAGATGTCGCGTTCGAACCAGACTATGCCGCTCCGCTGGAAGACGTGGTGATCGCGTACGCCCACAAATTCGTCGACCAAGGCCGCGTCCTGAATCTCCTCGCCCACGCGGGTCTCAGCACCCAGCCATCCCGCTTCCCATCGTGGATCCCAAACTGGACGATTCCCCAGCGACCGTCGCTCTCTGACTCGTCTGGTCTGGGTATTCTCTGTGCTGCATCGAGAGTCTCCAGCCCCGTGGCGGACATCGGGCGTACCCGCGATGAATTGGCGATCCGCGGAGTCGTGGTGGACACCATCACCTGTGTTGGCAAATACCCGAATACCCTCGACTCCATGGCCTCATTTCTCGACGAGGTTGATCAGATAGTTGACTCAGTATGCGGCAATAGCGACACAGCATCCCATCTCAAATGGAAAGTCCCCATCGCAGGCGCCGACTTTCCCGAACAGATCACTTCATCCCCATTCAACCTCCACTCCTCATACCAGACACTGCGCCATCTCCTCGCAGACAACTGCGCAGACGAAATCACCCAAACCCGCAACACGCCCACCCACCACATCCAATACCCCTCCACCAACGCAGCCGCTAACCAAAAACAAAACGCCCTCCTCGAATGCCAAGACTATATCAACGCCCTGCAGGTGCTGCACGGCTGGAACTTCCTCGTCACCGACCACAGATATCTGGGGATTGGGTTGACGCCGCAAATCGGGGATCGGGTTGTCGTGTTTCATGGTGCGAAAGTACCGTTTCTGCTGAGGCCGAGTGAGGAGAGGCCTGGTGCGTATCGGGTCATTGGGGAGTGTTATATCCATGGGATTATGGGTGGGGAGGCTTGTGGGGAGGAAGAGGATGTTTACTTACATTGATGGATATATATTACCTGTTACACATGGAATGATTTATGAGTTATGATTAGTGATAAAGCTTATGAAACAGATATACAAGCATATCACATGGGTGTTACTGTATATAATGAGATTGATTCAAGATATATATTTATGTACAGCGTTCTTTCCGAAGTCTTTGATACCACACTTACTATCTACACCATAACCATTATCGAAACCAAGCTATCTAACATCGATAATATATGCCAAAACCCGGCTTTATAGTAATCCCTCTCAGTTGATGCAGTACTGTCACTAATGGCCATAAACCAGGCAGTGTCGAGATGGACCTGAGAGTGGCATATGACGTCAGAAACCAGCATTGTTGGTCTAACGGTTAAGATACCTCTCTTCCAAAGAGGTGGCCTGGGTTCGACTCCCAGACAATGCATTCTTTTTTCTTTTTCTTTTGTCTGATTTGTCGTGTGGGGCTGTTTAGATAGCACAGTAGCAGACCCGAATAATAACTAAGCATTGATGGTCCAACGGTTAAGATGCCTCTCTTCCAAAGAGGCGACCTGGGTTCGACTCCCAGTCAATGCATTTCGATTTCTTTTTTGTTTTTCTTTTTTGCTGTCTGCTTCTTTTAAAGTTGCCTGATGGACGGGTAAATAGGTAGTCATTTTATTTTTCCACGAGTATTTAATTCTACGTCTGCCTCATTGACAAAATACTATTATAGTTGATGATGAATGCAATTCACCATCTCGCAGACAGATCTCATCTTCTTGGACTGCTCCCCTTTCTGGTCTCTGCCTAGTTATTATAGAATGAAGTGTCAAGTAGACGAAAACATTGGATTTGAAATATGGTATCACGGTTATCGCCCTAAGAAGCATTCTACTAGCGATATCCCGCTGCGTTATGCAAAAGACTAGTAATCCAGGACAATCCTAGCATCGCTTTCTCTATATGGCAGATCGTCACAGATACATATTCATGAGATGGATAGTATTCATGACATAGGTAATAGATAAAATCGGTAGATACCATATGGCAAATTCCATTCACATCAATGTTGATAACACCCAAGGTAGATAGGTAGTATGAGAACTCCCATCTCGACTTCTCGCTTCAATTGCAATCTTCCATCGCATCGTCTACCACTGCCCGCTCTCAACGATGGCATATATTATTCAATTCGATCCGAGTTAAACAGCTGACTGGTCGAGCATATCAGTGATACATTGTCCTGTAAACACAAGGCAAAAGCCTAGATCATCATCGGGTGTAGATATCCGGTTCTAGATTATATCCTCGTACGTACACAACTCAGGTAAAAGAAACCAAGAGCAAAAAAAAAAAAAAAAAAAAAAAAAAAAAAAGAAAAATGCATCGTCCGGGAGTCGAACCCGGGCCACCTCTTTGGAAGAGAGGTATCGTAACCGTTTGACCAACAATGCGTTTGGATAAAACGTTTTTGGTTTTCATCATCTATCTTCACCTCCCCTGATGAACCGAAAGTATCAAGATCAACGCTGGGTCGGGCCGGTGCCTAATTATTTCCCAAAAAAATAATTCCACAGAGTAGTAGTATTTTCACATGACCTAGAAGGTCAGGAATGAAAAATAAAAAAGAGAAATGAGAATGCATTGACTGGGAGTCGAACCCAGGTCGCCTCTTTGGAAGAGAGGCATCTTAACCGTTGGACCATCAATGCTTGTGATTGGTTTATGGGCAACATAGTAGACATATGACCCTGTTTACAAACTAACCATAAACAGAGCACTGTAGACAATATAAATCCATGAATAGGATCAGCATCAAGTATAACAGTACAAATAATCTTTCCCATATTCACACTGGCTCCACGTTTATGCGCCTCATTCACCCCCGTCCATGAGAACTATTCGTGAGGACATAGCTGTGTAGGATATATTTCTATGAAGTATATCAAAGGGTTGTTACACTCCGTCTATAGATATTTGTGCGGGGTACAATAGACGGGGGTTCATACTCCGTCATACTCCGTCGTATCATCTATAAGTATACTGTCCTATCCAGTACACTACCTAGACACCATCATATCAATTCCCAAACCCACCATGTCTACCACTACAACAGAAACAGGAAATAAAACCACCTTCTTCGAAGACGTCCATTTCCTCGGCGACAAAGAAGGCAAAGTCACCATCCGCTCTCCCCCAATCTTCACCGACAAAGAAGAAGAACGCAAGTACCAGAAACAGCATTTAGCAGCTGCGTTTCGCGTCTTTGCGAAACAGGGCTTTGACGAGGGTGTTGCGGGGCATATTTCGTTGCGTGATAGTATAAACCCACGTATGTCCTTGACTTGACTTGATATTGACTTGATAAGTACTAATGGTGTAGACCACTTCTGGATAAACCCCCTAAGCACGCACTTTTCGCAAATCCGAGTCTCCGATCTCGTCCTCGTCAACGAATCCGGCCACGTTCTTCCTGGCGGTGCTCAAAGCCCCATAAACGGGCCTGCGTTTGCCATACACAGCGAAATACACAAAGCACGGCCGGACCTTAACGCAGCGTGTCACGCGCATTCTGTCTACGGAAAGGCCTTCTCATGTTTTGGGAGGCCTATTGAAATGATCTTTCAAGATGCGCTGCGGTTTTATAACGATCTCGCCGTGTATCCGCGGTATGGGGGGACTGTTATTTCGACGGAGGAGGGGGCCAGGATCGCGGCTGCGTTGGGCGAGTGTCGGAGTGTGATATTGCAGAATCATGGGATGATAACGTGTGGGCGGACGGTTGATGAGGCTGCTTTTTTGTTTATTGCGCTGGATAGATGCTGTCATGCGCAGATGATGGCGAATGCGGCGGCGGGCCCGGGGTGGGAGAAGATTGTTATACCGCATGAGGAGGCGGAGATGACGCATCGCAAGAGTGGGAATTCGAATAAGATGTGGCTTGCTTTTCAGCCGTATTTTGATCAGGTTGTTAAGGAGGATCCGTCTGTCTTGGATTGATTTGTTATGTTGACGGGGTTGGATACTCGTTCATGAAGCCGAATAGTAAATCCAGATCTTGCGTGAATTCGGGATATCCTTGATTATCAAATCCTTCTGTGCTTATATCGAAGCCAGGAAAGGTGTCAAAGTCCAGGTTGATATCCAGTGGTTCTGGATCGGGTTCTACATCTGTTAGCATTTCTATTATAACCAGGGACAGGGACCATACCCTCAGGAATCCCATTAACCTCCATCAACCGCCGAATAATCCTCGCCGGAGCAGAAACACCACAATTCGGAATCGCCAGTTCATCCAAGCACCGCAGACAGATCGTTAACGGGGACGAGCCTTCTTTTCGGCGGGTGGACTCTCGAATTGCAGGATTGCGCGCGTGTACTGTACACGCTACATACACGGCGTAGCTGAGCATATAATTTGCCCTGCGTAATGAATAGGCAGATCGATACGACAGTGCAAGACTGGTGATGTTTCTGGCGGCGGTGATGCAGCGTTCCCACGAGTCGGCTGGGGTGTCTGCGGAGCGGAGATGGCCGCTGGAGATGAACGGGCGATGGAGGAGGATGATGAGGGCGTTGTATGTTGTTAGCAGGATGAGGATATTAGGTGCGACTGTCTGCTGGGATGTAGACCATGGTTCGAAGCGTAGTTCAGACGGGAGTTTGCGATACCACGATGAGAGTCTTCGATCCATGATGTCTAGATGTGCTCGCGTTCCTGTCCCTGTCGCTCCGACGACGTAGAATCTATCGATGATGCTGGCCATCAACTTGGACAGCGAACATAGCTGCTGGAAGACAGACACAGAGTGTATCCTCGTTGGTATAGGAGGGGGCATCATCTGTCCACCCAGCATAGCCGGATCGATATACGGCGTCCACAACTCGTTCTCTTCAAACGTATCCATAAACTCCCTCGACACGTGCGCATCACGCAGCTGGATAGTAAACGGGCGCCCAAAATACAGGCTCTGCAGCTTATCGCAGATAAACGCCGCCCAGAACACGCGTCGCCGGACTTCGACTTCCTCTGCGCTGCCGGCGACTTCGCGACAGTCGAGATGCAGGCCGAGATCGTAGACCATGCGTAGTGCGTAGCCGGTATAGAGCCAGCCTTTGGAGGTTTGGCCGCGTGCGTTGAAGGAGCTACCCAGCATGAGAAGGCCTGATATGGTTGGGATGCTGGAGTGAGCGAGTAACGACTGTTCGGCGAGGAGTTGGTCGCATCGATCGAAGAAGCGCTTGCCGGCTGTTTCTGGGCGATTGGGATCATCGCGCACTTCGAGTCGTTCGGAGAATTTACTCGAGCAGGCGAAGACGGCGTTGAGCAGGAAGTCAGAGCAGTAAGGGCCTCCATTGACCAGATCTCGCATGAAACCAGGCCGATACGTAAGTAGAAAGGTATGATGCTGTCGATTCCAGTGCAGATCAAGCAAATGCATCGCCAGCTCAGAGGGGATGCCACCAACCGTCGGCAGACTGCGAATATCAAACTCTCTCTGTCGAGATAGAGCAGCATCTGCAATCAACTGGTATCCACCAGGCTCTACACGAGGTCGTGAATCCGGCGATTCAGTGCTCATCGGACTGCCTGCGTGGAGAGCTGAAGATGGACCGAATACGCCGACTGTGCCGCATTCATCGCGCGAGAGAAAGGTTGTCACGTCGTATTCCGAATCAGAGCTGGATGACTCTTCATGGATGGATGTGACAATATTCCCTGATGGAGGATTGGGAATCTGAAGCGATCCATCTTTCAGCGTGATCGAATCCAGCATGGCGTCGCGGTCGCTGGGATCGGCTTTCTTCAAGGCGATGAGGACATTTTCCACTGCGCGTCGCTGGCGATGAGCGGCTTCGATCAAGGCTCGCGATGGTCTATTCATTATTAGATGAATAGATGAAGATGGAAGAAGAGATACCTCTGTCTGGGTGGCCCAACGAGATAGACACACTGGCGATCATTGCGCAGACACGAACCACACGAGGGCTTGAGATTGTCGCATTTGATCTTGCGGACGCGGCAGAATTGACAGGCTCGAGAACTCATTTTACTGATATTGATATTGATATCGATGAAGATGGACTGATGTTATGATGCTATTTAAAACGGAGCACAATGTTCCGTCTGCTAAATTCTCTTCCGCCCCCCATCTCACGGATTGAATGGCTGTATAGATGTGAATTAGATTAATAGGTGAATTGTATGTATTCATCTCTACTGTGAGGTTATTCACAGGAAGTGGATTTATTTATACCTACTTCTCTCATCGTATGTCTTCTCTTTCCATCTTTCTTTCCATCAACTTATCAGTCCACGAGACATCTATCCTTGAGACAGACTCAATGGATCTTCAGTTGTTTACAACTGCATTCAGATGTCGTGGCATCTTAAGATAGCAGAAAACACCTAATCATCTGTACTCAGTGGACAGAATAACTGTCCTTGCCATTCGTATTCTCTGTACCTCATTCCCAGTTTCTAAAATATCCTTCCATCTCGTTCATTCGTTTCCAAGGAATGGTAACAGCAGCACTCGAAAGGTAGTCATCTGTCGTGGAAAGAGCTATGCGGCACCTCATTATCGAACTTCAGCTAGGAAGACATCTTCTCTTCTCTACACAACTTCTAGTGACTTTATGCAATCATCAACAAAGTGCTCAATAGTGCCACTTTGAAAGAGTTCAGCACAGTGCGGTTGTCTGCAAAAAGCCAGATTTATACAATAACCCGATCTCAGACCCAGAGGACACTTAGATGGGCAATCACTGTTACAGACATCTTGTTGGATAGAAGCCAGGAAGGTTCTTATGAGTGAAGATGGGTCGTGGCGGCAGGTCGTCGAGGGATGTGGATAGCGTTCAAAGGAGCGGACAGAAGGTATTTCTCTTCAAGACTCTGCGAGAAGATACTATCTGAATTCAGAAAGAAGAACCTATTCTGAAACAACCGGACGATAATTCCAGCACCAATTTGGATACTGAAGATGAACGCCGCTATAACCACTCTTGCCCGTTCACTCTCTTCCCCTCTCACCTTGGGTATACTGCGAATTTCCCACTGGATAGTACGCTATTTCCAGGGAGCACAGATCATCTCATTTTGCCCATTTGGCTCTGGGCTCAATTCGACTTCAACTGCATACAAAGTCATTTCAAGGGAACACAGATCGTCTTGTTTTGCCCACCGACTCGATTTCGTCTGGGGAATAAGGCATTGCTAAGCATCCTCTTTATATCCATCTACATCATGTACCTCCTTCATTCCGGCCTAGCAAGTGCACTTGAAGATTGTTCAACACCGAACAACGCCAATATAATCCGCCTTCGATCAGGGTTATTTTCCATGGCTACCCACAAATCACCACATTCCCATCATACAAATCACAACATAGCAATTCTAACATCGAATCTCTTATATCATAATACGAATATTCGAAATGGCTGATAAGGATATCTCTGCCGGGGAGCAAGTGCTCTTTCTCAAGAGGCGGATGCACTTCATATTGTGGAACTCACCCGGAATATTTCATGGAATCACTCGATACTGGCTTGGGATGGAAACTAGAAGTAAGGCGTTGAAAATGAATCCAAGGAGATAGATTGTTGTGATCCTTGACATTGATACTAAAAGTACACCTCATTCTGTTCCTTATAGATATCATTGATATCTTGTATCCACTGCTCCTTTTTGAAGTTACCCGGCCAGCCGTACTTTAGCATTGCCTGTTCAATCTAAGATACCACAGATTAAGTATTCTCTAGCTGTAAATCTAGACAGACACTCATACTCTTGCTATATCCCACCTTGAGCTCCCAAAGTCAGATGCATCACTCCAGGCCGATTCACTTCCAAACACCAGAAGCCAAGGTCAAGTCAATCCATAAATCATAATATTACTTATACAAACATACAAATACATCCACGCTATATCAACATCCTACTTTACGCTCCCGTCTCCACCTCATATACCACTCACTGCAACGCAGTACACCAAATACTCACACTATGAAACGGGACAAAACTATGCGTTCCAACCTCAAGGGCCCGCTCAGTCCCGCCACAGCTAGACTGATCATACAGCCAACAGTTGCCGTCGTGAAGAGTATATTCAGAAACATCACTTTCAATCACTATTAGCGTCTCTTTCAGGTAAGGTAAGGTAGGATGAGTTGGCTTACGAGACTTTCACCGACTGGCATTGGTTGTAGGGGACAGTGTAGTGCTGGAGGGTTGCGGGGATGGCGTTGAGTTGGACCTGTGTTTGTTAGCTGGTTCTGGGGCTGAGATTGAGTACGAGGACATACTGATGCTGATGGAGTATCGCGGGGTGTAATTACTGTAGCGCCTGCCACGGCAGCGGCGTTGGCTTCAGCAATGGAGATGGGGATAATAGGGGCGCTGATGGCAGGGGCGACGATGGCCAGGCTGGTGAGGATATTAGAGAAGTGCATTTTGATGGTTAGAGTATCGAATAGGTAGTGTAGAGAAGGGAAGAGAGGAAGTGAGTTAATAAATCAGTAATTCGGTGTAGCTGAAGTGATATATCTAACCGAAAAAGCAACGAGAAATATACAGATACGACGGAGTATCTGGATACTGTCATCAATGTTGATATATCAATTATGTTGGATCTGTGACCTATCAAGTCTGTCAGTATCGTTGAGATGTGTTCTTGCATTATTTGGCTTAGATTGTATTCTTTATTGGCTGTTCGGATATGTTATTTCCAATATGTCCTTTTATTATGTATACCGATATATGCAGCCACACTGTCTAGGTCTGCAAGGAGGTATCTTGTCCTATTTAAGCTGTTAATAACTTGATTATTCTATACTCCTGAGTTATGAACCTACCGAGTATGTTTATATGTTATAAACTCGCCCTCCCCCCTCGACTCATACGGAATCAAAATGACCAAAATGCCCGCCGCAACAAACAACGCCCCGCTCACATACACCGGCACAGCAGTCTCCAGATTCGCAAACATCCCAATAATCGGCGCCATGATGCCAAAGATGCGATTTGCCGAGGCAGTGAGTGCATTGCCCGTGCCACGGTCTTTGGTGAGGAAGATCTCCGGCGTGTAGGCGTATAGCACCGCGTAGAGAATCGTGCTCATGAAGTTGTACGCGCAGTTCCAGCCCAGCAGGGCGTTGGAGGTTTTGGCTGTTGTCGACGCGAGTAGGAATGCGCCTGTCAGGGCGGCTGAGGTGGAGAGTGCCCCCTGCGTCCGAATCGGGGCAGTTCGACGAGGTATCCGCCGACGAGACAGCCGGGGATGCCTAGGACGGCGATGATGAGGGAGTTGCGGTAGGTGATGTAGGTTGAGCCGTCGCCGAATTCGGCGCCTCGTGACTGCTGGATGTAGGGTAGGAATGCGTTGTAGAGGGGATATCCCAGGCCGACGAGGGCCCAGACGAGGATGATGAGGATGGTCGACCGGGCGCGTTTGGGGTTGTTGAAGAGAGCCTTGACGTGGGTGACATTCAGCTTCTCCAGACGCATCTGCATGATGTCTCTTGTGCGGAGTGGTTGTATTTCGCTATCTTCTTCGCCCAGTTCTTCAACAGACAGAGTCGATGTCTTGTCATTCCTGCGGGCGACTTCATGGATCACTCGCACGGCGTCGTGGTTTCTCCCCTTTCCCATGAGATACTTGGGCGATTCAAAAATCGTAAAGAACAGTATCCGCACAATAAACATGAGCATCGCCAGTCCCCCCATCGCGAACAGGAAATACCTCCATCCCATATTCCCCTCCTTGGTGCATCCTTCCGGCGCGCTACACGTCAAATGCCCCAGAATCGGCCACGCGACCAGATTCGCAAGTAACTGCGCAAACGCCCAGTTGACTGACAAGATTGTGAGCAGATACTGATGCGAGCCAGGCAGGAATTCGAGAAATATCGCCGAATCCACCGGCAGATTGCCTCCCACGCCCACCGACCACAGCGCGGAGAAGACGCAGACAGCCGCAAAATTCGACGAGCCCGCCGCGACCAGGCCAAACACGGCCGTAATCCCTATCGTGAGGTTAAACGCCAGCTTGCGCCCGAAAATGTCGCATCCAAAGCCCCAGAACAGCGCACCGACGAGGAGCCCGATATTCTGCGCCAGCGTGAGCAGCGGCGGTCGCGAGACGTGAAACTCGTACGTGACGGGCGTTAATATCAGCGACGTCACGATCGGCCAGAGATTATCGCTGGCCCAGCCGAATCCAATCACGGCGAAAAGCTGCCATTGATAGCGTCCCATTCCGATGTCTTGGATGGCGCGGTTCAGCACCTCCGCTTTGGCCGTGTAGGACATGTCAATTCCATCTTGCAGGAGGGGGAATGAAGATGGGGGCTCTTCTTCTGTCGGTGAAGTGGTGTCTTTGTTATTTGTTGATGACATTTTGTGATTCTTGATGGTTCCAATCAGTGTTGTGGTGGTGATGGAATCCCTTCCCCGCAAGGCTTGTTGATGTTGAGTGTTGAACAAGGGATGACGTTATTCCGCATTTCAGCTGACATGAAGCATCAACAGTCGATTATAGATTCTATAGTCTGGTAGTTGTTCTTTGATGACATTTGCCACCTTGTTTTCTATTTTGATGATATACAATTAATACTCTTCCAAGATGAAGATATTAGGCAGAAGCTCATCCTGTTACTGCAGTTCATGCCATTTATTTTATATCATCTATACAATATATTCTTTGAAACAACCTTTCAACATCCACACAGTTATTCCCAGGCTGATCACCTCGACCTATCAAAGAATCAGTGGCTGTGGTAGCGGTGCGCACCACCCTTAACCGAAGCCATACGGCTAGATCGGAAGTGAGGATAAGCACCAGTCGCTTCGGGAACTGCATCTCTAGCAGCAACCGAGCCAGACGAAGCAGCCACGCCGCTCGAGGCAGCACCCGCCAAAGCACTGTACGGCGTGGCACCGGGGTAGAACGAAGTCGGAATAGTAGGAATAGGAATAGGTGCATCCGTTCCAAAAGCGGTGGACAGATCACCAGACATAGTCGGCGCAGCGTATCCAGACGGAGTAGCGGTGGCAGTCAACGTAGAGCTGAACGAAGAGCCACCATTTCCTTCCTTGAGGCAGAATCCCGATCCATACGCGCTACGGCAGGTGTAGGTCTGGTCACCGCCGGACTCAGTCCACATTTCAAAGTCGCTGATTTTGATGTCGGTGCAGGGGGCGGCGTCAGCGCATTCGATCTTGATGGGTCCGCGCTGCGCACCGTCTTCTTCCGTTCCTTTCCAGTTTTTGATGGTGATGTTATTGAGTTCCACGCCGTCGCCGTCGGTGGTATCCATGCTGCTCCAGTAGCCGTCGATGTCGAGGGAGTAGGCGTTTCCGTGACCTGGGAGGTTAGTCTCTGGTTATGATGGATGGGTGGGTTGATCTTACCGATGAAGTTTTCAAGAACCATGTTGGAAACACTACCGCTTCCGCCGTTACTCTTGATCATGTACATCTGGTTGGACTTCCAGGTGTAGACGTTGCGGTATGTAACGTCTGTAATGTTGGTGTCTGAACCCAGAGAGCCCATAGCGCATCCACCACTCCAGTTGCAGTAGATGTTCTCGACCAGGATGTTTTGTGCAGGGCTCTACTCATCGTCAGTGCTGTACATAGACTCGTAGAAAGTAACATACCTTGACAGTAACACATTCGTCCTTGTTGGTCACCTCAACCTACACATTGTCAGTACTGATCAAGTCTCAACCCAATAAACATACATCATGAATCCAAATATTAGTACTCCAAACATCAATTCCATCCAAACCACCCGAGTCACCACCCCGGATAGCCATGTTATAAACCTCGCCGTTCGAGCACGTATCCATTGAGAAATGGAAAGCAGGCGCATCAACCAACGCAACATCATGCACCGAAAAGTCTGACACCTCGTACATTCTCAGAATGCGAGGTCCGCTCAACGATCCATCAGCATGGAACTCATATCCGAATCCCTGGATAGCACCCCTGGAGGTACTACTGAACAGTTCAAAGTCGGATGTATGCTCGATCATGAACATGTTGCCTCCGTCGGATCCGGTTCGGTAGATGATTCCATCCAGCTGCAGAGCGCAGGTACTACCACCCGTCAGGGTGAGCCATTTGTCGAGTGCGTAGTCGCCGGGCGGGATGTAGACCACGCCGCCCTTGGAGCACTCGTCCCAGGCTGAACTGATGGCGGAGCTGATGTCGGTTGAGTTGTCGGCTTTGCCGCCGTAGTCGAGGACATTGCAGGTCTTCTTACTGGCCTTGGAGGAGGCGGAAGTTGAAGGTCCGACCTTACCAGACAATTGGGCGTTTGCTAGCAGAGGCGCAAGGCCAAGTGCGGCGAAGAGAATGAAACGCATAATTTGCGAAGGTGCAACAGTAAAACGAGAGGAATAAAGATGAAAGAATGAAATCCACAGAAACCAGCTCTGTAGAGGATTAACGTGTATACCAGAAAAAAGAAAAGGACAGGGTCCAGAATGATGAGAAAATAGACTACAAATATAAGACTCCCACAAGAGATGCCCCTGCGCGAGTCATTAGCAGTGGAGACGTAAACGCCATGGCATGACCGTTGGATGAACGATTCTATTGTCACAGGATAAGCGAGATTTGATCAGGATAAAACTGATCTGATAGTCCCCCAGGGGGCAGCGTTTGATATATATTCGATACTGCAGATCTTTCTCTAATCGGTAACTGCGCGGTGGAGTTATTTCGAAACTAGTCCTGTCGGACGAATAGAATCATGAATCACGATGGATCCAACCGGCACTCTAAACGGAGAATTTCCACAACGGCGTCCGGCTTGAACGACTCCACCACCTTATCGGGAGGTGGATGTGATGATCTCGTCTCGAGGATATGGAGCTGACGTTGGCAGGCGGAGATGCTCAGGTACTAGTTCGCCGTACCAGTATGAAACAGTCACTGATCAGCAGGACACTCGTCGGGTCCGAAAACATAGGTTTGCATTCAATACTCCGTCCTGTCTGGTATTGATGATACAGAAATACTAAATATGAATGGGACATACGGAGAAATACCACATCCCGATATGTCTTCTCCAATACCATACCCGAGAAGCATTGATCAAGAGTCTCCTATCTTTCTGCGCTTGGCGAGCGAATCTGGGCTAAAGTCATGTTTTGGCGGGGCAGATGGAAGCCCAAACAGAGAACCTGTTGTGAATAGCTTCTTGCGGTAGCATTTGGTAGGATCATCAGGTCCATGGCAGTGATACTGGCACAACCCTACAAATAGTTTGGGCTGTTTTCTATTTTCCGTAGAGATCAGAGCCACTGAGAGATCAATGTAAAACTCCTTTGGAATATCGTCTGTCTCTACCGGCCCACGAAGATGCTGCGCTCCCCCTTGTTTAACGTACTGATCGATTAAAAAGCGGTGGATGGGGGACGACCCGGGAGTATTTCCGTATGCCTTTACTGTGGCCTTCAAAAGAAGCTCACCAACATCAAACCCGGAAGCGACTATGCGCGTGATTTGGTCTTGGAGAGCATCAATTACTGTGTCCTTAAAATTGGTGTCGGATATATCTTCTCCTAGCACATACGCCTCTGTCAAAAGGAGCACGTACGGGAATGCCGGATCGGGTGTACCGACAGAGTGGAGGGGAATCGTTGCCGTATACAGCCAGTGGACGTAAAGCTGGAAGGTATCTGGCTTGCATTTGGGAAGATTTATCACGCGTTCCTGGATTGTTGGGCTTTCAGGCATAGCTTTTCGAAAGAACTCTGATCTAGCGCATATCAAATTTTCGTGAATGAAGAAAGACGTTTGGTATCCCTTGACAAAAACTTTGATTGTTTCTCCATGAAGGCTGTCAAACATATTAGTGCTGCAACGGTTTGGATTCGAGTAAGACGTACTCGAGGGTTTTGTCCTTTACGAGGCAACTCTCCTGATGGTCAGACATTGTAGCCTCACTGACAGAGGCGCAGGTTCCGATGCTTTCCTCTGACATTGAAAGCACTTTTTTGTGTCTTGTATCCAAGTAGGAAGGGGAAAGAGCAGATGAGAGAAGAAAGTGAGAAGGAATTTCGAGAACACTGGGGATTTGTTATGGCCTGTCAGTGAATGCGTTGGGGGGGAATTGCCAAAACAAAGACAAATACAAACCCTACTGGCCAGTCATGTGCTTTCCGTTTTCTCCCTTCTTACATCTATTGTTAACAGTCCGAGTTCAACTCCCCAGCGGTCTAGTTCTGAATACTAAGGAATTGCTCTGCATCATATGACCGTCTATAAAAGTACTAGCAAGCAGAAAAGATACTGCAAGGTTATTATCCTCTGGCCTATGAAGAATTGTAGCTGCCGGAACTACGCGTCCTATCAAAAGGTAATATGGAAAGCACCATGGGGGAACGTCTGGTGTCTTGGATTCGGGAATGATAGACAGACGAAACGGACTACGGATTGCTGTTGTCGGATAGTCTACTCTAGGCTAGCCCTAGATTATCTTTATGGATCCTTCATCAATACGATCCCTTATAGATTCTGGTTTAATACATATTGATACCAGAGATGTCAATCAGTCCAAAAAGTCGTCGTTGCAATCAGGAATACCAATGATGGTAATGCTCGTGAGAGTATCCCGGTGCTTCTCAAGAGATTCGAATACTCTATAATACCACTCCGGGAGATAGCTTGTAAATTCCTCCAGGCCATTTAACTCAAACTCTTTGAGTCCAGTAAACGATTCGAGTATCTCCGAGAGAATAGGTGGGCTTTGGTCGAAACATATGACATCGAACTTTGTAATAACCGGCTTGTTTCTCTATTTAGAATATTTTGTCAATCAATATCTGCCAAACCATGTGTCTTGGTTCGAATTCATCAGCTGATAGAAGCATCTGCTTACTTGGGACGTCAGAAAATCTTCAACTCTGCCATTATCATCCCCGCCAAAGGTATCCATCCGCAATGAAGAATTTCTGATATGTAGTTTTCAAACCTGCCAGACCAATGACAGAAAGTCCTACACATGTGAATTTCAACCAGGGCCTCTTTTTGAATGGCTTTAAAAATTGCCAAAGTCCCCAAAGGGCTCCCGAGATCTAACCATATCCATAGACCTGAGGTTGTTGAGATCGATAAGTAATTTACCCAGAGGCGCGTAATCAGCCGTCACGCTTTCCTTGGATGACTTGATTTCAAGCTCAATGATCTTGCAGAATTGACGAAGGGTGGGGACAGTTTCCATTGTGCGAATAAAGAGCTCTGGTCGATGGGACAGTGGCACCAAACTTCTATTGTCGTAATTGAAATGAATTGAATGATATAATATTGGTGATATGACAGCGTGGAATCGTCTGCATGTTAGGGAGAGTGCACGCTCATCTCTCTTGCCTGGCCTATGGAACGTCCAAAGAGATTTGTTCTCAGAAAGAAACATGAAGATTTGATGGAGCAGCTCATCGGGCAATTTCAGAATAAAAGCTTCCATGGTTTCAGTTGATGGACAGGGCAGAATTAGTCTTATATGATCCATTGGAAAGCTTCACCGGATGTACCTGTCTCAGAGAGAAATCCTTCAGGACGTATGCTAATTAGCAACAATATAGCGCTGTTATCATCAGACAAGTCTGGCTTTGTCTTTTGGTGGGAAGGGATAATGAAATTGAAGTGAGAGGGCGAGGAAATTAAGAGAGCAAAGACGCGTAGCTGAGTGCGTTATGGGAGTGAGGGTTGTGCCTCAGGCCTTGTCTAGACGCGTAGTGTTCCTGTCAACTTTTTCTCCCACAAGAGCTTGCGTTATGTCTCTTCATTCACGTCTTTGCTTCTTGCTGAGAGAATATAACCCACCAAGCCAGATCCACTGCTCAGATATTTCAGCGAAGCTACTTCAATTGTCCTGAATGAGCCCAGGACTGTATCAAACTCAGTTACATTGTTGTCGAAGGTAAGTTTCTTTCAATGAGACGCTTTTATTCCCGTTTCTCTCGTTTCTGACATGCCTCCATGTCTCTTTAGTCAAAAATACCTGCCATGCGTATCTTCTGGGCTGGACGACACATCTTGATCACTTGGGCCTTGTCTGGACATATCTTGAAATCACCTACTACCCACGACAGAGGTTATCCAGGGCCATTAATCAACCAGGTTTGATGGGATAACATAGCATATATTTCCTTGGACATCATCCGTCCGCTGGGACCCCGGCTTTGAAGCCCATTGAGATAAGATATCGAGTGAACGAGCTGGCTTCTTCGATTTGAAATAATCGACATACCATTTCCTTCGAGCTAATACCTGTCCAAGACAGGCCGAAGGCACTATCCATTTTAAATACACTGCTGTGTAGCCTGGAGATAATCAATTCTTCCGACGGACTGTTTATACTCAATATATTTGTCCCTGCATGCAGCTTGCATATGGCTTATGGCCAATAACGGCATTGCATCATTATCAATCTCTACCTCAAGATGAACAACGCTAACAGCCGAGTCTACTAGGAACGGATTCACATGAAAATCCCTCCAGAATGATACCCCGATCGACCTGTTCCAGATTCAGATTCAATCTCCGACATGACATCATCGCCATCGACCACGATCAAACCACCGCATATGGGTTCCCTCCCCGATAAATGCACAATGGTTATATTGCATAAAACGGCTACGCCAGTGGCTTTATCATCTGATAAACCCCCCTGAATCAATGCAATTACCCTGGGTATAACGCGCTCCATTTAGCCAACCAATACTCTCGCCACTGGCCTCCACTGGGCCGATGAGATCAATGGTTGATTAACTACGTCATTCATTGGCTGTTCCAGACTCAATCAAGATCCTGATTTAGAACTGACGTTTGGATAGCACAGGTGGCTTGTTTTTTGGGTTATTATATCATGGCTAATTCTGGTCAACGGGGATAGATATATAAACCCCTTCATCAAAACGTTAAATCACCTTGCAGTCATCTACAGCTATCTACCCTTGGATTACATTGAACTATTTATATCAAATCTACTACTCAGCATTCCAAATTCACCATAATGTCTGACAACAACAACAACAACCAGAACCGTGAGTGCCCTCTACTACAACCTTCCAAGACAATATCTAACATTGGTTAATAGAGACCATCCTCGGCGGCGTCACTGATACCCTAGGCAAAGGACTAGGTGGCGTTACCAACACTGCGGGAACTGCTGTCAGTGGTCTAGGAAAGACATTGGGCGACACCACTGCTGGTCTGGGAAACACTGTCTCGGGCATCGCGGGAGGAGTTGGAAATACCGCCAGCAATGTGGGTGACGGCGCGAAGAATACCGTCCAAGGTCTTGGAGGACAGAAATCGGATGAGAAGAAATAAGGGTTTAGTGATTTTTTTATGAGTTATGAAATTGTGACTGGGTCTGATGGTTTTCTTGTATTTATTAAACATGTCCATGGAAATTGACATGGTGATATCCGATTGACGCGATATACCATCCAAGCTTTCTGAATCCGTTCATGCTTCAATTAATACCAACTCTCGATCTGAATACACCCAGCAGCCCCACTGAATCGACCAAATCGCAGTGACAAACCTCGAGAATGTGGAGCGACACAAACAGCCCCTTCCGGCTATTCTCTGTAGGCTCGGTTGTTCTTCTCCGCAAACGTCAACGACTCCTCAATTTTGCGATCCTTTCATCTCGGCCGAATTTCTAGGGTTTCAGATGGTCTTAGCCAGAGATTTGTCCTAGGAATATTAATCAAACGTCCTTACATCGGCTCTACATATCCTCATCCATGCAAGGGAGAGTGTCGTTGATAAGTTCGGGGTTCTCAGGGCATTTATCCCTTCGTCCAGGTCACCACATCAGATCAGACCCAGCACCAATTCCAACCGAGCGAAGGTGATAATTCTCTTGTAATGGCCAGCAAAGAGGCAAACCACCATTCCTCATCAGAACAGCCAGAACTTAGCAAACATGATGTTGGTTGGAGGAGAATCGTCCGTAATTTCGCGCCATCGTACGTCTGATATCAATTCTCGCTCGCACAAGCATCACTAACTCGGTCGACGCAGATGGTTCTCGGTCACGATGGGCACGGGAATCGTGGCTGTCCTCCTCAACTCCCTACCCTATAATGGGATCTGGATATACTGGATTTCCGTGGTGATCTTCGCTCTGAACGTTCTTCTCTTCGGGATAGGATGCATCATAACTCTCCTTCGATATGTCCTCTATCCGGAGATTTTGCCGGCGGTCGTCATGCATCCAGTTCAGTCCATGTTCCTCGGCACTTTTCCCATGGGTCTTTCGACTATCATCGATATGGTCTGTTACGTCTGTGTTCCGGCCTGGGGTGAATGGACCAGGAACTTCGCCTGGGGATTGTGGATTTTCGATGCGATCGTTTCGGTCGTGACGACTTTGACTCCACCACTTTTGATGTATGTCTCGACCCATTGGTTAGAGAAATAAATCAGCACACTAACTCAACATGTTCAGAACAATCCGCGGAAACGAAGCACCATTGTCCTCCTTTACAGCCTCCTGGTTTCTCCCGATCGCTAGCTCCATCGTCGCTTCCTCCACCGGTGCCTTCGTGGCAGACGTCCTCACCAACCCACAACATGCCCTCTGGACCATCATAGTCAGCTACGCCTTGTGGGGAATTGGCATGTCGCTCGCCATGATGGTCATGGTGATCTATTTTCAACGACTTGCTCTGCACAAACTCCCTCCCAAAGCGGTCATCGTCAGCGTGTTCCTACCATTGGGCCCATTGGGCCAAGGCGCTTTTGTGTATGCCATCCACACCACCCCCCAAATCGAATTTCTTCTAACAAAAGACAAGAATCCTGAAACTAGGTGAAATAGCCAATCGAATATTCCCCGAGACGAACACCCTCCACCCATCCGCTGGTCCGACCTTCTACACCATCGGCTTCCTAATTGCCCTTATTCTCTGGGCTTTCGGTTTAGTCTGGCTCGTCTTTGCCATTGCTTCGCTTCTACGCTGTAGATCTTTCCCGTTTAATATGGGCTGGTGGGCGTTTGTGTTCCCGCTCGGTGTGTATGCGAACAGCACATGTCAGATGGGGATAGAGATGCCTTCGGCGTTTTTTAATGTGCTTGGTACTGTATGTCGCCCACTACTAATGCTTCCCAATCATAGGGGTTTCTGGCTAATTGTAGTGTTTTAGATTCTCTCGCTATGTGTTGTGATTCTCTGGATAGCTGTCAGTATACCGACAGTTATGGGTGTGCTATCTGGGAAGTTATTCGTCGAGCCGGCCTTGGCTGACCTAAAGGCCAGAGAGGAGGCAAAGAAAAGGTCGAATATTGCATGATATCTATCATGCACACACCTATATACATCATGATTTTTTGTATTTGTTCTATACCCTTTTTTTCCCAAATAGTATGTGTATTAAGAGATACTTTGATTACAATCTACAGATAAAGACAGTTTCATCGATATTTACATTTTACATCTGTTTCTATCATAAGCTGCCGGCCATACACCGCTCTTCCCCGGAGCCAAAATGCCATTCGGGTCGAGTGTGTTTTTGATGGTCTCGTTGAATCGCATCAGCGCGTTGTCGTTCCAGTTATACGTCTCAGCGATTTGGTCCATCAGGCCTAGATGCGTTCGGTATTCACCCCATCCATGTGCTGCGCAGTCTTCGATTAAAGTCTTGATTAGCCGGTGTCCTCTCCTTCTCATTCCGGGGTCTTCTCGATTGAAAACTATGCAGAGGATGTGATCTGTGTCTTGTCAGCTTGTTTGGGGTACTGTCAGGATTGACATACGCATCTCTCTCATCCCGATAGTGAATGTCGCGATGTAATCAAACCCGGCCTCATTACACCTCTTCTTGACGATCGAGTATAGCGAGCGCGCATCATCTCCTGAGATCTTGCTAATCGGCGAGAAAGATACATGCGCTCCATTGGGAAGCCACTGGACCCATTTCAATTCTTCGTTATTCGGGATACCCTGGAGAGTCAAGTTCTGAACGTGGAGAACGCAATGCTCCTTGATATCTTCAGGGAAGTAGAATTCTGCGCCCTTAATCGCAGAGAACGATTGTTTGATTATCTGCCAGAGGTGGTTTCGGACGGATTCTGGGCCCTGGCTATTGTTAGGTATGTTTGGCAGGATGGATTCTGAACACACACATATAACGCCCCGTAAAAGTTCCATCGTCCCAGATTGAGCGTTTTGGCGATTTCGTCTATTCCTTCGTTGTCGATGGGATCGGTGGATGATGTCCATTCTGACTTGTTGCGCATCATTGCTGCGTCTAGCAGGATGTGACGAATGCTTGGGACGCTTTGCAGGACGAGTTGCTGGCTAAATGTTAGTAGATATCTTCATTTCTACATGCTAAGATGAATCTTACGACTCTTAGTGGTCGGATTATCTCAACAGCCTGGTGAAGATCCTCATCCCTAGGTAAGGTAACCAGATAAGACTGGAAGCCTCCTGGATTCGGCATCAACTGCGACGCACCTCTATTAGCTGCAATGTCACACTTTTAGCTCCAATTCCAGGAACGCCCACCCAGACTCCTATCTTCGTCACGATCCCCAGATTACTCTGGGAGAAAAGACCGTCATTATACGGCCCATAGCCGTACGGGAAAAGTTGCCAGCATTTATTTCCCGGTTCTTCATCAGGTCGTGCTTTCTTATCCCCAAACGAAGCTGGCTCTGGCATCGCTCCCATTCCAGTGCGAAGTAGTTCGCCCGTTGGCAGGATCACTTCCATTCCGCAGTGCATCATCCAATGGTCTGGTTTTTGTAAGGCCTTTTGCTCGGGGCGATTTCATCACGACGTACCTCCATACGGAGTATATCCTACTCCTCTTTCGACGGCATTTCCCAAGACAGACCCGCCTCCTAATTCAGGCACCTATCCCATATTAGACCAGGATACCAGATCTACCGCACCAAGAACTCACATCAACCCACAACTTCTCCCTCAACCATTCCGAACCAAATACTGATGAAGATCCATATAAGTCACCCCCGGTTCCAGCAGCGCATAAGCCCCCTCCACATTCACCTCTAGTATCCGATTCATATGCTTCCCCAAACTCAGCACCACGCTTCCTCGCAGTCGCGGCGCTGCTCCTCCATACCCTATATTCCGCCCCACGGAGGTCGGCCAGAGCGGAATTCGGAAGCGATTAGCTAGTTTGACGATTTCTTGGATGTGAGGTACGGAATGGGGACATATTACGGCGGAGGCGAGCATGTGGTCTTTGTCTAAGAGATGGTGCGGGTCGTGGGTGTGGGGATTGTTGTTGTAGGATCCATCTTGGAGCTGGTTGGGGGATTCGACGACTTTTATATCATCTTTGCTGACGATGGCAGTTGCGAGAGTAATGAATTCGGTGAAGGATGCGTGGTCGATGTTTGGGGGTAGTGCGAGAGGGGTTCCTGGGGGGGGTTTGGTGCTGCCATTCCAGGAGAAAAAAGACTTGAATTTGAAGAAAAAGGAGCCAAAGTCATATCCTGTTGATGGTTGGCTTTCCTGTTTGGTGCTTCTCTCATGTTGGTAGAATATTGGTGTTGCTTTTTGACGTATGCCAGCGCTCATTCTGCGGTAATCCATGGCTCATTTAAGCATTTGTTTCTCATAGAATATTATTTCGTTTATCCAGAAAATAAAGACCAGATATTTAGAATACCAAAAATATTAGACTTCCTAGGCCTAAAATGGCATAAATTAAATTATCCAAGTTTCTAATTTGTGATATGGGAGGGAAGTGGTGCATATTCTCAAACAATGATGCACCAAAGTGGGTTCCACATAATGGTAATTAGAGAATGCATCGGCTAGGCATTCTCCGCATTTATATTGCTGGAGAAAATCAATATATCTTGAGTAGATATAGGACGACACTTGTCAAGAATATCGTAGTAAGTTTCGTCGACCATAAAAACACGCCTGGCGGCGATCAACCCCAAAATGCACTTGCAAAAGTTTCTTTGTCGTGGATTTCTCTGATTCGGGGAAATCGAAAGTGATTCTCTCCAACAATCCCTGCAGAGTTGAGCGTGAGTCTGCAAAGTGACGATCGCAGTGCTGGTAATCCCTAGCCTGTCATCTTGTCGTCGGGATAGTGAATAGTATCCGCTACCTGCACGCAGTATCCTACTTCCAATTTGCCGTGCCCTTCAGACAACGGGATAGGCTGGTCGGGTATGGAGTATGGAGTTGATAAAGCTTCTGCATATAATATCAAGAAGGCCCACAAAGAATCGTCTGTAAACCATCCATCCTGTCATTCAGTTCTAGGTCCACATCTTGCCGTTCAGCCAGTCAACGTGTCGGCAGTGAGTTCAGCGCTTTTGTACATACGGAGCGGATTGTGACAGTATACTAGAAGGCTAGTCGGTCTTTCGCTCGATTAGAGTCCAAAGGATTGGCGACAGATACTCACAGAGAGCTGCCATTGTCGGCTGCTCATGATAGCGGTCGCTTCTGCACGTCTTCTTAATGACAATCCATCAGGACCGACAAGCTGAAGATTAGAATATCCACGGACCTTCATATTGAGACACTGCTGATTCCAGAAGCCTGCATTTTAGACAGTCGCGATGAGTTGATGAGATGAAGGGAGTTGGCAGTTGGCGATAGCTGCGCTCTCCCAGGCTATTCCGTTTTGGGCAGCGTCAGCAACCTCCAGGCTGATGTGAGGCTGTCTTCAGGCAAGAAACTGGATAGACGATGAGCCTCCTTGTTATGGCTTCATTTTGAATAATTTTCTGGGAATGAAGATTGTCTTCATATTCCCCAGACGAGAAGTGACATCATAACCAAGGGTCTTTTTTTATTTTTTGCTGTCAGAAAAAAAAAAAAAAAAAAAAAAAAATTTTTTGGAAAATAAAAAATAAAAATAAAATAAAATAAAATAATAATTAATCCTCCAGATTTTAGCGCAGGAACCAAATAAAAATAGACAGTCCATCTTGCTGCTCACTCTGCACCCCATCCAAGAATCCCTCGTTCTGTAGGCCTTCCTGTCTTTGCTATCTTCATCTTCCATTTTGATTCCTCCACGACCATTATACGATCTTCACAGGCTGTGCTGAAATCCTCTAAAAAACCACTTGTTCCGTGGTGAGTGGTCAGTGTGGTGAAGGCTCACGTGACGCGGAGAGAAAAAAAAAAAAAGAAAGGAAAAAAAAAAAAAAAAGAACAACGCCTCGAAGCAACCGACCATCTCCAGATCCCCAAACAAATCATCCTCTTGGCCATCTCCAGCGCTGTTTCCATCAATAAAACTCCCACAGGTTGATTTTTCTCGTCTTTCCCTTTATCTGCAATCAATCTGTGCTTTTCACTGGCTTCAAAACACCACGCATTGGTCGTGGAGGTGCCTCTTATTTTTTATATTTTCTTCCCTTTTTTCCTCGCCCCCAAGAATTGCGCGGCAGGATTATCCCGGCTGCCGTAGCGCAGCCTCAGGCCTCCAACGGGTTGGGCTCCAAGTCCTCTCAGTTTACACGGCTGCAATTATAGAAACGCGTCTTTTTGTTACTCCTATGTCCACAGGATTACTTTGATTACCACTTTCATTAATCGTTTGGAATCGTTTTGCTGTTTCTGCCAGAAAACTACCGTGTTTGGTCAGTCGTAGACGCGGTGGTCACATGCCTTGACAACATCGCAGCTTCTCCTTTGTTATTCACGGTGATCTTATTGGTGAAATAATCAATCGCCCAAGATGATGGGATATGGGGGACCTGCGTTTCACCCTCAGCACCCTCAACATCAGCAACAGCAGAATGCGCACCCTCAACATCAACAACAGCATCTGCAATCCCCATCATTGGGCTCTGCGCCGGCGCATCATGCCCACCATGCCAATGGCCTCTCCAACAACAGCCCTCTAATTCGCGCTCAGCCGCAGCCAAGTCTTTCGCAATCCCCAGATCTTCGGAAGATGGCACCCTCATCCTCTGGGCCTTTGGTTGGACTGCCAGCGGGTGCGAATTTTAATCCATTTCCTAGTCATTTTCAGGCTCAGGGATCTGCGGACCTCATGTCTAGAAATTCGGATCCGGTGGGCCAGTTAAAGGATCCGTATATGTCTATACAGAACTTGCAAAGGAATATCAATCCAATCCCAAATTTTCGTCCGCATGCTGCTATGAACCCTCAGGCATCGTTGTCTCCGCATGCTCATGCGATCAATCTCTCGTCGCCACAGCTTCAGCACCGACAAAGTACTCAGGTACACCATGCTGCGTCTACACCTACAGCTGTGTCTCCTCTGTTGGCCGCAAGACAGCAGCAGCAGCAACAACAGCAGCAGCAGCAGCAACAGCAAAAGCAGCAACATCAGCAATCTCACTATCAACCACAGCAGCAGGCTCAATACCAGCCACAGCAGACGCAGTACCAATCGCAACAACAGCCTCAGTACAAACCGCAGCAGCAACCTCAATATCAACAGCAGCAGCAACGGCCCCAATACCAGCCACCCCAGCAACAGTCTCATTACCAAGCGCAGCAGCAGCGGTCTCAGTATCAACCACAGCCGCAGCCGCAACAAACCCAACAGCAGCAGTATCAGCGATCACCGCAGCAGCCTCAATACTCACGCCAGCCTCAGACGCAGTACCAGCAACACCAACCGCAGCCATATCACCAGCAGCCTCAATATCAACACCAACAAAATCAATACCAACCACATCAATTCCAGCAACAGGCACAACAGCAGGCACAGCAACAACACCAACAACAACAGGCTCAGGCTCAGCAGCAGGCACAAGCTCAGCAACAAGCCCAGCAGCAGGCGCAACAGCAAGCACAGAAGCAAGCGCAACAACACGCTCAGCAGCAGGCACAACAACATGCTCAGCAGCAGGCGCAACACGCTCAGCAACAAGCCCAGCAACAGGCGCAACGGCAACAGCAACAGCAACCGCAGCATCCAATTTTACCACAACATCAACATCCCGGTCCCTCATCTACACCTTCTACTATTGGCGCAGCAGAGCCGGTTGTGCTAGAACCTGTCGAGGAGGAAACTGTCGCTAAGAAGAAACGTGGGAGACCGCCAAAGTCGATTTCCTCGCCGGCCAACGGCGCTATACAATCCAACGGATCAACACAACCAGGGCCAACCTCGAACGCCATAGGACCGAATTCCGGCCCGAACACCGGGACTCCCCGTCGTCGAGGGCGGCCGCGAAAATCGGAAGCAAAGGCCAATGGTGCTCAAGCACCCAAACCTGCTACTGAACCCGCACCTGCATCAGGATCATCTACTCCTGCCATTAATGGTGTTGCGCCTGGTCCTCCTGCTCCTGCCCCAACATCTGCTCCTGAACCTGGTTCAGATGGTACGGTCCCACAGAAACGACGCCGCGGGCGTCCTCGGAAGTCCGAAGTGGGTGATTCGACTCCCAAACCAAAGCCCCCCGCGGAAGCCAGCTTCGACTAAACCGACGGGCACTGGTCGACCTCGTGGGCGTCCACGGAAAGCGGATGTGGCAGCACGGAATCAAGCTATGGATGCTATGGCAATGAACCCAGCCCAGAAACGGGGTCCGCCAGAGGACGAGGAATCGCGCAAGCGTGCCTGCCCTATGCCTCAACAGATGCCACCTCAACAGCTGCCGCAACAAATTCCACACCAAATGCCACAAGTACAACAACAACAAGTGCCACAACAAGTACAGCAGCAAATGCCGCAGCAGCTCTCTCAGATCTCGCAACAGCTTCCACAGCAGATCCAACAACATATGCAGCAGCAAATGCCGCAGCCAATTCCACAGCAGATTCCACACCTGCCGCAACATATGCATCACCAAATGCCTCAACGGATGTGAATGGTCATTGAACACCTGAAGTAAATGATTTAACGAGAATTCAACCCTGGAACGGAGTTATTGGGTTCCTTTCCTTTCCCTTTTCCATCGGACAAGGTATTATTAATATTCTCTTCAATGAGTTGATCGGAGGCGAACTGTTATTGATATTTTTTTTCTTCCTGCTTTTTCACATGCAATATTATTTCCCCCATATGTCCGTATTTCGAGCATCTACTTTTTAGTTATTACCCCTTTCTCGTTCTTGTCACTTTATAATGATGTGTTAAGCCCTATCTTCCTTAGCAGCATTTGCATCCTTTGCATCCCACCAGCTTGTTGTGCTATATGTATTTTCACGTGTTATATTTTCTTTCCCTTCTTGTTTTGTGGGATTACGCTATCAATGCTATATCATATTTATAGGCTTTTGTTGTGAGCGTACTAGGTAGGTATTATAGTGGATACAGATTGCATTCATCTTGTACCAGATATAAATGATGGTTATTTCTCTTTACCATGTGCTTTGACTTGAGTGCATTTATGCATTATTCTCTGGAAATTGCCTGATGGGTTCAACCATAAATACGCTTATTCATTTCTATCAATTTGAACATGAGCTTCCATAACGCTTTCCTGAATACTATATAAATTAGCCAAAAAACTAACTTCCAATCGCCCCATCAATATCATCTTCACCGTCAACTCCATTTCCACCGTCAACAAATCCCTTCAAAGGCGGTAAAGAGACCACCTCGGGCAAATCATCAACATCAATCCCCAAACTCGGTGCAAGCCGTCTCATAAAACTGTCACACAGGATAAACGCCCTCCGAGACGCGGCATCCGCACCCGCCATCTGATGTAACCAGCGCAGAGCCTTCTTCGTCGCCGTCACGACGGTCGATATCTCCAGCTGCGGCGGGGGTTGTAAGAAGGGCTGCTGTTGTTCTTCTGGTGCTATGGTAGAAAGGAAGGGCCAGTTGGAGAAACCCAATAGACAGACTGTGGTGGCTTGGACGAGGAAGTGGAGGAGACTCCACCAGGGCGAGACGTGGATGAGCCATGTGTGGTCTGGTTCGTTGGGGAGGATGGAGATGAGGCAGCAAGCGTAGCGGAGGCAGGTTAGGGCCATGTCGTGTCTGTGTCGGGATCGGGTGCTTTGGTGGTGGTCAGAGATGCCGGATGGGGAGGCGGGATTGGATCGCAGTTGGTGGCCGTGGTTGTGGCTGAGACAGGGTCTGCAGAGGGTGATTCGGGCGCTGTAGTAGTGCATTGCGAGGCTGACGCGTTCGCGGATGTATTGCTGGCTTTCTGGCAGGGTGGATAATGATGGTGGGAGGGTGAATTGGTCGTTGGTTGGGTCGTTCGGGACAGAGGTAAATCGGTACGCGGTGTGGACCTTGGATAGCCAGCTATCCAGTTTTGATGAGTATTTCTGGATGCGTTGGTCGAGTTGGAAGTGTCGATCGCGTAATCCCTGGATACTGTAGACTTGGTTGATGACTGCTTGGGTGATGACGGCGAGGTCAACGGTATAGTAAAAGAACAGGGACGGGTTGGGATCGCACGTCGCCAGCCACTCCGCATTTAGTTTGGTCTCCTGATCTATTTCGAAGATGGTTGGTTTCAGGCGATTCTCTCGTAATGTTTGATCATTGATCAGAGATTGGACTTCAGGCTTGTGAAAGGACTCTTCTTCGAATGGGAGCGGTGCGGACACGGATCCAAGGCCCTCCCCGACGCACGAGACTCGACCGGTGGTGGCGGTTATCAGGTGTTCGAGAGCGTAAATAGACCACCAGAGACGGCTCCGGGCTTCCTTTGCAGCGTAATGCGTGTGCCCATCGACAAAGCGAAGGTTGATTCCAAGTGATATAGCCGATCGAAACGCTACGCCGGAAATTTTCGATGCCCTGCACTGTTAGTTTCATCAAAACGAAAAGAGTAAAAGACAACAGAGCTAATCACCGATTAACCTGTCCCATCGCAAGTAAATAAAACGCCACCAAAAACTCCACCTGAACCTGCTGAAGATCCGGATGTTCAAAGAGCACACTCCCTCTTAAACCCAACTTGCTCGCCCGGGTCAGGTACACCAAATCGTTGTAATCCCCATCGCCAAAGTCATTATTATCGAGCCGGCAATATCGACACCCAATAGCAAATACCATATTTAAAATAGCCAACCACCTGCGCGGCGGCTGGGACGGCTGGCTGAAAAACTTCTGGTACTGTGATGTAAATGTCGCCTTCCGAATGACGTTGAAAGACGGATGCACCGAATGCATATACGCCGCGAAAAAAAGATCCGCCAGCTCCTTGGGCGGCAAATCATAGGGGTCGGCCTGGTCCACAAGGGGGATATTTAGATCGTCCAGATGGTAGCTCATCATCGCGATGGGGATGTCATTCTTCGAATGTTGCTGTTGCTGTTGCTGTTGATGTTGTTCGTCAAATCCCTGGCCCTCAGGCCCAAACGGGTCATCACCCTGTCGACTGCGATGTTCTGCCTCATCCTCCAGCCTCTGCATCCACGCGACCTCTGAATTCTTGCCAAAATACCCAGCCGCTCTGGATTTTTCGTTGCGATTGATATCTTCTTCGACTAAATCGATTGCCTCTAGCGATGCGACAGACGAAACGGATGAATCTGATTCCTCGCCGTCATCCTGGGCCTGAGATTGCTTGATTTCCTGCGTAGCTTTGGGCTGCAAAACACTCCATGTTAGCTACTTTTCAACAAAACATACAGAAAGCTAGGAAGGATGAACAACCCTTAGAGTCCTCCTTATCTGTCTCGCCGCACCGGCACCAACGCCCGCCTCCAAATCCCGCAGCAATGCCTCATACCGCTCGACCTTCTTCGTCAATGACTTGAGCTGCTTCTGCTCTCTCACACGTTTCACATCGATATAGGAACACGCCACATCGTATTTCGCGCATTGCTGGCAGATGGGTCTATTCCCGTCGCACTTGACCTTCCGCTGTCGACAAGGCTCACACGCCCGGGCTGACCGGCGACGAGATGTGGTATCGTAGTGGGTGGCTCGAGGAATTGCCACTTTTGGCGCATTTGGGTTTTCTTGCGACGCTGACGACGTTGATGACACGCGGGGGTGTAGAAAGGGTCTTTCCTGCGTTGATGCGACGTAGGCGTTCGTGTGAACGCCGTTGTCTGTTGGGACCTGGGGCTCTGGACTCAGAATGATTCCCCATGGCCAGTCCGAATCCGCTTGAGGTTCTAGGTCCATCGAATCATTGCTATTGCCGTTGGGATTGTATGCGGGATAGCCGTCCATGGTGACAACATGGGTGAGATGGCGTCGCAGTCGAGTCTAGCAGACAGGTAGAAACCGGATTCCATGCGGGGGACAAACACATGACAGTGTCCACGTTATTTCTATTTCTTCGTTCTTTGGCTTTTTCAACCCACTTCTTCTCTTTTTCCCTTTTCAAAAATAGAAGAGGATCAGTAAATTCCCTTTTGTGTGTCACCTTTTCCGATGGAGGGTCAAAAGGTCAGAAGAGCAATATAAGCTTGAGCTGAGCTTTAAGGCGCTCGCCACTGCGGTGGGGATATCCCGGCGTTTGACGTCAAACCAGGCTTTTCTTCCGCGGAACAGTACTGTAGAATTATGCGACCGTAGTAAATGGTAGATTCATATTTCTCCAACCCATCTCTGTCCATGTACAAATTGTATCAATCACTCGCCATCATTATTTCATATCACGACGATGCCAGGAGGTAAATGTCCAGCGACTGCGATAAATTCAAAGAAACAACGGCTCAAAAAAGGAACACTACGCAATAGCACGAAATGGGGAATATCATCGACGAATCAGACCTAGCATGGATCATGCCTATGTCTCTCTGGTACAAGCTCATCTTTCCCCAAGCTCAAGCTTTCATACCGATCGAGCATGTCGAACAGACCCATCCCTGGATACTCCTGCAGACCGTGCGCTCCTTCAGCTCCAATTCCATGGTAACGCTCATCCTGGTTCAGCTTCTGCAGACCCTCCGCATATTCATCCCAGCGGGTTCTCCCCGGGGCAGTGGACTCTTCGTCAAACAATTCTTTGAGCTCATCGGAGACTGCGCTCGATTCCCGAATCCGTTTACCCTGGGATTTTGCCCGGACAGACTGTCGAAAAATATGGAACAAGTTTCGTCCCAGCGTGGACCGGCTGGCAATGACCGAGAAAGCACTGGCAAGGGATAAGAAATCCGAGTCCAGAATATCGAATGACTCCTGCTCGAGCATCGTAAACAATGCAAGGTTGACGGCATACATCGCAAAATGGTGGGCCCGACTCATGCCATAATCCCGTCTATGTAGACGAGCAAGAGCGGATATTCCACGAGCAGCAGACTGCGTAATTTCCCATACATTGTATTTTGTGACGGGACTCTGTGCTGGCTGACTCTCAGGTGTCTTGGGAGCTTCGGATACTGCGCTTGAAACATCATCGTCCGGGTAGCAAGTGAACAAATTGATGACCAGGGTATGGTATCGCATCCTATACCATGGTTGATTCTAGTCAGCGACTATATTTCCCATCAAAGACTCTTTACTCAAACGGGAGACACACCTCAACAGAATTATGTACGGTGGCGGTCTGCGACCCAGATCAAATATATCTGGCAGTGCGCCATGCCACCGACGAAGTCGTTCATACAGATCCTCCTTGACCTGGCGCTGGCTAGCAGGCGATGCTGGACGCTGGTCATCCGTAAAAAGACTGTGAGACATATCTCTTGCAATTTCGCAAACATTACACGACTCGTCGAAGTATTGGCTTAGGTAGGACGGCCTTGAAGCTCGATGGGATGGATAAGGAACCCAAAGAGCGCTCTCATCCGATAAATTTCTATCCATTCGACTAGTATTGACGTTGTCGATCAGAGTAGGCCTAAGAAAGCCAGTATGGACGACTCTATACCCCAGCAAGATTAGACATGCAGACAAAGATAGCGGTGATGAACTTACGTATCAACATGGAACAGACCCCAAGCTGTCCGCTTGACGGAAGTTTCCATGTCTTCCGTTAGCTCTTCTGGACTCAATCGAATTTTTTTAGGACCAATCAACCCTAGAGACTCGCCGGCGCGAATCGCTTGATGGAGCATGGTATAGCCAAGGTCGTCATTTCCAGATATTGAATACCTTGATGGCCATCAGGTCAGTAACGGAAATATAAACACCAGGGAGTCTATACAAACCTTTCATACAAAAGTAGTACCCCTTGCAACGAAGCCAGACTAAGTCTTGCATGACCTTGTTCTTTCAAACGCTCGGCTTCGGCGAGGAAATCAGCACCTTTGGTCACAATGTCTCCTGGAACGACATATGCTTCTGAGAATTCCGAGAAATGCTGCAAGGCAACTGTTATTGAATGACCACACACCATGATGGTGAAGCCGCGGAAAGCAAACGAGACTTACACAGGCATTTGCAAGGATAGCATTTACTAAAAACGGGCTGCAAAACTCCGAGTCAGGGTCACCAATTGCCATATGCTTCAAAAAGACATCACGATCAAGAAAAGCATGAAACGGGTAATCCCAAGTGAAATACAAAGACACAAGATGAGACACAAGGTCATCATCTTCCGTCACCGTCGTCCACGGCTTCGCAGGGACTTTATAAGGCGCCTCCTCACAGAGGTAATTAATATCCATGACTTTTCGACGGAACGAAGGGCCCGCTCCTTCCACATTAATCGTTCGCCGGATATCCTCCAGCTTGCTCACCATCTCTTGATCACCCCTATCTGTGCCCTCGATGCCGGCCAACGTCTCGTCGATATACGTCCGGATCTCTTCTGCGGAGCCATTCTTACGGATAAGCTCCAGCAACTTGAGAGCCTGCGATTCATCCGACGTGCGAATAACCTTGAACAGGTCATTCAGCATGTCACGGTGATAGTTCAGTTCATCTGCGGTCCTCTTCGCTGCAACCCGACGCCGTTGGTCTAATGATTCATCGAAGATACACACCCGGTTAAAGGCGCGACAGTTATCACAAGGTGGTATACCAGAGCACTATCATCTCCTGGTTAGGACAAAACATCTCCAGAGCTCTCCATTACAGAGCAAACGGTCCAAACCGCTCCTAAAAAAGTTAAAAGGTAACTTGCCTTGCGCTTGGACTTCTTGCACGCCAAACAGGCTGTAGAAACCCTCTTCTTCCACGGGCTCGTCTGTCCTCGGTGTCTTTCTCTCGGTGGACTCCCTTCAGATGTTGGAGAGGGCCCAGGCGCAATCTGGCGGTATTGCGTCGGATCATTCATGTCGCGACATGGATAAGGACAGGAAAAGACTCCTGTCCACAGTATCGACGTAGACCTTATGTGAGAGAATTGTGTCCAGATGCCAAACTTATCCTGCCGAATAATGAAAGAGCAGTGTGTCTACTAACCGATGCGGATAAAAAGGCCTAGTAAACATGGCGGGCATGGCGAATGTTCGAGGCTCTAAAAGCCCTCTGTATGTTTTGCCCGTGGATGACGTACAGACTACGTTGGAGGCTTTATCATATGGAAACCAGGTCCGCCCCTCCATCACTTGATAGACAGACATGAGGCGCCCTGTGGCCTTATTTTCAAGTCAAATGTCAAATGAAGAAACAAAGCAAGTGACTTGGTAACCCAGACACCCTCCACTTCCGAGGCAGAGAGCATACTCGAGATTGCACGGAAGCGAAAAAGAAACTGTGCCCCGGAATTTGTCCCCGGAGCCAACCAGCGGCTCCACGTGATCCAGGTACTGGACAATGGCGATTGTGTATGATAAACAAATAAACAGTGGATATAGGATAGAAAACTGGAGCACTTGATATTAAACGTTACACCTTCTAGTACTAACGGAGACAGAAATGTAGAATTCCCGTCTGCATAAATCGCCTGGACATCGCACCAGGGTTCGATTAAAGTGATAAGAACTAAAAAAATAAGGTGCTCAATTACTGAATAACGTGTTTTGTAGCACACCCTAAGGAATCCCATTGCCGTGAATGCGCCTCCCAGACATTCAACACAGATATCTCAAGACCAAATCCATAGCAGCTGACTCCTCTTTGACAGATTTCTATTAACCCATACATCAAGCCCTCCGCCGGTCGATATCAACGCAGGGGAGGGATGAAAGGGGAGCTCAAATAACAAACAGACATTACAAATGATTAAGGAAAATTAAGGTGGAGAAACACAAAGCAAACCGCACATCTAGTGCTCCAAGATTCTCAAGCTTCCCTGGACGACACAGTTCTCGAGCACAGAGCCCGGGGGAACGTCGATCGTGCTGCCTTCGGTGGCAACAATGATAACTGTTCCCTTGAGGGTAACATTGCGGCCCAGGTTGACAGCACCGGTAATGGTAAGGTGGTCGAGGTCGACAATGCGGGGGATGCTGGGGATACGCTTCTGGAAGTCGGAGACCTTCTTGAAGTCTGATCCGAGCTTGATGACAGGAACACCACCAAAGCGGTTGGGGTCCATCTTCATCTGACCGTGCTCAAGACGGTAGAGATCCGACTTGACCAGCAAGAGATCGGAGCAAGTCTTGACGGGCAAGAAACGCCGACGGGGGACGTTGACACCGTGGCCGTTGGTGAAGTGACGGATGGCAGCACCGACGGCGGTCTCGAGCTGGTAGATAGCCTGGTCGGCCTCACCCTTCTTGTCGGCGGGGATGGACTTCTCGTTGGCGATGATCTCCATCTGCAACTCGTTCTCCTCGACGACACGCTTGATGGCGCGGAGGTTCATCCAGATGTTGTTGGTGTTGAAGTACTTGAACTTCTTGATAGACTTGAACTCGTTGACGTGCTCCTTGGGAACCTGGGCGATTTCCAAAAGACGGGCCTTGCCCTCGTAGTCAATGATGGTACCACCCTTGACGTCAGCCTTGGTCTTGTCAGTCAACTCCATGATATACTCGGCCTTGGAGTCGACCATGTGCTGCAGAATGCGGAGATCCACGACGGCACCCAAGTTGTCGGCGTTGGACAAGAAGAGGATTTCGACACCGCGCTCGAGGAGCTTGTCGAGGGTGCCAGAGTTGTACAGGGACTCGAAAACGTCACCGTGACCGGGGGGTACCAGTCCTGGAGGGGAGCGTCGAAGCTCTTGGGGGCGGGGAGGAGAGAGTCCTTGATGATACGGGGGTAGCGAGACTGGTTAAAGGTGATGATGTCGACGTTGTGGCCCTGGTACTTCTTGATGATAGACTGGGTGTCCTGGTCGGTGTTGAAAGAGTTCATGAGAACGAAGGGCACGTTGACGTTGAATGTGCGGTTCAAGTGCTCGATCTGACGGACCGAAAGATCCAGAAAAGACATGCCCTCACGGACTTCAATGACGGACTTGGGGCCAACGCAGCCCATGGAGGTACCAAGACCACCGTTGAGCTTGACAACAGCCAGCTTGTTGAGGAACTCAACATTAGCCTCGGCGCCCAGGTCACCGTAGTCAACAACCTGCGAGGGCTGAGGGGGAGCGATACGTTCCCAGTTGACCTCGTTACCCTTGGCCTTGTCGTTGAGAAATCTGCGGAAGAGGGCAAAGAAGTTGTCCATCTCGGCCTCGAAACGCTTCTTCTCGTTGGGGTCAGGGACAGTCTCGGAGAGGGCGTTCAGAGCATTGCGCATCTGAGAAGCAGCAACGCTGGTAGAGGCATTCTCGAAAGCCTGTTGTTTCACAAAACGGGGCCGTGTCAGTAAGTTGGGAGAAAACATTGGAAGTGCGGTCGATGCAAATGGTAAAAATGAACAAAAAGAAAGAGTGAAGATTGCAGAAGGAACTAATGCATGCACAAGTAATCACTCCAAATACTGCGGGTTCGATGGATGTTGAAGCATCCTCGAGGCATTGGGGAAGGGGATAAATAGACAACAACAAGCGAGTGCAGCTTCAGCATCACGAGGCAATTGCGACTCGAATTCACCCAAATGGAAAGCACCATCTCGTAGTGACTTGAAGACTGCGATCAACCAGGCAACAGCGGAGCTGACACGCCATGATCCCATTTGACTTGTAGTATTTGCGACCGACGGGAGGGAGAAGGAGAGAAGACGGGGACCGCGCTGGGTGGTTGCGAACTTACCATGTGAGACTGAGACTTGCCATGGTGCTTACCGAACGAGCCAGCATTGGCGGTCTCGCTGGCAGGGGCTTTGAGGTGGGAAGGCAAAGCGGAAGCCATTGTGATCGGTATATCTCCTGAACTGGAGGGAGAGGACAGAAGGGAGGAAGGAAGTTATTCGATAGAGTCCGCTGACTGTCACCAGGACCAAGTTAGTGGACCAGCAGATTGAGTAAGGATGCGAAGAAACTGGGGAAGGGAAAGGACAAAAGCTCGACAGGACGCAAAAAGAGGACACGAAGCTTGTTTTATGAGGCGATGAAAGGGACCAGGAGGGGTTCTGTCCAAGTCGCCACGCTGGACAGCGTCGATCCCTTCGGAAGGAGGGATGTCGACAAGCTGCCGTCATTTGCATTGGTGCGACAGGGAGGGACGAGCGGGGAGGGGTACGTACCTGAAGCTGGACTAAGGCAGATTGGGGGGAGAGAAGAATGAAGATGAGGAGGAGAAGAGGGAGAAGAGAGGAAATAAGAAGAGGAATGGATAATGATTGTTACTTTATTATGATTATTTTGGGGGAAATAATGGAAGGGAAAGGGAGGAGGAGTGGGGGGACGTTTGTTACATACGGAGCTCCCCTGTCGACAGTGGTACCTATTAGGTGCACAGTACACCGACGAGTTCTACAGGATATAAAACTAGTGATTGTGAGATCTAATAATAATGATATGATTCAACTAGAACCAGATAATTAATAATTCCGGATAGACTAACTGTAGAGTGTAGGTGTATGTAGAGTGTGGTAGAGAGAGAGTATTACATACAATACCAGGTACAACATTCTTGATAGATTCCAGACAAAGGCAGGCAATTTATATTAAAATAAACCATTTAACAACTATTGAAAAGCTCTCCATCTCTACTACTATTATTATTCTTCTTCTTAGCATCTTCTCCTATTCTTCTTTTTCCTGTTCAGTGCTCTCTATCAGACCACCACGAGGACCCCTCCATCCCCTCCTCTCCCAACCTGCAGATGTACTAATGCACCAGCCCAATCCACCTGACATTCAGAATCTGATTTCCAAGAGTTCCTCTCTTGCTAATATAGTATATTTCCTATCTTTGTATCCAACGTGTCCGACTGTCGAAGTTCCAGACTGTCTTCGACTGAACGTACGGACCCCCTTTTTTTTTTTCTTGTTCGCTTTTTTGCCCGTCTTTGATTTTTCTGGTAATTACGTGCCCCATCGACCCACGTTGGCTGCCCCGTCAATTTCTTCTAGACTGTCTCTCTCATCGCAGCACAAGACATAATATACATTTGGTGGTGGTAGATGAGAGTCTTAGAGTACTATATACTGTACAAGCTAAGTATACAGACTGATTCTCAAGTCAACTGTCTAACCAGTAATCAGATATTACAGACACAGTGACAGCTACACAGCCATGGAGGACAATCCTCCGGCTGCCATCCATTATAAATTATAAATCTCGATCGTCCCGATCCGCAATTTTATATGGCCCTTGCCCATCAGCTGTAGCAGTAGAGTAGTACTCCATCAGCAACCCATGGTCCATTGGGCACCTACAGTTAGCAACAATCCCTGATTTTCTCGACGATCTTTTTTCCTTTTTTTCATTTGCCGATAACCTGGCATGCCTTGGACAGCTGGCTATGCTAGATACTGTACATTCTAATTTTGTTTTGGAATATACTGGAAACCGAATCCATCTAGTTCTCCATTCTCCATCATGGTCTTGTCTGACCCGTAACCACCCGAACACCCCTCACCAGTAACCAGAAGAGTCCAGGCAATTTGCCTTGATAAGATGTGCTCTGTGCTTGGACATGCTAAAACATGCACAACACCATAGCCAGCTAGGTAGGTAGGTATCTTGGAATAATGCATACACACTAGCCTGATTCCTACGGAGGATTTCTACTAAGGAAGACCGGTATGGAATCTGGACGGTCCAGATTCAGATTAAATTAACGCCCAACGGTCATGATTCATTATGTTTCAGATCTGTCCCAGAATTGCTTCGGCCATCGGATAGATTAGTTACTACTATTGTAAGACACTGTTCACTCGCCTCTGCTATTTATGCTATATATACTGTTCGCCTCAGTGATAGTCTCTTGAGTATGAGATGTCATGCCTAATAATAGCGACTTGCTATACCCAACCTAAAACAATAACCCTTTCTAGTTCGTTCCACGGTTGTTAATAACAATAGGGCTGTCTGAGTATCTTCATCGCCAGGTAATCATTACACATCAATCAAGTATTAACATCATTTCAATTAAGACGCTACGCTAAGCAGACAATAAACCCCATTCAAGGATATCTCACATCACAAATCAAAGCACAAACAATCAAGACAAGAAAGAAAAAAGAAAAGGCATAACCCGACTCGTTTTCATAATCCAGTCTCCCACCATCATGACTATAATTATACCTGTATATCATTCATATTTATGCTCCACTGACATTTCGCTTGCCCAGAAAGCTTCGTCGTCCCCTCTTGGAGTCGGGACTGTCGAGCACGTCCGAGTGGGCATCTCCAGTGTTCGAGTGCGAGGTCACAGGCCGAAGAGACCCTGTCTCCGGCGATGAGAAGCTGCTGCGGATGGTCAATGTACCAGCCCCAACCTGGACTTGTTTATCCTGTCCAGACACAGAGCCTTGGTCGTCCACAAAGAACAAAGTCTCTCCGAGAACGTCGTCAGAGCCAAAGATGGCGTGGTTCACCACTTGGATCTGGTACTGAGCATCGGCGGTTGTGTTGTGCACGCGACAGGTCTCGTGAGACGCATCCCACTGCACAGAACCACTGTTGTTTTTGATGGCCTTGGACTTGTGCACTTCCTTAGCACCCTTGGGCCCAACAGCTTTGATCAACACTCGCAAATGGGTCGAGGTAGGGTACCCGTTGGCAGAAACGAGACTAATCGTTGCTGTGCCGGAGTCTCCCTTGCCGGAGCCCCCGATACCAAGTCTATCGCCAAAGTGCGAGACAACACTGCGGGTACGGCTGTGCTCCAATTGTTTGTTGGGTGTTGTGCTAGGTGCTTCTCCATCAACCAAGATTGAAGCAGGCGGCGGAACGGTATCGGCAGCGTCGCCTTCATCGGCTTCCTCTGCTTCATAGGTGCTTGATGCATCATCTCCCTTGGTGAACCGCGATCGAATACCGCGTCCCAAGAAAGATGCACCCTTGATGACGTTGCCACCAACGAATCCAACTCCCTTGACGGGAGCGCCGACAATCTTTCCGGGCGTCGCAAACGTGCCGGAGAAGGTGGAGGATCCTTGTCGGGAGCGAATGACATAGGTCGGCTTGAAGAGAAGTTTCAAGTGGACAGCTCCTGACTTCCCATCAAGAGGCAGAGACACTTCACGATTCTGGAAGGGCTCCAGCGATTCAATGTCAACAGGAGTACCACCCAGGTAGTCCGCCTTCTCGCCAAAGTCCCAGTCATACACATCCACCCGGAAATCAGCGCCAATTCGAGACTTGACTGGGGCCTCGAAGTATTCATTCCAGGCTGGGTGAAGCGTTTTCTTCTGGACCTTGGTTTTGAAAACTTCCTTGTCCTCCAGTCGGAACTTGCAGTACGGGTCACTGAACCCATTGCGATCGGCAGAGGGAAGGTCAGCAGCATCCAGAACATGAACCAACAAAGTACCCATGTTATTGATACTTTCGGTGGGGTCGAGCTTCATGTGGACCGGGATGTATCTGGCACTGACGGTGACCTTGCTCATTTCGCCTTCACTGGATCGAAGCACAAGCTCGGTGGGGGTGTACTGAAAGATGTCAGTGATGTTGACTCTGTCTATTGTTAAGGATAATTACCAAAATGCGTTGCAATGTAGACAATGTGTCACCAGACAACTTCGCAATGGTGTGCTCATCACTATCATCCTTGTGGTCGTTCTTGTCGACAAGGCGCAGCGTAATCTTCGAAAACTCAAGCTCACGGACGAAAGCCTCGCCAACTACACATCTGTTAGGTTTCTTATTTTCTTTTCCACTGGATAAAGAGACATACCATCTCCGAGCTTCTGGTTCTTGGAGCGAATCTTGGGCGAGTGGTAGGCGGGGAACATGTAATCATCCATCAAAACCTCAAGCTGTACATTTGCACGAGCGAGCTGAACCTCGTGGAACTGGAATGCAAGGAATCCAGACTCTGTTTACAGGGTTAGCTCTCATCAATGTCAAAAATCTGCAAAGGGACATACCGTATTTTGCAAGGTCATCCAAACCGATATAAGTCTTGGGAATTGTCTTGATTGACCTGACGGACTGGGTTTCGGAGTCCTTGTTAGTAGCCGGCCGGGATGTAGTGGTGTCAATGCTGGAGCGGCCGTTAGTTTGAGACTCCTCTCCGTTAGTGGCGCCATTGGTTGGTTTAGAAGCCTTCGTATCAGTGCTGAGATTCTTAGCATGGTAGCTCTTGCGCTTGGAGTCGACGCTCTTCCTTGACATGTCGGTGCTCGTTCCCGTGAGTTCACCGGACTGGCCATTCGACTCTTCTTCGGCACTTTCTTCTTCGGCTTCTTCTTCAGGGTTGACGGTAGGGAGGGCTGGGTAGAACGCGGCTGTGTAATGAAGAGTACCCTTAATTTGTCCTTTACCAATGCGAAGACCACTAGCGATGGGCTGCTTTTCGTCGTCGGCCTCAAATGTTCCATCTTCGTTTTCGTGGACGTAGTCGGCGGCAGAGACCTCGACTGAGCCCAGGGTTCGGTCGCTGCCCACGGACTCCTCATCCATGACTTCCAAGGTGAGCTTCTCGCGAGCACTGTGGATTGGCACATACACCACCTCGTCCCAGTCAGGGTTGAGGTTGTTCCTGAAAGTGACAGTACGGCCCTTCATGATACCCGAAAGCAAAACTCTGGTGTACGGATCAGACTTGCCCATCTTTTCGAGATTCCGGAGGTCGGTCGCCTTTTTGAAGTGGAAACGCATGACACCAATGGGGTCCACATAGCCAGCAGTGCCGGAAATACCTCCCACAGCGACTGGCTTCCATTGCAGGGTCAATTTGGCACGTCCGGTCTTGGCACCATGGAGATGGAACCATTCCTGACCCTTCTCCATTAACTTCAGCATATCGTTCAGCTTGATCTGGTAGCTACCCAGGATGGGATCGGTCAAGAGTTCACGGTCATCCTTGATAACAAGACCAAGACGAGCGGTCTTCCGGTCAGTGACCAAGAATTCCTTGGAGGCATCCTGAAAAATGGGGTTGTTCGTGCGCTTCAGCTTCTTGGTGATGTGGATTTCTTTCCCGTTCAAGAGGAGGACACCATAGGGGTTAAGTTGGCCAACAAGACTCTTAGTTCCATCAAGGTCCTTCGCCTGCTCGACAGTCAGTCGGGCGATACCGGTGTTCATCTCCGGTGGAGGCTCGGTCTCGCCATTCTCCAGCTGCCTGCCTCCAAGGACGGGGAAGAAGCGGACGTCGGCATGGATAGCACCACGAGATCTACCGCTGGCCTTGACTTCAAGATAAAGGCCTTCATGCTCCGGCTCTTCTTCGAGCTTGTCCAAGGGGAAAGTGGCAGTTCCGAGGTCCTTGTCCTTTCGGAATTCGTTCCAGTCAAAGGGCTGAATTGTGAGGGAATCAGTGAAAGAAGTAATGATGACATAGATGGTTTCGCCCCATCTCGGACTGTCGGTGTCATGAACGGTCTTGGTACGACCCAGCTCGCCTCGGCGGTTCAGGGAAACGACTGCATACGGATCAGGGGTTCCAGCAAATGCATCAGGATTCTTCAGCTGATGAGCACCATGAAGCGTAATGGCAACAACACCGATAGCCTGGTCCACAGGGTTTCCAGCCAACATCTTAGCGATTTCAATCGGAAAAACGTTGGGGGCGTACATCATGGGGCTCAGGTTGTTGTGAATCTGGTCCTTGATGAAACTCTCAAGACCTGGAATGAAGTTGATATCGAAACCCAAGGTGTCACCACCGAGGGGTTTGCAGACGTAGTCAATTTCAGGAGGACCCAGGAAGCAAACATCAACCCGCTCGATATGAGGGAAGGGAATTTGAAGCTTAACCTTGACTCTCATCAAACCACTGCAGGCCATGTCCTCGACAATCACATCGAGACCCTTACTGACAACACCCTTACCCAATCTGACTTCGAGGACAACCTTGGGGTTGATCTTGTTCTTCAACTGCCGCGCGGTCAAATCCATTTTGTCGTTAGGTGTGAAGCTGAATTTCCAATCCATGATAACGGTGTCTACTTCGGTCTTGGGGTACGTCTTGACATGTTCCAATCGAGGCGGCTTAGATCCCAGGATGAAAGTCTTCAATCGCAAGCTGTCAAGCATCGCAGGAGTGGAAGTACTCAGGACCTGGTCAACGGAGTTGATAATTGTGTCACACATAACAGGTGCATAGATGGGCCAAAACTTGACGAGGAAGCTGTTAATCCATTCCAAACTCTCGGTATCATCCTCCAGGCGTTGCTTAGCCATTTCACGGTGGATGTCATCACGGAAGTTCCGACGAACGCGGCGAATCGAGGTCCGATAGTACGTGCTGCAAGCTGCCATGACGATGAAGATCCAAGCGAGGCCTCCGCCCAAGACAGCGATGAGCCAGGATCCTAGACAGGCAAAGACGATGATACCGGCATTGTGATACCAATCTAGCAGAAAATCCCAAGTCAGCCTCCCGCAGAAAATTGCAAAATCGATTGTTTGTATGAGACGACTCACCTCCGAAGAACTTGTCGTCCAATTTGCCCTCCAAAACTGTTTGGTGGTCCAATAGTGTGCCTTCCTCGTCTTCTTCTTTGGTTCTCTGGTGCTCGAATTGCGGAGCCCAGCCTGTCCTGTCGGGCGCCCATCGCGCGTCATCTGCTTCTTTGCCCTCATCTTGCTTTTCCGGGGGAGTCGCTGCACCCCCGTTCTTGAGAAGGTCCGTCGCCGATCTTGGGGGAGGTAGGTCGTACTGGTCGGGGCCATCATCCTTGGATCCAGTTAGAACTTCCCACACCGAAATTAATCATATAAATTAGAGAAAACTTACAGCATCCGTAATGACAGCAGTGCCTTTTGGTTTCGTATCAGGCAAACCGGCTGGCAGACGCTATAGGGGAAAACAACCTCGGTTAGTATTTTTGGTTTCTAATATAGGCTCCATGTGAGCGCAGAGCGACCTACTGATTGCGCAGCTGCAGCTTTTTCTTCTGGGGACGCATTGGGGTCGAATTGGAACGCAGGCAGGCCCGCTTTCTTGGTCTCGTCAAGCAGGACTTTCTCGACCGCTTCGGGCTGGACGTCAGCCTGGGGGTCTTGAGCTGCCTGGTGGGCAGTCTCAATCGCGCCCTGCTGCTTCAATTCGCCTTGGGCGTCTTCCGCCATCGCGTCTTTTGGGTGTGCAAATAAAGGAACGAGCCCCGGGTGAAAGGTCACCTAGTACTACGAGTCTCCCACCAACGTGGCTCTAGGAAATTCACGTCAGATCAATTCCCAATTCGTGTTGCGACAGAGAAAATATTTCACAGATGAAGAATAAAAGGATAACCGGAAGAGTAGGGGATTGAGAAGGAGAAAAATTGGAGAAAAGAAAGAAAGAAGATTCGTCGTGGGCGCTTGGAACCAGAGGCAGACGGCTGCCTTCTTGTTCGGCCTCCGCAGCGGGGGTGCGGGCTAAAGCACTACCCACAGCAGCTCAAGCAAGGAAGCTGATTGGAGCCAAGGGCGATCGATTGGTGGGATGGATCAAGACAGATAGGGCAAGAGAGGGAATTGATTCCAGGGAGAAGATTTGATGGTTCTTACCTTGAAACGAAGCCGAAAAAAAAAAAAAATAAAAGAGAGAGATTTCGGGGAGGTTGGAGAGTGAGAGAAATGGAGATCGTGGGCTGATAGTTGATGATGGTGACAAGTCAGGGCCGCCGAGTTCCAGAATCGTATAGGCGCCAAAGCCGCTGCGTCGAGGGCGAGGGTGGCTGGAGCTAAAGCTAGAAGCCACCACAGGAGAATTTCGTGGTCTGGTCCCTGGTGAAGGAGTAATTGAAGCAGAAGAAGACAAGAGGGGGGTGAATAATCGAGGATGGAAGAGAGGATAAGGAAGAAAAATGACCAGCAGTTCCTAGGTTCATACGGGGACTCCGTGGTTTAGTTTGGTCGGTTCTCTTAGTGGTGGGATCGGGGGGAACAGGTCCAGCTGTGACGTACTCTGTAGATCTGGAACCGAAAATTCGAGAGGCCACGTTAGGTGGTTGAGATTCAGTATCATGTCTTTACTCCGTACAGAGTAGCTATATTATTATAACTATTCCAATCCCTTGGTTACTGAACAACAAGAACTGTCCTCTAGACCACATTGCTTACTGCTGCTCCTTTCAGCTCCCCAAATGCCACTGCAAATCGGATCGGCGCATTGGGTTAGTCGGTGGCTAGTGGCTTAGTGGACACCGGCGCCCGATCTATTGGCAGCCGCACCGCCACAGTCCCAGCTGGGCTAGCTAACTGAGCCACATCTTACCCGACATTACGGTAACTTTACGTTAATTACAGGGGTTTCTGTTTTCCCCTGGAAGAATAATACTATCAGATTCATTATCTTATTCTCATTTATGACAGTAATATTAAATAATAATGATAAAATAATATATTCAATCCCCTATGTTAAGGGGTCATCATATAAATAGCAGAAGGAATTAAAAATAATCAATATGACAGGTAATATGTACTCCTTAACGCCGCCAAGCAGAGTCCCTGAATATTGCTTTCTTGTGCTTCGTCGCTTCATTTCCATGGGACGGCATCCTGTAGTTCTGAAAGGGATCATCTGTCCGAGTCTCAGGATATCTAGGCATCTCAATTCCAGTCTGCACTACATTTCTAGTCAGTCGGACGAGCAGAGATACCCTTGTCTACGCAGCCGTGATATTTACACGTGGCATGCAAACGACTGGGTGATTTGTCCTCGCTGATCTCTCGGCATTCCATCATGGATTCATCATCTTTTTGTTTATTTTCCTTGTTCGTTCTCCAGCATTAATTTATCCTATCCAATCTAGACATTCGTAACTCGCTGACTTGGTGGGGATCTGGGGATGGACTGATGGTAGTGTGTGGCATGACGACATATATTCGACTACTGGAGAAATGCAATTGACTTGCCGACATTTGTCTATCAAAGTATCGACTGCTTTAACTTTTAAGATCGGAGATATTACAATGGGTCTTTGCGGATTCTGCATGGATGAAGTCACATCAAACGTTTATAGAAACATGTTTATCTGAGATTATCTGGGAGAAGAACACAACAGAGCCTCAAGGCAGTTCATAGATACTTGTAGGGAGCAACCGAGGTATATATAACCATGTCTCTTCAAATCATCATATTCTTGACTCGGTGTGACTGCTCGGCAGTGGTACGGTAGAGACAGATAGCAAAGGTCATAGCGCATTCTTCTAAATATCGTGATAAAAGTTAATTCTCTTTGTTGCTGAGTTGTATATAATATGTGGTGTAGCAATGACTGTAGCTGCATTACAAAGCTTGGGTTACAGTCGTTGTAGGTCTATATATATCCTCCCACATGAGCACATATTCTTCTACCAGTGAACTCGATACCGCGAATATCCCATTGTTTAAAGATAGACAATGGCATCACTTGATCACTTACGCGAAGATAGCAATGACCACAGCCGATCACCACCCGAGCCCGTGATGTCGGGAATCACCAGCACAATTGAGTTTCGATATCACAATGGTTACACAAACCACGTCTTTCATCTCAAGATAGATAACTAGAGTATCGATTGATGCACTAATTACAGTGACTAAACCACAATGGCACAATCCTACTCCCAGCCTCGGGCTACTGTAGATTGATTTACACCGTCATACCGTGGTTCTGAGTGGAGATGAAATTAACACAGCCATGGATTGCCGATTGCGGATGGATACGATCAAGCGAAGAGTTTTCCAGTCAGAAGAAGAAACGGGAAAGGAACTGCCAGGAAGAGAGTTTTGGACGAACTATCGCAGCTTTTCTCAACCTTATTGCATCACAGGCTAGTAAAGGTAGTTTGCGCGTAGATCGCCGGAGGGATTGGTATCCCAGCCACCTTGACTTATTGGTATTGTCTTCATGTTTCCATTATTGGATCCTCGTGGGCTATATTTTGAGATGGGCTATTTGAATTTCACATATTTAGTTAGATATCATCACTCGTGACAGAGTTATTGAAGGATTCTACAATCATTGCATATGAATATCTGCTGATTTTTCCGATCGTCGCTCGCCAATGAGATCAGCAAATGGGTCAATCCTGCACTACGCCTTATTGATCACTTTAGCCTCAAGATCTGCGGGTCAAACGCAGTCGCACAAGGGGAAAAAAGAAAAAGAATTAAGAAAGATTCATGGATTCGCCACACTAACAAACACTTTCTCGCTCTTTGTGGGGGTCGGTGGCTGAGGTACTCGTAATGCTCCTAATTAATGCCGATGTTAGGGCGAAATCTCGGAGCTGAGCGATAAACCCGACTGATTGCTCGGGAAGATGTTAGAAATCTCTGCTCGTAGAGTAAGACAAGGCTTTGACGATAGTTTCATTCTAGGACTCCTGTCCTTCCAGGAATGGACTGCTCGATCTTCTCATCTAGACCATCGTCCTCTGGGATCATCCCTGCTAGGAATGTGACATTCTGCTTTTTATGCATGTGCATGAACTCTATTCACGTGCCTTGCTTCACGTGCTTCCGGACAACTCTCAAGGTATCTTGATTGACAAATATACTACTCAAATACCGTGGTTGTTGGGCTGTACGTGTTGCAGCTAGTTGAACTGGAGAAAACAATCGTATTGGGAAATCATCGTAAATAGCTAGTGAAACACAAAGAACATGCATCGTCACTCCCATCAGAGGCACCCAACATCCGTTGAACCACCTTTAATAGCCATTTTTGTGAAACTTGATTAGTATCATCTTCAAATTCGTCGCATTCATATCCTTTTTCGACGGGACTCGAATCATCTACATTCACCGTCCCATGCGAATGACACCAGCAGCCATCAGCTTCTGGATCTTCGTCCGGACCTGGACGTTTTGCATGTGCTCTTGCAGGGCGCCAGGGTCGCTCTTGGCCTGCTGGAGAATGGTCTGCATGACAGGATCCTGCAGGATGGACATGATCTGTGGATGTGATGTCAGTGCTGTCCTTGCCTATAAAGTAGGGCGGTGTTTCCTCACCTCAGGATCGTTTTGGATTCTCTCCGCAGTCTGCTGTTCAGTCTCGCCAGCACGAGCACTGAACTGTGCTTCCAAGCACTTCTGCTGTTGCTGCTCAATCTCACGTGCATGCTTGCCGTCATCGTGCTCAGCGGCCTCAGTGCAAACATCCAGAGCTCGGTTGTACTCCTTCATCGCCACCAAAGTCTGCGACTTACGCATGTAAGCGCGGATGAACTTGGGGTCGCGGCTAATTGCCTCGTCACAATCCTGGACAGCACCGGGGAATGCCATGAGCTTAACGAGGGCAGCGGCACGGTTGGAGAATCCTCGGGGATCTTGAGGAGCCCGCTTGGTCATCTCAGTAAATGCCTCGACAGCACCAGGCCAGTCGCCCTCCTGGAACTTCTTCTGACCAAGCTCGCGAGCCTTCTCTGCCTCTTCAGGGTTGATGTAGGATTCCTTCTCGGCCTTGGCCAGAGTCTTCTCCGCATTTCGGAGCTTAGTGAGAGCATCAGGGGTTCGGTGCTCAGTGAGCGATTTGTGGTAAAACTCGATGGCCTGCTTGAGATCACCCATCTTCTCGTGAGCGGTACCAATTCTTGCAAAGGCCCTTGATCGAAATTGTTAGCGACACTAATGAAGTCATGCAGGGTTGATAGCCTTACTTGGCAATGATCTTAAAGTCTGCTCTGACCTCACGGCCCTCCTCAACGGCCTTCTGGCAGACCTCAATGGCGCCCTGCAGGTCACCCTTCTCAAATTTGGCGGCACCAATGTTGTTCAAGTAGGTGACGTCCTTGTTCAACTCCCACGCCTTCTCGTAGTGCTCAACGGCCTCATCGAATTGCTTCTTCTTGTAGAACTCATTGCCAACCTTCTTCTCCGCGTCACCAGCTTCTTGGGCCTTCTTCTTGGCAATCGTCTCCTCATCTTCAGGCTCAGGCTCGGGCTGGGGCTGGGGCTCAGGCGCCTTCTTGGGTTGAGGGGGAGGGCGTGCGTCGGGCATAGGCTCATCGGCGGAGCCCTCGGGGGCGCCGAAGTTCATATCAATTCCCAAAAGCACACTCATAACCTGCAGGAAACGGGGGTCCTTGATCTCCTCTCCAACACTGTTGGGGTTTTGTTGGATACGCTTGAGCTTTTCCATGAACTCGTGGTCTGCGAGGAGCGGCGAGGTCTTGGGGTTGTTGGCCAACTTCTGGTAAAGCTGGGGGTCGTTGAAAATTCCACCGAGACCTCCTGTAGGGTCACCAGTAACGCCATCAGCCTGGGCTTCGGCGTTGATGGCTCTCTTCACATTGCTCAGACCAGTCTTGGCCTGCTCGTTACCGGCATCCAGCTTGAGAGCCTCTTCGTAGGCATCGTGGGCAGCCACTGGTCTTCAGTCAGTAACCGATTGTCGTATCAATGTTCAACCATCCTGTAACTCACAAAGGTCTCCTAGACCACGGTAAGCGGCTCCCTTACGGCCCCAGCCCTTAGACCAATCCGGCTTGATCTCGGTGGCCTTGTTAGCATCGTCGAGGGCTCCCTGGTAATTGCCCTGAGCAGCGTAGACGGCCGAACGGTTAGAGTAGAGAATGTGGTTGCTAGAATCGAGTCCAATAGCCTGGGAAAACTTCTCACTGCGAACGTGTTAGTAGACAACTCTTCGTAGACAATTTCCTATCGCCGGCAAAAGGCGGGGTACTAAGCATACATAGCAGTAGGGTAATCTTTGGCAGAAAAGGCCTTGTTGCCCTCTGCCTTTAAAGCGTCAGCCATGCTGCAAAACTTTCCAACAACTTTTATCTGTGAAAATCAAAAGGGTCTTGTTGAAGTCAACGGCAGTTGGAGAAAACGATGACGGGAATGAGAGCTGCGCCCGCGATTATGAGCTCTTCCGGCTGGAGCTTCTCGAAATTTCCGGGAGAAAATTAAATGCCTCAGGCATTATGATTCCTATCCTCAGGCATCAATTCGAGCTTTCTCGCGCTAAACCCTTCTGGGCCAGATTCCCCCTCTGCCCGCAGAGCAATCGACCGCCGAAAAACATCTCCGCCTTTTAACAGTCAGAGGAATTTTTCTTTCTGTTTCCTGTGCCATTCAGAGTTCCAGGAACATTTCCTGCCGCATCGTCGCAGACTTGGATTGGATTGGCATGGACCTTGAATATGATATTTCATAAGCCTTTTCGGTGACTGCTTTCCTCTGACGACTTGATCTCATCGTCTCGAATATGGCCTCCGCGGGGCCCTCAGTTGCTGGGCTCGCCTCCAAAATCTACGAAGCATGTCTAGGCAATTTCTCTCCCGATCATCTTTTCTACCAGCAGGATCTATTGGGCCTGGGTATTGTTCCCAAGAATGATCTTGCGCTTCTGTTGCAATGCACCCAATCGCTCGTTGATCAGAAATTGTTCCGTCTTCTTCAAGGCAAAAATGACCGACTTGCATGGAAGCTTATATCTCGCGAAGATGCTGAGAAGTGAGTAGCTTTAGGTTCTCAGGCTTTGGGGATCATTTCGCATGCTAACATATACCTTTTTCAATAGATTCCAGAACCTCAGTGCCGATGAGAGCTTGGTGTACAACGTCATTCATTCAACTGGTCGCTCCGGAATTTGGGTCCGGGCAATTCTCACTCGCACGAATTTACACAAATCAATCCTTGATCGCTGTCTCAAATCTCTAGAAGGCAAGAATTACATTAAAAGCGTTCACAATGTCAAGTTTCCAAGTCGGAAAATGTACATGCTGGCTGGCCTGGCCCCAAGCGAGGATGTTACAGGTGGAGCTTGGTTCACAGACGGAGTTCTCGACGCAAACTTCATCAACACCGTCGCTGGTTATATCGAATACACCGTGAGTCGGAAAAGTTGGTACGAAGTTCCACCCGCGGACAGACATCGAAACAAGCGCATGAAAACCGCCAACGGAAGCATGTCAGTGAAACAGGAGCAGCCAGCCGAAAAAGAATATCTGCCGTTCCCTTCTGGTTACCAAGGATATCCCACCGTCGCGATGATCACGGCCGCCGTCAACGAGAGTGGTATTACTCCCGTCAGACTGGGCGAAGAGAGTATCGTACAGCTACTCGAGATGCTTTGCTACGATAACAAGTTAATCGCATTGAATAACGGAGAATTCTACAAATCCGTCAAGAACCCCGAAGCCGTCAAAGCACGACAGGCCCGAAAGCCAGAGGGTGCCGACGATGCAGAAGAAACGAGAAAACTGGTCAAAAATGGCATGACCGAGGCTCCCTGTGGCCAGTGCCCTGTTTTCAAGCTCTGCGCTCCTGGTGGCGCTGTCAGCCCTGAAAGCTGCGAGTATTTCGATCCTTGGTTGGAGAAGGCCCTCGGATTCTAATCCAGCGCATTGTACATCAAGCTAGATGCTCGTTCGATTCCTGCGCGTGTGGGCGCAACCGAGATTCAAACCACCTTCGCGCCGAATCATCTCTCTTTGCATAGCGATGGCGTTTTATATTGGCATTGACTATGGTCGAGGTCTTTTGTTTTAAAAAATGTTCGATTAACGGAAGTCTTAAAAAGGGATATGGGAGAATTAAGGGCAAATATATAAAACATTTCAGGAAGTCTCACCAATTGTTAGGGTTTATCTATTTGCTTTATTGTAATACCATGCTCGATGCAACATGGAATAATATTATTAGCAGCGGGAAAGTGTATACAGTTGCCTATTTGAGCTATATATATAAGAGAAGCGACGATGTAAGGTCAGCTGCCATAGTGTTCAAACCGGCAGAAATGAGGAGCTTGATTAGAACAAATTGGGTATATGTACAGAACAACGATCGCGCATAATGAGCTATTATGCCATAGCAGTAAATATATCGAGAACTACTTCCCCAATGTTCTCCGGCATTCATCGCAATACCATGTTCCCACTGGCTCTCTTGTTAAGCCCACACACTTCCAATGAAACCATTCATAGGGGCAGTTATCGTTGTCGCATGCAACCATATCCCCATGGCTAACGCTGCGACAAGTACAATATACTTTAGTATCTTCGTTGCCCTCATCCTCGTCATCATCGTCCATGTCATCATCTCCACGCCGTTCACTTGCATTTTCTGAATCAGACATGTCGGCACTGCTGAGCATGGAATCATCTTCATCTTCATCCCCACCAGCGGACGGGGACTTTTTCGACATAGAGCCGAGTTTGATGCGACCGCTTGAGCTGGATGATCGCTTCGATATTTTACCATTGCTTGCCGATGCCTTGATCTTCTTGATCTGCTGGTGAGGTGCAACCTTCTTAGTGATAGCCTTTTTGGTTATGGCTGCGGTGCGTGGTCCAGCGCTTCCTGCGCGGCTGGAGCCTGGCGTGCCGGCTTTGGGTGTGCCAGGGCCCAATGATGACTGCCTGAGATTTGAAGATGCTGCTGGGAGAGTCCCCAGGGATGCATTGAGACGCCGACGCTTGCTCTCAACCACACCGGCTGATGATTCACGTTGTCGCTGCTGGAAGTGCGCAGTGGCGGAAGCAGGAGTTGCCGGGGCGGAGCTGCGTGCGCCACTCTGCGAAGCCAAAGCAGCTACACTTCCCGACCGAGAGATAGACTGATTGAGCCGTTGTGTGGCTCCAAGTATAAGGTTCGCATTTCCAGATGTAGGGTTTAGAGGGGAATAGGTTGTGGAATCGGACGGGGCGGAATCGGGAAAGAATATTTTCGGAGGATCACGATATTGGTCTTTGTTGTTGAATAGAGAGGGAAGAGGAGGGTCATTAGAAAGAACACCGTCGTTTTGTAAATCGCGGATTTTGATATCTAACTTCTTGATTTGTCGATCAAGTAAAACACAGGCCTTATCACTCAATTGAATCTTCTCATCCTGCAGTTGCTGACTCTTATCTAGATTTTGTAAAATTGCTTTGCCGTATTGCTCCTCTTTTGGATTCGGGGCCAAGCTACCATTAAGCTTGATGAACTTTTGTAAACTGCTATCCCGGGAGTTGATGGTTGTGCGACAGTCCTGGATGGTTTTATCCTTGGCCTGAATCTCTTCCATCAGGTGGTTGATCTCTGCTGGAAGATTTGCCACATCGTGAACAAACTGCTCCAACACAGATGCGCAGTCCTCAGCACCATGCGCCATGTCCCTCGCTATCTTTTCGAAAAATTGTTGTAACTTTCAGTCGTGCAACAGTCGATTATGCACCACCAATAACGAAGGGGTCGCGAGTCGGTCGCTGTGGCCGCGGATGCAGTTGTCTTTTTTTACCGGTCGGAAACGTGCTTAGTGTAGGTTAGAGCGATATTTCGGGATATTTCCGATGGAATAAGCTGAAAATTGCGATGGGCGACAATGGTGATGGTGATAATAAATGGAGGAAGCGACACGATGCGGAGCGACAATATCTAAAATCACGTGTCTATCAGCCACAGAACCCCACAAATGCCGTGCCACACGCACCGCCACAAGCGCAGCCGAATTCGGATGTCAGACAGCTCCGTCATCAACAGGGTCTTTGATATTAATTATTGATCTATGCATCAAAGTAATAGGAGGAGAAGAATTGTAATACTGGTGTTTTACAATGTATATACTTTATTCACATTGCTCGCATGTTTGGTAATGGACAAACTCCAAGTGGGGCGGATATACAGATTTGATCTAGAAAGATCTTCGAACTTTTTGTTTTGATCATCCGACAATAGGTCAGACCGTGTTGTCGATATCTCTCGAAATCATAAGCGTGTATACTATCCAATTACTCTGGAAATCAATGTACACGCAGTCTATTCTTCAATATGTTTGATGACGTTACGCAAAGCTCAAGAATGACGAACTCCTTATCGTATGAATAGTGCAAACAGTGCAAACCAGATCGCTTTGTTTGCTTTCCCTCCGTCGGTTGAAGAGGTTCCCCGCGCTACTAGGTGACTGCGTTCGGCGACGGAGTTTTCTTCAGCTGAACTTGCAACCTTGGTGTCCTATCATTTTGGACTTTGTCGACACGCTGCGCTATACATATTCAGTTCGCAATTGATAGCTCTTTGAAAGGATCTGCCCAGAAAACCTGCAGAATGGGCCAGGAAGTGACGCCTCCCCTCCCGGAGGGTATCTTCTCTCTTCTGGATACCGATTTGTACAAATTGACGATGCAATGTGCAATCCTCAAGTACTTTCCCGATGTTTGTGAGTCAAGTATCTCTTCAATGATAACTTTGTATCTGACATGCTATTCTTATAGATGTGACTTACGGCTTCACGAATCGCACGAAAGAAATGAAACTGCGAAGAGGGGCATACAAGTGGCTTTTGAGACAAATGGATAGTATGTTATACTGGATAAGCCTTTTGAAGAAATGGTTACTTATAATATTCGTACAACCAGGACTTTCGAATATCCGAGTGACTCCTGAAGAGATCGACTTTCTCAAGCAGCGATGCCCATACTTCAACGAAGCGTACTTTGAATTCTTGACAAATTTGAAGCCCAGGCCTTCCGAACAGATTGATATAACATTTACACCGGTGCAAGATACTGGAAGTGATGACGATGAGGGTGATGTTGAGTACGTCATCAAGGGCCTCTGGGTAGAAACTATTATCTATGAGATTCCTCTTTTGGCCTTGACTAGCCAAGCATACTTCATGTTCAGTGACACGGATTGGGATTACACTAGCCAAGAGGACAAGGCATTCCGAAAAGGTTATGCGCTGCTTGAGAATGGCTGCATCTTTTCCGAATTTGGCTCAAGACGTCGCCGAGACTACCACACTCATGACTTAGTTATGACAGGTCTCATGAGAGCAGCAGAGGCAGGTAAAAAGGACGGATTAAAAGGCGTCTTCACCGGTACCAGCAATGTTCACTTTGCGATGAAATATGGGGTAGACCCGGTTGGAACAGTCGCCCACGAGTGGTACATGACAATTGCTGCCATCACTGGTGATTACGAGAACGCAAACGAACTGGCTCTACGTTATTGGATGGGCTGCTTTGGTGAAGGAGTATGTACCAAGCCGCAATGGTCAATGAAGAACGGAAGCTGACTCGAATATAGGTCCTTGGAATCGCATTGACCGACACTTTCGGTACGCCGGCTTTCCTAGATGCTTTCCGCAAACAAATACCTAAGCACACCACTGGAGGGGTGGGAGCAGTCAGCACCGCACCGTCCGGAACGTCCACAACAAGCCAGTCAATTCCTGAAAGCGAAGCGGAGACAAAGCCTCCGATCTCCGCCCCTCTTGATGAGGGTACTGCTCAGCATGAATCCAAGACTTACGCACAGGTCTATGGCGGTATCCGCCAGGATTCCGGTGATCCGACGTACTTTGTGAAAATGGTGCGCGATTTCTACGATAGAGAGGGTATTGAGGATCAGAAGACCATTGTCTTTTCGGACTCGTTAAACATTCAGCACTGCCTTGAGTACAAGGTTCTTGCAGAAGAGGCTGGATTCAAGCCTGTATTTGGTGTCGGCACCTTCTTCACCAGTAAGAGCCAATAACCCCCTTTTACTCCGTTTTTGGATTAACCCTTTACCAGATGATTTCGTACACAAATCCACCGGCGAAAAGTCTAAGCCGCTTAACATTGTCATCAAGATCTCTACGGCCAACGGAAACCCTGCTGTTAAGCTCAGTGATAACATGGGCAAAAACACGGGAGACAAGGAGACCGTTCAGCACGTCAAGAAGCAGCTAGGATACATCGAGCAGCAATGGGAAGAAGGCGACGAAAGCAACCGATGGGCTAAGCAGGGCTAAACGAGGGCGCAAGACCCGGTCTTGGATGAGAATTGATGGAGTATCAGTAACACCTCGTTGTCGATATACATTATGCCTACTACGATACCCTCTTTCGAATAGACTAGATATACGATTAGACAGTCGTTTCAACTATGCTGCGCATATTAGTCTCTGACTATGGAGCAAACGTCATACATTTAGCCATAAGCTAATTTAATATTATGTTCGTTTTTTTAGAAGCGAATGATATCTAATAACCCATAAATCAAAACATATCATCGCTATCATGCAATCCCAAATCCCTATCCAAGTCGCCTGTAATATCCCCATTGACCCGACCTATTGGGTCATCTTCCTGTCTTGACGTAAACGAAAACAGATCCCTGTGCTCCGCAACTCCCGAATCATGCTGGTAGTCAGAATTCAACTCCGTACCTCGAAGAAGCTCATCAGTCCAGTCTATATCTAACTCGGGACATCCGGAGGCAACATGTGGCGCGGGAGGGGAGAAGTCGGGAAAGGGGTCGATGTCAAGGTTAACGAGATCCGAGGCGAGGAAAGGACTTGCGTTGGTTGCGGGTGGTGATTGGAGGTTGAATTGGTCGTCAAAATCATTATTAGAAGGTCTTCGTTCGCGCTCTATGTTTCGTGATCCGTCGTGTGTTGCTGCGCTCTGTCGGCGAGGGTAGGGTTCGATAGGGGTTTGGTAGGATATGGATCCTGTTCGGTTTTGGGGGTGGATGCTGATATCCTCGGGTTGATTTGATTGTCGTCGTTGATCTGATGTGTCTTTTAATGGTTGCATGGTATGCGAACTTGACTCGCTTTGTTTTCGTGGGGGGGAATTAGAAGTTGGGACATCCTGATTCATGGCAATAGGATTATATTGCATGATTTTGAGAAAGGTGCCGACGCTGTCCGATTGGACCTTGACAGCAGCCTCGATATTGGCCACCTCCATGTCTGCGGCAGGGTATATATCCGTCAGTCCGTGAAGAACTTGGATGCACCTATGGAAGTTATGAATGCTTGTCTCGCGGACAGCAGGGTTGTCAGAATTGGTGTTTGCCAAATGTGCCACGGCGGCAGGTAATATAACAGTGACACCAGATTGGGGTAGAAATCTGGTAAGATTTAGCTGGTTCAATCCTTGGATGATATGTGTGATTCCTGTAGCAGCATCATGCATCTTCGCCCGTGCAGTATTTGCCCACTCTAATCGTGGCTTTGATTGATCTTTGTTGAAACCAAGAGCCCATGGACGATGCAGTGCGCTGATGGTGGCATGGTATAGCATTCTCAACATGGCTCCATGTAGAAGCAGAACATCCTCTCCATCTTTGAAGTTGTTTCGCGATGCAGGAATGAACTGTGCATCCCTGGGAAGCCCACCGAGCCAAGAGTCCAGCTTCTGACTACACCGAGCTAGCTCTGATTCAGAAGCCTGCCTCGGAACCAGAGTGATGGTTGTTCGGGTGGTTGTGCCAAATTGGCATTGAGAGGGGGTATATTGTGCGAAAAGAACTCGGCCAATACATTGGCAAAGTTTAGCCTTTTCGATGAACATAGTCGCTAATCGTTTCTGATGGGAAATATCCTCCAGCTGACGGCAGTGAAATAAGCTAATCACTGATGGATGGAAGGGTTCGAAATCAAAGTCATCGATCTTCAACATTGGGACGCTGCTTGTTCCTTCGTTGATCTGGGTGGGACGTCTCAACCCCATGGCTATCAAGCGGTCCCGAGAATAAAGACTCCACCATAGACGTATCCTTAAACGCTTAATTCTAGGATCCATATCGGACGTGGTTGGGTCTCTGTTCAACCCAATCGAATAGGCCTGTGTGTTGCACACTCCAATCCAATCCCAGATATCTCTTTGCGGATTGTTCATGTGGTCTGACCAGTATGTCATTAGAAGGAGGGTCTGTAGAATCACGATTCGATCTTCCTCGCAATCAAGCGAATAGAGAAGCTAATGATAAGGTTAGCTACGATGACACGACTTTGGAAGGTTCGGGGGCGATATTTCATAGATACGTACTCTTAACCGCGTATAGAATGCACTCCGCGCGCTTTTCCTCGTTGGGTAGCCAGCATCTTGCAGGTGCTTGAGATCAACAAAGGCCGTTGCCACAAACATGACAGCCTGGAAGAGCAAAATGCTGACATTGCCCTCGGGGTCGTTCTCCGCAATGCATCGTAGGAAATCCTGCAGGTTCAGCACCGGCATAAAGCTATGCACCCATTGAATGTAGCATCGCAACAGTTCATTTCGTAACCCACTCTCTGGAAGTGACAGCGCTCCTCGGAACCGTAGGAACTCAAGATCCTCTGGCGCTATTCGAGACGGAAGGGGCTTTAAAAAGCGCGGCTCGTCATCCAAAATGGCGATAAGAGGATCGAAATCGGGATCGATCAGGTCTTGTACAGCGGATACAAGATTCGATAGTGGCATCGAAGGCTGCACTGCTGGATTCCCCAATGTCCGCCAGCTCCGGGATGTCCGGGAGTCCTGCAGCCAAGGTGCCTGGGCGTCATACCCCAAGCTGTGGGATCTTTTGTGTAGAGAATCATCCTCCGAATCCTGCAGCTTGCGTTTGCTAGCCATCATCCTGTAGAGATAGCAAAGACGATTCAATGAGCCGCTATTGCAGCTGTGATAAATAGTGGATACGCATCAAAGGTGGATGACCCCAGGATCACCATTACTTATACAGATAGATGTTCTCGATGATTTGATAACGCTTGCCCCGGCACTAAAGAAGGCGGTGTTCGGGACGCGTGTGGGGGGGTTTTGCGGGCTTCCCCGCGGGCAGAGGTGGCTACAAAAGAACAGGGTTTGCGGACGGCATGGAGGAGTGGTAGATGGAGTCTGGGGAAATGATTGAAGTCTGGAGGTTGAATCCTTTTCGTGTTGAGTGGAAGTGGTGGCGATGACGATGACGTGTTATTCGTGCCATTCGTGCCATTATCGCCAGATGACCTACACATCTGACCGTCCATTTTTTTTTATTCTCAAGATCCTTGGATTCAACTTATTTGGCTTTATTTCCTGGCTGGTTCGATATGACAGGCTATTTTTATTGCCCTTCAGGCATAACCTAATGTCTACTGACCTACGGGCATTTGCTGGCTTGCAGTATTGGCTTCAGTGTTGACGGTCCCAGCAGTCAATCATAGGTTGCTCGAGCTATCACTCTTGTTGAATATCTCCCCAAGGACTCATCGAGAAGCCTTTGGCTTATGATGCATGCCAAAGCCATAACCAGTCAAGTGTACTGCCCCTAGGAGAAATCAGGTTCTTTTGGAAGACACCCGACCAAATATCCCAAGCCAAAGATCATTAATCTGAGAATTCAAATTCCAAATAAAATCTTTAGTCTATCGAACGAATGCCGATTGAAACGCCATATGAAATTTGATTTTCATAAACTCAGACCATGATCGTCCAACAAGACCGCCCAAGACGCACATGCCCATTCAAACAAAATATAATACATGTATCCATTAATTCAAAATCGAGTAAAGGTTATATCGAAGGTCGTATCCGTGTGCCTCTTCATCGACAACGATTTGGATATCCGCCAAGTTGTGTCGAGGATTTCAGGTCATATCGAGTCCGACCACGGGTTTAACGGATAGTCATTTACATACTGATCCAAGTCAGCAAGAAGTTGCATTAATAGGCCGATAGTTATAGGCGAGAGCCAGAGGGAAGTGTAATGAGGGAAGTGTAGGGCTCGACTTACGGAGGAAGAAGGATTTCACCGAGGCTGCTGTGGAGGACAGCGACACCGGCCTAAAACCAATTCATTAGAACATTTGACAATGTAATCAAGAGAGGAAGAATCACTCACGGCAAAGACCACCATACTTCTGACAATGGTGGCGTTCTCGGGGTTCTTGTACTCGTCGTATGCGACGCTCCAGAAGCTCTTCTGGGGGCGGCCGGAAACAACGACGTGCTGCTTAGGAGGCATGATGAAAGGATATCGGAGATGTGAAAGAAGGCTAAATAAAGCTGCAGGATGGTGTGTCTGGAATGTAGAGAAGCAAAGGTGTTTGTAACAACGATGAAGGTCCGGCGGAATAAGATGATGATGTCCGAGAAATCTTTCAAGCGTGCTGTTGCTTGGCGCCGGCGATTGCGGTTTAAGCTTTCCCCGACGCCCGTATCTTCTACGGAGCAGTTGCGCGACAAAAGTGAAGCAAGACGCTGCTTGACATCGCAAACTTGTGAAAACTCATTGAGTATTGGATACGGAGTTATCTAGGAGGATATCCTATCTGATTTTTGATATTCGATTGGCCCGGTCGGTGGTTGAGTGATTCCAGGACACTCGCGAATTGCGCAAGCCGCAGCCATGACGGACACAAATGACCTTTTCAAGGTATGGGACTCAATGAGATATAGGAACCATGGACTGACTATCAAAGAAACCGTTACTCACAGGAAGTGGCAAGCGCAAGTTCGAACCAGTTCAAAACCCGAGTATGCTCTGCGACCCTCCTAAGACCCTCCCTATGAAGGTTACTGACTCCGAAAAGATGAGCTCTACAAAGCTGCCAAGTTGGAATCGAATGGCGATGTGAAATCCAAAGGAAAGGCGCCTATGGTCGAAGATGAGGAGGAAGATGATGGCATGGCTGGTCCCGAACTCCCTCCTGGTTTCGACTCCGAAGACGTACCCGACGACGAGGAAGGACGCTTTTTTGGTGGAGGGATGGAGCAAAAGACAGCAGAAGCAATGCAATATATCGATCAACAGGAGGAGAATGATGTTGCGGTATGTTTCTGGGTATTTCTTCCCTTGGTTGAATTCGATGCTTACTTTAGGTTAGCCCGAGAAATTCGATTCGACTTGGGTGCGACGGTTTGCGCTGAACTTTGAGAAGAAGATCTCTAAGAATGCTGAACTGCGAGGAAAATTCGAAAATGATCCTCAGAAGTGAGTGGCTCGTCGGCAATTCGTTATTGTGAACCAGTACTGACCAACTCGATTCTAGATTCATGGCTTCCGAGGCTGATTTAGACGCCGAAATCAAGGGTTTATCAATCCTATCAGAACACCCAGAATTGTACGGCGAGTTTGCAAAGATGGGCTGTGTAGGGTCTCTGATCTCGCTGCTGTCTCATGAAAATGCAGACATAGCTATTGATGCAATCCAAATCATCACCGAACTAACAGATGAAGATGTCGAGGCTGAGCAAGAACAGTGGGATACATTGGTGAACGCGATGGTATGTCAATCGGATTATTGCTATTTCATGTACTAATGGAACTGCTAGTTGGATGCCGATGTCATTGAACTAATGGTACAAAATTTGTCTCGACTGGATGAAGCGTCTGAAGCTGACAGGGCAGGCGTTTATTATATACTCAGTGAGTACACAGTAATCTTCCATGAAGTAACTGAGCAACTGCAATGAAACTGACATGATTCCTTCAAATAGGCGTATTTGAGAACTTAGCCTCACAAACAGCTATTGCAGAGAAGATTGGACAAGACGCCTCAGTTCTACCTTGGCTCTTATCTCGTATACAGCAGAAAGAGGCCCGGGTGGGTCAAAATAAACAGTATTCAGCAGAAATACTAGCAATTCTACTACAGTCTTCTTCTAAAAACAGGGAGAAGTTTATTGGCCTTGATGGCGTGGATGCCCTGCTTCAGATCCTAAGTCAATATCGAAAACGTGATCCCGAAAAAGACTCGGACGAAGAGGAGTATGTGGAGAACTTGTTTGATTGTTTAGTTTGTCTCGTCGATGAAGATGCCGGAAAGGACAAGTTCCTGGAAGGTGAAGGAATCGAGCTTGCACAGATCATGCTTAAGGAAGGAAAATTTAGCAAGCAGCGCGCTTTGAGAGCCTTAGATCATGCTTTGGGAGGAATCGGAGGTGCCCCTGCATGTGAACGATTGGTTGAAGCAGCAGGCTTGAAAACTGTTTTTGGAATGTTTATGAAAAAGGTACAATCAAAATCCATACTGAAGAATCCAAGCGCTAACCCCCAACAGCAAGAAACCCAAACAATTGAGCATCTGTTGGGAATTTTCGCTTCTCTTCTTCGTCTTCTCCCTGGAGGCTCAGCACCACGTATCCGTGCCCTTGCAAAATTTATGGAGAAGGATTATGAGAAGATTGGGAAACTTGTTAAACTGAGACGAGACTATGCTTCAAGGGTAACACCTGTCGAAAAAGCCATTGCTAAAGAACGAAAGGATTTCGATAAAGAAGAACAAGAGCTCATGGCAGCTGAGTGGCTGTCGCGACGCTTTGATGCCGGCTTGTTTTCTTTACAGGTATGTACACTGACCTCCAAGAGAGGCATTGAAAGATTCTAATACCCTCTAGGTAATTGACGTTATATTGGCATGGCTTGTGGCCGAAGATGACGGAGCTAAGAAGAAGATTGTATCTCTCCTGGCTGACCGTGATGAGGACTTGTCCCTTGTTCGGGCAACTCTACAAGGTAAGCCAAATTTTTCTTACAACTTTCAGTTGCGTTCGAGGTTTCAAATACTAACTGCTGTTGCAGAGCAAATCGAAGGAATTACGGATGATGAGCCGGGCCAGAAGGACCAGAAGGAGATGCTTGGAACACTCTTGCAATTTTTGTGAACTCATTCGTAAACTATCTATGTAATATACTCTGGACCGCAAAGCTCTCTGAGAATATCCTGAATTATTATTTGGTCACATCAGTCTATTCAGATCACGTGGTAGACAGTCCATTGTAGGCTTGGCGCTAACTCGGCGGTCGAGGCGCTAGTGGCGGCTCTGCTCAAGATCCATCAAGCGTCGGAGAGTCCAGTTCTGCTCCATTCACCATCACGGTTGGCATGGGATCTCTCACTTTTCTATCCAACTGAGATTCCCAGCCTGCTAGTTTCCTTATTTTCTCTGCGACATATAGAACGGCGATCAAGCTCGTGCTTACTGCTCCTGTAGCAGCCCTCGGAAGACCCTGACGTGGGAGCTTTTTCTCTGAGCGCGTCGCGCCCACCTGCGCTCAACTGATTTCTTGCCCATATTCGACTTTTTACGACTTAATTTGCCAAAATGGCCGACTACGATGATGCCTATGAGGAGGAGTTTTACGATGACATGGAGGATGGGATTACCTCGGAGGATTGCTGGACCGTCATCTCATCCTTTTTCGACACCAAGGGTCTAGTGTCCCAGCAGCTGGATTCGTTCGATGAATTCATCTCATCGACGATGCAGGAGCTGGTGGAGGAACAAGGACAGGTTACACTCGATCAAACACTCCCTCCCGCCGAAGATGAAGTCGATCCCGTTGTCCTCCGTCGTTACGAGCTCAAATTCGGAACCGTTATGCTGTCCAGACCCTCGGTGACTGAGGGTGATGGTGCAACTACTATCATGTTGCCCCAGGAAGCTCGTCTGCGGAACCTTACCTACGCAAGTCCGCTTTACCTTGGAATCACGAAGAAAATCATGGAGGGCCGAGAGCGGCTGGTCGCCGACCGGGATGACGATGATGTTGTGGATAATGATGAAGACCGGAAAAGCCGTGGCACTTATCTTCACTGGGAACAAAAAGAACTCCCAGCTGATCAGGCCAAGGAAGAGACTGTTTTCATCGGAAAGGTTCCTATCATGCTCAAGTCCAAATATTGTATTTTGAAGGATTTGAGCGAACAGGCTCTCTACAACTGGAACGAATGTCCCTACGATTCCGGTGGTTACTTCATCATCAATGGTAGTGAAAAGGTCCTGATCGCACAAGAGCGAAGTGCCGGAAACACTGTCCAGGTCTTCCAAAAGGCACCGCCCAGCCCGACCCCTTATGTTGCTGAAATCCGCAGTGCTGTCGAGAAAGGTTCAAGACTTCTCTCCCAACTGGCTCTTAAGCTCTTCGCCAAGGGTGACAGTGCCAAGGGTGGATTCGGCCCTACCATTAGGTCTACTTTGCCTTATGTCAAGACTGACATTCCAATTGTTGTTGTCTTCAGAGCTCTGGGTGTGGTTTCTGACGAAGATATTCTGAACCACATTTGCTATGACCGAAATGATACCCCCATGTTGGAGATGTTGAAACCTTGTATTGAAGAAGGTTTCGTTATCCAGGATCGCGAAGTTGCCCTGGATTTCATCGCCAAGCGTGGCTCTTCCCAGTCTAGCATGAACCATGAGCGACGTGTTAGATACGCACGAGATATCATGCAGAAGGAGTTGCTTCCTCACATTTCCCAGAGTGAGGGTAGTGAAACCAGAAAGGCATTCTTCTTGGGTTACATGGTGCACAGGCTCTTGCAGTGTGCCTTGGGCCGTCGCGATGTTGATGATCGCGATCACTTTGGAAAGAAGCGTCTCGACCTTGCTGGTCCTCTTCTTGCGAACCTTTTCCGGGTTCTCTTTACCAGAGTTACCCGTGACCTTCAAAGATATGTGCAGAGATGTGTTGAAACCAACAGAGAAATCTACTTGAACATTGGTATCAAGGCAAGCACTTTGACCGGAGGTTTGAAATATGCCCTTGCTACCGGTAACTGGGGAGAACAAAAGAAGGCAGCCAGTGCCAAGGCAGGTGTGTCCCAAGTGCTCAGTCGTTACACCTACGCTTCTACATTGTCGCATCTTCGGCGAACCAACACGCCCATTGGACGTGACGGTAAAATCGCGAAGCCTCGTCAACTTCACAACACTCACTGGGGATTGGTGTGTCCAGCCGAAACTCCAGAAGGTCAAGCTTGTGGTCTCGTCAAGAACTTGGCGCTCATGTGTTACATCACCGTTGGTACACCTAGCGAGCCTATTATCGACTTCATGATCCAGCGTAACATGGAAGTCCTTGAGGAATTCGAGCCTCAAGTTACGCCAAATGCCACCAAGGTTTTCGTGAACGGTGTCTGGGTTGGAATCCACAGAGACCCTGCTCATCTTGTCAACACAATGTCCTCTCTGCGTCGCCGGAACATGATCTCGCACGAAGTCAGTTTGATTCGGGATATCCGTGAGCGTGAATTCAAGATTTTCACCGACGCTGGTCGTGTCTGTCGACCACTATATGTTGTCGACAATGATCCGAAGAGCGAAAATTGCGGATCATTGGTGCTCAACAAGGAGCACATCCGCAAGCTAGAACAAGACAAGGATTTGCCTGCGGACATGGACCCGGAAGATCGCAGAGAGCAATACTTCGGATGGGACGGTCTCGTAAAGTCTGGAGTTGTGGAGTATGTCGACGCGGAGGAAGAAGAAACCATTATGATTGTGATGACACCGGAAGATCTCGAAATCTCCAAACAGCTTCAGGCCGGCTATGCACTACCGGAGGAAGAGATGAACGACCCCAACAAGCGAGTCCGGTCAATCCTTACCCAGAAGGCACACACCTGGACGCACTGCGAGATTCACCCCAGTATGATTCTTGGTGTTTGCGCCAGTATCATTCCATTCCCCGATCACAACCAGTCGCCTCGTAACACTTACCAATCCGCTATGGGTAAACAAGCCATGGGAGTTTTCCTGACCAACTTTGACCAGCGGATGGAAACGATGGCAAATATTCTGTACTACCCGCAGAAGCCTTTGGCCACTACACGATCAATGGAGTTCCTGCGCTTCCGTGAGCTGCCTGCCGGACAGAACGCTATTGTCGCCATTGCTTGTTACTCTGGATACAACCAGGAAGATTCTGTGGTCATGAACCAGAGCAGCATTGACCGTGGTCTTTTCCGCAGTTTGTTCTACCGTACCTACACCGATACTGAAAAGATGGTCGGTTTGACGGTTGTTGAACGCTTTGAGAAGCCTATGCGGGCGGATACGCTTGGTATGAGGAAGGGAACATATGACAAGCTTGACGAGGACGGTATCATTGCCCCTGGTGTGCGTGTCTCGGGTGAGGATATCATCATTGGTAAGACGGCTCCTCTGGCTCCTGATGCCGAGGAACTTGGGCAAAGAACCAAGTCGCACACCAAGCTGGATGTGTCTACTCCTCTCAGAAGTACAGAAAGTGGTATTGTGGACCAGGTTTTGGTGTCTACTAGCAACGACGACTTGAAATTCGTCAAAGTCCGCATGAGGACCACCAAGATTCCTCAGATCGGAGACAAGTTTGCTTCCCGTCATGGACAAAAGGGTACGATCGGTATCACCTACCGCCAGGAAGACATGCCTTTCACTCGGGATGGTGTGGCCCCCGATTTGATTATCAACCCGCACGCCATTCCATCTCGTATGACCATTGCCCACTTGATCGAGTGTCAACTCAGTAAGGTGTCGGCGCTGCGTGGATTCGAGGGTGACGCGACACCTTTCACCGACGTGACCGTCGATTCGGTCTCGCGTCTTCTCCGTGAACACGGATTCCAGTCACGTGGATTCGAAGTGATGTATAATGGACACACTGGACGCAAGCTGGTGGCCCAAGTATTCCTGGGACCAACATACTACCAGCGATTGCGACACATGGTGGACGACAAGATCCACGCGCGTGCCCGTGGGCCGACCCAGATTCTGACGCGACAGCCGGTGGAAGGTAGGGCTCGTGATGGTGGTCTGCGATTCGGAGAGATGGAGCGCGACTGTATGATTGCGCACGGAGCCAGTTCATTCCTGAAAGAGCGTCTATTCGATGTTTCCGATCCGTTCCGTGTCCACATCTGCGATGACTGTGGACTGATGACGCCGGTTGCGTAAGTGACACTGATAACCCCCTCATTTATGCAGGAAGAGAGAGCAGGGACTAACAGCGTGGCAGGAAACTGAAGAAGGGATTGTTCGAGTGTCGGTTGTGTAACAACAAGCACAGGATCTCGCAGGTACACATCCCGTATGCCGCCAAGCTTCTGTTCCAAGAGCTGGCCTCGATGAACATTGCCGCCCGCATGTTTACCGATCGTTCGGGGGTGTCTGTCCGGTAGATGCAGATGCAGAAAAATGTCTCATCACGGGCTTTCTTTTCTCTTTTTTCTTTTTTAATATCTATTGCCAATTCATCTCGGCAGAGAATAAGATCGATTCGGCATTTTTCCGGCGTACAGCGGATGCAAGATTGGTTTCCTTTTTTTTTTTTTTTTTTCTTCATTATTATCTCATATTCCACTATTATTACTGTCACATAGGGAGGATGAAGCAGTAGTTGCTACGATGCCTTGGAGGTTTCTATTTCAGACCGGATTCGAATTGGACGGTTTTTGATATCTTGTTGTCTTCCAAAATATTTCTTCTTCTGTCTTCTGCATCTCCCCTCATCTCCATCGCAACCCCTCATCGAATGTAAATTACCTGATCGAATCCTGCAATCGGATTGTGTTGCTTCTTCCCTGCTGCTCCTGCCGTCATCGGGACGTTTCCTGCCTGTATTTTTGCCCTGATAGGCTGGTCGGGACGTTCTTCGGCGCCAATTCACACGCAGTGGTTGGCTGCTGATTGCACTCGCTGATTGGCTGGTGTGGCTGCCAATCGGCCAATCATTATAGAGTAATACCCGCCCATTGGTTCTGGGGCCCTCTATCGACAGCGGGGAAACTTCATCACATGCGATTATTGGTGTGATGGATCTGCAGAATGTGGGCCGTCCCCACCACCACCCAGAATAGAATAAATTACCATACGGTATCAATACGACGAGCGTGATACTGCGACTTTCTCTTCTTTTAAAAACTCCAACTTTTTCGCTCCTCGTCGTTTTTCTTTCTTCTTTTTTTCTTCAGCAAGCGTTGTTCTTCTTTGAGCTGCCCATAGTTTGGAGGTATCCTGGTGCACTGGTTGCCCAGTTTTTGTTGTTTTCTTTGGCTTCATATTATTCTTTCTAATTCCCCCCCCAATATCAAAAAAAAATCCATAATCATAGACGAGCTGTGCTCTCTATCATCATATTATCATCATCCCCTTTACCCTTTGCTCAGGATACTTCTTAATTATTCAATCTTCTCCTAACGGTTTGCAATTCTCGTTGCCGGTCAACGTGTTCTTTGTTCTCCGTTCAGCTCTATACTACTTGCTCGGACCTTGTCGATTCAAGGTTCTTTGTTCTTCGCTTCTATTTTCATCTCTCGTGTCGTGGACTGGATCTTCGTCAAACCCCTTCAAAGGAAGAGAATTCTACGGCTGAACTGCTTCGTCGTTATCTCTCCAACTCAAACAAAGAGACCTGTTTGATTTAGCTCTGGCAGCTGTTTCGTTCGACTCTCTCATAACGACTTTTCTCGAGCTCTTCTGGACTCATTCAACCCATTGACACGACTTAATATCGCCTCTAATATAATATTTATTTATTTTCAACGTCTATTTTTGATACATTCGCAACAATGTCTGCTGTTCAGCTCAAGTTCAACCTCCGCACTTCCTCCAACGTGAAGACCGTTCACCTGGTCGGTTCATGGGACAATTACTCTCGTCAGATTCCCCTCTCTAGGGAGTCTTCCAAGCCTGGCGCATGGGTTGGCAAGTTCCGCTTCCAGACTTCCATGCTCAAGTTGGGTGGTCGTTACTGGTACTACGTGAGTCTATTCTCCTCTCTTCATCTGTTGATTCCCCAAGCTAACCCTTGTCCGTCTAGTACATCATGGATGGATACCACGTCTCTCATGACCCTGCTGTCGACTACACCGTCGAGCCCACCACTGGCCGCAAGCTCAACATCCTCGACGTCCCTGGCGGCAAGACCCCGGCTCCCGCCCCCAGGACTCGACGCACCTCCGACGACGTCGCCAAGGGTCGTGCCCTCTCCCCGTCCAAGATCCACCACCCCAAGCCCTCCAAGCCCTATGCCTCGCGCCAGATCCGCGAAGTCGACTTCGCCCCAACCATGGACGACCTCACCAGACGCTTTGCTGGCTCCCGCATGTCCGATGAGTACTCCTACTCCAACAGCCCTCCCAGCTCCGTTGGTTCGTCCCTGTCGTCTCGCTCCTCCGGCAGCACCTCGCCCTCTTCGCTGTCTTCCATGAGCGACCCACCTATGTCTGACTGCCGCTGCGAGCGCTACGGAATCACTCGCAAGGGCGACCGCGTCAAGCTCGACTGTGGTGGTAGCCGCTGTGGCTACGTCACCGAGTCTTCCGAGGCTAGCTGCTCCGAAGACTCGGACAGCGATGAGGAGTACCGCCAGGCCCGCAGTGCCGTCCGTCGCCAGGGTATTGTTGTGCGCAGATAAATGAATGATGTCGAGTAATTTGTTCGTCTTCTGCTTTCACACACATTCATTTCAAGCCAAGCCATGCTGCTTGCACCATACCCTGAGAGGCTAAGCTAAGGCTATACTTGCCCTCTGCCATCCTGACCAGGCCTTGTTGAGGAAGGACCCTTCAGTCCAGTACACCTTGAGCCGTTTACTGCCATTTGCAGTTATAATCACTCCTTTGAGCAGGTCATCCTGCAACATAACCCAAGAAAATCCTATGAAAAAATATATATATATAAAAAAAAAAGAACAGGTCAACCCGGACCGTGGCCTCACAGCCGATACCCACGACACGAGCCGGACTCGCGCCGTGGATATTGACTGTGAGAAGGAAATATCTGAATTCATGGAACAAAAAAAGAACAATATCCCACCCCATCCATTACCCTACCTTACTTAGGTTATCTCATGGTAATAGATGGGCCAGTGTGGAATGGAGGGTACGAAGTTATGTTATGACCTGGACAGGCCATGTTTCTTATTATTTATCATCGTCTCATCTTCAGGGAAACGATATACTGGAGATAGATATATATTCATGTTAAATAGATGGCTTGTTCAAAATGAATGATGACATGATATGAGATCGGATCATTCCGTGTCTCGTGATTGATGCCGGATATCCCGAGAATATTTGATTCCCCTAAACTTTTATATATATTCCCTGCACGCATGTAGACATACTTTTATTCCTTGTACCGAAGTCATTATTTATACAACGTTCAATTACACTACAGATTGCTATTATCAACAGCTAAAATGTCACCCAAACCTCTAACAACCCTCTACAAAGAAGTCAACAACACAAAAATAACAACAGACGTTTACCTCCCTCCGTCTCCATCCGGAAAACACCCAATTAGTAGCTCCCCCTCCTCTCCCTCATTCTCGCAAAAAAAGGCACCACCAATCTGACAAAAAATCACCAGTAATAAATATCCATGGCGGCGCCTTCATGCTCGGCCACTCAGGAATGGTCTCTATGCCCCAAATAACCGACTGTCTCAACCGGGGCTGGATCGTAGTCGTCCCCAACCACCGTCTCTGTCCGCAGGTGAATATCCTCGACGGCCCTGTGCAGGATTGTCGGGATTTGCTCAACTGGGTCTACGAGGGTGGTCTGGAGAGTTACCTTTCTTCGATTGAGGAAGGGAGAGAGTATGCGCTTGATTTGGACAAAGTGGTTGCGTTTGGGACTTCGAGTGGGGGCATGCTGGCTTTGTGTTTGGTTTGTTACTCTTCCCTCCCCTCTCGGTTGCCCATGAGCGATGATGGTGTATACTGATGATGAGGAAAGGGATTCAACGTGCCCCGCCCTGTAAAGGCGATTCTATCCTTCTACGGCGCAGTGCATTTCGCCCATCCATTCTGGAAGAAACCGCTCCCCCACGTCGCGCAGAAACTACCCCCCAACATCCCAGAGTCCTTCCTGGAACAGGTCTACGCCGAATATCCGGTGCCGACGAACAGTTCGATTTCTCTCGAGGGGCAGTCCGAGACGGGGACGTCGTCGGGTCCGAATTTCAGTCGGCCCCGGGATGCGTTTGCGTTTACGCAGATTGCTAACGGGACTTTGTTGGAGAGGTGTTATCCGGGTGGGGATTTAGGGTTGATTGATCCTGTGTTGAATGTGGAGGGGGATTTTCCGCCGACGTATATCGTGCATGGGTTGGCGGATACGATGGTGCCGATTGAGTTGAGTCGGGTTTTGTTGGGTGTGTTGAGGGAGAAAGGGGTCGAATGTGGGATGACCGACGTTCCTGGGGAGGAGCATACCTTTGCAGCCAAGATGGAGGTTGGGTCGAGGACTTGGGAGTTGCAGAGGGAAGGCTTCGACTTTTTGGAGGAGGTTATCCGACGTGGTTAATCAGAGAGAGCAGATGAAAAGACAAGTCAAATGAATGTGTCAATTAGATAGGCTGAGAAAGATCACCAACTCCATAAATGCATGCATCGCTGATACCTCAAACAACTCGCTCAGTAGTTTCCAAACTCACGCTAATCCATACATCCATAACACATCACATTCCACGATCAACGTAGCCTTTGCATGCATACACCAGACAAACCCTAGACACCTGGACTAGGGAAAAGCAAAAAACACAAAATAAGAAAGGAAATGATGAATGGTCATCTGACAGGATCGAAAACCCTTCCACTCTCGCTCTCCGGGAGCAGTGGTCAAGTAACAGCTGTAGTTTTGCAATGCGCATCTGTAATCGAATATCGGTTTGAGTAAGGAGGGAGATCGAATCGTATATAATCCGTGAATAACACAGGAGTAAGACCACATGGTTCAGACAAATCGAAGAAAGGAGTGACGCAAGTCTAGTCCGGCTGTAATCATGTTGGACCTTTTGAGGAATGCGCCCAGCGCATGGTAATCCGAACCCTTGCACAATTCAAGCGGCTATCGTTTCGGAAATATCGATTCGAATAGTAGGCATCAAGCCACTCGGCTTACCACGCCTTGGAACTCGAATAGCCCGAGTCAGGCCAGTTCGAAGCCTCTGTGTAGCCAACACCCCGTCTCGTCGAGTGCCGGGTGCATGCATATCCAACCAGGACCGTTTTCTCCTGGATGGTGTGGCCACGCTGGCCGTATGCCTCACACGGATCAACCGCATGTTGGAAGTAAAGGCATTTGCACACCGAGAATCGCTCGACCACTTTGTAACACATGGTGATTGGCGTGGACGGGAGAAAGATATTATAAAAATTATACCAGGATGGCAGGGACAATAATTGTGCTTCGTGACGACGCGATAGGTAAGAAGAGAAATTCTTGAAATTATAAACCAACAATGAACAGCGAAAGAAAGAAATAAAAACTGGAACCAAGGAAATGGAGAGTTGCTGGTGGAGAGAATAGCATGGAGATCAAAGACGTTAAATTAAACGGGACCGACTGGTTTATATTTGATTCAAATCAATGCCCAGGCCAAAAACCATTAAATAAAAATGACCTTGCACGGAATGCATGAACTTGCAGTCTTGCGTTCAGCTCGAAGCAGCACGTCAAAGGATGCAGGGCATTCATCAAAAAACAACGGCCTTGAGCCCACAGACCAGAAAAGGTTCATAGCAGAAGCCAAGCTATTGGGCGAGATTAGCATCCCACTGGTACAACTAAAGCACAATTGGTACGCCTAATGGGAGTACAAAATAATAAGGGGAACAAGCGTAGTGGATAGCGGACAAGACCGAGCCCCTAAACAATCGGTGGGGAAGTCCAGTCTGGTTGTATTTCTGTAGGTTACAAGTCGAAGATGACAGCTGATCTTCTCCGAGTCGCTAAAATTACCCACCATGATGGAACCGTTGGAAGCCAAGAGAAAGTCCCCAAGCGGAGCTGATTCCTAGGATGTCGATGAGAAATTGGCTTTGCCCAATGCCTTTTCTCCAGCGATCATCGGTATCATCCGGTATTGATTTGAATACATCAAGTAATGGCTTCACATCAGTAGCGTGATTCCCTGCAATCACATTTATCAATACAGGGTACGGAGTAGCCAACTTTAATCATCCCCTTGGCTTTTCCCCTTCTTCCTCTTTTGGTAAATGTACGGATTAGAAGAAAAAGAGCTCTCGGCAATCCAGCGAGCGCCCCGTGAATTCAGCTGAATGCACGGCAATGGAGACATTGACTCCGTAGTTGAAGGCTAAACCGACGGACGGCCAGGATGCATGAAACGGTTTTTGCAGTCCAGTTGAAACAGACCCAACATGGTAGTCAACAAATAAAGCTTGGCTAGCACAGTTGAGTCAGAGCACTATAGACTCGTCTGATTGGATTGGAAAGTGGTAGTGGTACGATGGGATATTCCACCCAGTCAGCCTCAGGAGTCTAGGGCGAGGATGCATTATCCAAGGGTTTGCCCGCTTGGCATTTCGCAAGGCTGTGAGTGTGCGGCAGTCGGCTGAGCCATGTGGAAGACGACCCACATGATCTCACCTGAGTCACCTTTCTTTCTATTTAAGGCCAGACTTCGAAATAAGTATGCATTGCGGTGATTAGTTCTGAAGGATCCATACGGGCGTCGGGCAACTATAGTGGGATATAGTGGGAGGGCCTTGAAACCTGGAGCGGTGTATGTACTCTGCTAGTCCATGAAGAGCTGGAAACAAGATAAGCTGCTGTCCGGATAAATCCTGGTGTAGCACAAAGAATTAGGCAGGCAAGCCTGTTTAGTTTGGAAGAGTTGCTCATCGAACCCATGAATTGACGAGGGGTATTCTCCGATCGTCATTCCACTTAAGGCAGGACGCGTTTGTGAAATGCCCAGGGGGGGGCCTGGTCCAGTACATCCATACCTACACTACCCAGGACTAGTTAGCCAGTCAAAATCTGAGTACAGAGCTTGTAGATACATGGAACCTGGAAGGAGCAAGAAGACTGCAGATGATTTGCAGAGGTTCAGCTGGACTGGTATCGGTGGAGGTCGGACTGGGGCTGCAGGGCCGTAGCGAGCGGATCGTTGCTGTTGTGAGAATAGCGTCGACGGTCCGGATGACGATCGCCAGTCAGAGCCGCAACTCATTCAGTTTGAGGGTTAAGGATTTGGTGTTTGATTGTGATATTATTAGAACGCTATTGTATTTGGTGAATATTGGTAGTTGATGAAGTATTGATGAAGATAAATGACCGATAGAGAACACGCAGAGGGAGAGAGAGAAGGGCAAGTCTAGTCTACTTGCGGTTAGCGCGGGGCTACGACAAAGGAGGACTAGCGTAGACACCCCAGTGCCTAAAGGGAATACACCACGACGTCCACGACATCTTGACAATAATAGCAGCTTGCCCATTGCTTAAGTTAATGTTGTTTGATTTCAATTTATTGCCCACTGCGATCCACACCATGGATACTTAACTACAGTGTAGTATGTAAAATAAGTGTACTGTAATAATGGACGGCAAGTCCGTGAGGGGCAGTCAGCCCTACCGCACGATACCCGATTTGGACAACCAATCAGAGAACTCTTCTGCCTAGATTGGATATTGCGATGATCAGAAGAATAAAAAGAGAGAATAAAAAAAAAAAGAAAAAAGAAAAAAGAAAAAAGAAAAAAGAGGGGAAGCAGGAAAAAGGAGAAAAGATATGGAGGAGTTTCTTGGTTGGTCTATTTTTGTAGAAAAACATGAATATCATTGTCAATCCGCATCACCCTCAACTCTAATATCGACCGCTGAGCTGTCCTCCTTGCTGGAAGAAGGCATCACCAGACGGCAGACTGCCAGACCCTCATCACCACCACTGGATATCCTCATTTCCGTCTGTTCCACCAGTGCATTAGTTTTCAGGTCCACTTCAGCCCTATGGGCGAAAGATGGAGATTCCTGGTGGATAATTGAAATATCTTTCCTGTCCGGTGATTTCAAATAATCCTGCTCGCAGTCAAACTCTATCCTTGCCCTGCTAGGTCAGTCGGAATAGCAGTGGAGTCGTTACGATGAACTACTACATTCCTGGTGGCAAATGTCCGATATTAACCCCCAAGGTTGTTGGATCATCGTAGGATATGGAGACATGGTTCATTTACTGTATTTGGAACAGCATTATGGCTGTATTATATATCGTTTGTGTTTCTACTTGTAGTAGATATGACCGCTATAGTTGACTTTGGAGCTATGGTATTTAGTGATAACATATTGGGATGAGTAGATACAAAGATGAGACGGTATGAGTGCCTGTCTAGGTAATTAGAGCAATATCGTCATAGATGATAAGAAAAAGGCTCGTTAGTATTAAGTAGGTGCAGCTCTTGAATGTAATATTGCATAGCCACCACAAGATGATTGTCTCTGCAGTCTCTAATGCAACGTCTTCATACTAGTAATATAGCCTAGACTATAGACAAGGCCTCCTATACAAATGAATTACCAGACACATTGAAAAGATTCAGAACTGTCAATAAGTAGAATTTCTAGTCCATATATAAGAGTCTAAGAAGAACAATTCATACTATAAACAACCAATTCTATCATTAGTTATACAAATGCAAAATTAAAATACCGGAGCTTTACTCCAAAGTCCACCTCTTGAAGAAGTCCATAATAATCGGCGTCGCATTCAAATAAGTCCCAGCCGAGTTATCGTCATTCGGCTTCGTACTGGGCCAAGCATGTCCCAACCCTTCAATGCGATAATGCGTCACCGTACCCAAGCTGTCATCGCTACCATACTGATACTCATGCACATTTCCATCATGCGAAGGTATAGTCTTATTATGCAGCCCAAACCCATCGCGCTTTGACCATTCACGCACGAAATGCGGCACGGTGGGAAGGCATCTATCCCGTCTGTCTCCGCCGTCGTAAGGGATGGTCTTGTCGGCAGTGCCGTGGAATTCGAGGACGGGGATAGGCTTGCGGCCTGGATTGCAGGCGATTGGGACGGTTTGGGCATTGCAGCCACCTTCGGGCACTTCTTGGTAATAGGCACCAGAGACGGGGGCAAAGGCTGCGATGCGGGTGGAGGCCTTGGAATCGCAGGCGAGGAGGTTGGTGAAGCCACCGCCGTTGGACTTGCCGGCTGCGTAGATGCGAGATGAATCCACACAGTATCGGTCCTCGAAGTGGTCTAGCATTTCCATGGTGAAGGCGATGTCGTCAACGCCTTTCGATTTCGGGTCTCCTTGCCATTGTTTCTTTAAGTAATAGTCAGCCACACATTCACACAGCAATAAGAGATGATAGCACTCACATCTAAACCTTGAGGGTAAACCGCAATAGCATCCGGGTTCCAATCCTCGTTGCTAAACTGCGAGAGACCCTGCTGTTCCTCGGCCGTCTTGGTTCGACCATGAAAAGAGAAAATCACAGGAACCGGCTTGTCCTGATCATAGTTGGACGGAATGTGGATGATATATTTCCGTGCAGTGCCGTCTGAAGTGGTGAAGTTGGTTGGATAATCGCCTCCCTTGCCCTGGGCCTTGGGCAGCGGTTTCCCGCAGCCTGCAGAGCCTACAGAGCCGGCATGGGCGATGCTGGCGATGGAAAGGAGGCCACCGATCAAGCTGATAGATTTCATGGTGGATGACTTTTTTGAATATGAGGTCTGTCTGGTTTTTTTCAGGGCAGATCAGGTTTTAAATCCGATTTTGTTGGCTTTAGGCCCCCACTGTTTAGCTCAACCAACGCTTCATCAATTTCCTTATCAGGAAGATTCATGCGATGAGGTGATCCTGCGAGTGGCTATGCTGCATTTCAAGTGATTGACAACCCGTAAATATTCACCTATTCAGTTAAGGCATTGAAGGATTTATTTATTAATAGAAGTACCTTGTGTCTTGAATTTTGGATATTCTTGAATAGGGGCATCCGGATGATCGACATGAAGATGCCTTACTCAGCTTATCAGACAGACAGATGGTAGTTGGTAGCAATTTGACTATTAAGCATAATTCAGACCCTGTAGGCTCAATTTAGGTGCTGATGAACTGAAAAATCCGCATGGATGGTGCAGAAATACTTACCTTTGTTGGTGTTAGTGTTTGACTCCCTCCATTACGTGGAGCCTTACTGCCTGAAGCAACAACATGTCTACTATTGAACGCCAACAAGTATCGTCACATTGCAGGCTCATGGCTTTCCCCTCTTCTCTTTTCTCTATCTGCTAATGCGACTGCTTTTCGGTCTGGTCTGTATTGGCTAACTTGGGAGCCTGTCAACCATACTAAGTGAATTAAGGCTTTTGTGTTGGTCGTTGCTTATCAGAAAGAGTCAAAATGACATTTGACAATTATAGTTAACCCATTATGCATAATACACAACTAACTGGCTCAGATCCTGCAGAATACACATACACGCTGAAACTTTTGCCCGCCTGCTCTATTAAATTGACCCAAGTGCTCCGAAACACAACCCTCTCGCTAATCCTGATCTCAACATCCGCAAAATATCTTCACCCTTGACTTCCTCGGGCAATCCTGAACGCCAGTCCCAGCCTCTTTCATAGACCAAGGCCCTTCCGCCACCGGGACGAGGCACCAGGACAGCCGAGCTGCCTGCGGACCCGGACCCAGACATGGACCGTGTGCGAGCTGACTCGATCATGTCGTTGCCGATAAAAGAAAATGTGCTCGACGCAGTCAGGGATGAAACGGACTTCTTCAGCAGCGTGCGCGGCGAAGGGGGGGCCACGGCCGATTCGGAAGATTGGTACTCGATCAGCGTAGAACGGAAACACTCCTCGCACTGGGCATAGACACGGGGAGTCACGCTTTCCAGGTCCTCGATCGCAGACAAGATCGTGAACTGTTGGCTGACAGAGAGAATCGGTGTAGATTCTATTCACAATTAGCATTTGTTTTCGACAGAGGATGTCAACATGACTTACGGTTAATCAATGCCAATGCCTCACCCAAGAGGGCCAGTAATCCGTCCACCTGCACTGCCGAGTCCCGATCAGGGTCATATAAACCACCGTAGATGCTGTCTGCAGCGCTGCCAATGACAGCAACCAACGCCTGAGCCGCCGCTCGTCGTCTGGCCAAAGGCTTGAACCGAGGTCGCTGACCCTCTTGGAGACCCACCGCTTCGTCCCGAGTCTCGTAAAATCGACGCAATGTCGCGTAACCGCTGAAGTAGAACTGAATAATACTAGCGGCCTCTTCATCTACAGAGGCAATGGCGGAAAGACAAGTCTTGGGCTCGCGAATCAATGTCCGAAGCTGCTCGTCAAGGTCTGGAGATGCGGGATATGCGCGTGATTGGACAAGACTGTATGAGATGAGCAGGTCAACGACAGACTTCACCTTGCGTCGGCTGTGTGCACGAGCATAGCACACCAGGGCAAGTCCATATTCTTCAGATTTGGAGACAGTAATGTCACCGTATCGCTGGAGAAGTCAGCATCGTTATTTCCTCAACGTGGACGTAGTGGAAGGATTTGCCTACCTCAGAAACTCTTCTTCCCTCTTTGTCCAAACCCAGCTCAGAACATAACAACACCACCTTATCCATTTGTTCTGCAGTGTCAAGAGGTAGTTTGTCCAGCAACTCCGACACACTTTTCTGCATCTTTTCCGAGTCGTCCAACCGGCTCGAGATCTCTAGTGCCAGTTCCCATCCGCTCCTAGTGCCAATCTCGTTTTCGATAGAAGGTCGTTCGAACAAGCCGGCTGCATAGGCGCTCAGCACATCGTCCTTGCGAACACGACCAGTAGGCGTATTGCTGTCTTGGCCATATGAGAGCACCATTAAGTCATTATCACTCAGGCCTGACAACGGCTTGGTGCCAGCAGCAGTCTCCAGCCAACCACCGGCAGATGCAACTTCTGCCACAGCGGACGCAATGCAAAGCGACCATGTTTGCAACAGCTCCAACACGCCCTCAACATTGCCCTCAAAGACAGATGCCAGTCCCACTTCGAGACTACTGAGGGAGTTAACGCGGAAACCAGCCTCATTTGACTTGTCATTGGTGGCGCTACTCAAGGCCAAGTCAAGCCGATGGAGATAGGCCTCCTCTGGGTTGCTATCAACGGCTCGTGGGGCTTGCGATTTAGGCATGCGGGATCGCTGAAGGTTAAATGTAGCCCCGAGGCCTTGCGTAGAAATTTCAGCATCATCCTCACCATCCCACCAGACAGTCAGGCCGATGGTGGCCTCAATCCAGTCCTGAGAGTGGTTCATGATGGCAGCTGCATCACCTAGCAGGATGCGGTACAAAGACCTGAGGTTCTGGTAGATCGTCCAGGGAACACGGCTTTCTGCCATGCGCGCAGACTGCGCAAAAGAAAATGGTTCCGGGCCACCATTCGAAGTCAGTCCAAAGTTGACTGCCTGGAACCGGGTGTCCATCAAAGGTGGTTGGGGTGGTAGCTGTTCCTCGTCTCCCTCGGCAAATTCCTCCAAATCAGCGACAACAGTAAGCAGGCGTTTTCTGTAGAGCGACCATTCAGTGCCCTTGATATCCCAGTCATCATGCTGTAAACCAGGGCACGACTCAAGAATCTGGAGGGCTTTGTTCACACATCTCTGGATATTTTGCAGTTGTGTCCCACGGTAACCAGGCTGCGGTAACCCGTCCTCCAAGGCTGATCTGGCATAGTTAAAGTCGGCAGATCGTAGGATTCCCGCCGCGTCTTCGAGGCGCCCATGGAGCACCGCAGCATTGACGATTTCCCAAAAGTTTGAAGATGCGGTAGGGTTGGGTTCAACCTCTTTAAGTTCCAGCAAGCCGGTCGACTGGGGTGCGCCATTGGCTTCGAGCCAGTCTAAAAGAAGCTTGGGAATGGGTGTAGGCTTATCTGCTCTGGGGCCAGCTAGTACAAGACTTCGGGGTAGTGCGCGCCCGAAAGGGTTAGAGAAGCTTCCTGACTTTGTATTTGCCGAAGGTGGGTGATGTAGTTGGAGCAGAAGTGAGGCGATGAAACTGGCTTTGGCGACATTAGGAGCGTTTTCTCCAGGACCAATTCCAGCTCCCCGAGATATTCCCTTTGGTTGCGTAGATTCCTTCCATGTAGCCGCAAGTCGATTTACAACCTCTGATAGGGTGACCTCAAAGTCCGTGTCACGCTCTGAGTTCCTTGCTTCATCATACATCCGACAGATTTCGTCCTCCGTAGTGAGTATAACATTACTCGGCTCATCAACCGGGGCTGTTCGCGATCGAGAAGCAAAGTTGCGGACGATAGATGGCATCGCGGAGTCCTTCTTGGGCGACAGCTTCGTTTTACGCAAGGGTGACTGATTTGCCCACCGCTCATCGAGCTTGGGTCGTTTGGCGTTAGTTGGGTTTGAGTATATCGCCTTTCGCTGCGCCGCCGCGGCAGATGGAGGGGGAAGGGGATTTCCAATGTGAGAGTCCAGAAAGCTGAAGCGAGGGACAGATGGTTTAGATGGCTGTTGAATGTCTTCGTCGCCATCGGCATCCTCTTCCTCCATCTCTTCCTCCGGTTCCATCTCCTCTTCCATGTCCTCCTCAATATCCTCACTCATCTGTGAAGAACCAAACCCGTTGGATTCCCCAAAGTTACTTGATTCACCGAATCTACTGCCATTTGTCATGCTGAACATTGACTGCGATGCAGCAAACGGTTTCTTCGTGAGGCCCTTGGGTTTCGCACGAGGCGGCGCGGCAAAATCGTTCGAAGCAATCGAGGAACCAAAGATGCTGTCATTGGGGTTGATTCTCCCGGATTTAGTGAAGAGGGACTGAGAGGATTCGCTGAACTGCGAGCCACCACCAATCTGGGAGCTCCCATAGACAGTGGACCCAGGAAAGCCATGCGGTGTGAAGGAGTTGGTCGCCGATGGGGGGCACCGGCAGGAGTTGTTGAGACATTGCTGAGGAAGCTGCGAGATTTGTCGGGAGTCGAAGGACTCGAAGGGACCTGGAAAGACATCTTGAAAATGGTGTGGTAGTCAATCAACGTGTTAATTTGGGGGAGATGGCGATTCAAAAGACAACAGTAAACAGTGTCGAAGACCTAAATAAAGTGAAATAAATCTTCGGGATTCAAGCTGCGACCCCAGCTCCGGGGGGGACAATCCGCAGAAAACTTGCGCGGGAACAAGAGGAGATGCGCGATAAGAGAGTGAAGAATAGAAGGAGCAGTCAAGATCTGTATCATCAAAGAATCATCATCGTCGTCCTCCTCTCCTGTGCTTTTCTTTCTTCTTCCTCTTCCGCTCGTCACTTTCGCTCGACGCGCTTTGATCTTGGCGCCGAGCTACAAGTCATGTGACACCACGTGATCTTTGTCTTAGTCATGATTCATGTGATCTGTCTTCCTGTTCTGTCTGCTGATTGGCCTACTCTAAAACGGGCACAAAACGCCCAGCTTGCACTGCCTGGAGATATCGACGTCAACGTCCAATATGAGCGTGTCAGGAATCGACGATCATTATTTGCCCGGGGCACAGCTGCTAAGCCTTGCAGAGATCTGTGACTGACCAATTTCCAAAAATGTAAGCTTTTCAAAGGGCTGGAAGAAGATATAAGAGGATCGGATCGTCTCGATCAGTCTTTATGCGCGCTACGACTACTATCTCTTATTACTATCAACCCCACTCTATCTTTTGCAGACACTATGGAAAATTCATCATATCCTAACCAGCCTGCTGGCTTTGACCGTCTCTATCACATTTACCACACCATATTCCACTATGATTACCATATCATGGACAGCAATAAAAGACAGCTCTTCCACGTGGACAACTCCTCGTTAACACCAAAGAAGCCTGACCTCACATTCCATGCTGGCACCACCACCCAAGCCCCAGTCGTGTCAGTTGGCAAATTTCTCCATTTTTCAAGGCACTTCAAAATCGGCCTAGGAGACCCTCAACATCCCAACACTGTGGTATGGGAAGATTTGGTCTGCCAGGGTTTCGCGCATGTCAAACACACCATACATGTAACGACCAGGAGCAGCAAAGGGGCCACTAGACGGTCTTTTGTCTGGAAGAAAACTAGCTCCGTAGGAGTTGCGGGGTCGACTCCGTCCTTGCTGGGAAACCGCAACTACAAATTGGTGGATGAGTCGGGGAAGATCGCTGCAATCTTCACCCAAAGCTCGTATAGCTACAAGAAGGCTGGAAAACTCCAAGTTTGTGCCGACTACGGCCAGGGATTCGATCTGATGGTCCTCACGACTGTTCTTTGTTTATTCGAAAGCCAGAGACGGCGCAGCAACAGCAGCAGTGGAGGTGGTGGCGGAGGTGGAGGGGCCTAAAAGGCCATGAGAAAGAAGAACTTGTGATGATTTTAACGATACTTGATGCTTGATGCTTGATGATTCCTGATGACGTTGCTTTATACAAATCCTGAGATACCAGCATGCTACCCAGTTTTCGACGACCCAGTGTTATTTTCTACAATGACAGCAGAGTTATTGTACTACTCTGAGACTTTAATATCAGATCTTAGTAAAACCACGATAAATTAATAATATCTAACATAAAAGTTGGTCTTTGTCCCTTGATTTCGACTGCCTTTCGAGGAAACTTTCTGGCGTGCATTACATAACCCACTTGGCTCTCCACCGTTTAAAATGCAACTCAACCTCAGGCAGTTTCCTAGAAACGATTCCTGCGTTTATCACCCTCGAAGTTAACTCTATTAATCAATATACCACAGTCTCACATTCTATTAGTGAGTACAAATATGACAGAGTCCTAGTCAACGTGTAATGGCGCTCCGACGAACTCATCGGAAGTCACGTCACGGCTGTGCGGAGTGCAAACGGAGACGAGTTAAGGTGCCTCCCCCCCATCTATCAGGCTTTTTTTGTCTTTTACGAATTGAATTCTGACGCCATACAGTGTGATGAATCTCGGCCAGTATGTTCCAATTGCTCTAAACGCCAGTCGGAATGTGAATATGAATCTACCAGCTCCATAAGATGGACAAACGAGAGTCCGCGACCTCGTCATCAGTCCTCAAACCAAACCAGCCCTGAAGGTTCCCAACAAGCAGAACCAACACTAGCGACAGACAGCTCCTTTGACATCCTGGGAAAACTCAGCGTAGGTGAGGGCACTGCTGCTTCTCCCGTCAGTCTGAATTTCAGCAATCTGGAGTTGATGATGCAATGGTGCAACTCGACGTACCATTCTCTGTCCCGAAATGAGCGGACAGATCCCGTCTGGCGCTCTCTGGTTCCGGAGGAGGCATTATCGCAGCCCCTCCTCATGCATGGGATAATGTCACTATCCGCACTGCATCTGGCTCGAACAAAGGATAACCATCGTCGGCCGGAATACATCAGCACAGCCGTTGCACATCAGAATCAAGCACTCGCCCTCTTTCGCGAGTTTCTGGGTGATATCAATTCTTCAAACGCGAAGGCCATGTTTGCTTTCGCTGGTATCGTGGTCGTCTACTCATTTGGATTTCCTCAAGCCCCAGGCTGGAAAGATCCATGGACCTGTGTTGATGATCTGCTCCAGGTACTAGTCTTGTGTCGTGGTGTACAGCAAGTACTTAGTGCATCTTCAACGTCCGTACGAGATAGCAGTTTCGGACCAATTCTACGATTAGATGAATACGAGTCGTATCTACCAGAAAACACCCGGTCAGCCTTGGAACGATTACAAGAAGCGAACGATGCCTACGGTGCCCAGGATGCTACCCACGAAACAGACCTTTACCATGACACCATCGAAAAACTTGAAGAGATGATGAGTGCGATGCATGGGGGCATGAACTCGATGACTGTTGCCTGCCGGTGGGCAATTAGAGTGAAATCTGCATACGTGGATTCGTTGAGAGAACACAGGCCCTTGGCGCTGGTTATTCTGGTCCACTATTGCCTGGCTTTGCATTTTCTGCGGTATAATTGGTGTCTTGACGAGTGGGGTATCAGGGTCTCCAAAGCTATTTGGTTCATGCTGGACGACCAGTGGAGGCCATTGGCTCAGTGGGCCATGATGGAGATTCATGGGCGGGATTTTACATTTGATGTGGAGATGAGTTGATTTTGGTTTCTCATATATACCATTTCCTTAAGATTTTCTCTATATACAGCGTGCCACTTTGATGAAACCGCGAATTGCGTTGTATTCTATACTCGCTGATAACAAGGCAAGTTGAATCTGTTGAAAACAATGCGCCAAACAAATGATATACAAGAAGGTGGAAAATACTATAAAACAACATGAAAGGCAAAGAAACCCATTCCTACGCCGGACACCCCTTTTCATTACACTAAACAGCCATCGAAAGTTCACTGACCATGAAACCACCTTTGGCTGCCATGACTTTTCCTCTGCCCAGCAGGCAATTGACCTCACTCGGGTGAACGACCAAAAAGGCAGCCATCATCGCCCACATCAAGAGTGCATCAAAGATGTATATGAATACCTCGCTCTTCAAAAGAGTACCATCCGAACCCTGGGCATACTCGACCACACGGAAGATCGACCGGATGAGGATCAGAGTACTCGAAACGTACAACGCGGTCATATGCTTTTGCCAGGGAATGTAATCGGCGACAGACTCCGGAGTGGGATGGTTTCTGATGCGTCGGTGAAAGACGGTTGCGCTCACGAGGAAGAAACCGAAAAAGACGATTTGGACGATGAGGCCACCGATGATGACATTTTCACCTGTGCTTTTAGATCCGTTGACCATGATTCCGGCTCCTATTAAAAAATCGATCAGTATTCGAGATCGCGAAAAATTAAAACATACAAATATAAAGAAGAGCAGAAATACCTGATGCCTGCATCAAGAAGCTGAGCACGTCACCCGCAACGAAGATTTTCGTCATCCAAGTCACCCGAATTAAAGCACGTTGCTCTCCTTTGATTAAGATAATGATCCGACCCAACTCCATGTAGATACTGGCTGCAAAGAGGGCCGGAGCCACAAGCAGCAGCGTGCTCTGCATCACATACGGGCCGATGGTCCAATTTGGCGATTCGTTAGCAGACATGGCACGTCCTATGTACCCAACGACCTCGACTATTATTGTTAGCTGGGTTTCACAAGCTTCTAGGCTGCAGAAGACTTACAGTAGCCTCCTATCACAAGAGGAATGAAGAACCATGTTCGGGTTCGAATGAGCTGATAGGTGTGGAGGAGAGTGACGACCAGGAAAAGGATGATGAAGACAATAGCCGCTGCTATGGAAGGGTAATATTCATAGGCTTTCCAGCCTGCATGCGAAGACGACATTGTGCTGAGTATAATGAACGAAGTAAGAAAAGAGAGAAAGGGTCGTTATACACAAGTACTCTGGTAGATAGTCAAATCCGTTTAAACACTCTGCACAGAGTCTTCAATAGAAGAACCACTCAAGAAAAACCCAAGCCTTATATATTACCCCTACATCAAACTTTTCCTGAAAGGCAACTCCCTAAAAACCCACTTTGAAGATATCCAAACCCGACCTTCGTATATCTCGTACCCATTTCCCAATCCGGTAAGGAAATAAGCTTCTTTCTGCGCAAAGCGGAAATCCACCCCTGGAAGAGTCTCCACCAACGCAAATTTAGACACATGGGTTTACGATTTAACGTCTTTTGCCCAACCAGTTCCAAGGAAAATAGATCAGATATTTTCCGTGGCAACGAGGCTATTAATATTGTTTGCCGAATCGCTGGTGTTTTTTTTTTTTCGTATTGTCATCCTTTTTTGGGTTAGCGTTTCGTCTGATATTTGAAGTCCTGCTGCGTATCTCGTTCTTCGTACTCGGACTGTGCATAGTTGGTTGTCTATTGTTGGATCTGGACGATCAGTCTAGGCCTTTTCTTTGATCTTCGGTTGAATATTGATTTCTCCTCTCTCATGAATACTATCTAAAAATCATCACAATTACAGCTTCGCCTGCTTCGCATCATTGACCAAGACATATCGATATCTCGCCTTTCCATCGTGCATATCCGCCAAGGCAGCATTCACATCATCCATGGGCCGTTGCTGAATCCACGGCAAAACCCGCTTTTCACCAGCCAACTGAAGCATCTTCCTGATATCTTCGGGGGATCCGATATTCGACCCAGTCACCTTGACTCCCTTCGAGATCAACGACCAAGCTGGGAGTCGTGGGAGTGGCTCCTCCGGTGCTCCGACTTGCACAAATGTCCCATCCAACTTGAGCAGACGCAGGTACTGCGTCAAAGGCATATCGGGCGATGAAACGGTGCTAATGATCACATCGAGAGATCTGGAATGTGTACGAGCCCATTTTTTCTCTTCGCCCGTGGCGATGAATGCGTCTGCGCCCAACCCCTCGATCGCGTCCTTACGTTTGCTTGACGAACGAGAGATAGCCACCACCCGATCGCAGTTTAATGCTTTGGCGAACAAGATCCCGAGATGACCTAGACCTCCGATCCCGATGATACCAACAGATTTACTCGGTCCAGCACCGTGCTTCAGAAGAGGTGCGAAAACAGTGACACCACCGCACAGCAACGGAGCTGCCTCAGCCGACGGCAGAGAGTCTGGGATTTTGAAGACGAAATGCGCTGGGCCGCGCCAGAGAGTCGCAAATCCACCGTACGATTTGCTTTTCTTGTCTGCGTAGCGCCCGTTGTATGTGGGCGTCATACGCGAGCAGTAACTCTCCTGTCCGTCGGCACAGGCGTCACAGTCGGGTCGCAGACAGGACATGCTCTGTGCGCCAACACCAACGCGATCCCCGAGTTTGATATCTCGCGATGCGAGCGAAGATGCAAGATTGGCGACGCCAGAGCCGACACGAACGACTGTGCCGATAATTTCATGGCCAACGACGCAGGGATAGTCTGTTGGTCCCCAGCCAGATCGCAGGGTGTGAACATCTGTCCCGCAGATGCCACAGTGGGAGACTTTGATTTCAATGTCGGTTTCGGTGAAGGGCTTGGGTTCAAAGGTAGTGAAGGTTAAGGGATTGGTTGCATCGTGTGCGACCCAACCTTTGAAGGTCTCTGCTGGTGTCGAGGACATCATATGGCTTAAATTGATGCAATTTGAACAGATATACGCTTCAGATGCCAGGATAGAAGGATCTAATATACAAACTTCCAATAGATCGAGGATAATTGAGATGAAGAATGTGTGTAAAGTAGTTGAAGAGAAAAAGGCCCGAGAAGAAATGCGGAGATTATGATGCTTTCCAATCCGGTAATTGCCGAGGTTGCACAAATCCGCATTTGAAGCTCTTCACGCGTAATCCAATGGAAGGGAGACCAAGAAAATCAAATTATTCGTAACGATGGAGAGAGTCATTATTAACGATACATGCGCCTCGTCGATAAACCGCCGTGGAAAGAGTATGTACATGCTATATCACGATGATCACGTCTCTCCAAGTAACTAGGTATGTACAACAACATGGATTGATGATTGATGAGAGGGTATCAAACAGAGTCGTATCCTGAACATATTCGTATTCATTGAGAAAAATCAGCGCGGCGACATCCCCATCAGCTCGTCGAGCTCGCCATGGGTCAGTGTGCTTCGTCGCCTAGTGCCTCGGTTGGAGGATGGGCCTTTTGCGCCGCCTCGACTTCTTTTCCGGGTCTCACTTTCTTTTCGTGCTTGCTCTGCTGCTCGAGCCTCAGTCTCTGCGGCTGCCAGTTTTTCAGAAACACTCAGCCGGCCATTGGAACCCTGATACACGAGTTAGTTTGTGCCTTTGGCTACTATACGGCTAGATACTTACCGGTTGAGATGCCTTGGACTCTAGTCTTCTCCTCAGTGGTCTTCGAGTCACAGCCTGGGATGCGTGTGCTTTGGCCTGCAAAGTAGTGTCATCCTCACCGCTAGGTTCGCAAGGAGAGCCCTGCAGACCAGGTGTAAAGGAGACCTTTCGTGACAACCGGCTGGTGGGTCTGATGTTGTCACTTCGCTCTTTGAGTGCTCGGCTGGGAGGCCTTCGCGTTTTCCGCTCGCTGGTACGTTGCAGGGGGTCATTCGAGGCGGTTTCCGGTTGAGGGCGGCTTCTTGATTCTCGCTCCGTCACCTTCTCTTCCTGCTGTTGCTGCTCCTCTTCTTCCTCCGCTTCTCGGTCTTCAAAGATAGGTTGGTCCATGCTGGTCCCGACTTCACCGTCTATCTCAGCATCTCTGTCGGCGCCAGTGCTCGAATCAAGTCCCATTCCCATCTTCAGTTCCTCAATATGGATCGAGTCTCCTCCGTCGGCGATACGCTTATGCCAGCCATCCATCATCGTAACCGCCTGTCTCCATCGAGCCTCCATCTTCTCCCAGCCCTCACGAAGCCTCTTGATTTCGTCATCACGCACTTCGACCTCTTCGAGGGGCACAAACGATGGGTTGGTGAGCAATGTTCGTAGATGATCCAGAACCATGTCCATCTGGACAGATAAGTCTTCGCAGGATGTAGGAAGCGTAGTGACAGGCCCACGCGATGATTTATGAGTTCCAACGCTTGCCATGCCATTCACGACATCCTCCCCATCCTCCTCTGCTTGGGTGATCCCCTGTAGGTCCTTTAGCATCTGGACAGTGTTGCGCGCCAGTACGATCAGCGTGTCATTCTCATCGCTAAGGTTCTGGCATAATTCCGTCAAGAAGTCATTGGTTTCCTCCTTCAGACTATATCCCGGATGATGAACACCCTCGCCACCTGCTAGAGACCTGGTCTTGTATCCTCGGTCGGTTGCCGGATTAATGTTGATGGTGGTCACACCTAGCCCTTCCCTTTTTCCTCGCTGGCGCTCAGCCAGATGCGATTTCAACTTTTGCATTTCCAAGTCACGCTTGCGGATGTCGTTGGCGCATTGTCCTCGGATTTGCTGGATGGTGGTCTTCATGCGCTGCACCTGTTCCTTCAGTCCCCTGATTGTACTCTCTGCATTCGATAGATTTGTTTTCGAGGCGCGATCCTGAGCCTCGGCCAGGGCAACCGACCGCGTCAATTCGGAGGTCTTTGTCCTCAGTCTGGCCTGGACAAACTGTTAGCCTCCCAAAATGATCCGCGATTCCCAGGTTTCTCTCAACGTACGATTTCAAGCGTCTGCTGCGATTCATTTCCACGGAGTGTCCGGATTGTGGTAGCTAGGCTCTCTCGGTGGTCCGCTTCGCGCTGTTTATTTTGGTCAAACTTTGACAACCAAACACACCGTTTCATCACATACATCTCTTCTCAAGACCAAATCATTCATCAAGTTTATAATCCTCGCCATCGTAGCATCGGCTCCTCCCTCGTCACATTCCGGGTGTGCGAAATCGATCGGGGTGCCACCTTTCAGCAGACCCCGGGCCAGAAGAACATTGTTGATGTACGTTGACGCCGCCTCCAAGTTGTGCGGCTCCATGGCTTGCCTGCAAGCTGTACTGGGTCTCCTAAGCAGAGAGCACTGAAGATACCTGTGAGATTAGTATTAACGGGTGAGATAAAAAGGTCGACAGCTCAAAGGCCGACCGTCGCTGAAGGTTTTGGCTGAAGACAAATTGACATACCGAAAGGGGAAGAAAGTAAACACTAGTGGTCTCCGGGCGGCGGCAGACACCAGCTGCGCAGCCCCTGCGGCACGCTGAACTCGACGAACTGTTGCCCCGCCGATCCTGCAGCGTCATCACCGCCATTAGACTATTGTGGCCGTTTCTGGAGGATCATCACATGGATCATCAGACCATGGGACCACAGCAACAGGATGGTTTCTTCGGGTAAGTGTGATGGGTCCAATGGGTTCGTCTGTTCAGAAAGGCGTTGCCATGGCTGACTGCGCTATTGTTTCTTAGGTTTGTCGCGTGGTGAAGCGGCGGCGTTGCAGCAGCATGGCCAGAGACTATACCAGCAGGGCAACTTCAAAGCCGCCGTAGAGGCGTTTACAGAGGTACTTCACCATGACTGACTTACTAGAGTTGGTCTAATAACAAGAATTGTTTCAGGCCCTAAAAGTTAAAGATGTTGATGCAGTTGGCGTGCTTGATGTTCGAGCTGCCACTTATACCAAACTGTCCCAGTATGACCAGGCACTGCGAGACGCCAGGCATATGATTAAGAAAGATAAACATGATGAACGAGTAAGTCACTTACAATGATCATTGGCAAATAACCAGACTGATCTTAGAGCAGGGGTATCTACGTTGCGCCAAGGCGCTTCTGTTGGATGGAAAGCCCAGCAAAGCACTTGAAGTCTATGCCTATGGGTTGAAGACTTTGCCTAGTAACCATCCGCGTCGCAAGGTGAGCTTGAATTGTTCAATTATATCCGTACCTTTGCTAACCCATTACAGCTTGTGCACCAGCTTCATGACAAGCTCCAGGATAAGATGACTGAAAAGTGTCTGGATCCCTTCACTGTCTTGCCGTTGGAAATGGCCGTTATGGTCTTGCAGCATTTTGACTTCAAGCAGATTGTGTACGCTCAGTTACCTTCAAAAATGAAAAGCTGCTCTGACTGTGATCTTAGGGCTATCCTGCGTGTCTCGCGCAAATGGGAACAATTTCTCACGTCAATGAGAAATCTATGGATGCACGTCGATCTATCTGGTGGTCGTGGGAAAATGAACTGGACCTCTCTCCGGGCTTACATTCGCCGATCCAAGGGCATGCTCACCCATGCGACTATCAAAAACTTAGCGACACCTTCTGTTCAGAAAAGCCTAGAGCTGCTGAGCCGGTGTCCAAAGCTTGAATATCTGGAAGTCTGGTGTCCTTTCAACCACAATGCATTTTACGACCTGTTCAAAGGTTCTAGGCGGCTGAAAACACTCGTTGTTTCTGCACATATTACTATGCCACAAGAACATATAACAAAGTTTCTCGCGGGCTTACCTCTCCTTGAACGGGTTGAGTTTCATAGCGCGAAAGCGTCTCCCCCATTAAGTGTAAATTGGCCGATGAAACTCCCAAATTTGAAGGTTGTCACACTTGGTTCTCAAGAACAAACACCTTCCGCTCACTTTACTCCTGCGCTTGATATACCTGGACTATTACATGTACCTCCAGCCCTGTTTTACTGATCCACGCTGCGTTTACTGACAATACTTGCAGCCCTCAGATCCGCATTCCCTTCCTAACCTCGAAGAGTTGAAGCTCGACTGGGACCCACCAGTGCTACAGCACTACCCTCTTAAGATGGATCCAGTGGGATGCTCACGACTGCGTCGTTTAAACCTTAGTGGTGTCCGTTTTGACGGAAACTTTGGACTGCCATCCAGTCTAGAGTCTATCCTCATCCGCAGGGGCACCGGTGTTGGGGAATTTCCTTTCTCAATCGATCGCCCCATTGAACTTCCCAAACTCAAGACGCTTGTCCTAAGCGATATCCCTTGGGTTACTATCGGCACCCTTCAGGTCTTTTTTGTCGAACTCGAGACCCCCATACGAGTTCTCCATATAGACAGCTGTTTTAATATTAGGGGCACTCAGCTCGAAATGCTAACCGGAAGCAGCAACTTCAATGCCTTGGTGGAGCTCAACGTTTCACACATCAGTGCCCTTGACGATAGGATGATTGCCAGTCTTACCAGTAAGATGTCAGACTTGAAGGTCCTCAATTTGTCATTCACTGCTATAACCGGCTGTACGGTCAAGATGCTTGCGGATGCTCGCTCTTCGGAGGATAATATAGCCAAGGTCGACCGTATATTTGCCAAAGGCTGTGAAGAGCTCTCATCGGATGCGGTTTCTTACGCGCGAGCCAAGGGGATCGAGATCTTTACTTGATTTTCAGTTTTAGCGGTTGCTTTTTTGCAGGCGATTTACGTCAATTGGCCATATTGGTCACATATGATGCCATATATTCGGCTGCAAGGCATACATTCATGTCTTGGGTCCAATTGCTGCTCGTATTGGCCCATTTCAGATCATGCGGACAGTTCGTGGAGCGCCATGAGCGTCAACCATTTAAGACAGGACGCCGTGCAACGACTGAAGCCTGTTGGAATAGTTGAACTTTCCACAAGGACAATGTCATGATGTAAAATAAATTTTTGGAAGTCAACATCTTGCAATTCACCTAACAGGTCATATCATACCACGTATCTATATACAGAAGGTAACTATTTATACGAACGAATACAATGCAAGACAACAAAACATTTTGGATCAAAGCTGTTTAAAAAGGAGTCGAGGAATTTTGGAATCAAACACCTCTCTCCTGGCACCACTTCTCAACCTCCTTGGCCAATTTATCCCTCTGATCGCGGACGAGCTCCATCATCGGCTCAACCTGCTTGCGATAGTAGGTTTGGTCGCCATTTTGGTGACCGTTCGGATGTCCATTCAATTCCTTCGGAGCAAGGTAAGTGTCATAGACAGAGATCATCAAATCCATAACGGCAGACAATTGGTTTGGAAGCCACTATATGCCCATTAGCTTTGGTTCACATTTAAGAAATGACACCACGTACTGTCACAATCGGACTGCCACCGGTAGCAGTAGGGTGCGGCGTTCTGCGAATGATATATTCGCGGGCAAACAGCCAGTGACGCCAACGGAAGCTGCGCACATGGTTCAGAGTCTTGAGCATCAGAACAGCAGTCTCACCATCCTGGACGGCGAATTCACGAACTCCGACCTCCCCAGCTTTGGAGTTGATATAGGCGAGGAACTCACGGTGGGGGAGAGGTCGGTAGGCACGGAATTCGTGGAGAATTTTAGTGAGAGGGGTTGATGGCATGGGGATTTGAAGCAGATGGTCCAGGAGCGGGATCTATTTACATTAGCTGGGAAGAAGAAGGCAGTGGGGGAGAGTAAGGCGTACCATGCTGTCGTTGGCACCACTTTCACCACGGAAATAGAGGGGTTTGTTGTCAAGGACACCATCATAGATGACACCATTGGGGAACATGGACTGGGAAGTGATGCCAAAGATGAAGACGCGGAAGGAGAGGTATTCGGAAGGCTTGGAGTTGCCCCACATATCTATCACAATCAGCATATTGCTACCACGCATGTTAGATAGGTGGGTATTAATCAGGCAACATACCCTCCATAGCAGCTTCAATCTTCTCCATGGCAGTCAGAATCTCCCGGAATCCATCATTAACCTGAGACCGAGGACCAGATTGCTCGATGGTATCGATAACCTTGAGAGCTCCGCCGATCAGACCACCCGACCATTTGACCATGTCGACATGGGTGAGAATGAAGCCTGCTTCGGAGCTCTTGGGGTCGAGTCCTTTCTCAAAAGCACGGACCAGACGAAGGTTGTCATAGACCAGGCCCTTGGAGGGGTCGGCTAGGGTGTAGTTGAAGAGAGAGTAGGCGGCAGCATAGGACATGAAGGGAGGAATGTCCAGGCTGGGTATGTTAGTACCATATCATCATAACATATTATTGAAAGGATAGAAGATAGGAAGTTGGTGAGGAAGAAACATACAGCTGGGCACATCGGTACATAGGGCATGCCACACTCCTCGGCAAGAAATCTCTCCCCAGGCCATACCCATTGTCAGGGTTCTTGGACCAGTTCTCCCAGCAAGGTTCAAGGAGGTACGATGAAGCCAGGAAGGAGTAATCCCGAAAGACAGCAGCGACTGTGACGAGATCGGGAGAGCCATCGGCCGTGACGAGCTTGTCGACCTCTGCGGTCAGGTCGGGCAGGCCACCCACGGCAGGACCCAACTCATAGGTTGCCAGCAGACCAGGAGTGCCATCCAGCTTGAGGACAGGCAGACGGTCCATCAGCTCCGTCAAGGGCTTGAATGCATCGGGTAGGGTAGTAGGGGCATGGATGAAGGGTAGGAAGCCCGTGGAAGTGGTGATGGTAAAGGGGTCCAAGGACTTGGGAAGGGTGGAAGGGTCATCATGGACATGAGGGAAGCGTTGAAGAGTGGTGGATGAGGTTGGGGGGACCTTAGTCTGTGTCATGATGAAGAGCAATAGAGTGCCTATCCAAGAAAAGACGAGGTGTATAGAGGTATGAGGGAAAGGGGATGAAGAAGGGAAGAAGAGAAATGCTTAAGGCAAAGAGAAACGGAGAAAAAGGTAAGAAAGGGGGGACTTCGAACAAGTCAAGATGTGCGGCCTCTCGAGGACTTGGAAGGGAGAAGGAAAGAGAGCGAGAATGGGCGGGAAACAGCGCGATTCTTATAATACTCAGAGGCCGGTATCAATTCCGGCCTCAGAGGCACCATTACGAAAGAGATAAGAAATGAACGTGGAGACGGCCGTACAATGCATGCCACCGTAGTATTACAAGGGATGGTCTTCTCCATGATGAATATTGAGGTTCTCCCCCCATATCCCGTCACCATCACGCCCTCTTGCATCGTTTTTGGGTATCAGAATCGATGTCAACAGCTCTATACAAAGGCTTGGCAAAGAAGGGCAAGTCTGGATCACGGGGTCACGCTATTCCGAATACAGTAGTATAGAGAGGGGGGGTCCTGGGGGGGTATTTCGCCTTCAGATCCGCTGAAAAATGGGATGAATGAGCAGTAAAATAATCCTTAGGCCCTAGTATATCCCTGATCAATTGTACCACCCAGATAATCCCAGTTTATAAGCAAACTGCCGTCAAAACGAAGTATTCGCCTTCATCGCCTGCTTTATTCCTCACCAAGCGCCAAGACCCAGGGAGAGCGGTACATTCTCTTATTGGACAGATAAGCAAGGGTGGGTTCCGGATAGGCTTTTTTAGTCGCTCGAGGCCGGAATTGAGCCGGCCTCCGATAATAGCCGGCCTTGTTTTACACAGACAGCATGTAGATAGGGGATGATATCATGATAGTACAGGTCGATTATCTACCAAATAGACTGCAATATGCAGCTGTTGTAATGCTGGAATTCAATATATTCAAACTATTGCATAGATCAAAGTAGTATTTACGATATCTAAGCTAGTTCTAGCTGTCATCCTGGTATTCAACCCATGTCTTCATCTTCGACCTCATGTGATCCCCATAAACAATACCCTCGTCCTTCTCATCAACCGACTTGACAATACAATTTTCACCTGGCTCAAAGAAAAACGGAACGCTCAGGCGGCCATTACATCCAGGAACACCCTGGCCACCATCTGTAGACGCAGCCTTTGGTGCAGCAACTCTATGCATCGTCGCAACAAACTGACCCCCAGAAACCTTAGCCATCAAATCCCCAATATTAACCACCAACGACTCGGGTATATATGGGACAGGTACCCACTTCCCAGATGCATTGCGAACTTGCAAGCCGCCAGTTGCATCTTGGTGGAGAAGAGTCAGAATGCCACTATCAGTATGCGGTGTGCAGCTCAGCTTCACCTCCTGGAGTGAGTCGAATGATGATGCTGCACTAGATGCATCAGAGTCTGAGCTGTCAGCAGCGGGATAGTGAAGAAGGCGAAGAGTGCTCAGTGAATCCTCGAGGTAGTTATCGAAAAAATGCACGTCTTTGCCAAGGGACATGGCAAGTAAAGAGAGCATCGTTGATGCCAATGCTTGGAGTTCCTCGTAGAGACGCTCCAACCGAGGTCTAGCTGAGAATTCCGGGTCATCCGGCCATACATTAGGCTCAGATAAGTTAAATTTGGACGAATTGGAGGTGTGAGAAACGGAAGATGCGGGATTCCTAGGGCCCATTTCAAAACCCTCTTTCAGATTGTCAGATGCCTCTGTAGGCTGGGTTGGAAAGTACCTGATAAGCGTTAGTATTGGACAAGCAGAGAAAATATAAACATTTAACTAACCCTCGATAGGTATTGCGGTTTTCCTTGCAAAATGTCTTCTTTGCCATCTTCATTTTCGCTTCAACGGGCAATTGGAAAAATTCCCGAGTCATGCCAAATACCTCGCCATGGCTGAAGCTCAAGGGTGTGTTGACGAGATAGGCAAAGCCGGTGGTGGAAAATACTTCATACAATCGATCGCTGAGGTTTTTGAATTCAGCATCGCTTAGCTTGGTTGAATTCTGGAGGACACTGAGATCCACAATTGGAAGAGATTCGAAAGTAGTCGACATATTCAATAAATTCAGTTGAAGGAAGAAGCTTGGAATCCATCATGCTTGCTTCCTAGGGATATAAGCAATTTATACTTTCAACGTTTGTGCCAAATGTAACCGGATCCATTCCGATGAGGGGTAGGTACTGCATCGAGATGGTCGCGTGTCCAACGTGCAGGATTCGGCAAATGAGAAACTGGGATTTATCACTGATATCCTGTCGATCTTTATTATCCTTATAATTATTTGTCCAATTGAGTGAAGACACAGATGTACGGCCATACGTAGTGGATATGTCGACTCACATCGGGTTACATTTGATGTCACTTCATGGAACTAGGACCCTTCGAATTTCATACCGATTGATAGACAAATGCCGCGATCCTTAAATCGAGAAGGTTCTATTTCTCTATATTGTACATGTTGGGTATATTTTACAACCATGTGATACACAATATCAACCTAAATATCTCATCAGCCAAAAGTATATCCCACTGCCACATATCTGACTCACCGAATACAAGTTTGGGGCAAATCTTTCAGGGGAAACATCAGCCAAGGCAATACTCAGCTACTCATGTCATGACCCTTGCCCATTCTTATTCCCTCCACTTGACTCCTCTATGCTGTTGGGGACGTTCTGCAGCTTTCGGTATTCCTCCTCTAGTTTCTTTTGAATCTCAAAGTCGGCCCGTCGTTCTTGTCGAATACGTTGCTTTTCCATATCACGTTCCACGCCTTTGTGCATCGCCTGAGATAAAAATCAGCATTCAATTATACCAGGAATGTAGGATGCGACACAGGCGTACCGCTTTCTCTTGTTCTTGTGACCAGTGGACAAAGTAGACAATCCCCGCGGTTCCGAGACCGGTAGCAGCGAATGTCAATTTTGAAGCTCGAGACATTCTGATCACGTACTCCAATAAGGATACACACAAGTAGAAGACCGAGGCGTAACAGACTCGACAAAGGATAACCCCAGCAATCCATCTCACCTTAAAAAAGCCGCCTCGGAGCAATCGGTAGTTATCACGACAGGCGGTGATATACGGCAGAACAACTGACCGCCTAGAGTGTCCATTCGTGGCCCGCCGGAGCGACATCACAAGCTCCACGACTCCGCCTTTATCTGTCCCTTGGTCGATCGGTCTTGGACATTCTTGATTTTGAAACAATTCACGCAGATATTATCTATTGGGACTACCAGGAAATATGGTGAGAGCTTGTGACTATCTGTCCTTCTTGGATGTTGCGAATGAACTAACACCCGCATCATAGTCGGCCCAGAACTCCGCAGGAATCCAGACCCTCCTCGATGTAGGTCACACTGGAATGTCGTCTACGAAAGACATCGTACGAACTGACTGCTTTTTATAGGCCGAGAGAGAGGCACAGAAGATTGTTCAACAAGGTGAGTTTCGAGACTGAAGTTTTGGGCCACTCCAAAGTGTTGAATAGGTATACTTACTGCATCGCATCTATTTAGCCAGAGAATGTATGATACCCCTCTCTTCTCCGATGTATACAGGATGATATCTAAACGTTGGTTCGATCAGACCGTACAAAGCGGATAAGGGATGCCAAGTCCGAGGCTCAAAAGGAAATAGAGGAATACAAAAGCCAAAAAGAGGAGGAATTCAAGAAGTTCGAGGCTGAGGTGAGATCTCGCCGTACAAAGTGCTGCTGAATGGATATGCAGTGGCATAATTATATTCTTGGGGAATTTGTGCTAACGTCACTATTAGCACTCGAGCGGATACAAGAAGGCCGAAGAAGACGCAAACAAGGAAGCCGAGGTGAAGCTCGAGGAGATCAAGGATGCCGGTAACAAGCAGGGTGACAAAGTTGTCGATGGCCTCCTCCATGCGCTGGTCGATGTGAAGCCTGAGCCGTCGGCCAAGATTGTGATCAAGACATAAGCTGAAGGCGTTTCGACTGTTTGTTTTATCCGCGTGCATATCCTAGAGAACCCAGGCTGCTGTTAGGGCTATGGACATAGTCTGTTCTATTGTTTGAATTCGATTGCAACGATGTCTATCTCTACATGATTGATTCGAGCTTGTTCAGTTTGGTGGGGGGCTGGTGAGGATGAGGGCGAGCTTGATTTCTGACCCAAATGGCACATTATGAATATCTACTTGACTTGCATATAAATGAGCTACTTGACCCCCCACCATATCAGTTTCTTTTAGTATCAAAAATGCATACATGCACAGGGTATGTGATGCCATCGAGTCACATGATCTAAAAGCGGCTCATCTCGCGACGGAATTGGCCATGTAGTCATGATCTGACCAAGATCCAAGTATTGTATATTTTTGTTCAAAACCGTGTATAAAACAATTGCATTGGGAATATGGGATATGCTTCCACTATTATTAACGTGACAAAGAGAAGTAGTCGTGTTAACTGCCATTTCGTTCATTTCAATCGCTGTTCCACCCGAGGCTTCCATCGCTTCCCACATAGAGGCAGTCCGCATAAACATCCAGATGCACACATTCTCGATCCTCGCCTGGAGGATCTAGGGAGAGTTATTAGGGATGAATATGAGGTGATACGTGACACTTACGGTGAGGACACTCGTTTAGAAGGGAGAAGAGAAAGCTAAACAAAATCAGAATCCCCCAAACATACCGTTGTTCTTGCGCATGGCCTGCTGGGATTTGACGAGCTGCGTCTGGCTGGACCATATCTTCCCGGGGTGCAATACTGGCGGGGAATCAAAGAAGCATTGTCGATGAAGGGTATTGAAGTCATTACGGCAACAGTGCCCCCATCCGGATCCATTGAAGCGCGCGCAGAGGAACTGGCAAAAGATATCGCTATCGGGGCGCGTGGGAAGAGTGTTAACATTATTGCGTATGCCATCTCTGCTTGTTTTTGTATACTCAAGAAGATTTTGATCTGACATATTTACAGTCATAGCATGGTAAGACTTGTTGTCAACTCGTGAGGAAAAACTACGTTTACAGATGTCATCTAGGGGTGAGGAATTCAAGGTGATATTGGTTAATATCGCGGTCGATACTGACTTATGAAAGTGGACTTGACTCACGATATATGGTCAGCCACTTACGACCAACAGATTTCAAGGTCTTGTCGCTGACTACCATTGCAACTCCCCACAGAGGTAGGTACAAAAGGGATGATGGAGGACTGTTGCTGAATTGATATAGGTTCTGCAGTTGCCGATTATGCCTTTGAGCAGATTGGGGGTTTGTAAATGACTGTCAATCGATCTGAATGCATGGGCTGATATTCTATCCGTAGCTGAACGTCTGCCCCAGATATACTATGCCCTCGAGCGACTCAAGGTTGAAACTGCGGGCTTTTCACAGTTGACACGCGAGTATATGGAGAACACGTTTAACCCGGCAACTCCAGATGTTGAAGATGTGCGGTACGTGCTTCTATGTTCTTAATAAAGACAACAGCTAAGTAAAACAGTTATTATTCATATGGAGCAGCAATGCAACCAAGCTTCTGGTCTGTCTTCCGCCTATCTCATCGAATCCTCCAAGAAACCGAAGGGTACAACGATGGGCTGGTCAGCGTTGCCAGCAGTCGATGGGGAGGAGAACAAGGCTATAAGGGCACATTAGTCGGGGTGAGCCACTTGGATCTCATCAATTGGAGTAATAGATTGAAGAGGCTGGCTGGGGAAATCACAGGCAACAGGCAAAAGTACGCCTTGTTCTCAACCTTTCAGTTCAGCTAGCTAATGGGTCGCAGGTTCAACGCTATTGCTTTCTACCTTGACATTGCGGGTATAAACTGCCCCTGTTCCAGATTAATCTGCATGTCTGACTGATCATTGTGCATAGATATGTTGGCCAAGGAAGGTCTTTGAATTTGCGCAGCAACCGGACCAAAGAATCTTGATGCCTAGAGACGACGCTGGAAGAGAGAATCTACTATTGATATTAATGACTCCGTGATACCCAATAAGAGAAAAGTGATGATGACATCTCCAGACAGCGATGGAGAAGAGCCGTTGTATTAACTCCGCAATATCCTTGGTTAGAAGACTATCATCCCAGTCGTTGACAGTGGCGGTGCATGCTAGATGAACCCGAGGGTGGCTTTGCAAACGCCCAGACCAAAATAGAACAACATTTACGAACAAAAAGAATCCTGAAGAATAGATAAAATCGTATGATAGACGAGAAAATAAGAAATAGTCAAACAGTCATGTTAAATCTTATCCATATTTCAGCTGAAAGAAATACCGAATGTAACTCCGGACTGTTGATTCTCCTGCCCCACGCCTTGTTAGTGAAGGGAGAAAAAATAAGACAGCCCAAAACGTCATTCCCGCCCCTCTCGTATCTCCAGTCTAGACGAACAGAACCCTCTTTCTGGGCCTGATTTGGATGCCGACTTTCCGTGTGGATTCTTCTCTTTCTTTTCTATTCTTCTATCGATTCCATCCACAGTTGAATCGCCAACTATTTATCCAAGACAGTAGAGAGCTGCAGGTTGGGAATTGACTCTTCTTCCCCGCTCAGCCTTATCCCACTGGATCAACCTGCTGTCCCGACGAACAGTGCGGCATTCGGTTCATCCCACCGCGTATTGATAATTACCTTATCGTCATCATCCTCATCTCCGTCTCCATTACAAATTTCTATCTAGACCAAGAGCGGCTTTCGTAGCCAGGCCCAATTGGGCTTTTGATCGCCATGTCGGTAACCGTACATCTGGACAAGCCTCACACGCATTTCACCAATCTCGACTTTCTCTCGGGCAAGGTCGTCCTCCATCTCCCTTCTGAGGCCGCAGTAGGAGGAATCCAAGTAAAATTGGAGGGAGAGAGTCGAACGCGTCTTTCAGGGCCTCGGCATCCCCATCACGAGTCGGACAAGAGACGGGCGGAATCGGAGGTTCACAAGGTGCGACTGTCTCCCTTTTCCTTTCCCTTGGGCAGGCATTGTTAACCATCTCACGCAGATTCTGTATAAGGTCGTATCCGTTTTTCCAACACCGGCTGTTTTTCAGGCTTCATCTCCGGGAACTTCATACACTTTTGCCGCTGGAAAATATGAATATCCCTTTCAATTCAAGGTGCGTATCGGCTTATTTGTGACACGTTCGGTCGAATTAACATTTGACCTAGTTCCCATTTAACAATGCATGCAGCACGCAGAATAGCATGCTCACCAATTTGAATATCTCTGGGCTCAAAGTTGAGGTCGCTCGAGACACAAACCGTCATGTCAAGAAAACCCTTCCCCCGTCGTTGAGTGGCTTTCCGGGAATGGCCGACATCAAATATTATGTCAAAGCAACCGTTGTCCGGCCACAGTTCTACAAGGAAAACATCCGAGGAGTACGTGTGTGAAATTCCATTTGATATCGGTTCAATCAGATGCTAATTGTGTTTTAGATTGCTCCCCTCAATTTCCTTCCAATTGAGCCTCCGAGGACCGGAAATTCCAGCGAAGAGACGTATGCGAGGCGTCAACATCAATTCTCAAAAACCTCCAACACGTCCAAGACGAAGAGTCTGTTCCAGAAGGTTTCTAATGCTTCGCTCCGCGACCTTGCCAGTGAGCCTCCTCGCCTGTCAGCAGATGCAAGACTCCCAAACCCATCCATCCTCACGTGCAATGAACCCGTACCACTGCGTATCTTGGTCAAAAAACTGTCAGAGTCATCGGAAACAATTTTCTTGCAGATGCTACAAATTGAGTTAGTCGCGTATACCCACATCATTGCCCATGATTTGAAACGGACAGAAAGCGGCAGCTGGGTCATCATGAGCCGCAGTAACATGGGGATTCCTCTTGGACGAGGGAGCGATCCTGTCGAATCCGAGTGGACGGTAGATCCCAACATGTGGAATCGCACGCCTTTGCCTAATTCAGTAGCACCCTCCTTTGAGACATGCAATATTTCAAGAACTTATGAGATAGAGATTCGAGTTGGACTGAGCCACGGAAGTGTTGGAAACGTCAAGGTATACCCTAGGATAATTTGGTTGTTATTGTACTCGCAAACTGACTGCAAAAAGCCTCAACTTATCGTACTTCCCTTGAGAATGCCGGTCAAGGTTTACTCTGGAATTACTCCACCCCAGGCACTTTTGGACGCAATGAATCTTCCTGGACAAGCAAAACCAGCAGATAATATATCGTGCCCTGATCAATCTGCAGAGACACATGATCGTCCTCCGATGCCTCCCAGGCCCGCAGCTCCACCCATGCCAGCCAATTTGGAAGATCCCTATGAAGAAGCTCCGCCAAGCTACGAGGACGCTATGGCGGAGAATCTTAGTCCTGTTGATGGTCCTCGTCGCGAGTATAACCCACCAGATGCCTCTTCTGCTCGGACAACCGTTGAAACTGGAGCTGACGTGAAGTCTCCAGTCCAACCGGGAAAGGAGTCTGAGCCGTCAACGCCCTACAGCAATCACGAAGCGAATACATCCGTGGAGTCATTCGACATGCTTCCCTCGACCCCTCCTGAATCCCAATCCGGCTCCCCTCCTACATCTCCTGTCGCTCGCCAACAGAGTATACTCAAGACTACAAGGACAGCCCCGCCTGAGGATCTCCCGCCACGGTATTCGGTAGCACAGGGTCAATTCCAGGCACCTCAAAACACGAGTAATCAGAGACCGCCCAGAGCTGAATTCCGCGCCATGAATCTAGGAGTTCCCAACAGAAAGCCGGTGCCACGCAGTCCCAGCTCCAGGAGCTAATTTTGCGATTTCGACATGCTTATTTTTCATGAAGCATGTATAAACGATGCATACCGTTGCTTTTTTTATTTTTTTTTTTTTTTTGCGCCCCGATGTCATAGGGATTATCGGGTATCAGCTCTGGGACTCGCTATCAATGGATGATACCAGTCGCAATGTGCTATTGGTCATCCTGAATTGTCGAGTATAGAACATGTCATAACCAGAGACCTGATGAGACTTTTGAATACCCACATCGAATACTTCTCATTGTCACGGTCATTGAGGATTGGAAAATGCCCATTGCCACATCATCAACGTCAACATGCATTTCTTAGTCTCGTGGGCATAGACTAGCCGCATTTGCGATCTAGGATGCGGACCATTCAAATGACATTTTAATGAGCCCTCATAGGCATAATTTCTAAGCATATTAATCAAACTTAATACCATTTGAGCTTATTATCCACCTATATCTTTACTGTAATAATACTATCTTCAAACTATCATATGAACACCTCGGTAGAGTTGGTGCCTTAGGTGTCAATATGCCGCGGTTTGAAACGGATTAGCGGCAAAATGGCTGGGAAAGAGCTTCCGTCTCGAGCTGTTTGCTAAACACGATCATCATCATTTATCCTCATCACATTCTTCACTACCTCTCTTTGTGCTTTTTAGCCTTGGCAGCATGTGCATAGCTGCCACATGGATGTCATTCTAATTTGTTATATCTAGGTGGTCATCTTGAGCTTTCATCTCTTCTTTCCGACTATCGCGATTTTTCGCGCTGACTTCCCTATTATTTTTTGAAGACCGTTACGCCTCAACCACACCATACAGCCGTGGTTTTCCTTCCTCGATGATACCCCTCTAATAGCTAGTGAATAATTAACAACAATAGAACTGGGGCGAACAGAGGGGGGGTTAAAAACATATAACACCATGCGTCTTCACCTTACCATCCAACGCCACGGTCTCCCCGTAACGCGCATTCTCTGGACAACCACTGCACCGTCTCTCCTCGGACATGGAGTAGCATCGAGCTCATCACATGGAATTCCATCTACTTCAACAGCGATTGCTTCGACGCGCGCACCTAACGCCTCGTACGCAAATGGCGGATACACGATCGCGCAGCTTCTGGAGGATCTGAACGAAGTTGTACCGTTGGAGACAGAAGCTGGACTGTTTGATCAGGAGGCTAGTGGACAGTGGGGATTGGAAGATTATGCTGTTGAAGTCGGGGGGTCAGAATGTTTGCATTTTATGGAGGTGGAGGGTTTGCTTAGGGATGGGGATGAGGTTGTGTAAGTTCTACCTCTCTTCCCATGGTTTTGTGAAAGATTGTATTATCTGACTTTGGCTTTTTTTGTTAGAATTCGGGCTCTTCAGATATCGGATCTCAGGGCTAGGCGATTATCCGGCCGTCATCAAATTTCGGGGGATGGAAAGCATCTCATCGATGGAGTTCCCTTTGGCAAACCTTACTTGAAACGACCTACTTCTTCGCGGCCGGCGATTACTATTCCTCCTCGGAAGAAAAGACGCACTGTCTTCTCGAGCTGGGGACGTGGCGAAGACTACGAAGAAGAGGACACAGAGTGGGCACCAGCCGAACAGGGTTATTTAAGGCCGAGACTCTCTACATTGCTGGATGCTCGAAGGGACATCTCCGGGGAACGCGAGGAGGAGGACTATGAAGACGACCAGGAGGATGATTACGAGGATGTTCACCAGGATGTTCATGAAGATACCTACGAGGATGCTTATCAGGGTGTCCAGGAGGATGCTGGTGATGGGACGGTCATTCGGCACACTGTCGAGACTGGAGATGCACAGGCCTCGGAAAGTGATGCTGAATTGTCCGAATTTGAGGTGGAGGAATTGGCCGAAGAGCTGAAGGACTTGAAAGAAGATCTGGAATCCTCCGGTTTTCCTGAAACCGGCGGGGCGGATTATGAACAGACCGAAGAACCAGAGCAGCTCCTCAAAGTTAAACCTAGCCCTAAGCAGACGGCCCCCGATGACAGCTCTGCTCCGAGCGTCATCAACAATGACAGATCCGTTGGGGAGGATACCCCCCGCAGAAAGTCTGTCAGGTTTCGGAGACAAGCTATCGAGGAGTCACCAGTCCCTTCAAAATCAGAAAAGCCCGATGTCGCTGAAGACTCAAATATAGAAGAACCTGCTTCGAACCGCGCAAATGCAAGCGACTCTGGTGAGTCGTCTTCGGATCAGACTTCGAGTTCCTCGTCGGATTCAGATTCGGATTCAGACTCGGATTCAGACTCGGATTCAGACTCGGATTCAGACTCGGATTCAGACTCGGATGACTCCAGCTCCGATTCTTCCAGCTCTGATTCAGATGACGATTCTACATCATCGTCGGATTCGGACGATTCAGTGTCCACCTCTGTCTCCGAGGCAAAGCCTGTCACCAAGACCAACCCACCTGGCCAAGGTTCTCAAAGGACCAGGAAAAGCAACCAGCGTAACAAGCTGCGCCGGAGGCTTTCAAAGCTCAAGGAAATCGGTGTCTTATCTTCACAGGCAGACTTTGCTACACTTCGGGAGTGGGAAGAGCAAAACCCAAACTGGCATCCACCAATCGAAGACAATTCTGTTGTCGGACAGAAGCGTCAGACCAAGGAACAAGAACAATCAGAGTTTGAGGCAAAAAGGCAGAAATTGTTGCAAGATCTCGCATCCGGTGGAATCGATATTGAAGCTACTTCGGAAAAGGAAAATGTCCCGCCAGGCAAGGGCAAAGATCAACAGCATACCAGAGAAGACAGCGTGATTGTAGCCGATGCCAAACCCCAGTTGCTGGATGAAATAGCTGCGGAACCCGCCAAAAAGCCCAAGCTGGATGTTTCAAGCACCAGACGTCTGTTGTTCGGATCTTTGGGAGTCAGGACGCCACGGTCCAAGGAAGATGAAGAGGCGACTCGGGAAAAGCTCGCAGGGAAGAAAAACAACTTCCAGCCCCAGAAGGCGCCTGAGGAGGCTCCTGACGAAACCGAAGACGACTCTGAAGTGAACTGGGAAGATAAGCTTGTGGTCAAAGCTACTGAGTGTATTTTCGACGACATAGTTCTAAGCGCCCCACCTTTCCCATTTGAGCAGCGATGGGATGTTGAGGCCCATGAAATCATAGGACAACGCAAGGGCTGGGGAAAGAAACGGAGGAGACGGAGGGTCCAGGTCTACGAAGAACCAGAAGAGGAGTACTACGAGAACGGCGACGAAAGTTACATCAATGGTGACATGGAGCTTGAATATGATGAACAGGGACCCGCGGAGCTCGATTACGATGAACCGGAGCAACCGAATGGCGATGTCCTAGGCAACATGGATGGAGTAGAACAAGGTTCAAATGAGGTGCCCGACGACACACCCGATGATCTTCCTCTCCTTCCCCACGATCTGGGTTCAGTCAGTGATCTGGTCGAAAGCGAGGCGGAAAAAGGATCGATCATTGCTTTCAAGCAACTCGACATGTCTAAGGCCACGAACTGGCAGCCACGGATATCGGAATATTTAGTAGCTAAAATACATCATGTGTACGACGGTGGTATACTCAATATAAGACTTGCCCAACGGGATCGAAGACAAAGGGAAGAAAATGGCGGTGAAGAGGAAGAGAACGGCCCTCGCCAATATAGCGGATTCGAAATGCCGGGGTTTGAAGACGATGAGGCGGAAGATGATGGATTTCGAGAGGTGTCATTTGCAGATCTCATGGAACCAAAGCTTCTCCGGGCTGCTAAAGCTGCCAGCCGGGAAGCTACCAAACCCAGCCTGTCAGTAAATTAATCCTCTTTTACTCCTGGAGTTGTCCGGCGTTCATTCGCTTACCCGACAAAGTTTCCCTGCGGCAGAGGAGTCTGTCCCGATCTCTGATCCGGCAACAGACGAGGCCGGCATTGCGTCCACCAAAAAAGACCATTCACCACCGAACAAAGGTCCTGGGTCGCAAGTCCAGGAGTCAGAGGTTCCAGAAAGTGAAACCCTTGACGGCACCAAGTCTCCCGTTAAAGGACTCCAGGCGAAAGATACTCCTGGGAAGCGGAGTGTAAGCCCTCCTGTCAAGTCACCAGAATTCACCGGGTTTGAACCTTCCTCCCACCTCGAGGCTGATATCAAAAGCAGCCCGAAGTTTGAAGTCCGCGGCACCACACCCGTCAAGGCTACAAAAGATGCAGGCGATGATGGAGGATCCGATTTTGGTCTCCCAGAAATCAAAGCAGAAAAATCAGATACGCAACCAAACCGGCACTCTCCTCTTTCTCACGACTTTTCCGACACTATTTACCCGGCGGTTAATATAGATGACGACTTGGAGATTATTAGCATCCCCGAAATATTTGAAAACTTCGACCGTTATCTGGAAGACTTCTGTGAGGGCAAAAACCCGCCTCCCTTTCGCTTTTCACCAGAGCCCAAAAAAGAAGAATCGAGCCAGAACCCAGCCCGACCGCAATCTCGTTCCTCAGTGTCTTCGACGGTTCCTAATCCGTTCTATAAAATCGACAAAGCCCAAGAAGAGCGCCAACAACGCAACTCCGAGAAGACACAGGAAAAAACTGTCAACGAAGACATAGACAACACCATGGAACCCATGTCTCTTGAGAGCTGCGTGGCTTCCCCGGCTGCGCACGAATTACCGACCAGTGCACAACCGCAGAGCAAACAGTCAGTCATGCCGCCGCACTTGTCACCTATCAGTTCAATCCCAGAAACCAACTTGCAATCCAAGGGAGAGCCTGCCTCACAGCCTCCCGAGGCATCCCAGATGTCCGATATAGTAGACCTGACTCAATCCAGTCCACCCGTCTCCCCAGGTGGGAGCGACGAGGATTTTGCCAGATCTCAAAGACTACCAGGAGGGCCGGGATGGGTGCAAAAGATCCTGCCTAGCACGCGCAGGCGAACGAGGTCATCGACGACACCAAGGGTCCAGACGCTACATGAGTCGAGCATCAGTCCACCACCGAGTCGGAGAAGAAAATCGCGACGATAGAAGAAGTTGAGATATTTAGACATGTGCTATGAGGTTTGCTGGATTTTATGGTTTATTTTATTTTATTTTATTTTATTTTATTTTATTTTATTTTATTTTATTTTTTCCAGCCATGTACGGGGTTAATTTGGTTTGTTATGTCGGGGCGCAGCGGAATTGCTATGAATACTTGTGCTGTTGTGTGTATATTGTCAACGATATCCTGTACAAAATCATTGCTGGAATATGGATACGATGTTTACTACAGGCTGGTCTGCAAATCGACTCTTAACTTTTTTTTTACTGATTCTTTCCATCATCATCGATATACAAAAGTCCATTAGAAAACCGGTTGGTGAGCAATCACTCGGCCATTATTGGCGGAGGACATTCCTGCACGTATTCACTGCGACGTCATGACGAGTCAAGCACTCGAAAAACATCACAAGCAAGATATGAAGGCAGAGGACCAGAAAGGCGAAATATAAACCATGCCATCGAGTGAAACCTGGCCTACTCGGAGCCATTCTGGTTCTGGATTTCTCGATAATTGCCCCAGTGTTGCGTTACTCAACCCTGTCCACCCTCCCTAGCCACCTATCTCCCTCATCCTAGAAACCTTCCAGAGAATTGATTGATCCCATGCACCGACCCCTCCCCCGCTCTGGACCACGTATCTCCAGCTCATTCGAAAGCGTTGCGTGCTTATCCTCTATATCTGTGTTTCCCTCTGGGCGTGTCTCGAGGTCCTCTCTTCCCGGCTGTCGTTGCAGCTGTCGTAATTCCAGCGCCTGTTCCTGCTCGTGCTGTGTCCATTCATCACCACCGTCATCCTTGAATCAAGCTCAAATCACGAGCCTTGGTTCCTCCATATTTTCAAAACATCACCTCTGGGTCCCAACCCGTCGTTTGTTTTCGTCGACTTCCTTTTCCGCGTTATCCAAAACTCCATCGCTCAATATGGCGCAGGAATATAAACTCAAGGACCTCTCGTCCCTCGCGGATGTGCAGAACATGGAGAAGGTCGAATCAGAGGTGGAGGGGATCGATGGTGGAAAGGTATTGGTCGTCCGATTCAATGGCCAAGTACATGCCATGAGTCCGAAGTGTACGCATTACGGGGCACCGTTGAAATTGGGCGTTGTTTCGCCGGATGGGAGGATTACGTGCCCATGGCATGGAGGTGGGTATTTTCATTCTCGATGGATTTCTTGTATGAATGACGAGGATGCTGATGGTCGCTATAGCATGCTTTAATATTGGCAGTGGAGACGTTGAGGATGCGCCTGCTCCTAATGCTTTGAATAAGTTCGAGGTCGTGGAGAAGAATGGAGCAGTTTATATTAAGGGCGAGGAGTCGGCGATTAGATTCGGACAGAGGGATCCTGTTATAAAGTGCAGTGCTTCTGAGCCGGAGAGGGTCGTTATTGTTGGAGGGTAAGTCGTCTTCTTTTTCCGTCAGGATTATATCAACGAGACTGATTCCTCTATAGTGGAAGTGGAACCCTTGGAGTGGTGCAGGCTATTCGCGAGTTGAAATACAAAGGAACCATCACCATTATCTCCAAAGAACCGAATTTGATCATCGACCGAACAAAGCTGTCCAAGGCCCTGATCCCAGATGTAGAGAAGATCCTCTGGCGTCCTGAGGAATGGTACAAGTCCGCCTCTATCGACACTGTCTTTGACGAAGTGACCTCCGTCGACTTCGATAGCAAGGCTGTCACTACGAAATCCGGAAAAGCATACCCGTACACCAAGCTGGTTCTTGCTACGGGCGGTGTGCCACGTTCTCTTCCAATGGAAGGGTTCAAGACCTTGAGCAATATCTTCCTGCTTCGCACCGTCACCGACGTCCAGGATATCCTTACCGCAGTGGGCGATAAGAACAAGAAAATTGTGGTCATCGGAAGCTCCTTCATCGGAATGGAGGTGGGCAATGCCCTCGCCAAGGAAAACGACGTGACCATCGTGGGCATGGAAAATGCCCCCATGGAAACCGTCATGGGCGAAAAAGTTGGCCGGATCTTCCAGAATAACCTCGAAAAGGCAGGCGTCAAATTCAAACTAGCCACCTCCGTCGCCAAAGCGATTCCATCCGATTCTTACCCCAAGAGTGTCGGTGCTGTGCACCTGAAAGACGGCACACAGCTCCCAGCCGATCTAGTCATTCTAGGCGTAGGCGTTCGTCCAGCTACAGATTTCCTGCGCGAAAACCCCTCCATACAGCTCGAACAAGACGGCTCTATCAAAACAGACGAACACTTCGCCGTACCAGGTCTCAACAATGATGTCTACGCCATTGGTGATATCGCAACATACCCCTACCACGGACCAGGCACCGACCCAGAAAAGGGAACATACACAAGAATCGAGCACTGGAACGTTGCGCAGAATGCCGGCCGAGGCGTTGCCCGATCCGTCGTGCACAGTTTCTCGTCCTCGCTGCAGTCTCTCAAGCCCAAGGTGTTCATTCCTATTTTCTGGTCTGCGTTGGGCGCTCAGTTGCGGTATTGCGGTAATACTCCCAATGGATGGGATGGGTTGATTCTTCGTGGAGAGCCCGAGAATGCCAAGTTCGTTGCGTATTACACCAAAGGTAACACGGTGGTTGCTGTCGCTACGATGGGGATGGACCCTATCATGGCTAAGAGTGCTGAGTTGATGCGGAGGGGGAATATGCCTACCAAGGCGGAGATTGAGAGTGGTGTTGATGTATTGGCTGTTGGGGTGCCAAAGACTCTGAATATCTAAACTGAGAATTCATATTTATTCAGTAGGACATTATAATAACCAAGTGACAATCTATGTCCATGATGACCATCAGCTATAACAAGATAATGAATTTTGATTGCTGTCCTTTCTAACGCCAACCATGAAATCGAATATATGACATGAGAATGACAAGCGTGCATACATTGTAGATAAATGACAAGAATAAACCACCTCAACTCAACTTGAGGATACCATTTATTTCTCCTTCTTCTTCGACTTGGACTTGGTCTTTTTCTCCTTTTCCGCCTTGGGCTCCTTCTTCTTGACTGGTGATTCTAAAGGCTCATCCTCTGCGGCGTCTTGCTGTTCAGCCTGAGCAGAAGTTCCTCTAAATGGTAACGCTCCGGACATGGTAGGTCTGTGAGGCGTCATGGCAGCCGAGAAGTTGCCATTGCGCTCGTCTTCGATGACCTTGGCTTCTTCCTCGGGGGTGAGCATGGTACCCTCGATGCTCATGAAGCCACGCTCCCGCTCGGTGCCCGGGATAACGTCGATGTCGACGACGCGGAATTTAACCGTACCGCGCACCCGATGGCCAGATGCAGACTGGAAGTAGCCTTCTGCGGCTGCGTCGTCCTCCTCTCCACCGGCGAGTTCCTGGTCGATAGTCTCGGAGAGTGGGTTCGCATCCGACGCCAGAGCAACGGGCTTGAAGTGTTCCTTTTCCGGGTTGAAGAAGGGAGAGGTTTCAGAGTCCTCGTCGTCCTCGGAGTTCTTTTGCTTGTCTCCACTGTCATCAGCGGCGCCGCTCTCTCCCTCCTCGCCTGGAGGAACCCACTTCCAGCTCGTGGGGAGTCTCTTCCGCTCAATGCCTACGGAGAAAAGGTTGAGGACCACGGCTCCCAAGAAACCTTCCGACTGGACATTCACCCATCCCTCGAGGATTTGACCGCGCTGCGGGCGGAAGACCAAGAAGGTTGCTGTCAAGTAGACATACAAAACACCGTACTCGTTTGCCGTGGTCGCGAGAGTCAAGGGCTGTGGGTTTGGATCGTTGGGGTTGGAGGCGGATGACGCAGAGGGCGGGGTGCTAGATATCGAGGCATTGGAGTAGGCCAGCACAATACCCTTCAAGGGCGGGTAGTACGTGAGAAGGAGAGGTGAAAGATGCTCTGCCAAAAGCGAAGCGAGGGCATGCGTCGGGGAGATGGAAATGGGCGACAGAGGAAGATACAGCGATGCGGTAGTCAGCGTATAAGGAGAGTCGGGGATACTCGATGATGCCGTTTCCGATTTGCTTTTCGTCTTGGTCTTGGATTTCTTGCTCTTTTTTTCCGATGTTGCGGCTTCATCTGCGACCTCTTGCCTCCGCTTCTTCTTCTTCAATGGCGACGAGGGCTGATCCTTGTTCTTATGCTTGCGTTTGCGCTCGGGTTCTATCACTCCGGTCGGCGGAGGACTAGTATCGATATCCATCGCATCAATTGCCATGGTGGACAAAATGTGCCCCGCAGAGCTATATCTAAATATCAATTGGCGATAATGAGGGTTTTTTTTTTTTTTTCTTGAGTCGAGAACTTTTTTTCATCGGCTTGCGGGGAGGATCGGGAAGGCGGTATGGAGGGCGGTGGGATGCTGGGCAGCAAGACAAGTGTCAATCATCGTCGGTCGTGTTGATTATCATCACTTATGCAAGTCATATTGTGATATACAGGTGATATTATTTTTGGGTGTCCTCATTATTTGATGGAGAGTTGAGGATTTGGCGCTGTCATGTCGTCCCTCCTGTCCTTTGCTGGTTGGGCATTTCTCCCTAATGTAAGTGCATCATCCCAACCGCGATATAAACGGTCGTGATTAACAAAAGAATCTCCCCAGTATGCAACCACTATCCTCCAGAACATATATTATGGAATCACAATTCGCGCAGGAGATCCCCGGCCTCAGCCCCCGTCTACACGGTATGCGAAACACCGCCGTCGCATCTTCATCTTTGTCGTAACGAGCTACCTCCTGTATACGCTCTACGAAACATTCTATCAGGTCCGAGTCGCTGGCGACTTCTACCGTGTTCTGGGCGTCTCCCCACTGGCCGATGACAAAGTAATCAAGTCGCGATTCCGACGGCTGGCAGCCCAGCATCATCCGGACAAAGTGGTCTCGGGCAATGGGGTCCCATACGCGGGGTCGGAGAACTACTTTGTATACCTGAAGCTGGCGCAGGATACTTTGCTGGACCCGGCCAAGCGGTTTGCATACGATCGATTCGGGCCGGAGATTTTGACTTGGAATAATAAGAAGACGATGCAGGATTTCTTCTTTGCGGCGTTCCAGTCGATCATTCCGCAGTACCTGGCAGGGTTTGCGACGGTCATTTTTCTAAATTTCACCTGGTGGTCTAACTGGGGTCGTTACGTGAGTGGACCCCCTTTGCTTGTTTAAATCTATCTAACATGGCTTTTTATAGTGGCGCTTCTTTACATTCGCTGCTCTGATTACACTCGAACTTGCCTTGACTACTCACCCCCTGGCGCTATTCATGCCCGCATCATATCTTCCTCCAGCTCTGCAAAGTATACTGGGGATCTCCACCCATTCGACTTTCTACCTTCTTCCTTTCCAAATTTTGACGCTCGCCCGACGCGCCTCTGTTACGCTGCATATCTTCATCTCCCAGCTCACCCCGCCGGAAGCATCCAAGTCGGCATCTGCCCCCGCAGCTGAGCGAATAAACCCGCAACTTCTCCAGCGTCTGGGACAGGTGATGCAGCTTTCAGGTGCAACCGATGCCGAAGCCACTCGATTGTTACAACTGGGCTTTGCTCCGTTCCGTGGGGATCGAGAGGGCGTGGCTACCTTGCGCAAGGGAATGAAGGAGGGATTAGTGTTGAGCAGTGTGAAGCGAAGTCCAGAAGTGCAGCAAGCTGTTGCTCAAGTCATCCAAAGGAAAAACGAGGAAAAGAAGGCAGATTGAAATGTGTTAAATTAAGATAATTGTAACATTTATTGATACCATTGAATATATTCGTCAACTCCTTTACTGAGACTTGTGTCGAGGAAATTTTGTCCGTCATTGAATGGAGTGAGTATCCCACGTTGGTGAGTGGTGAGGCATTATTGAAATGGAAAGAATTGGCGTTGCATTGGCAGTGGATCAATTCGACCTGGTTGGATGCTATTTTGTTGGCGCTTAGATGATGTGGATGGCAGTGCCTACGCAAGTGTCTAGGCATAGTTTTTTATAATAGGGTGGTTATCTTATTACACTGTCTGGAGGAGAGGCGGTGCAAATAATAATAATAGTAGTAGTATTCTGTATGATTACTATTCTAGTCCCAATTCCAGGACAAGCGGTAGAGCAATAATACCGAACACTGCGTCATGTCATGGATGGCTGGTTGATGCAGTAGGGGTGAATACATGATGATGGATGATCGGAGCAGCGACGGATGACGGGATGAACGGGTCAGTTCAGCCATGGTTTCTTTTTTTCCCTCATTTCCTTTTTTGTTTTCGTTTCGTTTCATCCATTTCTGGTGTTTGTGCTCCGATTCCGAATGTGGCGACCCGACCGGGTTTGGAATTCTTGGTTGCGTACAGGAGCAACTAACGAGGAACTTACTGTTGTTCTGGTGATAGGATCAGATGATTGGCCTCGATACTGGACTGGCTGGAGGAGGAGAGGGTGAAATGGCCATGGGATTAGTTATTCTCTGCTTGTACTCGTCTTATGATCTATCCAAGATCTGCTCATCCAGAGCGCTGCGTCGGAAGCTGTGGAAGAGGAAGTTGTCCAAAGTCTAACGAGTGGTTGACCAACATTTGCCGGCGGGACTGGCGATCCATACTAGAGAATGAGCACTCATTAAAGAGCAGGAAAGTTTAGAATCATCAAGAATAGAATATATACAATATATAATAATGAAGAAATAATACTTATAATACTTAGCAATTGATCCTTAATACCTAGGTACCTACCCATGTGCCTATACGCGTACCGTACGAAACGCGGAGACAACAACCTCAACTCCTCTCCGGCTTCTTCTTCTCTCCTACTAAATTCTCTCCCTGACCGCACAGAAGTCTACTAGACGAACCACACCAACCCGAAAACCACAAACCAAAACCACACCACAATGAAACCTCCATCCCCATCCCTTTCTTCTCCTTCTTCTTTTTCTTCACTCCCCCCATCCCCCCTCCCATCCGTCTTCACCATCACCACTTCCCAAGGCAGACTATGTCATCATCCTCCATCAGCCCTGCGTACAGACTTTTGCCTCGCCTCGTCGTGTCTCGCCGCCGCTTTTGACCTGCTGGAACCAAAACCAAGCAAAACCACTTTCTCAGCCCAACTCTCCAGCCATCCTGACGTGAGGCGGTTGACTTCTTTCTCCCACGTCACAATCGCCTTTTGAAATACTTCATTATCCTCACCACTCCCCCCCAACCTACCTACTTTTCTGTTTGCGAAAACTCCCTATTCCGGCTTGGTCGGACTTGTTTATCTCTTTCCCATTTTTTTTCTTTCTTTGACCAAAGAGAAAAAAATTAGCACACGACCAAAAGGGAAAAAAGAAAAGGAAACAATATTTCCATACAAGCTCACTTCAGAACAATGCCGTCGTCTAGCTCTGCTACTTCTACCGCCAACGGTCGCTCCAGCCGGACTGGAACTTCCAAAGGCACGGTCGTCCTCAAGCTGTCCTCTGACCTACTGAGTCGTTTTGCCAGTCCTGCCGACGTTAAGAGCAAGATCAACAGCGCCGACCTTCTCAGCTCTCCCATCAAGAAGGAAACAAAGGATATGAAGGAATCCTCCCCTGCCTCGTCTTTCGCGGACCCACCGATTCCCCCTTCATCCGTCGATAATGCCTCGGATGCTGCCTCAACTCCTGCTACAGGTGCTGCGTCTGCAGAAACTCCTCGTCGGAAGGGTGTGCCTGGTCCTAAGCCTGGAAGCAAGAGAGGTCTCAACCAGACGGGTGAAGCGGTTCCCAAGGCGCGAGGGAAACCTGGGCCGAAAAAGAAGCCTAGACTGTATGCTGCCTTTGCCCTTGTCTATTTTTCTAGTCTATTCGCATGGTCACTAACATTATTTTTCATAGTGATGATGGAAACCTCGACGCAGCCAAACCCCTCGCACCCGGTCACAAGCTAGGTCCCAAGGCCAACACCGGTGCCATTAATGCTGGTCTGCGAGCTTTGGATCGCTCGGGTGCTCCGTGTCGCAAGTGGCAGCGCAAGCCTCTACAACTCAAGAGCTTTACCGGCATTCAATGGCAGCTTTCCACCTGGAGCTTGCCCAAGTCCCAGAACCCCGAGCAGAACGGCGAAGTCAAGGCGACTGTTCTTGAGACGGGTGACAGCGACAGCAAGGCCAACCAGAGTGCCAGTGGTGTCCCCAGCGAGAAAAGCAACTCTGGAGATGGGGGTCTCACGCCAGTTCCTCAGCCAATGGTCGAGGCTTCTTCTCCCGCTATTGCCATGACCGCCTAGGCTTCTATGCCCCAACAGCACCGCTATTGATCCACTCGATCATCTCGCATATCAACATTCTTGTAAAATATTTTTTTTTTCTCTTTTTTTCATATCTTTTGGACGGGTTTCAGCGTTTGTCGGCTTTTTTGTTACTGGTTTCGGCGTCGGTTTGAAGAGTTGTTCCATCAACCACTATTCTAATTTGTTATCTTCAGGCATGGATGGATAGAGCTCTCTATCCATGTCTACACTGGTCTAGCTGCTACATTATCTTCTTTGTTTCTGTTTGACTTGTTACCAACCTTTGGCTTATCTTCTATGTGTACCACTAGGCTTTTTTACGGAGGAATTGGGGTTTGATTTTTATTAGGGGTATCTTTCTGGCCGCACGTCAGCCATGCAGGAATTTATGGGAATTGTATTATTGGTCTCGAAGCGAAAAGCTGCAGAGGTAAAAGGATTATGGTTGTTAACGTATCCAATTATTAGCATTGTTTTACCATCGGTTCATTGTAGTATTTGAAGATGTGTAATGTCAGCTTCAAGGCTACCGACAGGGTATTCTTGAATATTGTTGCTCTGGATGCAATGTCTGGTATATATTTAGTTTATATGCTGTCATGGTGTCGCGTGTCGGCCATTATTTCATTTTTGATATACCGTGGAGTTGTATATGAACCTGTAAGCTTCATTTCGATACCATCCGAGCATGATGATTCTGGCAGGGGAGCTGAGCTGGAATGATCGCCTGTTTCCTGGCCAAGATGAAATCATGTCAGACAAGGAGGGGTTTTGGTGTTGAGGGAATATGTAGGATATGTATCTGGTATGTCTATATATTCATCCCTCTACAGAAAGGAAACTATTGTTTGAGATGTTTAGGAATTATCGTCTAGATTAATACTAAGCATCTATCTAACGCAATTCTTAATCTAATCATCCATTCCTTATTTGTCTTTGAATGTCTTCTGATCATGACAGGCCCCAGCGTCTCCCCCGCAGTGTAATATGTCAGTGTATTCCGTACGGGCACTGCTATAATCAAATGCCTGTCGTAGTGTAGAAGAAGAGGAGTAGTGTCTCATTCTATCCAGCCATCATTGATTCGAGGGGTTCCAGTCTTTCCCTCGTTCTGTTCTCTATCATTCTCTGCAACCGTCGTACATGAGGACATCCATCGTACACGGTCGGGTGCTTGCTTGCCTGTCTGTCTGTTGGCTTCTTGATTGATTTACGGATCTTTGATTTAATGGATTAACATCTACTCATCATCACCATCTTCATCTTCTGAAAGAAGATAAAAAGTTGTTGCTGCTTCCGGTTGTCGTCGTCCGTTTACGGAAGAGGGCATCTAATATTGACGCCATTTCTCCAACAGACCACATCAACTGAAGAACCGGACGAAAGAAAGGAAGACGACTGTGGCTTTCAGAATAAACTTATTAGCCTCGTCTTGATTGAGCATCAAGACAGCCAACCGTGGGTGGCTTTTCCAGCTCGCGTGAGAGTGCTCATCTGGCGGCTGCTTGTTGGATCCGCCCAACGACGACAGCATGACCAATGCTCCTTTCCCCCATCCGGTGGAGCTCGAGGAGGAGCTCCTCCAACATTAACAACCTCATATCCCAGTCCCAGCATTTCCTCGATCCCACGACGTTCTTCCTACGCCTCGGTCCTGTCTGGGACAGCTCTCTCTCCCCAAAGCTCTAGCAACGGTCCCTTTTCGCACCTGTTTCTCTCTTCCGCCTACCACTCCACTTCATCCTATCTACCCCCCGCGCCCTTCCCACCCGACGGCCGCCAACAGACGCTCTCATCCGCCGCCGTGGATGCAGATATGCAGATGAATTCAGCCTGGAGGTCGACGCCGGGACCGGGCGACTCGCTTCCTCTGTATTCCCGAAAGTTCAACAGCTTCCCCCGCTACGATACCTTTCTCCACGGCCCTGGCTCCAGCTACCCCGAAGCTTCCTCGTCCCCTCCCTTCTTCACCCCATCATACCTCCGCGACTCCCGATACATCTCCCGCCTTGATGCCGCCCATCGAGCAAAGCTTGCCGCCCAGCATGATGCTGCCGCCTCTTCCTCGGCCGCTTCGAATCCACTCTCTGCTTCCTCGAGCCATGTGAACCTCCACCGCATGGCCCCATCCCACCGCGGAATGACGTATGATATCATCGAAAGAGAACCCCCCAAAACCGACGACGAAAATCTCCAGCCCCTCCCGGCTCGATGGAACGATGCGGACAAGTACTCCGGACTCGAGCTTACTGGCGGGGGTCTCGAGGTTCGGTATACAGGCCCGATCAATAAGCATGATCATGAAGCTGCCGCTGTCCGTGCTGATAACCCCATGCCGCCACAATGTGGAATCTACTATTTTGAAATTACTATTCATTCGAAACCAAAGGAGGGGTATGTTTTGAAATTTCTTTAGTAGGACTGTAATAAATGCTGACTATAGTAGAATGATCGGAATCGGATTCTCCAGCAATAAAGCGTCTGTGGAAAGACTTCCCGGGTGGGAGCAGGAATCCTGGGCCTATCATGGCGATGATGGCAAGTCTTTTTTTGGAGAAAGTCAAGGCCAAGGGCGACCCTATGGTCCGACCTTTGGAGCGGGTGACACAGTGGGATGTGGTGTGAACTTTTCTACAGGCTGTGCCTTTTTTACCAAGAATGGTGATTTCCTGGGTATGGGTGCTACTACGGGATAGATTTCTACAAGCCGACGCTGACAATATCCATCTAGGTAATGCCTTCCGGGAGCTGAGAAATGTGAAGCTGTATCCATCAGTGGGAATGAAGAAGCAACCGCCTGTGCACCTAATTGCAAACTTCGGGCAGCTGCCATTCATATTCGACATTGATGGCATGGTCAAGGTGTGTGCTATTCGATAGGTTTGATCGGGTATTAAATGCTAACCTGATGCCCTGCAGAAAGAAAAGTTTTCTATCCATTCAGAAATCAACGCAACGAGTACGGCGAACTTACAACCACCGTTGGATGAGAGTACACTGCTCCAGGAACTGGTTGCACAGTTTTTGGCTCATGATGGCTATGTAGAGACAGCTCGGGCTTTTGCCGGAGAAGTTGTTGCAGAATCGGGAGCGCTGCAGAGTGACCGTGAAAAGTCGCTCAGGAAATACGAGGTGGAAGAGGACGTGGAAGCTATCAATCGACAGAGTAAGAAATTAATTTACCCACTTCCTGATCCTCGCTAACTGCGACCGCAGAGATTCGAGCGGCGATTCTCGATGGCGATATTGACAAAGCATTGAAGTACACCAATGCGTACTACGCGAATGTTTTGCATGATTACCCTCATATCCACTTCAAACTACGATGTCGCAAGTTCCTGGAGATGATACGACGATGCAATGAAGTGTCGCTGGCGGCACCAAAACGAGGCAAGGCATCTAATGGGCTGTCGGATGGCAGTGCTGTATTCGACCAGGAAATGGAGCTGGATGAGCAGATGCAGGAAGGAGATGGTTGGGAGGCCGACGGGATGGATACTGAGGAGCCTGAGACGATGGCCCGATTCTACGAGCTCCTGACCGAAGCTGTGCAGTATGGACAACAACTGCGGATAGACTATCCGACAGACGAACGAGGCGGCAACAAAAAGATGCTGGATGGTATCTTCTCGCTAGTAGCATACTCTCATCCGAAACGGTCGATGCATGGCCACTATCTGGACACCAGAGGGCGGGCAATTGTGGCAGAGGAGTTGAACTCGGCCATTTTAGGTAAGTTAATGTTTCAGCACGCTTTTCATATCTGCGGATAAGAGCTGACAAGCGCAGTATCACTCGGCAAATCGTCATCGGCCGCATTGGAGCGACTATACCAACAGACGGAAGTACTGGTAAATGAGATTAGTGAGGAAGGCGGCGCTGGGGCGTTTATCAATGTGCGGAATGATTTCTTGATTTGATTTGACCAGTGGAGCGTCTGAATTTTTTTAAGTTACTCTAAGTGCATTTGAAGACTGGGACTACACCATTCATTATTTTCTCCATTCTTCATTTTCCATCCCTTTTTGTGAAATTGCGCGATGAGCCCCTCTGGTGGTCAATTACGTATTATTATGCATGCCTCACTATCTATCTGGGTTTCACATGGCAGATGGCAGTAGGACATGCATCTAAATGCTTTGAGAATAGTTACGAATATGAAGGACCTCATAGGTACAGACTAAAGCATGAATTTTTTCCCCTTTGACAGCATGAAACAAGTGAGTCACGGTGGTCGTGTGTTGTCCTATGCCGGATGGCATCAGAGCAGTGGGACTTGCAGCATTGGGCCGGCGGCAGACTGCCAGATGGTTGGGCAGCATGAATTGAAAGGGACATTAGGATGCGCATTGAGCTGGCCTGGTGTGGAAAAAATTCTGTGAAATGGGGCCATGAAAGGCTATGAAGCAGATAAAGGCGAGCTGAAGTGGACAAGAGCTACTGTAGCTAATAATATGGTTCGGGGTGGATTGACTGGACTGTCTGTGCTGGACGGATATGGGAGTTTGGCTGATCGGAATCTGCATTTCTCGCGATGGAGGATCGGTTCTTGGCGGGTCGAAATTGAGGTGGTTGGTGCTGTACGCGTATTTACATATAATACGGGTATATTACGCGTAAATAGCAGAGGGGAGAGTGTGTAATACCGCCCTGATACCGGAGACGGGTGGGGCGGCTGTACCGTACTACCGGTAACCGTATTATGCCCACCAGCCAATCAGCAGCCGCCAATGTGGTAATCAACGTCACCGTCTGACTGGGCCCTCTCTGCCTTTGTTTTCTAGTGTCGAAACCGTCCAAGTCGGCCTCATCGCAGTCCAGCAGGAGGAATAAAAGAAGGATAATCATGCTGTGATGGGATGCTGAAGCCCAGCTGAAATCAAACTCTTATTATTCCTCGCCCTGTCTTTGGCTGCATCTCCACTTCAGCCCCCCTCCTGTTCACTGTCATTCGATGGTGGCTCGTCTCCGCTCCAGCTCATCGCGCCGTCCACTGCGTCCAGGGGGTGCCAACTCATCCTCACATTCTCTCCTCCTCCTGTCTCCTCTCTGCCTCTGCTAGCCATGGCATCTCATTCGCATAGCCCGGTTCCTACAGGCCACCTCCCCGGCATTCCCACCCACTCGTCGGCCTCATCGCCCACTTTGCGCTGCTGTTGTGGCCGCCCCGAGTGTACATTCCTCGCCCACAACCATCAGGCGCTGGAGGGCTTGGAGAAAGACCTTGAAACTGCTGCCAGACTTGGTCAGGTACGGCTATCTCGTCACTTTTCCTTTTTCGTCTTTTTGATTTTTAATTTTCTCGTGTCTCTCATCTCATCTACTTCTTTCTTGCCTCATTTTCTTTTTTTATCCGGTTTACCCCTCTCTGGCGATGATTCATACTCGCCTGGGCTGGTGGTTTATCTATTTCCATTCAGTCGCTCCATAGTCCCAGTCTCATACCATACTTGCGTATATGCTACGACATACATTTATCTACTACGCAGTGACACGCTGCTGCCCACTGCTCACCCTACCCACATTCTATATTCCTTTTTCTCCCCCTTGGTGTACATTCCACTCTGGAATTCTTTGCCTTAACTCTCTTGTCTATCCCCACCCCTTCTTTGTTCAAGTCGTACACAACAATAATAAGAATCCGTGGCATTGGTACTGGTGTGTCCGTACCATACAAGTCCAGATGGATTCCAAGGGATTGCGATCCCCCATCCTGAATAATTGTGTTTTTGTCCGTCATGGCCTCCACTGCAGGAGATCAAGATCTTTCTGCATCCACCGACATTATGGGGTCATCGTCGCTAACGTTTGCTCTCCAGGCCCTACTACACCGCCATGAGTCTTACATGGTAGAAGCGGAGGAAGATCGCCAACGCCTCCACTCTAACATCGACCAGCTGGAACGTCAGAAGCGCCAAGTAGAAGAGGAAAATGTCCGCATCATCGAAGAGAATCGTGGCCTTCTCGAACAACTCGAAGGCCTTAATAAGACCATTGCCGACTCCGATGCTCACTCCAAATGTCTCACCGCTACCCTTGAAACTACAGAGGCTGAGCTGCGCAAAGTAACCGCTACTGCAGCTCGGGCGGCCGATCTTGAGGCTCAACTCTCGGAAATGGAGACAGAACAGTCCAAGTTGCAGGATAACCTGCAGACTGCACAGAATGACAACAAGTCCGCTGTGCAGCGCTGGAAGAAGGCTGAGTCGACCCTTCAAAGTCTTCAAGACCAAGTCGAGAAGATGGAGAAGGAGACCCGCGATGAGCAAGAGCGACACTCTGAGATGGTTCAACGCATGGAGCGCCGACGAGTCGTCGAACGTGAACTCGACGGTGCTGCTGGCCGCCTCAAGGGTGCTGCCGCAGCTCAGGAGCTGGGCCGGAACCCCAATGGAACCAACGTCGTGTCTCGCTTTGTTCGGGACATTCTGCAAGACAACGCCAATTTACAGATGGGTATTATGGAGCTTCGGGAGATGCTCAACAGCTCGAACCTGGAGGTACAGAACCTGCGGGATCAGGTCCTGACGCACCAGCCTCTCGATACCACCAAAGGCGAAGAAGGACCAGCTCCCCCGTCTACAACTCTGAGTCAGGAACTCGAGTCCAGCGAGGCACGTCGCATCTCGCAGGAGTACCACATTCATCACCACTACCACAGCCCATCCGTTTCGGCTGGCTCCAAGCGCGAGCGGGTCTTTGGTCGTTCAAAGAAGAGACGCTCATTGCTTGGAAGCCCGATTATCTTGCACTCTGCATCGGGTACCCCACTTTCCCGCAAGTCCTTGCATAACCACAACCCCTCGGCTTCGTCCAACTCCACGGTTCACTCTCAAGCCTCGGTTCCCCTGCCTACTGGTGCAGCTTCTCGCCGTTGGTCCTCGCAGTCGCCAGCCATCGATTCCCTGTCGAGCTCTCCCCAGTCGGGCTACCGGCCAGCGTCTATCTTTGACCGAGTTGACCGGGGATTTGAATCCTCTCGGCCTACCAGTCCTGACAGCACCGTCTTCTCGTCTCCCTATCTGGGAAATCGACACAGGAAATCAGATGTCTCTGTCCTGCCAGGCCTCGCGCCGGATGGTTTCGACCAGCCTGCCAATGATGAGTTGCTCAATCTGGACTACAGCCATTTTGCTGAGCAGTACGATGCTGAATTTGGTGATGGTGTTCCTGTGCAGCCTGCAATCCCTGAAGAGAGTGAGGAAGTGTCCTCCAAATGTGCGGAGCCAGAGTGTGGCCTTCATCCAGCTGCCAATGACGATGTCTTTGCGTCTCCGTATACTGCTTCTTCTGCCCGCAAGTCCCCGTCTCACGACGATCTGTTCTCCGTTGCAGGCATGGACATCCACACACCCAGCAACCGCCCTTCGCGGATGAGTCTTCTGCACCCGACCGTTCCAGTCCGATTCCCTCGCAAGATAGCCTCGCCGAGCGTTGACATGTCTTCCACCGTGCCGGTCTTCTCGTCAAATGCGGCCACGGCTGATGGGGAAGGAGGTCAGAAGATCCCTGAGCGCTCACCTCGCTCTTACCTCGCTTCCGTTTCTGTCGTGAGAGCCAACCCCGAAGTCGACTCCTCATCCACCGAGAACGAGCCCATTGAATCTACAACCCCGACTCGAAAGGTTTTGCTTGGTCGTCGTGTGGGAAGTTGGATGCGTGGTCGGTGGGGCGCATCTTCTGAAGAGCCTGATGACAATACCAAGTCTCAGCCACAGAGGATCAGCCCGGTTCCTAAGACTCCAGACTCTCCTGTAACTTCCGCCCCAATTTCTTTTAGACCTCACTCTGCTGGTGCTGCTCAGAACAACTCAAAAGCTGATTCGGCATCGGGCTTGGTTTTCAGATATCCCGGCGTAAATCAAAACGGACCTATCAAGGGATTTCATCCCCGATCTCGGGCTCCCAGCGCCATTCACGCAGAAGGGTTGGATGAGGGATTGTTGCGAGAGACTTTGGCCGAGTAGACCAGTTCTGGTCTTTTATTCACTTGTGGTATCAACCTTTGATATCTACAACACGACTATATGATACCTTACATGATTTTACATTATACCATTCAACGTTCTATTTATCCAATACATCGCCTACTGTCGCTATACAACAGTTCAGATCTGGCTCTTTTTGGCTTTTGTCTTTTTTCTCGGTCATTTTCGATAGCGGGTATTACTTGCATGTTTATTCTCTCTAATACGATACCCCACGAGCGGATGGCTCTTCAATGTGATCTTAAATGTGATATATGTCTATCTTCGGTGTTTTATATTGCATAATATATGGTTACTTCCTGGTAGACGGTGTTTTGATTACCTTTATAGATTTTCATGGATGTTTTCATTCTCGTCGAACACAATGAATCAGTTGTTGATGTATTACATCGTCACTCGGTTTGTCTATCATAATCAATATCGCTGGCAAGTGCTGTTGGCTAGCAACTGCCCGCCTTGAAACATTTTTTTTTTTTAAAGCAAATTCGAAGCATCTTCTATCACCTTGAAATCTTATAAGTCCGAATTGGAATCCCAGTAGCATGGAAGAAGCCTGTCTGTGTTTCCTCCGCTGGCGAACGGAACTCCATGCACTCTGCTTTGAAATGGTTTGATTCTGCAATGACTTAGAAACACCGTCTGATACACTGGTTCAAGAAAACCTACCACAAGCGTTCAAGAATGTCTGGAAAGTATCTTGATTCCTGAGTGTGGCAGAAATGATAAAGCACTTAACCTCGTAAGTATCAAAAAGGGTGGTTAGTGTTGATAACAAGAGTGGAACAAGATCGGTATCATAGATCTGCCAACGTTAGCCTCACAGGCCGGACTAGTTAGCGAATGGAATGAAATGAAGCATACCAAATCAGCCCCAAGCGCAACATCAAACACCTCATCTTCACCATCATCGCCCTTCTCAAAATCCAACGGACTCCCCCACTCCCAAATCGCCGGCCTCAACACACCCCCATCCAACTCATTCCTCCCCACACAGTCCCGAATCGAATCTAACAATGCCTCCTCACGGTCCGTGACAACCACCCTCTGCACACCTAGATACTTGGCCGCAAACATAGACAGAAACCCGGTACCCGCGCCGAGCTCAATTACCCGTTTCCCGCGGACGAGGACTTCGCCGGCGGGCCTGGCGAGGAAAGACCCGAGATGGAGGGCTGCTTCCCAGGTTCGGAAACCGGTTGTGCCGGCGGAGAGGATGAGGCCTCTTGATTCGGAGGTGATGACTGTGCGGGGGGTAGTGACTGTGCTGGTGGTGTTGGTTGGGGCTGTGTATTTGATATAGGAGAGTTGTTGGGCTTGTTGGAGAGGGGATGGTTTGGGGGTTGTCATGAGGGTTGACCAGGTTTCCATGAGATCGGATATGATCTCCTATTTCTTGTTAGATATTTATCTTCTCATAGTAACAATTATATTCCAATATTCAATATTAAATAAAAGCAAACATAATATTGTGTATACACATTGCGGACGTCTATCATAGTGGTGGTGATGGTAGGGTTGGTCATACATCCTCCTCAGGATCCGAGATGGACTCTTCAATTCTCGAGATGATCATTTTCAACACTCGAGTCCGATAATTCACCGGTGGAATAGGCCATACGCCATCCTCATTGAACATGCGTTCGTAGAGGGCTGTTTGGATGGCGGGTTTGACGATGGTTGGGCCATCGGGGAGATTGAGATGGTGGGGGTCGACCAGCTGGAAGTACTGGGCGACGAGGGTGTTGATTTCAGTCATTTCAGTATTCAGCATTCAGAATTTAGCATTCAATCATTCACAGACATCACAATCGTGAGTAATTGTCGTCAACTTCGACTTCAACTTGGCTGTTCTACTGAGCAATCCCATCACGTGCGCCCTATACCCGAAACAGCTAGCCTCTGCCCTAGCCGAGCCCACAGCTGGAACTGCACAACGAAAGGGAAAACGAAATTGAATCGCATTTCGAGCCCGGCTAATCGACAGCGACAACCCCCTACCTTCAGCCTTCGTCCAACTTGTGGTGGTTCAACCCTCTCGTCAACAACCTCACCGCAATCATGGCCGACACTCCCGTTACCCTGCGGACGCGCAAGTTCATCCGCAACCCGCTGCTCGCCAGAAAGCAGATGGTCGTGTAAGATTATTGCCCTTCCTGCGTTGAATTTCAGTCCCGGTCATATGGGGGGGAGAGGAGAGGAGATGGGGATACAAGAAAGAAAAAGAAGAGAAGACGAGAAATTCTCGTTTTGATGGCTTTTGCCAGATTTTCTTTTAATGCTGGATTATATGATTTTGAGACCTAGAGGGGAAATTTAATATGTTGTCCATCGAATCTGACATTTTTCATCAGGGACGTCCTCCACCCCAACCGTGCCAACGTCTCCAAGGATGAGCTCCGCGAGAAGCTTGCCGACCTGTACAAGTCCAACAAGGACCAGGTCTCCGTCTTCGGTTTCCGTACGCAATACGGTGGTGGCAAGAGCACCGGCTTCGCTCTGGTCTACGACTCCCAGGAGGCCTTGAAGAAGTTCGAGCCTCACTACCGCCTGGTCCGTATCGGTGCCGCTACCAAGATCGAGAAGGCCAGCCGACAGCAGCGTACGTTTTCATCATTCCTCCAGAATCATCAGATCGCATATTATCATACGAACATGGGAACAAGAACAAGGGCTGACATGTATCTTTTCTTCGACAAACAGGCAAGCAAAGGAAGAACCGCTCCAAGAAGTTCCGCGGAATCGCCAAGGTCAAGGGCCCCAAGAAGAGCAAGGACTAAGCGCATATGGACCGATCCTGGTGAAGGGAGTGGTTGGAGGTGGACTCGCGCACGGAAACGGACGCGGCCGGGGGTCATCAACCCTGCTGGATGTGATAATTGCGGTGGTATCGGCGGTGGTGTTGTTGTTGGCGCCTCCTGTTCCTACTATTACGCCCATTATCATGCCTATGACGATGGCAGGGAAGATATGAAGATTTGGGCTTTTGATTTCTCCCCGGGATGGAAAAAAATATCATCTACTACTTTTTCTTTTCTTCTTATTTTCCTCGCTAGTCGTTTTTCCCTTGCGTTCCAACTGTCTAACAGTGTCATCATCAGCCCTTACCAGCTTTCTCCCGCAATTACTCATCAATTCAATACCTCCAGCATCGACCTCCATCGATGTACTGTTAGGAACAAAAGAAAGAAAGATCAAAAAGAAACCAAAAAAAAAAAGATAATCCATCCCAGGCCTTCCCCTCCCCCTTCTCCCTCACCTTCACCCCTCTCTTTTCCCCTCTTCACCTTTTTTTAGTCGTGTCATGTTGAAAATCAATGGTTCTATCTTTGACCCTCCCTCCCTTGCCTTGTCAGATGAACGTGGAACAGTACGACAACGCTTTCGACCACCCTAGTAACTCCATCATCTGTAGACAATAGGCATCTTTCCCCCGTCTCCTTTTTCAGTAAAGGTCTAGATCCTTTTTAACCTGTGTGCTCCGTACTCTTGAATGAGTTCAGGTCTTGAGAGAAACGCTATCCACGTGAATGAATTGCCGTGGTACTGTCGTAGTCGTGGTGGTAGTCAAGTTACCTTACACAATCGCCCTGTAAAAAGTGAAAAGGCTACAAGGATGAAGAGTTGGTGGGTTATTTTATCATGATTATCATCATCAATTTATAAATTGATTCCATATAGGAATACTAAAACAAAACAAAGAAGAAGAAAAAAAAGGAAGGTGGATAATCATAGTGAGAACAGAGGAAACTATAATTAATAAGAATAAGAAAATAGAGAGAGAAAAGAAATATCAAAAAAGCAATTAAGACAATCAGACCCCGCCTTTCGACTAAAGAAACACTGCGACATCTGCCACTCACACGACACTTGTTGAAGATAGATGAAAGCCAACCAAACCACCCATGAGAGATATTTTCTACTCAGTAATATTATTAATGTAACATTTTTTGACCTGTCAAAGGATACATGTTATGTAGTAAAGGCAGTACAGAAAAGTAAAAGCAAAAAGGTATTCGAATGAACCGATGACCAAAAAATAAGACAGTGAGAAAAGCCCGACCTAATTGCGCCACATACTACTAAAGGCAAACATGACAGGTTTGTGATTGTTCAGTTGCCCTTTTGATTTTCTCGATCCTTCCCCTCCCATTTCTTTTCTCACTGAATGGCGTTGATGTACATGTGAGAGGCACTACGTTGGCTTCAATAGTTCCTGTTGGTGAGTATTACTATGAGACGAAATTGATGTCCGGTGAACTTCGGTCGATATTCGGTAGTCCGGAATAGCATCCGTGGGGAGGAGGTGGAAGGGTAAGGCTCCGTGGTTGTCGGAATGCCTCACAGGCGTGTATGGTAAACCATTCATCAAAGTAGCAGCTGAGCCTGTTTCGTCTGAACGATTCTTGTTCTTCTCGCTGCTGCTGTAGCCGTAGACATCCGGGCTGCAATCCGTAAGAGACATCAGACGTCCATGGCCACGGGAGTAAGCTCTCGTTAAGCGAGCATCCGTGGCGGCACGGAAGTCATCGGGTGAATCGACCGTATCCAAACCAGTGCCCGTGAACACTCCACTCGAGGGAATCAGCGGGGATGGCATACCAGCCGAAGTCATTGGAACGAACCCAAAGACCATGTCTTGTGCATTGGAGGGGATGGGTTTCTCACGGTTGACGGGACTGGCGCTGTATGCCCCGTTTGACATTGTTCGCATCGAGGAACGGCTGCTGGTAGATGGAGCACTCTTGGGAGCCCAGATATTTCCGACTCGAAAGTCCTGTGAGAAAGGCAGGCCAGAGATGGCTTCAGGGGATGGGAGAGTGGAAATACTGGTTTGAAGCTGGTTTCGAATTGTAGGGTTTGGAAGTGTCCGATCAGTTCCCTGTCCATCAGAGACGGGAGTCATAGCAGGACCAAGTGATGGGACATCTGTTGCCTGAGTCCCTTGTCCAGGTAACATGTAGGAATAGTTCGGTTGCGTCAGGGAGCTTTCATCTTGGTCATGGTATAGAGCTCCGTTTGAGGCCTTGTTGATGGGTATTCCAGGACTCCATCCTTTGGTGTTCCAGGCTATCCCATAGTAATCGGGCAGAGCTCCTTGATGCCCAGTAGGAACCATGTAGGCCGATGAATGAGTGGTCGATGGGTCTTCTTCGTAGTTCAGACTTGGGTCGACTCCAAACGGTTGTCGACTGAATGCATGCTGGGAGTCCAACCCCATGTCACAGTCGGATAATCGTGAAAATGAAGCAACACGCATGTTTGGACAGTTCACCGAGTAAACTCCTAGTTTCGAAGCCATATGAGGTGGATATATACCTAGCCTCGTAGATGAAGGTTGTGTAGCATTCATCGTGGGATATGGCCATGCATTGTGAGAGTTGACCTGTGCAGTATCAGGTTAGCCCTCTACCCTGATTTGCATCCCAAAAAAACCAAGACAACCAACCCACCCTCAAGAACAGACAGTTCGTGTTTCCTGAAGTTCGACAGTTTGAACAGCCTTGTCCATCCCCAGTGTCGCCACTGCACTTGATCTTCCTCTTCCGACATCGTATACACTGATGGAATCAGCATGGGTGCGGCTCCAAGGCGAGATATTTAACTTACTGCAACTGGAGCTCGACGCCTTGCTGGGTTGTGAATTTTGCCTTCTGGTTCTGCAGAAGGGCTGACGCAGCTAGAACTTCTATCCACGGTTTCTTGATGGTGATCGTTTCGAGTCGAACATGGTATCGAAAGAGGATCCATCTTTGACTGTTGAACAAAGCTGGTCTCTTCCTCTGAGTGATAGAACGGATGGGTCATTACTCCAGAAATTAGATCGGAAGGAGGCATAATGTTCCTCATTCCGAAACTCACATATCAGTCAAGACGAGTATAGGAATCAAAAAGGTAGTTGTCACTGGGTGCTTGGGAGTATAAAAAGTTCTCATGAATCAGGAGTGATTATGACTATGCCTTAATCAGTCCTCAAGCATTGGAAAGGGAACCAGGGAAGGATTAGAAGGGCTCGATCCGGAAGCAGGGCTAGATTTAAGCCCATGTGCTGTTCGTCATTTTCCTTATTGTCTGTTTTCTTTTCTTTTCTTTTTTTATTTGATTTTTTTTTTTTTTTTAAATTTTGTGAATGGCCCCTCCCCCTTCTCTCAATATTCTGTTGGTGTATTGAACGTGGACTTTTAGACCCGTCATAACCTCACCCAGAATGACTCCAGGGCCAGCGGAAAATGTCACTAATTCACCAATCTATTCGAATAAGGTGGTTAGTTTGATACTTGACTTGCCTGTCGTCGTACCAGGGGAGGGTCATGCAAATTTCCGCGTTGCATCCAATTCAAAAGCCATGTAGGTTGGAAGTGCCAAAGGCACGCTGATGGAAGGTGAGACGGTAAAAATATCCCGGTGTTTTAGAGGCCTGGTGTCACAAAGCAACGTCACACGGCTCGAACAGGACCTGATAGTAACCATAGCGAGGTCTATCAACCTGCACTGGGAATTTAAAGCTCCCCGCGAATTGTTTCAGCCAATCGATATGAAAACGCTCCGCTATGTTACTTTTTTTTCTTTCATGGTTGCCCTTTTTTTTTTTTTTTTTTTTTTTTTTTAGCCCTAGTGGAGGGAGGGCATGACTTCGCATCGCAAACAACAAGGACATATGCGATAAGCCAGATCAGTATGAAGGTGTCGGTTGTTGTAGCGGGCAGCCGCCGAATACGTTTGCATGAACTCACAAGCGCCGGTACCTATCTATTGCTTTCAAGGCTGGAGCAACGAAAATGAGAATGTTTGCCCTTTAGATAGTCGACCAGTTGCAGAGCTAATTGGCTTGGCCTCTGCGATTCTTTGCATCAAACAAAAGTTTCTTTTTAGCAATCCGAACTCGGTCGGTACTTTTGATACCCAGTCTGCTATCTGATCAACTATAATGGCTGCGATCGCAAGGATCGCTCTCGCCACAAAGATCACTTGGGCGAAAGGAGACTGGCCTGCCACCCTCCAAGAAGGGCACTTGCAAACGGATGGTCTTAAGAAAATCATCGTGATGTCTCGGGACCTTTGAGCTTCCATGTCTCAATAGAAGACCTCAGAGCTCCCAAATCCATGATATCTTGCCAATTCTAACAAAGAGTGCAGGAGGCTGAATTGCCAATAATAGATTGACAGGCTCCCTGGTATAGATGGATCATCGCAAGGACCGTGTCCAGGTCACCGGGATGGGTGTGCATTGGCTGGCAGTTGTTTTCGCCTCTAGTGGTGTTCACCAGATTGGATGGACAGAGCGAAACGCAGCGAAACAAAAAGAAAAGAAGATGGACAGACTAAAAAATAAGACAAGAAAACAACAAGTAATGTCATTAATTAGACGCAGAAAAAGGGAAATACGTGGGGCCGGGGAAGTCTAGCAAGTATGCAAGAAGATCAGGGATACTTCAAAAGCCCTGTTGGACTTGGCTTCTTGGGCTGCACTCAGACAAATATGGTTATTTCACATCACCAACGATGGCGATTGGGGCTGTTTCACTCCCATGGACGTCGGTGATTTCAGTCAAGTCTTTCAATCAGAAAACAGAGGGGAAACTAGCGGTCTTGCCACATAGAAAGACCTGGGCATGAGACAAAAGTACGGAGTGCATGACAACGGCTTGCTTTTTTTTCTTCACTTTTCTTTTTCCTTCATTCGTTGCGTTGAGAAATCATACTGGGCCAAGTACCAGAGCGTCTGGCTCTCGCGACTTTGCAATTTTCAAATCAAATGCATAAGAACATTTGGGATTTTAGAGGGGCCTTGGATACAAGATTCGTCACCGTGCGACTTGAGGGTTTGGCAAGGCACAGCTTTTCATGAAGCAGACTGAAGAAAGCGAAGCGAGATGGAGGGGTATAGGGAAAAGTAAATATGGCATACTGTGAAATAAAATGGAAATTGTAAGGCACGCATAACGTGCATGGGGATAATTCTTGAAAGATTTGACTTGAATAATGTTAATGATGAGGATTGGATGATATGCTGCTGTCAGGAAAAAGACCAGCCACAGATTGGCAAAGGAAGATCCGTATCATTTCACTGTTTTAAAAATATGCCTCAGCTTGTCGAAAACCTGCACCACGTGCAGTATATCATCTCGGCAGAATACTGCTGTGCTGGTGCAATCTGGTTGGACCATCTATGGTACTGCAGAAGACCGCCCGTTATTTTCCAACGCCTGTGTCGTGGAACTGCAGAGCAAAAGCTCAGAACTAGGAAGGAAGTAGGAGACGTTAATTGACCTGGAACATTTTGCCATGGCAAAGAGTTACATCCCTGGGGAAGGGCGTGCATGGGGAATTGGGTTGTACCAGGTATCGAGCTGTCGAAAGCAGTAAAAGTGACTTCTTCAAGGGATGTCACATCTCAGGGCCTGGGTTGTGCGAAGCCAAAAAGCCACCACAAGCCACCGGAGGAACAAACAAGGAGCTGTTGAATCTCGATCGACCCGATGCTTTTTCCTAAATATCGGTGAGCTTGTTTCGATGACTGTGCTTTCTTTTCTTCTTTGCTTCCACCTGGGATGATTCTCATCTCTCATCCAACGGGGTTTCTCGGAGGATATGCCGCTGAGTGAAGAAGAGGGCCGTTACACGAGAGGCGCCGGATCGGCCCTCCGTAGGCCCTGCGCCCCTCGAAATCATCAACAGTTTGTTATTGATCGAAAAATGTCCCTCGTCAGGGCCTGTATCACGATCCTTTCGACATTCCCTGGTTGGCTTATGGTGAAAAGTCCCGGGCTGCAATGATCTTTTCCCCGGTGGTTGGCAGGTCGATCGATTTAGACTTGCTTACCAGGGCGGTCTCTCCGCATGGATCGTCGGTGGAACTTGTTCCCATTCCGGGCGCCCTGCAATCCCAGCTCTTTACATTATCATCGCACACCGACAAGAAGCAAGTTTAGTGATGCTACCAGCTGCGTGTGCCTTTGATTGATATCCTTGCTCATATCCTTGCCGCTTAATTTCTTTCTTCTTCTTCTCTCCCCTGACCTTTTCTCCCTCTCACCGTGATCGTGCAACGCGCCGTCGATCCTCGCAGCAACAACCGCAGCCGCGCGGGCAGGACGTCATGAGTGTACTTTTGGAGACGTCGCTTGGCGACATTGTCATGGACCTTCTGGTTGATGAGTCGCCCAAAGCGTGTGAGAAGTGAGTATATGTTCAATTTCTGTTTGTGTCTTTGTCGAGTGGCTGAACGAGAAACTAAGCTATCCTATCTTACCGTTGTAGCTTCCTGAAGCTGTGCAAAGTCAAATACTACAATTTCTCGCCGGTTCACAGCGTCCAGAAAAATTTCACCTTCCAAACTGGTGACCCCATCGGACCCGACTCCTCGGAGAGTGATGGCGGATCTTCAATATGGGGTCTGTTGGAAGGCCCGTCCAAGAGGGCATTTCCTCTCGAACTTCCACCAAAGTTGAAACACAACGAACGAGGCACCGTGAGCATGGCGACGGTTCCTTCACCGCACGACGAGGACCTACGTATCGCTGCCAGCCAGTTTATCATTACGCTTGGAGATAACCTAGACTACTTGGATGGGAAGGCGGTGATTTTTGGAAAGGTCGTGGAAGGGTTTGACGTCCTTGAGAAAGTCAATGAATCCTTCATTGATGACCGCGGCCGACCGCTAAAAGATATTCGTATCCGTCACACTGTCATTCTTGATGACCCATTCAACGACCCCCCCAGGTCTGGTAGAGCCACCAGAGAGTCCTTTGCCATCCAAGGCACAGCTGTCCACAGTCAGGATTGCCGATGATGAGGATCTCGATGAAGACATGGACGAAGATTCATTGGAGAGGCTGCGGCGGGAACGCGAGGCAAGAGCACAAGCACTGACCCTGGAAATGGTTGGTGACCTCCCGTTTGCAGAGGTCAAGCCACCAGAAAATGTTCTGTTTGTCTGCAAGTTGAATCCTGTCACCCAAGGTGCGAACTCCATTGTTCCATACCCCATTGATACACACTAACGGCAACCCTAGATGAGGATCTCCATTTGATCTTCAGTCGTTTCGGTCAAATTCTATCTTGCGAAGTCATTAGGGACAAGCGGACCGGCGACAGTCTGCAATACGCGTTCATAGAGTTTGAGAACCAGAAGGATTGCGAACAGGCATATTTCAAGATGCAGGGAGTTCTTATTGACGATCACCGGATCCATGTGGATTTCTCTCAGAGTGTAAGCTAATAAGTTCACCCTACCCTATGACTTTTATCCTCTCTTCTAAACGGCTATATAGGTCTCGAAGTTGTCGGAGAGCTGGCGGAATGCCACTATCACCAAGCGGAGCAGTCAACGAGGTGGCTTTGGTGGTGTAGCCAATCTTGAAAAGAAGCGCCAGTACAGAGCATCCGATAACGCTCGCAGAAATGATGACGATGATGACTATGGAATGCTGTTCGACAAAGGTGCCCCAAAACAACGACGTGCTCCGCGTGAGCGGTCTTCCAGCCGGAGCCCAAAAAGAGACTCGCATCGTGACCGAAGGGTTAGTCGAAGCCCCAGACGAGGAAATTCCTACCGGGACCGATACCGTGATAGATCTTTCAGCCGAAGCCCTGCGCGGGGAGAATCCTATCGCGATAGAAATCGAGGCAGGGCCTATGATAGCGATCGACGCTCAGGACGTGACCGTCGGGATGATGACCGATATCGAGAAAGACGTCACCGCTAATATTGTATCATGAAGCTGTTTTTTCGCATAGCCTGCCCATACCTTTCCATGTATATGACACATCGATCTTGACAGGGAGGGGGTATGAGCTGTCGAATTTGTAAATACTATTATCTCACACAGTTGAAAAATTGGGCATCGAGGCATCCCATTTATGTACCTCTAGTATGCAGCTACAAGAGAGAATATGTCCTCCTGGCTGTGCCATGGTAAAGGCCACTTGTCGGTGAAACCGGACTTTTGACTTTCTTAAGTTCAGTTATTACGGCGTGCCCCGCCGAGAGGGGCTAACACAGAGGATTTCCCCTCGATTCCATTCCAGATTGGCCAGTCACATGCTGCTATGTAAAACGAGGTCTCAGTGGTATTTTATAGCGTTACGAGCTATTTATTTATTCGGTACTCGTACATAGTAGGTACCCAGTATTAGTAGGAAACTAAAAATAAAATTCGATCCATCAAGGTACGGTAGGTAGGTTACTACGGTAGGTACGTACCTACTGTTTGTTGTCCTGGCGGTCAGTGAGAATCTTCTTAAGGGAGCTTCACCCCGCGCTGTCAACAGTTCATCGACCCCTCCATCCCCCTCCCCCCTTGCCTTTCTCATCCTTTCTTTTCTCCCATCCTTCTGAACCCCACCTACAATAACATAATGGCTTCTGCAATCAAGGAGACAGTCTCTAACCTCGTGGACAAGCTCCATATCTCCTCACAGGATGCTCTTCGTGAGCCCTCTGCTGAGGAGTTCCAGCAACTCAAGAAGAAGTACGACGACGCTGGACAAGGACAAGTGCTTGCCTTCGTCGACGAATTGAAGCAGACCGAGAAGACCCAGCTTTTCCATCAACTTTCCAACTTCGACCCCACCCGTATCAACGAACTGGCCGACAAGGTCTTGAACCCTCCCCAAACCCAGAGTGATGAGCCTGTCTCTCTCGAGCCCCTACCCGATGTGGCTACCGCTTCGATTCTTGACTCAGACCCTAAGGAAATCCAGCAGTGGTACGATGAGGGATTGAACTTCGTGGCAGGTAACAAGGTTGCGGTGGTTTTGATGGCTGGTGGACAGGGAACCCGACTGGGTAGCTCTGCCCCTAAGGGTTGCTTTGATATTGAACTTCCTAGTCACAAGTCGCTCTTCCAGATCCAGGCCGAGCGGATTGCCAGGCTCCAGATCCTCGCTCAGAAGGTTTCTGGAAAGGAGGCTGTGATTCCTTGGTATGTCATGACCAGTGGCCCCACACGCAAGCCTACCGAGGAGTTCTTCCAGAAGCACAACTACTTTGGTCTGAGCAAGAGCAATGTGGTTATCTTTGAACAGGGCGTTTTGCCTTGCATTTCTAACGAGGGCAAGATCCTGATGGAGAGCAAGGGCAAGGTACTATTTCCCCGAACTATATAATCCAAAAATCTAGGTAGGTTATCTAACTATGGAGTATAGGTTGCCGTTGCACCTGACGGAAATGGTGGTATTTACCAGGCCCTACTCTCATCGGGAGTGCGGGATGACATGCGTAGCCGTGGAATCGAGCACATTCACACTTACTGCGTTGACAACTGCCTTGTCAAGGTTGCCGACCCTGTCTTCATCGGCTTCGCTGCTTCCAAGGATGTCGATATCGCCACCAAGGTGGTGCGGAAGCGTAATGCCACCGAATCGGTTGGTTTGATTCTGCAGAAGAACGGCAAGCCCGATGTGGTCGAGTACTCCGAGATTGACAAGGAAACCGCCGAGGCCAAAGATCCTAAGCAGCCTGACGTCCTTAAGTTCCGTGCGGCGAACATCGTCAACCACTACTACTCCTTCCGTTTCTTCGAGTCTATTGAGACATGGGCTCACAAATTACCCCACCACGTTGCCAAGAAGAAGATTCCCTGTATCAAGCCCGAGACTGGAGAGGCCTTCAAGCCAGAGAAGCCCAACGGTATCAAGTTGGAGCAGTTTGTTTTTGATGTCTTCCCATTGACCCCTCTGGAGAAGTTCGCCTCTATTGAAGTCCGACGTGAGGACGAGTTCTCGCCGCTGAAGAATGCCAAGGGCACTGGTGAAGATGACCAGGACACCAGCAAGCGCGATATCATGAAGCAAGGACAGCGCTGGATTGAGAAGGCAGGTGGGGTTGTGGTCAGTGAAGATGAGAAAGCCGGTGTTGAAGTCTCTCCGTTGATCAGCTACGTAAGTTTTTTTACTTTCTCGCTTTGAGTCCCGTAATTCTAAACTAACGTCTATCTATAGGGAGGTGAAGGACTCGAGTTCCTCAAAGGTCGCGAAATCAAGGCACCAGCAATCATTGAGAAGGAAGAGTAAGGGGCAAGGCGACTATATTGATAATCGAGTATGATTTGTGGTACACGAGTAATGCGCATGAAATACCACCTACAGAAACACTGTAGACAAGCAAGCGAGGTCTGTCGTTGCATGTAGTTAGAATCATTAACGAGTATGAAACTACCAGACAATATTGAGATTTATGTTTTTACTATTCTGCTTCCGAAGATCATTTAGAATTCCTTGAGCTGGCAAGTGATCATCGTCTGCATTCTGCAAGTCATCATGGTTGACGCCTGTCGAAAGTATGTATGTAACAGGTAGGGATGGAACGTGTGCCTCAGGCCGTTTCTGTCAATCTGGGGGTCAACAGCCGCAACCTTACGCAATGCGGGAAAGCCCGGGAGCTAAAGTTTTGCAAAATTTGCCCTGAAAGAGGCCCTCCAAGAGTCTCTTCTTTCTCCCTTGCTTACTATCATCACCTTATTCCAGTTTATATTTTGTGGATTTCAGGAAATTCAAGGAAATTTTCTGCTCGTGGTCCGGAGGGATTGGAGTGCTGTGGTTTAGTCTGGTGTGCTGCGTTGTGAGTTGCTCTCATGCTTCTGTGCGCTTCAACTTTTTTCTTTTTCTTTGTCAGCCCACTTTTTTTCGAGTCTGTCCAGTGGGCTGTTGGAAGAGCTGCTTTTTCTCCAAGGTTCTGAAGCTGACACCTCAAACAGACTTATTGACAAGGAAGCTCTGAAATCCGTTGTTGGTTCTTGGAAGAGTGAGTGTTTGCCGTGACACCCTCGTGATTTGCTTTCGATCTGGTGGGCGTGCGTTGGTGGTGGGCGGCGCATCGCGGGTTCGCTTTTTTCTCTTCCCACTCTTCGATCCTTTGATTCTCTTATGGCCTTTGACCTGTTTTTTTGGCCGTTTGCATATTGGAAAACGGAGGAATGATTCATTGCATCTTTTCTTTCACTGAGAAATGCTAGACATGGCTGTTCTGTTTCATTCAGAGGAAATGCGGGGGAAATCGATGCGCCGACAATGCGACATTTTAAGGCCAAGTTCTTGGGAGCTGACTCGAAACACCTTTGTCTAGCTTAATATACCGCCAAGATGTTGTTGTCTCGACGTGCGTGCTACAAGTGTGGCAACATTGGCCACTATGCTGGTCAGTACCTAGTTCATGAAATGGGAACGACTGATTAGAAATATGCTGACTGACATAGAGGTCTGCTCTTCGTCTGAGCGTCTCTGCTACAACTGTGAGTGGTTACTCTTGATATATCTTACTCTTTTCCTGAGATATTTTGCTGATGTGCTTCCTTGTTCCTATAGGCAAGCAGCCTGGTATGTACCATGTGCAACACCTAACGCGATTCCCTGTTTAATCCCTCGATAGGACACGAGTCCAGCAGCTGCCCGCGTCCTCGTACCACCGAGAGTAAGGATCCTCCTTCCCACTTAGTCGAGAAATCCAGGGGTATTAATACGTTTGTTCTCTTAGCCAAGCAATGCTATAACTGCCAGGGGCTGGGCCACGTTCAGGCCGACTGTCCTACGTTGCGTCTCAACGGTGGGGCTAACGGCCGTTGCTACAACTGCAGCCAGCCCGGCCATCTTGCTGTAAGCCCATTGGCTCTCTTTTCAATACTCGAATGAAACCTAACCCGATCTCTTTCTCAGCGCAACTGCACCGCCCCTGCTTCCGGTGCTGGTCGTGGTGCTGGTGCTCCTCGCGGTGGTTTCAACGGTGGCTTCCGTGGAGGATATGGAGGTTACCCTCGCGCTGCTACTTGCTACAAGTGTGGTGGCCCCAACCACTTTGCTCGTGACTGCCAGGCCCAGGCTATGAAGTGCTACGCCTGTGGAAAGCTTGTGAGTGTCTATTTTCTGAAATTCTTGTCTGGATATTCTGTCTCATACTTTGATCCAGGGCCACATCTCTCGCGACTGCACTGCTCCCAACGGCGGCCCATTGAGCTCTGCCGGTAAGGTCTGCTACAAGTGTGCCCAAGCTGGCCACATTTCTCGGGATTGCCCAAACAACGAGGCCGCTCCTCAGCAGCCTGTTGATGCGGCTGCTAACGCCGCCCCTGCTGCCCCCCGCTGCCGCTACCGCTGCCGCCGAAGCCAGCACCGAAGCTGCTCCCGTCGCAGCTGCTGCCCCTACGACTGCCGTCGCATAAAGGAACAATGTTCCTTACTTGATATATTAATCCCACTTCAAGGGAGCCTGTTTCCATTCTTCCTTTTTTGTATTAGGGTTGCCAAAATTCGGTCTATCACTCATCTTCTTTCCTTTTTTTTTTTTTTCACCACATTTCTTCCTTTGCATATATTACGCCCCTGTTTCAGGTTCTCGGCACCGGCTTTCTTTTTTCTCTTTATTATGTATACGACCAACACAAAAGTTTCACGAAGTCCCTGGTTTTCAAAGGCTTGGTTTCCATGGATGGTCCAAGCCTCACGATTGGCGTCTATTGTTCTCTCAAGGGTATGGGTATCTTCTCATTTGAATTATAGGTGCGGCCAGAAAATATGAAGACGAGACAAGGCGAAGGGCTTAGTTGAGCGCGGGAGAGACATTGGTGAACCGAAGCAAGTGCGTTGATATGTGTGGAAAAGGCTTCAAGATAGTACGGATGGGTTGCTGTTGTTGCTGAAGGATGGATTTTAAGAAAAAGAGAGAAAAAAGGTACCTGATGCGGTGGCTATCTCTGTTTTTTCTACTATATTCGTTTTATACTCGTCAAATGGGAAGCAAAGAAAGAGCAAAAAAACAAAGAAAAAGCATCAATTTCAATTTCAACAAGAAGTTTCACTTACGTTTCTTTTTTGTTTCGAAGTTTGGCTCATGAATATGCCTGTGTCTATGCACTTCAGTCTATTCTATTCAATCTCCTTGGACTTTGTCTAATGTGTGATGGGAAAGCACTGGCTACCTCATATTTAGTAGACTTGTCGTTAAATCGGGATTTGGATCCTGGGTATTCGATCATACCTATCTAGATGCTGTGCCTCTCGATCGTTTCTTGTTCTGGCCCTGGACCCCGTGACCCTGCCCTATTTCCTATATTGGACAGTTTTCAGTATTTCCTCTGCCTAGAACACCTACAACACCAGCACTCACCTTGTCATCTCCATCTCTTCCATCGCCTTTATCATTGCCTCGTCATTTTTTATTTATCAGTCATTCGACTTAGTTAATATCGATACCCTTTGAGACAAAATGCCTGAATCTGTGTCTGGTGATGAGTTTGAAGATGTAGAGTTTCCCTGCTTTTCTTTCCTCATGCCCTCTGGGACACGCACCTTTGGCCTTTCGTGTCTACGTGGTAGTTCTTTGGCAGCCTAACACCTTTGGCTCTTGAATAGGATTTCATTGTCGACATCGATGGCATTCAAGCCCATGGTATCTACTCTTCCAATTGCCCTCTTCTGAATACCGTGGACTAACCTGGACAAAAGGCATCGGTGCCGCAGACATCACGAAGCTCAAAGCAAATGGATTTTTTACTGTTGCCGTAATTACTCCCGAGACACTTTCTATTTTACTTTTCATGCTCACTCCACATGCTTTAAGTCTGTCCATGGCGCCACACGAAAGACTCTTTTGAAGATTAAGGGTTTCAGTGAAGTCAAAGTTGAAAAGGTTAAGGAGGCTATCCAGAAATGTCAGGTATGAAAACCTAGCCTATCAATACGAAAGCCATTAGATACTTTCGTTACTGACACAATACAGCCCTCTGCTTCTGGGTTCATCACAGCTATGGAGTTGTGCCATCAACGGAAGAGAGTGGTTCGGATCTCAACCGGGAGCAAGCAGTTTGACTCCATTCTTGGAGGGTGAGTCTCTGCACTTTACTGCTGTGTATATGTCTGACCATATACTAGTGGGTTCCAGAGCATGAGTATCAGTGAAGTCTTCGGCGAGTTCCGGTGTGGTAAAACACAGCTTTCACACACAATGTCAGTCATGGCACAGCTTCCCAAGGAGATGGGTGGTGCAGATGGTAAGGTTGCTTACATTGATACTGAGGGAACATTTCGACCAGAGCGCATCGCCCAGATCGCAGAGCGCTTTGGGGTTGATCCGGATTCCGCTCAGGAAAACATTTCTTATGCCAGAGCTCTTAACAGCGAGCATCAGTTGGAATTGCTCAACACCCTGAGCAAGGAGTTTGCTGCAGGCGATTACAGACTGTTGATCATCGACAGTATTATGAACTGTTTCCGTGTCGACTACTGTGGACGTGGAGAACTTGCAGACCGCCAGCAAAAGCTCAATCAGTTTTTGATGAAACTTGCGCATATGGCTGAAGGTATGAAGCTGCTCCTTTTCTGTATGGCAGAGATGGTAACTAACTGTTCTGTCTTTTAGAGTTCAACGTCTGCGTCCTCATGGTGAGAATCCACCCTCCTTCCCACAAATACATATCTCACAAACTATAGACGAATCAAGTCCAGAGTGACCCTGGTGCCAGTGCTCTTTTTGCTGGAGCAGACGGCCGTAAACCTGTCGGTGGGCATGTCCTCGCGCATGCGTCTACAACTCGTGTCCTTCTTCGGAAAGGCCGCGGAGAAGAACGTGTGGCAAAAATTCAGGATTCGCCAGGTTTGTCAGATCAAAGCATATTTGAACATTCCTACTGACCATCGTAGACTGCCCGGAGCGTGAGGCGACCTATATCATCACCAACGGTGGGATCAACGATCCTGACAAGGTTTAATCGAAGATGATTATGAGGTATCAGTACAAATAGGGAGGGATAATGTGGTAATGAGATAATGAGATTTGAAAAAGTGGATATTTCGCTCGGGGTTATCTTGTCATTTTATTCCAAAAAATGCTTTCCTATGTCAATGTTGTCTAAATATTGTCTCTCTTTATGTGTTTTAATGTATGGAGGATCTATGGCGAGGCAGGACTAGCCGGTCTCCGCCCTCCGACGCTTGTGTAAAATTTCCCGCTAGAACAAAACTTGTCAAGCTGCAAAAAAGAATTATAATTTCTTCGCCGCGCAACAATTCCGTCTTAGCAGTAGTGATCAACTATCTTTTCAGTGATCACATCAAGATGAAGAAGGATGCTCCTGAAATAGCAGGCTATGCCATCCTGCCTTTGCAGCTCCCCGAAACCCCTGCGTTTGAAAAGCCTGCAACGCATTTTCTCTACCTCCGCCCTCACGAACCTCGCATCCCAGACCCCGATTCCTCTCGCTCCCTTTTCGTCGTCAATGTCCCCATAGACACCACCGAGCTACACTTGCGACACTTATTTGGTACACAACTATCCGCTGGCCGGGTTGAAAAGGTTCATTTCGAGGACGTCCCGACAAAGAAAAATGGCATCGCAGCGAACACCCAAGGAAACCTCTCGAAGAGCAAGAAGCGCAAGAGGGTGACCGTGGACGAACTACAGGACCAACTGGACAATGCCGGTCTACCATCTACCTGGGATAGAAAACTGCATACGAGTGGCTCACATGCCATTGTGATGTTCGCCGATAAGCCCAGCATGGAGGCTAGTCTGAAGGCCGCGACCAAGGCAGCTAGAAAGGGCACCGAGATTGTCTGGGGCGAGGGGGTTGAAGACCGACTGCCTTCATTGGGATACTCGCGGTATCTTGCCCATGAGCGCTTCCGCTATCCGGATCGGGCTGCACTGCTTAACTCTGTGAACGACTTCATGACTGTCTTTGCACAGGTCGCGGAAGCTCGCAAGCGCGAAGAGGCACGCAAGGCGCAGGAGCCCGACGAGGATGGTTTCGTTACTGTTACCAGTGGGCCGAAGCTCAACTCTGTTTCGCGCGAGGATGAACTCAAGGAATTGATGGAGAAGCAGAAGAAGAAGGAAGAGGGTCTGGAAGACTTCTACCGATTCCAGTCGCGTGAGAAGAGAAAGGAGAGACAGAATCAATTGCTGAAGAGGTTCGGCGAGGATAAGAAGAAGCTTGAAGACATGAAGAGACGCAAGGGAAAGATCAGGGTAAGTTTTTCTATCCTTGGCAGCTTTTATGACCAATGCTAATGCTACATCAGCCTGAATAAATCTGTCAAACATAATGTCCAGTGAGGATTTGGTTTAGCGAGGCGTTCTGGGGGTTCTGGGTCCAAAAAAAAAAAAAAAAAAAGCTCCTCTCTTCAGGGGTATAAGATTCAGTGTCTTTTGAGTGATTGTAAGTGCAAAAACTCGTGTTTTGATCTCTTTTTTCCAAAGTCCTATGATGAGCTCGCTGGGGCCATAGTAGCAAGACTCTATATCCGATGTCATGCCATGTCTTTAAACACCAGCGATAACTATTAAAATCTTCTCACCACTGAAATATCTTCTTTTCTCGATTGATGACCGTCTGCATTTTTCTTCAGACATTTGCTAACGTTCGTTGGATTTCGCTGCAGGTACGGATTTTAGGTAGTGTTTCTACGGTTTCGACCATTAGATATATCCATGCATATTAAGAAATGTGATATTATGATGATAGGACTCCTTCCTTATGGTTCTACACTTAATATTAGATCAATTGAAGTCAATATATTTGAACGAATAGACCTTGAGCTTCGCGACATGCTAGCTCTTGGCTTTCAGCTCACTCAATATTTGTAGCAACAAACTTACAGAGCTATCTGGGTCAGCTTGTATGTAGTATATATATATCAAGTAGTTTTCAATGTGTCAAAGAATCAAACTGGCTTTTGAGTGTTGTAACTATACAGGCCGAATTAGGAAATGACCGCACAGACCACCAGGCTTGGCGATGACATCTTCACTCCATCCAGATTCTAGACAGAAACAACATGACTGCAAGATTCAGATATATGTACTTATCAAATACAATCATTGCGTCTAAAATACATCTAGTCGTTATTGATTATTATTTTTATCTCCCAAACACTTGGATAGTATCCAGCTTATTGAAAGATATATCGTTCTAATCTTACCAATGGCTTCAATGTCTCATGATGGCCCAACAGGCTCAGGAGGCTTCATCCAACCACTTCCATCACCAGCCCCTTCATCACTATCAGCATCCACAGTGACTCCATTTACTTTACCCAAACCAAGAACCCACCCGCTCAAAGCGGGCTCGATGAAAGAAACAACAGTGATCAACCATATCGACCAAAACATTCTCTCCATCAACCGGCGACATGCGAAGAAATTCAGCAGCTCTTATGAAGATGAGAACCAACAGGCATCTGAGAGAGGCTATGAGAGTTTCAAGGAAGTCGCCAAGGATATCGAGGCGCTTGTTGATGTTTTGTGGGTTAGTGGGACGCGTATGTTGATATCTGTGTCTCTCTTTCTTCGGTGTAATATATTTCTAATGATTTAACAGCATCACTTCAAATACCGTATATGATTTCTCTTGCCGTTTTGGTGAATTCATATCTTCCTGATTACCCCTTCACGTCGGGAACTACCTTTCGTCTGATTCGAAAGTTGGATTCCGTCTTTGCGTCTTTATTACTCGGCGAGGATGTGGAGTCTGGGGCTCCTCTATCTGGATTTGAGAATAAAAGCAATGTCGTCTCCATGACGGAGAAGGTTAGGATCAAGAGTATTGCGGAGACATGTCGCGTTACAGTCGTGGAAGCAAGGGAACAGGAAGACGCAACGGGTGCTGAAGACGACGACGATGAAGATGATAACTTTACTGACGACGATGATATGGCTGATGCGTTTGGTACGGGAGGTTTTGAGGAGTCTCCTGACAAGTGGGAGATGGAAGCTGGCAGGGTGTATGAGAGAACTATTCAGCTGTTGGGGGATGAGTTGGGCCAGCAAGGGGAATTTTATGATCCTAGTATTTCTACTGGAGAAGGGTGTTTACCATAAGTTGAAATTTGGTATACTACATATGAGATTTATAATTGATATTCCCTTGAAGCACAGGTCTAAAAATGAATTCTCTATCCATCAATCACAGTACAAGCACTGATCAGCGTAGTGTGTGGGTAGGAGAAAGTCAAAACAACCCATGCATGTGGACACCCCATTACTACTATCAAAACCCCCTCATTCAGTACGAGTGGCTTTTTCTCCTCTCCAATCTACCATCCTTTAATTCATTCAAAGCGACACCAATCATACCGAGGAACAGACTGATACCTCCAACTCGTGTTTAAGGAGATTAAGTCATATTTTGCAAGTACGTCTCGAATTGGCATCAGTGGCCTATAAGTTTGATGTCAACTTACTGAGAATTTGTAGAGTGCCAAACTTCTTGAAAGACACCATCTCATCCCAGACCGAAACGAACCAAGGATTTTGCATAATGCCTGACAAAAGTATCTTTTTCGTCTCTCTGGCGAGTCAGCCCTTTTACCGCTGACATGTACAATCGATTTATCGACAAGCTCTCTGAACGAGCCTCCATCTTCCGGGCCTCCAACGCCGGGGCAACAATCAGATTCCTATCCTCCAACACGCCCACTGTAATCCCCGTCACCAACCCGGGTCTCCTCGAAAACAAGAACGCCGACGCATTGGATCGAGTCCTCTCATACGCCCGTGAGGGTGGCACCGTCATATTCGGCTGCTTGTTCAGTACCTTTGTCCGCCCCCAGGAAATGACCAAGCTCTTTCAGGACAATTGGACATCCCTTGGCAAAGAGGCGACTACCATCGCACGACGGTGCATTTGAACAAGGGCATTGACCAGATTGTGCAGACTCACCTTGTAGACTCTTACAGCCAGAAAGCGGTATTTCTGAGGAACGTCGATTCAAAGGATGCTCTGGATAGATCGTCTTCTGATTCGGTCTGGTTTTCGGGGCTTCGGCGGTTGATACGCCCCAGACGCCAGTGGCAAGGGATAAGGTTGGGAATGGATAGGTATTTGGGATATGAATGCGGAGGAGTCTGATGAGGAAGACATACCCCAGATCTGATAGGTAAGCTGTATAAAGACCAAAAGGGCAATAAGGCCACAATCTAGAAAGTTCTCTGCAGACTAATGAAACAGCTAATAAACGCGCTCACCTCACCATATTAGTCTACAAAAGCAATGAATCCAGGGCTTTGGTGGAGCAAAACACACAATTTAGAAACGTGCTTTATGAGTAGAAATCAACGCTAGTATTAATTTACCTGCTCACACTGCAGCCTAACTGTCTCCGAGTGGATCGGCATTGCTCAGCCTCGATGGTTAATTTGGGTGTTCATCCAATCCCACGCCTGAAGGAGTTGATGGCTCTCGCAGGGATGGCTATATATACCAACAAGGCTACAGTACTTTTTGCTTTTTGCTTTTTCCACTTTTCAGCTGTGATATTCGCAACATGACATGATTGTTACCAGTATTTGGGTATTAACTCGCCCAATCTCGGGCTTTTGTTGTTGGGTTTTGTTGGGCAGGACGGAAGAAGTGGGATCCATGGTTCGAGCTGTTATTTTAACCTGTTTTTGTTCTGCTTTTTTTGCATTGCATTCTGTATTGGAATTAATATGTATGTATTTAATATTGTTATTGCTCTGCAAGGTGTAGATAACTAGACACGCAAGGGCAGATTGGATGAAACCCCGCAAACCTTTGCAGGAAGTGAGGATGAGCTGGTTCTACCTTTATCTTTCCCGGATTCGATTCTTGATTTGGTAACTGGCAGATGGAGCATCCCTTGCTCATACCAGCTGTTTAATTGATGAGAGCATCAGGGTAATTCTCATTGATAGCTTGATCGCGTCGCGTACGCGTACCATTGAGCCAAGCCGTGCGGAGTGCATGAAGTAATTTCAGCTGATTCCATCAACCTCTTCTAGTCCCAACTGGGCATAATACTCCGGGGTTAACCATTCTACCTACATTTGTAGATGAGGATAAACCAGATAATTCCATCACATTCGATCTCAATCAATGATAAATATTTTATATTGATAAAACTGTCTGTCTAATGGAACAAAGGAGAATGAATACCTTTACCTGATGCTAGTATCAGATACGAAGTTACGAACCACGCCGGTTTTGGCATCCTGGCCAATGAGCTTGTCAGAACCCTGATTTCCATGGTTCTGGCACTGGTGGAGTTTGTCTAGTCGGTGTTTAAAAAAATTTAATGAGAAGAAAAGAGAGAAAAAGAAAAAGAAAAGGAAAAAAAAGTCGCCCAAGTGTACGGAGCAGGCCTGTAAGACTAAGAATTGGTGACATCGAATTGAGCAATAGTAAGAAAGATCGGCTGATCTGGTGGTTAGATGGAAATAGTACAATTCGTTCATCTATCGAATCATCATCCTTACATGGAACAAAGAGGTTTCAGTCATAATATTACGGATTAATAAAAAAGGAAATAAAGAGAAAGAAAAAGGAAGAAAGAAAGAAAGAAAGAAAGAAAGAAAGGAAAAACCTTGCTTCTCGAAGGTGCTATCACACTGTGCACTAGCATAACAGAAGAATCTCCATCCATGGTTCCAGTGGGGGTTTGGCTGCCCTCTGACTCTGACTCTTTGTCCGTTTCATCCAAGAATACGGAGTACCAAATACAAAAAAACTTGTCTAGGAAATCGATCTACAAATTACCTCATGGTCTTTGCCCACCGTCGGAGAATACGACATGCTGCTGAGGATAAGGGTCTGATGCTTATGGTGTGTGTGGCTGGAACTGGACGAGTCACACGGCAAGGATGGCAACTCTTGGTTTTTTTGCATGTGCACCGATTCAGGGCTTCATGTCCTTGCAGATTGATGCAGTTCCCCTTGTATTGATATAGACAAGTAGAGATCATAGCAACAAGCTATCCGAAGAGATCAGTTGATGCCATGCATGTGCAATTTGTGCAGTATCCGTTTATACTCCGACTCGTGTTCAGTTGGATATGAGAGAGGTGACCTCCATCGAATCCGAGCGCTGCCGAGGTCGATCTACCCACGGAGATACGATGTAATAGAAGATGTTTATTAAAGGATGCTTTAATTGAATATTGAAGATGGAATATCAATAATGTAGATTGGTGTAGGTGTAGGTGCATGTATTAAATACCTCAAATTGCAATCTGCCGTAACAAAAATGAGGATCGCTGGTCACAAAAAAACCTTCTGTCGGCAAACTTTCGTCCCACCAACTCTTTCGCCCCTCATCGTTTCTCTTGTTCTTCTCTTTCGCTCTCCAAAAGACGCTCGCTGTGTATTTCGTTTGTTCGTTCGTCTATTCTTCCGCTGCCCTATTTTTCTCTTTTTTTCCCTTTTTCTTCCTCCCCTCCTCCATCGCCAAAAGCCTATCTTCCTCCTTCTTACCCCTCTTCTTTTTCCTTCGTCTCTTTTGTCTTGTTCTCATCCCCTCTCCTTCTTCGACGGAAAAGACGGTGTCGGTTTGCGGATCTTGTGCCTTTTTTTTCCTTCCATCCTTTTTTTTTTTTTTCCCTATTTTCCTACCTTTTGCGGGAGTTCTCTTGCTTCTCCAGTTCTTGGTGTCTCTCGTCTCACGTCCTTGTTTTACGGGTACTTTCTGCGCCACGGCGATTCAACGCATATCCTTTTTATTTCTTTTTCCTTCGCGAAAAGTAATTAACAAGGTCGCCTTGATTTGATATTCTTCCTGGTATGTTCTTTTCTTTTATTTTCTATTGTGTTTTGTTTTTTCCTTTCCAATTTGGCGCGGGGAGAGTTTCATATCGAGAGCCTCATCCATCCCTTCATCGCATACGGTCACCCCCACGGGTGGCCTGAAATATATTCTGCCAATTCCTCATGCGCATCTCTGCTGCTCTCACTTCCCTCCCATCTTCACGTGGATACGCATTCTTTGGGACAATTGTTTTTGCTGCGGTGATGGACTCTGCCTGTTACATTGCGCCAGCCAGCCGTCGCTCTCGCCTTGATACTGCAGTATCCATCGGAACAAAAACTCGCACCAGGCTTTCAACGGTCGCTCACCAAAAGACCTACGACGATCATCTCCGGCTTCTCAAGGTCATCATCGAGCATACGACGTCGTCGTTACATTGATTGGCTCGACGGGTGAACTAATGGCTGGGTTTACCAATTCGGCCGGTCGCAATCGGAGGAGACTGGGAGGGTCATCGACGAAAACGGCAGCGGTTGGGTGAATGATTTGAAAGCACCTTCATGTTCTCTTTCGCTTGCGCATCTCACCATTCTACCTCCTTCGACTGCTCCTGGGGTGTTCATCTCTCGTTTATCCCGTTCTATCTGGCGAGTCTAGTCAAATCCTGGTCCTAGTATCAAGTGCGAAATCGAGTCGACGGCTGGTAGATTCGTTTCGTTTCAACCTTCATCAATCCTTTGACCGATTCTTTGGCCTCGGTTTTTCGGTTGTTCGTCGCCTCGGGCTCGATTCATCTCCGCTGCGTCAATCGTTCCGTGCCCTATTGTCGCGCCTTTAAAGGCATTTCATTGCACTCATTCACAATTTTGTCTTCTGTTACTTTGCTCTCGCTTTGGAGCATTTAAGATCCCCCCACTAACAGCGATTCGGGTTTCAGGGATTGAAATACCCTTTCATAGTCAACGATCACACGTTCTCTCCTTTAACGACTCCAACGAAGTCTCAACCGCACGGGCCGTTTTCGGGATAGAAAAGTTTTCTTGTTTGGGTTTCTAGTCTTGCTTTACTCAGCTTCAAGGTATGCGCATACGAATCAGGCGCTTTGGCACTGCAGATTTCAATGAGCTAGCTCGCTGGAACTGAGTTCAACATGAGAAACCACGTTTAACTGATCTCTACAGATACCGTTGTCTTAGTTCCTTATCTTTACGTCCATTCCCACATTTCGGGTTCGATTTACGTCAAAATGTCTTTCCAGAACTTCGATTCTTTCCAGAACCAGCACCCAGCGGCTGATGCTGCCGCTGCCGCCTCCGGCGCTCCCGCCACTGCGGACACCACCATGACCGGTCAGGCCGACCCGGCTACTGCTCCCTTCCAGGGCCCTGCTGGCGAGCCCACAGCTGCCCCTGTTCCTCAGCAGGGTGCTGACGGCAAGACCACTCTCTGGTATGCATAAATGTGATGCGCATGTTTTGTAGATTTGTGTCTCTAACCTTCTTCCATAGGATGGGTGAGCTCGAGCCTTGGATCGATGAGAACTTCATCCGCAACCTGTGGTTCCAGATGGGCGAGCAGGTCAACGTCAAGATGATCCGTGACAAGTTCTCTGGGTGAGTACATTAGTCCCATATACTTGATGAAGGCGATCCTAATGATGGTAGTAGGAGCAATGCTGGCTACTGTTTCGTTGATTTCACCTCCGCCGCCGCTGCTGCCAAGGCCCTGTCTCTCAACGGCACCCCCATGCCTAACACCAACCGTGTCTTCAAGCTGAACTGGGCTACGGGCGGTGGTCTCGCTGACCGAAGGTAAGTACATTTCCACGGTTTGAAGTGATTAGGTAGGATGCTAACTTGAATTGAATTAGCCGTGACGACCGTGGTCCCGAGTTCTCCATCTTCGTTGGTGACCTTGGCCCCGAGGTTAACGAATACGTCCTTGTCTCGCTCTTCCAGAGCCGATTCCCCTCTTGCAAGTCCGCCAAGATCATGACCGACCCCATCAGCGGCATGTCTCGTGGCTACGGTTTCGTTCGCTTCTCCGACGAAAACGACCAGCAGCGCGCCTTGAGCGAGATGCAGGGCGTCTACTGCGGAAACCGCCCGATGCGCATTTCCACCGCCACCCCTAAGAACAAGGGCCCTGGAATCATCCCAGGCGCCATGGGCATGCCCGGTCCTGCAGGCATGTACCCTCCGATGGGTGCCCCTCCCATGGGCTTCTACGGTGCTCCTCAGCCCATGAACCAGTTCACTGACCCCAACAACACGACAGTCTTCGTTGGCGGTCTTTCCGGATATGTTACCGAGGACGAACTCCGCTCTTTCTTCCAGGGCTTCGGCGAGATCACCTACGTCAAGATTCCCCCTGGAAAGGGCTGTGGCTTTGTTCAGTTCGTCCAGCGCCATGCCGCTGAGATGGCCATCAACCAGATGCAAGGATACCCGATCGGCAACTCTCGCGTTCGTCTGAGCTGGGGTCGCTCCCAGAACAACTCCGGCCCTGCCGGCAGCCCCTACCGCCCCGCTCCCCCACCCCCCCCATGTACCCTTCCATGGGCATGCCCCCGGCACATCAGTATGGTGGATTCGCTCCTATGAAGGTTGGTAGCCATCAGAATACTGCGCCAGCTCCCGCATCTTTTGATGAAACCCTTGTTAACGATTACGTTTAGTAAAAAAAGCGTTCCTTTTTTTTTGAAAGCACCAGCAGGAGTTTTGCGTCATTTCAATGATGGGTCTTTTGTGTCATAACAAGTCTGCTATTTATTTCTGCGAAAGCTCCCTTTTACAGCTCTTGATGGGCATTTTCTCCTGCGCTACGTATTTCTTCACATGTGAGCGCTTTCATTTTTAGCAAGATATGAGCTCTTATCCCAGCTTATGTGTTTTTGTTCTCTTTCTTATTTCAAACTATTTTTTCTCCCTCTTATGTTTTTTTTTTTTTTTTTTCTTTTCTTTTCTTTCAATTCCCCTGTTCCTTTCATGTTTCTGGCCATGGATCTTCTCGTCTTTGCGTGTGACGGAAAATGAATTTGTCTTTGATGCGTTTTTACCCTCCTATACACCTTGGGCAGGCATTCTGCGAAAAGTTCATTTCTCATGAAGCAGTCAAATTGAATCATGTTTCCTTTGAGAATGTTACGTCATGCTTTATGCTAGATTGACGGCCTGTACAACACACTGTTTTCTTTCGTCTTCGATTTTTCGAATTCAGTTTCTTCGTTATGGAGCACGGTTGTCTTCTTTCTCACACATTCAATGCCTTTTCTTTGTGGTTATGCATTCGACCTCAGGTGGGTCAGACTTGATTCTTTGATCTTTCTGTCCTGCTACGTACGGAACGGGTGCTGTGATATGGACTTGATTTATTTCCTGCTGGGACTGCGTTCTTGTAGCTACTGGGGCGGTAGATTTCTTGCCATTTTCAAAGCCCCATTTGGAGTTTCGGTTCAAGGCTTCTCTGCATACCAAGTTTTCGCTGAAGTTTGGGAGGGTGGCTTGTTATGAAGTTTGTGCCAATTCCCAGGCGTTCAACTATCGCTATCGTAAATCTGGTTGTTTCGTTGGCCCCTTCTAAGAGGTCCTGGTGTTTCTCAGATACTCCTCAATACTTCATGTTCCTATTGTCCTTTGTATCTTTCTTATGGATGATTCCCCCTTCGCTACGCAGTGCACTCGCGTTTCCTTTTCTGCCCTTGCTTGCGATTCTGGCATCGTCCACTTTCAGGTTGAGATAGCGAAACCATGAACATCATGCTCCCTGCCAAATTTTGTGTACTGTTGCTACCTTAGGCGTCCAAAAGTTGAACCAAGCGCATGATTGCTTTTTTTTCTTTTTGCAAATATTCTTTTTACAATCGTAGTTTTCTTAAACATACCAGGGCTCGTTACTATCTAGTCACACGAGTCTTGACTGTTGGAAGTCGTCATTCACGCCTTCCCTTTTGGTAAAATCACACCTACGGCTGCCTTTCTTGGGGGCAACAACTCCCTTCCCATGGCTTTGCCCCTCGTGAGATATCCACCCTCACCCCCGCCATCCTCTTCATCTCATTGAGCCTTGCAGCCTTTGTGGCTTGTTCCTTTATTTTCCAAGGACGTGGGTGCGGTGTCGTTACTTTGTTATTCTCTAGCTCTCTACCAGATTCAAATTTCGTTACTCATCTTATCCCGAAGAGGGAACCGCATAAATTCAGGATGCGCTACGAGTCTTGGGATGTGCTTCTTTTCCCGGAGAACTCCAAGATTCCCATCCAGGAGTTCAAGACACAATGCTTCGTAACTCCGGATAGAGGTTGGTTTCATCTCTTACCTCGATCAATTACGGGCAGTAGATTGATAACGACGTGCTTTAGACTCGCCTTGTCTCCAAAATCCGGGCATTGTCGGCCCTGCTGCTTACCACATACCCCAAGGGAACTTGGGCCAGATACCCGTTCTCACTACGTTCGTCCCAAGTTTGCCTCACAATGCCTCTTTCCGGGTGTCTATTCATAGTTGGGAAAAGCCCCAGCCTAGCCGGTTGATGGACAATCTACTGCAGCCTGAAGATCAGCTAAGCTTCGAGGCTCGGGTTTTCGTCGATGGGGTTTGTGTCTCGTGAGTTGCCTTGTTTAGGTCGGAATATACAGGGACTGAACCGGCATCTCTACCTCCAAATAGGGGTACTGCTTTTAGAGACAGAACTAATTGGCCGCATATTATTGGTAAGTCATATCATTCAACCAACATGGTATAGATACGAGATGCTAACGGATCTTTAGGCTTGAGTAGCCGTATGTCAAACACCTCCCTTCTCAATCGACAGTTTTCTAACGACGTACCTCAGAGGTCGATAAGAGTGGGAACCCGGATCACCTTCGTTTTCCGCCTTTTCACCAGGAGATACTAGACCAGAGACATTGGGATGCAGGTGACTTTTACGGTAGAATCCGGGTGGTGATATCCGAAGGGTTTTATCGACCAAGCAGGACTTTGCCCTTTGAGCGAGTCAAGGATATTGTTGCGTTCTCTTTCCAGCATGCCCCTCTACGTAAGCTTGTTCTTTTGAATAATATCCAAAGTGGAACCGCCATTGACAAAAAGCAGAAGTTCTTGAGTACTCCAACATCGCCTGGCCTAATTCTGGAATGTGGTCTCAAGGACTACGCCTCTTCAAATACCAGTCGGGAAGCGCATTTAGCGAGCCCAAAGAACCAGATGAAGCTCATGCTCACTCGCCAACCAAACACGAATCCCAACACATGCCAACAGGGGGTAGTCAGGTCAGCCACTCGACACTGTACAATGCTTGGGCATATAGAAACTATCAGCCGGCCATGATGTGGCAAAATACCCCAAGAGAACCGAAATGGTTAACCCAAGAGCCACCCGTGCCTGATAATTTCATTGATCCATACATGCTTGATCCTGCTATGCGCCATCGAGGTGCAAGATCATCCTTGGAAGACATCCCTATGCCGGATTATCTTTCGAGTTCGACCAGCAGTCGTGCCTTTTCTAGCATGACTGGAATTAGCTATCAGCACAGCAAGCAACCCAGTCTCGTTGGCCCACTTGCTGACGAACAGTACAGCCAATTTCTTGAAGCTCTTAGTCCGCCCAAGATGCTGCCTATTGGCACGCATGCACCCACGAATACTCCATCTGCCACGCTCCCCATGGGAAGGAAGCTCTCTGCTGCAGCAGAAGCTCGCTCGGCATCCTATTCCAAATCCGGAAGCCGATCTGTGCTCAAGGAGATTTCGCAGCCGGGTACTAGGGATGTATCTGGGTCTAGTGCTAGATCTAATATTCCTCCTGATCCAGTCGTGGAAACTGCGTCAGCGAGCAAGCTTCATTCCAGTCCCAGTGGACCCATCAGGGGCAGAAAGGAAGCCATGTCTGACAATAAAGAAAATGAGGGTGCTATCGAGACCCCACGCAAGGAAAGTGACAACAAAGTCAACAGTACCCCCACAAGGACAACCAGACGTACAAGTGGGAATGTCGAAGTCTCAAGTGAATCTAAACGAAATAGGTCTACTGGCTCCGCTGGCGGAGAAATCGCACACGTTTCTAAGGAAGGCTTCGTGGCAATTTCACCCACACATGCTGAGACAGATGATCACATTCATCAAGCCGGCTTCGATGAATATCTCAACTCAAACCTCCATGTCAGCGGAGCTCCTATTGAAATTGTTGATATTGAGTGAATCGCTTCTGTCACCGATCAAGTTCGAATGTTTGAGTTGGGACCTTGTCAGGCTTCACGATCACCAGTTCCATTCATGTTGTGCCTCACACTGACACTCACTGATTATATATCCTTCCTACCGTATCAATTATCCAGTTTATAATTGTGGACAGGCGTTATAGGCTTCTATAGATACCAAATGGTATCGAGTATGGAGGAGTTTTGTTCAATATCAAGTTTTATAGGGCTAGTCGGCATGGCTACTACACAGAAAAAGAAAAAGAATTAAAATCATAGATTGATGTCTTCTCCAAAAGACAATATTTTAGAGTACTGTTTATCTTCACCCCGCGGTATCCTTTTGTGTTTATTCATTAAATCATGAAATGAATCCTTTCTTGCACGATCGATTGATGCTTTTGGCTGTCCCTGCGGGTTGTTTCCAGATTAAGCAGGATGTCAACAACAACAACTCACACAATCTAAAAAACCTCCACTCTTACCCTTTCTGTTCTTCCTTCTTCGCCTTTCCTTTCCCTAACATCCTCCCTCAAAATCCCCAATTGTTTCCGTTCTCTTGTGTTGAGAATCCGCGCTTTCCTCCATTGGTTTTTCTCCAAGCCCTGGAAAGGAACGTCCTCGATCTCATCCCATCTACTTTTGGGGATTTCAGTGAAGACGATTAAAGACGAGTAGTGGTTGGAATATGAACCCACCAGTCTTTGGCCATGGTTCTTTTCCTTTCACATTCCAGGTCCCATGCACAGAACCTGGAAGGGCACAGGAAATGAAACCAAATGGTCATGAGATGACAGATTCTGTACCCTATGCCTCTTCCTCTCCTGAAATGAATACCTTGAGTTCCTCAGTCGGCTGTGCGCTGACTCTAGCACCGATACCCTACACAATGGCCATTGCGGGTGGACAGCCTTCGTGGGCCATGTCACGATGGGAAGGTGATGCAGCTTTACCCCAGAGACCTAGTACTCTTCGTTTGTATTCAGGTCGGGGAGTCTCAGCAGGTACTCAAAGTGCTGCTCGTGCACCTTCGCTGGTATCTTGGAGAGACCAGGGCCAAGGAGCACATGGCGGTACTTCCAGTCCTGATGTAGACAGAAGGATCAAAGAAGCTTCACCTGATGTACCAAGCGTGATGGCCTTCCCCAAGCATATGCCCCAGTTGGGTAGTACATACAGAGAAGAAACTCATTCAGTGATGGTAAGTTTTGTTGAATCAATTCAAGCTCCCCATTTACTACGTACTCGTCTAATGCTATGTTTTCATATAGCCCAGAGAAAGCCTTCCTCGTCTCGGTGCGCTTGATACGACAACCTTGGAGCCCAACCAAACTCTGTGGTATTTCGGTGTGTTGGCTATCCAAGCACTCCTACTTCCTAGATTTCACTATGCCACCAGAAAAGCGAAACGCAACAACAACAAATGTGGGGTGAAATTGACCATGTACGGTCAAACAGTTGTCAGAGACCATGTTTTCAATTCCCAGATGGAGGCCAAGGCTGTAGCATGCTCAGTGGCCCTGAAATCCCTAAAATCCCAGTTTCCAGAATGGAGGGTGCCCGGTGTGCCAACAGAAGATGTCATAACTGCAGGCTGGAATTGGATTGAGCTTCTGCATGGTGAGTGACCGTAGATTCTCTCTGTATTCTTTTTATGCTTAGCATCTGACATAGTTATCTCGGTCAGATTACTGTGTTCAGAATGGGTTGCCAGCGCCGAAGTATACACCATATGACCATGAGAATGGATGTCGGTATGAAGTTGAGTTGCAAGGTGCCTCATACTTCGGTGCATCCAAGTACTACGCCGACGAATTTGTTTCGCTAAATGCTTCGGCGCACATGGCACTACACGCCTTGCTTGTATTCGGGAACGGCGTCCACCATGGCTTTCCTGGGCCATTCATATTGAGAAGGTCTGACGAAAGCATGTTGAGACTCGTTCCCAGAATACCCGAAGGCGCAGGGGGCCGCAATATCCCCTCTACCAATCAAATTTCCCAAATACTGGCTTCAGCTACCTCTGCCCTATCTCGAAGCCTAGGAGGACATGGGCAGAGTACTTCACAGATACCGCAGCAGCCAAGGGCAATGAGGAATCAGGATTTGTTCTCGAACAACAGCAGGTTTGTAAACGATTCTATTCCAAAGAGACCGGCCGAGGATGAAAGGACCGGTAGACTTATCCCTAGTACACCCAAGAGGGCCAAAACTCGGGGCCGTCTGAAAAATACACCCCAATCCCAGAAGAAGGCTATGAACGCAAATTTGCTTCCTTTGACAAACAGTAGGGTCAAAGCTCTTGAAGTCCCGGACAAGGTTGAAGAGAAAAGGTGGAAATTCACACCCCGAGAGATCGAGAAACGGCTTGAGGGCCTGCAAGCTCATAGCGAGCAACTCGAAAGTAATGCACCTTCCCTTCCCTTAACGCAGTATGCTAATCATACACTCCTGCCTCCTTCCAATGGTGGGAGGAGCTTCTGTTTTATATCAATAGGAATATGTGATCTTCTCTCGCTGGAGCGTCCAGAAATTCGGATTGAGAGTAATGAAGGACGTTTGATCGAGACCGATAAATGTTACACAGCTGCAGCTTATTTCCAGTACGACCCTTTCCTTGCCCGAGCAGGTGCCATTGGCGAAGTCAAGGGTGTCAGGGACAGGGCGGTAGCTAAAGAGGGCTGTGCCAATGCTGCTATCAAGTTTCTTCTAAATATGGTGCGAGAGGATTTGGCAATGGAAGATGAAGCAGTGAACGAGCAGGAGAAAAATGATATTTGAGGAAGGATGCCATTGACGAATATGTCAAGCATGGCTTGTTGGACGCCGATGTGAGCATGGACGATAACTGACAACCCTCTTTCTCTCTCCTTTGGACGCGATGGGATTGACTGGCATGGCAAAGGAGACACGCATCTATTAATATACGGATATCAGGTCTCCGTTTTATCTCCAAATAGGGCTAGGATCTATCATTAATGCATTCCGAATAGTACGTTCGCACACTTACAGAACTACAAATAGGTATACGTAATTTAGAGCACTTAATGCATTGAGTAACAATGCAGAACTAAGATATCCAGCGCTGCTTTTGGAAAAGAAACCGAGGCTTGCAGGATTTTGAGACGGAAATTGAACCACAAGAAAATAAATCATCAATGTAGCAAGGAGCGATACCCGAGGTATATCATCAAGCAGACAAAAAGACAAAACAACAAAGAGGTAAGCAACTGTCTTCGCTAGCGCAAAATTTGCAAAGGGGGATCACATAAGAGAAAAAGCGGTATGCGCCAAATTTACAGAGCCAATGGATAGGTATAAAATTTCAATCCCATAAACCCCGTAAGCGGATAATAGTTGGATCGATTGGTGTTCTGTTCTCCTTACCATGTGTGACTGCAGTTGGGGGAGGGGGAGGTAAAAGGAATTTTTGTTCTTTTCAACACTGACAGATGAAATTAACATTAACTCCTGTACTTTTTGTTTGGTTCCCGTGAGACCAAAGCAAAAAAACGAGTTTTGCATTGCCACGAGTGAGAAGAGTCACAAGGGAAAGGAAAAAATGGACATAAAGGGAGAGGAAAACATGCAATGTAAGACAATCATGGAAGAAGGCATGAATGAATGAAAATACCATTTCATCCTATTTGTATCTCTTCCTCGATTCATATAAGCCATTTCCCAGAGAGGGGGTTCCTCGATAACCACAGATGATTCATAGATATAACGCCACCCATAAAAACAAGGGGTTAAAAAAAAGAAAAGAAAAGAAAAGAAAAGAAAAGGGGGAACGGGAAAAAAAAAAAAAAAAAAAGAAAGAAAAAAGAAAAGAAAAGAAAAATTGAGGAATGAAAGAAAAGGCACATTTTTGCGAGGACCCCAAGCACTAAGTGAAGCATGTAACTCATGCTAGACAGCTTGGGGCTCATTGGGAGCCAGGAAAATTAAGTAACCAAGTAAAATAATAATAAGAAGAAAGAATGGAAGATAGGGAAAGAAGAAAACTCAATAGGTCACAAATACTCAGCTCGGATACAATTCAAAAACCATTTCAGGCCAGTCGACTGGTCAACTGGCTTATAGTAGAGGGAGAGAGATATGCAAGAACGGATACACCAACGCCAGTCTCACGGCACATATCCAATCGTTCGGCAACAAATGAGGATGAGAAAGAAGCGAGAAAGCGAAACCGAATCGCACAACTTGGAATGTATGGAATGTACAAAAAGGGTATATGGAATTTAGGAACTGAATAGCCTTCGGATTCGTTTAAATGCCATCTGTGGCACCGGTCTCGACGCCATCTGTGGAATAAGGTATGTTTGGATCAAAACCAAACCCGGCTGTATCCGCATCGGTGTTGAGGAAGGTATCAAAATCGAAGTTCTCTAGAATATCTGGATTCTCCAGAGCACTGAAATCGAGATTGAAAGCAGACGCCTGATAACCCCGTCAGTAAAATTACCCATTAAGTCTGAAGCAGAAATACATACATCTGGGATGTTGAGGTCACTGAACTGAGTGGTCTGATCTGGCTGTGGTGGTTGCTGGACGAGAGGTTGAGGAGGCGCGGGTGCTGATGTCGGCTGTTGAGGAACATTCGTGGTCGCATTTGCCCCGTTCTTGTTAAACGAGTTAGGATGCTGAGGGGTGATAGGAGTTGAAGGGGTGGGAGTCGGGGGGTGCTCCGCTTCGGAGGATGGTGTGGCCGCCGGGTTCGCATTAGCGGCTGTGGCTGTTGCCTTCTTGGAGGGTCGCTATGATCAAATTTAATAAAGGCGACAAGAAGGACATAACAGAACAACAGAATAAGAATACATACCTTAGTACCCTTGGTGTCTTTCTTCTTGGGTGCCGGCTTATTTGGTTGCTGCGGCGTCGGAGGCGCAGCGGGTCCCGTTGAAGGAGATTGGGGTTGAGCCCGGCCGGCATTGGGGCCTGCAGCTGGCGGAGCCTGGGGGGAGGCATGTTGCCGCGTTCTTGCGGGGTTCCGGCCTGGGGTTGAGGAATTGGGGACTGGTGCGGTGCCATTGGTTGACCTTGAGGTCCCGGTTGAGGAGGCCAGCTTCCACGGTTTCCAGCTCCGGCGGGGATCGGTTGGCCCATTTGAGGACCACTGAAAGCCGGGTTTGAGCTAGGGGGAGGCATGTTGCCCTTCATCAAGAACGGAGCAGCCATGTCGGGAGGCATCGGACCGCCGTTGAAGTTCATGGAAGCCGGGGATCCACGATTTTGGGCCATCGGGTCGGCAGCGCTGGGGGATCCGGGGAGAGCGGTCTGGGGCATCTTTGGCGTACCCCTCTTCATTTGATCGTTTGGATTCGGTGACGCGCCCGCCCTGCTACCCGGAGAGGTGCCTGGCGGCAACCCCTGTTGTCCGGGCATTGGGGTCTGGCCATCAGTACGGGCCATGCTATCCTGCTCTTGACGAGCCATCATCAAACGCCGCTTATTCTGCTGTTCAAGCAGCATAAGTTGCATTTGGTAATCTTGGAGAGCGTGGTTGCCGTGCTGACCGCCAGGTGTCTGCATTCCAGCCCGAACCTGGGCCATCTGTCCATTCGCGCCATAGTAGTCGCCGCTCATCGGATACATACCTTGGCCGTCTGGCATAGGCACCAGATCAGTCTGGTTTGGCATGACACCGGGATTTATCAAACCATTCGGCATGCCCTGGTTATTCAATGCTGAGCGTGAGTGATGAAGAGCTAAGTTTTGAGCATATACCTGGATGGATTTTTGTTGTGCAGCGGGGTTCGACTGTTGGAAAGCCTGAAATTGGGCCGGATTCATTCGGTTCATTCCGTTCTGCATCAACAGCGGGTTTGGCTGACCGGGAATTCCCTGCCCTTGCCCGCGTCCGTTGGGTGCCAACTGTTGTCCATTCATGGGACCGCCTTCAAGACGAGGCCGTTTAGACGGAGAAGGAGCATTATCAGCGGACGCGGGGGACTGGGGACGATGCCCGTTCATGTCCATGTCGGAGTGCTCACGCTGCATCTGTTGCATCATTTGCACTTGCTGAGTCTTTTGGAACTGGGCCAACTGCTGCTGGGAGCTGTGAATCCATTAGCACCAAATACACACTACGGATGATACGAAAGAATGGGCGAGAAGAAGGGCGTACAGGCCGGGGGTATTGTTCTGCAACACAGTCTTCTGAAGATTCGGGGGAACCATATTGTTCCGGCGCATGTTGAGTTGTCCCATCTGTCCGGCCATCATAGGCTGTTGCCGCAACAACTGATTGTGTTGCTGTTCTCTGAGGCGCATGATGTTCTAGATAGTGAGAATCGAGTTAGATATATGAGAACAAGAAAATCCTAGTGTGTGACAGGGTGTGTATATGGGTACCTGAGTGTGCTGGAGATACTGCCTCACGTCATTACTGTTCCCCTTCTTCCGTTGAGCCCAGAAGAAATCCCAGAATAGACTAAACCAATCTAAGAGAAAAGATGATTGCTGGCTTTCGCTGGGAAGGCTAGGCCGAGGAAGATCATCTGGAACCTTGATCTTATCGCCATCCTTATCCATCATCATAGCATCGCCGTCAACGCCATTTACGGCGCCGTCGCCACGGTGACCCGGACTCGTTTTCTCGGTGTTGAGCTTAATCGAGTCGTCTTGAACAAGTGCTCTGGCGCATTCGTGGTAGCCGCGTTTCAAGAAGTAATCGTAGATATATGTGTTGAGATTATTGATCATCGTGTCGGGAATGTTCACATTTCCGTCGTTACGAGGAGCCGTCGAACCATTATTAATCATGGGGACACCACCCACAGGGCCTCCTACCCCGGGATTCATCCCAGGTACATTCATCTGGTTCATGGTGGCGATCAGGCGGTCTGCCACCCTCACCTCTTATTCTATCGTCGATGAGGGTCGTCCAAATTGGTTGGTTCCAACGCGCATCCACTGTCTCGCGGCGAGATATCTCACCACGGAGTTAAACAGGAGTGCGCCGGACGAGCGTGGGGGGAGAGGGGGAAAAGAACAAAGAGGCGAAGGGACCGGCGCTTCCAACCCGATATGTGACGTCCTTGCAGTTAAACACGAATGCGCAAACGACGGGGATAGGCACTAGATGAGACGGCACCGAAGAAATGTTGCAAATTGACCGACGTCGAACAGGTTCCACTAGATCGATGACAACGCAGAGCAAAGAAACAAGTTGCGACGATTACCCACAGGGAGACGAGCGTGGCCGTCTGAAGAGCAAACGCGAACGCGAACGAGAGAGATATCCGCCGTTGCCTTTGAGATGGGGAGACAAAAAAAAAAAAGGGGGAGAAAACAGCGCAGGCCGGATGGTCTGATGAGGTGGTAGAAGAGAAAGACAGGTGTAGGTGTCAGGCACGAAGCGGAGGCAAAAGAAGCGCGATAGGATCGGCCGGAGAGGCGACGAGCGACACCAGAGGCGAAAAGGCGCACGACTTTTGAGAGGAATAGACGATAGCGGCGCTTAGGGAGGGGGATGGAGGTCAGGCAAGCCCAAACGGGCACCACTTTTGGAAGGGGGCAAAGATTAAAAACGACAAAGCACAGAGATTTTGATCTCGAATATTAAGATTATTCCCAAAGAAACCCTGCAGAAAAGGGTAAAGGAGAAAAAAAGAACGGAGAAATCCGGGTAGAGATTAGGAGAGGGGGAAATAAGAGTGGAGGAGGAATGGTGGTGGAGGAGGAGGGAGGGGGGGGGATAGGGTAGAGGTAGGTAGGAGGAGAGGCGAAGGTCAGAACAAGGTGTGTAGCGGTGGATCAGAGGTGTTCTGGTGGGAGAGGAAAAGGAAGGATGGACAGGAATTAATCGAGCGCGCCTGGGGAGGGTCAGAAGGCGGCTTTGGGTTGCTTCTTTTCGCTGGCCGGAGGTCGCTTGCTCGGCGCGGATTAACCTGCGCGGAAGACCGGCGGAGAGAGGGCTGGGAGATGCCGCGGGAGGGCGTATTTCTGAGCATGCAAGAAAGACCAGCAGAAGAGGCGGCAAAACACAATGGAGAAGCAGCCAATGCACGGAATACAAGGAATGAAGAATAAAAAGCGAAGAAGAAAGAAAGAAGAAGAAAAGTGGATGGCCGCAGGGTTTCAACGGATGGCGCAAGCAGGGTTTGCTAAAAGACTAGGGGGAGAAAGAGAAAAAGAAAAGAAAAGATGTGGCAGGGTAGAAAGTAGTAGTACGGAGTAATAGTTACGCGCAGAGATTCACCTGACTTGGAGGAGTCCTGCACAATTGCAGAAGGTTTTTTTTTTTTTTTTTTTTGGTTTGTATATTTTAGAGGGATAAATTGCAGATTTATTTCCCACAATTAAGGAAAGTGTCCCAATATAATAATTAAATAATAAAAGGGAAAGCAAATGGTATGATACTCCGTAACTAGAGTTAAGGTGTAGAGCTCCGTTGTAGAGATCGGAGTGACAAAGGCGAGGGCATCGGCATCTGATGCCGGCGTATTCCTCAGCACGGCCTGGAGGGCCGACTCCTGTTGCGGTATGGTGCGTCACGTGGCGTCCCTCCGGACTATCAGATCTGCCACCCCAGGTTGTTATATGTCGATAGTCTATCACGTCAAAAACATTAATGGTCCGATGACAACATTCCAGGCCAAAAGCTAGAATGAACCTCCAGTCAACTCAATCTTGATCGATCTCACAGTCTATATCTTAGGTATATCTATCACCTTGGCCAAATAAAGTTAAATTCAATTGGATAGATCACAGTTGATATACTCATCCACTATCAACTATTTATCACCCCTGTATCTACCAGAATATGATGTATGGATCAGAATACCAGGAGAAAATAACATTAGACTTAATAGAACCCTGAAACACCAAGACGCCTCAATTTGTCTAATCCATGCATATTCTTTACTCTTCATCAGGTGGCATCTCATCTTCGATGTATCTTACAAGCGATACCCGCATCTCCGTTGTATCGTCGCCTCGCAGCACATCACTCACAAAATGAGCTTCGATTTGCATTTGAACCTAATCATTTGGTCAGCTAGTGATCAATCAATGCACAAACGCAACTGGGCAAGACCCAGGCCGCTGTCCCAACTCAAACGGTCTTACCATTTCGAGTGAACCTCGCAGAACACCACATAGAATATTGGAGAACCACAGCTCATCCTGCGCCCTGCCATCATCGGGAAGTTCGACAAAGTCCGCCAACGGGTTCTCTTCAAAGATGAGGGAAAATTGATTGTTGTCGCTCGTCCAATTCGTCACGGTAGGCGAAATATTGAGGAAGATCTTGAAACCAACCTGCTCATGATACTTCTCAGTCACCTTGTCCCAGCCTAGAATATACATATCTCAAAACAGGATATAGAACACACCTTTGCGATCATATCGGCTGTCTCCCGGAAGTTGGCACATCGGCCCACGTTCGACCGTGCCAGAAAATCCTCAATAAGCCGCATCCCGATATTGTAGCCCATTTTATCCAGTTGTTTGTTCACCTCCTGGTAGTTTCCATCATAGTCCTGACATAGTTGCGCAACGATTGTTCCGTAGGTCAAGGTCACCAACTCCGCATTTACCTTGTCAACCCTCGTTCTGTAGTAGTCGGACATGGTTAGTTAAAAGGCGCAATTCCTCGCCGAGGATTCGACAAATTCCCAAGGCAGCGCGGGTCGCATTCAGCTTACTGACTTCCAAAGCCTGTATAAAAGGAACCGTTAGCAGTGAACGCGGCACAGTCGTTGAGAGCCAAAGAACTAACTTACTCTTCTCCAATTCTTGAAGCCTTTGTTGTGGACGACATGGCTGCTCAGTGCTTGTATGAAATGCTTTAAAGGGATTCCTTTATCTTGTAGTTTGGTGGTGGGATATGAAAAATGAAATGACAATATGAAAAAACCCGTGATGGATTGTATGGCCTGGAAATTGGAGTGTTGCAATTTACATATCTCCCCGCCCGAGTCGGTGGATCGACGGGGGGCCATGGCGGAGCTTTCCTGGTGGATTCGGCGCGCGTGATATTGCGGCTAGCGCGGCTCTATTTCGGACGTCCAGCGCTTATGGGCACATCCATGTCCGCGCAGAAGCCGCTCCACCAGCGGACTTGCTCTGCGACGATGTTTTCGGGTCCATCAGAATAGATCAATACCAATTGAGCCGCTAGTTTAAACGACCTCCTCTCATCTAAACAATAATAATTTTCTTTCCACGGTTATCTATTGTCAGCTTTGAGCTATCCAGTCAAGGACCATCGCGATCATGTCGGGAGAGAAGCGCCCTGCCCAGATGGCTTTCGGGACGACAAGTCAGCTCGTCGTGAAGCGAAAGAAGTCGGACAGCGATCTCAATGCCAGTACAGCTGTTGTGAAAGGCTCATCTTCTCAGAATGGAGCTCTTGTGGAAGCAGTATGTTATTCTCTAATCCCCCCAAGCTACCTCCGATGAGCTTTTCAAAAAAGTTCTTTTGGTTGATCGCAGTTACAGGTTCCCCGCACCAGCGGGCTTGATGCCCCAATTATGGAACTTACAGGTAAGTTTGATGACGATGACACAAGAATTTCGATCTGATAAGACATTGGTAGGTCACTCCGGTGAAATCTTCACGGTCCGATTCGACCCTACCGCGCAGCATATTGCCTCCGGCTCTATGGACCGCTCAATTAGTATGTCACATTATATCAAGAATCGCACTCGGCCATTAGGGCTGTTCTGACTTTGATACATCGCAGTGTTGTGGAATACCTATGGACAATGCGAAAACTACGGCGTGCTATCAGGTCATCGAGGAGCAGTTCTTGACCTCCAATGGTCTCGAGACTCGCGAGCGATATTCTCTGCGTCAGCCGACATGACGCTTGCAAGCTGGGATCTGGAAACTGGGCAAAGAATACGTCGTCATATCGGTCACGAGGAAGTTGTCAATTGTCTCGATATCAGCAAAAGAGGGCAGGAACTTTTGGTCAGCGGGAGCGATGACGGCTGTATTGGAATTTGGGATCCCCGGCAAAAGGACGCCCTCGAATACCTTGAGACAGATCTGCCCATCACCGCAGTTGCTCTGTCAGAGGCAGGAAATGAGATATATAGCGGTGGTATCGACAATACTATTCACGTCTGGGACCTGCGGAAGAAATCCGTGGTGTACTCCATGATCGGACACACAGACACTATCACTTCGCTACAGATATCGCCAGACTCGCAATCGCTTCTATCCAACTCTCACGACTCGACAGTGCGCACCTGGGACATCCGGCCATTTGCTCCTGCCAACCGACACATAAGGACATATGACGGTGCTCCCATCGGACTGGAGAAGAATCTCATCCGGGCAAGCTGGGATCCGACAGGTGAGAAGATTGCGACAGGAAGCGGCGACCGAAGTGTCGTAGTCTGGGATTTCAAGACCGGGAAGCTTTTGTACAAGCTTCCTGGCCACAAGGGCACAGTCAATGACGTACGATTTTCACCTAACAATGAACCAATTAGTAAGTCTTGTTGACACTATCGTTTCTCGCATTTTCGAGCTATCTTTGCTAATTCTACAATAGTTGTTTCCGGTTCTTCTGATCGAAACCTCATGCTCGGTGAGCTTGGGAAGTGATCACATTATCATATTCGTGGCTAAGAAACTGAACACTACATGCTTGTTGACCCAGCGACTCATTGAAATATCGTACAAGACTTTCTTCGCCTTTATATCAAAGCAAACGGAGGGCTCTTCACCCCGAGTCGTCTGCGAAACTGAACACGGTGCGACCACCGCGGCATCACTGCTTCAGGAAAACGTGATGCGCAGGTGGCATAACAGATGATAGTGGTCGGCCGTCGATACCACGGAATGTTCATTGCATATATTTTGCATTGCAATATAAAAAATTCGCGCTCTTCTGGTCACTGGCCATGAGTTCTTAGGGTTGGGGTTACACATAGCAATATTATTATAATTGTATCCAAATATTACGAATTTCAGGGCTTATCAAGTCATTATCAACCCGATGCGTCTACAACTATGGCTCACAGTACGGCTACGTAGGGATGGATAAGCCAAAATATTTGGTCCAGAACGAAACAAATAAAGAAAGCACAAGAATGATTGTATTCGGAAATATCAAAACGATCGACCAACTGGTATTGTTTATCTGGCTAGAGACAACAGTATTCCTGGCCGAAAACAGTACTAATATGAGGCCGTGTCCAAAGCGTCAACACCAGGGCTGCAATAATAATGCCACGGCAATATGCGCAAACGGCCACGAGAGCAGCGAGCGAAAGCATCATTGGACCGTGGGTCGATCCAGGGGTTTCTCCCTAAGCTTACTCTGTAACATCAAAATGGATACGTACTCTGCCTCCTTAGGGAGGTCGTAGTCTATCGCGCTAGAGCTAATGTACACGCCGTACTGCTATTATTATTATTCTTTTTACGACTAACTATTATCAGCTTGGAGTCGCAAACTGCCGGTTCCCAGCCAGGCTTCTTGGCCCTTTTCGGTCTTGTCCTGTGCTGCTTCTCCTCTCCTCCGTTCTCCTCTGCTTCAGCTCCTGTCGGTCCTTTTCTATCTTTGCTGCTTGCGTTCTTGGACTCATGTCTATCTAACTATTATTATCATAATATTTTTTATTTGTATTATTTTTCTATACCTCAAACATATTTTAACACTGCTGGGTGGCCTGGTGCTCCCTGTGTGTTCCTTTTTTTTTTTTTCACTCGCTACTCTTCCCCTCTTATCAAACTAATTCGACTGCTCTCTTCGACCATCTTTCATCAGCTTTGCTATTCATTCACTCGATTCCTATTATTGAACTTCTTTATCTGCAGCCGAATCTCGTCATATGTTGCTATCGCGTGGACTGTCGATCTCTACTTATTCTCTGCCGGATGATGAATCGGTAGCAACTCTGCATACAGTATGCGTATCTTATATCATTTCCTTATAATTATAAAGCTTTCTAACAAATCTACTATCGCTTCAGTAATTGGAAAGGTTGCCACTACAACTCACCATCTCAGGCATTTGTGCATATTCCTTTGTGAATTGCAAATCGCATGCGATAGGGGCTATCATACGCCACTTTCGAAATACTCCGAATTGGGTCTGTTTCCTGGGAGAGCCTAGACCATCTATATTAATAGAGCTGCCCACTCGACAGTGGATGTGCAACACCCTTCTTTCTGTGTAACCGCCGCCCAGATGCCATTATTCGATTGATGAACACCATTCAACATGGATTCGGTCTCGCTATCTCAGCCAACACTATCGCATTCAAGCACATCTGCCTCCACTCAGCGTCCATCGCTGAACCCTTTCCTTAACAACACTCGTAATGGGGCAGCGACAAATTCCCAAATGGAAATGACCCCCCGCGTCTTAGAGGAGCAACCTGCATCACGGGGATCTTACAATCGTTTTGGACTGGGAATGTTCGGGGATCGCGCCGAGCGTCGAGAGCGTCTTACGGGTAGGAGACATGCGTCATCTAGTACGGATCCCGAGCCTTCGCAATATAGACCGAATGGACGCTACGTTCCGATCGACCTGCAACCTATATCAACACAAAACCGCTGGGGTGATCAGGGGCCCTCGGGTTCCGCGTCTCCACAAGAATCAACAAGGTCACCACAATATGAACGCCATGGAGTATGGGTTAGAGGATCACGGGGGAGAAATGGCCAGGCTAGATCGTGCGCCGCCTTATTAAAGGAAAAAAAGGCCAGGAGGAAACTCTTTACCTTGATCACATCTACCCTTTTTCTCATTCTTGTCCTCTCCGTCTGTAAGGTTTACCCCACCGGCTCAATTTACATTCATCAGTACTGATAAAGCTTATCTCAGACATTGCGTTCACTTTTTCACATGCGAAGCTGGGCCAGGAGCTCCACATTCTCTTAATTTTCATGATTTTGATTCTCGCCATTGTCTTTTGTCACTCCCTCATCCGTTTCTTTATGGTTACTATGCGAGGGCGCAATACCGCCCTCAGAAATCGTGTTCCGAGTAGGGCAGGACCAGCTGGTTATGCCCAACCAACTAGTCCAATACATGTTGTTCTTGCAGGTGATGAAGAGGCCTCGGCAGAAAGCCATGGCATCATTCGTGAGAAGGTCACAGCTCCGCCTCCAGCATATGGTCTCTGGAGAAGCAGCGTGGTGAGTACACAAGATTCTGCTGACTCGGTGCACCGTACATTTATCCCGATTACTAATCAATTCCATTGTAGAGAATGAACCCTGACCTGCTCTACTGGCAGCGTGTAGATGCCATGAGTTCTCACAAGAGCAACCCCTTCCAGAGAAGTTTAAGCAGGAAGACTACTTTACCACGACCTCCCAGCTACACTTCTGATGATGGGATTGACTACGTGGTTGATGCACAACCACGGTCCTTTGCACCAAATCACACCTGTCAGCATGAATAAATATAAACTTGATGTCAATAACTACATTCCACTACCAATCAAGGTAGAGTCGTTGGTGAGGGGCACCGCTAGCCCATGTATAAATCATCCCACTACTACATATCCTGGTTTCCTCATCTTTTCTGTTCAAAAAGATATCCTATGTCCTTTTTTTCTCGGTTTATCTCGATTGAATGATTCAGAGCGGGAGTTGTTCTGGCGTACGGAACCAGTTCAGTTGTTTATACTAGTATTGATTGATATTGATTGATTGAGGGATATATATATATATATATATCTATATCTAAGGCCGTTTTTCTTTATTTTATTTTATTTATTGATTTTTTTTTTTTTTTTTTTTTTCTATCTATTCTGTCAGCTGTGCCGTTCTCTGCATATCAGTGTTAAATATGAAGAAAGTAAAAGACATTTTCTTTAAATGACATGGGTAAGAAGCATGACCGATAAAGTAAGCCCATAGTACTCCGGAGTCGTCGCTACTACCGCGGTGCTCCGGCGACATATCTGGCCGCTCGTTTTCTCACGTGCGGCAATTTGCTACCACCGACAACGCCCTTCGAAAGGTCTCCAGTGAAATTGATTACCTGCTGGATGACTTTCTTGGATATATTTACGACTATCCATCCTATGCTTTTTACGGCCGTTTCCCTTCTCCGGTAATGCGCTCGGGATGTTCCAGCTCGCAGATGTCCCACTTCCGTTCAGCATGGATGATGACCTGGGTCTTGCTACTGCTGTCGCAGTGGTTGACCTTGGCCCAGGGGATGCGGCCAGGGCAGGTTAGAGAGCTCAGGTATGCATTGGTCTTCTCGATGACCTTTCATTTCTATGGATTTGGGTGGACGACCTAGCTAATACACCAAGTGGTATGATTGCAGGAAAGAGACCGAACATATGTTCTACCATGGATTTGAAAACTACATGAAGCTTGCCTTCCCTGAAGACGAATTGCGTCCGCTCTCGTGCAAGCCACTTACTCGCGACCGCGATGATATTGCGAACGCCGAGCTCAACGACGTCCTGGGGAATTACTCCCTCACGCTTATTGACAGTTTATCTAGTCTTGCGATCTTATCCTCAGGCGATGACGGCGGGGACAGGGCATGGTCGCACTTTCAGAACGGAGTGAAGGAGTTTGTCAGGCTATACGGGGATGGATCGAAAGGCCCTGCTGGTCAGGGTGAGCGGGCGAGGGGATTCGACATCGACAGCAAGGTCCAGGTTTTCGAGACGGTCATTAGGGGACTTGGTATGATACCCGATCTTTCGTGGTCGCTGGAAGGACCAAAGAATTCGCCTTAACGATTGTGTACAGGTGGACTACTCAGTACCCATCTTTTTGCTGTGGGTGACCTCCCCATCAAAGGATACGCGCCTCCAGAGACAGAGGCTGTCTTTGCAAGAGCATGGAACAAGTCGCTCTTTTCGAAAGACAGAGTCGGTATCAAGTGGGATGATGGGTTCATCTATGATGGACAATTCCTCCGACTTGCCGTTGATTTGGCCAACCGCATCCTACCTGCTTTCTATACGGACACTGGTCTTCCCTACCCTCGGGTCAATCTACGGCATGGCGTCCAGCGACATCCGTTCTACCCAAATTCACCTCTGAATGCGGCGACGGCTACGTGTAACAGTACCAATGGCGAACGATGTCAGAAAAAACCTCGATTATCTACAGAGACTACCGAAAGCTGCAGCGCAGGCGCGGGTAGCCTTGTCTTGGAGTTTACTGTGTTGAGTAGACTTACTGGCGATGGTCGGTACGAAGAATTAGCAAAGAGAGCATTTTGGGCAGTTTGGGCGAGGAGAAGTGAAATTGGACTCATCGGCTCTGGCATTGATGTAGAGTCAGGGAGGTGGGTTCATCCGTATACCGGGGTAGGTCACGATAAGAGGAAACCCAAGATCCAAGACCACAGGCTAACGGGTAACTGCAGATCGGAGCAGGAATCGATAGCTTTTTTGAATATGCATTCAAATCATACGTTTTGCTTTCTTCGGGGGAGCGTCCACCCCATGATTCCCAGAGTCCATGGCAGGCTCTAGACGATTATTTCCTGCCATTGAGCGAGTTTGAGCATTCCGCAGGCGCATTTTTGGAGGCTTGGGAAGACTCGCATGCTTCAATTAAACGCCATTTATATCGAGGGGAAGGATACCAACACCCACACGTGATCCAAGGAGATGTCTTCACTGGTGCCACGCGAGCTTTCTGGATTGATAGCTTGAGCGCCTTCTACCCTGGACTCTTGACTCTCACGGGAGACCTGGACGAGGCTATAGAGATTCATATGCTCTATACGGCGGTCTGGACAAGATTCTCTGGGCTTCCAGAAAGATGGAATGTGGCTACAGGTAACATCGAGGGCGGTCTTTCGTGGTATCCAGGCCGTCCCGAATTTGTCGAGTCTGCGTACTACCTCTATCAGGTCACAAAAGATCCCTGGTATTTGCATGTTGGTGAAATGGTACTTCGAGACATCAAGCGAAGGTGTTGGACAAGGTGCGGCTGGGCTGGACTTGAGGATGTCCGAAATGGGGAGCTCAAGGACCGGATGGAGAGCTTCTTCCTTGGAGAAACATTCAAATACATGTTCTTGATGTATGACCCAACGCATCCGCTCAATACTCTGGATCGACCCTTTGTCTTTTCCACGGAGGGTCACCCGCTCATCATACCCAAATATGCGACTACGCACTCGCGTCAGCACAGCGAGCAGCGGCCAGTCAACAATCATAGCAGTGAATTGAGCTGCCCATTGGCACCCACGTCGCCAGCACTTGGGGTCTCATACACTGCGGCACGTTCTGATGTTTTCCATGCGGCGAGTCTGGCTCGGTTGCACCTCATGCCCGATAGGGAAGTGGTTGAAGGCGCAATCTTGGAATCCGCCAACGATCATCCCAGTACATCAATTTCTGATCTGGCATCCCCAACTAACTACACGTTCTACCCTTGGACCCTACCACCTGAATTGGTACCGTTCAATGCAACGAGCTCGCTAATGACAAACCGTCCGACTCTGGACATCTCTTTCCCTTCCCTTCCCGGAATGGTAATGGGGCCTGGGTCTTTGGAACGGGTCCGGGATGGAATTCTCATCAAAACCATTGGGGGACTTCGGTTGAGCATGGTGCAGGATGTCCCACTGCACAACACGGCAGAGGATGAGGATGATGATGGGTTTCGGGTGCAGGTGATCAACAATGTGCCCCTTGGAAAAGATGAGAAGGTATATCTCTCGCGTGAAATCACGCTTGATATCCTGGATCCCACCGACCCGAATTTCGCTCGGGTGCGCGACTCCGCCATGATTGACATCGTCATTGACGTTCTACCAGCAGAGCTCCTTCGCCGCCGAAATGATTCGGATGATCGTAGCGAACCGGCTGCTGAGCATGGCAGAAAGCAAGTCATCCACAAACCCGCCCCCATCGCCGACAAGCCTGGAAGTGTAGACACTGCACCTTCTAGCATGAGGGCCGTTCTATCCTCGTTGGTGAATTCATTGTCTTCTCTGCTCCGAGACGAGGTTCAGATGGAATCATCGCAAAAGCAAACGCTACGCTTGACCTTACCAGCTGCCATGTCTTCGGGTCTAGGCTCCGCCCCAATCCCGAGTGTCGAGGATGCAACTACGGTATCTTTTTCGGGAGATTTATCCGAAAGCCGACTCTCGTGGTCTACGATCTATTTTGCTGATGAAATCTGCGATTATAACATCCTGCGCGAAGTGGCGCAAAACCACCAGGTGCTCGTCATCAAACGCGGTGGGTGCAGTTTCTCCCAGAAACTGAAAAACATCGCAGCGTATCCACCGTCACGGTCTGCCCTCAAGCTCGTCATTGTGGTCTCCTATGATGATATTGCCGATGAAGATCCGGAATCAACCGTTGCCCCCCAGTCTCGTCCACTTGCCGCTGTTCGCGCAGGTCCCTCTCTTGTCCGGCCTTATTTGGACGAAGTTCAAGTGACTGTTGGGGGCAGTCCACGGCGACACCCGATTCCCATGGTCATGATGGGTGGTGGGGAGCAAACGTACGAACTTTTACGACAGGCGAAGGCGATAGGCATTAAACGACGGTATACTGTACGGTCTCAGGGTATTCCCATCAGTAATTTGTACATTGTATGAGATGGTTAGTATTTAGATAGTCAATTCAATAGAGTCAATAATAGAAAATTATGGGTTATGAAATTATAGGTCCAGCCGTCTGGGGGTGTACAATAGCTGAGCCTCGGGACATCCAGTGGGGCGAAGGCGAATTGCCTACCTTGGTACTGTCCACGAAGATGCCCACTCGCCCCTCTTTATCGTTCGTATTTCTTTTATATATAGAGATGATTCCTGCCTCTTTTGATTTAAGTTGAGTGTTTCTTTTTGCATCAATTGCTAGGTAGGTGACAGGGTGTATATCAATTATCTACTCCGTACATACAACCCCACACCTTGACATCTACCAGCTACCTCTCCTCATTTCTTTCTTCTTTCTCTTCCTCATATTCTATACCCAGCAAGAAAAGAACCAAAATGCACCTTCAAGAACCCATCACCCCCTCCCCCGAGGGCCCAACAACCACTACCACCAAAACAACCATCATAGACGAGAAAAACACCCCCACCGAAATCACGATCAAATCCGACCTCCACGACAACACCAAAAGCACGACCCCACGACCCCTCTACTTCGCCTACGGCTCCAACCTCTCCTTCACGCAGATGAAAATGCGCTGCACATATAACCCAGCCTTCTCCGCAAACCCCGTCGCAATCGCCCGTCTAGACCAATGGCGCTGGTTAATCTGTGAAGCGGGGTATGCGAATGTCATCCCGCCTGCGTCGCTGCGAGTCGGGAAACAAGATACGGACGGGGAGAAGGTTCCTGTCTCTGGAGATGATGATGCTATTTTTGGGGTCTTGTACGAGATGGCGCCTGAGGATGAGCTTTTGCTTGATGGATATGAGGATGTGGATCATAAGGCGGGCCCGGTGAAGAGTGGTGGTAAGGTTCCTGTGAGTATTCGGCCGACGGAGCAGGGTGAGGGGGATTATAATAAGTGGTATTTGCCGGCTACGGTGACGAAATGGCTGGATGAGGGGCAGAGGGGGCGAAGGGGGGATGTGTCTGAGCAGACGGTTTTGGTGTATGTGGATGAAGAGAGGGTGCAGGTTGGACCACCCAGAGAGGAGTACATTCCGAGGATGAATCGCGCGATTCGGGAGGCAGAAGAGTTGGGATTTCCAAAGGATTGGGCTGATGAAGTTATGTGGAAGTATATTCCAAAGATGTAGATAATTTCATAGATACCAAAGATAGTACATTATTCATTATGGGAATCAAGGCTAGGCATGATCATTTATTCATAGTATGTGAGAATTCTATAAAATGTACCAAATTGGGGAAATTGACTGCAACAGTAAACCATGCACACCTCAAAAAACCCCGGCTAGATTGATGGCCCATCCACAAGAGTTGGTTATGGTATCCGGTACTCAACCACCATCCAGGCACTGGTGGGAGAAGGTTGGGCAATTCCACAAACGATGGTACCTATCCAACAGGCCACTGTTGCACACCAATGTTGATTCGGAGTCTGGCTGCTGACAATCCATCGGTTGGATGCAGCCCCATTTGTAATTGAGGAACATCACTCTACACCATCAGACCAATCGGAGATTTGATCTCAATGACGTGCAGCAACGTGCAACGTGACAAAAGAATCCAGAGGCAGGGTAGTCAAACAAAACTTTTCTTTTTTATAGGATTGGCGATATCGGATGGAATAAGGAGCCGCAACCACAAGTGGGATATGTTGTCAATCATGTCCCACCACGATAGACATAAAGGAAGGGTATGTCATTATTGTGGAATTAAGCCTTTTCTTCCTGGCCAGTAAGGAGGGTGTAGGTAGGACCAGGGAGCTTGTCACGTCCGTGGAGAAAATCGAGCTCGAGGATGAAGATGAATCCCAAGAGGTCACCACCCATCTTCTTGATGAGCTCTCCGGCCGCACAGGCAGAGCCACCTAAAAACTTCAGCATCTATCGTAGTAAACTTGAATGTGAGTGTGAATACAACTGTACATACCGGTTGCGATAATGTCATCGACGACAACCACCTTCTGACCTGGCTTGATCGCATCGGACTGCATCTGGAAGAAGTCCTGACCGTACTCCTTGGCGTAGCCCTGAGTCTCGCAAGGACCGGGCAGCTTACCCTGCTTACGGACAGGGACAAAGCTGGCACCCAATCTCAAGGCCAAGCTGGGGCCGATCAAGAAGCCTCGAGCCTCCAGACCAACAATGACATCGGGCTTCTGACCACCATAGGTCTCGCAGAGGTGCAATTCGAGAGAGCGGATGAGGGCTTCGTGCAAAGTGGGGTCGGCGAAGATGGGCAGGATGTCTTCGAACAAGATACCAGGGGAGGGGAAATCGGGGAATTGACGCAGAGCAGCCCTCAGTCTTACTTTAAGACTGGCGAGTTCGGCGGTGCGGGAGGGATGGGCGGAGGACTGTCCGGCGACTTGGGTGGTGGCATCGGGGATAGATTGGGACATGATGGAAGAAAGAAAGAAGAAAGAAAAGAACAGAAAGAGAGGGGAAGGGAAAAAGGGAAAAGGATCAGGGGTGGAGGGGGAAGAGGAGATCAAAGGTAAAATAGTTTTAGCAAACGACGTGATAAGCAAAAAAAAGGCGGAGAAAAGAGAAAAAAAAATTTGTATAGCAGTAGACGTAACTCTGCGGTATTTTTGTACTGTGTATTGTAACATATCCGACACTTCGCTTTATTCTCTTTCATTACTTGGGATATTTTTGACTGATTATATACTCTGGTATATTCTTAATAATATAGAACCTCTCGTTGGCTCTCTGGTCATTTCAATGTGCCGTCTTCCCTTCTCTTTCTGCTGTTTTGAATCTCTTGTTGTGCCCTAATCTGGCTGAGCACGCCATGCTGTCGAGGTTTGCAGTAGTAGATTTCTAGTTTCCCATCGACAAATAGACAAGAGTAATGAGAGTCAAATTGAAATATTACCAAATACTGTGTGCTTATCCTTTCCATACTCTGCTATAAATACTGACAGCCTAAATACTACTTTTCTCTGTCTTCTGCCTGACTCTGCGGTATTCTGAATACCTGCTGTATTACCAATACCGATACATCCAGATCGACACCGATGACTTGTTGACTGGACAGAGTCTAGAATTCTTCTCACACCATCTGCTGTGAATCTCTCTCGACAATAAATCATCCTTCTGGATTCTGATTTACTCGCCACGCAACTGTTGGCCATAATGCACAACTTGTCTGGACAATAATAGTTGATTCGTTCCTCTACTGGTTCTTTCGCCATCTCTCCGCCTGATAGTCCCGCTGCCCCTCCAACAATAATGCAAGTATCCTGCATCACCTGCAACGAACGCGGTCTCGGGCATTTCTTGGGCAATCGTATAAGTTGATGGCCATTTATTCTCCTGCTTTTAATCCTTCAGTCTCTTTTGTTCTATCCGGCCTATCATCTCTCTCTCCTCGGGCAATCTGTGTTATCAACCATATGGAGGGGTGTAGATGCCTAATAATCCCTGCGCGATGCAACCACCACCAGCGAAAACCGGCGGTCAGATAACTCGATATATTCTATTTCTTGTATTACGGATTATACAGAAATGAATAATAGTCTGTTTTAGTGATTATCATAGTCGAAAAACTGCTCAACTCTACTCCTGTATTCCCATTAGATATCGCCGCATCCACCAGCCGCGGTCTGTGCCTCGTGGATCAAACGAGGCCGCTGATAGCTCCGCAGTCCGCCCATCCCAGCTCGTGTCTTGATCATCAATAATCAATAAATCAATAATACAAACGATTAATTTCTAGATGGCGCCTACGGCCCCTCCGCGGAACGGTACTAAATATGGCTACTATGTATTTTTTTTTTCCCACCACTGGATGCGATGTTCATGCTGGCGTACTCTTCTCAGAAAACCAGCCCCACCATCCCCTGTACATCAGGCGCTTTTCAGCTGGGCGAATATATGCGAAGAGCCATCATGGAGTCTTACAGCCCATCATTAGGCTGTCAGATCGAGGGTACGTAAACATTCCCACTGCATGTAACACTATATAGGCGACGCTATGCTATTTACCCCTCAAGATTGCTGAAACGAGTCATGCAATGGACGGTGATGTGCAATTACCAGGGACCCTAGTGGTAAATATGGACAAATCTTCCACCACAAATAACTGGTCTTTGTTCTTCACTTGTCTTGAAGAACTTGGCATGGGTTCATTCATCATGCAACCAATTTTGCCACATGTCTCTCATTCTTAAGATCTCATCGAATATCGAATACCACCATGTCCGAAAATCTCCGACGGTGTACGGAGCATGTAATTCCGTATATCATTTGGCTTCCAATGCTCCAAGCAGGTACAGCGAGATACAACCTGTCCAGTGGGTCAGAACTGCCAGGTTCTGCGATTCTGAAACTCGTTCCTTGTCAGCCAGAGGTGACTATCCGGTATCATCATCCCAATCCTGCAGCAGGGCAATGGCTAGCACATATGAGAGCGGGGAACAACGGAAGAGGACTTGCCTGTCCTGTCTTGTCTGGACCGGGTCGGCTTGATGATCTTCACAGCCAGGTGGATTGGGTTGTCCACGCAGACTCGTTGTCCAGCAGAGTCCCTCTTTAGTTTGCAGTAATTGCGGCCACTAACGGAAGGATCGTCGCATATATTTGGCTGACGGGATTTCTTTTTGAGTCGGTGGTGGGCTGTCTGTGGTCGGCGCTTAGTGACCCTTGGATACACACATACTTATGCTATCCATATCGGCGGGTAAGCAACAGCCACCAACCACCACCACCACCACCACCACTACCACAACGCCATACCGTCGACAAAAAGATAAATTAACAACGACATGCCAAATCACATGATACAAGAGCAAAAAAAGAGCCGAACGCGGGGGTCGAACCCGCAGCCTTGAGATTAAGAGTCTCACGCTCTACCGATTGAGCTAGCCCGGCGAGAGGTTAAAGCCGAACGCGGGGGTCGAACCCGCAACCTTGAGATGAATCTCATAAGAGTCTCACGCTCTACCGATTGAGCTAGCCCGGCTGCCGCTTTTATATCGTGAGCGGCCTTATAGTGCTCTATAAATCTACATAAAGCGAATACTAGAATATCCGCAAGCATATCACGCCTGTTAGACTGAGTTGGCTGACGGTGTGGAACTTGGGTGCGTCAAGAGTCAAGGCAGTGCATGGCCATGTCCATGATCTAATCATACTCTATCTACGGAGTACATCTAGCGATATTGGACAACTGATTTTGTCTTGCCAGTTGTGCGGGTTTCAATTGCTTGACTACTATGCCCTTCATACAAGGGTGTGTGGCTGATCTTATGTACCTTCCTTACTGTAGTGTAGTGTACCTTGGGGATATAACTTTTCTCCACGCAAACTCAATTGACCGCATTTTTTAATTGATGCAACTTTTCCTGTGCGATTTTTTGCGTTATTATTCCGTCGATTTCCATTCACTAATTTGACTTCATGCTGGGGTGGGGAAAGAGAGAGAAAGCCGACGCCTACAGATAAGATAACAATTATACGACGACATCAAAAAAAACGCAAAAAGTAAAGCCGAACGCGGGGGTCGAACCCGCAGCCTTGAGATTAAGAGTCTCACGCTCTACCGATTGAGCTAGCCCGGCTGCTGCTTTTACATTATGAGTTGCATTAAAGTGGTACATGAACCTGTTAACGCAATGCAGAGCACTGAGATTATCCCTGGCTTTTTATCTGGCAGATGTAACTAATGTGGCGATACTTCCACAATAATGGTATCTACCTATCGGTGTGTGATTTAATTTCGGTATTACTGTTTTTAAAATACACTGCTAGATTAGGATTTGATCTTTTATCGTATTGTCTTTGTGTAATACAGCTGGTATATTGATGTTCCGTTGCAAAAAAACTATATATTCTTATAGCACACACAACATGGTGTTTTCTAACCCATTATCTATCGAACAAAATCAAGCACACTTACATATATAACCTACCTAAATCATCTTGCTTTTTCATTACTAGCTCATTAGCTTCCCAGTTTCACTGCAGCTACACTACGCATTTTCATTTGCTCCCAACTTCCCTCATACCACACATTCCCTTCCCTTCTTGGCACAGTCCATACAGAACGACATGTTGCCCACCCCCTAGAGCTACCTTATGAAAGACTGACTCCATCAAAGCCCTCGTAATGATTAGCCAAGACAACCGATTTTAATTACCATTGACTTAATGAGCGTACCTAACATCCTATTTGTATCTGGGCCCTCTCCTTGCCATAGAACACCCTACAAGCATCACTGGATTGCCAGCATCGAACTCCCCCAAGCACCTAACATGCCGGAGTGGCTCTTCCCAGGACAAATGAACAGACTAGAGAGCCCGGATTTATCGATTGTGCGCGCCAGGATAGACAATCTCCCATGCGAGTCGTTTTGCCTGTTCCCAGTAGGTAGGTTACCGTACAAGTCGTGGAACAAGATATATCATGGACTTAATTAAACAGAAAATCTAAGATGGGTGATGAAAAGAAGGACCAAAACAACTTCAATAGAAGCATCGAGACGGGTTTGTGGGTTAAACCCCAAGCTAAATTTCTACCAAGACAAATTTGCCAGTAAGATACAGCCTACATATCAAGGTGAAGTTGTCAATATGCCCATAGATAAAGGGCTGATGATATCATGTTATTGAACAGCTGCCGAGACTGAAGTAAACAAAGGATATCGAATGATTGCTGAACAGAAGTAGATGTAACCGTAGGAACCTCCATCGCATCGTCAGTGCAGCACCTTCACTCCTTCCCATACCACTCTCTCCCAGGATAACAAACACACCCCCAAACCAAGTTCCCCAGTAAAGAAACACCAAAAATAGCAGAGAAAAACCGGATAGTCACACCTAGCATCCATTATCTATCATGGCTTCAAACTGGTCCAAACTTGGTCAGGGCAATCATCCCGAGATGGAGTCGTCCCTAAACAACGCTGACATGGCCAACTCATCCAACCAATACACTACCGATGGATTAAAAGACGATCCAACTTCGCACCTCTCGCCAGAAGAACAGACTATGATGGTTGAAGCCCTGCAATCAATGGAAATCACTTCGGTGGTTCAGAGTACCCAGGCCGAACACACTGAAAACAACAATGGAGGTGGCAACGCCCACGAAAACAACCAGATTATGACTCGTCCTAGAGCCTCGAGCATGGAACACACTTCGGTTGACGATCATCATCGCGCCCTCCAGAGCCGTGAAATGGCGTATACCAGTAGCCTCTATCGATCCCGTTCGATGAGTGAGCTTAGAGGCACAGACGAAGAGCCCCAGATCCTCCTGTCTGCACCCGGATCCAATGCCTTCTGCTCGTGCTGCAAATGAGATGATACTTGACGGCAACAAGAATTCAAAGTAAGGGCAGAATTCCGGGTAACGCAGTTCTTTCAGTTCATAGAGACTGAAATGAAAAAAAAAAAAAAAAAAAAAGTCTTTAGACTCAGACAACAGGTCGCAGCGCAGCTGGACTTATGGGAGGACATTCATCTTGAAAACCATACTGGAAAGGACACCTTAATGTGTGTTTTGCTTGCCACAACCAACGCAGATTGGAAAGTGAGTGAGGGCTACACCTTGGAAGATATCATGAAGTAGAATTCCAGGACAAAGAAATTAAATTTTATGTATGTTAGTTGGTCAACATCACTACATGAATCTACAAAGAACAATGCCGTTGATAAACAACTGTCACGTGGCTTTCTGCACGGGCCATCTCGCTTAGCAAACGCCATCACTCTCGCTGGGCTTCTTCTGTTTAGGCAGCCGAGCGATCAGCTTCTCTCCTTTTCTCTCTCTTAATGCCTTAAGCTGCGCCTCTGCAGCTCTGCTCCATGCAGAAGTGCTATGTTGGATTGTCTGATGAGCCTTCCACAATACTGTAACCTCTTTACTTAGCAACAATATGGCCCCAGCTCCTGTCATCCGAGAGATGCAGCAGGATCTGCAGCTACAGCACCTGACCCGAGCGTTTGAGGGTCTTCTCTTGACAGCTCACCAACTCAGTTGTAGAGAGAAACATCTGCAACAAAAGCTGAGCTATGCTCATGATCAGGTAAATATTACCCTACACTCGTTTTCTGCCACCCTCCCCTATGTCTCAAATGACGAGAAAAAAATCAATTAGCTCTAGATCCGTAGTCGCATTTGCGGCAGTGACGGATAATAATTTTATCTGATGAGACTTCACACTTGTTTTGCTGTATTCCAAAGATTACGTGCTAACGTTAATATTTCAGTACTTGAAACTGGCAGACCGACTCCCTGGCGGACTGGATACCCATACAAAGATCGTCTCGGAAAAGATTATCGGTCGTGATGCAGAATTTGATAAACCTCGTGAAGAGTCGCTCAAACCTGCGGATGTAGTCAAAACAATTGCAGAATCTGGAAATGTAGGAGGTCAGGTTCTTGCTGCCATAACGGATGGGTTGAAGTGCTACAAATCCATACCAAAGTCACAGGAAGATAGCCTGCTCTCTGGCCTCAACCAATGTTCTGTTGCGACGAGAGCTGGAGTACCTTCTCTCGAGAAGGATTTTACTACCAAAGGCACGCGGGGAAGTCTACGGTGTCCTTTTGCGAAGCCAAACAATAAACCCCCTGAGAATGGGGTACCCAATGGGATTGAAGATTCCTTCAAAGCCCAGAACGGTGATTCATGTGGTCATGATGAGGACCCCATAAAAGCTGAATTAAATGATAGACGTTCCTGCCAGACGCCTTCGCATTCTGCGAGGTCGTCAAACACTCGATGCCCTATTGCTCGATGTCCCATTAGATACCTGGACCAGCATACTCCGGAAGAAGTCGCTGACTATGTCGAGAGGCACAAACACGAAATCCCTAGAAGCCATGCCATTTGTGTCAATCGCTATCAACGAGATTCTCAAAGCATGCGGCAGTTAGATGCGAAATATGGTAATCTGATCAACATGATCCAGGGCTTGTCTGTGAAACACCAAGTGTTTCTTCCTGGTCGTGGTCCGAACGGCGAACCGGGCTCAAATTCCTCTGCAGACCGAGTGGAAAGATGGGCCGAAGATGTTGGCTCGAAGTCTCTCGAAGGGGGAGTGAACGGTGGCATAAAGGAAGAGGAGGAAGATGGCGAGGAACGAAAGGGTCATTTCGACCGTCCGTTGCGTGAGGTCCGAGTTGGTGAATCCCCAAGCAGGCCTTGGGGAATTCCTGTTCCAGCAGCGATGCAAGCCCCCATTTCTGCACCGCACTCACCAGTCGCACCGGTTCCTGTTGACACGGACAAAAGTTCGACCAAACCGTCCGATAACGTGGATGTTTCTTCTGTTGCCCAACTTCGTCCTCCGTCGCCTAGTCCCCATGGTGCACCTGCGCCAAAGGGTCGTTGTCCTTTCGGCCATGATGCACCAAAGCCCGAAATTCGGGTACCAGATTCAGTCCCAGAGGCTGCGCCAAAGGGTCGTTGTCCTTTCGGACGTGGTGCACCAAAGCCCGAAAATTTGGAACCAGAGACCGCGACAATTCGCAATCAAGATGTCAGGCAACAGCCAGCAGATACTTCTGAGCAGAATCCTGGAGAACTGCCCAGTGCTTCTGCACACTTGGACAATTTCAACCCGGCTGCACCTGCGACTGTAGTCTTCAATGGTCCAGTATTTTTCGGATACTCGCCTGAACAGACCTCTAGCTTCATCCAACAGTTAGGCAACCTGGGACATAAGGCATGATGATTCATGACCAGCCGTGTATGCTACTCTGCTTTCTTTTCTCTGGACATTATTGAGCGTATGTCATGATTTATGATTGTTTCCCCCTTGGACATACTTCTATTCTCTGTAAATTTTTCTTCTGGATATGATAATAGCATCATTATTTACCAATTGTACTTCCATGTCTATCATCCATCCCAAGAACTATTACAATATAATTAATAATAAGAACTTCATGATTGCTTCCATTCCTTGGCCGATGCCACCCGCCAACGGCATCCATCCCCACCGATGTCGGGCGGGGCAATGGCCATAGGCCATCAACAACTTTCCCGCGGGAATTGATTATCACCACCTCCAAGGTCGAACAGTATTTAACTTCTTCACCCCATGCTCAGAAGCAGCTGTTCTCGCTTTCTCTCTTCTACTCGCATTCTATCATCTCCCCGTATTTCTTCTTCTCTTCTACCTCCTCGCCTCTATCAATCCCCGCTTTCTAACCAAATCGTCACCATGTCTGGAATGACCGCTGTCTCTGCTCAGGACGCTTGCCCTCGTAAGTTACTGACTCAATTGCTATTACTATTATTGCGCCCAAAGAAATCTTTTAAGTCAAGTTACTGACACGTCTTTTTCGTTCACCTATAGCTGCAGGCCCCTACGTAAGTCCTACCGAGTCAACCTACCCCTCCATCTACCTTTTAACCTATCCCACTTCGTACCAAAACAACCAAAACACCTACCATATCAGTCACAATGACATAATCTAACACAAATCAAACCATCAGTCCCAGGCCATCCGCGCCAACGGCCAGATCTTCGTCTCCGGCCAGATCCCCGCTGACGCCTCTGCCAACTTGGTCGAAGGCAACATCGGCGAGCAGACCCAGGTCTGCTGCAACAACATCAAGGCTATCCTTGACGCTGCTGGCTCTAGCGTCTCCAAGATCGTTAAGGTCAATGTGCGTTTTCTACCCCTCCGCTTTGGATATATTGTGTTTGTTTATGTGAATGACTAACGATGATGCTTATTATTGTAGGTCTTCCTCACTGACATGGCCAACTTTGCTGAGATGAACGCCACCTACGAGAAGTTCTTCACCCACAAGCCTGCTCGCAGCTGTGTTGCTGTTGCTCAGCTGCCCAAAGGTGTGCCTGTCGAGATCGAATGCATTGCTCTCGAGTAAAGCAAGGCAAGGGATAAAAGCCGAATATGAGCCAAATATATAAAATAGAAAATAAAATTCTTCAATAATCGAAAAAGATAAAATCTGTATATGGTTTCCCCTGTAAATCAAAAGAAAGTTGTAGAGGTGGATCATTTCATGATTGCACTATCTCAGTTGCGCATATAAACAAACTACTTCACAACCATCAATGTATAACTGATTGATTAAATATCCATTATGTGGTAGCTTTGCCGTTTCCATACTTGAATACCACAGAACCCCCAGAGTAGACAGAAGAGAATTCAAAAATTGAGAAACAAGCAGGCCATGGGAATCGTCAACGTCGAGATCGAAGAAATCAAACAATGCTGGAATGAGACCGGGAATAAAAGGGAAAAAGAACATGAAAGGAAAGAGAAAAGAAAGTTGAAAAGACAAGAAGGACGGGAGGGGGAAGGAGAGAATGCTCGCTGTAAGCGAAATGACAGTAATAATTCAAGCTCATCGTCGTCCAGGATTCCCAGTCAACCTTCCACCAGCACCAGCCATGAGACTTTGTTTGACAATGGCATCGGCAGCCGCTGCGGCTGCAAGTCTTTCTTTCTGGCGGCTTCGATCACGAAGATACCCAGCTGCTTCTGGCCGCATACGGAGGATACGCAGGATCATGTCATCATTTGGCTCAGCCTGGGCTTCACGCCACTTCTCTTCTTTCATTTTCCTCAGCGTACCCACATTCCGGGAGAGCATAATGCTTTTCGCTCGTCGTGCACTAGGGAGACCGAGGATACTGCCAGGACTGGAGGCGCCTATCTGTGCTGGCGCCGATACCCGATGCTTATTTGCCTGTTGGCGACTCACTGTCGCTGAAGCCATGCGTTCCGAAGTGCGGGTAAGGTTATCTGTCGGTTCGAAATAGAAAAAGTTCAGACTCTGAATCTCGTGGTATTTGGGCGACTTCAAGATATCTATCGAGACGCCATTGGCTTCACCGGTCTCATCATCAATTGCATGGAAGAAGTTTAGAAGAAGCACAAGCCAACGTGAGACGATGTCAACCTCTTGCATAGTCAGAGGCTTCTGATGCGATGGTTTATCCGACAAGGGTGGTACGAGAAGACTCTCAATAGTTGCAAGTACTTCTTTCCATAAACGAGCCATGACCATTTTCATCGCTTCGGATGTCAGTGTTTTGTTCATGATTGCAAAGTTATCGTTGAAGTAGTCAAAAAGAGGAGTAAGCGCGTTTTCTACATCCGCTGCAGATGGTGAAACGGTAGTAGACTGCGTGCGATTGCGGTTCAGAAAGTTCGATACACTCGCCATAGTGAGCTTTTGGGACAGCAAAGACTTCAATGTTCGACGTGACAAGCAATGGCTAATATACGAAGATAGCTGGAGGCAGTCGTTAATGATCCGTTAAAAATTCCAAGCAGAAATACAGAAAATTTATATCTTACCTTTTCCGTGATCTTGCGAGTCATGTCTCGCTCAGAACGCTTCAAGGTTCGGAATGCCTTTCCAAAATAGAACTGAATGTCATCACGTTCGCCTTCCATGCTCACACGGAGCAACACCCTACCTTGCGTGTCCAGGTCCAGCCAGTATTCTCTTGGGAGGAAATCACTGAAATGCACAGGGTCTAATTTGACTGACGTCCGACCGACGTAGTCATGGTCGCCCACTGCGTCCCAATCCCAGGCCGTTGCGATGATATTTAGCGGGCCTTGCGTTGTAATGTCGACCGTATCATCCCATCGAGGATTGAGGTTGTTATAGATAATGCGAGTCTTTGCAATACGTTTTTGATACTCATCTGTCAAAACAACATAAGGATCACTGCTGCCATTCATGTCGCAAGCTTTGAGATCTTCGGCCTCCACAATCTTGATAGTGAAGACGTATGTTGTCGATTTGCGAATCTTTTGAACTTGAGGTGGGGCATTCTGTGCGATTACTTCTGCACACCCATCAACATTGATTTCACTTTCAAGCTTGTCGAGTTGAGAGAGGGCATATTCAATATTGTTCAGTTTCACAAGAGACTGTCGATGACTATTAGCCCAATTGGAAGGAGAAATCTAATCACTAAATGCACATACCTCTGGGAAGAACTGGAATGGTTCGATCTTCTCCTTACTTGTCCACGCCTCCTTTGCTATTTGCACCAATTTTTCCTGAGTCGTCTGGTTCATGGCTGCCTCTTGATCGGGAGACAACCGGTCCATTTCTCTGGCAAACATCTGCTCTAGAGAATCACAGTATTTCGACACACCTCTCCCTATTGATTTGGATAGGGCGGTCATGAACTTTGCATACTGGAAATCATCGTCCCATTCGAGATCCATCATCTGTTCAATCACCTGATTGAAAGAACGAAATATGTCGATCACGGACACACTATGCCTGTAGTCTTCGGGGGCAACTTCGGTCGAATCGTCGGCTCGGACAGTGAAGTCGTCCTTCCTGACTGCTTGCTCAACCCAGTCCATTACCTTCGCCTCGGTCAGGTGAATCCATTGCCAGACAAAGCCCTCTAGAAGATCTTCTACATGGAAGGGGAAAGGAATGCTATATCAAGTCAGAGAATTTGATAATCAGAAGAGAAAGTGGAAGCTCTTACTCGGGAAGGGTTTCTGCGAACAGTCGCCGCGTAGCAGTCAGCTGTTTGTAGAGATCAAAACCGTCTTGCATATCAATCTCTTCTTCTTTCATTTTTGCCTGTTCAAAAATCCTGACCACCATCTCGTGAGCATCTTCAGCGTAAACAGGAAGTGCATTGGCAAGTAAGATATTATAAGGATTCACCCTGACGACTGTTAGCAGGGAATAGAAAGACTAGATTAATCGTCAGCATCTTACCCCATGATTTCCGGGTTATTTCGATATCGTTTCCGAATCTTCTGTGCAAGTTTTGTTATGGCTTCACCGAGTTGAATGACATGGTCTATCTTCCAGGCTTCCGGTTCAACTGGTACCTCCTGACCAAGAAGATCTTGGTATCTTTCTGTCGCTTTTTGGGCAAGCCCCTCTTGTACATACGAGCGGAAACGGTCAATGTCCTCCGAGTCCTCCGTATAATTGGGATCCAGTTGGATGTGATTTTCTAGGACATACATGACCGGACCAATTGGACGCGGCTTCGACTCATAGCAGTCCATCATGACATCGTACAATTCCCGCAGCAGAGCTTCATGAAGAGAAGAAAGTAGCTGCTGCATCAGAAGAAGGTCGTGGATAGTCCATCTTTTTCTGTCGAAGAGGACCGAAGCCACGAAGCTACTACGTTTCCTGCCCTCCTGCGAGGGTGACTCCTTGGCAAAAGTAAACACTGAATCAAGGGTATTCAGATCAATCTCATTATCCACAAACTTTGTCCGAGCAACATCGAGAAATAGGACAAGTCTGGAGAAGTTTGGAATTCGCCAGCGAAGGCAAACCTCGTTTAGGAATTCAGTAGACTGTTTTGAGAGTAATCTTCCGGACGGAATATCGGAGGCATTTTGAGCGGCTTCGATTTCGCGGTCTTTCAGGTCATGGGCTAAGGTTCGAGCCAAGATGAATTTATATAAAGGCCTTGGGTCCGATGGAATGAACGTGTATGTATCGGATTCGTCAGAATTGTTGCTACCATCATCACTGAAGGACAGTGAACTAAGATCAATCGGCTGATCCATGACAAATGATGTAGGCCTGTCGGAGTTTCTCCTTGAGAGCTCTCCAGATGATCCGTCCTGGTCGGCAGCGCCTGTATTAAACTGAGGAAGAGCACCGCCTGGAGTACTTTTGGCAAGCTCTGGATTTGATTGTACAATAGCAAGCATCATCTGGGATAGATCGGGACCCTCACTCCTCTTCCAGGTTTCATATGCTTCTTCGTTCTCAAAATCCTCCTTCGATAGTGTTTTGCGGGTTTTGAGATTCAAATGAGCTTGATACGCCTTCAGGTCCTGGAGCGCTGCCTGTCCGGTCCAAACCGCCCTATTTTTATCAACGTCGGCCTGCACCTGAGCTGTGGTCATGTCAAATATCTTCGCAACATGCTGTACCAGTGGCATGTCCTTTACATCGTAACTCAGGGGAGCGATAACCTCCACCGTCTCAGAGGACCCATTCTGAACTAGGTCTTGGTCTTGGGAAAGAAGTTTATTCTCCAAGACAGATAACCGATTTGCCAACTCCGGTCGTTCTTTGGCCCAATCCTGGCCTTTCAGGATGAGTCCGAACAGCCGGACGAAAAGAGCAACATGTCTATCCACCATTAACTTCCAACTATCGTCATCTGAATCTTTGCCCTTGCTCAGCTCCTTGGTTGCATTCGAGTAGAATATAAGAACGAGATCCTCAGCCCGGCGATCCTTTTCCATCCGCTTCTTGAACGACTGTTCCTTCAATGTGTTGAGAAAGGCGGCGAAGGTCCTCACGACAAGGGTATCTTGGTATTCCTTTCGTTTTTCTTTTCCAATCAAGACCCCCGTCAGCCGCTTCTCCAGCTCGGCTATGAATCCATGCGGAAATTTCGTGCTCTTGGAGTCTTTGACCAGAGAGAAATCACTCATCAAATCATGGAATGACGTCGACGTCCGCTTGGGCCGTTGAGGAGCTGGTACATTTTGTATGCGCTTGGAACGAGGTTGGAGAAGATAGGCGAGGTAAGCTACACGGAGAGCATAGCTGTACGCAGTCGAGGAGTTGATTGGGCGCCTTCGAGACCCGGAGAGGCTGCGTGAGTGCCGGGCTCCATTTTGAAGGCTGTTGATCCGTCGGTTGATGCCTCGGGACTGGGAAGATGCTGTCGACATGGGGTTCTGTCTCTATCAAAATATTGTAGGGTTTGGGGAAGAGGGGTGCGGAGTGTGGGACCGTGGATGGAGATTCACGGTCAAACCACCAGCCAGCATAAGCCGGATGGGAATATCTTTCGAGTACCGTATGGTTTGTTTCGCGGGGCCTGATGAGACAACGTGAAAGACAAGAGAGGGGATATTTCTTTGGCGATTGCTGGTGGTGGAAACTGAGAAAGGGGGTTGGTTGTCCCTGCGGGAGGGCGTTTTGTTGCACCTGAAACAAAAAGCTCCAAAGAGACCAAAATAGACTGACGTAGTAAAGACTAACCGCCAAACACCAGACCAAAGCCCCTGCAAGAAATTGCCGTGGGTTATTGGTTCCATTATTGAATGGTTATTTTTACTTCACCTAAAATAACTAGACATAAAATCGAATTCTTTAAGGAGAACCTGCTAAACCTGGTGTTTCTAGGTCTCACCTCATTTTCAAGATCGCCATCAAAACGAAACCGAGCTTGAAGATATCTCCACCAAATATATATATCTATAACAGCATGCACAAATAACATAAAATACCCTTTGTTAGTATCTCTTGTTGCCCTTTCCTCCATAATTTTTTGTCCTTGGCTTCACGTATGTGTTGGTGGAGATACTACATGGTACACCGCCGTTCATTAAGATATTTGATGAACCGCAGCACTGCATCGCATGCAGCAATGGGTTTCAGACGAAATCGGTAGTGTCTAGTGTCACAAACTGTCAACATTTTCGCAGTAGTCAGATATGAAGAGCAGTCTTCCCCAAAGCATCGACAACCAGACCCTCGATTGGCGCCGAAAGAGAAAAATCGTCCTGTATTTATTTACACAATATAAAATCAAAGCAAATTACCACTTGTCCTCACCCTCTTTCCGAGCCTAGAATTAAGAGTTAGCTTATTGACATATATCGTAGATCGGTATGTACGGCAGTAAAGAACGCACCGGCAAAGCATTCGGACCTCCAAGCTCTTTCTCCAAGCCTCCAGGAAAGGTCTTGGGAACGCTAGGCTTGTCCGGGTAGTAAAAGCTGACGACGCCGCAGAATCCCAAAAAGGTGACAATGAAGCATCCAACCTGGAAGAGGCCCTTGCGAGCGGAAACGTGGGTGTACTGCTCAGGACTGAAGACTCCGAGAATTTCGTTCTCCTCGTGAACCGGCTCGCCAAAGTTTCGTCTTTCCTGTTTGTCCCACCAGTCGGCGTGAGGGTCGCGGAACGCACGCTTCATACGGGGAGGGTTCTGGTAGTTGCCATTCTATATCGCGAAAGACATGAGGTCAATTGACGAAACGACAGCAATCAATGGCATAGAGTACACAGTACCTGCAAAGGATCATCAAGCTCGGCAGCCGCAAGAGATCGGACTTGAGAGAATGAGGCGCGGGGAGTGGTATAGCGGGCAGCCACCTGGGGCAGGCGCCGGGTCAAAATGCGTTGGGACAGCATCTGTTGACAAAGTTAGAATTGGCAGCTCAGACTAGCTTGGACGGCAGGATGTGATGATGAATTGACTCACTGTTCTATGTTCGAGAGAACAAAGTGCTGGTAGCAAGGGGTGGCAGAAAGGCTCAGTTGGCCGTGGGTTGCAGTGAGAGCGACAAATGACGGGATTCGGATTGGAGGTTTGCGGAAGGAGCCTTACCGCCTCAGGCATGAAGAAAAACCAAGGCATTAACGGGGCGGCGCGGGCGCGCTTACATACACGTCCCCCGTACTCCTCGTCACGGTATGAAAAAACCACCTCTTCAAGCAATCTCTCCATCCGAGTGATTATTTTGTCACCAGCCACGCTATCGTGCCGATAACTATGCCAAACTTCTTGTGGCGCTTTGACTCTATTACCGCTACCCGTTGACGCCAAAATTTCCCGAATCGACTGCGTCCTCGTTGGGAAAACTGGGGTCAGCTGTGAAGAGGGCCCCTGTCGTCCGTGATTACAAGACATGCAAAACGGCAGTCCGAATGGCATATCCCACCAAGATGAACGCGTGACCCCCGTACCTGAAGCCACCCCCTACGATGCTCCTGTGCCGGAACAAACGACGGATACTGCGAATGGCGATTTGATTACTGGTGAACATAAAGAGGATGAGGTCGCAACCGACCATCCCGACGGGCCTCCATCGAAAAAGCGAAAGGTCGCAGGATCTTCTAGCTCTCGACGGTCAACGCCCCGGCCGGCATCGCCTCCATGGAAGAAAGCCGGCGCTGATGGACCAACGTCCTTTATTCAAGATGGCAGGCGCAAGTCTTCCAGAGTCAATTCGGTTCTCTTCCAGTCCCCGTCCGACAAGCCGTCCGAGAAGCGAAGCTCGCGAACGGGTCCACCGAACTCAATAACGAAGAATGCTTCTGGTGATAGTAAAGCGGCAGCATCATCGCCGTTATCAGGGACCCCATCGCACTCGGGGGTCAATGGAAAGTCTCTTGGTGGCAAGGTCGCAACTAATGGATCTCCAAGGCACCCTACCCCTCTAAGGGGCGCAGCTGGCAGACGGCAGCGTGTGTCACAGTCGCCAGCGTCGACACAGGCCCCTACCCGCACAAGATCTCGAAGTTCCGGCGCGTCGAACACTCTTCATAATACCAGTGCGAATGTTAATGGGTCTGCGAATCGATCGATCCAATCCCCCGCGGACATGACGTTAGCAGGAGAAAGTGGCGTGGAGGATTATGGAGGAGACTTGGGCGAGAAGGATGAGCAGGGCGATGAATCTGGGCAGCGGGTACCGAGGCTGCGAATCAAGGTCAAAAAGCCATCTATCGGCGTCCAGCATCCTTCTCATGTTTTGGCTCCGCGCAAGTACGGGTCCTTCCGTGAATGGATTGAGAGCGAGGAGGGTGCACCCAAGGATGATGCTATACTAATGCCCGCAGAGGCACTTGAGGAGGCACAGAAACGGCGCCAAGTAATGGCTGCTGCACAACCCGGCGGGCTTCTCAGCTCGGAAATTTGCTCTGCTTTTTTGCCGGAGCAGCAGGAAGAGCCCCCACAGCAATATTCGCATCAAGACCATCTTATTGCACATGCGCTGTACTTCAAGAAGCTTCTTGACCAGGAACATCGACGACATCGCAATACGGCCAAACTCTTCGCGCAGTGGTGCGCTGATGCCTGGAGGAAACGCCACAAGCGCCCTGAAGATATTCTTAAGGAGCAACAAGAAGAAATGCGCGGGAAACGTAAACAGTTGGCCAAGGATTTACAGAAGATGTTCGACCTAGCACGCGCGGAGGTGGATAGGGTACGGTTAGCACGCTGGGAAGAAGAGCGAAAAGTACAAGACCAGCAAGCCTTGGACCGTGCCATCAAACAATCCACCATGCTATTTGAAAAGCGGCGATCAGAGATCTTGGGTGAAATTGGAAGCGACTTTCCGGGGTCGAGCGACGGTGAGGGTGAAACGGACTACTCGTCTAACCGCGAGGAAGACGATGAAAGCAACATGTCATCCACGGATTCCGAATCGGATGGCGATGTCGATGATGATGAAGGTTTAACAGCAGAGGAGCTCCGGTTAAAATACGCCAATCTTACTGAAACAAACACAGATACTACGGGCCGCGAGTCCGTGGCTTTTGATGACAGTGCCTCATCTGACCATAGTGATGCTAAACCGGATGAAACCGGCGAATTACTGGGGCTTTCAGAAGAGGCGTCAACCGGGCAGGTTGAAGTCGAGGACGTTGATCCAATGCTCTTGGATGACAGCGAGGAGGCATCGACCGATATGGATGATGATATGGGTGATAGTGACGGCGATGAAGAGTTCAGTGAAGCCGATTTGAACGAGGGAGCAGATGACGGGCCTGGTCTCTTGGGTTTCTTTGCTTCAAAGGATGCAACGTCGGGTTATGACCTTGGTGACGATGATGATGACGAAGACGACGTTGGCGATGATGCGAAACTAGGATCAGTTGATGACTACGACGATGAAGAACCTGAAGAACCAGATGAAGTCTCTCTTGTTCCCAATGGACCCTCAGGGCAAGAAATTACACCTCAAGATACTGCTGAACCTTCCTTGGCTCTCGACGAACCTGCAGAGCAAGGGGCCGCTCCACAGGACATTAATGAAGATTCACACTTGGTCGATGATGCCCCTCTTGAGCATGAAGATAACGAAGTCGAAATGGCCGATGTTACTTCCCCAGAAAAACTAGTCTCCGATAAGCCCGACGAATCTGAACCCCAACCTGAAACCCAGACACAACCGCAACCTGACCCTCATCCTGAACCTAAACCTCAACCCCAACTTGATGAACCTGGCAACAAGCCACAGCTCACTGAGACACATCATGAAGATAAAGGAAACCCTGAGCATCGACACAGTGGAGAAATGTCTAGTGAAGCATCACCTGGAACGCTGGTCACGAAACCCTCTGAGCCGGAGTCTGTCTCATCATACGAGGCTACTGGAGAAAACAAACCTCAGACAAGCGAATCTCCAGCCCCCGGAATGAAGACACCGATTCCACATCTACTGCGCGGAAACCTACGAGAGTACCAGCATTTCGGGTTGGATTGGCTTTCTGGTCTCTACGTGAACCACATCAACGGCATTCTCGCCGATGAGATGGGTCTCGGTAAAACAATTCAGACAATTGCCCTGCTGGCACATCTAGCTGTCGAGAATGAAGTGTGGGGCCCGCACCTTGTTGTCGTGCCTACAAGTGTCATCCTCAATTGGGAGATGGAGTTCAAGAAATGGTGCCCTGGTTTTAAAATCATGACGTACTATGGCAACCAAGAAGAGCGCAGGCAAAAACGAAAAGGCTGGATGGATGATACCAGCTGGAACGTTCTGATTACTTCTTATCAGCTCGTGCTACAGGACCAACAGGTCTTGAAGCGGAGAAACTGGCACTACATGATTCTCGATGAAGCGCATAATATCAAGAACTTCCGCTCCCAGCGGTGGCAGGCGCTTCTTACGTTTAGGACGAGGGCCAGACTCTTACTGACGGGTACGCCGCTTCAGAATAATCTAACAGAGCTATGGTCTCTTCTGTTCTTCTTGATGCCTTCCGATGGGGATGATACAGGAATTGAAGGGTTTGCAGACTTGAGGAACTTCTCTGAATGGTTCCGACGGCCTGTAGAGCACATCTTGGAACATGGTAGGGAGACCATGGACGATGAAGCCAAGCGAGTCGTTACCAAACTTCACACTATTCTCCGGCCTTATATTCTGCGTCGACTTAAAGCCGATGTCGAGAAGCAGATGCCCGCAAAATACGAACACGTTGTGTACTGCAGACTGTCGAAACGACAAAGATATCTATACGATGGCTTCATGTCCAGGGCACAAACCAAAGAGACACTTGCGTCTGGTAATTACCTGTCCATCATCAACTGTCTAATGCAACTGCGGAAGGTCTGCAACCATCCAGATCTGTTTGAGACCAGGCAGATTTCTACGTCATTTGCAATGTCAAACTCAGTGGCCACGGAATTCAAAATCAAGGAGCACCTCGTTCGCAGACGCCTGTTGTACGAACACCCTCTTACGAAGTTGGATCTCGACTTCCTCAACCTGGTCCCTATCTCGAGGGAAAACATCTCGCGGAGATTGGCCGACGATAGCACCCGACTTATGGCTTATGGCCCCTTCAATATGCTTCGGGAACGTCAGTACAAGCGAACTAATTGGCAGATGGAATTCGACGGCTCCACTGTGCAGTCCACCTTGGACGTATTAGAGAACGAGCTGAGGAAGAGGAGGATGGCAGAATTGGAAAGATGCTTGTACTTTGAGTCCAAGCGTCACGGTCGCCGCCCAGTGTATGGAAGTAGCCTCATTGAGTTCCTCACATCGGACAACCAACAACGGCCGACGTCAAAGGGGCCATTACGGAAACGCTCCTTGGCGGATTGGCTGTCGAGTCAGTCGTCGGTTCTGGCCTCAATGATCCTATCCGTCGAGGAACGGTCGCAGTCAATGGACGGCTACGTTCAGAGATTCGCCTGTGTCACGCCGGCAGCGGTAGCATCCGGTATCACTGAGGCCGCTCTGACCCCCATTGAGACCCGGTACCTGACGAAAGCCGAGCGATTCCCACCCTACGATCCTTTCCATGAAGCGCAGATGCGTCTTTCGATCGCGTTTCCGGACAAGAGACTGTTGCAATATGATTGCGGCAAACTGCAGAGACTTGATAAGCTCCTTCGAGACCTCAAGGCCGGCGGCCATCGGGCGCTGATTTTCACGCAAATGACCAAGATGCTTGATATTCTGGAACAATTCCTCAACATCCACGGACATCGGTATCTACGACTAGATGGCACCACAAAAGTTGAACAGCGACAAATCCTCACGGATCGGTTCAATAACGACGACCGTATTTTAGCGTTCATCCTGTCTAGTCGGTCGGGTGGATTGGGTATCAACCTTACGGGCGCGGACACTGTAATATTTTACGACCTTGACTGGAACCCTGCAATGGATAAGCAGTGCCAGGATCGATGTCACCGCATAGGACAGACGCGTGACGTACACATCTATCGGTTTGTGTCCGAGTATACCATCGAGTCGAATATCCTGCGCAAAGCCAACCAAAAGAGAATGCTGGATGATGTTGTGATCCAAGAGGGAGAATTCACGACGGATTATTTTACCAAGCTCGATCCGCGCGATATGATTGGGGACGAGGATGCGCGGGAGGAGCAGCACGACGAGGCCAGTGCAGCCATGGACCGGGTTTTGGCGACTCGTGTGGGCGGGCCTCGTGTTTTCGAGCAGGCAGAGGACAAGGAAGACATCGATGCGGCGAAAAACGCTCAGAAGGAGCTGGAGCACGCAGACGATGGCGACTTTGAGGACCGGAGCGTTTCGCATGGCACACCCGGACACGCAGGTGCCAGCCAAGCTGGCACACCGTTGGCCAGTGGTCCCGAAGGAGGCACACCCGGACCACAGCCAGGCACCTCGCCACAGGTGCAAGGAACAGCAGAGGAAGAGGTGGAAGTGGAGCCACAACCGGGACATATTGACGATTACCTTGTCCGATTCATGGAGTGGAATATGAAGGATGAGCCACTTGTGCTGCCTGCAGACAAGAGCAAGAAGAAATCCAAAAAGGGCAAAGAGCATCGTCTCAAACGACGTCGTTGAAAGGCCCTTAACCAGTGCCGACAGCCTCCGCCAGCCCAATCTAGCCCAGGTTAAGGTTAGCCAGCCATGATTTTTTTTTTCCGCTTACCCAGTGGGTTTAGTGTATCATGATGCCTGTCATGAGTCGTTTTAGCTGGCCAATGTTTGTGGCTATGGGATTTCGCCCCCAGTCATTTTGGGGGGGGAGGGAAAGAATCGGGCTTGATCCCAATGAGGAATAAAGGGAGGGAGAAAGAAAAAAGCCCGGGCGTTACAGATTTTGGGATGGAGGAAATGCCGAAAGGAATTCACTTGGAGATTGTCCAATGGGCAATTGGGTTGACATGATTTGATTTTTTTTTAAGTTTCCACGAAGGGGAATCCAAAATCAAAGTCATTTTTTGTCTTGATTTATTATTACTATTACTATCACTATGGATTATTATTACTATTACCACACTTTTTTGTTTACTCAACTCTCTTCTCATGGATATGTTAATTTTAAAAAATCCCTCTGTTTTGACTAGAAGAAGAAGAAAAAGAAAAAAAAAATTGGTTTGAAAGGGGATATCATGATCATCGACCGCGTGCTTTTTGAGTCAGTTTATACTTCTGTCGATAGATACAGTAATGTCCGTGAGTATGTCGAATCCACACTGTTGCCCACAGCCAAGCCGGTAGGTGAACAACTAGATAGACTGGGAGTAGAAAGGGAATAGGACCCTGAAGGAGACCGGAGGAGATACTCACTTGAGCCAATGCTCAAGAAGTGTTCACAGTGGAGAGGTAATACACCTCCTGGGAGGGACAAAAAATGAATGCTCCGATGGATGGATGATCTCCGATAAGTTGAGGTGATATGACGGCCGATGATGATGGTGATGGTGATAACTAATTCCTCAACATTAAGTAATACGTTCAGATTCCCTGTTATGACAGAGGGCAAAGGGCATAGCATGATTTTGCAAAAATAGTGTGATAGTGGATGGATCTTTTCTCCCTTAGTGGCTGATTAGTCTGGCAATCTGATACACTATTTCCCCTGTCACTGACTCGTTGGGATTTTATTTTGGCTTGTACCTAGGTTACCTGGAGGCTATTCCATGTGATCGGTTCGTCTATGCTGCTATCCTTTTGCCTGACCATGACTCTATCCCCTTCATTCTGCAGAATGATGATAGTCGTTGTACATGGTCTCGACTCCGACTAACAGAATAAGATAGACGTCTAGACAAGATCGACAAGGCTCTTTTGGTAGATTGACTTAGACGGAATGAAGTTAGGTTAAACAGTGGTTAAATTGTGATAGACTGCATGACTTGGGTATTTGTTATTCGACTATCTATAGCATGATTGATTCATATCTATTGAGATAGACAGGACTATGTATGTAATAACAGGCGTTCATATTACCATTCCACATCAGGAAGTACTCATCTTCAACGGTAACCTTAGGGGCCATCAGGAAGCCAGTGACCTCGTACTAGCCGGACTACTCCATGTCTCCATCCTGCAATAATCCTGCATGCTAAACGCCGACAGGAGTCGACGAGAGAGAGAGAGGAGGGGGAACAAGTTGTGTTACAAAAGCTAAACTTTGTTTCTTCTCATCTGCGGCTGTAAAACAGCATCACCAAAGCCGAGGTGGATAAGTTTGGAGTTGGGGTAGGTGTTTAGCTGGTACAGTACGGAGTAGTATGCAGTGTATCATAGTCCTACAGACAGACAATGGGTAAACCATGGGGGATATCCGGATATAGTCTAGGGCAGCCTGAGTAAGCCAGAAAAACCGTTTGTGTCTGTTTCCCCAAATCAGAGAAGATATGAAATAATTGCCTCCAACTCCACTGATCAACAAAAAGAACCCATCAACCACGGGCTGGATCCCTGAACTGGAACTGAACTGGAACCGGGGGCAACTCCTCGTGGACGAACGACACTTGGACCATCAAATCAAACTGGATTGGATGGGAAAAAGGAGAGAGAGAAAATACAGAACACTAACAGAAAAGAAAAGAGAAATGATTCCGGGCCCCACTCCTATTTTGGAAATAAGCTCTCGCTAGGCCGGAGATATGTACAGATCCGGTGTTCCTGCTGCCCGGAAATGGTTTAGCGCCGGAGAGCCTGTTTTTCGATTGGGTAAGGATTGCTCCTTTGGGGTTAAGACCAGTGGTCTTAGCTCGAAACGGACTGCTCCCTTTTCTTCCCTGTCCAGTGACAACAACGGTTTGGAGAGAAAAATTGAACAAAGGAAATAAAATAACGGTATTGATGGCTCCTGCTCACTGCTGTACGACCGTGAATCCTTTGGTGGTTCCCTCGTTTTGACTTTTCCAACGGGTTCAAGCAAAAAAAAAAAAAAAAAAAACCCCAATGCACGGATATGTCGGCTGAGCCCTAATATGGACTCTGTTCTATCGACAGGGCTGGCTAAGCTGGATTGCCACTGGTGGCTCTACCATGTATACAGGAAACAGAGATAAACCTAAGAAAAGCCGTTGGGAACTGATTCTATGGTCAGGGCCGAACTATCTACCGTTTCATCTGATCTGGTGGTTCAAATCTTGCTATTATTATTTTGGGGTCGATCAAATGAACTGGAACACTTTTGAACAATAGAGCCGGGGGAGAGCAAAACAGACAAGGAGAAAGGAGAAGAGGGGATGTTCCTTCAGAGTTCCCTGTAATCTGTAATTCCTGTGAGCCACAACCGTCATTATTGCATTTGTTGCTTCGTCCATTGCAACTCCTTCTCTTTAGTACCAGAATAGTAGTGCGTAGTGACTATAGCGTTGCCCATATGGGGAAATTAGGGAGAAACAGGGGGCACGTCTAGACTTCTCCCCCTCTTTTTTTTTTTTTTTTTTTTTTCTCCTTCTCCTTCACTTTCTCCAGTCTGCGTCCGTGTTGTGTCATCACTCAACTCCCTTTTAGCACTGAGCAAGTATTCTGTCTAGTCTAGTGTCTGTGTGCGCGCGTGGGTGGGTGGGTTCGGGTGTGGTGCATGACTCGAAACTGTTGAACTCGAGCCAGCTGGACCAGGGCAGATCATCCTGGAACCCCAGAGATGACAGGAGTGGAACTGTGATACCATCAACGATTCAGGAGCCAGAGCTTGGACGACTCACAGCAATTCCTCATGGAAAAACCCTCCCCATGTGGTAGTATCCCCGAGGTTCCACCTCGGCTTCTTCAGCGCATGTGGTATAGTCACCGACTACGAACTATGGGTCTGTAGCCCTCGAGGACCAGGTCTACCTGCCTGGATTGTACTGAGTTGCCGGGTACTCAGGAACCTTAGGCGTTCCTTGATTTTACTTGTCTGTAGAGTCTGGTTTAAGGTACGGAGAGATGGAAAAGAATAGAAGCAAAAGGAAGACCAAGGGTGGAGGTCTATGGGAGAAACCTACCAGGTTTTAAGGATGCCGAGGATATTTGAAGAAAAGAGCAGGGATGAGAAGAGCATCATCGCCTCCAGAAGAAAGACGTCGGTGTGCCAACAGGTGACACACTGGCATATAGATACAGTATCTTTCAGCCTGTCAGGTATGCAGAAGCAGAATGACAGCACGGAACTGTCATCATCCCATCGTGGGCGAATCACAGCCGGCACAAGGCAGCAATTCCGGATCTCCATGCCAATCAGGGTGATCCTTCAAAGTTACTCTCGATACCTTACAATCTGGGCCTAGTACTGAGTAAATTTCCCAGCTCCAATCCAGTCCTTTCCAGCCAGCCACGGGTGGAGTCCAGGCTGAGGATCACCCGTGAGAACTAGCGGATGATGGCCAGTTTTTGATTATGATTATTGTCATTATTACCTCGTATATTCTGCGGTTAGGATTGCCAGCAGCCAGGAAAGTCTCGGTGTTTGCTGGCCCGGAGCTAAAATCGACACGTGCGGCCCAAAAAGGCCCAGTGAAGTCGATCAATTCCCAGTGGCAACTTGGCAAGATGGATTTATCAATTCAGAAAATATTAATAAATTGATTAATTAATATGGCCGAGTGACTGGTCACTCTGGTATACTTTACCGTTAGGCGATTGGTATTGATATCGGAAATCGGATGTACCACCCTATTTGTACCACGCCGTGACATTGCTTCAGAATATGGTTCTTTGTATCAGAATTCTCCGGAGATGCTGAAACAAAAACCTTAATCTGAAGGTCTGAAAAAACCGTTCTTCGAGATAACGGAGGAAAATAACAAAAAGAGTACTTTTGGTGTGGCCATCCTTGAACATGATCAAACATGAGCACCTCGGCGTACGGACAGAACACCCATACTTGTATGGATGTAACTTGAGATGTGGGGAAATTGTGGGCTCGATTCAATAGACACAGGAGCTAAAGCCTTTCGAGGACCCGGGGAGATCCTCTTCTAGCCCGCTTTAGGCCTAGCCTTGTAGATTGCCCCGGATTGATTGGCGTGCTGGGGTCAGCCCTCCCCACTGCTATGCAGCCGGATCACCCTTGGCAGCCCAATCAATGGTCACCAAGTGGAGCCCTATTACCTCTTCCGCGTGCTCGATGGTGTCACAGTGTGTGATGTCCCCTGCTCGCCCCTACCTTACAGGGCATCCATCTGGATTGAGGATTCGCATCCAACTTCGTTTTGGGACTAGCTCGGAATTTAGCTTATGGCGCTATCCTCTTTGGCTCCGGCAGCGTGGTCGATAGAGTAGGGGGAGAAAAAAAAATCGTCAGTCATACTGCTGAGGCTAGATTGCTCTCTCCAGCTGATAAAATTACAATTATCATCACTATGTCAAAGACACGGCAAATTAAGAACCTTCTATCAACATCACCTGATATCAGCCAAAATCCACTTTCCAGATCATACCTACCTAAACTTCAACGGCCGGAGTTTGTTTGCATTTACCAAGTTGGGCTCTGATCAACCGATATCTCCAGTCTAATAGTGAAGCAATTTAAATAATGGAGAAAGCTGGTGAGATATATATATTTTTTTTTATATTACTTGCAAGTAGATCAATCACTTGGTCTACTCTCTGCAGCGGAGATCAACTGATCAAGTTAATATAAATGATTTACCTGGTCTGATTCTCAGCCAGCTACATCCAATCCGGTTCGGGCGGCGGAGGAGAAACACTCCCCGTTATCTCCGCACATTTTTTTTCTGATTTTCCCTCATAATACGGATTATATGCAGGAGGGAGTAAAAAGGCGTCAGATGTTAGAGAGGGGTTAGACAAGGTAGAAACAAACTCTGGCTTGTACCTAGGATGTTGTATCAGGATGATATACTGAAAAGGGGAAAAGAATAAGAATTCGGCATTCTGAAAAAGAAGAACAGAAGAATGGAAGAAGGGGTAAAGGTTAAAGGTTAATTTCTTTGCAGGCGTAAAAAAGAAAAGAAAAGTAAAAAAAAAAAAAAAAGCATAATGAAATGAGCTGAAAGGAAAACGAAATAAACCATTCTCAACGGATGAACATTTGTGAGGAGTCGAGGCAACGGACAGAGACACCTCAAGGGGTGATAGCGTGCTTTAATGTGGGTTTTTTTGTTTCTCTCTGATGGAACATCTAGGAAAGTCCCCCGCCAGAGTAGTATGGGATAGAGTACCTGATATGAAGAAACAATGAGATTGAATTGACTTGTCAAGTAGAGTTTGAATCACTTTTCATATACATCTTACAATCAGATCAGTGAGAAACAGTACAAATCCAGAGCGTGGAAAAGGTGATTCGCTCCATCCTTCATGCGCTTCCTAATCCGGCACTACATGAGACGCGCCAAGTGCTGGACTGGGTTTAGTGGCCTGATGCGATGAGGTTGATGGATCACCTGGTGGCCGAAACTCTGTCATTCAGTCATACTACGGTTAGACTAACTGCCTGACCGGTTGGTTGACGATCGACCTGGAGTCCTTGGATGAATGACCAACGGTGTGTGGTTCCGATGGAGATGTCAAATCCACCGCCACTTGTACGGTAGTTCGGATCGGATGCTGTATTATGCTGATGGTGATGGGCGATAGCTACGAGTAGTTGAATGGTGGTTGTTTGCTAAACGGATCAAGAATATAACTGTCTATACTCACTCCACCTGCTACCTACCAGATGATCTCTTCTATTCTACTCTTCTGTATATACTAGCATGCACATACATACATATCTACCACAATTCCGATAGAGTTGAGGTGGTAGCAGGGGTAATTACTCCATGTATCATAACATCTCATTCCTCCATCCATGTTCATTCCAAGGATCGACAAAGCTTCTTTAGGGCTTGGACCCAGAGGTTGGTCAGTGACAGTCCCGAGACAATGGCTGTTACTGCGTGAGAGAGTAATTACCGTACCGTAATTACATGATCTCCCTTTCCCCGTTTTCCCCTCTTTTCTCCTCCCCGAAAGTCTCTTATTCGTTGGCCGGGCACGAGGTCGCATCTTTACCTTAACGGTATATCCTCCGTATGTACCTTACGGAGTACCTTACGGATCATCGTGGCCTACTCCATCGACCTACTCCATTTCCTCTGGCTGCCCTACTTGGTGTAGGCTACTGCAGTACATATAGAGATCCCGATCTCTCGCAGGTTTTTATTTTATTTTATATTGTTTTTATCTATCTTATTTTTTTTTTTTTTTAAAATATCCTTTGATCCTCCCTCCATCAATCATTCTGTCTTTCCCTCCCTCAACTCTTCCTCCCCCACACTCTTACACTCGTTCTCCATCCATCTTCTCTCTCACTCTCACCCTTTCTCCTCTTCTCACCTTACCATTTGACCAATTCGTCTCACTAAATCACCGTGAGAAATGAAAAATTCAATTCCATCCGACGTGTGGGAGAAGAAGAGAGCCTTGATCGCCAAGTTGTACAAGGATGAAGAATGGCCCCTCAAACAAGTGATCAAGCAAATTCGCTCGGCGGACTTCAACCCCAGGTAAGATTCACATTGGACTCTTACCCCACTGATTCAATACTGACTTGCCCAGTGAAACCCAGTTGCGCAGCAGATTGAAGAAGTGGCGCGTTACCAAGCCATCCCGCCAGACCAGAAAGAAATCCCATGATAGCCAGCAGGATGCCGCCGGTGACGAGAGTGGCCAAGAGGATGCCTCTCCCAAGGCACGCCGCTCGACTGGTTCCCCATCTACCCAACTGCCTTCGTCCACACAGCCGGCAGAGGGCCTCTCTGCCACAGAGCCCGAGTGGTTCATGAACAGCACATATGCCCACCCCGCAACTGCCGCATCTCTCGATGAGCCCAGTGTCTCTGGCGCTTGGGTGCCTCCGGTTATCCATCAACAGTCGCTGAGCCCATCGGGACACCACCGTCACCTTTCCAACAGCCCTCCGGTAGTGCACCAATTTCCAAATGGCATCCATGATCCCTCGCATGTGTCTTCCCCAGTCGACGGTGTTTTGATCAGCCCAGCATCTACAATGGCGCCTTCCTATGCCAGTCCCCCATACTCTGTTGCTCCCGACTCCTGCCTTCAGTCCTCCACGCCTACCAGCACAGCCGCACCCCCAGCTCCGTGGTCTGTTCCTCAATGGTACTCGATGCCTTTGGAGACCGTGACTCAGTCCCACTCGGTACCTTTCTACACCACAGCACCCTTGAGCCCCCAGGTTGCTGCGTCTCCGGATCATGGCATGGCATCCATGCCTTCGCATGGTGCGGGCCGCATCTACTCGCCCCAGTCCCCGCATTTTACCGGCATGATCCCGCAAACCATGTCCGACTATCTTGACGATTCGAAATCATGGAGGCGCACCATGTCCGTCAACTACAGCCCGGAGGCCGCTGGCGGCCACCCTGGAGTGGACCGACAGAGAAAACACATTGAAAGAAAGACCTCATTACCTGCCAAGGTCCCGACACTGGCTTCGCAGCCACACTACTTGCACGGGCAACATCCAGTGATGTGTGCCCCGATCTACCCCTACCCTGGAGAAGAGTCTCTTGTTCATAAACCCTCTGGCATCGGATTTTAGATGCCAGTGTTATATTTTTTGATCATTACTTTTTCTTTTTGTGTTTGTGTCTTCCCTTTCTACTATGATACCTCTCACATATATTCTGTGTTTATTTTTTTTATCTTATTTCATTTGTCTGATGTTCCCTTTGTTTTAATGTCCTGGTCCGTGTGAATGATGCATGACGGCCGTGTCTTGAAAATTTCTTGGTGTGATATCTTGGAACTACTACAACTGTACAAAGAAAATGGGCTGGTTGCATTGTGACATATATCTTTCGTGTGAAATATACCATGCTTCAAATGGCGGATACCAAGCTGGATGTGGGGTCGTGTGATTTTTTTTGGCGTATGAGATGGGCTACTTGAGAATATTTGAAATTGTTGTGTATATTCCCCTTTGTATGGAGTTTTCCCGGCTGTGGTGTGTACAGTGCTCAATACTACTATTACCAATGGATGCATGCATGGAACGAGTCTTTTTTGTTTTTGTTGGAGTCATAGTGGGTTTGGAGTGGAAAGTTTTACGATTTGGAGAATACAAAATGCTATACTTTCTGCCTGCTATCTATATCCATAGCTCCGATGGAAGAACCAGCTGAGGATGTATGATTATCAACAAAAAACCTTGGTTGGGGAATGAAACCGTTGGCATGAACCGTGGGAGTCCCAGTGGCAACTGGTAAGGCACGAGGCGTAGATAAATACGGTTCGGATAAGAGAGCAGCAGCCACTTGCCGACAGGACAGCTTTTGTTTGTCTGATCGAGCATATCGATAGCATCATCAGAGACCAATCATCCCACAGCAGCTTTCTGAGGGGAAAAAAAGGAATGATCTCCGCGTTGCCATCCATGGATGAACCCGTTGACGCTATCCCAAGGTTAACTAGACTGCGGTGCCTAAGTTGGCTTATCCGACAACCGACCTCGGCACATGGCCTGCAGGACGCACGCGGGGAAAGCTGTTTTCTTGGATGGGTTCAATGTCCATCATTTCATCATTTGAACTTTCTTTCTTTCTTTCTTTTTGTTTGTCTCGGACGATAACAATTTGATTTACCATTTTACACTTACTTGATTTGATTTGATCACGTTGCACATATTATTGATCTGCCACCTGGATCTTCAAGATGAGAGCTGTCCAAGTTAGCCAATATGTCAAGGTTTTTATTTGCTACACCGCAAGATGCAATTCGAGTAGCTAATATTGTAATTGAATAGGGCCCCCTTGATCTCCAAGTCACCACTCTTCCCACTCCCCCTCCCTCACCAGATAAATACCTGATCGAAATCCACTCGGCTGGTACCAACTTCTTCGACCTCCTTCAGATCCAAGGCAAATATCAACACCAACCACCTTTACCTTGGGTTGGAGGAGCCGAGTTCGCAGGAACCATTCTCGCCGTCCCAACCGTAGCCAAGCAAGGTCTCCGCTTCAAAGTCGGTGATCGCGTCTTTGGTGCCACGCAGGGCGCGTATGCAACTCACATCCTGGCCCCAGAGAACTCCCTCCTCCCTGTCCCGCACGGGTGGAGTTTTGAAGATGCGGCCGGGTTGTTCGTGACGGCACCCACTTCATACGGGGGTCTAGTGCACCGGGCCAATGTGCAACCCGGGGACTGGGTGCTTGTGCATGCGGCTGCTGGAGGGGTGGGATTGGCCGCGGTGCAGATTGCCAAGGCCAAGGGGGCGACTGTGATTGCGACAGCAGGCACGGAGAGGAAGAGACAGGTTGCGCGGGACTTTGGAGCAGACCATGTCATTGACTACCGGGGGAAGAATTGGCCCGAGGAGGTGAAGCGGTTGTGTGCCACACATCGGACGGGGAATGGCAAGTCCGGGGTGGACATTGTGTATGACCCCGTTGGGATGATCGAGGCGAGTCTCAAGTGTGTGGCGTGGAATGCGCGGTTGTTGGTGATTGGGTTTGCAGCGGGCAAGATTGAAAAGGTCGCGCTGAACCGGGTGCTGTTGAAGAATGTCAGCATCGTCGGCTTGCATTGGGGTCAGTATGCCAAGTTTGAAAAGGAGACGGTTGGCACTGTGTGGCAGGGTATCTTTGATCTGGTGGCTCAGGGTAAGTTCAAGGGGACGGCATTTAGGGATGAGAGCTTCATTGGGTTGGAGAGCGTGCCCAAGGCGTTGCAGGCGCTTGGAGGAAGAGAGACCTGGGGCAAGGTGGTGGTCAAGATCATCGACGATGAAGCTGGAAAGAGCAAGCTATAATCTCGCAGTGATAGAGTAGACTAGAGTATATCATATTCAAAATATCTAATATATTATTGACAGAATGTAGAATGTAGGTGCGCAAGGAGTCATGCTGTCGTAGGAAGTGTCAAAAACGCAAGCAAACATGAACTATGAAGGCCCTGTGATTTACTCTAGCAACATCTCAAGATATAAAATCGAACGGAAACGAATTCCCGTTCAATAATACAATCCAGCTCCAGTCGGCCACAGCCACAAGACGTGACATGCGATGACTGTCCTTCGGAAATAGAAGGGTCCGTTGTTGATGTCGTGAGACTAGGACAGCTGGATTGGTGAGTTGCAATGTGATCGTGTCAGCGGATCGCTATTTTCTATATATGTAATCGTCAGTTGATAACTCTTCATTCGATTCAAAACCACCATTCATCGAGGTAGCGACGCTGAATCATGACTTGGAATGGTCATATCCAAAAATCTCTGGATTCTTTTGGAGAAGAAATTGTCAGACAGAGTCAGTGGTTTTTAGCTTCTCGCTTACGGATGAGTAATCATAGTCACGTGTTATATATACTGTCATTATGCGATGTCGCTCAACACTGTAAGAACTGTTGTTATTCAAAGGGATCGAGCAGAATATGCTTAAGCGAAAGAGCTCTGAGTTGATAATTATAACTCTACTTTATCGTTGTTCATAACTCTTGATCAGATTTGAGAAACGGATGTGTCTTGTGGTCACTTTAGAAGAGTACCATCAATAGTACTATGTAACAATAGTCCAGAAGCAATAACAATATCGCCGAATAATTCACCATATCATGGTTCTTCGGAATGAAAAAGTAATACACCTCGTTTTAAAGAAGATTCTTGGTGGATTATGGATGCATTAATATCACTGTTGACCCAAACTAGAATCACCCTACGTCATTTCCATCGCATACATCATTCCCCACGGGTGAACTGGAGAGTCAACCTTCGCAGAATCCTGCTCGATGCTTCTGATTCAAACCAAAAATCGTCGAAAGCTTCATCACAACCTTTTTGCAACTCATCTCTAATTGAGTACTCCAGCATAGAGAAACAGAGCGCAAACGATACTCCTCGTTGAGAGATGTCAAAACTCGAGAACCTACCTCGACAGACATCGGGGTCTTTAGAATGTCCTTACGAAGTGAGTCTGCTAATTCCAGTTATTTATTGAGTAATATTGATCACAATATCAGGGTCTGGACTTGATCCATTCCTCCCGTTTTAATAAAGGATCCGCGCATCCCGACGAAGAACGAAAGAAATTCAAGTTGCACGGTCTGCTGCCCCCCAATGTTCAGACCTTGGAAGAACAAGTACAACGGGCGTACCAGCAGTACAGAAGCCGAGGGGATGATCTGGCTAAGAACACATTTTTGGCAAGCATGAAGTCGCAGAATGAAGTGTTGTATTATAAGGTTGCCTTCCTTCTCTTCTCTCTTTTTTCAAATGCAAACTGACCATGATAGTTGATGCAAACACACCTGGAAGAAATGTTCGGCGTGATATATACTCCGACAGAAGGTAACGCCATTCAGAATTATTCGCGAATATTCAGGAGACCAGAGGGTTGCTTTTTGAATATCCAGGACCAAGATAAGATTGAAGAATATCTTTCTAATTTTAACAGTGGGGAGGAAGTCGACTACATTGTTGTCAGTGATGGCGAAGAGGTAACATGTCATGCTCAAATTCCTACGCAAGTATCCCACTGACATACTCAATGTAGATTCTGGGGATCGGGGACCAGGGGATTGGCGCCATTTTGATTTCCGTCGCCAAGTTGGTTATCACCACACTTTGCGCTGGAATCCATCCATCAAGACAGCTTCCCGTGGTACTGGATTGTGGTACAAATGTACTGGCATGATGCAACCAATGGCTTATGACGGATTCGGCTAACTCGACTGCAGAATGAAGCCCTACTGGATGACGAACTATACCTTGGCCTTCGAAAACCCCGAGTCAAGGGTAAAGCATACGACGATTTCGTCGACAAGTTCGTAAATACTGCGAGGAAAAAGTTTCCAAAAGCATATATCCACTTGTAAGTTCGGTTGCCAGATGTGCATTTCGTATACAGGCGTTGACAGACACTTAGCGAGGACTTTGGAACTCAGAACGCAAAAAGGATTTTGGACAAGTTTCGATCACACATCCCCTGTTTCAACGATGACATCCAAGGAACGGGATGTGTGACTTTGGCTGCAATGATAGCAGGCCTTCATGTCAGCCATATCAAATTGGAAGATGTACGGGTGGTGATCTTTGGCTCTGGGTCTGCTGGTATTGGTATCGCTGATCAAATCACCGACGCAATCGGTGCGGAAGCCAAAAGACCAAAATCAGAAGCTTCAAAGCAAATATGGTATGCTATCTTTCATTATTTATTTAAAACCAACTCACTAAGCTTGCTTTTTGAAACAAGGTGCTTTGATAAACCAGGTCTTTTGGTCAAGTCCTTTGGCGATCAACTAACTGTAGCCCAAGCTCAGTTTGCACGCGATGATAAGGAATGGCCAGAAGACGAGGAAAGGGATTTGCTTTCTGTTGTCAAGAAGGTGAAGCCGCATGTTCTAATCGGGACATCGACAAAGCCAAAAGCCTTCACTGAAGACATCATTCGTGAGATGGGTAAACACGTTCAGCGGCCAATTGTGTTTCCATTGAGCAACCCCACCCGTCTGCATGAAGCTCATCCTGATGATATATATCACTGGACTGAAGGTCGAGCCCTGGTGGCCACAGGGAGCCCGTTCCCACCGGTAGAACACAATGGGATGGAGTGTGAAATTGGTGAGTAATTTCGACCTTCTTTTTTTCTTTTTTTCTGAATGGAGGACTGACTCGGTGGCCTCCCTTTTAATATAGCGGAATGCAATAACTCAACTTGCTTCCCTGGTATTGGCCTGGGCGCTGTCTTATCTCGAGCAAAAGTCGTCTCGAACAAGATGTTGGTTGCAGCGGTCAAAGCCCTAGCGGCTCGGTCACCTGCGCTCCAAGATCCCACCCAGCCTCTCCTACCGGGCGTAGAACATGTGCGTGAGCTCAGTGTAAATATTGCCAAGGCAGTGATCCAGAGCGCGGTCAAGGAAGGACACGCCCAGCAGGATGGAATCCCAACAGATGAGTCCGATCTAGACAAGTGGATTCGGGCGCAAATGTGGGAACCAGTCTATCGACCACTTGTGAAAGCGGAGCAGCAATAATGATCTTGGAATTCATTTATCAAATGTGATCGTTCCGATTATTCGATATATCCTCCCAGAGTTTTATTCACGAGGCTGAGCCAGTGGCTAAAAGAGAAAGTCGGGAAACGATGCCGAAGGTGATATCCTAGCAAGGCTTATGACTCGGTTATGAGAAGATCATGTCTTGAGGCGATGCACATAGATCTGCTTGGCTTTATTGTAATCCATCACTGCTTATGGAGGCTGGTATGCGAGAGGATAATGGATAGTTAATGAAGTTATTTCCCGAGAATGCGTTGTTGAGTGTTGATCTCATCATTTCTCCACCTGATAAGATGTAGCGTGGGAGTCGAGGATTCGACCATTTGACAACATATGATAATCATCGCAGTACGGATCATCGCTGATAGCAGTAGTATTTTGATGGCAGAACGACATTCCTGACAGGTTGTTGGCGAGTTCTGTACTATTCAACGAATCATTTCCTTTAGCATCGTAGCTCGTATTTGACACCCACTTGGTGGTGGTTTGGCGAAAAGAAATCGGTTCGGACTCCTCTTGCCACATTTCTAGAACAAAGCAAGAAGAATTATTAATCGATTTGATGGGCTGTGCTGTCACTAATATGGTCTTAAAAATGTTGACAGACTTGGACTGCTGCGCCTTGGGGCCTCGGACCCTTGAAAGCACGTGGGGCAGGCGCGGTGAGTAGGTAATGTGATCTCATCTCTTCGGAGGAGCCATGAACGAAGACTTGGACGGAAACGGATAGCTAGCAGAATAATAATGAATAATAAATGTCTTTGATGGGCGATGGTCAGGTACTTACATATGTTGTCTAACACGACTCGTTTGCTTCTTACTGCAGATTTAAGTTGCACTGTTTCTTCCTGCCTTGGATTCATTCATTGCTGATCCATGAAAAAGCGGCCTAGGGAGCCGGTCCTTTGATAAACTCAAGCTTCGCCCGCGCCTTCCTTTGGAAACCTTTCTAGCTTCAGTTTTCCTTGATAGCGCAGTTTTTAATCTTCATCTCATCTTGCTCTTTTTCTGCAGTACTTTTCCAATATTTCTTTATACCGTGACATCATCTTCGGTGCTCAGACAGACATCACTACTCCGTACAAAATACCTCTTTACAACAAAATGAAGATCACATTCACAACTGCTCTTCTCCTTCTATCCACTACAGTCACACCTCGCGCTGTCCCGCAGTCGGATCTAGTGGTTCGAGATGTGTCCCAGATCCCCGATGCTCTCGAGATACCTGATCTAGAGAAGCGCAGAGGTGGAGGAGGAGGAGGAGGAGGTAAAGGCGGTTCAGGCAGTGGCGGTAGCAGCGGTGGTCGCACTGGCAGTGGAGGCAGCAGCAGTAGCGGAGGCCGCACTGGAAGCAGTGGAAGTGGCAGTAGTGGGGGTCGTACTGAAAGCAGTAGCAGCGGGAGAACCGGGTAGGTTGTCGACAATTTTTCTTGCTAATGCAATTAGCTAACGCCGAATTTTTATTTGTATAGCTCCTCGAGCAACGTTGGAGGCTCAACTCGCGGTGGCTCCGGACCAAGCCCTGCTTATGGGGGCGGGTCTTATTACGCCGGGGGTGCGGCGTCTCCTTATAGATCTGGCACAAAATCACCCCTGGGCGTGTCCCCTTATCTGTTACCAGCTGCTGGATTAGCCCTACTTCCAGGTGTCTGGCTGTACGGGGCCTATGCTTACCCATACCACCATAACTATCACTATGTGAACCAGACCAACAACCACAACGAATCGCTGCCGGTGGTCTGTGTCTGCCAGGAATATTCCGAGTGCGGATGCGATAACAACTCCAACAGCACCTATTTCGAATCCTTGTTCAATGGCACTGAACCCAAGAACACCAGCGTCTCCAGGGTTGTAAACGACAATGGAACAGAGAAGATCTATATCAACGGAACCCTGCCAAATGGAACAACAGTTGAAGATTCTTCGGCTTCATCGGCACCATCAGTAAAGATGGCCCAGGCCAGTGGATACTGGATAATGGTTGCTGTAGCCAGCAGCATGGTTTGGGCTCTATGATGATACTTCTGTCTTCTGGAGAGAAGTTATCGACATCGTCTTTTTGCGCTTGCTATTTATCGTTTTGACGAAGGTTTGCACGAAGTGATGGATATTATGACTGTAGGGTCAGCTCCATGCTCTCTTTACTTTATGGTGAGGTATTTTGTTTGAACGACAGGAAGTTGTGATACCCGGCGTTGGGAGGCATTTTCTTTTGTCGTTCACTTTTGCTTATAGATATGAACCTCCACGGGGGACTGTATAATATTATACTCCGTACTAGAGGCGGACTTTATTGCTAGTATTATTTATTATTGCCATTACGCGTTCCTGGCCTTGCTGTGGTCCGACTAATCAGTAGTACTTTTGATATCATCCACTAGATTAGCCGGCGCTCTTTTGATATGCAGCCACATTCTGTCAGATTGATGGTCCTTTCAGGCAGTGCAGCAGGATCATTTGGGAGGAATTCTCGTGATGGGTATATCATCAATTGGCTTGATGCCTTCATGCTGTGGTATCCCAACGCTGCTCACACTCGCAGGCATCTCGGGGTCATCTCGTGACTCGGCCGCAGCGAAATTGCTCCCTCGCTTCTCCCCACTCGCACACTCCAATCCCCTCCGACTTTCCGACACCAAGCAAAGGCCAGTCTTTTAGCCTCGCAGCTCTCAACTTTTAGTCTGCGTCTGAGACTGAGACTGCAGTCCGCATCACTTGGTGTCATTCCACTGTCTTTGAAGTCTTTCAGTGTTTCATACCAGAAGCCCAATGTGCCTGGAAACTCATCCAAATCATGTGCTAATCGTGGGGAATCGGTTACATATGACCAGGAGGATTTCACCCGCAGATGTGCGTGATATCTACACACATAGCACTCGGGTCCCACTCCGATGACCCCCCAAATTAACAAATCAACCTTCTGGACTCGATGGAGACCAGCTCGAACTACACGACGGGCCTTTCCAGTTTCCATGGTTTCAAGACTAACATTTTCGTCTTAGCCAGGAACGCTTTGCGGAATCTCTAACAACTTGTTGGATCAGAATGAGAAGATCGACAGGATGCAATCAGAGTGTCCCTCCATTTCTCGCCAGTGGTGGGCAGAACAGATTGGATCTCGGCGCTGAGTTTGATGAGCACGACTAGCTTCGTGCGTTTATTGGATAATATGCGAATTTATTGGGTTCTCCGAGGCTCTAATTTCCTCTGGCTCAGGCTCATTTCACACTGCCAGCTCGCCAAGTCATAAGACTTTTTTTTTTCTTCTGCTGCGTTGCCCATTTGGGGCGGCGTTGTTTTGGCCCCTATTTTTTGGTGATTCTTTTTTCCTGCTAATTTTTACCCAGTTTCCCCCTCGTCCTCTTTCTTTCTTTTCTTTCTTTTCTTTCTTTTCTTACTTTGATATCTTCAAAGCAGTGCTGATCATTCGTTTTTTTCACTCCACAAGAGCTGTCACTCGTTTCCAGCTCCATTCACTCTTTATTTTATCTTACTCCACGTTTATTTCTTGATATCAAAATATATATATATATATATATATATACACATTACAAAATCAATATCTGAGATATCCAAGCATACTGCTCCCTCCACATCCACGTCGCAACAACGCAGATCAAGCAGATCAATACCAATTTCATTGAACACCATATACCCATATCTACATCAACGCCTATATCCGATCCTTCATCTACAATCACAATGCAGTTCAGCAAGGCTCTTTTGGTGATCTCTGCCGCCTTCGCGCCATTGGCGCTCGCCGCCCAGGAGGCCGCTGCGCCAACCACCAGCACCATTACGCTCCAGATTGTCAACGCTCACTCTTCCTCCTCCGCTACTCCATCTCCATCCTCGACTCCTATCTACAGCAGCACCCCTGTCGCCTCTCCCTCTGGTGGCCACCGTATCCCCGGGCCTGGCCGCTGGAACGCTACCAGCTCCTCCATCTCCAAGGTCACCACCCCGGCCGTTGCCAAGGGCCCCTCTGAGACCACCGCTGCTGCTGCGTCCTCTTCTGCTCTTGTCGGTGCTGCCCCGGCTGTTCAGTACTCTGGCGCGATGGCCGCTGGTGTCATGGCTGTCGCCGGTCTTGTCATACTTTAAATGAACCAATTGCACAGCCCTGCGCGTAGCATGCGGACAAGAAGAATCGCGCCTCAAGGGCGTCAAAGCACTGCTACCATTTTTCAATCAATCAGGTTGATTACATGCCTCCCCGAAATTTCTTTAGTTTTCCGATGTCATGTATGAGAACAGAGCATGGCTGATTGAAGATAATGGGGGAATTAAATCTAAACCAGATCAATGGACCAGGAATAAAAATCCATCAGCACACAAGGCTCATCCATCATTCGATCTAATACCTCATCGTTTACAAGGCCATCTCGATTTCTTTTACATGGCCCATCTGACAGCATTTCGTCTTTAACTGACACTACCCTTTATTTACCCTTCTGATGTTTATACCCTACTTCTCTTCACTTTTACTCTTTATTTTACGATTCTTCTACTACCCTTTTATATTTCACCCCACCCCTTACACATACATGTCCGAAGTAATGAGTGTAGGGTTAATTGGAACCTTTTGACGAAGCTACCTCATGCATGTATGTCCTTATGTCCTTTGTATACATATTTGGGTAACTAGTTCTACAATCTTTATTTTATTTCCTTCAAAGTATTCCGAGTATTCCGTACTACATATTTTTACCTTTAGGGTAGTATTCCCATGTCTAGGATGGTGTCACTATTGTATAACATTCTGCAGCTATTTGCAATATGCGACACTAATGCAATGATTTACCCGCCATATGCGACCACATGGCACATAATGTAGTGCATGCATCCAGCTTCCTTTGCTTTGGCCCTAGTTTTGTTTGGTCATCAGGGGTGCTACTAGGGAGTTTCTATGAGTCTTCTTTATCTCGATCGTCAACTCCGAAAGATATTCGATATCTTATTTTATACAACCAACCGTATCTAGTGCAGGTAGTATATACGGTTTAGGGGAAGGAGGGGAGGTCAAAGTCGCATATACTCCACTATTTCCCAAGAAAGAAACACAAAAAAAAGCTATGATACAATACAGATCAAAACAAGTAATGTAGATGAGAGTCCTACGAATCTTTGAATGTCGCCTCATATCTGGAAGAATGGTTCAAGTTAGTAAGTGATTATCATTGATCGTCAAATACGCTGATCACATACCTCTTTCCCCTGAACGCCCACAAACCCCAGTTTCCGCATGAAACATCATGTGGATCTAAATCGTTGAGATCCCAGCGCAGACTACGGAAGATATTCTCGCCAGGTTCCAACAGAACATCGAATTCACCACCGCATTTCTCGTGAACCCAGTTGATATCTCTTTCCATATCCCACTGCGTGTAGCCCGTGCTGATGATAGGAACTTTGGTCTCGAGAAGTTGTGGTAGCGTTTCCTCCCATTCGTGGGAGCTGGCTGGGTGCCCAAGTCCAGGGTGGAAGAGCACAATGCAGTCCAGGTAGGGATCGAATGGCTGGAAGTACTGCGCCTTGTACATCGTGTGGAAGTAATCGACGTACGTCGTGATCTTCAGTTGACCACCAAGACGATCTTCAACAATTCCTCCGAATGGATTTTCCGGAGTCCGCTCGGGAAGTGGGAACTCTTCGTCCCGGTTGGCCATACTCTCCGGTCCAATGAAAATTAGATGAATGAGAGAGCGTGGGAAGATGTGGCTGAGCTGTAGCCAGACATCTCGAGGCAAAGAGGATTCAGCACGCGCCCCAAGAATGAATAGTCGAACTGGGGGAGCCTTCAGTCGCAGTCCTTGGATATCGACTCCTTCTCCTGTCTTAGGGGGGTGCAAACTGTAACGGAGAGCTATATAGTTATAGTCAGCACACATAATATCTTCACCTCTAAAATGCTGTGAGTAGACTCACCGCTGACACTTTTGAGACCCTCAGCTGTGAGCCTGCTGTCCTTCCGGACGCTGTATGGGCTCAGGTCATGCAATACACTTCCGATAGTAAGAGGGTATGTCAGCATCCTAGTCACTTGTCGCATGCTTCGATCATCATTGATTGCGTCGAATTCCCGCGTGTAGAGGAAGGTATCCCAGTTGGTCATGTTGATGACAAAGTTCTCATCTTGCACGCCCGGGTAGGAGAACTCAGGGAAAAAGCGCCCGGAGTGCAAATCGTGGTCATCTTCATTGATTTGTCGGATAGTTTCACAAATCTCCAGATGGGCCTCGAAGTCATCCATCCAATGTCCCTCCGAGCAGTAGATCGGAACACCACAGTCGGGGCATTCAAAGTGTGAATGAGCTGGCGGAAGACTCGAGCCATGCTGGCCCTTTCGCGATTCCGGGTCGTGGGGAGAGACAGGAGCACGAGTTTGTTGGTGGCTTGGGTGAGGACAAAACGCATTTTGCTTTATGAATGCTGCACGCTGACGAATTGCCGGAGAGGGCGATTTCGAGAAGTCATGGAAGAGGTTGTTTGGCTTCAGAAGAGTGCGGGACTCGGAAGACTGGCCTGACGCAGTGGAGGCGGCCCTCTGTACAATGGACTTCGCATTGTGAGGTGTTATCTGGGAGGCAATGGGTGATTGCGATGATACTCGTTTGATCTGCTCTTGGGTGCTATTCGACAGAATGCGATTGTTGTTGCTCCGCGAGCCAAATCTTCGGACGAAAGAAGTGGAGGTGTATCTCCGATTCGAATTGGCGAGGCTCTGCAGCCGAATTGGAGATCCCGGGACTGCGACACCTCGGCGGAGTGCCTGAAGGCAGCGACCACAGGTATATTCACCCGTCATCGTGTGCGTGAGGAAGGTGGAGGGCGTTTGCTCGTTCTTGCGGAGTTGAAGGCGTTATTTTTCGAAGCTGTCGATTATCCCGCTGAGCCACGTGATCCGGGATCTTTATAGAGTCGAAAAAACCAACTAGGATGAAAATGATAATCCCAGAATGATATGGAATAATTGACTAATAAAACACGCGGTTACCATTGTATGAAATGAGTAATTACAAGAAAGCTATCAGGTGTACAGTTGAAGGGGGAAATGCTGTAAAAAACAAAGACGTGTATCCAAGAGCCCGCCTATGTGGCGTCTTCTTTCTTTGCTTTACATCAGAAAGTGAAAACAAAAAATTACCAATAGAACATCGTCATGTCGTATGCTGTGTCTAAAAGATATCATCACAAGCACTCCAGTCGTGCGCCTCCCTAGACTTCCAGTAGTTTCCATTATGAGCCCAATATTCTTCCCCGGTGATGGGGCATGTCTCCCTGGTAAACCACTTGGGAGAATACTCCTCCCCATTGGCTTCCCTTTCTCTTCGCTTGGATCGTTGCTTTTCCTCAACCCGATGCTTCTCATCGGCAGCGAGATCATACTCACCATCTTCCATGGCACGTTGGTCAGGCCGAAGTCTGGTGTCAGTTGGCGGTAGATGCTCCTTCAGGCCTTCAGGGAGGGCATTCAGTGTGATAACGAAAGGCGTCAAATTAAAAGGTACTCCGGCAGGACGCTCATGGCTCTGCCATACCAAGAGGGTCTTCGCCGATTCGGGGTCCTGGCCAGATACTTGAGCCTCGAACCCGGGGGTGTGACGGGCATAGATCTTGTCGTTCCAACGACCACCCATACTCCATTTGGGAGACCCGTCACAGTCAACGGCCTTACCTGTCACCTGGTACGCAGACGAGGCTTTCCAGCCTCTCGGTTTAAAATCTAGGTAACAAATCTCGCCTGTGGTCCAGTTCTTGATCTCCATCAAACCGTAGTTGTCGACTGTAGGATTGCCGGTGATGATTCCGATGACAGAGGATGTGACTTTCTTCCAAGTATAAAGCTCTTCATCTCCTGATGTGGGGCGCAGCTTCAAGAACCAGGTTCCCAACAGATTGATATCGAAAGATTTGCCATAGAATTTGGACTTAAGAGCCGATTCTCCCTATGAAATTAAAAGTTAGTTTCAATCGAGCATCATCCAAATATAGGGGTTTGATTCTTACATAGTAATCCCATTTGGGAGATTCAGCCCACGCGGCACCAACGGGTGGGTGATGGCTAACTTGTTCGACGAAGAATCGATACCCCTTGTCGGGCCTGACGTATTCAAAGGTTTCTCCAAGGAGGGGGTTGAAAGGCTTTGCTACACGTCCAATTGTCGAAGCGTACTCACTTGCTGCGTATGCGGCAACATACACCAAACGTTCCATAGAATTAGGTCGATCGGCAGCAATATCAAGGAGGTCGGCGTATTCCAAATCCTCCGCAACTCGCTGAAGCAATGAGGTTGGCTCGTTGAAAGAAACAGGCAATGTCATCTTTGTCATATCCTTTCCGATCATGGATTTCAAAATGCCCTAATGAATTATAAGATTGAAATTCAAAGGAACCAAGGGTTGAATGATGTACTTACCCATAAACCGATCTTCGGTCTATTGTCATTATCCATCTTGAGTCTCATTCTGATAGGCTCCTCGTATCCTTTAAACGAAGGATTGATTTGAATTCGCTTCACAGCTCGAAGTTCAGACTTTTCTTCTTCTTGGGGCGCTTCTTTTTCGCCCTTCGCGTCGGGATTGACCAGGTCTTCAACTTCAATCTCGCCAGAATCGATAGCGTCAAAGAATTCCTCTTCGTCATCTGATTCCGATTCGCCAAGACCCGGAATCTGAGAGAAAGCTGATTTCTGACGACCCAAAGCCGGCCTCATTTCTTTCTCCTCAGGCTGCGGTGTTTCCTCGGCGGTTTCAGGATCCTGTTTCTTCTCCTCGCCATCAAGTTCGACGTCATTGTGGTCGTCGACTTCGACACGAGAGATTTCACCGCTGACAGGGCGGCTGGGGGCTACCGATGCGTTTCCTAGCGCTTCTTTAAGTGCCTTTTTGGTACGCTTTCGTTTTTCCTCGGATTCTCCCATCTTGGACTGCAGTTCTTCATGCTCCTGCGCAACCCGTGCCATACTCTCCTCCCACATCTTACGGAGATATCCTTCTCTGTTCAAGCGATATTGCCAGTACGTATCGCGGTCTCGGGATATTTTGAGGAGGTCTTGAACAAGGCCTTTGAGGCTGCTCACAGCGCCCTCGTAGGCAGTCAAAGCTTGGTCTACTGTCGGGTCTGAGAGCGAGGTGGCGGGATCCTTGGATTTCTCAGCCTGAAGAGAAGTTGCCACATTGGCTAAAAGATCAAGTTGCAGTTTTGCAGATTGAGCGGTGATGTTGAGGGCATCCTTATCAGAAGGTGGCATTTCACGGCTGGACGCATAATCGCCATAGTCATCTTCATCTCCTTCACCATCCGGTGCCGTGGTAACATGACTAGCCACTCTGTTAACCTCATTCAGAAGGATGCTTTGCTCGTAGGAATCGTACGTGGAACCTTCATCTTCTCCCATAGGCGAGCTTTCTAGTGTTGTGCGAGACGCATATGTGCTAAGTCTTGTGCCACTGTTGAAAGGTGGCGGAGCTAGACCTTTTCCAGTCGACTTTGTGGCAGTATGGGTTGCAGGTTCAGAAGGATTTTCTGATGCTCGGCCCTCATTCTGATCAAGTTTAGCCTGGCGAAGCATTTCCGCATTTCTCGATTGGAGTTTTTCCTCCTCTTTCGCTTCATCCTTTGACCATTGAATGGCATTGTTTAAGGTCCAGAACCAACGTTTAGCTTCCACAACGTGGTTTGCCTTGAGGTGGTACTTTACCGAGGATTTGCCGTGGATTTCAAAACGTGTTTTATCCTGGGAATCCATGTCAAGTCTTGCAATTCTCATGTTGATCGCACCACGGCAAGCTGAGCCCGCATCGTCCTGGTGCTTGTAGTAGCTCAAAACGCCATCCTCGAGGACAAACCACCTTAGCTTATAGCCGGTGGTATAATTCGTCCATTTCTTCAGATAGCCCCTCATTTCACGAGCATCCTTGCCTGCAAGAGGCGCATCACTGGTGGAAACCCGACCAGCTACTCCCTGGGCAGTGCTGTTCCCTAGGATGGCTCGTTCTTGAATACCGCGTTGCGCAATGACTGCAGCTGGCGACTTCTTGACAATAGCGCGTATCTTGTCATCCTTGGTGACATCTTGTGGCAATTTGCCTTTTTTGTCACGGCGGAAGGGATCAGCTCCATGCATCAATAGAATCTGAAGAAGCTTGGCATCCTTTTTCCTTGCCCCTTCATGCAGTAAGGTGCCTCCAGACTGTACAGTGGCCTGGTCAGTAACTAAATCCAGGCTGTTCACATCCATAAGCCCCTCGACACGCGGCTCTTCCAAAATCTTCTCCAGCTTTTCATAACCCTCTTGGGATACAAGCGATTGAATTTCTTGGGTCTTGGTGTCGATAAAGAGAGACCGTGCAAGTTGAAGCTGCTGGAAGATTTCCGGTGTACGTGCAATTTCGAGGGGCGACTGGCTGCGATAATTGATGAGCGAGTCGTTGACCGTGGGCCGGTTTAGAAGCTCGCGGACAAGGGGACCTCTCCCAAGTTGGGCAGCAAGATGAAGGGGCGTATTACCTTCTCGATCGCGCGCATTGATATCAAGGCCATCACCAGCAGATAGGACAAATTCGACTACCTGCGGCTCGGCACATTGGATTGCCAGATGAAGGATTGTAGTTCCGGACAGACTGTTCGCTCCTTGAGGATCGTTGGACTCCTTGATGGCTTTCGATATGGCAGTCGTATCCCCACTCCGCAAGACCTCAAAAAGGCGAAACGTTCGCACGGACTGTTCGAGGGAAATGCTGCCACTTTCCGTATTTGTGATTGAGGGTAGCTTCTCAATTGTCCCCATGCTCTGGTTCGAGGTAACGGGCTCTAAAGGTTCTTCGGAAGACATGGAGGGAGAATTCGCCTCCTGGCGAGACTTCCGCCGGCTGAAGCTTCGACTATGTGATATAGCGGGGAAAGATGGGGTATTGTTTGCCGGGGGGGATGTGGCGGACTCGGGCAGAGGACTATCGCGACCGATGGTTTCGTCGTCGTTGTTTTCACTTCTCGACTTATCACGATGTAGCAGCGCAAGCGCTAAGGCACTCTTAGAACGTTTATGCCTAAGGGATAATGGCATATCAGCAAAGTTCCAAAGCCGATGATATTCCTCCAGTCGATAATAAATACAAGGTGTCATAAAGGAGTCGCAAAGAGAAGGTGGGGAAAGAGCATCCAGTGGACTCTCTTAAAGCCACCACAGTATCGCCTATCGAGGTATCCTGGAGGCCCAAACTTGGTTGCGATGGATTCCAGTAGATGTATCACCCACGTTGACACCGAGATCCATGGAACCAAAAGCTGTGTTCCGAGGCAGACGAACTCACCCTTCCGACATCCCTCACTCACCAGAGAAACCCTTCGGAGATCGATCAATAGCAGTTTCGCGAAAGATGCATAGGTAAGGGGGCAGCTAACGGCAAGCAGGCGAGAATTGGGTAATTTTAAATGATTCACATGAAGAGTCGAAACTGGCAGACAGCGAATTACTGGAAGTAAAGTTGTCTTTTGCGACCAACTTGGAGAATAGAATGGGGAGTTGTTGATCCATCTTAAACGCCGCCCGCGCCTTGGCAGCTTCACGGGATATTGATGATGATCTATATAATCGCCGATTACATTTTGCAAATAGAATAGGACAGTGAAACCTAAAGCACATACAGCCACACATACATACATGAGTTTATTAATCCTAGATGGGAAAAAAATTAGATTGATCTCAGATGGCTTCAGCTATCCCTCGATCAACAAGTGGTTTCTTTTGTAATATAATGAAGGCTATGAATGTATAGTACAACCCAAGGAATGGTCAAAAGCAGTGATTACACCATTGAAGCTAGTATACAATTTATTCGACAAGAGTATTTCACCTCTTCTCACCACTTACCAGGACGACAACACTTCCGAGTTGTCGCTTCAAGTCCTCCTTGTCGACATCGTGAGTATCTTCAACCTCACCCCACATGTCGGTCTGCCATGTTACTTCAAGGCTAGAAGCCTCTGCCGCCTCTTCGATTCCAAACTTCCTCTGTTCGGGCCGTTGGAGATGACGGAAATTCTCACTCCATTCCGCAACCAGTCGAACAGCGACCAACAAGCTCTTTGAAGCTAGAATACCCCTTTCCAGAGCAGCAATATCATAGGCTTCCAGTCCGGAGACCCAGCCCTTGATGATATCCTTCGTGGCTTGCGGTTGGGAGACGGGCATAATGCTGTTTTCATCTAGGATGGGCTTGATCTCCACACCAGGCCAAACTTTGGTGCTCAGAAATGCCATGATGTCTTTGGCCACTCTCATCTGTGCGTCTCGAAGGCTCTCCACATTTTCACCATTTTCACTCGTATCCTCGGGGGTGTAGGTATCCTTCTCGGGAACCCAGCAGAGTAGTGTATCGGTTTCCAAATAGCGCATGGCAGTGGTTATAATTTGGTTCCTGGTAGTAGTCTCCCCCTCGGCATCTTCTCGAACAACATCCGCGGCTCGCGCAGTAATAGAAGTTAACGGGATTAGATGAGTCTTTAAAGCTTGCTGGGCGGAGGTCATGACGTCCCACTCCAGGGCGATCGCATGTGCAAGATGAGGTTTGGTCGAGGGAATGAAAAGGACGTCCTTCGTGGGCGTTCGTACTGGTCGGCTGTCTAGCATGACCTGGTATTCTCCCTCTATACATAATCAAGAAATTCGTCAATGCCATTTACGAACAGGAAACTGAGAAAACCATCATCAAAGACGGAGGGGATGGGCAAGCTCAAAATACCTGGTTTCCTTGTTACATCCACATTCTTCCAGAACCTCTTTTTCAATGCCGCAGAAGGCTTCGATGGCCGCGTTGGTACCTCATTTCCGGGTTCCGTGTCTTTGGCTGACTGCTCCTCCGCGCGCCCACCAAACTCTGGTGTCGGTGCAGGAGCCTTGGGCGGTGGTCCATGAGCAGTAATTGGATGGGCAACGGCAGCCTTCAAGGGTGAATAATGAAAGAAACGCGATGTCGATGCATTACGCCGGGCAGCAGTCGAAATCAGCTGCGAGGAAAGGGCCGCGGAGGCTCGGGGAAGAATCATTGTCGCTTCTTCAAATTATCAATGACCAATCAGCTGAAAAATATATGCACAGTAACTTCAACGTCAATCGGGGGGACGTTTGTCAAGAAAAAAAAAGATGAAAATCCGCAGACAGCTGGTAGAGACCTAAGGACAGTGAAGTTGACCGTTATCACTCATTATTCTCTATCGGCGGGTTCGGTCCAGATCGCCACAGGCGCCAATACTGCTGCTATTCTCCGCAAAACACTCTAATGTACAGCACAATATAACTCAGGATTGCCAGCAAAAACGGCTTGGTTTACTAACATTACAGCCCATCTAACTGTTTTAAGGAGGCTAGGTATTGTTTCGCATTATCTAAATAAATTTGCTACAGGGACGCTACCTCGTTCCGGTAGCATTTGGGGTGCAATATGTACATAAGTAACCACCACACCAAACCCATTGAAAGCCTATCATAGTAAACTTTTCTTTTTCTTGCTCCTTTTCTCCTCCATGTTGTAGGGCTGCTAGTAACTTCGGGTCTAGTTGCAATAATAAGAGGGCCTAAAAATAAGGACGTACAATAACCAATCGACATTGCATGTTTTCAAAGTGCACAAATTATCTATGAACCTGTGCTTTGCCTAGTTACCTATAACTACACAATAGTTCACAGAAACATGTCCAATCTTGTTAACACCAGGGAGCGATGTTTCCTTTAATAGCTTTTGTCCATTCATTCCTTCATCCATGAGGTATAAGGGGAAAGGATAGATTGTGGAAAGCATCATGGGCATATTATGCGAAGAGAGTTAATTTAATGGATTTAACATTAGCCAGTACATTAGACATTATATGGATAGGAGGAAAGGGATACGAGAAGAACAGCAACGAGTTTGAAAAATAACTTCAGAATGCCTCCCATCTTTCAATTTAAAGGAAAAAAGAGAAAAGGAAAATGTTAACAATATTGGGAAATATAGAAACGAAGCGACGAGAGGACCCGCCCACGCTTTTGTAATTTACAAGAAACACCCTCAAAGCCCCAAGATCTGTTGTCTTTTGATGTCAATCAAGTGCGAACGGAAGAAATCATCATCCTGGTATCCCGGTTCCGTTGATCCCGATCACCAGAGATGTATCGGAAAAAATAGCAGGGTAAAAAATAGGAAATCAAAAAATAATACGGAGAAATAAAATAGAGCAGTGGGAGAAAATTAGCACACTGCTACTGAAGACGTATCTTGCATAAAACCATTGCCGAATCCGATGCTGGCAAAAAGAGAAACGGAAAAAGAACAATAAAAATAGGCAAAAATAAAAATAATAGAAAAAAAAAAAAAAAAAGTCTTGTATACTGGGCAACTGTTTTCAAGCGCTGGAGATGTCTAGAATCGCTTTCGAGGATTCATGTTGCTCGTGTTCTTTTTTTGTTCTTTTTTTTGGTTTTTTTTTTTGGTTTTTTGGTTTTTATTTTTATTTTTATTTTTTCTTTCCAGGAAATGGCGTCGTCAAGGCGTTTCGTCGTAAGCATGAATTAAGATCATCGGCCAGCGGTCTCGATCTGTTGAGATGACTACCCCAATCCTTTCTCAGATGTCACTCGACTCATCGATCCGATCGTTATGGGTGTGTGCAGTTTGGTCATTCGACCAAGAAGCAAAGCGCATAGCAGCTAGCAGGTTCATCGGATTAGACGATGCAAGTCGAAAAGCGCGTCGAAGTTAGAACGAAATCCCCCAGTCAAGTATTCGTCGACCACGGGGAAGCAAATTATTGCATTATAAAGTTGGGGTAGTAAGGTCGCTTCATCCGGTCGATGTCTGTTCGTTTCTTCATGCGTTCCGCGTCATAATCATCGGCACCATCTCGGCTACCCCATGTAGTCTGTCGACGTAAAAACTCAATGTTAGTGGCGTCTTTATTGGACAGATGTGTGGGTGGAATGGTGGGTAGGAATGTAAACTTCGAACGGAGCACGACATGATGCTAAAAAATACACCACTGCACTTCGTTTGGCCATCAAGCAAAATATGACCAGGAGGGGTTAAAAAAAAAAAAAAAAAAAAAACAGAAATGACAGTAATTATGGACAGAAAAACATTTCGAACGCAATAAAAAAAGGAAATGGGGATGATGAAAACAAAAAGTCGTATATATCTCCACCACGGCCTCAACCCGGATTACCAGGTGTGGGAAGACCGAGTGATAAGGAACGACAAATTACACAAATGCGAGAGGGGAAGAGACCCATGATCAATGCGTTTTTGGCGGGCTCTCATAGGAGGGGATGGGGTCGAGGGATGCTTAGGCAGCCCGAAGAAGGCTAGAACCGACTTCCACCCAAAGCCTAGTAGCTCCAAAGGGAGGCTTGGAGTGCTGCAGTGGGCACACCCTGTATCGAATCCACATGCAAAAAGAAGAAAGAGTTATCCGGGATTTGCAACTTACCACATTGAGAGTCAGCACTGCGTACATCTTGATTCCTCCGTGGAAATAGCCAAAGAGAATGGACACGGGCAACAGCAAGACATCCACCGGGTAGCGGATGTAGTGGCCTAGAAGTTTGATGAACTTGCTAATAAACATCCACACTCCAAGGGCTTGCATCGCCAAAGTATGTGAATCATCGCTCCAAGACACAGTGGCTTTATGACATAATAAAAGGAGCAACACATCGCCCAAGAGAGCTGGAGGCGATAGCGTTGTCAAATGGACAGCATACGCGCTCCAAGGCTGGCGGCTGGAAACACAGACCCCAAATGTTAGCGTGCGGCTTAAACGAGGCGCTTGTTTTTAGTAGGTTATGTGCCTTGCTCAAATTGGATATCCTCCACACCCATTTCGATGAATCACGACTCGCGCGCTGACCTGCTAGCGATGATCCGGCCACTTTTGTAATTCCAGGCCAGTGCAGGCAGGTCTGTTCCCCGAATCGCTGCAACATTTCAGGTCAAGGAGACGCGTAGCCACATCTTGGGTTGTGAAGGATCAATCCAACAAGAGCAAATGACAAATTGTTAAAATAATGAAAATAAATAATGAAAATAAATGAAAACCCCGTTTTTAAGAAGAAAAGCAAAAAAAAGAGCAAGAAAGCAGGAGAACTCACTGCCAAATAGTTTTTTCGTGAAACATACTGGTGAGGTTGCTCCTCCAGTTGCTTCGAGACCATCGCGCACATTGCTTCAGGAATTTGTTGTTGTCTTCCAGAGTGGTCTGAACTTCGGCTTCAGGGTGGTACTGCATGAAGGTCTCCCAACCATGGTTCACCATCCAACGGGTAATAAAGTTGTCGTCATCTGCATTAAGCTGGTATTTACCAAACCACCATTCTTCGTTTGTGAACGCATAGGTGAAGCCTTCGTCTTGAAGAATCCTGGTCCTGTATGCCACAGTTCGTCCTGACATGCAAGGGAGCCCACCATCCAAATGGGTCGTAGCTGCACAGTCGAAGTTTCTTCTCTCCAAGTACAAAGCTCCCAGAAAGCCCCAGACACGCTGTGGCAAGGTCGGGTTAACTGCACGGCGCAGTCGTTGACAGGTGACCACACCTCCATATCTCTCATCTTTCTCAAAGGGTGCCAAGATCCAAGGGAGAACGGTGTGTGGCCAGCTCACATCATCATCGGCAAAGATTGTGATCGCAGTTTGAACTTCTGGAATGGCCCGAGTCATTTGACGTCGCTTATTGGGGTGCGTGACTGTAAAGAGACGGATCCTCGATTTTGACGCAGGCATCGCATCCAGCATGTTTTGGGCCTTCTTTCGATTTGCCTCAATGGTCACCAGTAGAAGCTCACGAGGTCTGTTTTCGAGGATGGTTCTGATTGTCTCAACTAATTCATCGCCACACCCCTCTAAGGTTGGGAGAATCACTGTGACATCCTGCGCCGTCAATTTCGGGTTATCCGGTGGAGGAATGGGCTTGAAAGTCCAGAAAGAGAAGAGGTTCACAACCAGGCGGAAATAACGATAGACGCTGCAAGTCAAGAGGGGTCAGTCGTTGGTACATTTTTCATCTAGCTGCCAATGAATATAGAGGGTATGAGGGGTGAAGAGAGTAAGAAAATCAGCTACTAACAAAAGAGCGAGGAATGCTCTCATAAATGGGAAAGCCATATTCAAAAGAAGCACGTTCACAAAGAGCGTTTCGCTTCTTGGGCTAATTGAACTGGATTCTTCTTTCTGTAGTGGGTGAAAGAGAACAGTGTAAAATGCCCACGGTAAGGTAGTGTAGGGAAAGGAAGGCGGCGATGCCTTTAGACACTGCCTCTAGGAGATCAATTGTCCACAGAAGAGGGAAGAGGAAAGAGTGAAGAGTCCCTCGAGATAATTTGAGGAAGAGATGAGGAAGAGGAAGAAAGAGAAAGAAAAGAAAAAGGTTGAGGGAGGGAGAAGAGAGAGAGGTAAACGAATGCTTCTGGGCGACAGAGCTTCCTCAAGTCAGAGGAGAATTCTTCCGGGTTAATTATTATTAGGCTTTAAAAAGCAGGCGAATATCAACAGACATGCACCATTGAGGATTCTTATTTGTCGGCGATGGAGTCTACGGCAGGAAAAGGCACATGTTTAGAAGGTCCGGTATCCAGATAACAATACATGGCAAAGAAATTAAAAAATTAAAATAATAAAATAATAAAATAATAAAATAATAAAATAATAAAATAATAATAAATAATAATGATAATAAATCAAAAAGAAAAAAGTCACTTGTGGGCTCCAGTTCTTTTGTCATTTTGAGTGTCATGCAGGAGTATTTTTGCCCTCGTGCGTCAGAGACCCTGGATCTAGATGGACTGATGGAGGCAAGCATGGATGCAATGGAGGATATTGAAAGTGGAGAAGGGATTGGCGGCGGCCCATGCAGCTACTGGAGAGTGACATGGACCAGGGGGGTGGGGGCGGCTAGGGTGGTGGGTGGGTTGGGGCTAAGTTAGATGACGATACTAAAGCAAGTACATGCGCTAGACTAGGACTAGTAAGTAGCTGGGGTGGATGTCTCCGAAAGGCTCGGTGCGTGCTGGGCCTACTGGGGGAGGGGCCTTAAGTTTACTAAACACTGAACACTTGAACAAAATAGTGTGCTGGGGTTTATTTGAACCCTGTAAATATAAAGAGTTACCCTGTTCTACCATGGCCTCTAGATTTATAATGTCCAGGATGTTTATTGCACTTTTCAATTCAGATGCATTGGCGGCTCGTTCATCTATCAAGGCCGATGAGCAAGCGATGCCGATGGGCCGACGAACTAACTAAAAAAGAATAAGTGGAGATGGTCGGCTGGATGATCAGGAATCTCGGAGGGGACAGAAACTCTCTCTCCCTCTTTGCGTGTGATTTTGATAAATATTATTCTTACTATTTTATTGGTAATTTTGTATTACTCTTATTATTATTATTATTATTATTATCATTATTATTATTATTACACCAGTGGAGAAAGCTTTCTCAGCACTTGCCGACTGACCTCCCAAGTTGCCTCAACGAGTATGGATCCATATTGTGTACTTATGGTCTTACCTGCTTGTAGTAGATTCATGGCAGGCTGTGTGAATGTCGACTTAGATTTATAATAATACAATAAGAAATCAAATCTGTTGGGCAGGGCAGAGTATGTACACAGTAAATGTACCTTCTCCATGGTGGCGCAACATGGCTGCATACAGATGTACTATATCAGCCTGTCTACGGTTGTCAGCTCCGATCGAAATCAATAAAAAGAAAACATTAAAATGATAATAAATAGAAAGCAAGTAAAATAAAATCTCCGGCATAATTCACGTGAGATCTTCGCCCCTTGTCAATATCATATGTCTAGACCTCATGGTTTACATCTTCCCGCCTTTATGCGATACAGTATAAAAAGCGCAAGGTTTGGTTATACGTGATGAGATACATGATTGGTATCCAGCCGAATCGTAAACAGTATGTCAAGTGAGCTTGACTGACGTCGTGAGATCTTTGCCTTTCTATTTTTTGTTTCCCTCGTGCATTGTTGTTGACTTGTACATGCCCTGCAACTGGCACATGGACTCTTCCTGTTGGCTGTCTAATCGAGGAACCACGGCTCCTGTTCCTTATAGACACTCATCCTGAATGTGCCTAAATCTACCATAAATAAGCGATCAATAAATAACAATGTACTTTGTGCTTGTGATGATTTATCAAGGCAAACCATGGAATGTATGCGATTCGTAAATCTTAACAATAGCTCAAGAAACACCTGTACTGATTAGAGTACCTACACCACACTAGTAATCGATCCGGAAATAGCACGCTGTAGACTTAGACTGTACAGGGAGGGGAGGGGGAAGGGGGGAAGGGAGAAAGGGAAATCCAGCCAAGGATTGAAGAATGCATAACTATTCCTCCGCTCGGAGTCACCAGGCAGAAGTACGAAAAAACGGAGTAGTATCGGGGAAAATGATAGCTTCGTAATGGTTAGCATTTGGTTGCCTTTCTGACAAGGCACACAATCCGAGCTACCAACTAGGCTGGCTCCAATCAGGCTCTCAAGGCGCTGTGGAGGAAGATATACGTCAAGGTCCTGCGGCTTTGCAGGATATGATGATATCAAGCAGCCGAACCTGCCCTATAGGCACACTTCTCACACACACACACACACACACACACACACACACAGAGGGAGTTCAACATCAGATCGTACATGGTGGATAATAATCTTTTTTGTCCTCTGTACAACAACGCTTTTGTATCTACCGGCATTAGGTAGCTAAGGCCTCCAGCCGAAAACGTTCAAGACAACGGTGATCCTAGCGGCGATCGTCCAACCCCGTGTAAGCAAGCCGCTTTGTCGCTCGTGCAGCCCATGGCCGCTAAACGATTATTATGGATCATTGAAGCTTGGGTGGGGAGAAGAAGCGTTGTGCGATAGGCTGGGCGTAATACGAAGTCGAGACCATTCCCCAGATGCAATGTCCAGTCAGGGAAAGGAAGAGAGACTGCCAATTTATTATCAGCTGAAAATTGCCTGGTCGTGTACGGAATTAAGATAGTGTGAGAGTAATCAGAGAGGCGAGTCCATGATGACTGGAAGGCAAATGATTTCACGGTACGTGTAGTATGCAAGACTCGAAGAAGGCGATTTTGATATACATAGTAATCGCCCGACTGAGACGCTATATCCTGTTTACTTGCAGCCACAGTGGCGGGGGGGCAACCGGCAACTCCGGTCTTCAATTCCTGTACTGTTATCGTGCCTTGAATATTAATGGTATCTTCCATGAAACATTTAGCATGGATGATCGGGAATTTCCATATTTCCCATCGCAGTTTCAGAGAGAACAAAAGGGGTTGCGAAGAAAAGAAAACTTGGATCAAGATAGGCACTGACCAACTTCCGAGTCTCCATCAAATCCTCCCCAAGAATCGCTGACGGTTCGCCCACTGATTAGTGGGAATTTGCTGCAAATATTCCTAACTGGTTGGATCATAATAAATGGATTCAAAGAACCTAAAAGTACCTACTTTGTAACGGCTAAATGATCCTTGTATGCATACAAATGGGTAAAACGAAATGGGGCAAAAAAAAAAAAAAGAAAAAGAAAAAAAAAACCTAATGAATGAACTAAATCGGAGGGGAAAGGGAAAAGAAGAAACGGCCACGAATTGTCTAATAGACATTCTAAAAAAAAAAAAGAAGAAGAAGGTATTAAAACTAAGCCAGGAACTTGCCTAGTTAGTGTCCCCCGGCTGTCAGCCATCAAGCAAGAGAACAATAAAGGAAACGAACTCGAGCGGGATAAATCTCGGGCCAATCACTCCAGAACTGGCGTAATCTCTTTCATTCGATGGACATGGACGATACTGTATACATTAATTCCTCCGTACATGATTAGCCCATGCAATCTTTTTTAAGGGGAAAAAAGAAAAAAAGAACCAAAGTACCTACCCACCTGCGGCCCAAGCTCCTTTTTCCGTTGGTTAAAAAAAAAAAAAAGAAAAGAAAAGAAATCAGAATACTACTAGTAATAATAATATTATTATTATTATTAAATAATAGCCAACAGTTGACCCACATGAGGTCGCCTTGGCATCTGGGACAGCTCGTGCTCATCAATGTTAAAAGGAACTGATCCGGGGCTCTTTTATGCCGCCCACCAGCCTTAGTGGCTACAAGTGATGAGGATGCTCCTGCAAGTTGCCCTAAATGGTTATATCATCGTGCTTAGGGGTGGAGCTATGGACTTTTGGACTCTGGTCTTTGAGTCTGGAGTCTCGACCTGAGTCTTATCATCTTATTACTTTTTGCGATAGGAAATAATATGGTGTATGGTGCAAATATGATGCCCGATTTATTATGGCGTATTATTGTATGGAAGAATAGAGTACCTATACATATATTTTTTAAAGGCATTGTATTACATAGCATGCCTTGCTGTGCGATTGATAGTATGTAGGATGCACAGCAAACATCAGATATCGTACTTTGGACACGGGAGTGATATCCAAATACTGACAGGTACAGCGAATAGCTCTAAAAGATGTCTACGAACAGAAAATAGGATATGGACCCTCTTCTGATTACCATTTCTGTCCTCGAGCATTAACTAACATTGCGATTTCCTTCTCTTGCAGTCGGAACCGAAGCCGAAATGCAGCCATCAGTCGGTTCAGAACTTCAGGGATGTCAATGCTAACTTACATAGCACTCAACTCGAGCCCAGTAAATCTGACCAGAAAATGGTCGACGTTGCATGTAGCAAGACATTATTTGCCAGTGACCATCTCATATCTGGAGTGAAACAGACGCGTATCTCGGCTGCACGGACTTTGACCTAGACTCCGCCGAACTCTCCACCCACACCCGGGAATGGCCGAGCCTTCCTCTCCATCCATGGATCAGTCCTGTTGATTGTGACTATGTACAGACCTAATGGTGACAATGAATCATGGACGGGCAAGTCGGGGCTAGTTTGTCCAAACAACAAGCCTCTTGCTCGACTCGAGAGAGTGGTCCCGTCCTAACTATCCAACTGTCAACTCCGGGCTCCGGAAATCATCACCAATTTCTCACCGGACTGCCGCGAGTTTACCCACCGTCTCAGTGCACTGTCCACCAAAACCGTTCTAGGATGGATCCCCACGGGCGGCAAATGTCAGCATTAGAATTTAGAATTTCAGATAGAACGGAGACTCTCCAGTACTCTGTTGTGAGACTGAGTACTCCGTACGGAGTTCAGACTCCGAGGAGAGATGAGTATGACATGCAGCTTTATGCCGTTAACGCCTCGACGGCCGATCGGGGAGTGCGCCAGCCGCATGTCTTTTTATTTCTCCCTTTTTGAATCTCTCTCTGTAGCCTTCTCATTCTCTGTATCATGAATGGTAATTCTCTCTATGCAGTATGATCTTACCAATTCATCATCTTTGGCTCAAATGAGCAAAGGAAGGGGAAGACCCCCCCCAAAAAAAAAAAAAAAAACAGAAAGACAAAAAGACAAAAAGACAAAAAGACACTATTTCAGGTACAGGGAAATGCAAATCCTGCTTCCTTTTCGGGATAAACTTGCACTCAAGACGGCTCGTTGACACAGATTCATACAGGAACTGAACTCAGATCGTCTCTTACTACATACGCGTGGGTGGGGGTGGAACCTCGAACAACTAACTAAGCGCAGGCTGGTTACTGGTGGAACTTTTTAGGGGGATGCGTTTGGCTTGTGGCTTGTGGCCTGTGGGAATCACTGCATGAGAAAGTTCACAAAAAAAAAATGAAAAAGGCCCATTTACTTTTTGGTTTTGGGATGGAGACAGAATTCTCCGCCGCGAGCCTTCTGGTTCGCTTAAAGAAATTGTGCTTTTGTCGTCTGCGGTTGGCGTCTGCCGCGCCCGCTACGTGTTTAACAACGATGGGCAGGAGGATAATCAAACCAACTCAACTCAATAGGGACCAGGGAAAGGATTCATCAAAGGAAATATCCCAAGATGTATGGATCATCATATTATTCTCCAAGGACCAATAAAATCGAGTCGTGGACTTGTCAAAAGGGGATTTGCAAAGAGAATTTGAGATCTAACAAACATATCTATACATAGTATGTATGAGCTGTGATTTGACTTTGGGGAGCTCAATAGAGATAAGAGGCAGAAAGACCTGAACGAGCATGATCAAAACTAGTAGCGGTGGTAGCGAGTAATGTTCAAGATTTCAAATATTGTCGAGTCACCTGGACAATAAAGATTCATACTACTAGTAGTTACTGCTAAGGCAGTACCTAGTAGTCTAGCAGTATGTATCTTCTTCACCACCTAATAGTGGCAAGGTGTCATTGTACTTCTTCAGGTAAGGTGGCATTGGAACCAGTTTGGGGCCGCCCATGCTGATTGGTCCATGCAAGACTGCTGTCCGCGCCAACAAAGTCTGGCCGCCTGATTTTCGCACGACGAGGCTTGCTTTAGTCACTCGATCTACTGCAGCTCTCATGCGGCTAGTCTCAAGCCCTTCCGTTTCATCAACCTCACTCACATACTAGACATACCAGGCAGGTAATCATCCTCCTCTGGGGCCTCCATAGTCCGCCCCGTCCCACTCTATCTCCTTCATTTACTCGACATACCAACTTGTCGGTTGCTTTTCTTTTCTTTTTCCCCCTTGTCCTTATTTTATTATAATTAACATCAGAATAATAATTACTATTTTTTCGGTCGGTCGTTATTTTGCCAGTCGTTAGAGAGACGGGATGGCTCTCGGGAGCTGTCCGAAGTTCGAACTCATGGCTACAGATAGATGGTGATTGTAATTCCCGGTGGCTGTCAAACACGGCATGACCATCTGGTCGAATATTGGGTTCTTGTCGAGACATAGACAGGCTCGTCGATCCGGTCTCGACTTCCAGCGACCTGTAGGTAGAGAAAAGAAAGTGAGGGAGGGAAAGGGAAAAAAAAGTAAAAATAAAAAAGAGCTGACATAACTGTCTTCTTCTTCAGCACATTACTGCATCAATGCATCCCAGTCGAACTGCATTTGATTCTTGGCAGGACGGGCCATGGTGACGTTTGATTTCCTGAAGAGGGTGTGGATAAAGGCACTGTGTTCCTGTTTAGGAAAAATGCATGTACTTCTCCACACTTCCGCCTGCGTGCTGTGTCATCTACTGGAGAATCAGGTATGTAGGTACCATATTCAAGCCGTATGGAGTAGTCTCGTTCAGGTCAGAAAGTGTAATTTACCTATTAAGAGATAGCTATGATCCGGTTTGAGTATATATATAGTTCGGATTCGAAAAGTGAAAACAAACAAGGCCAATAAACTCGAAGAAAAGGTAAGCATCACTTTGGCCGATAACATTGATCGTGTTATATAGAATCTATATAAACCCCCCCCAGTCGTACTTTGGAACACATCCACGTCATTTCTGTCCTACTCCATGGATTTGACTTTTTGTCCCTAAATCCGGATGTGCATGCCTTAGCATATATGTATGTGCCTGTCGGGATCAAGGATTGCTGAGACTAGTGGCCAGTGATCTTACTGTAGTGACAGCATTGAATTAATAATCAGCCCTCTTTGGAATATCTTTACGAAGTGACATGTTGTTGCTGTCAGGGCAGACTTGAATGAAATCTGTCGTTGGATCATTCTCAATCCAGGTTTCCAATCATCTGTACAAAGTGGGATGGACGTAACCAGTCAATTGGATAACGTCATGGTCATTGCATGTCTTCTTTCAAGAATCTTCGAGAAGCTCGATCAGGTTGAGGGGAAGAAAGTGTAATTTTTTTTTTAAAAAAAGGACCCTTGTTCCATATGGCCGCTGGGTACAGTTGATCTCAATTGTACTTCCTTAAACAACATGGGTTGGAGCCTGGAAAAAATCACTTGGCTCCAGGTTTACAAATGGACCACATACTACATCTAGGTAATATCGGAAAAGACCCTAACCACTAAAATCCCATGTGGACCAGAGTTGTTGCTTCTCGAATCGTTTTGTGAACATGGATCTATCAAAGACGTAGGGCCGAGCCCATGCCCTAATATTCCTTACTCCTATGACATGACCTTGCATGCAACTTGGCTAATCGAAGATGAGACTACTCACTACTCCATGCATGGAACCTAATTTATGCCTGCATGGTTCTTTCCCCTCCCCCACCAAGGTCAACGTCGTATGCCACCAATTCACCAGGAACCTGCACATTGATTAACATGGAGATTTTCATTGACAAGCTTGACTTTATTATACCCCGATGAAGCTATAAATATAAGGAGTTCTTCCTTGGATGACTCCTTGTATCTAGTTATGGATAGCTACATTAGACCCTCCACAATGGTCACTGCTTACCTATTCACAGCCCTGCTGTCAGTTGATATGCATGTATCACCTGATTGACTAGGCTTGTGATATGTAGATAGTACGATTCCAGTGTCCCTTCAATATATATACATGGGCTGGTTTTACTGTGTTGTCCAGATTGATGATGGCATAGATGTTTATCATTTTCATCCATCCTTATAAACACTGCCTGCGACAATATGAAGCTCCTGGTATGGTAAGACATGATAGCGAAAGAAAAACAAAGGAAGAAGAAGAACAAGAAGGGGAGGGGGTTCCATTGTATGGTGTATGGTAAAGTTAAACGTATTTGACAAGAATAATCACTTAGGTTGTATAGCTATCGACCTAAAGAACAACACAGTCGTACCGTAGTCGAGAGAGATTGAGCTATAGTTTAAAACTCTACAAGCTTCATCATACTAAAATCCACAGCCATACCGAACCCTGTCGGCACATCATCCACGTTTCCATAGCCAAATTTTAGGGTCAAAGCAGACCTCAAACTCAACGCTACCAAATAGCCCAACAGCTCCGTACAGGTCAAAATCACCCTCCAGACCCTCGATACCCCCAGATTCCTCATCAGTTTCCTCATGAAGATCCCACCCGCCCGCTCTCTGTCCATTTCGGGTACAGAAAACATCGACTTTAGGCTTTTTTGGCCCATTACCAGAGACGGTGCTGACGTTGCCTGGGAGGGAGAATGTCATTCCCAATCCAATAGTTTCACCCACCTTGAACTCGGTTGTGAAATCCTTTCCACCCCACGAGTCATTCACAAACCGACATCCATCATCGGAAAAAACACCAAGGCTTCCTCTCTCCCACCCAGGTGATCGCCAGCTTGGGTATGGTTGTGCCACGAATCCAATGGAAACCCCACTGGAATCGCCTGTCCCAGCTGGGCCTATACCAATGCTGAGCAGTTTGATTTCAAAGTAGATTGTCTTGCTTCGTTCCGTCGTAAAAGGAGAATCTTCAACGGGGAAATAAAGTGGCAAGCTTGTCAATATGAGGCAGTCACCGTTTGTGTCTTGAGAAAAGCCCCTCCATATACCCTGGGATATTGAGGAAATGCCCCCGTGCAACTCTCGGGGCTGTACAGGACGAAAATCATTCATCTTCACTTGGCTGTATACGGCGGCGGAAGGCTTCACGGGGGTCCATAAAGGTGTACGATCGCAAAAGTCATGAGCACGCTCAGCATCATAGCTGGAGGCATTCCCAGCATTTGACGAGTAGAACCCTATTACCGGTGGCGGTGGGAAGGTTGCTGTATTAGGGACAGCCTCCTGCCAATTGTGATATGGCGGCGGGTTCATTTCAGTATGTTTGACAGAAGCACGATAACTGGGCGGTGGATCTCGGGGCGGCTGATGTGTTTGGTTTGCCATTTTTGTTTCAATGGTCTTGTCTATGGGTGATAGCGTGCGGGTGCCCAGGAGTAAATATATCTGGATTGTTTGTCTTGAGGTTTATTTATCCTCCGCGATTAGAAGATTATTCCCCGAGGAATGGTGACTAGCACTTCAAATAGTAATGACTGCAGTGTGGAATGAAAAGGATCAATTAAGTCAGGTAAAAGTTAAGGTTGTATCCATCGTAGTTCCTAAGGAAATCTTCTCCATCGACTACGTTTTTGATCCACCACGACTTGGAGATGGAACCGTGGAAGACTAGGCTAGCGGGGCTGGTTTTCAATACTACTATACTGGTGGGTTATATATATTTGCTGTATTACAAGTTCAAGGGACGAATAGTTATTAGACCGTGGAATTGGAAGTGTTATAATGATTATATAGAATGATCTAGAGTGGGCAATAGGGTATGCCAGGAAATGCCTGGTTTGAATTTAAAAATAACCATATGAAATAAAAAGACACTCACTACCTACCGCCAAAGAAAGACTGGCAAAATTGCACACTGTCAAGACGAGCTGGAAAAGGAAGAGCAACCTCGAGCAGCTCGATAATTCCAACCAAAATAGGCCAGAGAGAAAAGACTTGACTTCAATTACATTTTCCAGCCCTTCTAATGACGCAAAAAAATGCCCTTTTTGGTCTGCTAGACCTACTGTGGATGCGACAGTGCCTATTCGAGACACTTCTTTGAATCTTGACTGTCACAAACATTCGCCATGTTGCACACTTTTCTCGCTAGACATCCCGAGCCTTTCAAAGACCCTTCCTTCCCTCCTTCTCTTCTTTCTTCTTATTTCTCTTTTCTTGATTGTGCGACTCGGGCATTTTGTCGACACAACAGCAATTCGATCATTCCTTGAGAATCCCCATTTCAATATTTCCTCCACTGGCGTATCTCACAGCTCTCATAGCGACTTATCTGAATGCTCTTTGGCCCCCAACGAGGTATGATTGCCCTTTGAAACAGTCCCCGTTTCGTGGACATTCCATTTTTATCAATAACAGGAAGTTTATCTGGAATTCCGTTATTTCTTGACCCCGCGCCACTTCTGTTGTCGCAACATAAAGAAAATGGACACAAATGTCCAGATCCAGAGACCGCGCAGGTCGTCATTTTCCTACCACATACAGCGATTATTTCATCAAGGAAAAATGTGAGCTTCTTTCTCCCCATCGCTCGAAGTTATCTTAGACAGGAAAAAAAAAAGGTTAATTTCTCAAAGAAAAGGCAAAGCGATACTTCTTTGGTTTTTCAGAATACCAAAAGCACATTTAAATCCACAGAAAAAGCACCAACCCATAGTTCTTCGCAAGACACGCACGCTTCTATTAATTCTACAGGGCATGGATCATATTCACCTAGGTCTGTGAGCTCAAATCTCACGCCCACCAAAAAAGACAGACCCTAGCCAGTCTTCAGTGCAGATTCATACGAAAGAACCTGATCATGGTCCAGAACAAGTGCAAGATGTACCTTTCAGGTTTGACTTTGAGACTGCAGATAGATCTGAGATCTGTGTCTCGCCAACATGGAACAGCAATTCTGCAGTAAGAAAAGAAAAACGTGTAACAAAACGCCTAGAGGCAGAGAGAAGAGAGCTTGAAAAGCGCCTGAAAAACTTGGAGGAGGCAGAATTGACAAGGGACTTGAGATCCTTCAAAAGGGAATCCCGCCGTCTTACCAAAAAGCAACCCATGCGCAGCTCAAGCAGAGATTCGAGCATAAGTGCAGATAGGCCTCGGTCCTCGTCCTCGACGTTTACATCGTTCTTTTCGGGCGTAAGACGAGCATCCCGATCTCGTTCAAACTCTATTAATGGTTATGGAAGCGATAAAGCTCTATCTAGGTGCCAGTCGACTGATTCGCCTAGGAGACTACAGAGATGCGATGAACCCGACATACAGCATAGAGCTTCCTTGGCTTTGGCTTTACCCGAGCGGTTTGGGGCAATTATCTCCAAAGAATTGGCCCATAAGAACAACGCCTTGCTTTCGAGCTATATACCATCGACATCATCACAGAGATCACTTCATACGACCACAAAGTCTATAGACCCGCTAGAATGCTCAAGCATGTCTCAGGCTACAGAAATATACGAAAAGGTTTTCCAAGATGATACCGAAGCCATTTTCCCTAACAACACAACCTCCATTCCAAATGCCCAGTCAAGAGCAGAGGATGAAATCGGAAAGGCATTGACAACAAAAAGAGCCTCGAATGAACCATTAGATTTAGACCGCGCACTATTTGCGGCATCCCTTAACACTGGGAAGAGGGCTTCAGGCGTCGGTCATTTCCATGTCGGCTCGTCTATGGACATAACACGCCATTCACACATGCCCCAAAAGATGTCTAAACAAGAAGGAAATATCAAATCAAACATGGAAAGACCTTCGACATCTTATACCACATCCAGACTACAGAGTGGTTCTCAGGCGCAGAAGGATACAAATATTTCGAAAGATGCTTTTAATTCTACGAGCATGAAGACCCCATATTTTTCGACTATCAAAGGCGGCTCACAAGGAAGTTTATCCATAATGGACTCTACTGATGGTGTTTCCCAGAACCATAAAAAAAAATTCAAACCGTCCCCTCTATCAGCAGCCCCAACCACCAATCATGGAGTTGACGTAAATCCGGAGGCTAGGGGAACAAACATCCCGACAAAACAAGCGGGCACTGGGCCGCCAACTTCTTCTAACCTGTTCAACTCTTCTTCCAAGTTTGCACAGCAATTGGCATCTCAGTATTCTAAGGGAGAGAACCGAAAACCTTTGGGCTCTTCATTCAATGATTCACAGACACCAGGGAATGGCTCACGAGCAGGCTCAGTGGCTGGGTCTTCATGGCCTACAAATGGGTCATTGCATACTTTTGGACACCGGCTAAAATATAAAACAGTATATTCATTCGACCCAGACACAGATAAAGGGGTACAAAAACCGACAATGTTGACAGGCTCACGGTATTACACCTCGCCGATTAGTGCATCGAAGGATTTTCAGAAGTCGCAATTAACGCAAAACAGGCCAAGAAATGGTTCGGTAGTAACGGCTTCTTCTAGAAGTCACAAATCTGGCGTTCCTCGAGGAATCCTCGATTATAGTTGCCAAGATGCATCTCAGTCTTTGGGGCGCGTTTCGCAACACACAACCCTTGAGGAAAAAGCGGGCGTAGCAAGCGGCTCGTCGTCACGAAGCTCTTCCCAAGCAGGTTCAGAGGATTACGATACGGCTGATGAGGATGTGCCGGGAATTTCCGAAAGCGATGCTGTCCCGAATAGTCATCTGGAAAAGGATATGTCAACGGCCCCTCTTAACGATTACGACCAGAAAATCCAGCTATCCAACGCCAATGGAACTTCGTGCTCCGTAATGTCCAACCCGGCAACTTTCCAACCAAAGAAGCTAGTTGAAATTGGGAAGATACATCAACAAAGCCAAGTGATTGGGAAAATTTTTGTCATCTGTTGTCGTTGCAAATTTTGGCACGACATGCCCTCTGAAGTGTATGCAAAATTGGCTCGTCCAGATTTACCATTTAACCAGTTAGGCCCCGGTACCTCTACTCGTGGAACGAACAACCCATCTCATAAAGAGCCTTCCGGTCAGCAGCAGAGTTCGAGACCAAGAGCCGGTGGTACGCAATCGAGATCGTTGTTCGCCTTTCCAGTCACCCAGCCACAGAAAAGAAGTATGCCAACATCGCATACATCATCACAAGCTCCGGATCCTGCTTTACAGTGTTGTTGGTGTGGGCATAATATGAGCAGACTATGCTGTCAAGGTTGGACTACCGTTGTCCATATGCGCGAAAGACACCATTAGCTTCACCAATGAAAGGAAATTCTACTGTCAATTTATTTAAAGTCACACTATAATGTCCGTACGTAAGTTGTTTTTGTTTTTGAAGTTCTCCGCTTTCCCGTGTAGGCAGATCTTACCTTTTGCTCTGTTTATAAAGACATAACTGAGTAACCTGCGTCTTATAGAATAAGATGACAATCAATTTAAAAAGAGGAATCTTCGTTTCATCTGAGTCGAGGGTCCGATAGTGGCTGCATACACAGGGACAAGCTTAATATGAAGTACTTATTGGTTACATATGTCAGTATCTGGCGACGGATCAGCGAGTACTACTACATAGTACATAGCAAAAGAGAGGAATAACAAAGCATCGATGAACAAATCAATTGCCATATTTATTAGTATTGCGAATGATGGAATTGCTTGAAGAGCTATTTTTTGGTCTCGCCAATGATGAAAAGTCTTTGATAAAGCTACTCGGACTCGGCAGTTCGTCTTCCCGGAGTCGCTACAATTGCTTACTCGTCCACTCTAGATAACTACATAGCAAAGACAGCGACAAATCCCATTGACAGAGACATCTGTTTCACTCGGGGCGTTTTCTTTTATCTTCAACTCTCAGGCTCTATGGCGCGTCAGAGGGGGCTTTCGAATGTCTCCTCCACCTCTTCATTTCCAGAGGCAAACCAGGTATGGAGGACCCTCGATGCCGACCCCGTCACCAACACAATGAGCGATTTTATCTTTCATTTCTCGTTGCTATTCTCTAATCATGATGCGGCTCAGGAGTTAGAAAGCATGTATGACTACCTAGCCAAGGTTATCCTTCTTGGACCAAGCGGTGCTGGAAAGTAAGTTGTGCGAATTGATGACCCTTGTTGAGCTACATTGCTCACATATCCCCTGGGATGAATGCAGGTCCTGTGTGTTACATCGATTTGTTAAAAACGAATGTACGGCTCTGATCCCTGAATGAGCCTATTTCCAGCCCCCCTCGATATCCTTGAGCTGGATGGCCGGCTCGCTAATACTCCGTCTGTGCGCCTGTAGGGAGAGTGCTATCTTCACAAACGATCGGGGTCGAATTTTCCTCAAGAATAATTAAGCTAGGCTCAGGCTCGCGACGTACACGAATCAAACTACAGCTATGGGATACCGCCGGCACAGAAAGATTTCGGTCTGTCTCTAGGTCCTATTATCGAGGAGCTGCAGGAGCTATTCTCCTCTACGACGTCGCATCCCATGCGTCTTTCGCCGCCCTCCCTACATTTTTGATGGATGCGCGCGCACTTGCTTCCCCAAATCTCACGGTCATGCTGGCTGGGAATAAAGCAGATCTCGCATCCGAGTCTTTGCCACATGCTGAATTCAGTGACGACGGAGTAAAAGCTCCACCAACACCGTCCAGTACTTCCAGCAAACAGTCATATTTCCCGTTTGACTCGGGGGTAGCTCTTTTCGTTCCGTTAACAACATGGGTGTGGAAACAAGGATGACGGCTTCATTTGCGCCTGAAGGCCGCGAGGTCGGCGCCGAAGAAACGTCTCATTGGGCTGCTAAATCCAACATTCCCGTCGCTGTCGAAGTGTCTGCCCTTACTGGCGAAGGCATAGAGGAGCTCTTTAACCGGCTGGCCCGGATTATTCTTACCAAGATAGAACTTGGTGAAATCGACCCTGACGACCCTCAAAGCGGAATCCAGTACGGTGATGGTGGTTTATATGGCCACGGCACTAGTGACGCATCGAGCATTCGTAGCCGGATGACGCTTGATGACAGTGCGACCCAATTTCAGCGTAGAAACGCAAGAAGAAAGGGCGGGACAAGCCGGAAAGGTGGAATAGGGGAATGGGAAGATGTCTTCCGGTTGAGCGGATCGCATCAAAGGAAAAGCAGAGGGTGTTGTTAATACCTTTATCCCCCTTCCATTTCGCCTGGTTAAACTTCGTCTGTCTGCAGTTTGGCGTCTGCTTTACTTTCATTTCTCAAACGTCTTACCTAGCCCACCATATTCAAACACAAAGGCATAAGTGCACCAATATGTCTCGTATGATTGCGCATATAGTTTTTCTGCACCCCTGTTTCTGGGATGGGTTATGCGCGTGCTCTTTGACATTTTGCCTGCATCCTCCTTTAATGCTGATGTGATGAGTATTCCCTTATTGGCTACACAGCGTGATACCCCTGATGACTTTCATTGATGTTCTCTTCAAAGTTTACGTTTCACTTCATATTATATGGTTTATAACTCGTCATACATAAGAAAACTTGCTCTTGTTGATCAGCGCTAATAGTATACCATTCTATATTTTATATTATTTATTTAGCAACAGCTATGAGACTTTTGCTAAAGAAGCAGGTTCAATCATGAGATCACTTTCCAAAAAACTAATCATTTGATACTCAACAGCTCACTTTCGCTTCTTACCCACATCGATCCGACCATGCACTCGGCGTTGACAAAACTTCGATGGGGAATATATATATATATATTCCCAAAAATAAAAATAAGAAATATAGATAGATAAACAAATAAATAATCAAAATAAAAATTTTCTAAAGGGGAAAGAGAAAGAAAGGGTGATTGACATTGTTGTCTAACCCTGATGTGCAATATTCATGCTTCAATACCAGCAATCAAAGTCTTAATTCCTTTTCCGGCTTTAACTTCTTTGAATGCCTGCTCAGCATCTTCGAAATTGACTGTACCGGTGATCAAGTCCCTCACGTTCACTTTGCCTGAAGCGACAAGGTCAACCGCTAGCTTGTAGTCTCCGCTGCCATAGCGGAAACTGCCCTTGACGTTCAACTCCTTTGTGCAAGCCGCCATTATTGGGAAGGTGATCTCGCTTCGGCCCATTCCACCCTGTACATATGTACCACCAGTGCGAAGAACATGAATGCCAGTGTGCACTGAAGGTTCAGCGCCGGAAGCATCGATAACAACATCTGCACCTGAGCCTAATTCATTCTCCTCCTTCATCCGGTCTGCGTTCGCTACTGCAAGCGTTTTAGCGGGCTCGAAAGTTGCTGTTGCTGCGTATTTTTTGGCAAAATCCAGTCTCGCCGGTTGGATATCCACTGCGATAATCTTGGAAGCCCCGAAAGCCTTCGCCACAGCACAACACAGGAGTCCCACAGGGCCAGCTCCGAAGACTACAACTGACTGCCCCGGGCTGACATTTGCTTGTTTCACTATGTGCACAGCGACGCTGAGGGGCTCCATAGCTGCACCCTCCTGTAGGGTGATCTGGCTGGGAAGCTTGTAGCAGAAATCCTCGGGCAGAACATAATACTTCGCCAAGGTACCATCATAAGGAGGGGTGGCTGCAAAAGCCATGCTTTCGCAGAGATTATATTTGCCAGACTTACAAGGCTCACATCGACGACAGGAGATACCTGGTTCCATAGCAACCTGATCGCCCACCTTCAGCGTTTTGACGGCCGAACCAACTTTACTGATGACGCCAGAAGATTCATGCCCGAGGACCATAGGTTCCTTCACAACGAACTGACCGATTGAGCCATGTTCCCAATAGTGTACCTGAAGATCAAGAAATTCCAATATTAGCGGCGACAATCCTACCGGTGGGGCGAGATGATGCATTTGGAGTATCGCCAAGGGGAACGTATACGCACATCACTACCGCAGATGCCAGTATATCTGACATTCACAAGAACATCGTGGGGATCCTTTAATTCTGGAATCGGACGGTCTTCGAATTTGACCTGATGGATTCCTTCGAGGACGAACGATAGGTTCTGGAAGTATATAGATATTTTTAGCTCATTCTCATTTCCAGCGGGGGTATTTATTGTCGAATTTGAAAGCATGGGCATGGATATTTTATCTCATACCTGAGCGGTTGCAGCTTGGGTGCTCATTGTCTGTCAATCAAGCTCTTGTGGCTGTGGAGCACTCTATGCTTGGGGAGTGATGATGTATGTACTACTCGAGTACAGTACCGAATGAAGTGATATCACTCTTGAAATCTCAGATTTTGAACCCAAACAGAAATAAATGGCAACCGGAAAGAAGGATATGAAGAATCTATATAAGAGAAGAAGGGAGAAAAATATAAATCAAAAAGACAGGAATAATTTAATAATGATAATTGATGACAGGGCAATAATAGAGCTCCAGTTGCTTCCCCGCCAGGTGTTGGTGGGGGTATTTCAGCCTGAGGCCCAGACTGGAGCTCGGGACAGCTGACATGGTGGGCGCTGATTGGTGGGTGAAGATTGAAATTAACCGTCCGAAATTAACCGGGATTATATAATCGGTAGGGAGTAACTTAACTAACTAGTTACGCGTGACCGTAATAGAAAGACTCCGGTGGAGTTATCAGGATGATGAATTCAAAGAGAGGAAGGGGAAAATAGGAGAAGAGAATAAGAAAGAACATCCATCATGTATATTGACAGCAATATTTTATGCAATAAGCATGGTGATGCGTTCATATTCCATAGTTGACCATGGCGAAAGTTGTGTCAATCGCCAAGACTAGATAACTAGCTCGGTCTAAGACTGAAGTAATCACCTCCCCAGTGACTATTGGAGCTAATGTTATTGTTGCTGCTGAGCTCAGAAGAAACCCCCGTCTCTTCACCCTGGGATCTTCTTATCTTTTCTATTATTGCCATTATACTGACTAATCATACCACTTTCCAACTACCATGAGCATGGTCAGGCCTAATGTTCTTCCCTTGAGAGCAGCTTTGCGTGCTGCTCGGCCGAGACTGACATACAATATTGCGAACCAACAAAGACAGTTTGGCGTCTCTATTCAATGCCTTGCTGATGAACGATCGCATTCTTTCAAAAACCAACTTTATGAAAGTACCCAGCAACGGTTGAAGCGTGAACGTGCGGAGCAGGAACGATTCTCACAATACCAAACCCAGTCTCCCGGAGGCCGCTATGCAGCTTTGGTGTTCGGTACGCAGTTCTCGACGTTAAGGGTCTTTAAATCCGATTTCTAATGACATGCGTATATAGCATTGGCTTTTTTTTCTACCGGAGCATATTATCTAGGTTCCCTCAAACCAGCCAGTCTCCCATCGTTATCAACGACATCTCTTTCTGATTTAGAGCCCCCGCAGCACAATGTTTCTCAATCAAATCTTCAGGCTGCATGGGCTGACTTTGTTGAGATTTTGGGTAAGGAGAACGTCTCAACAGAAAACGGCGACCTAGAATTGCACTCGGGGTCAGATTGGTCTTCGTACTCGCGAAAGGAAGATGAGAAACCATTCCTTGTACTGTACCCCTCCACTACTGAAGAAGTCTCTCGGGTTATGAAGGTTTGCCACCAGAGAGTGATTCCGGTGACCCCGTACTCTGGAGGCACCAGCTTGGAAGGTCATTTTGCGCCCACAAGAGGAGGGGTGTGTATCGACTTCCGTCGCATGGACCGTATTCTTCAACTTCATAAACGTGATCTGGACGTGGTAGTCCAACCTGCACTTGGATGGGAAGAGCTGAATGAGGAGCTCGCTAAAGAGGGCCTATTTTTCCCGCCAGATCCCGGTCCCGGGGCGATGATCGGGGGCATGGTAGGTACTGGATGTTCGGGGACCAACGCATACAGATACGGCACGATGCGGGAATGGGTCCTGTCCTTGACAGTCGTTCTTGCTGATGGGACAGTAATCAAGACAAGGCAACGGCCACGCAAGTCGAGTGCTGGTTATGACCTCACCCGACTTTTCATTGGAAGCGAAGGCACCCTTGGTCTAGTAACCGAGGCCACCCTGAAGCTGACAGTCAAACCCAAAAGCCAAAACGTCGCTGTTGCGAGCTTTCCATCAATCCAAGCTGCGGCCGAGTGTGTAACGCGCGTGGTAGAAGAAGGTATTCCGGTAGCTGGTGTTGAGATCCTGGATGATGTACAAATGAAATGCATCAACGCCAGCCAGTCGACCAGCCGGCAATGGAAGGAATCACCCACTCTGTTTTTCAAGTTTACCGGGACCCCTGTCGGAATCAAGGAACAAATCGGCATGGTACAAAAGATCGTATCCGGCACTGCAGGCCGGTCGTTTGAATTTGCTCGGGGCGAGGAAGAGATGCAAGAACTCTGGGGCGCTCGGAAAGCAGCTCTTTGGAGTGTCATGGCAATGAAAAGAGGGCCCGAAGACCACGTTTGGACAACTGATGTGGCGGTGCCAATGAGCAAGCTCCCTGACATCATTGAAGCTACAAAGCAAGACATGACTGAAAGCAAGCTGTTGGCAGGAATATGTGGACATGTCGGGGATGGCAACTTTCATGGTATGTTTCCTACATAAATTTCTCGTTAAATATCCCAGGAACTCTTAACTCATCTATCACGTCTCTAGCCATAATATTATTTAATCAAAACGAGAGGAAGAGTGTGGAGGCTGTTGTTCACAGGATGGTAAAGCGAGCAGTTGAGATGGAAGGGACTGTGACAGGTGAACATGGCGTCGGTCTCATAAAACGAGATTATCTCGAACATGAGCTCGGGGAGTCTACAGTGGATGCTATGCGGCGGGTGAGTTCTCCATTACTGGACCCTCCAGTATCTATTTTTATTTGGTTTTTATTTTTATTTTTATTTTTATTTTTATTTTTTTATCATTCAAATCCAGACGCTGGCGCGTTCCGTCATTCTATCAAAGCCATAAGGGCTCGATCGCTAACATATCACACATACAGTTGAAACTGGCTTTGGATCCTCTCCGCTTGCTCAATTGCGATAAGGTCGTTCGCATTGAACAGCCCGGGATTGGAGAGATCAAGGAATGGTGATTGCACATGCAGTCCTAATGCAGAGTCTATAAAGTTTTCACCCAGACACGAACAAGGTGGGCATCGTCGGCCAACACAATTCTGCTGTATTTGTTAAACTCAATAATCATCAGAACCGGAATCATGATGACGATGGTGATGGCGATGGCGACGCCGACGACGTTCTTCATCACTGCTGCCCTGTCGATTAGAGTCTGACTCAGAGCCATAGCGCCGTTCAGCAGATTCTTCGCGGAAGTTCGCAGAACCTCTCAAGTAAGGTTCCTGTGAGCCATATCCGCCGTAAGTTTCTTGTTGGCCACTGTATCCAGACACACATCCCCTTTGAAAAAAAAAAAAAAAAGAAGCAAATTAGTTAGCAAAGAAACAAATAAAAAAACAGCCGCTCATGCTTCACTCACTGCTCACGCCTTTCATATCCATAAGATTCCCTCTCCATATTCTTGTAACTGCTGCTAGGCTCATAATAAGACCCAGGGTGTTCTTCAATGTCTCCATGTGGGGTATAATTCCTTCGTGGCTCTTGATGGGGATAACGGCTGTCATCACCATACCCATAACCAAGTTCATACTGGCGGCTCTCGCGAGTCTCATGATGCTCACATTCACTTTGATTCCCGTATCTGCCTTCGTATGATGGGCGATCTGCAATGTAGGCCTCGGAGTCATACTGTTGCTGACGACCATATGACTCCTGCTTCTCATACTGGTGCTCTCGAGCGTAATATCCCTGGTTATCATACTGACGGTGTCCGTATTGTTCTTGGCTTCCAAATTCTTCATGTCGGCTATATTGTCCGTGACTGCCATACTCCTGGTTCTCATACTGTGGCTGTTGGTAATCATTTCTTTCGGGATAACCATAGGCAGGGGTATTGTCCTTGCACATGTCAACTTCAGGTCTTTCCGATTTGGAGTCGGAATTGCCATTGTTAATTAATGAGCTAACACCGCTCACGAGCCCACCAACTAATCCTCCGAGCCCACCACCACCGGCGGCATTGGTAGCAACTCTTCCAAAGCTGCTGGTATTTGATTGCTGACTTTGATTAGAATGAGCACTATCTTTATGTAAGGCCAACGGCTTTCCGCAACCATGCCCGGAATCGTGAACCCCTTCTTTGTGATTTTTACCTTCGAGAACGCCGTCGCGGGACAGCTGCTCGCGAAGAGATTCCTGTTCGTTTTCACTTTTCCCGTTCCACCACTCTTCAACCGTTCCGAACATAATCTGGCGGATGTCGGCTGCACCATCTTCCCCGTACTCACGCAGAGCGGGGTGATGGAAAACTCCAGAAACAATTCTATCCAAAGCCCGATCAATATCAGCGTCCTCATCATCCCAGCACGCCATCAGCTGTGGAACTGTCCATTTGATCACTTGAGAAGCTATCCGACCTGCTGGCTCGTTTAGAATATTCGAGAAGTGGTCCTTCGAGAGCATTGAGTGGGTCGGATTTGAGCAGTCGTCATCATTGAACACAACATGCTGCTGTTCTCTGCTACTCTGGATAACCTCGGAGGATCCAGTCTGTAGCTCAACCTTGACTTGCTGGATAATTGGAAGAACATAAGGCGCAAGGATGGAAAAGACAAAGACCGTTATTTGATCTTGGATCTGTTCGATAAGCTCCGGTAGCACGGGAAATTTCTCAATTGCTTGATTGATCGACTTGATAAGTTCATCATGCCACTCCAGGACTGGAAAAATTTGCGCTTGGACATTGTTAAGATAATTGGTCCATTGCTCAGGTTCACGAGGACTTGGGCGCTCGCCATTATTTTTGGTGTCATCTGCCTTTGCCTTGAAGTCATCCATCTTGTTTGTCTGACTATCGCTATCGCCGATAATTCCATCGGGGATTTTGCTAAGCAAGTCCTGTATGAAACTTTCAGAGGGGGACCCGGCTTGGGACTCATTGATGACACCTTCCAATGATTGGACTTCGGACTGAGTTGCTTTATCGGATAATTCCCCAAGTACAGAGTGAAAGAAGTCCACTCCGCCGAACGTGCCAGTGACGATTGGGTAAACATAATCCTGTGCGCCATCAATTTCGAGTTTAGTGTTTCGGCCAACATGAGGAAACACCTCGGATTCTCCAAGCTCGATGAGGCTCAATTCCGTATAATTCGAATGAGCGGCATAATCTTCCAGGCAATGCAAGCCAGTGCCAAGCAACCGAAGGGCTTCATAAAGATCGTCGTCATTTCGAGACCTCGCGTATCGACGGCCCAGCTGAATAGAGCGGTGAAAAACACGACGTACTAGATTAGCCGATGTCGCAATACCCATATCCTCAGATGCAATGTAGTTTTTGAGGCCTGTATTTGGTGATGAAACCATTATATCAGCAATCTGATTAGAAGAAATTAACCGGGGTACTATTTACCGGTCCTTGAATCAACCGAGAGCTCATTCTCCTCGTCAACGGGCCCTCTCAAACGATGATCATAGTCACGAGCGTCCTCTCCCTCAGCATAACCGAGTGGGTTGTCAATATGTTCTGTAGGTTCGTAACATCCCAAACGATCTGTGGTCACCTCAAATTCTCTTGTTCCGTACCTAATGCCATTTCTTTAGCGAACTAAGCTATATTGTGTAGGCTAGGTGGCTTACCCAAAACTCATAAAGCCCAACACCCATATCAAGATGCGAATGGCTTCGGCGCTCACATATTTTAAGGTACCGACATCGACGGCCTGGCTATAGTCGCGGAGCCAATTGCCAAAGTAAACACGTTTGACGTCAAGCTTGCTAAACATACGACCACCCGCAACACGGGCCAGAAAAAGAGTCAAAAGTGCATCTTCAATATCGCCATGACGCCAGTTCTGGCCCTCAATTCGAGACAAAGACGCTATATTACCAGCGCCAAACGCGTGGGCTTGTCCAGACAAGCCAAAAATAAAGAAAATGGAGAGAGACAAGCTCTGGGAAAATAGACTCATTCTTTTTGAGCCCTTGCAGGAGCAGATAAGAGCAGGCTAGAGAAAATTTTGTTAGGGAAGAGAAAGAGGGCAGGTATATAATGGATGGAAGCTATTCAAGTGGTTTCAAGCAAAACTTATTTAGCACTCTGGTATGCAAGCAAAAAGGCAATAAGATATGGAGGGGGAATCAAAGAAAGGGAGACGAAAGAGACAAAGAGAAGACATGGCGACCCCGCCATGTGCATACAACAATCGGCCACCATAGGAAGTGATGGACAGCCCAGCGTAGGGTGGGGTGATTCGCTCTTATTTCTTCAGGTGGTTCGATCTTGGCTGTATATGAGGCGTCTAGTTTGTCACTCCGGCGCGCTTGGCACGGCAACTCATTTACTGCAGTTTTAATGTACTGTCTACTAAATACCTGGATGGTAAATGAAGGCAGAGTCTGGAAATGTCACTCTGGGAGTGTGGCTATGGCGTTGTGTAAGATGGCCATGCAGACATCAATATGTAACAGGGTACAGAGGATGAGCATAGGGTATGCCTAGGGCTAAATGTGTGCAGATGACAACACCCATGATACCAATATTTATATTGAAGTAAGAAGCCTGGTTGAGTATTAGATTGTTATTTTCTAGTCCAGTATCAATTCCTGGATAGAGAGACTCACTCACTTGATGATGTTAACTTTTTTAAGCCTGTATCCACTTACGTATTGATGTCCAGGAAATATGGGAGTGGTGAAAGTAATAGTTCTGGTGGGGAAACAGCCATGACGAGAGATATTAATATGTAGGCCTAAGATCTCTCCCCCCAACAAAACCCCACATCCCTTGTTTTTTGCTTTCTCTCTCTGAGTGCTTAACCAGTCAGTCTATTTAATTCCATTATTTCATGAATATAAAAGTATTGTGAGCAAAACCAAGAGCGTCACCAACCCCCAAGAAGTCCCAAATAACAGAGACAGCCAACAGAGATGGCCAAGATAGCCAGATTCATGAAGCTATTTAGATTTCCGAAGGCCAACCACAAGTCTGTGCCAACTTGGTGGGCTGTGCAAACATGGCTCTAGGGGGAAAAAAGGAAAAGAAAAAGAAAAGGAGGGGGAGAGGGGAGGTGCGGGAACTAATAATTACATACCTAGATGATAATCAGCATCTGCATGATATTTCACACCTGAAACAATAATCAAAGAAATAATCGAATGCAAAGCAATAATCCTTCCCAGATACTGCACCTCAGCAGCAACGGAATGGCCGGAATAACTATGGTGAATTAATTGCCTCCCTTAGCGGCCCTCCGCATCTGTCACCCCCCCCCCAACCCTCCGTCGCTCTCCGCCGCTGTAACCTCACCGCTGCTCACCGTCTCTCTCCCTTTAAGTCTTGCCCGGTATCAATCTGCCGCTTTTGGGCAAAAGATCTTTGTCCTGATTATCTAAAAAAGCCTGCTCTTAATACCTTAAATCTCCAGAAATGTCTGCTAGGGTTATTTGTCGTTCCTCTCTATATACTTTCTCACCCCGGCATTAATACTGGTCAATAATCGAACATCGCATACGCGCCTTCGTCCCGGGCGTTAATCGGCTTTATCTTCGATAATCTGGACAACTATCATCGCAACTCTTTCTTTCTCTTTCCATCCCTCCTTTCAGGCCTCTTATAGGGTCTCCAAGGCTTGGGGAATCTAAGCTTTTTTGACCAATCTTATCGCTGCATACTGCATCGGGTGTCCGGGTCTGGTTCCCGCTTGCCTTATAGTTCAGCTGACATCTTTGACGACAATGCATCGCACAATACATTGCTAAGAAACCCTCGTACCTGCCAGAGATACAGAGATACAGAGAGAGAGAGAGAGAGGGGGAGGGGGAATTTTTTTCTCTCCAGAGAGTTCCTTATGGCACGCTCAGACATTCACGTCGCTGGAGATTCAACGCTATCAATTGTAAAAAACTCAAGAGTTGGAAACTTTGAACCAGTCCTCCATCCCGGGGTTAATGCTCACTCCGCTCATTTGAAGAGTTCCAGTATCGAGAGTCGTTGGGGCTCATTCCGCAGCGATACCAAGCCTTTGGTTCGCCGCTCTTCCCAATTCAGCGATTCTAAGGTTTTTGTTCCCTCGCTACCTACACCTGGGAAACCCTCTTCATCGGAAAAAGAGAAACGGATCTCTATGTTCTCTAGTGCAGTCACGCCAGGTCCAAGTTCGTGCGAAGCACCTCGGCAGAGTTCGGATTCACACAGGTTGATGGGTGCATCTACTTTGAATATTTCCTCTGATGGCTCTAGTAATCAGCCACCGAAGGTCAAGGGAACCGCAAAGGCAGAAGTACACATGAAGCCTCTTTTAAGAAAGATGTCTCGGGATGATACATCGTCAAGACCAATCGATCTCTCACGATCCTCTTTTGACCAGAAAGGATTAGGGATTTACGCAAACTTGGAAATGGAAGACCGTCTAAATGATCCTTTTGCCAGTTACACTTCCCAAAGGCCGGCACCTAGACTGCATAATCGATCTACAAGCGGGACTTCTCAACCCTCTCCAGCGAGCAGTTCAGACACGAGCAAGCCAGGCTCACAATGCATCCATCCAATGCGCCAGGCACCTCGCTCATATACACCGCCATTAGGGCAGTCATATCAAACATCAATAATAGAAAGCGATGACTCTGGTAATGGAGACTTGGCTGAGGGAGCGTCTCCGGTTCAGTCGATATCGGGCACTTATCAACCGTTTGTGCGAGCACCCTCGGGGCAGAAACCCCGATTGTCACTGCAAACTCATGACAATTCGTTTACAATATTGCCCGGGATTTCACAGACGAACGTAACTTGTCGGTCATCATTCGGTTATTCCAGAGACAATGGTAGCAACGTCGACCCAACATCTCCCATTTCTAGGTCATCCTTGGATTTTGTGTTTCGATCCAAGACACGGAACAGTATGGATCCAATATCTCGAGCAGCTACAGTACAGGCAGCACGCCAGGCTTTCGAGGAGAAGGAAGCGGCCAAGACGCAGAAGTTGGAAAAGCAACAGTTTAAAGCAGAAGAGAAGCAAATGCGACGAAAGGAGAAGCACTATCACTGGCGGTTATCTTTGAAGGATGACGAAATGCCGGAACCGGTCTCAGAAAAGGAATTTTCTGAAAGATCCTATACACCTGAGCTGCCTAGGGACTCTCCTGCCACATCACAACCATCTGGGCCACAATCAGGCTCGTGGAAATCTCAGCCTAAAAATACCTGGATGCTCTTTATAACGTGGCTACGAACTAGAGTCTTCAAATTGCGGAGGAAGTTACCAAATCTCGGTTGATTGTTTCCAATATGATTATATAAAGCCATGGCGATACAAAATAAAATAAATATTTAAACAAATGAATTGGACCCTATTATTCTGACCTTTCTGCTCTTTTCTAAGCTTTCGGGAATCTTTGTAGTTAGGTAGGTAACATAATACTGACATCTACGCGGTATTGTTATTGTTGCTGATGTGTATAGATCACGTGGTATTACCGTGAAGTGCACACATGCAACATCTGCGCCGCCAGACTTTGCCTCCTTGCCTACGGTGTTCCTTTACGTCCTGTTGTCAACTACGGTGTACAAGAGCGACAATAGGTACCTTACAACTCATCAGCCGTTCCACAAAACCTCACCACTCTACTCCCTATCTTGTACGTGCCAGGTTGCGCTGGGTTAAAACCCAGAGACGCACCTCCAACTTGGGGGTAGCGTTTCCTGCGAGCGTGATTCATCATGGTCTACGATTGGGATGGAAAGCGGGAAATCTGCTATCAAATGTACATCAAAGATAAAAAAGCTTTGGAGGAAATCATGGAGTTCATGAAGAATGCCTATCAATTTGCGCCTAGGTAAGCATCTATAGCCACTATTATGCGCTACCGAAGTCTTTTGAGATTTATTATATTCTTTTTGGTCATATTGGCGCGTCGGAATTCAGTTTTGTTTTCTTCTTCTCGCTCACAATGTATAAACTCTTATAGTAAGCGGGCTTTTCAGACGCAGTTCAAGCGATGGGGGTTTCCATCAAAACAGAACCCAGCACACAAAAATATCGACCTTGTCGCTCGTGTCAAGCAACTGTGGGAGCGAAACACGAGCCAGCGAGATATGCTTCGGATCTTGAATGACGAGGGATTTGAAATTAAAGAAAGGGAGTTAATGCGCGTGCGTGCGAAAAACCGCTGGCTACTTCGCGTTCCCAATGGGATGAAATCCCAAACGAACACACAGACTCTAATACAGCAACCCGAAGATGAGGGCCTGCTTGCTCTACAGCAGGAAGTATACAAGAACGATGTGCCGTTTGATGATGCCGATCCTTTTCCTTCGGAATCAACAGCGCAACAACCCCAATCACCTACACTGTCACCCGAAGTGATCGCGAAGCGCAAAGAGCGACTTGAGCGCCTGAAGGCAGAGAGCGCAGAACGTTGGGCCGCCAGAAAACGCCGTCGCCGCACTCGGGGGTGGGCTGGATTACCAGCTGATCCACCTGGGCCGCCTCGGTTTCCATCCGAGACAACTATTGATGAAAGTAAAAAGTATCTCAGCTTAGACAACTCTATGTACCGTCAACTTAGAGATCAATTCCAGAAGATCTGCGAGGAAGCGGGCTTCATCAAGAAAACTGTCGCAGGGCCAGAGAAATGGCAGGAGGCAAAAGATAAACTAATCCACGAATCGCCCCATCTTCAGCAGATCTTCTATTCTGATCCAAATCAAGTTGATGCGAAAGGTCTTGCCCTCGATGTTGTGTGTACGGATGTCACCAAACGCATGAGAACCCTTGAGAGGCGAATGACCATCGCTGAGGCAAAAAACGCTCTCGGGATCAACCCAGAAGAGAGCCGTCAAATACGGAATGCATTTTACGACACATTGAAGGCTGATCATTTTACAAGCAAGCTAGAGGCCGGTGATGAACACTGGAAGGAGCTCAAGGAAAGGTGGATCCAAAATTCCGAGCTGCTTCAACAAATTCTAGCTCCTGGTCCTACGGACCCAAGACACACCATGAAGCTAAAGGCTCTCGAGGTTCTTTGTCGCGATGTTATGAAGCGACTTAGGGACGATCAGACCAAGAGGGATCCGTCGCGTAAACAATCCGCTCCCCATGCTGACACTCAGAGCCCTGTGCCTCACAACAACCACGTCAGTAACACATTTGGTAATGGTATCAGTAATGGAATCAGCACACTCGCTTCACAAGCTCTCGCCAGTGCACCCATGGCCTCAAGTGACCTGGGTGATATGCAGATAGACCCATCTCTTTTGCAAGCAGCCAATGATCCATCTTTTGCGGCGGCTACTCAGCATGATGCAAATTCTTTTGGCTACGTGGATCCCATGTTGGGTTCGACTGTTCTGCATACACCAGTATATCTTCGCATCAGCCCGCAGAGTCATCTACATGGAGCCTCGAAAACATGGGTTGAGAAGCTAGCCACAAGATCTGTTGCTGAACTACGTCAGATTGTCGCTGGAAGATACCCTGACTCGCTCGTCACAAGGATTGAAGGCATGGATAAAGACGAAAATGGGAATGAGACACCCTTTTTGATTGACGAAGACCATGAGCTCGATGCCTACTTGACCCATGTGCATGGGCGAAAAGCATCATTTCTCTTTTGCTTGAGCCCAACTTGATCATCTGCTTTGCGGTACCAGTGCCCGACATACTGTAGGATGAAGGGAAGGAGGTTTCATATTCTAGGACCTCGGTAAAGGCTTTTCAAGATTCGCACGGCACAATCATAGGCCATGCGAAGCGAGCTTAAAAAAAGAAGGAAAAAAAAAAACCCCCCCTTTCGTGCGTGCCAGGAAATCAATAGATTCTGTTTGCGCAAAAATGATCACATTCTGGACTAATGCATTCTGGACTTGCTCCCTCCGTTCCCCAACAAAAAGACTGATTTAACAGGGCAAGATCTTGTTCACAGTGACGAAATGATCTTGCTATGAATGTCATTGTTGGCTCTGCTGGTGGTATATAAAACTATAAAAATAATCACATCAACATGTAATGAATAATGAAAATGCGTTTTATTGCCTTAGTATCAATGGTGTTCTCCAGGTCTGGGCCTACACAAATTTGAGCCTATAGTCAACTAATCAACAGCTTAAACCTATAGTTTGATCAATCATTTTAATGGTAGGCTTTAATGCAAATTTAAATTATCTTCTTGAAACCTCATAGTATCAAGGCAAACAGTAAGGATCCATGAAAAAAGGGTAGTGTAGTGGCAATAAAGGTATTGGTGTAATAAATTTAGCAACTGCCATTAACAGAGGCAGAGTGGATAAGAGTCCATACTATTTCTATAACGACTTTGTAGTAACACACCATTGATAACACCATACTTGCTTCAACATGGAATCGTCCTGATGGAATTTCTTCTGAGTTCTGACATTACCAAGGTCAGAGCAAAAAGCCTCAGATGACTGGAAATGTTACGATATTTCCTGAAGTGGTTTTTTCATCATCGTAATTTATGACTAGCTTTATCTCGAATCCTTTTAACTAGAGGCAAAATTCTTCATTGGTATTTTCTAGGTACTTGGAGTTTCAGTCCTTTCTGAATGATACATGGTCCTTGATTTAGACGCTTTGTATCAATCCCGAGCAACACAAAAGAAAGGAGAGGGAAAGAGAGAAACCACGGAGGATATGGCTCAGCGGCAGTTAACCACTTGGGTTTTAGGATCCAAGCCACTTTTGATAGCCTCTAACCGGCCTCTCATAAAGAAGCATTCCAGTTGTCTAGAATCATATAAACAAGGATACTGCAACTATAGGTAGTGTGACATGACCCCATCAGTCTAACAAAATAGGCTGACCCTGAGATTGCTTGGTGGAAGCAGCTCATTCAAAGGCGTGCCTATATCTGATGAGTTGTTTATTAGCTGGCAACATGACCCAACTCATTTGCACCAAACTCTTCTATAACATATACTACTACATCAAAAGCATTTTCACCAGGGAAAAGGAAAGAAAGAAAAACAGAGAGGGAATAAGAATCACATCATCACTGGAGCGTTTCCCCTTTGCATAAAACGTCTAGACTAATAAAGCAGTCATGAGAAAGGAAGTCAAAGCTTGAATAGTAAATTGACAGGTTCGGCAAAAATCAATTCCCGGTTCTGTACAATTAGCCAAGAGACTGAACAACGGCCCTGAAAAGAACGCTGGCAGGGGGCAAGACAAAGGAAGGAACATCCCCAAAAACACTAGCTAAGCCCTTAGCTTGCGCAGATTGCTCGCCATTGGCTGCAGTCGAAAGCCCCGAATACTGAGATTTGGTGCTGCCCCGTTGACCCCCGAATAGATCCATCAGCCCTGGATTGAGACGATTAGTTAAATCAAAAGACTGGGATGTGATCTCGGGTGCCTTGTTGAAACAACCGAATCGTTTCACCTTGGCTGCGGTATCAATGACGACGTAATCACTCAGTATGAATTTGAAAGTAATGCAAGGGGGCATCTATCAAGCATGAATTGAGAGTGTAGTATCAGAGACTGCACATCATAAATCCGAATGGAGAACTGGGTATTGCGTGATTTTTTGGATGTGTGGCCAGTATGGTTTAGTAAATGTTGTGTTGCAACAGCAAACGTCTGGGTCTTGGAATTCACGGCTAATAATAGTGATTCCTCATTTGAAGACAAACCACCAAGGCCTGGAGTCCCAATGGTTCTCACCATGTCATCGACTGTATCCCAGATAGAAACAGCATGTTTTGAAGCAATGATAAGATGGCGCCCTATAAAACTCGTTGCGCATGGATTGCCCCAGAATGCCCCAACTCTACTGTAATGAACCTTACAGTTTTGAGCATCGATTAGGATGACAAGGCCAGGGTTTGAAGCAGATTGAGACGGCAAACAAACAGCAAGCACAGAGCCATCATCTGAGAAGGCTAGACAAGCTGTAGGAAGATTTCTGGCCCTGTTATTACCAAAGCTTCCCTTCAAATCAATAAAGCTTCGACACTTCCATGTCTCGAGTTGCTGCTGTGCATCAGGGCCTGTTTTCAACCCACTACGTTGTCTGATGTTTGGACACCAGAAACGTAGTAGTGCATCAGATCCAACAGTCACAAATTCATAACTTTGTGGTCGCGATGCAAGGCCGAGTACCGGCGCATAGCCTTTATCAGAGAAATGAGGACCATCGATGCGCGTAACCAACTCCCACAAGCTGGAAAAGTCGTTCCACTTCCAGAACTTCAAGAAGGTCTCCTGGTAATCGGTGCCAGTATTACTGAGATCAAGAGATCTCACATCTTGAGGGTAAGGGCACCATGTATCGATTGTCGCCATCCATTTGCCGTCATGAACTACATCGATGTGTTTGATATCTGGTGCAATTATTTCTGATCCCTCTGGGCTAACCCTCAAGGTCGTGGCATTGGTCCGCGCAAGAGCTTGGCGGGCAATGTGGCTATTAGTCCGGATATCATATGTCTGAAGGACAGAAGAATTTGGCAAACGGTGACCTTCCTGGGAGACTTGGCGAGAAGCTGGAACAGTTATTAAAAGCTGATCAGGTTGCCGCGGATGTAAAACAGCTGCCGTGGAGCTAGAAAACTGGCATGAGGTTGACGAGGACTTATCCAATGTTTTAGTCATCTTTGGACACAGCTGCAAACCTATGATAGTCGCAAATGGTTGCAGTTCTCTCGCCGACAGTGCCATAATGCAGTTATCGGCTAGCTTTACAACGTATGAGTTTCCGGTTGGAGAAACGATTATGTTGCAAATTGGAGAAGATAGATGTGGGAGATACTGCTTTCTACCCGTGTCCAGCTGCCATAGAACCATGACTGATTCATGGCCTCCTGATATAACATAATTACCTATGTAATGGTATCAGTACCGCTCTTTTTTTTTTTTTTTTTTCCATTGCCAATTCCAATTGGGGGACATACCATCCTTTGACCAACGAACCGTGTTAACGGAACCTCTATGCCAATGCAGCCGCCTAGGGGCTGGACTTTTCCCCCCTTCACGGCTATCCTCATTGGCTGTGAAGAAATTCAACACATCGCTATAGATCAGAATAGAGCCATTAGACTCTCCCAAGACAAGGTCTAAGTGATCTGGACCTTTTTTATCCTTGGAACCCTGAGCCCCGACGCGAGCTGGAGTTGCACTTTCCCGAATGTCGACACAGGTGATGCTAACGGGCAGCGTTGCCTCTCTCCAGGTATACTGGATTGATTTCAAATCGCCCAACACATTGAAATTCGAAGCGCCAACCAAAAAATGCTGTCCACCATATAAAACAACAGCTCGACCTTGTTGGGCTACCTTGAGGTCGCTGACTCGCAAATCCGTCTCAAGAATAACATTTTCACTCGGTTTCTTCTTGCCCAATTGAGCGATTGCTATTTCCCTTTTTCCATCCTTCCTTTCTCGTAGAGAATAAACGGCAACGTATTCATCGGTTTCAGATTCATGAAAAGAAATGTCGATGGAGGTGGTTTTGCCACACGCATCCCATGACCACATCTTTCGTCCAGAAAGCCATTCCCATTTACTCACAGAGCCAGTGGATGTGAAAATGTAAAGGTGCTCTGGATTTAATGGACAGAGCCTATATCCGATAACATTGTGGCCAGATTCCAAGTCCAATGTGCGAAAAAGGCGTGAGGTAGCCATGGAATAGACGTGAACCGAGGTCTCAAGGCCGAGGAGTAGATATCTTTGTCGAAATCCATTTAGAAATACCCCAAATCAAACACCAGGGGAAACTCACTCTTCATCCGGCGTAAAAACGGGATCCAAATCGCTATACTGTCCAGCAACATTATGCACCAATGACCAAGGCACATGTGGTGATTCCCCAGTGTGAATAAGGCTGGCATCTCCAAGTGATGGGGCACCATCATGATAGTCGATCGATTCTTGCGCAACTTCACGTGTAGCCAATTGTCGACCTTTTTCGTCACCGTTATGACCCCGAGAAAAGCGGCGGCGCTTGACTCTCTCTTGATCCACGAGTGTCACTTTGCTCTGAACCGGCTCACTGGCCCGAGATCTTTTTGAAAATCGAGTTGGGTGGTTGGAGCCTGACATCGTTGGTTAAAAGGCGTCGAATACCGATAGCCTATGGAAACTTCTTGTTCAATAACCTGTGTTTATTTATTAATCATATCATGCTAAGTACATGATATAGAAAGGTGATTATATCAGAATACTGAATAGATAGAGGAAAACCGAGAGTATTTAATTGCAACTCTTCGCTTTCCAGTCAGTTTCTGTCTTTGAAATTTTTTCTTTTTTTTCTTTTCTTTTCTTTTTTTTTTTTTTTCATTTTCCTTTTTTGCTGTAAAGCGGAGACTCCACTAGGCGCTAGTGTTAATTAGGTTAGTAGATTTTCGCCGTAAGCGGGCTAGGCGTTCCGATATCCATGAGAGCAATTTGCGACAATTTGCGGCTCATGGGAGCGTCAAGAAATTTGACAGAATAGTCCATTTTTTTACCACCATCAAGGCAAGGGAATAGAGAATTCGCTTATTCATTCCTCCTTGAAAAAAGGAAGGAAAGAAAGAAAGAAAGAAACTCAGCATCCAGTGGTTCTCGTTTGCTCTCACTGAAATTCTGTCAGTCGACGAAAACCTAGAAAATGATCATTCCAGTTCGCTGCTTTTCCTGCGGAAAGGTAGGTGTCACGAGTCTTGACAGCTCTTAACAATTCTAATATTTACGTTGAACAGGTCGTCGGGGACCTCTGGGAACGCTATCTGCAACTTCTTGACGAGGGTATTCCGGACGGGTATGCTTTGGATTCAGGATTTACTGTTAGAATCATATTGACAAGTACCCCCAGTGATGCTATGGATCAGTTAGGTTGCAAACGATATTGCTGTCGCAGAATGATCATGACACACGTTGATCTGATTGAGAAACTCCTTCGGTCAGTAAATTTTTTTTTTTTTCCTCTTTCCTCTCCTTGGAAGACAGCAGTTCAATAACACTCATTTTTCACAGTTACAATCCGACTGAGCGAGAGCGGGCTAAATCGCAAATATAAATTCGGTTCAAGTCGTGGAATATCTGTGATCACGACAGCCCAGTAATTGAACCCGATACTGCACCCAATCCAAAATCCAAGTTTGCAGTTTGCGCATTCTCGAGATAGCGACTCCTATATACGACCCTCGCTTTCATCTTTGCCACCGTTCATTCACCACTTGTGTTGTCGTCCCCAGAGTGTTGAACGTTAAGCTTACCAGGCATCAAGGCCTATGAAGCTGGCGATGATGCAAGAAAAAGGTCTTCGGTTTCTTTTAATCGCATATGCGTATATGTCACCAGTCAGGCGAGATACCTTTCATTTCAGTGATATTCACACTATTCATGGTTGATATTGGCCTTGGCCCTTGGGAGAGGGTCTATTGTTGCCATTGGAAAATGGCTACCGGGCTCACCTCTATGCATATGCATGTCTAAGTATAATACAATCAGACACAGACTCGCTCGCCCTCTTCTTTTCATGTATTTTGTTCTGCTTTTTCTAGCTCAAAAAAAAAAAAAAAAAAAAAAAAGCTTAGTGAAAATCCAGCGTGGGAACTGAGAACTATGCAAATTTCCAAGAGACTAAGCAAACAACTATAGTATGAGAAGAATCTGGAGAATGTACTTGGCTCATATTTGTGTAAAGCAAACTTCCAGTCTACTAGCATTGCGACCAAGAATGCAAACTATATCAGAACTTCTATTATATACCATAAGTGAGTGCTGCCTCAAGTGAGAATTCATCTCGACTCAGGCTTCATGGTCCAGCAACAGAGTGCTGGCCTGTAATCAAACCTAATTGGGAATGAAAATATTGTCGCAAAACCTGCAGTCTATGAAGTGATTTGCGTTTTTCCGGGTAGAGCTAGATGGACTACACAGTACCCCTGTGATATACCATATCTATGTTAGAAAATACCCATGGCAATGGCTATATGGATGAAACCAAGTGGGTTTAGATAAATATAAAGTACAAGTTACCTGAGTACTGTCTAGGTTTGGGTGAAGTACCCACTAAAAAGGGTAATATTATATAACTATTCCTTAGCTCTTTAATAATTAAAAGCTAATCTTTCTTAAATTAATTATATTAGATAGTATAAGTTTTATAATATTAGCTCCTATCCCTTACACTAGTCAAGATATAACTAAGATAGCTATAAAATATTATTATCCCTAGACCTTATTATACCTACCTCCTAGTAATATTAGTTTTATTACTATAAGTATAGCTTTCTAGGTCTTTTATTATAAGATCTTATATCTTATTACTAAGGTTTATAATAATAAAAATACTATAAAGGGTTAGTATTAATATAAGGATATTAAGAATAGCTTTGCTATTTATTATAAAACCCTCTAGATATTATAAGAAATTAATAGTCTATTATAGCACCCTTATCAGTAACTATTAGGTAAAATCAGGTAGTTAGGGAAAATAGATATTTTTATTATAGAGAATTATAATTTACTTACTTAATACTCTTTATAGCCACTATCTAGTAACTACCTATATTATATAATTAGGAATACTATTTAATATACTATAGATAGTATTAGTAAAATTACTACTATCTATAATTCTATTAGAATAGTAATAATTTACTATATTACTAGTATTCTACTAATCTATAATATATAGTAGTTTCTAACCCTAAATAGCTTTATTTTAAAGAGATTTATCTTACTATTAGTAATATAAATATTATATATAAAAGTATTACTTTATTTACTATATTTAGACTAGATTTAGGGCTCTAGATTAGCTATATATATACTCTTATTCTTATATAGATAGAAAAACTAGATCTTATTTAATTAATTATATAAATACTAGCCTATATAATATTTATAGCTAACTCTAGTTATATAATTATAGGCCTAACTTATCTTTTTTAAATAAATTAAAGCTATATAGCTCCTCTAAATCCCCTAGTAATACTATTAGTTAGCTATTATATAGCTAATTAATATAATTAACTACTAATATAACTATAGGTTTAAAGGTCTTTATTATTCTAAGTACTTAGGATAATTAGAACCTCTAGTATAACTAGATAAAGTATACTACTATTTATAAGGATATATAGTAGTATATTAGTAATAATATTATAGATAATAATATTCCTAAGGTATTAGCTATACTAAAAATAGTTAATAATATAAATAATTATATATATAACTACTACTTTAAGATATATTAATATATTAAAAATGGCTATAATAATATTATATAGGTTATTTATAATACTATTACTATTTATTATTATTACTATATTATAATAAGATATCTCTATAAGTAGTACTATTAATGTTAAAGAAAGCTCTCTTATTATCTTTAAAGGATTAGATTAACTACTTAAGATAGAGATATAGTAAGGTTCTAAAGTTATTAAGATCTTATAATATTAATTAGTAGGTTATTAAGTAATTAAAGTCTTATTATAAATATAGAAAAGTTATAGTTCCTAAAGCTCTTAGCTATTAACTAATTAAGGACTTTCTTTAAGTAATTAAGCTAATATTTTTAGCTTTTGTTTTGTAATACCTTAATTAGCTATATTTTATATATTAAAAGATATTAAGATAGATATAATAATTACTAAATTTATAGAGTAAAAGTAAGACTACTAATATAAGAATCTAGTTAATACCTTTTCTATCTTTAAAGATAGTAAAAATAATAATTTACTTTTTAATCTTAGGTCTAATAATTCTAGTAGTAATAAGAAGAAAAGAGATAAAACTAATTACTTATATAAAGATAAGTATCCCTTTAAAAAATACCTATATATTATTAAGTTAGTTTAACTAGCTAGTTAAATCCTAGATATAGTAATTTAAGCTAAATTTAATACTATATCTTATCCTTTAATTCTTAATACTATTAAGAAAGTAACAGAGAGAGTAGTAGGGTTAAATTTATAGATAAATAAAGCTAATATCCTATTATAAATAATTATAACTATACTTAGAAAGCTACTAAATATAATAATACTATACTAGACTAATAAAGTACTTCTAGAATCTAATTTCTAAGTATCCTTCTCTATAGATACTAAATATAAGTTAGTAAAAAGCTTTATATTTAACTCTAGATTAGATACCTATATTTATAATAATTTAAGCTATTTTTATAAGTATTACTTAGTTAATAGTAATAAATATATCTATATTAGTAATACTTATACTTTAATATTAGGATATAGCTTAGTAGCTATATATCTATAATCTAAGTAGGGAGAGCTCCTATGCCTTAACCTTAAAGATATTATATATATTAAAGGATTCTATATTAATATTATCTTAGTAGAATAAGCTAAAGAAGCTAGAGTATTCTAATATTTATACCTTCATTATCTTAAATATACTAATAGTATACTAATTTACTATATTAAAAAGCTTTATAGATAGAATATTATTAAATACAGTATTAGTTCAAAAGTCTGTGTACACCGCGAGAAGTAACTCTAGAACTATTAATAGATATACTAAAGGGTATATTATAATCTAAAGCTATTAAAACTACTCTAGACTAGGGGGTAGAGTAGAGGATTAAGATAAGTATAATAATAAATATAATCTAGAGGATTAGCTATAGGATAACCTTATAAGATTAATTAATAAAGTAGAAGTAATTCTAACTAGGTTAAGCTTATTAGATCTATTATAAGAAGAGCCTAAAGAACCTATAGAGCTATAATTATTAGAACTATCTTAGGATATAATTCCTAGAGCTTTTATTAAAGATAATAACCTAGAGATAATAGAGGATACTACTCTACTACTAACTTATAAGATCTTTAGTAATATTAGTAATATATATAATCTAATTAGTAATATATATAATCTAACCTTAGAAAAGTATATTTAAAAGTCTATAAATTATAGAGCTCTTTTTATTTCTTAATTATAAGAAGCTCTAAATAAATTAATACCTCTCCTTAATACCTTTAATATAGGCTTATTATTACTAAAATAGTACCTCTACTAAGATAACCTACTACTACTACTATTAAAGAATTAGAGAGAGCTCTAAAAGCACCTAAAAAAGGAGTTATTTTTAGCTATTATAAAGCTAGAAATAATAGGACTAAGTTAAAAAGGGTCTTTTTAATAAGTTTTATAACCTTAGAATATCTAGATCTTACTACTTCTCTAGGTCTATACTTATAAATTTAATATTAATAGATATCTTAAGAAATATAAAGTATATCTCTATATTTATAGTAATTTATAAAAAATAAGCCTAAAGAATATAAGAGTTATAATATTTATAACTAGGACCTTTAGAATATTAATAATTATTATAATAAAATTTAACCTTAAAACCTATTAATTAGATATAGTTAATACCTTTTTAAATAATTAAATAAGATAATATGTATTAAGCTATTAGATAGATATAAGTATAAAGGTAAGGCCCTATACCTCTTAAGAGTATTATATAAACTATATAGATTATTATAACTTTAATAAGTTATATTATCTTAAATATTAATCTAGTTAGGTCTATAGTAGGTTAATAAGGACTTATATCTCTTTATAAATAATTATTTAATTATTCTATATTATATTAATAATATTTACTATTTATTATTACTATAATAAGTAAAAATTTAAGTAATTCCTTATTAAATTAAAGTTAAGATATAAGGTTTAAGATCTTAATACTACTAATTAGTTTCTTAATATATAAATATTTTAACATTACTTTATTAGAAAGTTTAATCTAAAGGACTATATAATACTAAAAATATTATTTTTAACTAAGTCTTTAATATTAAATAAAGGATAAGTAATATTATATTAAATATATACTTTCTAATAGTATATTAGCTTAATTATCTATATTATTATTATTACTAGATCTAATATTATATTTATAGCTTTAAAACTTATTACATTTCTTATTAACCCTAGTTAGAAATATATTAATACTATAGATTATATAATCCTTTACCTTATAAATTAAAAATACTACTTAATTTAGTATAGAGGAAGAAATACTAATTAGGAAGTATTTATATATATAAGTAACACTTTATTTATTAATAATAAGGATTAAAAAAGCTTTAAAGGTTATCTATCTCTATATACTTTTTAAGGGATTAATTAACTAGAGATTAGGAAAGTAATATACTATAATAATATTAATAACTAAAGCTAAATCACTTACTATCTTAAAGGCTAATAAGTAGTTATTTTAGTAGAAGTACCTTTTTAATACTATTTAGTTTAATCCCTATTATAATCTTACTATTTAATATAATAATACTTAAACTATTAATCTACTAGTTAAAGATAACCCTTACCTATATACTAACCTTTATTATATTAATATATACCACCACTAGCTATATTAGGAAGTATAGAAGTAATAGATTAAGGTATAATAGGTTCCTATAGCTAGTATAGCTATTAATAGCCTTATAAAGGCTCTCCTATATTAGAAATACTATAAATTTATTAAGATACTTAGTTTAGTTAACCTTAATAGCCTTATAATTACTAATTCTAGTTATACTAGTATTACTAACTACTAAGGGGGTGTTTTAATGAAATTACTATTATCCCTAATTCTATTAGAATAGTAATAATCTACTATATTACTAGTATTCTACTAATCTATAGTATATAGCAGTTTCTAACCTTAAATAGTTTTATTTTAAAGAGAACTAGTAATATAAATATTATATATAAAAGTACTGCTTTATTTACTATATTTAGACTAGTTTTAGGGCTCTAGATTAGCTATATATATGCCCTCATTCTTATATAGATAGAGAAACCAGACCTTATTCAATTAATCACGTGAACACTAGCTCGTACAGTATTTGTAGCTGACTACAGTCAAACAGGAACATTAAATATATTTAAGAAATTTAAAAATATCACTCTAAAAAGCATATTAATTATAATAAATTAAGTGATATTTTCTCTTTATTATAATATCTCTATATATATAGAAAGCCCGTAAGGTATAGTAATAAGACTAGAAAATTATATTCTTATAATAAGTAAGTGAATATACAGTTTTATCATTAATATATTACTATTTAGAATACAGTACTAGCCTAATTTAAATGAATAAATTACTTAGGTCATCCCATGAACAATTTAGTGTACTTGGGCCATCTGGTGAGCTGGGCGCTTATTCTTATGTAGATATAGAATCAGGCCCTATTCTCTTAATCATATGATTATTAGCCTGTGTAGTATTAGTAGCTGACACTAGTTGTCATAGTGCATGGTGCGCGGTGTGGGTCTGCCGACAAAGAGATGATTACCCTACCAGGTACTCCGTAGACAACCTTATCTCTTTCATATCCATGTGAGTCGTTATTCATTCCTTTCATGTACCGGGATGATTTTATCTCTTGACCATCTTCCTGAAGAGATACTGCATTGCATTCTATGCTACTGTGATCCTTGTTGTTCAGCTGCTTTGGAGCGAACAGCTCGCCGATTCAAAAATGCAACAAACCAGCCTCTACTATGGCGCTTTTATTGCAAGACTCTGTTCCAATTTTGGGACAAGAGACATGATATGCCAAAGAAGCTTGCAAGCCCAGTACTATCAGTAAACTGGAAATCCCTTTACGTTTCAAGGCATCTTATTGACCGCTCAACCACCCATCTCCTGGACTGTATTCTCGCGAGTCAAACGGGACGCATCAAAAAATATCAGGCAATCATTGATTCCGGATATGATGCTAAGGACACCCTCCTTCGACATGCTTCGGTGGAACCTTACATAGAGGACCACTTGGCGAGAAGGTTTGCTCTTTCTATCCTTGTTAGAGTCTGTTTGTTGACTAGATCTATGCGGCGTCTCGAAGATATTACTCAACGTCACTCCTTAATTGTTTACATCGAAGTATCGCAGTACAGCAATGGGTTGGGCTCAGGAATGGCGAAGCTGTGCCTCTTGGACGAGCACTAGGTGCCTTTGATCTATTTATTCCAGAAAATGGATATGGAAGTTTAGATGAGGTATGTGGTAGACCAAAACTCATGGGTGTATTTATTCTGATGGATGGCAGATGAGCGTAAAGTTAGATGGGATAGCTGCAAGTGTGATTGCAAACTACCCTGGTATTGATCACTTGACATTTCGTGACAGAGCCCTGACAATTGCGTCGTATCTCAAAACAAAAAACTTGACTGGGATTGGGCTAGGGCGAGAATACCATTCGCTAGAGCACAACTTTTTAGGATATGCACTAAAAAATCCGGAACATAATTCACTTCCACTGATATCGGCAGCTATATACTGCGAAGTTGCACAGAGGCTTGGTCTAAATGCCGGTCCTTGTGGTTTTCCTTTTCATGTCCATGTCATCGTCAGCCCCCTGCAGGCTTTGACATGGACGGCAACATGCTTAACTCCATGGCCCGAGGTGAGCCGATGTACATCGATCCATTCCGGTCGGAGGGAGAAACTTCCGTGCATTACTTGCAAAGCCAGTTGGACTTCTTAGGGGCATCAACATCTGAGCAATCCGCATTCCTCGGTGAATCTTTGACATCAGAGATTGTTCTGCGATGTGCCAAGAACATTTTGAATTCGGTCCAGCATATGTCTCAATTCCCAACCCCTGATTCCGTGCTTATGGATATTACCAGCGCGAAATATGCCGCATTTTGGTCATTAGTGCTTATCTCAGGCCCGTCTCGACCTGCGGAGCTTCAGCATATCTTGCCTTGTCTGATGGAAGTTTTTGCGACTGATTTTCCTTCAGACATGTATTTAATGGAGCGGTACCTGGAACCCTTGTTTCGTGGGATGCCCGAATATGAACACATCCTGGAAAGTCTTCATGTCATGAGATCTGTGGATGAAATCCCAAAGCAGGTACATCGGCGAACTGGGGAACACAATGTAAGATATCGAATAGGCCAGGTTTTCAAACATTGTCGATATCACTACATAGGCATAATCATTGGTTGGGATACCGAATGTGGTGCTGGTGAGCAGTGGATGAGGCGGATGGGGGTTGATCATTTGGAGGCTGGGAGACACCAGAGTTTCTACCATGTTCTGTACGTTTATACCAGCTTATCACACAATTTGTCCAGTGTGCTAACAGTCTTCAGTGTTGAGGACAAGAGTGTTCGATATGTAGCGGAGGAGAATGTTGAACTTGTTAAACCTCACATCAATGAGTTGCCGCAGGCGCTTGTCAGGGTGGCAGGGAAACACTTCAAACGATGGGATAAAGAGAACCAGTCATTCATTAGCAATATCAGGGATGAGTATCCTGAGAATTAAGCAGGTGATTATCTCTACTTGTGTATATGAAAATTTCAATAAAGTGATTATGGAGATGAAGTATTTTCTACTACGTTAATGTCAATCAACTGATAATGGAGACGAAGTATTCTACTAGTAATTACTATAGTAGTAGACCCCTTATTCCTATTATAGCTAGTTTTAAATATGTATTGCTATGTAGGGTTACTTAGAGTGCTGCTCTAAAGTAGGTATATATAGAGTAGGTATATACAGCACTAATACTATAGGAGGGAAGTTCTTAACTAGATAATTAGCTCCTTTGGCTAAGCTATATCCTATAAAGGAATAGAAAAATAAACACCTGATAACTTTAAATAACTATCACATAAAAACTCTATAGCTCTATCTACTATGTGATATACCTGTCACACTCTGGGGTCTCACAATGGTACCTAACTCTTGTGAGCTGAGAGTTCTTAAGAGCATGGCAGGGTAATAAAGAGAGAAGCAAGGCCAAAGAAGTATATATACCTCTTTAAGTAAGAGATATATAAATAAGTATATAATAATCAGAGTATTAAATACTTTAATAACTATAGGTTAAGTAGTAGTAGTAGTAGTAGTAGTAGTAGTAGTAGTAGTAGTAGTAGTAGTAGTAGTAGTAGTAGTAGTAGTAGTAGTAGTAGTAGTAGACCTCTTATTCCTGTTTTAGCTTACTTAAATACATGTCGCTATGCAGGATTGCTTAGAGCGCTGCTCTAAGGCAGGTAAATATAATACTAGTACTATAGGAGGGAGGTTCCTAGCTAGATAGCTAGGCTATACCCTATAAAAGGAAAAATAAATATTTAATAACTCTAATTTAATATTATAAGGAAAACCTTTATAGCTCTAACTACTACTATATATACCTAGCTATATATATCTTAATACCTATATTAATTACTAACCCCTCTTACTAGGCTATATCTTTAGCTTTACTATACTACTAGATTACTGTTCTACTAGCTTTACTATACCTCTATTATATCCCTAGTTCTACTGCCTGCCCTATATTAGTAATTCCCATGTCTGCTAGTCTGTTCCTGTGGTCACTATTAACCTGGCATAGCAGCCACTACACGCGCCTTCCTTTATTTCCCATACTCAGTCACCCTGCATATTCTCCTGCTGAGAGAGCAGGCCTGTCTGCATCATGAAATCAGCAATCACTACTGACGCCTTTAGCTCTAAAAGCAGCTTGTCAAACCCTAATATCTAGGATACTTTACCCTATAGTTTCCTCTATATATTACTCTATAAATCAGCTAATAGTAGGTACTTAAGTAGTATATATTATATTATTTAACTACTAAGATTATACCTATACTATATACTTTCTCTAACCCTTATTTAGGATAGGTAATAGCTTAATTTAATCCTCCCTATATATATTTATATTATTACTAATACTATTACCTTCTATAGGCCTTTTTAGTAGTATAGAGTCTTTCTTATTAATATCTTTATTAATTACTTTATTAATTAGCCCCCTAGTATCTTCTCTTATATCCTTTTCTATTTCTCCTTAATATTATCTTAAATCCTCTATTTAATAGCTATTATTAATTATACTATCTTATCTAGCTAACCCCTTATTACTATTTTCTTTATAGCTTAATCTACTATCTTATTTCCTAGTATCCCTTTATAGGCTAGGATCTAGTAAAGAACTACTAAAATTCCCTATCTTATATATTAATCTACTATTTATAAATACTTCTATTAGTATAGTTAACTAGAAGCTATCTAGAGATATAAAAGTGCCTTTAATATTACTTAACTATTTAAAAAGATAATTATATTATTTTAAATATACTCTCTCTACCTTTAGACCCCTTATTATTACTTAACTACTAGTAGTACTAGATAGATCTCCTAAAGCTCTATTATATATATTATTATTATAGATTCTAGGCCTATATAGTAGCTAGTTTTAGCTCTTACTTTAAGAATAATTATTACTATACCTATATATCCCTAGTACCTACTTTTATTTATATAAACTATTAATAGTCTTCTTATTTTCCTTAAAATATTATTATAGATTATCCTTACTACCTCCCTCTCTTTAATAAATACCTTTAAAGGCTTTTATTATAGTACTTAAATAAATATTTATTAGCTCTCCTAACTTCCTATTATAGATTTTAAGGGAGCTATTAAGTATCTACCCTTTATCTAGGCTTATATCCCTAGAGGTATTTATTTACTAAGTTTAATTTTACTATCTAATTATTTCTATTATAGAGATCCTAGTATTATATATACTAGGCTAGTTTAAATTTATAAGGTTATTTCTTTAGTTAATTATTCTATTTATAGTTATATTAGTAATAGCTATAACTTAATATTTAATACTTCTATTATTATTATATAAAAATCCTTATTAATTAGCTATACTACCTATTTCTAGATAATTATAAATTATTATATAATCTTATTATATTCTCTAGCTAGCCTAATCCCTACCTAGAGCTATATTATTATCTTATAAAGTATTTATAAAACTACTATAGCCTAATAGACCTATCTTATTATTATAAGTAAGATACCTTATATTAACTATATTAATCTCCTTAATATTATAAGGCTCTTTCCTACTTTTATTATTATCTAATTATAATATTATTTAAATATTAGCTTTTAATTAAACTAGACTTCTAGATATCTTTCTAATAATTAGCTTACTTCTATTATAATATCTCCCCTAGGTATAGGTAATAATAAGTATTCTAGCTAGATATCTAACTTTAGATTAATAAAATAAATAAGCTTATACTTTTTAATATTAAATTTTAATATATATTTTATAGCCTAGTCTACTACTATTTAGTATACCTATTAGAGTTTAGAAATAATAGTCCTCTTATCTATCCCTATAATTAAAAATATATATATTATTAATATACCTATTAGTAGCTATTTCATTTCCTAGTATATATTTCTTAATTAAGTTAGTATTATATAGTAGGTATAGAATTAGTAATAATAAGGACCCCTAGGGGATTCTTATTAGTATTAGAATACTATCTAATATACTCTCTAGTATATAAATATAGATATTATATTTAATTAAGAATACTACTATCTATATTATAAGAGAGCCTAGCTATCTTTTCTTTAAGATATATAATAAGTAAGTATATAAAATATTATTATATACCCCTATAATATCTAATAGAAGGAGGCTAACTACTAATAAACCCTATTTCTAAGAGGTCCTAATTTAGTCTATTATTAATTAGATTATCTAGTTTATTAAGATATCTTTTTAGCCCCTTAAGTAGGTATCTAATAGTAAACTATATTACTTAATAATATAATTAATATATTTAGTAATAACTATCTTTAAGACCTTACCTAGTATATTTAATAGTACTATAGGCTAGTAAGACTTTAGTATATAGTAATCTCTTTTATCTCTAGGCTTTTAAAGTACTATAGTAATTAACTTTTAGAAGTACTTTAGGTTATATCCTATTTAAATATATATATTAAAGATTTAGAATAATACCTCTAGTATCTTTACTTCTATAATAAATATATATTAAAGGCTATTTAGATAGCTATTATCTCCTAATACTCTATCTCATAATATAGCTTTAACTATTACTCTAATTTTATATTATTCTAACTAGGGTATTAAGACTAGTTTAAGGTATTAGTACTATTTAGTAATTTTTAATAGGTTTATTAATAGTAGCTTTAGAAAGAATACCTCTTAAAATAATATTATTTTCTATTTTATTATCTCTACTTCTTCTCCCTAAGGTCCTTATAATATTAGTATAATACCTTACTTATATATACTATTCTTATTATATACTTATTTTACTAGCCTTTATATCCTCCTTAGGCCTACTTTAATAGTCTCTTATACTTATTTCTAATATCTATTTATTAATACTTTTCTTATTAGTCTCTTCTTTTAGTTCTTTATAAATATATATTACCTCTAATCCTATAAGTTATATATTTTAATAAACTATTATTTTAATACTCTTACTTCCTTTACTACTTCCTTATATTTTAGGCTAAAATTAGGATTTAACTATTTACCTAGCTTTATCTATAGTATTATTACTTTAACTACTTAACTATTATTAGGAAAGCTATTATTTCTAACTCTATCCTTTATAAAGATACTTTAAAGAGGTCTCTAGTAATAAGGTACTATCTTACTATTTCTAGTAATATCTTCCTATTAGTAGCCTTCTAATTCTAATATCTTAGCAGTTTATTTAGCTTACTAATAATATCTAGTACTATATATACTAGCTAGTAGTCTAAGTTATATTATATATTATCTACTTATCTATAGAAGACTATTTAGTTTACTAATATACTTAAGATAAAGGTTAAATTAATTATTAAGCTCTATTCTCTCTATTATTATATTATTACCTCTTCTTTTATAATTATCTCTAGGTCTACCTTATTAATAATCTTTAATAGCTCCTTTATCTCTACCTTTATTACTATTCTAGGGCCTCCCTAGGTAGGGTAATATATATTTATATCTTCTAATACTATATATTTAGTAGCTATATCTTTTTAAGCTAACTAAGTTACCTTTAGAGCCTTTAGAATATACTACTATTTAGCTTATTATGTATATTATAAATATATAATACCTATAGCTTCTTACTCTATTAATATAAAATCTTTAGGATCTAAGTCCTATAAGATTATTATATAGGACTAACTAGCTAGGTTAATTTATTTTAAGATATAAAGGTATACCTATAACTCTCCTAGATATAATAGCTAGTATATTATATTACTACTCTTATTTCTTTATAATTCTTATATTACTATTATATCTACCTTAAGGACTTTACTATCTTATAGAAAAGTTATTATTACTCTATACCTTAACTTATATATATTATACCAGAGTATTTAGAAGTTACTATTTATTTAGTTTATCCTTATTCTTAATTCTAGTAATTACTATATTATCTAGTATTAATAGAGCTAGTAAGACTTTCCTAGTTTATACTTTAGTATATTAGAATCTTTTAAGTAGCTCTACTACCTCTTACTATAGTAGTCCCTCTTTTATCTCTATTTTTATTACTAGTTCTAGTATCTCTATCTTAATATCTATTACTTACTTATTACCTTAGGGCTATTTTACCTAGTAGAGTTAGTAATCTAGATTAGATATTATATTAATAGACTTATCCTAACTCTAGGACCTTATTAAGGCCTATAAGACCTTTAGTATTATATCTATACTCTATAAATTATCTAGTAGTAGGATATTATTTAAGGTCTTAAAGTAAGGCTAGCCTTATCTCCTTTTTTCCTATTTCCTCCCCCTTTTAAAATAAATTATCTCTCTATAGTTACTTAACCTATTAGTTACTAGTATAACTAGTATATTAATTATTATAACTAGGATTTATTAGCTCCTAGTCTACTTACCTTTATTATAGAGGGTTATTAATTAATATCCTTCCTAGTATTATCCCTTTAAAGGAAGTACTCTAAAATATAATAATATAGCTTATAATTTTTAATTATTTCCTTTACTCTAGCTACTAGCTCTTTATAAAATATATTAAACTAACTATTTAGTATCCTTTATAATAATTAGTATATTTTACTATTACTGTTTAACCTTATATACTTAGGTATTCCTAGGTAGGATATCTATCTATATAGGTCTTATATATATATCTAATATTAGGGTATTAAGTATATATATCTTAGTTTCTAATACTTTTAATATAGCTTTAAGTACTTATTTTAATAGAAAATAATTATATTATAGACCTAGGCCTCTTAAATAGTCCCCTAATTAATAGCCTAATTTATAATAATAAGATTAGTAAACTTTATTATTAATAAGCCCTCCCTTTTACCTTTCTAGGGCTTTACTAACTACCTTATATAAAGGATTTTAATATCTTTACTCTAGATATACTAGTTTACTACTACTAGCTATATAGTAATAGTTAATATATTTTCTATAATAAGATTTATATCTTAGATTAGGACTCTATAGATAATTAACCCTTATATTAGTACCTATATATATACCCCTATATTAAATACTTTTATCTATTTATTAGTAGAGTTCTAGAGAACCTCTACCCCTATAGTACTATAGGCTTAAAGACTAATATCTCTAGAAGGTAATTAATATATAGTAATAAATCCTAATATTATAAGGGGTAAGCTACTAGACTTTTTAGCTACTATACTCTAGGCCTTTTTAGCTTACTCTATAATCCTAATAGGGGCTAGTTTATAAAGCTTATTTTATGTTTTTAGCCCAACTTGCATCCCACTTGGATCATCTAAACGCCGACAATACATACCAATCTTCTGCCTGCGGGGCTTTCCTTTTTTTTTTCTTCTTTTTTTTTTTTTACATATCTTAGACCTTTATTATAATCCTATAATTAACTCCTAATTTAATATATAGTACCCCTAGGGTAGAGGTATCTATAGTCCTCTAGGATAGTAGACTAATATTCTAAAGCTCTTACTACTAGTCCTAGGCTTAGAAAGCCTTTTATTAGGCTATTAAATTAGTATTTTTAATTAAAGCTAATATTTTAAAGCTCTTCTCTCTAGGATATATAATATCTTCCTAGATTGTCTCTAATATTCTTTAGATATTTATTAGAGTAATAGGAGTATTAAGATTAGAGTTTTTATACCTATCTAGGGCACCTTTTATAAAATCCTTAACCCCCTAAATAAAGCTAAGTAGCTCTTTATCTTATAAAGGTTTAGTTTTATAGCTTTCTATATATTAATATATATACTATATATTATTTTATATATCCTCTATACTAGTAAAGTAGTACTAGGGTCCTTTTAGAGCTACTATAGTAATTATCCTTACTATTACTAGAGGAGTTATTTCCTTATTTCTTACTATTACTACTAGTAATTCTAATAAAATTAGTATCCACTAGTAGTAGCTGGGGTTAAATATAGTTAAATAAATTCTAAGCCAGAACCAGCTTATGGTTATTACAGGATTTCAAAAATTTGATCCACGCAGAAAGAGTTGTTTCCAGTCTATGGGATGGGGTGTCCGCGTCCGTGTGAAGCTCCTTCGACGAGTCGAGTTGTTTAACTATAGGTTAATGTTTGATGGGAGTCAGTTACGAATACCGTACAAGCTAGTGTTCACATGATTAATTGAATAAGGCCTGGTTTTTCTATCTATATGAGAACAAGGGCATATAATATAGCTAATTTAGAGCCCTAAAACTAGTCTAAATATAGTAAATAAAGTTATACTTATATATATATATATATATTACTAGTAGAAAGATAAATCTGTTTAAAATAAAGCTATTTAGGGTTAGGAACTACTATATGCTATCCCCTGGCCTGGTGAATTTGTGATAAATAGCATGTTTTTGATATGGGGTAGTATACTTAGATATTTTAGTTAGCTTATAAGATAACTGCCTTTTTTTCTTCTAGTTGATAACTACTCCGCTAGATATATTAATAATATTATTTATATAGTATTGTCACACCCTGGGATCTCGCAATGATACCTAACCTGTAACCTATGAGTCAAGCCTGGGAGATACTAACCTGTGACCCTAATCTAAGGATATTAACAGTATCTAGAATGCTCCTATAAGCTATAGGTGCTTAAGAACATAGTAAGGTAGATAAAGAGAGAAGTAAGGCTAAAGAAGTATATATACTTCTTTAATTAAGAGATATATAAATAAGTATATAATAATTAAGAGAGGAGTAATTATAAGGCTACTAAGGTTAACTAAACTAAGCATCTTAATAAATTTATAGTATTTCTAATATAGGAGAGCTTTTATAAGGCTATTAATAGCTATACTAGCTATAAGAACCTATTATACCTTAACCTATTACTTCTATACTTCCTAATATAGCTAGTAGTAGTGTATATTAATATAATAAAGGTTAGTATATAGATAAGGGTTATCTTTAATTAGTAGATTAATAGTTTAAGTACTATTATATTAAATTATAAGATTGTAATAGGGATTAAACTAAATAATATTAAAAAGGTACTTCTACTAAAATAATTACTTATTAGCCTTTAAGATAGTAAGTAATTTAGCTTTAGTTATTAATATAATAACTATATACTACTTTCTTAATCTTTAGTTAATTAGTCCTCTAAAAGTATATAAATATAGCCTTTAAAGCTTTTTTAGTCCTTATTATTAATAAATAAAGTATTACTCATATATATAAATACTTCCTAATTAATATTTCTTCCTCTATACTAACTTAAGTAGTATTTTTAATCTATAAGGTAAAGGATTATATAATCTATAATATTAATATATTTCTAATTAGGGGTAGTAAGAAATTTAATAAGTTTTAAAGCTATAAATATAATATTAGGTCTAGTAATAATAGTAATATAGATAATTAAGCTAATATACTACTAGAAAGTATATATTTAATATAGTATTACTTATCCTTTATTTAGTATTAAAGATTTAGTTAAAAATAGTATTTTTAGTACTATATAGTCCTCTAGATTAAACTTTCTAATAATCTTTTTAATATATATCTTAGTAGAGCTAAAGCTTTATAATAGAGTAGTCAAAGTAACGTAATCAGACACTGAGCTGCCACAGACACTGAGCTGCGCAGTCACCACCACCACTGCCCCTGAGTTATTATAGCTATATTTTAAAGCCCTTTTTAGCATATATTCAGTATAGAGCCTCTATCTTAGGAGGAGAGAATAAAATTAGTAGTTAAAGCTTTTTATTAAGGCTAATTTAACCCTAAAACTGCCTATATAGCTATATATAATATACCTCTAAGAACCTTTATAATATAGCTTAATAGAGTCACTCTATATAATAAAATAACTATAAATTCTTAAAAACTATCAGATCTTAAAGAAGAGATATTAAAGTAATAGATTATATATATAGACTACTATAGTCTACTACTCTAGATTATCTATATATAGTATTTAGTAACTCTTCTTTACTTTATAAAATTAAAGCTATCCTAATAGCTATAGGCTAGTATTAGTAAGAGATAGGTAATATAATTTATATAATATATCTAAAAATCTAGTTAAAATATAGCTCTAAATATAACTACTAATATATAAAATATAAGAATCCTAAATTAATCTAGAGATAGTTTAAGCTGGTTTAAAATACTATATAAAAGTATAGTATTATTAAATAGGATATCTATAATATAGATAAGATAGGGTTCTAGATAGGTATTACCTCTATAGCTAAGGTTATCTATAGATTAGAGATATAAGGATCCTAAGTAAAGCTTTTATAACCTAGTAATTAGAAGTAGGTAATAGTAATTATTATAATAAATATTATAGGCACTATTCTACTACTATATTTTATTATTATAGGGGTTAAATACTAATCTTATTAATATAGAGAGATACTAGATGATTAGACTATTAGTACTAGTAAGAATAGATAGATAAATAATAATATAGGTCTTAAATAGCTTTAAGAGGACTTTAAACTATATATAGCTTTAAAAACTATAGGCTAGTATTACCTTTTAATCCTTAATAGCTATAGTAGCCATACTACTATTAAATTTAACTAATTTTATATAGAAAGGAAGATTATTCCTTTATATATACCTCCTTACTCCTTTTATCTACTTTAACTACTAGATATTACCTACTTTAGCCTATTAAAGAAGCTATATAGGTAATAGGTTTAGGAAGCTATTTAGTATAATATAGACTATATTAATAAGAGTGATTTTTTAGCTATATATAGGAGAGTATATAATAGGGCATTCTTAGTATTAAATATAGCTTTAGGATTTAGAGCTACTGGTCTTATTCCTTTAAAGGTAGAGAGAGTACTATTAAAGCTTTATATTAAGCTAAAAATACCTATACTACCCTTAATATTAAATAGTAATTAATCCTTCTATCTTAGCTATACACCTACTAATCTATATTAACTAAATTAATAGAAAAAGCAGCTTAAAGAGCTATAAACCTAGTTAATATCCTCTATTATAGTAGAAATAGTACTTAAAAAGGTAATAAAGTGGGTAGAGGTTATAATATAAAATATAATTATACTTTAATAAGAACTTAATAAGCTGCTGGCTTTAAAAATATATTAAAAGAAGAGAAAAGAGGCTTTATAATACTATATTTAGGATAGAGGAAGTTTAATAGGCCTTTAAGTAACTTAGAAAATAGTAAAGAGAGAGAGGAAAGTAGAACTAGGTCTTATTATTAGGACTAAAGCTATAGTATACTATATACTATAATAATTATAATTAAGAAGGTTATAACTAGTTAAAATACCCTATTAAATAGTTATTCTTTTATTTCTTAATTTATTATATTTATATAGGTATAAAAAGCTTTAAAAATAAAAAATAAGACTACATTTTGTTAGAATTATGGTGGGTGTGGAGTTGGCTACCACCCGCCGCGCAGCTCAGTGTCCTGCACAGCTCGGTGTCCGATTACGTTATAGCTTATTAAAAAGGATATTATAAAGATATATACTAAAATAATTAATAACTATTATTTTCTTTATACTACTAGCCAGTCCTCTATTAAGTAATTTAATATATTAAAGGAAGCCTATCTCTTTACTAGGCCTAACCTAGTTAATATCTCTATTAAGGTAGTTATTAAAGCTTTAAAGCTTATCTTAGTTAGCCTAGTATACTATTAAGTAGCTTATTTTTCTAAAAGAAAGCTTTATTATATTACTAAAAAAAGGTTCTTAATTTTATTATTAAAAAGGGTACTTTATATAATCCTTATCCTTCTTACTTAATAGAAAAGGGCTATACTCTCCTAGTTAGTAAAGAAACTTATAATATCCTACTTAAAGTAGGTAATCTTATCTTTACTAATATATATAGCCCTATCTTAACTAGGGGTTATACTAGTATAAGATATTTTATTACCTTTATTAACTATATAACCTATTTCTATTAGGTCTTTATTATAAAAGAATATACTAAAGTCCTAGAGAAGTTTAAGCTCCTAGAAAGCTATCTTAAAATATAGTTTAATATTATAATTAAGTTTATCTATAGTAATAATACCTATAAGTATACTTTATTAAAAAAGTATCTTAAAGAGAGTAGTATAATCTAGAATCTTACTTTATAATATTCTTCCTAATTAAATAATATTATTAAAGTTAAAAATTACTATCTTATTAAATTATTTATCTCTATAATAGCTTAGAACTAACTTTTTAAATACCTCTAGGACTACCTTATTATTACTATTATATATATTATAAATTAGCTATATTATAATACTATTAGAATAATACCTTATAAAGCACTATATAATATTTAACCTAATCTATTAAATTTATAGGTACTTAGCTATAAATACCAGTATATTATCTTAAAGGTCTAAGATAATAAGCTCTTACTATATATTACTAAGGGTTACTTTATTAAGTATTCTAAAAACCTTTATAAGGTCTATAATATTAAAACCTACTAGATTATTAGAACTTATAATATTATCTTTTAAGAGACTCTACCTAGTAATCTTCCCCCTCTATAAATTAAGTATAATCTTAATATAGCTAACTTCTTATTAGCTTATTCTAATAATAATATTAAAGCTACTTAATACTTTAAAGACTATTATACCCCCTCTAAACTTATTAAAATAAGAGATTTTCTTAAAAATAATCCTAATATTATTATAATAGCTTCCTAGTTAGAAATAGTGCTTTAATATATTAAAAATAGTAAATCCCCTCCTAGCTTATTAAGTATAGATATACTAATATCTTACTACCTCTTATATTAATTAATCTAGATCTCTTTTAAAGTATTAATACTAGGGGGTTCTCTATTAATAATAATATTAATATTAGGGGTAGTCTAGAGGAGCCTATATTAGACTAGCCTATTTATAAGCCTATTTTTATTAATAATCTACTTAATATTATAGGAAATACTACTCTTATTACTAATTTTAAGTCTTTTATAGTACCTAGCCCTCTACTAGCTAATATAGGTAAAAGATATTATCCTTATTTAATTCCTAATCCTATTATACTATTATAGTATTCTAAATATATAAGAAAACCTTTTTATACTTTATCTAAGTCCTTATAGGCTTATATACTTATCTTTAATAAGAATCCTAACTTAAAGTAAAAATTAATTACTAATTATAATTATAAATTTATTTAATAATATTATAAATAAGATACTTAAGGTATCTATTACCCCTCTTATAAAACCTTCTATTACTAAATATATATTAATACTTAATAGAAATAATTATAAGCTACTTATATATACTAATACCTTTACCTATAAAAATACTATAAAATAGTAAAAGACTATATATAAGGAACTAGCTTAATATAAAGAATAGGATAATATAATTAGATACTAAGCTATATAGGATATTAAGCTATATAGTAGGTAGTGGCTAACTCTATATGTACTATAATTCTAATAAAATATAGTTTTATTTTTTAAAGCTTTTTATACCTATATAAATATAATAAATTAAGAAATAAAAGAATAACTATTTAATAGGGTATTTTAACTAGTTATAACCTTCTTAATTATAATTATTATAGTATATAGTATACTATAGCTTTAGTCCTAATAATAAGACCTAGTTCTACTTTCCTCTCTCTCTTTACTATTTTCTAAGTTACTTAAAGGCCTATTAAACTTCCTCTATCCTAAATATAGTATTATAAAGCCTCTTTTCTCTTCTTTTAATATATTTTTAAAGCCAGCAGCTTATTAAGTTCTTATTAAAGTATAATTATATTTTATATTATAACCTCTACCCACTTTATTACCTTTTTAAGTACTATTTCTACTATAATAGAGGATATTAACTAGGTTTATAGCTCTTTAAGCTGCTTTTTCTATTAATTTAGTTAATATAGATTAGTAGGTGTATAGCTAAGATAGAAGGATTAATTACTATTTAATATTAAGGGTAGTATAGGTATTTTTAGCTTAATATAAAGCTTTAATAGTACTCTCTCTACCTTTAAAGGAATAAGACCAGTAGCTCTAAATCCTAAAGCTATATTTAATACTAAGAATGCCCTATTATATACTCTCCTATATATAGCTAAAAAATCACTCTTATTAATATAGTCTATATTATACTAAATAGCTTCCTAAACCTATTACCTATATAGCTTCTTTAATAGGCTAAAGTAAGTAATATATCTAATAATTATTAACTCTTTAATTATTATAAAGAAGGTTCTTATAATCTATTTTAATAAGAACTCAGTACTATACTCCTTTTAAATAGACTCTCTATATCTTAAATATAACTATTATAGTAAGTAATTCCTTATTATAATTATCCCTTTATTAGTAGACCTATATACCTTTTAGTATATTAGTCTACCATACCTATATAAAAATTCTTATATAAATGAAAAAATTAAAGCTATTTAATTAATTATATAATATTAGCCTAGGAATCTATCTAAAAAAGTAGCTAGCTATCATCTCTAATTACTATATAATTATCCTAACTTATTAAAACCTTATTATCTATTAGTAGTAGTAGTTAGTTATATAAAAAAGTTCCTACTTACTATAACTACTTTATATACTTCTTATTCTCTATATATCCCTTTATAAGGTGGTTAGTATTCTCTATAGATAAGGGCCCTAAATATAGGATCTATCTCTATAACTTACTCTTAAATTAAGGCTTTTAGTAATATTAGTAGAGTTCTAGATTACTTTTTAGTTAGCTAGTATATTTAGTAGTTTCTAGAGAACTTTAGAATATATAATTAAGATACTATATAAAGCTCTAGTTAAGACTAGGGCTATTATTAATAAAGTCCTATACTTTATTAATACTTTAATAAAGGCCTTATATTATAGAGGGGGTAAAGAGCTTCTAAATTATAATAGTAGTATTATAATAATCTAAAGCTCTAGAGTTAGATCTTTAGTATTCTATAGAGGCTTTATTACTTCCTTTATATTAAATAAAATAATCCCCTACCTCTTAAAGGTATCCTAAACTATATCCTATCTAAAGGTATTTTAGTAAATATCTTTAATCTCTCTTAAGAAGTTACTCTTATTATTAATATTAACCCCTATCTAGGTAAGCTCAGTATTTCTTTTATAATAAAAATACTTATAGGCCTAAAATGGCTGCCTATTAAGCAGTTAGTAGAGATATATAGTATAAGGTAGAAAGTAGTAAGGAATAATAGACTAGTTTATATAGAACTAAAGGAATTTAAATATAAGATAGGATCTGTAGCTATTATAAAGTAGTAATTAGGGCTTATTCTTTATAGAGAGATAGGGGTTTATATAGTAATTAAAGTATTAAATCTAGTTAAGACTAGTTAGATCTATAGAATATCCTTTTAGAGATAAAGTAATATAATACTAACTAAGAATATTAGAGTTATACTACTACTTAATATATTCCTTACCTTTAAAGATAAAGTAAGGCGGTAGAGTAAAGCTATTTATAGTAATATATTTAAGTATAAATATTAACTCTCTAATCTCTCCTATAGGATTACCTTTAATTACTTAATTTAGCTATATTATAATAACCTTTTAGGCCTTTCCCTACCCTAATTAGAACCTAGTTTTATTAAAGTTATAGATATTTTATAGTAAGATCTAGATAATATATAGCTCTAAAATATTATACTAGTATAAGATATTAGTAATATCCTCTATATTTATATAGCTTTATTCCTTTAGCTTCTACTTTACTACTTTAAACTCCTCTAGGATGTATTCTATAAAGTAGTAGACCTACTATATAAGGTTCTCTAATATTTATATTTTATAGTAAGATCTAGTTAGTAGAGTACTTAATTAACCTAGGTATAGGTAGATTATATTAAGAATCTAAAAACTTAATCTAGTAAATTAGAGCCTTCTCTTATATATTATTAAGAACCCTTATAGTAGGTATTAGCTAGTAGTAAAGAGATAGGTAGCTATTAAGGTATACTTAGAGATATATAAGGTATATTAAATTAATATAATAATACTATAATATTAGGCTTTTTTAGTATTTAGTAATTTCTGTAGCTTTAGAGATTTATATCTTAATTTTAATATTTAATTCTAGCATGGTGGTAGAGTGTAGGAGGTTAAATAGCTTTAATTTTTTTATTTATATAAGAATTTTCATATGGGTGCGGCGGACCAATACACCAAAAGGTATGTGGGTCCGCTGACGAAGGGACGATTAAACATTATAATTTAATATAGCTTAAATTAGTTTTTATAAGGTAGAATATAATAAGTTATAATTTTCTATCTTCCCCTAGTTATATTATCCTTATAATAATTATATAATCCAATATATTAGTTTTATTAGTTATTTCTTTTATTAGATTATATTATACTAAAATTAGTACTTATGTAATTTATTCCTTAGATTCTTTAAATACCTTCTATTATTTCCTAAGTCTAGTTAAATATATCTAATTTCTTAACTAAAATATTAGTATTATGGTTTTTATATAGTTATTAATAAATTATTAATAGTAGTTAATTAATCTGTAATATTACTATAATTCTTTAAGGTTTTATAGTATTAACTAATCTTTAATTATCTATACTTTTATTTAGTCTATATAGATGCCTACTATAGAGATCTAATAGCCTAGAAAGTCTGTTTCTTATATATAGAACTTATATTTCTTAAGTTTAAGTTATAGCTTAGTATTCTAAAGCTTTATAAGTACCTTTATAATATACTTAATATACTTATTAAAGTTATCTAAGAATATTAGAATATTATCAAGGTATATAATAATAATAATATTAAGGTACTTTACTTCTAAAGTTAGAAAAGCTATTAATTTAATTAAGATAGCTAAAATTAGAGGTTTTCCTTTATTTAATAATATAGATATAGGATAACTTAGATTATATAATTTTATAACCTTAAGTATCTACTTATATATAGGATCTTTGAATATAAGCTTACTTTCTTTAACCTTAACTATATTAATAAAAGTAGAGAAATTATATATCTATAATAATAGAAAAGGTAATTCTTTAACTAATAGTTCTAAGAAATAGCTTAGTAGGGTTAGATCTCTAAGTCTTATCTATCTTAATATCTAGATTTAATAAAAAAAAAAAAACTCTTTCTGTGTGGATTGAATTTTTGAAATCCTGTAATAACCACAAGCCAGTTCTGGCTTAGAATTTGTTTAACTATATTTAACCCTAGCTGCTACTAGTAGATACTAATTTTATTAGTATTACTGGTAGTAATAGTAGGAAATAAGGAAATAACTCCTCTAGTAATAATAAGGTTAATTATTATAATAACTTTAATTTAAAAGGACCCTATTACTACTTTACTAGTATAAAGGATATATAAATAGAGTATAATATATATATTAATATATAAAAGGCTATAAAAATAAACCTCTCTAGAATAAAGAGCTACTTAGCTTTATCTAAGGGGTTAAAGACTTTATTAAAGGCACACTAGGTAGGTATAAAAACTCTAATATTAGTAATCCTACTACTTTAATAGATATCTAAAGAATATTAAAGAGAATCTAGGAAGATATTTTATATCTTAAAGAAAAGAGCTCTAAAATATTAGCTTTAACTAAAACCACTAATTTAGTGGCCTAGTAAAAGGTTTTCTAAGCCTAGGACTAGTAATAAGGACTTTAAAATATTAATTTATTATTTTAGAGAACTATAAGTACCTCTACCTTTAAGGTATTATATATTAAATTAGGAGTTAACTATAAGATTATAATAAAGGTCTAAGATATAATAATATAAGATAAGCTCTATAAACTAACCCTTATTAAGATTATTAAGTAAGCTAAAAGGGCCTAGAATATAATAGATAAAAAATCTAGTAGCTTACCCCTAATAATATTAGGATTTATTACTATATATTAACTACTTTTTAGAGATATTAGTCTTTAAGCCTATAATACTATAGGAGTAGAGGTTCTCTAGAATTATATTAATAAATAAATAAAAGTATTTAATATAAGGGTATATATATAAATATTAATATAAAAATTAGTTACTTATAGAGTCCTAATCTAGAATATAAATCTTTTTATAGAAAATATATTAACTATTACTATATACCTAATAATTATAAGCTAGTATAACTACAGTAAAGATACTAAAATCCTTTATATAAGGTAGTTAGTAAAGCCCTAAAAAGGTAAAAGGGAGGGCTTATTAATAATAAAGTTTAGTAATCTTATTATTATAAATTAGGCTATTAATTAGGGGACTATTTAGGAGGCCTAGGTCTATAATATAATTATTTTCTATTAAAATAAGTACTTAAAGCTATATTAAAAGTATTAGAAACTAGGATATATATATGCTTAGTACCCTAATACTAAATATATATATAGCACTTATATAAAGGGATATCCTACCTAGGAATATCTAAGTATATAAGGCTAAATAATAATAGTAAAGTATACTAACTATTATAAAGGGTATTAAATAATTAGTTTAATATACCCTATAAAAAAAGAGCTAATAGCTAGAGTAAAGAAAGTAATTAAGAATTATAAGCTATATTATTATATTTTAAAGTCCTTCCTTTAAAGGGATAATATTAGAAAGGAGATTAATTAATAATCCTTTATAATAGAGGTAAGTAAGTAAAATAGAAGCTAATAAGCCTTAATTATAATAGCTAATATATTAATTATATTAGTAACTAATAGGTTAAGTAATTATAGAGAGATAATTTATTTTAAAGAGGGGAAGGAAAAGAAGAGATAGGACTAGCCCTACTTTAAGACCTTAGATAATATCTTATTACTGGATATAGAGTATAGCTATAGTACTAAAGGCATTATAGGCCTTAGTAAGGTCCTAGAGATAAGGTAAGCCTATTAGTATAATATCTAACCTAGATTATTAACTTTACTAGGTAAAATAGCCCTGAGGTAGTAAGTAATAGATATTAAGGTAGAAGTACTAGAACTAATAGTAGAGATAAATATAAAAGGGGGATTATTATAATAAGAGATAGTAGTTTTACTAAAGAGTTTCTAATATATTAAAGTATATACTAAGAAGGTATTACTAGCTCTACTAATACTAGATAATACTATAATTATTAGAAATAACAGTAAAGATAAATTAAATAAAAAGTAACTTCTAAATACACTAATATAATATATATAAGTTAAGATATAAGGTAATAGTAACTTTTCTATATAATAATAAGGTCCTTAAGGTTAATATAATAATAGTATAAGAACTATAAAGGAATAAAAGTAATAATATAATATACTAATTAATAAAGATAATATACTAGCTATTATATCTAGGGGGTAGGATATAAGTATACCTTTATATCTTAAGATAATTAACCTAGCTAGTTAGTCTTATATAGTAATCTTATAAGACTACTAGATCCTAAAGATCTTATATTAATAGGATATAAAACTATAGATACTATATATTTATAATATATATAATAAGGTAAATAATAATATATTTTAGAGGCTCTATAGGTAACCTACCTAATTAAATTAGGAAGATATAGCTACTAAATATATAATACTAAGAGATATAAATATATATTACCCTACTTAAGGAGGCCCTAGAATAATAATAGAGGTAAAGGTAGAGGAGCTACTAGAGACTATTAATAAGGTAGATCTAAAGCTAACTATAAAGAAAGAAATAGTAATATAATAATAAGAAGAATAGAGCTTAGTAATTAATTTAACCTTTATCTTAAGTATATTAGTAAATAGAATAGTCTTTTACAGGTAAGTAAATAATATATAATATAATTTAGACTACTAGCTAGTATATATAGTTCTAGATATTATTACTAAACTAAATAAACCCCTAAGATACTAAAACTAGAAGGCTACTAATAAGAAGATACTACTAGAAATAGTAAAATAATATATTACTATTAGGGACCTCTCTAAGGTATCTCTATAAAGGATTAAACTAAAGATAACTACTTTTCTAATAATAATAAGGTAGGTAGTTAAGGTAGTAATACTACAAGTAAAGCTAAATAAATAGTTAACCCCTAATTTTAGCCTAGAATATAAGGAAGTAACAAAAGTAGTAAGAGTATTAAAATAATAATTTACTAGAATATATAACCTGTAGGGCTAGAAGTAATATATATTTATAAGGAATTAGAAGAAGAGACTAATAAGAAAAGTACTAAGGAATAGATATTAGAGGTAGATATAAGAGGCTATTAAGATAGGCCTAAAGAGGATATAAAGATTAATAAAATAGGTATATAATAAAAATAGTATATATAAGTAGGGAATTATACTAATATTATAGAGATCTTATAAGGAAGAAGTAGAGATAATAAGATAAAGTAGAACTATTCTAGGAGGTATTCTTTTTAAGAGCTATTATTAATAAACCTATTAAATATTATTAAATAGTTTTAATATCTTAAGCTAGTCCCCATGCCCTAGTTAGAATAATATAAAATTAGATTAGTAATTAAACCTATACTATTAGATAAAGTATTAGGGGATAATAGCTATCTAAATAGCCTATAGTATATACTTACTATAGAACTAAATATACTAGAGGTATTATCCTAGATCTTTAATATATATATTTAAATAGGATATAACCTAAAGTATTTCTAGGAGTTAATTATTATAGTACTTTAAAAACCTAGGGAAGAGAGAGATTATTATATACTAAAGTCTTACTAGTCTATAGTACTATTAAATATACTAGGTAAGGTCCTAGAAGTAATTATTATTAAATAAATTAGCTATATTAAGTAATATAGTTTACTACTAGATACCTATCTTAAGAGGTAAAAGAGTATCTTAATAGATTATTTAATTAATAATAGACTAAATTAGGATCTCTTAAGAAAAGGATATATTAATAGTTAGCCTCCTACTAGATATTATAAGGGTATATAATAATATTCTATATACTTATTATATATTTTAAAGAAAAGATAGCTAGGCTCTCTTATACTATAGGTAGTAGTATTTTTAACTAGATATAATATCTATATTTATATATTAAAGGGTATATTAAATAATATTTTAATATTAATAGGAATCCCTTAGGGGCCCCTATTATTATTATTAATTCTATATTTATTATATAATACTAACTTAATTAAGAACTATATAGTAGGAGACTAAATAACTACTAATAAATAGGTTAATAATATATATATTCTAATTATAAAAGTAGATAAGAGGACTATTATTTCTAGACTTTAATAGGCTTACTAAATAGTAGTAGATTAGGCCTTAAAGTATATATTAAGATTTGATATTAAGAAGTATAAGCTTATCTATTTTATTAATCTAAAGTTAGATATTTACTTAGAATACTTACTACTACCTATACCTAGAGGAGATATAGTAATAGAGATAAACTAATTATTAAAGTAATATCTAGGGGTCTAGTTTAATTCTAAACTTATATTTAGTAATACTATAATTAAATAGTAATAAAAGTAAGAAAGAGTTATAATATTTAAGGAATTAGTAAGGTTAATATAGAGTACTTCCTTAATAATAATAAGATAAGTCTACTAGATAATAGTATTCTTATAAATACTTTATAGAGTAGTAGCTTAGTTCTAAGTAAGGATTAGGCTAGCTAGAGAATATAATAAAATTATATAATAATTTATAACTATCTAGAAGTAAATAGTATACCTAATTAATAGGGCCTTCTATATAATAATAGTAGAGGTATTAAATATTAAGCTATAGCTACTACTAATATAATTATAAATAGAATAACTAGCTAAAGAAATAGCCCTATAAATTTAAACTAGCCTAGTATATATAATACTAGGATCCTTATAATAAAAATAACTAGATAATAAAATTAAACTTAGTATATAAATACCTTAAGAGATATAGGCTTAAATAAAGAGTAGATAATTAATAGCTCCCTTATAATCTATAGTAAGATATTAAGAGAGCTATTAAGTATTTATCTAAGTACTATAATAAAGGCCCTTAGAGGTATTTATTAAAGAGAGAAAAATAGTAATAATAATATATAATTATATTTTAAGAAAGGTAGGGAGACTATTAGTAGTCTATATAAATAAAAGTAGATACTAGGAATATATAGGTATAATAATAATAATCCTTAAAGTAAGAGCTAAAACTAGCTACTATATAGGCCTAGAGTCTATAGTAATAGTATATATAATAAAGCTCTAGGGGATTTATCTAATACTACTAATAGTTAAGTAATAATAAAGAGTCTAGAGGTAGAGGGAGTATATTTAGAATAATATAATTATCTTTTTAAATAGTTAGATAGTATTAAAGGTACTTCTCTACCCCTAGATAGCCTCTAGTTAACTATACTAATAGGAATATTTTTAAATATTAGAAGGATAGGGAATATTAATAGTCCTCTACTAGATCCTAGCCTATAAAGGGATATAGGGTAATAAGATAGTAGATTAGGCTATAAAGAAAGTAGTAATAAGGGGTTAGCTAGAAAAGATAATATAATTAATAATAGCTACTAAGTAAAGGATCTAAGATAGTATTAAGGAGAAATAGGAAAGGATATAAAAGAAGATATTAGTAGACTAGCTAATAAAATAATTAATAAAGATACTAATAAGAATGACTTTATATTACTAGAAAGGCCTATAGAAGATAATAGTATTAGTTATAATATAGATATATATAGGGAGGATTAGATTAAGCTATTATCTATCCTAAATAGGGGTTAGAGAAAGTATATAATATAGGTATAATCTTAATAATTAAACTATATAATATATATTACTTAAGTACCTATTATTAACTAATTTATAGAGTAATATATAAAGAAAACTATAGGGTAAAGTATCCTAGATATCAAGGTTTAATAAGATACTTTAAGAGCTAAAGGTATTAGTAGTAGTTATTAATTTTATAAATATAGATAGACTTACTCTCCTAGTTTAATATAGTAAATAAAGAGATAATAGGCTCTATTAATTAGGAGAATATATAGGATAACTAAGTATAGGAAATAAAGGAAGGTATATATAATAGCTACTATACTAGATTAATAGTAACTATAGAAAGGGACTAGTAGATATAGGAACTACTAATATAGAGTAGGTAGTAGAACTAGGGATATAATAAAGGTATAGTAAAGCTAGTAAAATAGTAATCTAATAGTATAATAAAGCTAAATAGGTGGCCTAGTAAGAGGAGTTAATAATTAATACAGGTATTAAGATATATATATATAGCTAGATATATACTATAGTAGTTAGAGCTATAGAGGTTTTCCTTATAATATTAAGTTAGAGTTATTAGATATTTATTTTTCCTTTTATAGGGGGTGGCCTAGCTAGAAGAGCTAAATATCTAGCTAGCTAGGAACCTCCCTCCTATAGTACTACTAATATATTTACCTACTCTAGAGCAGCACTCTAAGTAATCCTGCATAGCAACATGTATTTAAGTAGGCTAAAACAGGAATAAGAGGTCTACTACTACTACTACTGGTTCTATCTAATATACTTATTATTAGTTAAGTATCTTTATAATAAAGAAATATCTTAGATTTATATAGTCTATTTATACCTTAATAAGATATTAGCTACCTATTAGGTAGTATCTTTAATATTTAAAGTACTTTATAATAGCTAAGAGCTCTTAATTATATACTTCCTATTTTAATTTAATACTATTATTTTTATAAGAAAGTAATAGATTATTAATATAACCTTTAACTCTTCTTTTTTATTTTATTATTGGGTTATATGAGTATATTTATAATAATATAATTTAATATATTTATAATAAGTAGGATCTCCTTTTTTAAATTAAAGTATTTTAATATAAGAGGATTTAAGAATATATCCTTTAGCTCTTAGAATATCTAATAATCTAATATTATTATCTTAAAGTATTATTACTTTTTCTTCTTATTATTAGCCTCTTATAATAAATCTATTAAAGGGGCTATAATTTGTAATATTAGAATAAAGGTTTATATAAAGATATCTATCCCTTAACTAGCTATATATTATGTAATGTCTCTTTTATTAGGAGTATACTAACTTCCTTCTTTATATATATATATATTAGTAGTAAACCATAAATATCTTATTACTAAAGGGACTATTCTTAATAATCTTTATAAAAATATATCTTACTTTACCTCTCTTCTTTATTATCTTATAGTCTTTTAGGTCTTTTATCTTAAAACTTTAATAAATTATATTGATAATACTAGTACTTATTATATAGTTTAAGTTAGGATATATATCTTATAGCTAGACCTATCCTAGAATAATATTATAATAAGTAAGGTTTAAGATTTTAAATAAGGTTTTAAAACCCTTAATATTTCTATTTTAATTTATAATAGTATATACTAATTAGGGCTTTCTATAACTAAGGATAGGTATACTATTAAAGGGATAGCTATACTTTTATAAAAAAAATACTATAATGTAAAATCTAGTCTTTATTATTAATTAATACTCTAGTTATTATTTCTTAATTATTATTAACCTTAATCTTAATATAAGTAAGAAAGGATTAGGTAACTCTTTATTAATATAATATAAAATATTAATTTTATAGAACTGAAGTCTTTATTAACTATAAAATATCTTCTTTATAAGAGCTTTATCTCTCTTACTCTCTATCTTTAGGTAAGTATCTTATATATGTTTTTATTTATAATAAATAAAACATCTACTTTTTTTTAAGGATATTATAATTTATTTTAATAACTTTATAACTTTATTTATCCTCTTTCTAGAACTTCCTAGGGTTTCTCTAATTATTAATAAAAGGCTTTTTATTATTATTTATCTTATATTTAGCTATAGGTTACTTCCTAAAAAGTATATTTAAGATTATTATGTTAAAGGTAATTTAGAAGTTTCTTATTATAATATTTTTTTATATCTTATAATAACTTCTTCTAGCTTAGTTATTATTATTGGCTTATTAGAGTCTTAATGGATATTATATTATATCTTAGGCTAAAGCTTTACTATAATTATATTAACCTATTATTTTTTTAAGTACTATAGGATAGTTAATAATAGTAAGATATTTTTTTAAATTAAAAAAAGAACTATTATACTTCTTACTTTAGCTATTACTTAACCTTGAGTAGTTAGTATATTACTATCTAACTATAGTCTTCCTTAAGTTTAAGGTAGTTCTAGTCCTAGGAATTCTATAAATTTATTATAAATAAAAGAGGCTTTAATATTATTATTATATTGTCTTTATACCTACTTAATATTATCTTATAGATAGATATATATATAACTTTATAATTATTATTACTATATATTTAAGGTTTTAAGCCAAAGTAGTCCTCTAAGTCTTATAAGAATGTTTATAGCTATTAAGCATTCTTTATAATATAAAGCTTAGATTTAAATATTTTAAATCCTTTTTACTTCTTACTAATAAGACTCTAGAATAGCTTAATAATTATTTATAATAATAATAAGATTAAGACTTACTACTAGGGTAAGTTTATATAATTAGTCTATTTAAGGTTACTTTATAGTCTCTAATTATTATAATTATAAGGATTACTCTAGTTATTAGGCCTAATCTAATTACTTAGGTAACTAAGGCTATTCTAATTATTATGAGGCTATGTTCTATTTAGTTATTTCCTTATTATATGGTATTTATTCTATAGGTATATTAAATTTAGTTAAGGTGCTTAATATAGGTTAGGTAGTACTAATTATCTTATTTATATATTAATACTCTATAACTATATAGGGAAGTAATTACAACTATAATATTCTAAGAGCTATAGGTACTTAAAGGTAATAATTTAGGCTATAAATAGCTAGAATACTATAAGTAAGAATATAGTATAGCTAAATATATAGATAGTATTATTTTAAATTAATTACTTACCCTATAGTCATCTACTATATAGTCTTCTAAATATAGTCTTATCTAGCTATAGTCATGTGGTAGATGAAGCCCACCTGAGCCTCACTGTATGGGCGCCAAAGGTCGCTGTCAGGTTCCGGGGTGTGACACAATACTAGATATATATAACCTAAAGTAATATAGTTATAAGGCTTATACCTAGATTACTAAGATCCCTAGGCTTACTAAGCTATGGCCTAGGGCCTTAATTAGCTACCTAATTAGGTATATAGGTTATAATATCTAGAGGATATAGGTTCTATTATATAAAAGAATTATCTTAGCTAGAGATATTAATTTTAATAAGACTAACATCTATAAAGTTTATATAACTACCTAAATAGGTGAATTCCTAGGGTATATTATTAAAGCCCTAATTTACTTAGAAATTTCAGAAGTTCTAGACCTGATTAGCTAAGAAGCTAAAAATCTTAAAGATCTTAAAAATTTACTAGATAAAGATACTAGGGTTATTAAAGAAGAAAGCCCTAATTTACTAATAAATAAAGAAGAAGACCTACCTAATCCTAATTACTAATTAAACCAAATAGACTAATTAGATTAAGAAAGTAAAACTATAGATCCTCCTAATAAGATAGACCTTTTAGAAGACCCTATTATTTAGGATAATAATATTATATTTAGAGACTAATTAATTATACCATAAGAAATTCCTACTCCTACTTTACCTTAGGTTCTTATTAAAAATTTAAAATTTACTAATATTAGTAAATGTAATAATATTATAGAGCTACTATCCTTAGAAAGGAATAAATTAGAGTTACCTAATCCTAGATCTTTAAAAATACTAAAAAATTATACTTTATCTCAGGCATTCTTTTTAGATACTAATACTAAGCACATTGATAAAAATAACCTACTACCAGAGCTAATTAATTAGAGAGAAATAATAAGTTATTAATTCAAGTAAATAGCTACTAGCTAACTAAAATGAATTTAACTAATTAGTTAAAATAAATATATAGACCCCTATCTAATTCTATTAGTTAGATTATTCTACTAAAGTAGGTCTAGAAATATAAATTTAATAACTATAATTATAGGCCTAAAAATAAGGTTTTAAAGCTAAATAGAGCTTTATATAGCCTAAGACAGTCTCTACTTTTATAGTAAAATAAGAGTAGTTAAAATTTAGTTACCTTAGGGCTTAAATTAGTACCTAAAGATCCCTACTTATTTACTAATACCTTCCTAATTCTTATAATATATATTAATAATATTATTATACTATATTCTAAAAAGAATACTAAGAGAGTTAGTAAATTTAAATATTTACTTATATCAGCTTATTAGATAAAAGAAACTAGCTAATTAAGTTAATTTATAAATATCTCTATTTTTAGAGATAGACTAGTTAGAAAGCTGTAGATCTCTTAAGCTAATTATATTAAAAAAATTACTTACTACTTTTACCTAACTAATAAGAAGTTACTAAAGACCCCGCTACTATATAATTATCTTACTAATTATATTAAATAAGAATTAGGGTGTATAGCATCTTAGCCCTATATTTACTACTATTAATAAAAAATTAGTTTAATATTATATGCAGCTATTATAACTAGGCTAGATATCTCTAAAGCTTATTAACTACTATTAGAGAATCTAAATAATCTATTATATAAAGATATAAATATAGCTAATCACCTAATCTCTTACCTATTTAGGACTAGGGGCTTAGTAGTTTAATATACTAGACTATATAATTTATTTATTAAGCTAATATTTACTATCTTTAGTGATACATCCTTTACTAATTTAGCTAAAAGAAAGTTATCTAAGCCTATATAAGTTAACGTAATCGGACACCGAACCGGCGGTGACACTGAACCGGCGGCGGCTCACCGCCACCACCACCTCGCTGTAGCGAATCCACCATTTTATTAAAATTAAAGCTTTTTAACATCATATAAAGGAAATATATTATATAAAACTAGGTAGTGAGTCTATTTAGATATTTTAACTAATTATAGCCTTCTTTTCTATAGTTACTGTAATATGGTGATTACTTTTACTTTAGTAGTTATAATATAGATAAAGCTTTTAAATTCCTTCTCTTTTTCTACTACTTTTTACTAGTCTTTATAGCTATTTAAACTGCCTCTATCTTATATAAAATATTATAAATCTTTTTTCCTTTTCTTTTTTAGCTCACTTACTATATAAAGCTGATAGATTTCTTATTAAAGTATAATAGTATTTTATATTATAATCTCTATACCTTTTATAACCTTTTTAAGTATTTTACCTACTACTAATAATAATAGTCCTTTATCTTTAAGATCCTAAAGCTACTTTTACTACTTATTTAACTAATATAAATTTACTAGTATTCTTCTAAGATAAATTAAATAAGAACTAGAGTAAGAAGAAGATAGTAGTATTAATATTTTAATCTAAATTTAAAGCTTTAAAAGCACTCTCTCTACCTTAAAAGGAATAAGGCTAGTTACTTTAAAATTACTAAGGATATTTACTTTAGAGAAAGCCTGCTTATATATATATACTAATAATAGAATAAGAAGTCTGCTTTATTAATTATTATATTACTATTATAAATAGCCTTATAAATCTACTATCTATAAAATTACTTTAGGGGGGTAATATAGCTGATATTAAATGGTTAAAGCTTATATAATAAGTATATAAGTATATATAAAGGAATAATCCTCCTAGATATATAGAATTAGTTAAATTTAGGAGTTATATAGCTTTAGTAGCTATTAAGAATTAAGAGATAATATAAGCCTATATATACTTTTTAAAGACCTCTTAAAGCTATTCTAAGCTAATATTATTCATAGTCTAGCTATTCTTACTAACAGTAATATGGTGGTAGTAGTAGTAGTAGTAGTAGTAGTAGTAGTAGTAGTAGTAGTAGTAGTAGTAGTAGACCTCTTATTCCTGTTTTAGCTTACTTAAATACATGTCACTATGCAGGATTACTCAGAGCACTGCTCTGAGGCAGGTAAATATAGTGCTAGTACTATAGGAGGGGGTTCCTAGCTAGATAGCTAGGCCATACCCTATAAAAGGAAAAATAAATATCTAATAACTCTAATTTAAAATATATTATAAGGAAAACTATAGCTATAACTATTATTATATATACCTAGCCATATATATCTTAATACCTATATTAATTATTAACCCCTTTTACTAGGCTATATCTTTAGCTTAACTATACTACTAGATTACTATTCTACTAGCTTTACTATACCTCTATTATATCCCTAGTTCTACTACCTATCTTATATTAATAGTTCCTATATCTACTAGTCTATTTCTATAGCTATTATTAATCTAGTATAGTAGCTATTATATATACCTTTCTTTATTTCCTATACTTAGTTATCCTATATATTCTCCTAATTAGTAAAGCTTATTATCTCTTTATTAATTTTATTACACTAAGAGAGCAGGCCTATTTATATTATAAAATTAGTAATTACTATTAATATCTTTAGCTCTAAAAGTAGCTTATTAAACCTTAATATCTAGAATACTTTACTCTATAGTTTCCTTTATATATTACTCTATAAATTAGATAATAGTAGTTACTTAAGTAATATATATTATATTATTATACTACTAAGATTATATCTATACTATATACTTTCTCTAACCCCTATTTAAGATAAGTGATAGCTTAATCTAATCCTTCCTATATATATCTATATTATTATTAATACTATTATCTTCTATAGGCCTTTCTAATAGTATAGAGTCTTTCTTATTAATATCTTTATTAATTACTTTATTAGTTAGCCCCCTAATATCTTCTTTTATATCCTTTCCTATTTCTCCTTAATATTATCTTAAATCCTCTATTTAGTAGCTACTATTAACTATATTATCTTATCTAGCTAACCCCTTATTACTACTTTCTTTATAGCTTAATCTACTATCTTATTTCCTAGTATCCCTTTATAGGCTAGGATCTAGTAAAGAACTACTAAAATTCCCTATCTTATATATTAATCTATTATTTATAAATACTTCTATTAGTATAGTTAACTAGAAGCTATCTAGAGATATAAAAGTGCCTTTAATATTACTTAACTATTTAAAAAGATAATTATATTATTTTAAATATACTCCCTCTACCTCTAGACTCTTTATTACTACTTAACTACTAGTAGTACTAGATAAATCCTCTAGAGCTCTATTATATATACTATTACTATAGACTCAAGGCCTATATAATAGCTAGTTCTAGCTCTTACTTTAAGAATAATTATTATTATACCTATATATCCCTAGTACCTACTTCTATTTATATAGACTATTAATAGTCTTCTTATTTTTCTTAAAATATTATTATAGGTTATCTTTACTATATCCCTCTCTTTAATAAATACCTCTAGAGGCTTTTATTATAATACTTAAATAAATACCTACTAGCTCTTCTAGATTCTTATTATAGATCTTAAGGGAGCTATTAAGTATCTATACTTTATTTAGACTTATATCTCTAAAGGTATTTATTTATTAAGTTTAATTTTATTATCTAGTTATTTCTACTATAGAGATCTTAATATTATATATATTAAGCTAGTTTAAATTTATAGGCCTATTTCTTTAACTAGTTATTTTATCTATAGTTATATTAGTAGTAGCTATAGCTTAATATTTAATACCTTTACTATTATTATATAAAAGGCCCTATTAATTAGGTATACTATCTACTTCTAAATAGTTATAAATTATTATATAATTCTATTATATTCTCTAGCTAGTCTAATCCCTACCTAGAACTAAGCTACTACCCTATATAATATTTATAAGATTATTATAGCCTAATAGACCTATCTTATTATTATTAGGGAGATAGCTTATATTAATCTTACTAATCCCCTTAATATTATAAGGCTCTTTTCTACTTTTACTACTATCTAATTATAATATTATTTAAATATTAGCTTTTAGTTAAACTAGACCCCTAGATATCTTTCTAATAACTAGCTTACTTCTATTATAATATCTCCCCTAGGTATAGGTAATAGTAAGTATTCTAGTCAGATATCTAACTTTAGATTAATAAAGTAGATAAGCTTATACTTTTTAATATTAAATTTTAATATATATTTTAAGGCCTAGTTTATAGCTATCTAGTATACCTATTAGAGTCTAAAGATAGTTATCCTTTTATCTACTCCTATAGTTAAAATATATTTATATTATTAACCTATCTATTAGTAGCTATTTTATTTCCTAGTATATAGTTCTTAATTAAGTTAATATTATATAATAGGTATAGAATTAGTAATAATAAGGACCCCTAAGGGATTCCTATTAATATTAGAATACTATCTAATATACCCTCTAGTATATAAATATAGATATTATATCTAATTAAGAATACTACTATCTATATTATAAGAGAGCCTAGCTATCTTTTCTTTAAGGTATATAATAAGTATTTTATTAAATACTTATTATATACCCCTATAATATCTAATAGGAGAAGGCTAACTACTAGTAAACCTTATTTCTAAGAGGTCTTAATTTAGTCTATTATTAATTAGATTATATAATTTATTAAGATACCCTTTTACCCTCTAAGGTAGGTATCTAGTAGTAAACTATACTATTTAATAATATAGCTAATTTATTTAGCAATAATTACCTCTAGGACCTTACTTAGTATATTTAATAGTATTATAGACTAGTAAGACTTTAGTATATAATAATCTCTCTTATCCCTAGGCTTTTAGAGTACTATAGTAATTAACTTCTAAAAGTACTTTAGGTTATATCCTATTTAAATATATATATTAAAGATTTAAAATAATACCTCTAGTATCTTTAATTTTATAATAAGTATATATTAAAGGCTATTTAAATAGCTATTATCCCCTAACACCTTATCTAGTAATATAGCTTTAACTATTACCCTAATTTTATATTATTCTAACTAGGGTATTAAGAGTAGTTTAAGGTATTAATACTATCTAGTAATATCTAATAGATCTATTAATAATAGCTTTAAAAAGAATATCTCTTAGAATAATATTACTTTCTATCTTATTATCTTTACTTCTTCTCTCTAAGGTCCTTATAGTATTAGTATAATACCCTATTTATATATACTATTCTTATTATATATTTATTTTACTAGCCTCTATATCCCCTTTAGGCCTACTTTAATAGCCTCTTATATTTATTTTTAGTATCTATTTCTTAATATCTTTCTTACTAGTCTCTTTTTTTAGTTCTTTATAAATATATATTACCTCTAATTCTATAGGTTATATATTCTAGTAAACTATTATTTTAGTACTCTTACTTCCTTTATTATTTCCTTATATTATAGGCTAAAATCAGGATTTAATTATTTACTTAGCCTTATCTATAATATTACTACTTTAACTACTTATCTATTATTAGAAAAGCTATTATTTCTAGCTTTATTCTCTATAGAGATACTTTAGAGAGGTCCTTACTATTTCTAATAATATCTTCCTATTAGTAGCCTTCTAATTCTAGTATCTTAAGTGTTTATTTAATTTAGTAGTAATATTTAATATTATATATACTAGCTAGTAGTCTAAGTTATATTATATATTATCTACTTACCTATAGAAGACTATTTAGTTTATTAATATACTTAAAGATAAAGGTTAAATTAATTATTAAGCTTTATTCTTCTTATTATTATATTATTACCCCTTCCTTTATAATTAGCTCTAGGTCTACCTTATTAATAATCTCTAGTAACTCCTTTACCTCTACCTCTATTACTATTTTAAGGCCTCTCTATGTAGGGTAGTATATATTTATATCTCTTAATACTATATATTTAGTAACTATACCTTTTTAAGCTAACTAGATAAACTACTAGAGCCTCTAGAATATCCTACTATTTAGTTTATTATATATATTATAGATATATAGTACCTATTATTTCTTACCTTATTAATATAATATCTTTAGGATCTAGTAATCTTATAAGATTATTATATAAAACTAACTAGCTAGGTTAATTTATCTTAAGATATAGAGGTATACCTATATCTTACCCCCTAGATATAATAGCTAGTATATTACCTTTATTAGTTAATATATTATATTACTACTATTATTCCTTTATAATTCTTATATCACTAACGTAATCGGACAACGAACCGCCGGGACAACGAACCGCCGGGACAACGAACCGCCGGCGGTTTACCGCTGCCACCACCAAAATACGCGTCGATTCAACAAATCCTTCAAATTGAAGCTTTTCAAAGCACTATTTTCAGTATGGAAGCTCTATCTAGAGATGAGAGATTAAGGCTTGCTATTAAGGCTTTTAATAAGGGCCAATTCTCTTCAAAACAGGCGTGTGCTAATACTTTTAGTGTTAAGATAAGCACCTTTAAAGGCCGCTTAAAAGGGGCCAAATCCCACAGTGTTCTGGAGGCTAATTTAAGGAAGCTTTTAAATATAGATAAATTAGTTTTAAAGTAAAAGGTTCTAGATATAGACTCTTAAGGCTATCCCCTTACTATTACTAAAGTATACTACCTTACTTAGCTTCTTCTTACTATAAAATTAAAGCTATCTAAAGCTGAAAACGCGTTTATTAGTAAGAAATAGGTCAACTGATTTATCCACTGCTATAAAGCTGAATTGAAGTTAAAATATATAAGAAAATATAACTATTAATATATAAAATGCAAAGACCTAAAGGATAAAAAGCTATGGTTTAAATTAGTTTAAAATACTATATAAAAATATGGCATTCTTAAATAGGACATATATAATATAGATGAAACTAGCTTTTAGATGGGAATAGCTTTAACTGTAAAGGTTATCTATGGTTTAGAGTTAAGAGAGACATATGCTAGAGTTATTTAGCTAGGGAATTAGGAATAGGTGACTGTAATTATTATAATTAATACTGCTGGTACTATTTTACCTCTATAGATTATTTTTACTGTAAAAATACAGTAAGAAAAGTAGTTTAAAGCTATTCCTAGTAACTATTAGATTAGTATAAGTAAAAATGGCTGGATAATAGATAAAGTTAGCTTTAAATAGCTTTAAGCTTTTAATAAAGATACAGCTTTAAAAACTATAGGCTAATATCACCTTCTTATTCTTAATAGCTATAGAAGTCATTTAATACTTAAATTTAACTAATTTTATAAAGAAAGGAATATTATTCCTTTATATATACCTCCTCATTCATCTCACAAGCTTTAACTATTAGATATAGGCTGTTTTATGCTATTAAAACAGCTATATAGCTGGCAGATCAGTAACGCTATCCAGAATGGTATTAAATTTATTAATAAAGTTAATTTTTTATATTATTATTAGTGTATATACTATAGAGCTTTCTCTATAGTAAATATTCTCAGTAGCTTTAGAGCAGCTGGTCTTGTTCTATATAATCTAGAAAGAGTGCTTTTAAAGCTTTAAATTAAGCTAAAAATACTAATACCACTATCCCCTGCATCTTCTAGCTTAAAGTCTTTCTATCTTAGGAAAATGCTAATAAATATTTATTAGCTTGAGTGTTAAAAAGCAGAGCTTAAAAGCTTTAAAGATTAAGGTCTCTCATCCTTTATTATAGACCAAGCTCTTAAAAAGGTTATGAAAGGTATATAAATAGTAATGCAGAATGCTACTATACTTTAATAGGAGATATATTAGCTTTATATAACTAATGAGCATAGGCTAAATAAAAAAGCCTTATAACAGTTTCTTTAAGAAGGAGGCACCTTAACAGGCTAAGAAGGTCAAGATAAAGCTTAAAAATTAGCTTAAGAAAGAGAAGAGGAGCTGAATTAGGTATATTAATAGGCAAAATCAGGACGCCAGCCACCGCGCTGCAGTTACTGCAGTAAGGAAGGTCATAATCATTTAAAATATCTAGCTAGATTAAACACCTAGTGAAGCTTTATATATCTCATTTATATGGTGTTGAAAAGCTTTAATTTTAATGGATTTTTTTGTCAATACACGCGTTTTGGTGGTGGCGGCGGAAAACCGCCGGCGGTTTGTTGTCCCGGTGGTTCGTTGTCTGATTACGTTATTATATCTACCTTAAGAATCTTATTATTATATAGGAAAGTTATTATTACCTTATATCTTAACTTATATGTATTATATTAGAGTATCTAGAAATTACTATTTATTTAGTTTATCCTTACTCTTATTTCTAGTAATAGTAATTATAGTATTATTTAATACTAATAGAGCTAGTAGAATTATTCTAATATATTGTTACGGCACCTTTATCAGTGACTGTATCAGGCAGAATCAGGCGGTCAGGCTGTGACCTACAAAGACACATTTATTATGTAATTTACCTTTTAGTGCCTGAGAAGCTGTTTCCCACTACCTCCGCACTCACATGACTAACTACCATCTACTATTACCAAGACATGGTATATGGTATATGACTACCATTAGGACTACCATCAAGATGGTATACAGAATGGTATATGAGCAAAGGGTATATAAGGACACTCATTTCATGTACTTAGATAGTTCTTTATAATTAATATAAGTTATTAAACTACAGTTACCAAGCACCTACTTTTCTGATTATTACATACTTATTCACACATCTCTTACTTAATTAAAGAAGTATATATACTTCTTTAGCCTTGCTTCTCCCTTTATTACCTTACTATATTCTTAAGCATCCCTTGGCTTATAGGAGCACCTTGGTACTGTTGACATCCTTAGATTAGGGTCATAGGTTAGTATTTCCCAGGCTTGACTCATAGGTTATAGGTACAGGTACCATTATGAGATCCTAGGGTGTGACACATTAATCACCTGTCCATATAAGTGTATAAATGATATTAACATTGACACCAGTCCATCTTAAGTAATTGACTTAAAATACCATGGCTGGAAACACTCCAGTAAGTAATGCAGGCTCTATGACCTCACAGCCGCCAGCTAAGAGTAATAAGGAACTCTTAGGCATGATTAAATAACTTTAGGAAACCATTACCACGCTTAAGGGGCGCCTTACTGTTAAGTTAGTTAAGGTTTGACCACCTGAACCATTTAGAGGAAAATGATCATAACTTCAGATGTTCCTAATACAATTAGATACCTACATTAATGTTAATAAAGAAAAACTGGCATATAATGCTGATAAGGTAGTCTTTGCATTAACCTACCTTACTAGAAGTGCATTTAATTGGTTTGAACCATTTCTCCGGAACTTCTAGGAAAATGACGCCTTAGGATAGGATGATGATACTAAAGAGATCTTCGCCTCTTATGCTGAATTTAAAAAGAGACTTAAGGGAACTTTTAGTGACATTGATGCTACATAATAAGCAGAATGGAAACTGCAATAACTTAGATAAATGGGATTAGTACAGTAAATAGCTTCTAAATTCTAGCAGATCATATCCTATTTAGATTAGGACAAAGACGCGTACATGGCATGATTTGAAGAAATGTTAAAACCCAAAGTCTAGGAAAAACTTATCTGGCAGGAGTGACCAGACTCCTTAACTAAATTCATTGAAGCAGCTGTTAAAATAGATAATAAACTGTATGAGTTTAGGACGCGGACCAGGACTAACTATTAGTTTAGAGGAAATCAGCGAACCACTAATTATTGATTAAATAATAGTTGAAGGGCATAACTAGTAAGCTAAGGATATGCAGACCCTTTTAGACTATAACCTATAGAGCTTGATGCCATGGACAGAAGATGCAGCAGTATCTTACTAGAAGAACGTGAATAATAATGTAAGGAAAAGCTTTGTTTCTTTTACAGAAAGCCAGGATATATAACTAAAGATTATTAAGCATGATAGCAGTATTATTAGAAGGACCTAGACTGAAACACACCACTTAGAGAATAAATTAAATAACTCAGAGCTATAAAGGAGCTCAGAGTAACTAATAAAGATCTATAACTTAGAAATCTGTACTGCTAACACACCACATTAAGTAATGATAAAATTAACTAAGAACTTATAATGCAGGAAGAAGGCCTAGATAAGACATAGGATAACTGTACTAAGGAAGAACTATAACTTAAATAGTAAGTGCTAGCAGAGCACTACCTAGATAACTCAGCTTTAGATATTAGCTGTATACCATGTAATTAGTTAAGACTAGATAGTAAAGATCTGGCCCTATAAAATTTAATCTAGATAGATAAATCAGAGTATAAAAGCCAGGCCAACGGTCCTGAAGAATAGAAAACTGCCTAGGGAGAGCTAGTTCCTACAGATAAAACAGTTAACTAAGTTTAACCTACTATTAATCCTTTAGATGAAGAGTATGGTACTTAATAGGAAGGCCTAGCATCCTACTGGGAGGGACCTCATAGGATACCTAAGCAACCTTAAAGAACCCCATAAGATGATTTTAAACTAAGTGACTATGTCATGCAGCTATTAGAGAACAGGTGTAGATATATATAATACTATATAGGATAACAGAACAGAGATAGAGCGCGTGATAAAATCATAGAAATCCTAAATAGAGCTTAAGCAGAAATTAAAGCGCTTAGAAATTAGAAATCACTATTAGTAATCAAAACCTAATGAAGTTTTTACCTAAAACTTATTACTAGGATCCTTAGATAACTAGTGAAAACTATGATTAATTCTAGAGTAATAGGAAATTATATAGACCTAAGATATAAGAAGTAACTTAGTATACTTAGAATTATAAAGGCTAATCCAGAGCCACTCATAGGTCTGAATAGAGAAGACTTAGGAGGTCATCTTATAGATAAATTAGGACTAGTACCCTTAGTTATAATGGGTCATGAAGAGCAACTTAACTTTAATATAACACTATTAGGATAGTATAATATGGTATTAGGGATTCCTTAGCTTAGGAATTATAACCTAGAAATTAATTAGAAAGTAAACATGCTATGACTAGTAAATTATAAATGCCCTAGATTAATAAGTATAGGGGATAACACTATCAAGTCTTAATAACATATTCATAAAGGCGAACTTAAGAATAGAGTTAAGTGATTAAATAAGGTAATTAATATTATAAGAAGCAGTAATGTAATAAAAATCTTAGCAGCTAGTAATACTTTAGATTAAGTATAGCTAGTATAACTATCTAGATAGGCACCAGCAACCGTAATAGAATATTATAAAAGAATAATTATTAAGGATGTAACTAACAGGCCACAGGATAAGGGACATTACTCTAATAAACTAACTAAATAATCCTTAAAAATAGATAATAACTCATGAGAATAACACAGTGCTAAGGAACTAGCAGCTGACTCCTAGGAACCACCACAGTTACCTCAGGAGTATATATTATTTTAGGAATTATTTAAATAACTATGAATACTATGGCTACCTAATTATAGACCTTATAATCATAAGATCCCTATCTAGGAAGGAAAAGAACTAATATATAAAAAAATCTACTAAATGTTAGATAAGGAATTAGAAGCACTTAAGAAATATATTAATAAATAATTAGTGAAAGGGACTATTTAACTATTAAAATTATTAGCAGGACACAGAGTCCTATTTATACCTAAGAAAGATAGAAGTCTATAACTTTATATAGACTATTAACTATTAAATAACATCACTATTAAAGATTAACACCCGCTACCTCTTATTTTAGAAATCTAGGACAGAATTAGGGGAGTAAAATGGTTTATAAAACTTAATATTATAAACGCATATAACCAGATCAGAATTGTATAAGGTGAAGAATGGAAAATGGCATTTTAAACTAAATATAGATACTATGAGTACTTAGTTATGCCTTTTAGATTGACTAACGCACCAGCATCATTTTAATAATTTATTAATAAAGTCCTAGCTGAACATCTTAGTATCTTTATTATTACATACCTTAATAATATCCTAATATTCTCAGACAACTTTAATGAGCATGTTAAGCATGTTATAAAGGTACTTATAAAGCTTTAGAATGCTAAACTATAACTTAAACTTAAGAAATATGAATTCTATGTGCAGGAAATAGACTTTCTAGGCTATCAGATCTCTACAGTAGGAATCTATATAGACTAAATAAAGGTATAGGTAATCAGAAATTAGCTAACACTATAAAACCTCAAGGAATTACAGTAATATTGCGGGTTGACTAATTACTATTAATAATTTATTAATAATTACGCGAAAATCATGACACCTATATTTAAATTACTTAAAAAATTAGATATATTTAACTAGACTTAGGAACAACAGAAGGCATTTAAAGAATTAAAAGAATAAATTATATAAGCACCAATTTTAGTATAATATAATCCAGTAAAAGAAATAACCATTAAAACTGATATATCAGACTATACTATCAGTATAAGAATGACATAACTAGGAGAAGATGGAAAACTATAACCTATCACTTTTTATTTATAAAAGCTGATTTAAGCTGAACTGAACTATGATATTTATAATAAGGAGCTACTTACTATAGTAGTTGTATTTAAGATATAGAGAGTCTATTTAGAAGGAGTATAGCACTAAGTTCTTATTAAAATAGATTATAAGAACCTTACCTTCTTTATAATAACTAAAGAGTTAATGTGAAGGCAGGTGAGATAGTTAGAGGTACTCTTAGAATATAACTTTTGCATTATACACTATAAAGGAATAGAAAATAGTTAAGCAGATGCACTTAGTTAATAACTAGACTATATACTTAATAGAAAACATTATGAACTAGTAGTGTTAAAGTAAAATAATAATAGAAGCCTCAGCTATAACCATTGCCATTAGATTATAGTAACTATAACTATTAGGTTAGACAAATTTAAGTAATGACTTATTATAGAAACTAAAAAGGACCAGATAATTTAAGAAATACTTAAAAAACTTAAGGATGATACTAGATTTACTAAAGATGTTGATAGATTTATATACTTTAAAGGACTTATCTACATACCTAAGAGTATATGGACTGAAGTTATTACTATACACTATGACACTCCTATATTTAGATATATAGGAGCAGAATAAACCGCAGTGCATATTGCCAGGAACTTTTATATTCTACACCTTTAAGTAAAAGCACACGCATACATAATAAGATGTGAAATATGTATTTATGATAAGCTAGTAAGGCATAAGCCTTATAGAAACATGTAAATACTGAATATACTAATAAAACTATAGGAATGGGTTACAGTGGATTTTATCACTCAGTTACCACCCTTAAGTAGATGGGATACTATTATGGTTTTTACTGACTGACTCACTAAATATATTTAACTCACACTAATAATAGGAACGCTTAATGTAAAACAGATGGCATCTATATTTTTAAAGGAAATTATCATAAACTATAGATTACCTAAAAATATTACCTCAGATAGAGATAAACTGTTTACCTTAAAGTTTTAGATATCACTTATAAGAATGATAGGGGTATATCACTGGTTAACCACTGTCTACCACCTATAAGTAAATGGGCAAACTGAACAGACTAATTAGATAATTAAGTAATATTTATAATACTATGTTAACCATTAATAAGATAACTAGAGTAAATTATTGCCTTTAATATAATTTACATTTAATAATTTAGTATACTTAGTTATAAAATAAACACTATTTTATGTAAACCACCACAGACATCTAAATGTTATTAGAAAACTAATTAGATAAGAATTAAGCTCTAAAGAAGTGGAACAACTGGTAATAATAATTAAACAGTATTATTAATAACTCTTAATAGACTTAGAATTTATAAACCTATAAATGGCCACCTACTATAATAAAAAACATGATAAAGGACTAGATCTTAAAAAGGGGGGAAAGTGTTCCTACTCCGCAGAAATATTAAAATAAAAAGACTAAGCATGAAACTTAACCACTAAAAATTAGGACCATTTATAATTAAAGAAAAAACAGGACTAGTTAATTACTGTTTATAACTACCTAAATCAATAAAACACATACATCCTATTTTTCATATCTCATTATTAGAACCAGCACCAGCCAACGCTAAACTTACTTAAAATATAGAAATTAATGATAATGAATAAGAATATAAAGTTAAAAAAATCTTAGGACACTGGAAAGTTAGTGGCAGACCACTTTACTTAGTGAAATGGAAAGGTTATGATACCTTAGAAAACACATAGGAACCTATCTTAAACTTAATAGGTTGCCCTTAGTTAGTGAAAGAATTCCACCAGTGGATGGGTTAAAGCCAGCCCAGAAGGAAGGGGAATTTAACATCTGAGTCAGACTAGGATCATCTGATACAGCAGTAATTTGAGCAGCCTCTTACTCATCCACCATCCATTTAATCTCCTAGAGATCCTCAGCACTTAATAGATCTTCCTCATTCACCACATCTATCAAACTCAAATTATGATCTAGCATTTTTTAACCACGTTCATTCAAGAATTTATAATGAGTTTTAAGATTTTTTAATTTTACAAACAGTTCTTTAATTTGACTTTCAGCAATATCAATTTAAGCGTCTAAGGCATCGCGATCATGGTTAAGTTTCAACTATTCTTAATCAGAATAAAAGTGAGGATCACACTTCTGACCATGGTGTGTACATGATGAACAATTTTAACTTTTTAAATCCATTATACAGACAAAACCATGGCTTTTATAATAAGTATAAGGGTTGTTGACAGGGACACCTTATTTCTTAATTTTATTGGCCTGGGACTGAAATTCATGATAATGGTTACAAGACTTTTCAGAGTTAGAGGCTTTAGGCATGATGAGTTATCAGGGAAATAAGAAAAGAAGTTAATAGGAAACTCACCTAAACGGGGGACATAACAAATTTATGATTATTAAGGGATGACAATCCCAGAAGAGGGGGATTATGTTATAGCACCTTTATCAGTGACTGTATTAGGTAGAATCAGGCGGTTAGGCTGTGACCTATAAAGATACATTTATTATATAATTTACCTTTTAGTGCCTGAGGAGCTGTTTCCCACTACCTCCGCACTCATATGACTAACTACCATCTACCATTACTAAGACATAGTATATAGTATATGACTACCATTAGGACTACCATCAAGATGGTATATAGAATGGTATATGGGCGAAGGGTATATAAGGACACTTATTTCATATACTTAGATAGTTCTTTATAATTAATATAAGTTATTAAACTATAGTTACCAAGCACCCACTTTTCTAATTATTACACACTTATTTACACATCTCTTACTTAATTAAAGAAGTATATATACTTCTTTAGCCTTGCTTCTCCCTTTATTACCTTACTATGTTCTTAAGCATCCCTTAGCTTATAGGAGCACCTCAGCACTGTTAATGTCCTTGGATTAGGGTCATAGGTTAGTATTTCCTAGGCTTGACTCACAGGTTACAGGTACAGGTACCATTGCGAGATCCCAGGGTGTGACATATATATCTTAATATATCAAAACCTTTTAAGGAGCTCTATTTATCTTTTATTATAATAATTCCCCTTTTATATCTATCTCTACTACTAATTTTAGTACTTCTACTTTAGTATCTATTACTTATTATTATCATTATTATTATTATTAATTCATTCTCGCATCTGTTAGCCATTTCGGCCGATTGGCGGCAGGTCCCTGTGGGGCAGCTGGGGTAGCCACCGTATTGCTGCATATATACCCTACCTCTGCTTATTTAAAATAATCCTGGCACTGCTAACAGCTCTAGGCTAATAGGCCTCTCTTATCTTAAATATCCTAAGCTATAAGCTTACTCTATAGCTTGTGTATAGGCCAGTACTAGCTATTATCTATACTAACCTAGTATATTACTGCTAGGGCTCTAAATTAGCTAAGGAGCCTAGTTTTTAGTATCAATTTAGCTATAAGAGGGACTAAATTAGGCTAAGTAAGATAATCCTAATAGTCCCTTATCTATAAGGATCCCCACTTTAGTATGCTGAGCTAAGCTTTAGTATATTAGGGGTAGGATATAAGAATATATTAGGTATCCTAATAGGGGTAGCTATATAGGCACTTTATTATTTTAACTATATAAATATAACTAAGGTATTTAGTAAGGGCTATCTTACCTATCTATGTCTAGATAAGTACCAAGCTAGTAGCTTATTAAAGGGTAGTATAGAGTTAAAGAATAGCTTAGGTAGGTTCCTAGTAGAGGTATTATAAAATAAAGCTATACTTATTAGTAGTCTAGTCTTATTTCTATTACTTATGAATATTAGCTCTAAGGTATTAGTATTAGCTAGTCTAGAGTACTAATCTAGATAGGTATCCTAGTATATTAATAATATCTTTAGTAGCTATATTAGCTCTCTTATTCCTATATATACCTTTATAACTAGGGATCTATTAAATATAGATCTACTAGCTAGATTCCTAGAGGTAGTTAAGTAATTATATAATATATATAGTAATATATTAGCTAGAGGTTATACTAGGGGAGTAGTAGGCTTAAATAATAGCTTAATTATTAGTAAAGATATAAGTATAGTAGGGACCTACTATAAGATATATCTTAATAGGGTTATTAGTCTTTAATAGCTACTATAGAGCTATTTAGATACTAACTAGCTCTATTATATATATTATAGTAGTTATAGATAAATAGGCCTAGTCCTATCTAATACTAGAGACTATTATAGCTTTTACTCCCTTTTTAATAGTACTACTATTAGTATATATTACTACTATTACTAGTCCTTATTAACCCTAGAGAATTACTCTAGGTTTTTAGTACCTCTTCTTAAGAGCTATAGATATAGGTCTATAGGCCTTCCTACTATAGGGGTATAATATAGGGTTAGATAATCTCTAGTTAGTTAAGACTAATAAGTAGCTAAGCTTCTAGATAATATAGTAGTAAGGTTAATAGGTTAGCTTAGAGGTTACTATATCAATAATTTATAGATCTAATTAAGGTAGGCTATTAACTAGTTTACTAGACCTTATATAACTTAGCTTATATTAGGTAGGTCACTACTTAAAGGTATAATTCTATTATAGTTTAGGCTAGGGTAATTAGTATAGATAGAATATAAAGGTTTATCTCTAGTATAGCCTAGGATATTATTTAGAAAGTACTAGTAATCTAGTATAATACCTAGTATTAAATAGAGTTTATTATCTTTATAATAGTAGTAGTAATATACCTAAAGCTATAAATATTAGCTTAAAGATACTAGGTAGAGTAGGTATAGGATATCTATAGTTATAGTATAGTAGTATATATATACTAAAGCTATAATAATAAGACCCTCTAGGTTAGCCCTATAATAGAGGAGAGTACTACAGTAAGGGCTACTACTTTTTCTTTATAATATACTAGTTACTTTAGACTAGTAAGGTACTTATCTAGTTATATACTAAGATAATATAATATATTAGTAGGTTTAACCTCTATATCTTAGATTTATAGGACTATATTAGTAGGCCTAATAGACTTTAATATAGTATAATAGTATTAATAGAGGTAGATTAGGCTATATTTTAAGGGTAAAGTAGGAAGTATAATAGGATTCCTATTATTTAATAATATAGTAAATCCTCTTTAGTTAGTAGTAGTTAACTATAGTATATTTACTCTATATAAGGATATAGATATTATTAATATAGCTAGTAACTAGGGCCTTTCCTAAGTAGATAGTATAGATATTATTAATAAGATTAGTATTATAAAATAGGCAGAGGATTAGGGATAGTAAAGAACCCTAAGGGATATTTATATAAATTATACTATAGCCTATAGGCCCTTCTATTAGTACTATCTTAATAGTCTAGTTAGTAAGGAAGCTAATAATTAAGGTAATTATATCTAGTAAGATATACTATTTATAGAGGTTATAAAGTAAGTACTAATAAGATATATTATTAAAGGTACTAGAGATATCTAGGGTAAGTAAACTAGCTACCTAGGTATCTATTTATTATAAGGTATATATCTACTTTAGGAGCAGGTAGATTATATACTTATAAAAGTAGCTCTAATAGCTACTAATATATATCTATAAAAGAAGGTTATATTCTTTAATTATATAGCTTAAATATATAGCTATTATAGATTCTAGGGTTTTACTAATTATACTTAATAATATAATAGAGTAATATAACTTTAGGATAGAGTAGTTATCCTTCCCTAGCTTCTAAAGAATAATAGTAGTAGAATCTTTAAAGCATTATAGGTAGTATCCTAGCTAGAGGTAAGTATTAAAGAGGTAAGTTAAGAATAGGAGTAAGATCTTAATAGCCTTCTATAGGGTAAGATTTAATATACTATTAGGTCTAGGAGCTTTATTTAGTATAGTATAGAAAATAGCCTAAGTAATCTCTTCTTTAATAAGTATAGGGGTTTAGATTAGTAGTAGATACTAATAGTTATTAATATTAGAAAGGTCTATATCTAGTAGTTATAGTAGTAGTATTTCCCTAAGAATTATAGCTTTTTCTTTAGGCATTTTATAGTAGTAATTACCTATAATTAGGGTAGGTATATAGGTAACTTATAGGGCCCTATAGTATTATATTTACTAGGCTAATTTCTAAAACCTATTAAGTAATTCTATACCTTCTTTAACCTATAAATAGTAAGTATTAGCTATAGCTTTAGCTATCTATCTACTAAGCTTATAATATGCCTTTTTAAAAGCCTTAATATTAGTAGTATATCTACTTTAGGCCTACTACTATAGCTATTAAACCTTCTTTAAGGTTATAAGCTTAGGAGTATATCCTATATAAAAAAATAATATAATCTAAACTACTAGTACTAAATCCTTTATAGCTTAGTTAATTATTTTAATAAGATAGTTAACTATAATATCTAGCTACTTAAGGTATTTAAGTAGGTTAAGAGATAGAGGGATAGCTACTAAAGCTTTTAAATATATATCTTAATTAATATCCTACTACTTTATCCTATAGTATTCTAGTACTTATCTAACCCTAACCTCTAATTTAATAAGGATAGGAATATAGTCTATAGCTATATACTACTCTTTCTAGGGTTAGTAATATATTAAGTAGTCTACTACCTCTAGGATAGCCTATATAAGGTTAATTATAATATAATAATACCTTTATAGTAGGCCTTCTTATATATAATAGTACCCTATAGGGTTAGAAGTTCTAATTAGAAATTATTAGCTAGTTTTACCAGCTCTATAACTTTCTTATAATAGTAGTGATAAGAGGGATTAGCCTAGAGTAGGTAGTATAGGTTAAAGTCTCCTATAATAATATATTATCCTAGTATATAAAGAGCTTAGCTTAGTATAGTAAGGACTAGGGTTTATTAGCTTTCTACTCTAGGGTTATAGGTATTATAGATATTAATCACCCCTATATTAATATAGAGAGTAAGGGTACTAAGGTTATTTAAATAGTAGTAGATTTTCTATATTATTAGATTAAGGTATTTACTAATATATATATAAACCTTTAGTAGATTTATCTTAATAGCTAGCTTATAGGCTTTAAGGGAATATAATAATAGCCTCCTAGGGCTTATAAGTATATTATAACTAGCTTAGTATACTTATTAATACTTAGTTCTTAAACAGCTAGTATCTCTAGGTCTTTTACCCCTTCTTTATTAAAAGGTATACTATAACTTTCTCCCTAGATTTCTAATAATTAGCTTATAAGATATAGAGTTATAAGAAACTATCTATTAAGTATAATTAATCTAATTATTAGAGTCTATAGGGAGATCTAGTATTTCTCTAGTAGTAGTACTAAATAAGATTAATATATTATTACTATCCTTACTATTAGATATATCTAGAAGGCTATAATTTTAATATTACTTCTCTACCTTCTAGAGGTTTTCTAGAGTAATAATAGGGGTAGTATTTATAATAAAGGTAGAAGGAATAATACCTTTACCTTTACCTTAAGAAGTATACTTTAAGGTAACTATTTTAATCTCTTAGGGAGTCTAGTAAGTAATATCTTTACTAGCTTTAATATTAATATTACTAGTAGTTTCTCTAAGGTATTAATCTATTTAATTTAGTTAAGTAGATTATTACTTATATTAGCCTCCTCTAATATAATATTCTTCTACTTCTTATATAATTTAGGAGCTACTTAAGACTAGGATTAGCTTACTATAATATTCCTTATTATAGCTAATTATTACTCTTAGGATTAGCTACTTTAATACCTCTTAGTAGATATTTAGAGGTTAGTTTTAGTAGGTTTAGTAGGCTTAGTCTTAATAGGCTTAATAAATATAGCCTTAATTTAAGTAATAGAGTACTTTATTCTCTAAGTCTTAAAGGCCTCTATAGGGGTAGGTTCCTAGGTATAATCCTTTAAAGAAGGTGACTTAGTAGTAGTTTTAAGCTAGGAGGATACTTTATAAAGGACTAGCCCTATTAGATAATTTTAATAGGCCTTAGTAAGTTATTCTTATTAGATAGGATAGCTCTAGTTAAAAGTAAAGTAGGTAATATTCTAACTCTTTTCTTTCTTATAATTTATATACTAAGTATAGTTATAATCTCTAGCTAATAAATACTTTTTAGTATTATATTCCTCTATATAGTATATATAAATGGATAGATACTTATAGTTTTAGGCTATATAGCTATATCCCTAGTAGTTAAAGTATTATTAAAGATTATATAAATTATTATAATAAGTATATTTATAGTTCCTATTATATAGTACTAAGCTATTATATAATAATAGTATTAGTAACTTAGTTATTATTAAATTTAATTATTAAATTAGTATTCTAAAGCTTCTACTCCTCTATTTAATACTAACTTAGGATCTAACCTATATAGGTAACCTTAGTAGGAGTAACTACTAGTTATATAATATTTTTAGACTTTAATTAGGCTAGTACCTAGCTTAAATTAAGCTTAGTATTAATACTCTTTATACTAACCTTCTAGATATACTTCTTTAATACTATATTATTACTAAAGACCTTATACTAGATAGTAGAATAGGTTAACTATTTAATATCTTTTAAGCTATTTACTTAAAGGATTATATTACTACTAGATAGCACCTATATAATTAATAATTAGTAGTATCTAATCTAGTTATTACTAGTCTCCTAAATAGCCTAGTTAATATAGTTAATAATTTCCTACTCTTTCTAGTAATATAGTAGATTAATAATCTCTTTAGCTATTTTATAGATATATAGCTTAAAGTCTTCTTATAATAGGAGGATTAAGGTAGGGCTTATAAAGGAGGAGGAAGTAAAGAATTAATTACTAGGGACTAATACCCTAATAGGGATATATCTCCTCTACCTAGAGACTAGGGATAACTTAGTAGATAATATATAAGCTATTAACTAATCCTAATATAATATATCCTATAAAGCTATAGCTAGAGGTGTCCTAATAGCTATTTTAACTATATTAGTAATATACTTTAGGAGGCTATTTAATATAGCCTTTATTTATATAATCTCCTCTTCTAGAGGTATGGCAGTGGTAATAGTAATAGTAATATTATTATAATTAATTTAGTTAATACTATTATAGCTTCTATAAAGCTAGTAAAAGTGCCTATTATAAGAACTATACTATTATTCTTAATAGATTACTTTAACTATATAGCTATATAGTAGAGATAGCCTATATTAGTATATTAATTATTATCTATTAGGAGTATATATTTAGGACCTATATTATTACTATCTAACTACCCTTTTAGGTGATTAGCCACCTTAATAGGAGCCCCTTTCTTCCTTCTACCTACTATACTTAGCCATAATAAGGTAAAAGGAAGCTGAATATAGGCTTAATTAATTCAGTATAAAGTTAAATATAAGATTCTGATAACTGCAAGATGCGGGAACCACTGCAGAGGTAGGGGGGTTTCGCTACTGAGTAGTTTTTTTTATCTATTACTTACTATCTTAGGGCTATTTTACCTAGTAGAGTTAATAATCTAGGTTAGATATTATACTAATAAGCTTACCCTACCTCTAGGACCTTACTAAGGCCTATAAGACCTTTAATACTATATCTATACTTTATAAGTTATTTAGTAGTAGGTTATTATTTAAGGTCTTAAAGTAAAGCTTACCTTATTTTTTCTTTTTCTTTTCCCCTTTAAAATAAATTATCTCTCTATAATTACTTAACCTATTAGTTACTAATATAATTAGTATATTAGCTATTATAATTAGGGCCTATTAGCTCCTAATTTACTTACCTACCTCTATTATAAAGGGTTATTAATTAATCTCCTTTCTAATATTATTCCTTTAGAGGAAGTACTCTAGAATATAATAATATAACTTATAATTCTTAATTACTTTCTTTACTCTAGCTATTAACTCCTTTTTTATGAAATATATTAAACTAATTATTTAGTACCCTTTATAATAATTAATATACTTTATTATTACTATTTAACCCTATATATTTAGATATTTCTAGGTAGGATATCCTTCTATATAAATCCTATATATATATCTAGTATTAGGGTACTAAGTATATATATCCTAGTTTCTAATACTTTTAATATAGCTTTATATACCTATTCTAGTAGAAAATAATTATATTATAGACTTAGGCCTCCTAAATAGTCCCTTAATTAATAGTCTAGTTTATAATAATAAGATTAGTAGACTCTATTATTAATAAGCCCTCTCTTTTACCTTTTTAGGGCTTTACTAGCTATCTTATATAAAAGATTTTAATATCTTTACTCTAGGTATATTAGTTTACTATTACTAGCTATATAATAATAGTTAATATATTTTCTATAATAAGATTTATATCTTAGATTCGGACTTTATAGGTAACTAATCTTTATATTAATACTTATATATATACCTCTATACTAAATACTTTTACCTACTTATTAGTAAAGTTCTAGAGAACCTCTACCCCTATAGTACTATAGGCTTAAAGATTAATATCTTTAGAAAATAGTTAATATATAATAATAAATCCTAATATTATAAGGGGTAAGCTATTAGACTTTTTAACTACTATACCCTAGGCCCTTTTAGCTTACTCTATAATCTTAATAAGGGCTAGTTTATAGAGCTTATCTTATATTATTATATCTTAAACCTTTACTATAATCTTATAGTTAACTCCTAACTTAGTATATAGTACCTTTCAGGTAGAGGTACCTATAGTCTCTTAAGATAGTAAACTAATATTCTAAAGTCCTTATTATTAGTCTTAAGCTTAAAAAGCCTTCTACTAGGCTACTAAATTAGTAGTTTTAGTTAAAGCTAATATTTTAAAGCTCTTTTCTTTAAAATATATAGTATATTTCTAAATTCTCTCTAGTATTCTTTAGATATCTACTAGAGTAGTAAGATTATTAAGATTAAAGTTTTTATACCTACCCTAGGTGCCTTTTATAAAGTCTTTAACCCCCTAAATAAAGCTAAGTAGCTCTTTATCTTATAGAGGTTTAGTTTTATAGCTTTCTATATACTAATATATATATTATATACTATTTTATATATCCTCTATACTAATAAAGTAGTACTAAGGTCCTTTTAGAGCTATTATAATAGTTATCCTTACTATTACTAGATAAGTTATTTCCTTATTTCCTATTATTACTACTAGTGATACTAATAATATTAGTATCTACTGGTAGTGACTGTGGTTAAATGTATTCAAATAAATTCTGAGCCAGAGCTGGCTTATGGTTATTACAGGATTTCAAAAATTCGATCCGCGCAGAAAGAGTTGTTTTTCTAATTTCATGTCTAATTTCTAGGTAAGTACCAAGGTAGGTACAGTAAACCACCAATATAAGCAACAGATCGGCGCAGGCGACTCCGTTGCTTATATCAGTCAGTTGCTTATATTGATTTATATGGGTTTCACCACTAATTTAATATATATTTAATATATATATATACATATTTAAATACTGAAAAAGCTCTATATATTACTCTATTACTATACCTTTATTTTCCTTTATAAAATTATCTACTTATAATAAATAAGTTACTAAATTAAGCTAGTATCTCCTCCTACCTACTATTCTTTATATAAATAAAGCTTATATAGGCCCTCTAAAGCCTTAGAGATTAGGATTTAAGGTAGTTCTTTCTAGGCCTCTTCATTAGTACTATCCTTTTTATTAGTATTATTCTCTAGTAAATACTAAGCTAGAATACCTTTATCTATATTTATTAAATTATTATTAACCTCTTCTTCAAAAGGGTTTAAGAACTCCTTTAAATCTATTACTTCTTTAATATTATTAGATAGTAATATCTTTTTAATCTCTAGAGAAATATCTTTAATAATCTTAGAATTTAAGATTTTACTTCCTTCTTTATAAAGCACCTTCTTAAAGTAATTCCTAATTATATCCAAAGTTATATCTAGATCTTAAGTAAGAATTACCCACTAAATCACTTATAGGATTATTATTATAGATATAGGATCATATCCTTAATTAAACTACACTATTATATAAAGAACTTATTATTACTTCTAATATACTTTCTATATATAAATAATCCCTTAATCAAGAGGCTGATAATAGCTTATAGAATTAGGAGGAAGCTATATAATTAGTATATTCTAAAGGTCTAGATTTATATCCTTAATAGCTTTTTTATATATAGAGAAATTATCTAGTAAGAGAATGACCTTTTAATTAGTTATTCTCCTATTAAACTAATAAAGCTACTCAAAGATAATATTTATTATCTAGGCCTTTATATTATAATACTAGAAGTAACCTAGATTCTTAATATTAATCTTAGCTATAGTAAAGGTATAAGGCCTTTTTATACCTTTAATAAACTAGATAGGAAGGTGCTTAGAGGTATCTAAATTAATATGGAAATAAGCTATTATTCTTACCTTATTTCTCTTCCTTCTAGGCACTATATATATAAATAAACTATAGTTAGGAACTATCCTCTAATATAGGCTAGTTTTATTGTAATTAAAGATATCCTAAGGTGTATATAGCTTTAACAGTTAATAGATTAAAGCTATATAACCCTTTAAATCTTTAAAACTCCTAGCTTTACTAAACTACTAGTAATGCTTTATGTTCTAGTAAGATTAAAAGCCTTAAAGCTAGCTAGAAGAAAGTAGAGATATCTATTTCCCTAGGTAAAGAGCTAGCTAATATTACTTTACTTTTTCTTATATAACTTCTTATAATATAGTAATCTGCCCCTCTATCTATTATATCTATTTAAAAAGTGCCCCTTCTAGCTCTAGCTAGTTCTCTATATATTATTACTTCTTACTAACCTAGTAGGAGTTATCTGGGGTATTAAGAAAGGTAAATTAAGGGGAAAGGATTTAAGAGATAGAGGAGAGGGTAATCTATTTATTATATATCTCTTTAAACTAATTTTAAAGCCCTTAATAAGAGAGAAAAGGCTTTAAATAGTAGTAGGTATAGAGGGTGGCTTTCTAGCTAGTAAAGATTAACTAATATATCTGCTTTTACTTTATTATAATAGGTAAGGAGGGACTTAAGGATATTAAAATAACTTATTAAGGAGATAGATATAAGTAATTTTATATAGGAGAATAAGAGAATTATAGTAACTATCTAATATCAGTATTCTAAGTAATTTAAGATAGGGGATTAAAAATGACATATTATATTATTACTTATATTAGAATATTGCTTATATCAGCGTTGCTTATATCGGTGGTTTACTGTATGTATGTATGTATGTATGTATGTATAATATCATGTGACAGTTACTATTCACCGCCTCCACTAGCCCCCTCACTAGTCATAAAAGTAGGTAACTACTAACGTAATCCGACACTAAGCTGACCCCCAGAAATAGGGAGTAGGTAAGAGTAATAGTAATAATTAGTAGTATCCCTTCGTCTGGTGTTTTGTTCATTTCAGCATATTTTTATGGCTTGGCGCCTGCAGTTTGACCGCTAAACCCTTTCCATTATCTAACTGGTCAGTGGGTTCACTGCCTATAGAGGTCATGTTTCTATATTTTAATAAATATACTACTAGCTATATATATTTATATAAGAAAGCATATAAAATTTAAACTATTTAAATATTAAGAGAGTAAAATTCCTTATTACAGGAATAGCTACAGTAAGGATAATATAAAGATATTTTATAGGTTAAATACTCCTACCTAGTTAGTAAAATAGTTAATAATTTCTAACTCACTAGCTTTAATTACTTATTTAATAGGCTTTATACTTAAATATAAGGTAGAGAATTATCTAATTAAGATCTAGAAAGGTCTATTTTAGTATATTTTTACTTATTATACTAGGAATCCCTCCTATATTTAAATAATCATTAATATAACTACTAGTAGAACTAGTACTACTTTATAATAAGAAGCTTTTACTCCTATCTCTAAATATAGCTTATTCTATATATTATTAATAACTATAGTATTAATAATCTAGTAAAAAAGAGGCTACTAAAAGCAGAATATTAGTTAATAAGTAATATACTCTATATATAACTAGTTAGTAATATTAATACTACCTATATAATAGTTATAATTATTAATTAGAGTTAGAATTTTAAGCCTTTTTTTTTAGCTAATTACTAAAAGGTACTCTAGTAATTACTATACTTATATTAGTCTTTAATAAATACTTCCTCTCTCTTTTAATAAGGTTAGATATCTTATTAATAGTATATATAGTTAATAAGCTAGTAATAATATTATTATCCTACTATATAAAGTAAAGAATATTATTTTTTAGTATTATGTAGAGTATATTCTACCTTATTTTAATACCTTATTCTTTTAACTACCTAATTAGGCCAGGAAAATCATTACCCTAGGCCTAAGTAGTACTATAGGTACTAATCTTATAATCTTAAAGTAATTTAAATAGGCTAATACTAGTAAAGTAATTATTAAGATAGATTATATAGTACTAAGGATATAATAGTAGGGCTTTAAGTAGTTATAATACTATAAATCCTATTATTATTAAGTCTTTATATTTTATAACCTCTATAAGGCTACAGCTATAGCTCTTTATATACTCTATACCTTTTTATAACCTTTTTAAGAACCTCCCCTATAACTAATAATAATAAATCCTACTATTAAAGCTCTTTAAACTACTTTTTCTACCTCTTTAGTTAATATAGATTAGCTAGTATTTTTCTAAGATAAGGAGATAAATAGCTGCTATAGGAAGAGCCTAGTAGTATTAGTATTTTAATTTAAATCTAAAGCTTTTAAAGGACTCTCTAGTTTTATTAGAATAAGAGAAGTAACAGTAAATATACTCTTTATATTAGAAGGTAAAAAGGCTTACCAGTATATACTAGTAAAGAAAGATAGAAAGTCTCTCTTATTAATTATATAGATCCTATCCTTTATAGCTTTATAGATTTTCTTGCTATATAACTTCTTTAAGGGACTAAAACTAGCTATATCTAGTGGTTAAAGAAGATAAGAAGAATAAGGAGGTATATATAATAGTATTATCTTTCATATCTATATAGAATTTATTAGATTAGGATGTTGTTACGGCACCCTTATCAGTGACCGTACCAGGCAGAATCAGGTGGTCAGGGAAAATGGATATTCTTATTATAGAGAATTATGATTTACTTATTTAACACTCTTTACAGCTACTATCTAATATACTACTTATATAATATAGTATATAGTACTATATCTTAGTAAATATACTATTTATATACTATCTAAAGGACTATCTAGAGTACTATAGATAATTAAGGAGGATATATAAGGACACTTATTTTATATACTTAGATAGTTCTTTATAATTAATATAAGTTATTAATCTATAGTTACTAAGTATTTACTCTTCTCTTAATTATTATATACTTATTTATATATCTCTTAATTAAAGAAGTATATATACTTCTTTAGCCTTACTTCTCTCTTATTACCTTACTATATTCTTAAGCACCTCTTAGCTTATAAGAGCACCCCAGTTACTATTAATGTCCTTAGATTAGGGTTATAGGTTAGTATTTCCTAGGCTTAACTTATAGGTTATAGGTATAGGTACTATTATAAGATCCTAGGGTATGATATATTAATCACCTATCTATATAAGTATATAAATAATATTAACATTAATACTAGTCTATCTTAAGTAATTAACTTAAAATATTATAGTAAATAATACTATCCTATAAATACTAATTATATTACCTACTTAGTAGTAATAGCCACTACTACTAATAACTAAAGAGTTAATAGGTATAGTGAGCTAGCTTTAAGAAATAATTATCTAACTCTAAGGAAGAGTCTTAATAAAGGTAATTAAGGTTAGGCTATCTAAGCTATTTAATAGTACTTAGAGTAAACTTTAACTATTTCTTATATAAATAGAAACCTACCTTACTATTAATAGTAATAGATTAGTAAATAAAGTAGATAAAGTTCTCTTTATATTAACCTATCTTACTAGAAATATATTTAATTAGTTTAAGCCTATACTATATAACTATTAAGAGATAGTAATAGAAGACTAAGATAATATTACTAAGTAAGCTTTTAGATAATACTATAAGTTTAAGAAACTTTTAATAACTACTTTTAGAGATATTAATATTAAATAAAATATTAAATAGAAGATTATAAGATTATAGTAGACTAGATCTTTTATAAAATTAGCCTTAAAATTTATATAGCTTACTTTATACCTTAATTAGAGTAAAGGAGTATTAATTATAGTACTTAAATAATATATAAAACTAGAAATTTAGGAAAAGATAATATAGTAAGAATAACTATTAATAATAGCTAAGTATATTAAAGTTATAACTAAAATTAATAATACTCTATATAACTTTTAGATAAGATAGAAAGAAAGAAATAATTACTAATTTAAAGGAAATTAATATATAATAAACTATTAGTTAAATAATAGCTAGAGGGTATAACTAATAAATTAAGGATATTTAGATCCTTTTAGACTATAGCTAATAGAACTTAATACTACTAATAGAAGATAAAATAGTATAATATTAGAAGAATATAAATAGTAATAGAAAGAAAAGCTTTATTTTTTCTATAGAAAACTAGAATATATAACTAAGGACTATTAAGTATAATAATAGTATTACTAGAAAGACTAAGATTAAAATATATTACTTAAAGAATAAATTAACTCTAAGCTATAAAGGAGCTTAGAGTAACTAATAAAGATCCATAACTTAAGAACTTATACTACTAATATACTATATTAAGTAATAATAAAATTAACTAAGAACTTAGGATATGGGGAGAGAGCCTAGATAAAATATAGGATAACTATACTAAGGAAGAACTATAACTTAAATAATAAGTATTAGTAGAATACTACCTAGATAACTTAGCTTTAGATAATAGCTATATACTATATAATTAGTTAAGACTAGATAGTAATAATCTAGCCCTACTATATTTAATCTAGATAGATAAATTAGAAGGTAAGAACTAGGTAAATAGTCCTAAGGAATAGAAAACTACCTATAAAGAGCTAGTTCCTATAGATAAGATAATTAACTAAGTTTAATCTATTATTAATCCTTTAGATAAAGAGTATAGTACTTAATAGAAAGGCCTAATATCTTACTAGGAGGGACCTTATAAGCTACTTAAGTAACCTTAAAAAATCCTATAAGATAACTTTAAATTAAGTAATTACATTATATAGATATATATAATACTATATAAGATAGTAGAATAGAGATAAAGTATATAATAAAATTATAGAAATCCTAAACTAAGCTTAAGTAGAAATTAAAGTACTTAGAAATTAAAAATTACTAGTAGTAATTAAAATATAGTAAGGTTTTTATCTAAAACTTATTACTAGGATACTTAGATAACTAGTAAAAACTATAATTAATTCTAGAGTAATAGGAAATTATATAGACCTAAGATATAAAAAATAGCTTAGTATACTTAGAAATATAAAGGCTAATCTAGAGCCACTTATAAATCTAAATAAAGACTTAGGAGGTTATCTTATAGATAAATTAGGACTAGTATCCTTAGTTATAATAGGTTATAAAGAATAACTTAACTTTAATATAATACTATTAGGATAGTATAATATAGTATTAAGGATTTCTTAGCTTAGGAATTATAACCTAGAAATTAACTAGAAAATAAATATACTATAATTAGTAAATTATAAATGCCCTAGGGTAATAAGTATAGGGAATAATACTATTAGCTCTTAATAATATATTTATAAAGGAGAACTTAAGAATAATATTAAGTAATTAAATAAGGTAATTAATATTATAAGTAGTAATATAATAAAAATCTTAATAGTTAATAATACTTTAGATTAAGTATAGCTAGTATAACTATCTAGATAGGTACTAGTAACTATAATAGAATATTATAAAAGAATAATTATTAAGGATATAATTAATAGGCTATAGGATAAGGAATATTACTCTAATAAACTAATTAAATAATCCTTAAAAGTAGATAATAACTTATAAGAATAATATAGTATTAAGGAACTAGTAGCTAACTCCTAGGAACTACTATAGTTACCTTAGGAGTATATATTATTTTAGGAATTATTTAAATAATTATAAATACTATAGCTACCTAATTATAAAGCTTATAATATAGAATCCTATCTAGAAAGGAAAAGAACTAATATATAAGAAAATTTACTAAGTATTAAATAAGGAATTATAAGTACTTAAAGAATATATTAATAAATAATTAATAAAAGGAACTATTTAACTATTAAAATTATTAGTAGGATATAGAGTCCTATTTATACCTAATAAAGATAGAAGTCTATAACTATATAGACTACTAACTATTAAATAATATTATTATTAAGGATTAATACCTACTACCTCTTATTTTAAAGATCTAAGATAGGATTAGGGGATTAAAATAGTTTATAAAACTTAATATTATAAATATATATAATTAAATCAGAATTATATAAGGTGAAGAATAGAAAATAGTATTTTAAACTAAATATAAATACTATAAATACTTAGTTATACCTTTTAGATTAACTAATATACTAGTATTATTTTAATAATTTATTAATAAAGTTCTAGTAGAGTACCTTAATATTTTTATTATTATATATCTTAATAATATTCTAATATTCTTAGATAACTTTAATAAGTATATTAAGTATATTATAAAGGTACTTATAAAGCTTTAGAATACTAAGCTATAGCTTAAACTTAAGAAATATAAGTTCTATATATAAGAAACAGACTTTCTAGGCTATTAGATCTCTATAGTAGGTATCTATATAAACTAAATAAAAGTATAAGTAATTAGAGATTAGCTAATATTATAAAATCCTAAGGAATTATAATAATATTATAGATTAATTAATTACTATTAATAATTTATTAATAATTATATAAAAATCATAATACTAATATTTAAGTTACTTAAGAAATCAGATATATTTAACTAAACCTAGGAATAATAAGAAGTATTTAAAGAATCTAAAGAATAGATTATATAAGCACTAATTCTAGTATAATATAACCTAGTAAAAGAAATAACTATTAAGACTAATATATTAGACTATATAATTAGTATAAGAATAATATAACTAGGAGAAGATAGAAAACTATAATTAATTATATTCTACTTATAAAAATTAATTTAAGCTAAATTAAATTATAATATCTATAATAAGGAGCTACTTATAATAGTAGTTATATTTAAGATATAGGGAGTCTATTTAGGAGTATAGTACAAAGTTCTTATTAAAATAAATTATAAGAACCTCACCTTTATAATAATTAAAGAGTTAATATAAAGATAGGTAAGATAGTTAAAGGTACTCTTAAAATATAACTTATATTATATACTATAAGGGAACAGAAAATAGTTAAGTAGATCTAATTAATTAATAACTAGACTATATACTTAATAGAAAATATTATAAACTAGTAGTACTAAAATAAAATAATAATAGAAGCCTTAGTTATAACTATTATTATTAAATTATAGTAATTATAACTATTAGGTTAGATAAATTTAAATAATAACTTATTATAGAAATAGAAAAAGACAATAATTTAAGAAATACTTAGAAAACTTAAGGATAATACTAGATCTATTAAGGATATTAATAGATTTATATACTTTAAGGGACTTATCTATATACCTAAGAGTATATAGACTAAAGTTATTACTATATATTATAACACTTCTATATTTAGATATATAGGAGTAGAATAAATAGTAGTATATATTATTAAGAACTTTTATATTCTATACCTTTAAGTAAAAGCATATATATATATAATAAGATATAAAATATATATTTATAATAAGCTAGTAAGGCATAGACCCTATAGAAATATATAAATACTAAATATACTAATAAAACTATAGGAATAGGTTATAGTAGATTTTATTACTTAGTTACTACCCTTAAGTAGATAGGATACTATTATAGTTTTTACTAATTAACTTACTAAATATATTTAACTTATACTAATAATAGGAATGCTTAATATAAGATAAATAGTATTTATATTTTTAAAGGAAATTATTATAAACTACAGATTATCTAAAAATATTACCTTGGAGATAAATTATTTACCTTAAAGTTTTAGACATTACTTATAAAAATAATAAGGGTATATTATTATTTAACTATTACTTACTACCTATAAGTAAATAGGCAAACTAAATAAACTAATTAGATAATTAAGTAATATCTATAATACTATATTAACTATTAATAAAATAACTAGAGTGAATTACTGCCTTTAGTATAATTTATATTTAATAATTTAGTATACTTAGTATAAAATAAATACTATTTTATATAAACTACTATAGATATCTAAATATTATTAAAAAACTAATTTAATAGGAATTAAGCTCTAAAGAAGTAGAATAACTAGTAAAAATAATTAAATAGTACTATTAATAACTTTTAATAGACTTAGAGTTTATAAACCTATAAATAGCTATATATTATAATAAAAAATATAATAAAGGACTAGATCTTAAAAAGGGGGAAAATATTCCTACTCTATAGAAATATTAAAATAAAATAGTTAAGTATAAAACTTTACTAAAAAATAGGACTAGTTAATTATTACTTATAACTACCTAAATTAATAATATATATATATCCTATTTTTTATATCTTATTATTAGAACTAGTACTAGCTAATACTAAACTTACTTAAAATATAGAAATTAATAATAATAATAAATAAGAATATAAAGTTAAAAAAATCTTAAGATATTAAAAAGTTAGTAGTAGACTACTTTACTTAGTAAAATAGAAAAGTTATAATACCTTAGAAAATATATAGGAACCTATCTTAAACTTAATAGGTTACCCTTAGTAAAAGAATTCTACTAGTAGATAGATTAAAATTAGCTTAGAAGAAAGGGGAATTTAATGTTTAAGTTAGACTAGGATTATCTAATATAGTAGTAAGTTAAGTAGCCTCTTACTTATTAGTAAGATAGTCTAGCTCTTAGAGATCTTTAGTACTTAACGTAATCCGACAACGAGCTGGCAGTGACAGCGAGCTGGCGGCGGCCCACCCCAACAAAACGCGTAAATAGCGAACTCATTAAATATTGCTTTTAAAGCCTTTTTTCACCACTAATTCAATATAGAAGCCCTATCTAAGGAGGAGAGAATGAAATTAGCACTTAAAGCTTTTAATTAAGGCTATTTTTCATCTAAAGCAGCCTGTGTAAAGGCCTTTAATGTCCCCTAAAGCACCTTTAAGATGCGCTTAAATGGCATCCTTTCCCATAATGAATTACCAGTGAATAATTAGAAGCTATCTGATATTAAAGAAATGACTCTAAAGTAATAGATTCTGGATATAGATAAATATAGTCTGCCTCTCTAGGTAGCTAGTGTATAGCACCTCGCTGAGCTGGTTCTTTCTACTTATTTAAAGCCATCTTAACATGCCTTTATTAGTAAGAGATGGGTCTTAAGATATATTAATCACTATTCAGAGATTTATTCTAAATATACAGCTCACTATAATTACTAATATGCTAAATATAAGGATCCTTAGATTATTACTAAATAGTTTAACCTAGTTCAAAACACTATATAGAAATATGGCATTGTGGAATAAGATATCTATAATATAGATAAAACAGGCTTCTAAATAGGAGTTATAGCAACTTCTAAAGTTATCTATAGATTAGAGATAAGAGGATCTTATGTAAAGTCTCTTTAACCTAGTAATAGAGAGTGGGTGACAGTAATTATTATAATAAATATAGTAGGCACTATCTTACCTCCACAGATTATTTTTACTAGTAAAAAATACTAATCTTAGTGGTATACAGATCTTCTAAAGGATTATTAAATCAGTATGTCTAAAAATAGCTGGATAAATGATTATTTAGGGTTTAAATAGCTTTAAGAAGTCTTTAAAAAGTTTATAGCTTTAAAAACAGTAGGCCAGTATTATCTACTAATCCTTAATAGCCATAGAAGCCATGTAATAAGCTAATTTAATTATTTCTATATATCTAGAAAGATTATTCCTCTTTATATACCTCCTCATTTATCTTATCTTCTTTAACTACTAGATATCAGTTGCTTTAGGCCATTAAAGAAGCTGTATAGTAAGAAGGTCTATAAAGCTATTAAAAATAGCCTATATATAATTAATAAGAGAGACTTTCTTTCTCTCTATATAAGTATACACTAGTGAGCCTTTTTAACTTTAAATATTATAAGCAGATTTACTGTAATAGGCCTTATTCTAATTATTACATTAGAGAGAGTGCTTCAGAAGCTTTAAATTAAAATAAAAATACTAAGTCCACCTTCCTCTTTAAATAGTAGCCAGTCTTTCTATCTTAAATAAACTCCAGCTAATCTTTATTAGTTAAATAAGTAAAAGAAGCAGCTTCAGGATCTTCAGAGCTAGGATTTATCATCTTTAATTATAGGGGATATGCTTAAAAAGGTAATAAAAGGTGCAGAAGTTATAATATAGAATGCTGTTTTTCTTTAATAAGAAATACATCAGCTTTAAGCTATAGAAGAATAAAAAAAGGAAAAGAAGAAGACCTTATAATATTATATTTAAGGTGGAGGCAGTTTAACTGCCTAAGAAGGACAGTAAAAAGCTGTAGAAAGAGAAGAAGAATTAATAGCTTTATCCACCCCTTTACTAGTAAAGTAAAAGTGTGCTCCGCGCTGTAGTAATTATGGTAAAGAAGGCTATAATAGGTTGAAATGCCCTATATCTAAACCATCAAATATTTAATAAAAATTAACGTTTGTATGGTGATAAAAAGCTTCATTTTATTGCTCTGCTTGTTGCAGCGATATTTGTGTTGGGGGCCGCCAGCTCACTGTCACCGCCAGCTCGTTGTCGGATTACGTTAAGAAATCCTCCTTATCTAATACTTTAAGAAGATTAGAATTATATTCTAATATTTAACTACTATACTCCTTAAGAAATTTTTAATATTTTTATAGGTATATTAATTTTATAAATATTTTAGCTAATACTTCCTTAGCCTCCTAAATCTCTTAATTAATATACTCTTATTCCTATTAAAGTATATACTACTCTTACTTATTATAAAACTAATACTTATACTTTTAACTATAATAGGTATATAAAGTATAGTTTTTACTTTTTAAATCCATAATATAGGGAATCCTATAGGAAGAATAATAGAGATAAGAACTAGGAAGACTATCTTTTAGAATTCTATCTACTTAAAGAGTATATTTATAATAATAATTATACTTCTCTAGTATAATAAGTTATTAGGAAAATAAGAAAAGAAGTTAATAGGAAACTTACCTAAATAAGGGGATACTATAAATTTATAATTATTAAGGGATAATAATCCTAGAAGAGGGGGATTATATTATAGCACCCATATTAATAACTATATTAGGCAGAATCAGGTAGTTAGGGAAAATAGATATTCTTATTATAGAGAATTATAATTTACTTATTTAATACTCTTTATAGCTACTATTTAGTATACTACTTATATAATATAGTATATAATACTATGTCTTAGTAAATATACTATTTATATACTATCTAAAGGACTATCTAGAGTACTATAAATAATTAGGGAGGATATATAAGGATACTTATTTTATATACTTAGTTCTTTATAATTAATATAAGTTATTAATCTATAGTTACTAAGTATTTACTCTTCTCTTAATTATTATATACTTATTTATATATCTCTTAATTAAAGAAGTATATATACTTCTTTAGCCTTACTTCTCTCTTATTACCTTACTATATTCTTAAGCACCTCTTAGCTTATAAGAGCACCCTAGTTACTATTAATATCCTTAGATTAGGGTTATAGGTTAGTATTTCCCAGGCTTGACTCATAGGTCACAGGTATAGGTACCATTGCGAGATCCCAGGGTGTGACAGATGTTATATAACTGCTGTAGCTATTAAGAATAAGGAGATAGTAGTATCTATCTATTTAGGTAGCTAATAGCTATATACTTTTTAAAGACTTCTTAAAGCTATTTAAACCCTAAATCATCAGTTATTCAGCCATTTTTAGAGATACTAATATAATACTAATATAATAGTCCTTTAGCATATCTATATACCACTGAGATTAGTGTTTTTTTCCTAGTAAAAATGACCTATAAAGGTAAAACAGTCCCTATCCCTTCGTCTGGTGTTTTGTTCATTTTAGCGTATTTTATAGCCTTGGCACTCCTGATTAGCCAGAAATTAGACTGCTTCCAGCAGAATAATTTTCTGCTACTATCACCACTTTTAAAAACAATAATATGTATACTAATATTTAAATATATTACTATATAATAGCTTATATACCCCCTCCTTTACAGCTACTGGATGGCTAGGTGCCTTAGTATAATTATATTAATTTAGCTAATCAGGATCTAAAGAAAAGAGATAAAAATATATAGCTTAAAAAGCTTTCTATAAATAAATTAATTACTTAGATACCTAATCTGAAAACTATTAAATTTAATACTCTTACTATAAATACCCCCTAACCTCTAAAGTTATTTCTACCTCCTAGTCTTAATATAAACAGCCCACTATTATTATTTAAGCTATTTTTACCTAATAATCTATAGGAATCTATAATATAGAATATAAATAACTATACTAAATTTTACTACTTTAATATAAAATCTGCCAGCTTTATATAGTAGAGAACTATAAAAATAATAAGAATAAGGCTTCACAAACTTATATTTAGGATGGAGGCAGCTTAACTAGTTAAGGAAGTAAAAAGCAGCTAAAAAAGAAGCTTAATTAGCAGTAGCTTATATACTAAAAAAACATGCCGGCCACCATGTTGTAGTAATTATAATATTATAGGCTATAATAGATTAAAATATCCAGCACCTAAAATAATAGAAGAACTCTTTCTGCGTGAATTGAATTTTTAAAATTTTATGATAACTATAAGCTGGAATTAGCTTAGAATTAGTTTAACTATATTTAACTCCAGCCGCTACTAGTAGAAACTAATTTTATTAGGATTACTAGTAGTAATAGTATAAAATAAGATAACTCCTTTAATAATAGTATAGACTACTACTATAGTAGCTCTAAAAGGACTATATAGTATTACTTTACTAGTATAGAGGATATATAATATAGTATATAGTAAGTATATTAGTATATAGAAAGCTATAAAAATAGACCTCTCTATGATATAGAGCTACTTAGCTTTATTTAGGGGGTAGAAGACTTTATAATAGATATCTAAAGTAGGTATAAAAAATCTAATTCCTTAGTAGATATCTATAAAGTATTAGAGAAAATTTAGTAAGATATAGTATACCTTAGAGAAAAGAGCTTAATATTAGCTTTAACTAAAACTACTAATTTAGTAGCCTAGTAGAAAGCTTTCTAAGCCTAGGATTAATAAAGAGGGCTATAGAATATATCTACTCTACTATCCTAGGGGACTATAGGTACCTCTATCCTAGGGGTACTATATACTAAATTAAGTATTAATTATAAGGTTATAGTAAAGGTCTATAATAAGATAGTATAGGATAAGCTTTATAAATAGACTCTAAGATTATTAAATAGGCTGAATATACCTAGAGTATAGTAGCTAAAAAGTCTAGTAGCTTACCCCTTATAATATTAGGATTTATTACTATATATTAACTACCTTCTAGAGATATTAGTCTTTAAGCCTATAGCACTATAGGGGTAGAGGTTCTCTAGAACTATACTAATAAATAGGTAAAAGTATTTAATATAGGGGTATATATATAGGTATTAATATAGGGGTTAGTTACCTATAGAGTCCTAATCTAAGATATAAATCTTACTATAGAAAATATATTAACTATTACTATATAACTAGTAGTAGTAAACTAGTATACCTAGGGTAAAGATATTAAAATCCTCTATATAAGGTGGCTAGTAAAGCCCTAGAAAGGTAAAAGAGAGGGCTTATTAATAATAGAGTTTACTAATTCTATTATAGTAAACTAGGCTATTAATTAGGGGACTATTTAAGAGGCCTAGGTCTATAGTATAACTATTTTCTACTAGAATAGGTACTTAAAGCTATACTAGAAATATTAGAAACTAGGATATATATATACTTAGTACCCTAATATTAGATATATATATAGGACCTATATAGATAGATATCCTACCTAGGAATACCTAAGTATATAGGGTTAAATAGTAATAGTAAAGTATACTAATTATTATAAAGGATACTAAATAGTTAGTTTAGTATACCTTATAAAGAAAGGGTTAGTAGCTAGAGTAAAGGAAATAATTAAGAATTATAAGTTATACTACTATATTCTAGAATACTTCCTAAGAAGGAAGGACTCTAGGGATATTAACTAGTAGCCTCCTATAGTAGAGGTAAATAAGTAGTAGATACTAGTAGTAACTAACCTACTAGTAATATTAATAGCTAATAGGCTAAGTAAATATAGAGAGATAGTATATTTTAAAGGGATAGAAAAGAGGAGATAGAGCTAGCTATACTCTAAGACCTCTAATAAGGTTCTACTATTAAGTATAGATATAGTACTAAGGGCCTCCTAAGCTTTAGTAAGGTCTTAATAATAAGGGGAGCTTATTAATATAATATTAGATCTAGATTACTAACTCTACTAGGGCTTAAAGCAGCCCTAAAGTAATAAATAACTTATAGATATAAAAGTAAAAGTACTAAAACTATTAATAAAGATAAAGATAGAGGGGGATTATTATAAGAGAAAATTAATAAACTCCTAGACTAATTTTAATATATTAAGTATTAATATATTAGAAAGGTCCTACTAGCCTTACTAGTACTAGCTAAGATAATAATTACTAGAAATAAAAGTAAAGATAAGTTAAATATATAGCTACTTCTAAATCCTTTAGTATAATATATATAAGTTAAGAAAAGGAGTAATAATAATATTTCTAAGAGATAGTAAGATCTTAAAGGTAGATATAATAATAATATAAGAACTATAGAGGAATAAGAGTAGTAATATAATATACTAGCTAGTAAAGGTAATATACTAACTACTATACTTAGGAAGATAAGAAGAAGGTAAGATATAAATATACCTTTATATCTTAAAATAAATAGATCTAGCTAGTTAGTCCTAAATAGTGGTCTTATAGGACTATTAGATCCTAAAACTATTATACTAGTAAGGTAAGTAACTAAAAATACTATATATTTATAATATATATAATAAACTAGATAGTAATATATTCTAGAGGCTCTAGGGGTAACTTACCTAGCTAGCTTATAAGGATATAATTACTAAATATATAGTACTATAAGATATAAATATATACTATCTTATATAGGAGGCCCTAGAGTAAGAATAAATATAATAATAAAGGATTTACTAGAAGTAATTAATAAGATAAAGCTAGAGCTAACTATAGAGAAGGAGTAGTAATATAGTAGTAAGGAGAGTAGAGCTTAGTAATAGATTTAACCTTTATTTTAAGTATATTAGTTAACTAGATAGTTTTCTATAGGTATATAGATAATATATAATATAATTTAGACTATTAGCTAGTATATATAATATTAAATATTATTACTAAACTAAATAAACCCCTAAAATACTATAACTAGAAGGCTACTAATAGTAAAGTACTATTAAAGATAATAAAATAATACCTTATTACTAGAGACCTCTATAAGGTACCTCCTTAAAGAATTAAGCTAGAGATAATAGCCTTCCTAATAATAATTAGGAGGGTAATTAAAGTTATAATACTATAAGTAAAGCTAAGTAAGTAGTTAAATCCTAATTTTAGCCTAGAATATTAAGAGGTAGTAAAGATAGTAAGAGTACTAAGATAATAATTTACTAGGATATATAACCTATAAGACTAGTAGTAATATATATTTATAAGGAACTAGAAAAAGTAACTAGTAGGAAAAGTACTAAGAAATAGGTACTAAAGGTAGGTATAAGAGGCTACTAAAGTAGGCCTAAGAGGTATATAAAGGCTAGTAAAGTAGGTATATAATAAGAGTAGTATATATAAATAAGGAATTATATTAATATTATAAGGACTAAATAGGGAAGAAGTAGATATAATAAAATAAAAAGTATAACTATTCTAGGAGGTATTCTTCCTAAAATTACTACTAGTAGACCTATTAGATATTATTAAGTAATACTAATACCCTAAATTAATCCCTATACCTTTATTAGAATAATATAAGATTAAGGTAGTAGTTAAAGCTATACTACTAAATAAAGTACCTAAAGAAGATAGCTATTTAAATAGCCTTTATTATATATTTATTATAAAACTAAAGGTACTAAAGGTACTATACTAGCTCTTTAATATATATATTTAAATAAGATATAATCTAAAGTACTTCTAGAAGTTAATTATTATAGTCCTTTAAAAACTTAGGAAAGAGAGGAACTACTATATATTAAAATCCTACTAGCCTATAGTATTATTAAATATACTAGGTAAGGCCCTTAAAGTAATTATTATTAAATAAATTAACTATATAGTTAAATAGTATAGTCTTTTACTAGATACCTACCTTAGGAAGTAAAAGGGGATATTAATAGACTATATAATTTAACTAATAATAGATTAAATTAGAACCTTATAGAGGTAGGGTATATTAATAGTTAGCCTCCTATTATTAGATATTATAAGGGCTTATAATAATATCTTATATATCTACTTATTATATATTATAAAGAAGAGATAACTAGGTCTCCTTATACTATAGGTAACTTTATTCTTAACTAGATATAATACCTAAATCTATATATTAGAGGGTATATTAAGTACTATTCTAATATTAATAGGGATCCCCTAAGGGTTACTATTATTACTAATTCTATACCTACTATATAATACTAATTTAATTAAGAACTATATAGAGAGGGAAGTATAAATAACTACTAATAAGTAGGTTAATAATATATATATTCTAGCTATAGGGATAGATAAAATAACTATTATATTAAAGCTCTAATAGGCCTATTAGATAGTAATAGACTAGGCTTTAAAATATATATTAAAATTTAATATTAAGAAATATAAGCTTATCTATTTTATTAATCTAAAGTCTAATACTTAACTAGGGTTCTTACTACTACCTATACCTAGAGGAGAAGTTATAATAGAGGTAAGCTAGTTATTAGAGTACTATCTAGGGGTTTAATTTAACCTAGAGCTAATATTTAAATAATACTATAAATATATAATAATAAAAGTAGGGAAGAGCCTTATAATATTATAGGGGATAGTAGGATTAATATAGGGAATGTCTCTAGTAGTAATAAGATAGGTTTACTAAGTAGTAATAGTCTTATAAATACTTTATAAAGTAGTAGTATAGTACTAGATAAGAATTATACTAGCTAGAGAGTAGAATAAAATAGTATAGCAGTTTATAATTATCTAGAAGTAGGTAGTATACCTAATTAATAGTACCTTCTAAATAATAGTAGTAGAGGTATTAAATATTAAACTCTAGTTACTATTAGTATAATTATAGATAGAGTAACTAGCTAAAGAGATAGCCCTATAAATTTAAACTAGCCTAGTATATATAATACTAAGATCCCTATAGTAAAAATAACTAGATAATAAAGTTAAACTTAGTAGATAGATACCTCTAGAGGCTTAAGCCTAAGTAAAGGGTAGATACTTAATAGCTACCCTAGAATCTTTAGTAAGATAATAGAAGAGCTAATAGGTATTTATCTAAGTATTATAATAAAAGCCTCTAGAGGTATATATTAAGGAGAGAGAAATAGTAATAATAATATATAATAATATTATAAGAAAGATAGAGGAGAGGCTATTAGTAGTCTATATAAATAGAAGTAGATACTAAGGATATATAGATATAATAGTAATTATTCTAGAGATAAGAGCTAAAGCTAGTTACTATATAGGTCTAGAGATAGTAGTAATAGTATATATAGTAGAGCTCTAGAGGATCTATCTAGCCCTACTAGTAGTTAAGTAGTAGGGAAAGGTCTAGGGGTAGAAAGAGTATATTTAGAATAGTATAATTATCTTTTTAGATAGCTAAGTAGTATTAAAGGTATTCCTCTACCCTTAAATAGCCTCTAGTTAACTATACTAATAGAAGTACTTTTAGATACTAGATTAATATATAGGGTAGGGGATATGAATAATTATCTATCAGATCCTAGCCTATAAAGGTATACTAGGTAATAAAATAGTAGATTAGGCTATAAAGGAAGTAGTAATAGGGGGTTAGCTAGATAAGAAGAGAGTAGTATAGCTAGCTATAGTAGCTAAGAGGAGGATTTAAAATAATATTAAGAAGAAATAGGAAATAATATAGGAGAGGATACTAATAGGTAGGTTAATAAGATAGTTAATAGAAGTATTAATAAGAAAGGCTCTTAGCTATTAAAAGGGCCTATAGAAAGTAATAGTATTAGTTATAATATAGATATATATAAGGAGGATTAGATTAAGCTATTATCTATCTAGGATAGGGGTTAGAGAAAGTATATAATATAGGTATAATTTAGGTAGTTAGATACTATATTATATACTACTAGAGTGCCTACTACTAGCTAATTTATAAAATAATATATAGAGGAAGCTCTAGGGTAGAGTATCCTAGATAATAAGATTTAATAAGCTACTTTTAGAACTAAAGATATTAGTAGTAATTACTAACTTTATAATATAGATAGGCTTACTCTCTTAATTTAATATAGTAGATAAAGAGATAATAGGCTCTACTAATTAGGATAATATATAGGGTAACTAAGTATAGGATATAAAGGAAGGTATATATAGTAGCTACTATACTAGGTTAATAGTAATTATAAGAGGAGACTAGTAGATATAGGTAACTATTAAACTAGGGTAGGTAGTAGAACTAGGGGTATAGAGAGTTAGAAGTATAAGTAGTAAGTTAGTAAGATAATAATCTAGTAGTATAGTAAAGCTATAAAGGTAGCCTAGTAAGAGAGGTTAAGAGTTATTAATAGTATTAAGGTATATAGCTAGGTATATAGTATAGATATTAGAGCTATAGAGTTTTTATATATAGTTTAATTAAGGCTGGTAGGTATATATTTTTCTATTCTTTTATAGGGGTAGCTTAGCTAGAGGAGCTAATTATCTAGCTAAGAACCTCCCTCCTATAGTACTAGTGCTGTATTTACCTGCTTTAGAGCAGCACTCTAAGTAATCCTGCATAGCAACGTGTATATAAAGTTAGCTACAACAGGAATAAGAGGTCTACTACTACTACTACTACTACTACCTAAAATAATATAAATCTAATAGAAAAATGCGTTTATATAGTGATAAAAGCTTTAATTTTTCATTGCATTCCGGCCGTGGCGGCGAAAATTTTGGTGGGGTGGCCAGCTCGGTGTCGGATTACGTTATAGGTGCTACGTACTCCCATCCATATCTTCGGTATAATTGTAAGTATCCCCAGGCAAAATATTTAATCACCCGTCTCCACCCATTTGGCACTGCTGCCAATAATCTAGTAACCCTAGGATCTATGATTACCCTCATTGCTGCTAATATTTACCCTCACCTAGTCTGTTATCCTCACTACCCGCACTGATATACTACCAATAACTGCATTAATAGATATACCAATGGCCCGTCACAGTAAGACGAAGGCACGGATTAAAAGACAGGATGTCACGGTAAAGGCTCATACTGGTACTGTTACAATGCAATGTGATTTCCGACTCATTTGCTTAGCTGACTACTTCAAGGTCCACCGCTGCACAAATTTACCATGCAACAAGAGGCACGAAATACAGAAGGTCGTAACCTGTGGTCATCTGGGACTAATCTTCGCCATAAAGCTGTTCAGTTCGTGAGCGCAAGTGACCTACAACCAGAGGGCGCCGAAGATCATGTCAACCAGGAAACCAGGCCAGCCTTGCATGGGCAAATAACAGCATCCGAAAAGAACAACAATGACATCAATGGGGCACTAGACCGCGAGGACAACACAGAAAATGGTGTATTTTCCATCGACCTGTCAGGCGAAAGTGTCATTGATACTGGACTTCTGGACCCAGCCTTGCAACTGTCTCCAGCCCCCCAAGAAGAATCAAGCGAGGATGAGGTAGTGTTTCTCGGGCGAAACAAAAATACCCAACGTATGCCATGTGGTGATGAAGTGATATCGTCAGAGAAGTTTATGCCGACTCATTATCAACGGCGGAGACGCTCTACAAACATTCAACCTGAAGACGATAGGAACTACATCGGGCTCAAACAGCACTCTGCAAGGAAAGGGAAGCAAAGAGATTTGCTAGAAGATAAAAATGGTATCCTGGCCGATTATATCGCGAACATGGACAATGACTACCAAGAGCTTTATAACCCACCTGATATGGATACGGAGAGCGCAGCTATGGAACACTCCAATTCAACTAGTTCCACCGCTGGTGATATACCGGGTATTTGTCTCAAAAGCAATGATCTGCCAGTAAGAAATGGTCGCATTTCCCCAGAACAGGGGAGCAAGGAATTGGATCTAGTGTCGCCAGACAGTAAGCGTCTCCCAATTTACATGCGAAATAACCTATACTGAGCTCAATAGATTTAGACGTTGAAGTGGCCGGGGAGGGATTTGGTATCCCACCAAACAATTCAAACAACACGCCGACAAGTTTATCAATTAGTTCGTACATGAGAGAAATTGATAACGAGGAATCAGATATTGACTCTGAGGAGTACCCCTTTGATATGAAAGCGGACATAGAGGCCATCGAGACTCTACGAGGTGGTGTCAAAGGGCACGGTGCTACCCAGTTTTTATCATCAGCATCATCCTTTGCCGATGCATTGGAATTGGATCCATATCGTGGGTTTGACATAATGGATTTTGATAGGCCGAGTATCAGAAACAAGTCAAAAGGGAAACAACGTGCTTTTGACTTGATAATCTCTGACAGTGAGCTTGAGCTTGAGCTAGAAAACGCTTGGCAAAATGACAGAACAAAGAAGAAGGCCAAAAAACAGAAGCGGGAAGAGCTACGTTCTCAAGGATTACTGGGCCGAAGTAAACCTGATTTAAAGATTAAGTATTCAAATGGGATGAGCATTGATGATTTCAAGTCAGAAATACGCATCTTTCTTCTTTCACCAAAGAACAGGTAAGTTTTGATGAAACATGCATCATTGCTTCTTTTTTCGGTATACTAATTTTCTAGTTTATCCCTGCCTCCTATGACCAAACAGCTTAGAAAAGTTGTTCATGACCTAGCAAATTCGTTGGCTTTGAAGTCACAGTCGCGAGGCAAAGGGTCTTCAAGATTTCCCATTCTCTACAAAACATCTCGAACCCCTAAATATACCACAAAAACAATATCCCAGGTGGACAGAACGTTATCAAAAGGGAAATTCGGCTATCGTACTAATCATTCGGGTCAGAAAAACCCTACCAAAGCGCGACGAGGTCGTCCTGATGCTTCTGTCTCTTACATGGACGGTGATATTGTTGGTGCATCTGCACCAGAGATTGGAGCAGAGAATAAAGGAAGAGCAATGCTCGAAAAGATGGGCTGGAGCATGGGGACTGCTCTTGGTGCCACCAATAAGGGCATCCTGTTACCAGTTGCACATGTTGTAAAAAACTCCAAAGCAGGCTTGGGATAAGTTTGTCTTGGTCATGCTATGACTCCCCGCTCAGCCAGTGTGTTATTACAATGTGGTACAAATAGAATTGATTCAAAAATGATCGAAAGTTGCCAATGTGGTAATAATGCCTTGCAGCCAGTTCTATCAGTTCTAAATACTGGTTAAAAGCCAACAACGTAGGCTGTAGATGTATATCACTCCCATGACACCATGACCAAACGAAAAGATAAGTATGAAAGTATCGTCTTGCTAACCAATCATTCATTACCGCTTTACCTTAACCCTATTGACGTTGGATAGAGGTTCTGCGTGCCCAAGTTCTCGAATATGGGAGAACAGTTGGGTCCTAGAAGGAAAAGAAGCATTGCAAGTTGTACAATTCAACCCTGTAAGCTCCCCCGCTGCTTTCTGGGCCGCCTTCCTGGCGCGTTTTTGCTTGGCTTTGCCCATTTTGCTTGGAGTCATTGGGGTTGGCTTGTTTATGTACGACGAACAGAAGTTGTGAGACAATGTGTCTATTTCGTCATCATTGTCTTCCCGGGTTGCATGCACTCCTGAAAGAAGTCGGTCTTCAACGGATTCCCTCGAGGCATAGTCAGCATCAGCATCGTCGGACTCGAAAACGGCGTTTTGTTGCTGTTCCACATGTGATATGTTCTCACCCCAATCGGGTGCATCTTTCGGGTTCGGTTGTCTATTCAATTCCAAAACTATTTCATCATTCTCGCCGAGAGATGCGACATCTGACCATGCAACATTGCTGTTGTCATACTGGTTTAGATCCTTTCCAAGGCCCTTGTTTCCACCTGCATCCAAATTCCATTGCTGATCCTGAACTAGCATCTCCCACCGAAGCTGCTTGACCGCTTTTAGGTGCTTCTTGCTTCGTTCGTGGGCCTCAAATTGCTTTTTACTCTTGAAATTTTTGTGGCAAATCACACATTCAAAATGCTCCGTTTCATTGTCAGAGCTATCATCTTGATGATATTCGGGCTCCTCTGATTTTGCCCAGTCCGGCGTCACATGACCTCGTAGCTTGGACTGGTTGACTGCTCGAGACCTGGCAGCTTGTGCGGCAGTAGACTGGCGAAGATGTTCCTGGCGCTGTGATTCAGTTTGGGCATTAGCCTTGTATCGTGGATCGCGCTTTTTAACAAAAGCCACAAGCGATCTGACGGCGTCATTAAACTCGCGAATGCCTTCCTCTCTTAGGCGCTTGTTTTCTTTTTCCATCAGTCTACGAACACGACGATCCGGGGCTTCAGAGTAGCGGTAGACATCTTTCCATGCGTATGATTTCTTCGTGGAGAACCCACTCCACGCAGCATAAAATGGTCGGACAACCCCTTCAAAGTCATCATCATGGAATCCAAAGCCGGGATAATAAGTGGTATCAGTGCAGTCCCACTTTGAAGCTGTTTCTTCCTCTAGAGCAAGCCGCGCAAAAGTCTCACGGAGACCACCGAAGAACCCCGTTTTATTGTCTGAAAAATCCATCCGAGGACTAAATTTTGCGAACAGCTTGAGGATATCACTAGAAGTTGTCATGCGCGTATTGTACGAGTAACAGTCCTGCCCAGGATTTCCATCGCTCCCAAGAAAAACGTCCCGATGAGAATCATACCATGTCCTCTCGTGGGGGTCTGAGAGAACTTCATAGGCTGACTGAATTTCGGCAAACAATTTGGTGGCAGATTCCGAGTTTCCATAGTTCCTGTCTGGATGCAACTCAAGGGCTTTTCGCCTGTATGCCTTCTTGATCCTGCAAAGTATAGTTTTTCTTAGTTTTTTTTTTTTTTTTTGAATTGGGGTCAAGAATCAGGCGAGCTTACTCCTCCCCAGAAGCGCTCTGTTGCACATCAAGAAGCTCATAGTAGTCTACCTTTTCTTTTAACCCCCCTTCATTGGACTCTGTGCCCTTCTGGCTACCTGTAGAGTGATACTGTCCCATGACTTTATATAAAAGTATATAAAAGTTATGATGGTTGGTGGATACAGTGGGGTTGCAAAAGTATTTGAACATGAAAAAATGCACTACATACACTAGTTCTTTCCGCCTTCCTAATTAAGCATGGCTAAAACCTTAATATTTTATATACCAACCATCTACTTAAATAACTGCCTGTATATAATAAGGTATTATTTTATATAGATTTTAAAGTACCCTCTTATTAATTATATACTATACCTCTTTAGCTGCCTCTATAAGTTTTTATAAAGTATTATTATTATTAGGGGCCCTCTTAAGCTCTAGGTATAGCTTATAAACCTTTACTTTTAAAAGTGCCTATAGATTCTTAATTAGGTTAAGATTAAGAAAATAAGGTAGCTATTCTATTACTTTTATATCTATATCCTATAATAGATCCTAGATAATATAGGCTCTATATATAGAGGCCCTATTATATATAAAGATATTACCTTCTTAAAGAATTAATAGGAGAAAGCTCTTATAAATATGATAGATAACCTATAAAGTAATACCCTTATAAGTAGACTTAGGGTCTCCCTTTAAAGGCAATAATCTAGTACTCTAATTAAAATTAAAAGTAGCCTAAAATATCTGCTTAATACCCTTTTTATAGTATATAGTATAGATATCTTACTTAATAATCTATTATTTTAGGGGTTAAAATATATAGATAGCTTAGGTACTAATACTATACTTAAGTAAGTATTTATCTAACTAAATAACTTAAAAAAAGTCTTCTCCTATATAATAAGAATATTTTTCTACTTATCTTAGTCTCTTTTTAGTATTCTCTAATTAAATTTTAGGGTATTTATATTACTTCTATTTCTTTATATAAAGTATATAGAAAAAGTACTAAATAATAGCTTTAGAGGGACTACTTTAAATTACCTTAGAGAGCTCTCTTATTTTAATATAATAGTCTTCCTTAACTAGATCTAATAGGTGCTGTTTATCCTTTAATAAGAGAATTTAAGGTCTTTTAATATAAGAGATTAATTTTTAATTATTATATTAATATTACTTCTTAATTATATAATAAATATTTAAAAGAGGGGTGTCTAGGTATTTTTTATAGATTTTTTAATAGCTCTATCTAATTTCTTATAGCTTATATAGAGTAGAAGATAATTCTTTTAATTTTAGTATTATATTAAGATAAATAACTTTAAATCTTAATTATTTCTATTATTTCTATGTGAATTTTTATTATAGCAGAATAGCTTCCTCTAATCTAAAAGAGGAAGCAGTAATACTAGCGCGTTTTCTATGTTCAAATACTTTTGCAACCCCACTGTAAAAGGAAGGCTAGGGGGCAAGAAAAAGAAAAAAAAGGGAAAAGGCTAGATAGTCAGGTACCTAACAGCGGTCACCGCCACTCAAAATACTGTCACCACTTTAGATATACTGCTTTGAATTTGCTCGTCATTTCATTCTTACTTTACTTCCTCTTGATACTATTTTTTTAAATGATTTATCTTATTATTTTATTCTTACCTTAAAGGTATCTTAATAATATACTATATAAGGGTTTAATACCCCTTTATACCTCTAAGAATAGGCTAGTATAGGATAATAGTAGCTATTATAGTAGTTTAATATAGAGGAATATAATACTAAACCTTTCCTATACTTATTACCACTATCTTATTTGATAGGGGATCTATTTAACACTAAAGAAGCCCCTTTTTAAAGCTATTTTATCTTTTTGTCTATCCCTTCCTTATATAAATACATTAAATACCTATATATATCACAAGTATCAACGGCCATGTGTTGCGTGGCCTCTTATATATAATAATTAAATATCTAGCTCCTGGCATCCTAAGCTAGTTGTCATTATCCCTCTAAAAAAAAACATTAAATATTATATATAGTACCTTTTTCTACTAAATATTAAACCATTAATATAAAGCCTAATAGGACTTATAATCACCCCTAAACTAGTTATAGAATTCCTTATATAATACCTTAATTTATAACCTCCTCTTAGCTATATTTACCTATCCCCTGGTCTGGTGAACTTGTGATAAATAGCGCGTTTTTGATATGGGGTAGTATATTTAGATATTTTAATTAGCTTATAAGATAACTACCTTTTTTTCTGCTAGTTAACTGAGGCCTTAAAATAATAATAAAGGTAAAGGCAGAGAAGCTACTAGGGATTATTAATAAGATAAACCTAGAGCTAACTATAGAGGAAGAGGTAGTAATATAATAATAAAAAGAATAAAGCTTAATAATTAACTTAACCTTTATCTTAAGTATATTAGTATACTAAATAATATTTTATAGGTAGGTAGATAATATATAATATAATTTAGATTATTAGCTAGTATATATAATATTAGATATTATTATTAAGCTAAATAAACCCCTAAAATACTAAAATTAAAAGGCTATTAATAAGAAGATATTATTAGAGATAATAAAATAGTACCTTACTACTAGGAACCTCTCTAAGGTATCTTTATAAAGAATTAACTAAAGATAACTACTTTTTTAATAATAGTAAGGTAGGTAGTTAAGGTAGTAATATTATAAATAAAGCTAAATAAATAGTTAAACCTTAACTTTAGCCTAGAATATAAGGAAGTAGTAAAGTTAATAAGAGAATTAAGATAATAATTTATTAGAATATATAACTTATAAGACTAGAGGTTATATATATTTATAAGAAACTAGAAGAAGAGACTAGTAGGAAAAGTATTAAGGAATAGATATTAAAAATAGATATAAGAGGCTACTAAAGTAGGCCTAAAGGGGATATAAAGGTTAATAAAATAGGTATATAATAGAAATAGTATATATAAGTAGGGAATTATACTAATACTATAAGGACTTTATAAGGAAGAAATAGTGATAATCTGCTATCTTGCTGGTATTCCACTGATCCGTGGTATACAGCGGTTTCCAACCCTGAATAGTTTCATTTTGAAGAGATTTATCTTGCTACTAGTGATATGAATACCACATATAAAAGTACTGCTTTATTTACTGTATTTAGACTAGTTTCAGGGCTCTAGATTGGCTATATATATGCCCTCGTTCTTATATAGATAGAAAAACCAGACCTTATTTGATTGATCACGTGAACACTAGCTTGTACAGTATTCGTAGCTGACGCCAGTCATACAGATAATAAAGTAAAAAGTAGAATTATTCTAGGAGGTATTCTTCCTAGAATTATTATTAATAGACCTATTAGATATTATTAAGTAATATTAATATCCTATATTAGTCTCTATACCCTAGTTAGAATATTATATAATTAGAGTAGTAGTTAAATCTATACTACTAGATAAAGTACTAGGGGATAATAGCTATCTAAATAGCTTCTAGTATATACTTATTATAGAGCTAAAAGTACTAGAGGTATTATTCTAGATCTTTAATATATATATTTAAATAGGATATAACCTAAAGTACTTCTAGAAGTTAATTATTATAATACCCTAAAAGCCTAGGGAAGAGAGAGATTACTATATACTAAAGTCTTACTAGCCTATAGTACTATTAAATATATTAGCTAAGATCCTAGAAGTAATCATTACTAAATAAATTAGCTATATTATTAAGTAATATAGTTTACTGCTAGATACCTATCTTAAGAGGTAAAAGAGTATCTTAATAGATTATATTATTTATTTAATAATAGACTGAATTAGGGCCTTATAAGGATAGGGTATATTAGTGGCGGCCTGACCACCCACCGCTTCCACTAGTGGGTGGTCGGCAGTGTAAAGGAATTTTTAGTATAAAGGAAAAAAATAAAGCTATTTACATTTTTACTACTAAACTCCTCTAGAATCTATAAAATAAAGCTGATTAACTAATTCTCTAGTCATTTCTCTATATAAATCCCTAGAATTATCTTCTTTGGGAGGTGCTGGTAGGAGATAGTTATATACCTCTTTATAAGCCTTATCTACTTTCTTCTTCTTATTTAACTCCTCTTTAGCCCTCCTATTAGTAATAGACTAAATTAAATCCTATATAGTTAGTATTACACTATCTCTAAGGTATTAAACCTCTTATTTAGTTATTCTATATTAGTGAGGTGCCTAGGCTGCCTTAATTTAGTAGAGAGTATAATTTATTAATATAAGCTATTTAGATTAATATTTCTACTAGTTAAATATATATTCTAAGTAGTGCTTAGCCATAGTATTATCTCTATACTATTTAGGATATTAAATAGCTTCTTATCCCCTTTAACCTATTAAGCACTCTTTAGAGGTGCATTTTTAATACTTAAAGATAGAGGATATAGAGGAGGTATAGTAGTAGACCTCTTATTCCTGTTTTAGCTTACTTAAATACATGTTGCTATGCAGGATTACTTAGAGTGCTACTCTAATGCAGGTAAATATAGTACTAGTACTATAAGAGGGAGGTTCCTAGCTAGGCTATACCCTATAAAAGGAAAAATAAATATCTAATAACTCTAATTTAATATTATAAGGAAAACCTCTATAGCTCTAACTACTATAGTACTATATATATCTAGCTATATATATCTTAATACCTATATTAATTACTAACCCCTCTTACTAGGCTATATCATTAGCTTTACTATACTACTAGATTACTATTTTACTAGCTTTATTATACCTTTATTATATCCCTAGTTCTGCTGCCTACCTTATATTAGTAGTTCCTATATCTACTAGTCTATTCCTATAGTTATTATTAACCTAATATAATAGCTACTATATATATATTCCTTTATTTCCTATACTTAGTTACCCTATATATTCTCCTAATTAATAGAGCCTATTATCTCTTTATCTACTATATTAAATTAAGAGAGTAGGCCTATTTATATTATAAAATTAGTAATTACTACTAATACCTTTAGCTCTAAAAGTAGCTTATTAAACCTTAATATCTAGGATTCTTTATCCTACAGTTTCCTCTATATATTACTCTATAAATTAGTTAATAGTAGGTACTTAAGTAGTATATACTATATTATTTAACTACTAAGATTATACCTATATTATATACTTTCTCTAACCCCTATTTAAGATAGGTAATAGCTTAATCTAATCCTCCCTATATATATCTATATTATTACTAATACTATTACCTTCTATAGGCCTTTCTAGTAGTATAGAGTCTTTTTATTAATACCTTTACTAACTATTTTATTAGTTAGCCCCCTAGTATCTTCTCCTATATCCTTTCCTATTTCTCCTTAATTTTATTCTAAATCCTCTACTTAGTAGCTACTACTAACTATATTATTCTATTTAGCTAACCCCTTATTACTACTTTCTTTATAGCTTAATCTACTATCTTATTTCCTAGTATCCCTTTATAGGCTAGGATCTAGTAAAGAACTACTAAAATTCCCTATCTTATATACTAATCTATTATTTAAAAATACTCCTATTAGTATAGTTAACTAGAAGCTATCTAGAGGTATAGAAGTGCCTTTAATATTATCTAGCTATTTAAAAAGATAATTATACTACTTTAAATATACTCCTTTTACCTCTAGACCCTCTATTACTACTTAACTACTAGTAGTACTAGATAAATCCTCTAGAGCTCTATTATATATACTATTACTATAGATTCTAGGCCTATATAGTAGCTGGTTTTAGCTCTAACTTTAGGGATAACTATTACTATACCTATATATCCCTAGTACCTACTTCTATCTATATAGACTATTAATAGTCTCCCTATTTTTCTTAAAATATTATTATAGGTTATCCTTACTACCTCCCTCTCTTTAATAGATACCTCTAGAGGCTTTTACTATAATATCTAGATAAATACCTATTAGCTCTCTTAGCTTCCTATTATAGATCCTAGGGGAGCTATTAAGTATCTACCCTTTATCTAGGCTTATACCTCTAGAGGTATTTATTTATTAAGTTTAGTTTTATTATCTAGTTATTTCTACTATAGAGATCCTAGTATTATATATATTAGGCTAGTTTAAATTTATAGGGTTATTTCTTTAGCTAGTTATTCTATTTATAATTATATTAGTAGTAGCTATAGCTTAATATTTAATACTTCTACTACTATTATATAGAAAGCCCCACTAATTAGGTATACTACCTATTTCTAAATAGTTATAAATTATTATATAATTTTATTATATTCTCTAGCTAGTCTAACCCCTACCTAGAACTAAGTTACTACCTTATATAATATTTATAGGACTACTACTACCTAGTAGACCTATCTTTTTATTATAAGGGAGGTACCCTATATTAACTATACTAATCCCCTTAATATTATAAGGCTCTTTCCTACTTTTATTATTATCTAATTATAGTATTATTTAAATATAAGTTTAGGATTAAACTAGACCCCTAGATATTATTCTAATAACTAGCTTACTTCTATTATAATATCTCCCCTAGGTATAGGTAATAGTAAGTATTCTAGTCAGATATCTAACTTTAGATTAATAAAGTAGATAAGCTTATACTTTTTAATATTAAATTTTAATATATATTTTAAGGCCTAGTTTATAGCTATCTAGTATACCTATTAGAGTCTAAAGATAGTTATCCTTTTATCTACTCCTATAGTTAAAATATATTTATATTATTAACCTATTTATTAGTAGTTATTTTATTTCCTACTATATAGTTCTTAATTAAGTTAGTATTATAGTAGGTATAGAATTAGTAATAGTAAGGACCCCTAAGGGATTCCTATTAGTATTAAAATACTATTTAATATACCCTCTAGTATATAAATATAGGTACTATATCTAGTTAAGAATACTACTATCTATAATATAAGAGAGCCTAGCTATCTCTTCTTTAAGATATATAATAAGTAAGTATATAAAATATTATTATATACCCCTATAATATCTAATAGGAGAAGGCTAACTACTAATAAGCCCTATCCCTAAGAGGTCCTAATTTAGTATATTATTAGTTAGATTATATAATCTATTAAAATGCCTTTCTAGCCCCCTAGGTAGGTATCTAGTAGTAAACTATACTACTTAATAATATAGCTAATTTATTTAGTAATAACTACATCTAGGACCTTACCTAGTATATTTAATAGTACTATAGACTAGTAAGACTTTAGTATATAGTAATCTCTCTTATCCCTAGGCTTTTAGAGTACTATAATAATTAACTTCTAGAAGTACTTTAGGTTATATCCTATTTAAATATATATATTAAAGATTTAGAATAATACCTCTAGTACCTTAAGTTCTATAATAAGTATATATTAGAGGCTATTTAAATAGCTATTATCCCCTAGTACCTTATTTAGTAGTATAACTTTAATTACTACCTTAATTTTATATTATTCTAACTAAAGTATTAGGACTAGTTTAGGGTATTAATACTACCTAGTAATATCTAATAAGTCTACTAGTAGTAGCTCTAGAAAGAATACCTCCTAGGATAGTACTACTTTCTACCTTATTATCTCTACTTCTTCTCCCTAAGGTCCCTATAATATTAGTATAATACCCTACTTATATATACTATTCCTATTATATACCTATTTTACTAGCCTCTATATCCCCTTTAGGCCTACTTTAGTGGCCTTTTATACTTATCTCTAGTATCTATTTCTTAGTACCTTTCTTACTAGTCTTTTCTTTTAGTTCCTTATAAATATATATTATCTCTAATCCTATAGGTTATATATCCTAGTAAACTACTACCTTAATACCCTTACTTCCTTTATTACTTCCTTATATTCTAGGCTAAAATTAGGATTTAACTATTTACTTAGCCTTATCTTATAGTATTACTACTTTAACTACTTATCTAATTATTATAAGGAAAGCTATTATTTCTAGCTCTATCCTTTATAAAGATGCCCTAGAGAGGTCCCTAGTAGTAAGGTACTATCTTACTATTTCTAATAATGTCTTCCTATTAATAGCCTTCTAATTCTAGTATCTTAGGGGTTTATTTAGCTTAGTAGTAATATCTAGTACTATATATACTAGCTAATAATCTAAGTTATATTATATATTATCTACTTACCTATAGAAGACTATTTAGTTTACTAATATACTTAAGATAAAGGTTAAATTAATTACTAAGCTCTATTCTCACTATTATATTACTACCCCTTCCTCTATAGTTAGCTCTAGGTCTACCTTATTAGTAATCTTTAGTAGCTCCTCTATCTCTACCTCTATTATTATTCTAAGGCCTTCTTAAGTAGGGTAGTATATATTTATATCTCCTAGTACTATATATTTAGTAGCTATATCTTTCTAAGCTAACTAGATAAGCTACCCTTAGAGCCTCTAGAATATACTACTATTTAGCTTATTATATATATTATAAATATATAGTGCCTATAGCTTCTTACCTTATTAGTATATAATTTTTAAGATCTAGTAGTCCTATAAGATTACTATATAAGACTAACTAGCTAGGTTAATTTATTTAAGATATAAAGGTATATCTATACCTCTCCTCCTAGATATAATAGCTAGTATATTATCTTTATTAGCTAGTATATTATATTACTACTCTTATTCCTCTATAGTTCTTATACTATTATTATATCTACCTTAAGGACTTTACTATCTTATAGAAAAGTTATTATTACTCTATACCTTAACTTATATATATTATACTAGAGTATTTAGAAGTTACTATTTATTTAATTTATCCTTACTCTTAATTCTAGTAATTATTATATTATCTAGTATTAGTAGGGCTAGTAGGGCTCTCCTAGTTTATACTTTAGTATATTAAAATCTTTTAAGTAGCTTTATTACCTCCTATTATAGTAATCCCCCTTCTATATCTATTTTTACTATAGGTTCTAGTACCTCTACCTTAATATCTATTACTTACTTACTATCTTAGGGCTATTTTACCTAGTAGAGTTAGTAATCTAGGTTAGATATTATATTAATAGACTTATCCTACCTCTAGGACCTTACTAAGGCTTATAAGGCCTTTAGTACTATATCTATACTCTATAAATTATCTAATAGTAGGATATTATCTAAAGTCTTAGAGTAAGGCTAGTCTTATCTTCTCTTTTCCTTTTCCCTCCCCCTTTAAAATAAATTATCTCTCTATAGTTACTAAACCTATTAGTTACTAGTATAACTAGTATATTAGCTATTATAACTAGGATCTATTAGCTCCTAATCTACTTACTTATCTCTATTATAAAGGGTTATTAATTATATCCTTCTTAGTATTATCCCTTTAAAGGAAGTATTCTAGAATATAATAATATAGCTTATAATTCTTAATCACTTCCTTTACTCTAGCTACTAGTTCTTTCTTTATAGGGTATACTAAACTAACTATTTAGTACCCTTTATAATAGTAAGTATACTTTACTATTACTATTTAACCCTATATACTTAGATATTCCTAGGTAGGATATCTATCTATATAGGTCCTATATATATATCTAGTATTAGGATACTAAGTATATATATCCTAGTTTCTAATACTTCTAGTATAGCTTTAAGTGCCTATTCTAGTAGAAAATAATTATATTATGGACCTAGGCCTCCTAAATAGTCCCCTAATTAATAGCCTAGTTTATAATAATAGGATTAGTAAACTTTATTACTAATAAGCCCTCCCTTTTACCTTTCTAGGGCTTTACTAGCTACCCTATATAAAGGATTTTAGTATCTTTACCCTAGGTATACTAGATTAATACTACTAGCTATATAGTAATTATTAATATATTTTCTATAATAAGATTTATATATTAGATTAGGACTCTATAGATAACTAACTATTATATTAGTATATATATATATACCCCTATACTAAATACTTTTATCTATTTATTAATATAGTTCTAGAGAACCTCTACCCCTATAGTATTATAGGCTTAAAGACTGATATCTCTAGAAGGTAATTAATATATAGTAATAAATCCTAATATTATAAGGGGTAAGCTGCTAGACTTTTTAACTACTATATACTAGGCCTATTTAGCCTATTTAATAATCTTAGTTAGGGTTTATTAGTAGAGCTTATCCTATACTACCTTATTATAGATCTTTACTATAACCTTATAGTTAATACCTAATTTAATATATAGTACCCCTAGGGTAGAGGTACCTATAGTCCCTAGAATAGTAGAGTAGATATATTCTATAGCCCTCTTTATTAGTCCTAGGCCTAGAAAGCTTTCTACTAGGCCACTAAATTAGTAGTTTTAGTTAAAGCTAATATTAAGCTCTTTTTTCTAAGGTATACTATATCTTACTAAATTTTTTCTAGTACTTTATAAATATTTATTAAGGAATTAGATTTTTTATACCTACTCTAGGCACCTATTATAAAGTCTTCTACCCCTTAGATAAAGCTAAGTAGCTCTATATCCTAGGGAGGTCTATTCTTATAGCTTTCTATATACTAATATACTTATTATATACTATGTTATATATCCTCTATACTAGTAAATTAGTACTATAGTCCTTTTAGAGCTACTATAGTAGTAGTCTGTACTATTACTAGAGGAGTTATCTCATTTTCTACCATTACTATTAGTAATCCTAATAAAATTAGTTTCTACTAGTAGTGGCTGGAGTTAAATGTAGTTAAACTAATTCTAAGCTAATTCTGACTTATGGTTATCATGAAATTTCAAAAATTCAATTCACGCAGAAAGAGTTGTTTTTTGGCCCTTATAGTTATAAGGATCTATATACTCTAGAGTTAGCTCTAAGGGAAATTCCTTTTAAATCTTATAATATATCTAAGTCTATTTATAATATTAATAGTTATACTATTTATATCTATACTATACTATTTTATACCTTTTAAGATACCTACTATACCTATACTATTATTCCCTAGGATAATAAGTAGAGGTATTACTTTTAGAAAATAATTATACTTTATATTAGATAAGAATTATATTATATATTTATCTCTATTATACTTTATAGGGATTTAGATAATACCTATCTAATTTAGAATAAGTTTAAGGACTTTCTTTATAAGTACTTAGCTAAGGAGATCTCTTATTACTAGCTATCTTATAATCCTACTTTAAAGGAGCCTATTCTTAATTATAGTCTATTCCTTATTATAGAGTCCCTTTATATAAAGGATAAATCTTTTATAGACTATAATTTACCTTTATATAAAGGCTCCTAGGAAGAATTAATTAATAATCCTTTATTATATCTAGAACTAGACTATAATATTAATTAATAATATTACCTTACTAAGAGCTATAAGGTAATACTAAATAGTAACTAAAGAGTAGTATATAATTAGATTATTTCTTAAATCTTCTTAAATCCTTATAATACCTATTTCTTCCTTTATAGCCCTAGTAATACTAGAAAGACCTTTATTTATTATACCCTCTATACCTAACTTTATTCTTAAGTTAAGGTTATCCTTTATATAGCTTTAACTAGAATTACTTCTCTTCTTTTATCTAGTAGCTAGATAGTATATAAATATTTCTATTTACCCCTAGACCTTATAAAAGGTACTCCTAGGTATATTAGCTATAGCTCCTAAATAAGGAAGTCAATAAGAAATATCTCTCTTATTATTTAGGATAAAATACTAATATTATACTAGGAATACTTTAATATTATTAACTATAATCTATAAGATCTTTAAGAGGATATATTAAGTAGTAATAAGCTATTTAATAATAGATCCTACCTATAATCCTATATAGTACTTAAGGGGAGATAGTTTATATATATTTATAAAATACTAGGATCTAGGGGGTACTATAGCTACTCTAACTATATTAAAATATATAGCTAAATATATTAATCTCCTTATAAAATAAGGAATTTACTACCTAGCTTATAAATATATCTTATAACCCCTAATATTATAACTTTATTATACTACTAGATATAATCTACTAGGTAACCTCTCTTCCTAAATTTATTTCCTATATTTATCCTTAGGGATCCTTTATAAATATACTATTAAATCTAGACTTCTTTATTAGATATACTATCCTAACTGCCTATAATAACTTTATAAATAATATACTGCTTAACTAGATACCTAGAATATCTAAATATCTTAATACCTATAATTAATATATTATAAATTACTCTAATAAATTTACTTATCCTAATAGGATTATACTAGAGTATCTAAATAATATTAATATTAATAGGCTTCTCCTTACTAATCTTTAGTTAAAGGTTAGTACCCTAATTATTATCCTATAAAATATTAATACTACTAATAGCCTCTATAATAGTACCTATTATATTATAACTTAGATCTTTAAATACTGCCTTAAAGTTTACCTTAATAATTTAACTCTTAAGAACCCCTATTATCTTATTTATTAGTATAAACTAATAATAGATACTAGGAGCCTCCTATTAATACTTATCTACTAGTAGTTTCTAATCTATTTAACTTATATTATAATAATTAATAAAGTATAGGGCTAATTACTCTCTTATATTAGTATTAACTTATATTACTAGCTATTTAGCTATAGCTAGCTTTATATTACTCTATCCTAATCTATAAATATAGATAATATTTCTATTCTCTTTAATAGTACTAACCCTAAGTACTTAGTAGAGAATATTATCTATCTAGAAGTTTTTTATAACTTTAGTCCTACTACTATCTCTATTCTAGTACTTATCTTAGCTTCTACTTTAGACCTTATTAATATTTATAGACTCTAGAACTGTCCCCTATATTATTATAGCTATATTAGTCTTAACTATACCTATAAGTACTTTACTATACTTCCTCTTTTTTATAAATATATTATCCTCCCTTCCTACCCTCACTCTATCCCATCCCACGTGTTTTTTATTAAGGGTAGTCTTAATATTTAGTTATTCTATTTCTATCTTATATATTTTTTATTAAGAATAGACTTTATATTTAGTTATTCTATTCCTATGCTATATGTTTTTTATTAAGAATAGACTCTATATTTAGTTATTTTATTCTAGTCTTATATACTTTTTATTAAGGTTAAGCTCTTACCTTTAATAAACCTTTTAAGGTAATACTATTTTACTTAGTAATTCTTTTAAGATATTACTATAATACTTAGTTATATATCTAAGCTAAATAGGGGCTTCTTTAGCTTAAATACTATATATTTCCCTCTAAGTATTTTATTCTTTACCTATCCTTCTCTATTCTACTTATTTTTATATTATTATTATCTATTCCCCTATATTATAGCTACTAACTACTCTATAAGTATTACCTACTATAACTTTACTATTATAATAATTATTAATAAAGCTCCTACCCTTACCTAAGTAAAAGTACTTTTAAACTTTATAATATTCTATAATAGCCTAGTATATAAATACTTAGAGGGCCTAGTAGTCCTTGAAGAGATAACCTATAATATTACTTATTATAATAAGTATATTAATATATACTATATCTAGTAAGCTATAATTCTTAATAGCTAATTAATTATCTCTAATATTAAAGAAGTAGGGGGTTTCTAATTTACTCTATTTATATAAATAATATCTTCTTATAAGTATTTCTCTTCTTTATAGTTTAGCTATATTAATTAAGATATCTCCCTTAAGATTCTTTAGTAACCTAACTAAGGATAAGTACCATAATACCTTACCTCCTACTTATAACCTAAAGCTATATATTATTGGTTATATTATAGCCTATTATACTAATACTAGGGGTTATAAGATATTTATTTTAAGTATAACTTCCTATACTAGTTATAAAGAAGATAGGGGGATAAATTATAATATATTCTTAATTTTTTATACCTTCCCTAGAACTCCCTATTAGGTAAACTCTTAGCTACCTTATATAGGCTAGTTTATAAAGATCTTAGCCTAGTTAATTAGTCTCTATCCTTAGAATAACTATTATATTATTTATATAGTAATCTTAAATATATCCTATCTCCTAGGTACCTATAAGGGTAGTTCTATTACTACTAATACCTCTTTAACCCTTAATAGGTATTATTACCTATAAGTAATAGGTAGAACTAGTACTTAGAGCTCTCCCTCTTAAAGAGCTTATATTACCTCTTCTACCCTAGTATAAAGCTTCTAAGGGAGTAATATAGTTAATCTTCTACTAATTAGTTAGAAATCTCTATTACTTATAACTTTTATTTATTTAAATATATTAGTTTTCTTTTACTAGCTAATTATTGTCACACCCTGGGATCTCGCAATGGTACCTATACCTGTAATCCGTGAGTCAAGCCTGGGGAATACTAACCTGTGACCCTAATCCAAGGGCGTCGACAGTAACTGGGGTGCTCCTAGGAGCCGTGGGTGCTTGAGAACGTGGTAGGTAACAAGGAGAGAAGCAAGGCCAGAGAAGTACGTATACTTCTTTGATTAAGCAAGAGATGTGCGAACAAGTGTGTAACGATCAGAGGATTGAATGCTTGGTAACTGTAGATTGATGACTTGTATTGATCACGAAGAACTATCTAAGTACATGAAATGAGTGTCCTTATATATCCTTCCTGAATATCCATGGTACTCCAGATGGTCCTCCGGATGGTATGCGAGTAGTATACCATCGAGTGTACCAAAGTGTATACCATCTCTGATGGTATACCAAATGGTATGTTTGCCAAGACATGGTACCTGTATACCATGTCACGTGAGTGCAGAGGTATCGGGAAATGGCTCCTTCGGCCCCAATAGGTAAATTACATAACGAATGTGTCTCCGTAGGTCACGTCTTGACCGCCTGATTCTGCCTGATACGGTCACTGATAAAGGTGCCGTAACAATTATTCTTTTCCTCTTAGATACTACTTAATACTCCTATCCTACCCCTATTAATTAGTACCCTTCTATAATATTAGTATTAAATCCTACTACCTTAACTAGTATAGGAAACCCTAGTAAATAATCTACTAATAATTCTTTTATTAATAGTAAGTAAAAGAGGAAGAAGTTTAAGGTAACTAGTCCTCTGGCCTCTACCCCTATACTAGCTATATAAGGTTATAAGCTATCCCCTAATTAGCCTAATTACTTTAATAATTTAAATAATATTTAATAGTATTTAATAATATCCTTATCTAGGGCTAACTATTAATCTAGTAGAGACTATCTATAAATATTAGGTAAGGAACTCTATAAGAAATATAGCTAGGAGGAGGTTATAAATTAAGATATTATATAAGGAATTCTATAGTTAGTTTAAGGGTGATTATAAGTTATATTAGGTTATATATTAGTAGTTTGATATTTAGTAGAAAAGGTACTATATATGATATTTTTTTTAAAAAAAGAGATAATAATAACTGGCATAGGATACCAGGAGCTAGATATCTGATTGTCACGTGTAAGAGGCCGCGCAACGCGCGGCCGTTGATACTTGTATAGATATATATATATAGTAATATAGCAGCTACCCCAGCTGCCCCATAGGGACCTGCTGCTAGTCAGCTGAAATGGCTGACAGATGTAAGAATGAATTAATAATAAGAATGATAATAATTACCCCCCCCGCGCGAAAAAAAGAAAAAATGACCCTAACCTACACTAACACCCTAATTCTTAACCACCCCAAATACCCTAATATACATGCACAGCTGTCAGTGAACCTATAGATACTCCTTGCTATACTTAGTGAGAAGGGAAAAGTATCTATATTAGGAAGGCGGTAGGTTAGGTAGTGTCATGCAAATAACAACTGCCACAAATTAATAATGCAGGCAGGCGCTTGAGGTTTAACTTTGATTACTGTATATGAGAGATGGGCTGTATGCTGTATGCTGTATTCTATTATATATACTATTAATATATAAATAAACCCTCACTAGCTTTGTAATTTTTCAGGGATTTATATTTATATCATGTGTGTTATCAAAGTACCTATACAAAGTACTTATACCTCTGTAATATGATGACGTAGGTAATTTCGTCTTCCTCGTGACTGCATCATAATACCTCATAGCCCCCTCCTTTGATAATCACTGCATACCCCAAGTATCATTCATTATCAGGTCAATCACTAGTCCACCTAGGATAATGTGCTAATGTTTCATATATCTGGTTTGTCTGTTACTGGATTTGGATATTGTTAGCTCTCGGAGCCTCCCGTCGAAAATATATATCTGCGTGTGCTATCTATATGGACATGGGTACACCATCAACAGGAACTGATAAATATAGTCAACAATCTCCACAGGATAGCCACACCAAGCGACCGACGCGGAAATGAACAGCATCGACATAGGGCGATGCAAGCGCATCGTGCAATATCTCTGGGACCCAGAGCCCAAGAACGATGAAAGGCCGGATATACCCATCTGGTGCTTGGGGAGGAAATATGCTCAACCAGCAGCACTTGAAGGAAAACATAGTCAGTTCTGAAACAAACAGAACAAAAATTATATTACAGACACTCACTGCTCCTTAGGACCATCGACGCCCCTGAGTGCAAATGAGGGCAACCCGGTCGAACAGAGCACAACATCACACGATAGGACTGGAAATGGATGGCCAGAAGCATTCCTTACTGATCTCGAGTCAAAGATCTGGATGACGTATCGCTCCAACTTCGCACCAATACCCAGACCCGACAAGCATGATAGAAACCCATCAATGACACTAGGCGTACGACTGAGAAACCAGCTTATGGACTCACAGGGCTTTACCTCTGACACCGGATGGGGCTGTATGATAAGATCTGGCCAGAGCTTATTAGCCAATTGCCTATTAATATTGACTCTGGGACGGGGTATTTATTAGTGCCGAACCCCCTTCGACGAAAAACGCATAACTAATATGACCATAGATTGGCGCCGAGGACAGAACCGCAAGGAAGAATTGCAACTGTTGTCATTATTTATTGACCTTCCGGAAGCCCCCTTCTCAATACACCAATTCGTAAAGCATGGGGCCGAGTCATGTAGTAAATACCCCGGGGAATGGTTCGGGCCATCCGCGACAGCAAAGTGTATACAGTGAGTAATGAGTTTCATAGGTCCAAGGGAGCCAGCTTACAGATGAGTCAGGATCCTCTCAAGCCAATGTGAGCAGCCGAAACTGAGAGTATATGTCACGAACGATACATCAGATGTCTATCAAGATAAATTTATGAGCATCGCATGCGATGATTCTGGGCGAATAACCCCCACCCTCATATTGTTAGGCATCAGGCTCGGGATCGATCATATTACACCGGTATACTGGGATGGACTGAGAACTATACTACAGTACCCCCAGTCAGTGGGCATCGCAGGGTATGTTCACAATCTCACACCCACGACAGCTTACGTAACACTGAATATTAATACATGGGAACATTTGCAATAGTGGGCGTCCGTCAGCCTCCCATTACTTTGTTGGCGTCCAAGGCCCATATTTTTTTTACCTCGACCCCCACCATACGCGCCCTGCACTACCATACGGACATGCTGGCCGAATTTATACCGACGAAGAATTGGACACTTATCACACCCGTCGACTAAGAAGAATACATATTAAAGATATGGATCCAAGCATGTTGATCGGCTTTCTTATTAAGGATGAAAATGACTGGGTGGATTGGAAAGACAGAGTTAAATCTTTACAAGGGAAGAATGTCGTGAATGTGGTCAGTGGTGAAATCGAGCCTAACCACGGACATGGTCGAGAAGAAGCACTTGATGAGGTTGAGGCTCTCGACGATACCGATGGTCTCGAATAGATTGATGGTTTGAATACATGGTCGTCCATTGCTCACCTGCCTTAATTCAATGACACCATGGTGACGAAATAGAACGCAATATGCTCTTATAGCCAATACTATACCGATTGGCAAAAAGACAGGAAAATCACTAGCTTGATGGCGAGAATTTTCAAGAAGGGACGGTACTCAAGAGATGTCGTCGCGAACTTGGACATAGAACTGAATCAAACAATCGAGATACCTGAATCATATGCGCAAAAGCATCTGAAATTTCGAGTTCTAGTAGGGAAGATGACACCGCGCAACCAACCACAGAGCCGAGTTATGTTACACCGCAATCACGTCTCGAATAACAACCATAAAAGACATTTGGCCCAAGGGGAAAAAATAAAGCCATCCCATGACACATTAGAAATCCCGCGAACACCCTGAAACCCACCGCCTCAGAACCGCTGCAGATAGCGAGGCAGCATAAAATAAAAAATAAAAATAAGAACAAATCCTGCGAAAACAGAAGGGGAAAAAAAAAAAGAAAAAAGAAAAGAAAAACGCAAAGGACAGAATGAAACAGCTTATTTGGCGGAAGAGGAGTACTTCGTCACAGCCTTGGTGCCTTCCGACACCGCGTGCTTCGCCAATTCACCGGGAAGGATGAGCCTCACACTGCAAACCCATCAGTACGTGATCATTAATAAAGTGATACTCGGACTTACGAGGTCTGGATCTCTCGCGATGAGATAGTCGATTTTTTGTTGTAGGCAGCGAGCTTAGAAGCTTCAGTTGCAACGCGCTCGAAGATATCTATCAAACAATCAGAAAGAGCCGTAGATTACCCAAATAATGGACTTACCGTTGACAAAAGAGTTCAGAATGGACATGGCGCGAGTAGAAATTCCAGTGTCGGGGTGAACTTGCTTGAGCACTGCAACGAGAAAATATTAGTATCAATCTCTTAAAGCACCTGAACATCCATTACATACCCTTGTAGATGTAAGAGGAGTAGGTCTCCTTCCTGGTCTTTCCACGCTTCTTCTTGTCACCGGTGGCGGCAGCGGCAGTCTTCTTTCCAGCTTCCTTCTTCTCAGCGGGGGCCTTGCCAGCGGGGGCCTTGCCGCCAGTGCTAGGCTTCTTCTCAGCAGCTTTGGGGGGCATATTGATGATTTTGTGTTCGTTGAGCTCAAAAAGTTGAATACGATGGATTATGAAAACCTGATGGTGCGCGAGCGTAAACGTGGGCAGAGATGAAATGGGGATGGAAAATGAAATGATTGAGACGCGGTGACGAGGGAGGCGCGGTACTTATACTAGGCCGCGAAAGCCCAGTTGATCCTGATGTGCGCGAGGGAGGCATAATTTCAATACCGTCACACTTGTGTATGATCCGTATGATTAGAACCAGGTAAGCACGTCAAAAGCGAGGGAAAATAGACTAAGATCACGCCAAGGCCTATGTAATGGAGAGTATGCGGGTGTATTACAGGACTTAACTCGATCTGGAACACCAACGCGACTAGGCCACACGGATCATAGCAGATACATTGCCAAGCAATGGGTGCACCAGGACATGATCTCGGTCGTGATTGGACAACCCCGCTAAGCGAGAGAGTGATCTGAACAACATCTGGGTAACCCAACGTCACCCTCGCCGCGTCCTTATAAATGTCCTCCGCTCCCTCGCGCTGCCAACCGTTCTTTTGCACCGTACCCCATCCATCGCAATTCTAATTTCTGAACAGCCCCAAACCCAGCTTTCCCATCACCCTATCCAACACTAAAGACCGATTTTCGAAACCAACACAATGACTGGAGGCAAATCCGGAGGTAAAGCCAGTGGCAGCAAGAACGCGCAATCGTATGTGGAAATTGTTGACTATGAATACATGGAGGCTAACATCATCCAGGCGCTCGTCCAAGGCTGGTCTCGCTTTCCCCGTTGGACGTGTCCACCGTTTGCTCCGCAAGGGTAACTATGCTCAGCGCGTTGGTGCTGGTAAGATATACTCATAGTGCATATTGTATGAATTCGTCGCTGATTGGGATATTTAGGTGCCCCTGTATACCTCGCTGCCGTGCTTGAGTATCTCGCTGCTGAAATTCTCGAATTGGCAGGCAACGCTGCTCGTGATAACAAGAAGACCCGTATCATTCCCCGTCATCTCCAGCTTGCCATTCGCAACGATGAGGAGTTGAACAAGCTATTGGGTCACGTCACCATCGCACAGGGTGGTGTTTTGCCCAACATCCATCAAAGTAAGTCTCTGGAATGCGGGCGAACTTTACTTTTGATGACTAACTGTGTCTGTAGACCTTCTCCCAAAGAAGACTCCCAAGAGTGGAAAGGGTCCCAGCCAGGAGCTGTAAACTGTTTGTTTTTTCGTGGGTTTTCTGATTCGGCGTGGTTTGGTTCTCTTATTGATGTGATAACGGGGTTCTGGACTGGGCACGTTTATGGCTCTGCTTTTTCGTTTTTTTTTTTTTTTTCCCTTAATTTTATGGTTGTACATTATGTCCACGGGCATGGAATGATATCGACAGCTTTCAAAGCACGGTTTTGTTAAAATTTTTCTCTTCACCCCTAGGAGGGTATAGCCAACTCATTTTGCCTGGTACGATATTATTTCCTAGTTGAGTCCGAACCCCGGATTAGCCAGTCAGGTTTCCTACGTCGTACTCTGATTTTGCAGTCACTACGGATTAGATCGCTGCATATGCACATTGGGCGAATGTTAGGTTCAACGTCACTAAAGCTGTGGCAACGTGATACGAAATTCTCAAGCAAACAGGCATGAGTATAGTGTAATATTTATCACCAAATGTCCTAACATCCCCCTAGAATCAACTGGGTCGATTCTAAATGTACCTGCATACATTATTTGTTACGGAGTATTTTCAGTAAAAGATCGAACGGCAGCATATGCACCCTCTTTTTAGAGCGAATCCTACAAATGATACCTAGCTTTCAGCAAAATGGTATTTGAATATATCCGGGAAACCCTTTTTCATTTACACTGGAGTTATCGCTGGGTACAGCAACATACCTGTTGCATATAGAGCGGAAGAATATATATAATGGTGGTTCGTCATTGGTGACCCCCATTTCACTTTAGTAAATATGTATTTCAATAATACTCCATCATATCACGTGGCATTGAAATAATTAGCATTTTTAATTCAACAGAAAGCATACATAATACGCAGAGTCGCTTGGTAGATATTAATCCAAAAGTTTAAACAGATGTATGGCGTGCTACCATAGGTTCCGTCTACTCCGTACTACCTAGTTGCCTAACATCCAAAGGTCCACGCTTATTATATGGACAAAGCCGTTGCTGCTTATCCCTGGCCGCTCATTGGCTTCCTGCTCTGACCGCCCCGGTCATTCTGCCTGCTTCTTCTGCCGCTGGTACTTTTCTTTGCCATCCGCAGTCACTAGATTGATGGTCTACTGACATAGGTACCTATATCTATATAATACCATGAAGTATTTGATTGGCTGGAGTTTAGTTAGCCAGACGGAGCGTGGAAGGCCAAGGTCCTACCTTGGTAGGTAGGTATCTACCGTACGGCCTAGCGGAACGGGAAAAATAAAAAATAAAAAAACATCTTTTTTTTTTTAAAAAAAAGCTGCTTTATAGGCCGCTTACACTTTTGCAATGCAAGCCTCGCTCCTCGATAGGTTTCAATGACATAGAATGGTGTAGTTCTTGGCATTGAATAGAAAATAGGTACACAGTGCAACGGCCACCTGACGCTTTTGAATATGATGTTTAGAATTCGAAGGCAACCAATCACCTCCAACCTCCTTAATGTTAATCAATGGATCCCCCCATGTTCAAAAGCATCTAGCTTGCATGTCAGTGGTACGAGAACAAAGGCAGCTCTTATTTAGACGTACAAGGTAATTTCCTGGCAGGGATATTTCTTTCATATTTGGATCCTAAAATAACAGTGAGCACTTCATGCCAATAAAACCGCACACTATGACGACACATACCACCTGGAGCTGTAGGGGCTCGGTAAGGGTCAGGGTGTTTCCATGACTCTAGCAGTTTCTCTGTCTCCCGCAGTAGCACCTGCAAATATAAGCCAAGTGTAGGGAATTTCTGGCTTGTAGGTATATACCTTCTGTTGGCGGGGGTCGCGGACATCCTTGTTTGCTTCAAAAAGCGATCGAATGTATACAGCTTGTCCACGCCACACTTGTCTATGTACCGCCCAGTCAAGTGCGAGTTTCAACGATCGTCGATAGAGTGAACTTCAAATATTATTAGATTTCGTGCCATGGCCTTTTCTCGGGTTCGCTACCAACTTACCCAACAGCGTTGAACGACATTATGTCTCCGCCAATTTTTATTCCTCGGAGCTTCCGTTGGAAATAGCAAGATGAGATATTCAATTGCGAAGTGTGCGGCCCTTATAACAACTCAGAACGCGCCAATTTCACAGTTTCGTGAGATTTCCAAATACGGGTAGCATTCAAGATTCCCTTGTCGTTAGCGGAGTTGGTGGATGATTGAACTGCCAAGTTGGTCGTCTTCGGTGCATGAATGAGCGTAATAATAATACTCCGTCATTTGCCGGGCGCAAGGAATCTAGGAGGCCGCTGAGGGAAATTCCGGTTCTCTCGGCCCGGACTTGGAACTATCGTCGCAGAGTCCCGTACCCTGGCTAAAGTTTCGTCACCTTCCAACACCAGTCCTGGTGGCCAGCATTCAACTAGAACAACCCCCAACCTATTTTATAATATCCACCGGATTTCACGAGAGCCATTCGATTGAGTCTCTAAAGTCAACTTTACTTACTATAATTTGCATCGACCAACGATTGGGCTATCAAAGCTTGGGTCATCATGGCTTCTCGATTACCACTTCAACGTTTCTCACAGCAAAACCTGAGGGTATTTCCTCGAGTTGCTCATGGGTCCCGTGGTTTATACGCTGGGAGTCGCAGGGGTCTTACGTCTGTTGCGCTCCCAAAACATGCCGGGAACGCTGGTAGAACTGCAGGCCTGCTTCGGGCTTCGGGGTAAGAGCGCTTCAAGGCAGCACTTTGATTCCTTACGATAGGCCTATTGACGAGACCACAGAGCCAATATTGTCCGCAGCAATTTCGCCCCCCTCGGTGGCCACCAAGTCCGAACTTATGGTAATTTGCACTTATATGTTTATTTCTGAAATTTCTCTAACTGCATTTTAGCCGATACTGTCGTCAAGGTTCCTCAGATGGCAGAGTCAATCACGGAAGGAACATTAAAGCAGTTCTCGAAACGTAATGCCTCTCATACCTATGGTATTCCTATATTTCTTTTGCTTACCTTGATGATATAGAGGTTGGAGATTTTGTCGAACGAGACGAAGAAATCGCCACCATTGAAACGGATAAGGTAAGTTAAAAAAAAAATTGCATAATTTGAATAATGAGGGAGTCTCGTGACCATTAACCCAGTTTCTTTCATCTGTCTAAATTTTAGATCGATGTGTCTGTCAACGCTCCTGAATCTGGTACTGTCAAGGAATTCCTCGTGAGCGAGGAAGATACCGTCACTGTCGGACAAGACCTAGTCAAGCTGGAGCTTGGAGGTGCCCCTGATGTGAAAAAGGAAGAGCCAAAGGAGCCTGCCGCTGCCGAAAACAAGCAGCCTTCTGAGCCTGAGCAGCCCAAGGCACCGGAAGCACCGAAGCCTTCCAGCCCTGTGTCTGAGCAGCCCCCCCGCGCCGAAATCAGAACCTTCGAAGGTGCAGTCGCAGCCTACATCAAATGCTCAACCCTCTTTAGGGAATCGCGAGGAGCGAAGGGTGTGTTTTCTCTTTCTTCCTTCTTGTAGTCTATCGCTGATTGGTTTTTTTCTCTTTCTTTTTTCAAGGTAAAAATGAACAGGATGCGGTTGAGAATAGCGGAGCGCTTGAAGCAGTCCCAGAACACGGCCGCTTCCCTCACCACTTTTAATGAGGTTGACATGTCATCTCTTATGGAGTTTCGGAAGCTATACAAGGATGATGTATTGAAGAAAACCGGTGTGAAGCTTGGCTTCATGAGCGCCTTTTCTCGCGCATCGGTTCTTGCCATGAGGGATGTCCCTACAGTCAATGCGTCGATCGAGGGGCCCAATGGCGGCGATACCATTGTGTACAGGGACTATGTTGACATCAGTGTGGCTGTTGCAACTGAGAAAGGTCTTGTGACACCTGTGGTCCGTAACACCGAGACGATGGACCTTGTTGGAATTGAAAAATCAATTGCAGACCTTGGAAAGAAAGTAAGTAGACGAATGTTAGTCTTAAATCGGATGTTGACGGTATTAGGCGCGCGACAACAAATTGACAATCGAGGATATGGCTGGTGGCACGTTTACCATTAGCAATGTAAGCCCATCCGTTCATGATGCCATCAATGTTTTGACTAATATCAGTCCAGGGCGGCGTTTTCGGATCTTTGATGGGTACACCGATTATCAACTTGCCACAGACAGGTAGGTGTTTTCTCCACTATAATGCACTATGGGGATGCGAAATGATGCTAACATCCTTCAGCTGTTCTCGGGCTCCACGCTATTAAGGATAAGCCAGTAGCCGTGAACGGAAAAGTTGAAATCCGACCTGTATGTTGTGTAATTGCTGGTTTTCGCTGAAAAAAAGTTACTGATGGATGACTAGATGATGTATCTTGCTCTGACTTACGACCACCGACTTTTGGATGGCCGCGAAGCAGTTACTTTCCTTGTCAAGGTTTGTGTTATCGATCAAATCATCACCTAAAATAATCGCTGATTAGTTCTTTTTTTTTTTTGTTCAGGTCAAGGAATACATCGAAGACCCACGCCGAATGCTATTGGGTTAGATAATTCCGATCAAGTCACATTTCGCCGTCCATCTTAAACTTGGAGGTTTAACTATCACCTTGTGACTTTCCACACGGGTTAGTATTTTGTAAATTATCATTTCCATGCAAATTTCAGATAGGCGAATTAAGATAAAGAAAATAAGCAATATTCATATTGAGGGTAGTGCTTTCAAGTCTATTGTACTACTAGTATTGGTGGGGTTCTAAATATAATATCAGAGGTATAATAAATGCTAGATTCACACCAGGATCGCTGGTTGACAATATTGTTTGTTGAATAAATATCCTGTGAATAAACATTTTGCCTTGGGGTTAGTATCTGTATTCCGTTTAGTTATTTCGGCCTATCCTACTTCAGAATGTGGGTTGGCTGGTCATTCATTGCAGCCCTACCCGTTCTTTCAATTGCTGTGTTTCTGCCCGGCTAAGTCCACCAAGTTTTCCTCTCTCAAGTTGGATGAGCACCGGGGGCTCCAGCGTTCTCATGAGGTCAGTCAGAAAATCAACAACTGTCTCTGCGAAGCGCGATCCGGACATGTTTGCTGATACGACTTGGAGATGATCCTGTAGCAAAGTTCCAGGTAATGGCTGTAGATACTTCATGTATTTGGCACATTCTTTTGACCACTTCTGTGCTTGGTCAAAGTTGGTGGTTGTCCAAGCAATGTACTCGTTTAGTGGCTTCAGCGTGGATACATCTCCCGAGGCTTGGTACTCCTCGATCATAGCATGCATTGCGAATTGAGCTGCAAGGTCCATCCATCGTGGTTCTGATATCTTCGCCTCGGCAATAATACATAGTGACATGAATTCTGTTGCTATCTCAGAGATTGGCGTTCGTGCTTTGAAGGAATTTTCATTCCTTGTATCATTTTCGCGACTCATGGGATTGGGCAGTAGCCGTGTCACAGATAACTGACCCTCTGCTGTTGTGGTGTTTCCAGCGGCATTTGAAGTTTCTCCATTGGTCGGCCGAGACGATCTAGGTGATATGCTGCGGGAATCCGGGTTCGGGGGATTAAAGAGAAACAGTGTGGCAAAGGTCAGAAGCTGTAGTTTGATGCGTATGTCCTGTGGCGTTTGGGATGTTGGTATTTTTGATTTGATGGCTTTATTGGCGAAGGCATGGTCAATAGGTTTTTCTGTTGGCTGGCCGCAGGACTTACTTACTGCTCACTGAGTGCAGGAGCCAGGCAGAATCCCAGTCATATGTATAAGACCGTCTCTCCTCTATTTTTGTGTGTATGATTCTATCTATGGTGATGCATAGTAGGTAGTCCAGTATCATGATATCAACTTCGGTTTTGGTATCTGGGTTGGCTTTATCTGATTCCATTGTGATATTAATATTGCCACATCTACTAGTATGGTCATCATAGTAGCTTTGATGAGACTCAGGATAATAGCCAGTAAGGTGGGTATCTGGATGGATGGGTCGTATTGTCTAACTAATTTGACTAGTTACCTAAGAAAGTGGTGTATTACTAAGCGACATGACACAATTCGCAGGACACAGCAGGATGTTTATCCATGATGTAATAATACCTGTTACCAATGATTAGGTAGGATTAAGGTGGTACGACCTTATATAGGGTTTGTAATGTGTCCGAGGCCAGGTGATATTATATATGTCATGCTGGCTCTACTATGTATATAGGTAGTAATTCCTTCTCTGTACTTCCTACACAGGGTTAACTGTGTGACTTCATATACAACAATACTAATTTAGTAATTACCTAGTCTCTATATGAAATAACACATATAGTTTTATAATATAAGTTCCATACTATTGGTCTATGTATTCTTTAGGAATTGTTACATGATCTCTCCCTATTATTATTCATTAATCTTAATCTTAAATTTAATATATATATATATAGGTTAATGTGACAGTTGCCTATACTAACTTTATGTACTGGATAGACTACAGTATATGTAATTGCAAGCATGAAATGAAATCTATTCCCTATGTGAACGGGCAGGTAGTAGTTGCATGGTTATCCAGGCATGGGCTTGGGTTTACACTAGTCACTATATAGTAATAAGATGATATCATGCAGTGCCCCTCAAGCCAGTCTATGACAAATAATTGAAGTGTAAATGTACAAGAATGCGTCATACTATAATAATCAGGCTATAGCCAGTTAGCCACCTCTATTTTCAAGCGTTACAACGTGCCAAAGAAATGGAATCTAAAGAGTCTTGCTGTAATATCTATGGGAATACAAACCGGTGAAATTCTCAGCTCGATTGCATTACTGTTGGTCACTGCCTTCTCTCTCCACCAGGCCTCGAACCAACACCCAGCTCACACTCATCACTGTGCCTGCATGTTCAAAAGGGCAGCAGCAAAAACGCCAACGTTAAAGCCAACCATAAGAAGACATTTTTCGATGGCGTGGTATTGCTCTGGCTCGACTAACGACGAGCTAGTTGAGAATCTATTTAAGGTAGGACTTATAAAGAATGAGCGGGTGAAGAGAGCCATGATGCGCGTAAGTATCTATTTCTAACCCCCCACAGTCCCACACCAAAAACCCTGCACAGAAGACTACGTCAATTCAAATGGAGTACATGGAATTGCTGCCCATAGACCCTTATTGATACTAACATGTGATATTGAAGGTCGATCGGGCTCATTATGCCCCCTCGAGACCCTATTCGGACTCGCCGCAGTCCATTGGCCATGGTGCAACAATATCAGCGCCACACATGCATGGCCATGCCTGCGAATATCTCATCGATTATTTGAAGCCAGGCTCACGGGTACTTGATATTGGCTCCGGGTCTGGATATCTTACACATGTCCTTGCTAATCTTGTAACCGACCCGTCATCTACCGGCGGCACCGATGGCCATGTCATTGGGATTGATCATATACAAGAGTTGGTTGATATGTCCCGCATCAACATGAGTAAGTCGGAACAAGGCCGCAAGTTCCTGGAAACCGGAATAGCGAAGTTCATCACCGGAGACGGCCGCTTGGGGTGGAAAGAAGAAGCGCCGTATGATGCAATTCATGTTGGCGCCGCAGCTGAGAAGCTCCATCCTATATTGGTCGAGCAGCTCCGCGCACCAGGGCGGATGTTTATACCAGTCGAATCGGAAACCAATGGAGACGCTTTGGAAAGCCTTGGACTCAGTGGGGGGGCAGTATATCTGGGTGGTGGACAAAATGGGGGATGGTTCAATTCGCAAGGAAAAGGTATTTCAAGTTAGCTATGTGCCACTGACTGATGCACCCCCCTAGATAAGCGACTGCCGGTGCTCTGTACCACATACTTGCATAAATAGGACATGGGAATAAAAGAATATGTGGACACACATACATGCCCGTGTAGCCACTGTAATGGGTTGGGACGGATGGAACAGCGATGAGATACTCGATATTTCAATGGTCTGGCTAATATACAAGGGTCGGAATGCCTATCAAACCATAGAGCGGACTGTAAGTAACCAAAAGATATATAGTATAAAGTATACAGTAAGTCATGAGAAAGTGACACGCTATGTCAACTAGCTATACTATTTGCTTGGGTATTTACATGCAGAGGCATGATTCGCGGACAGTAGACAACACGCTAAAATTCTTTGGTCTCATTAAATAACTCTATTGGATACCCCCCCCCGCGTTATGAAGTATCAGCGAAAAGGAAAACCACCGGGAAAGTTGAATCCCTGACCCTGAAACTTGAATTGCGGACCTCCTTGCTGGAAGAAGAAATGCTGACCACCTCCATGACCGAATGGGTTACCCTGGAATGGTGTACCTCTCTGCGACTCAGGGTCGTTGGGGTCATCGCCGCTATCGTAACGTGCCCTGAGCTCGGAATCAGATAAAACCTCATAGGCTTCGTTGATAGAAGCCATTTTCTTCTCAGCCTGCTCCTTCGAAACACCCTGCGACAAGGCCTTATCAGGATGATGTTGTTTTGTCAGTTGCCGATAAGCACGTTTGATTGTCCGCCCATCTGCATCACGGCCAATACCTAGAACTTTGTAGTAGTCTTTTTGCCTGGAACGCTTCAGTAGAACATGTGCCTTTTGCAAAAGCGTCTCGATTTCTTTGGAGTTGGAATGATGCTCCTTGGCTTTGTTAAGAGTATGTATAGCATCATCAAACCGATCCTCGTCGATGGCTTTTTGACTCTTAAATAGAAGCGCCTGAAGGGAGCTTGGATTCAGCTCGAGAGCTTCAGTGCAATAAGACCCAGCCTTTCTGGGCATTTGTATCTAAAATAAATGGATATTATCAGCGAAATGACGAGAAAATTTATGCCCCGGAAAATCACGAACCTCACGATAAGCCTCACAGGTGCTCTCAACTAAGAACGTATAAAGTTTATTAGGAGCCGCAGGGTGAATATGGCCTAATTTTTTTGCTTCATCAACATCCTCTTTGACATCATCCATTAGGCCACTGTCTCCACCCGCTCCAACTAGCAAGTTGATGGCATTATTGAACTTCCGAGAACCCACAGTTCCTTGCAGCTTCTCTAAACGCTTGACTAGCTTCTTTTCCTTTCGATAAAGGCGATTGCAGCTTTTGGAATCAGGGTCCCAATGCAGGCATTTTCGAATTTGAGACACACCGCGATCCGTGTCCCCTAACGCATAAAATAACATTGACGATATTTGAAGGTGCGGCTCCACCATGCTAGGTGAAATCTGCAAGACATGAGCAAGATCGCTGAGACCTTCCTCTACGTCTCCTCTTTCGAGGCGACAGTGCGCCCGAGTCTGCCGCAGACTCAAATCCGAGTTCGCTTTCACGATGGCCACACTAGCGTAATTTATGCAAGCGTCCCAAGCCCCCTGCTTGTCTGCATCATGCGCTAAAGCAGCAGCATCTCGGGCTTCTTGAAGCTCCTGATGTTCTGGAGATGAATTCTTCCCAGCCGCTTCAAGGTCATTAATGGCACCAGCCCAGTTGCCAGATCTGGCCTTCAGACGGGATCGTTGGAGTAAAGCACCTTCGAAATCTGGCTTGAGTTCCAAAACCCGATCAAAGTCACTTAGAGCTTGCGAGCTTTTCCCCATGGATAGATAGGCCGCACCCCGTTGGAAGATGGTAACATAGTTGGCAGGATCACGTGAAACAGCCGCATTGAAATAGAGCAAAGCATCACCAGGCGAACCACTTGCGAGATGAGTTTTTGCGGAGGATATCAAGGATGACAATGGTGTATCCAGGGGGATCTGTGAAGGTTGTAGGCCATGGACAGTTGAGAGACAGGCCAAAAAGACTGTAAGAGAACCCAGAAATATGAGCATGTTTGAGATGACGAAGGGCGAGGACCTGCGATGGGAAGTAGGCTCTATGGCGAGAAGTACATAGTATGTAGTTCGGGATTTCAGTCGATCTTTCGAGGAATTCTATTAGTAGATGTAAAAATTCACTTAGGTTCAAATTGAGAAGAAAATACAGCGATGACCATTTGTGAGGCTGTACACCACATTACATGATCAAGAAAAGCCCCAGGGTACCCCGTAGAAATAAGGATGGAAATGTCAACCTTGAACTTCCAGTCTGGCCTTTACAGTCCCTTACGCGCGGAATGGTATTGTAATTACAAGACGGTAAGTACTGTAATACATACCACGTGACAAAATTCCAAAAGCTTTGAACAACAAAGCTTCAGTAAAGTTAATGAAAGTTAGGTAGTTATTTTTTTCTTATTTGCTTACAGCACCGACGGTACAAAATTTTCTATTGGGAAGCATGTTCAACATCCCATGGACGTGCTCTCGATGTTTTATACGGCCTGTTAGAGTCGCTCTAAACCAGCGGCCGGTTCTGCAACGGCGGGCTTTGCACACGAGTGGGATCCCATCAACATACGCTTCAATCATGGTGAAGCTGACGATCTCGAAGTACCAGATCATGGTATATCTTCTGCCCTACTGACTCGAGCTCGCTCCTTGGCCGCTGAGCATTCGAAACTCTCCGCCTGCCTGACAGACACATTCGATGCGAAAGTGGCGAAGCGGGTTGGCGAGTTAGCACCAATCGCGAAAGTACTCAAAGAATGGGACAGCGCTAATGAGGTGTGCATCTTGAACTTTGCCAGTGGATTTGGAACATTACTGACCAAGCGTTAATGTTCTTCGGTTTGCGTCAGTCCATATCAGAACTCAAGTCTCTACTCGATGACCCGGATACCGATGCCGAGTTACGCTCTCTTGCTGCCGAGGACTTGGAGAGCAGCAATGTTGCTTTACCTGCGATATCAGATAGCCTAAAGCAGTCGCTTATTCCTCGTCATCCATTTTCAGAGCTTCCTTGTCTGGTTGAAATCCGACCAGGAGCAGGCGGGGATGAAGCCGGCCTTTTTGCTTTTGAGATTTTACGAATGTACATTGCCTTCTGCTCACGCCGTGGCCTTCGATCAACTATATTAAAACAAGATGTCGGAGATGGCCCTGCGGAGGACCGGCTGAGCGAGGCTGTGATAGAAGTAGAGGCGAATGGGGCATATGATGTCATGAGGACTGAATCGGGAGTGCATAGGGTTCAAAGGGTTCCAGCTACGGAAACGAAAGGGCGCACACACACCAGTGCTGTCAGCGTTATGGTACTGCCTAGTTTTCCTGAAACAGGAAGCGGGGTGGACGGTGCTTTCAATTTCGACGATCCGAGCAGCGATTACTATGTTGATCCTCAAGAAGTTCGCACCGAGAAGATGCGAGCGAGCGGTGCTGGTGGGCAGCATGTGAACAAAACTGAGTCAGCCATCCGGTTGACTCATGTACCGACTGGCGTCGTTGTCTCAATGCAGGACTCGCGATCTCAACACGCGAACCGCAAGAAGGCATGGCAAGTTTTACGCGCAAAATTGGCAGAAGCGAGACAAGAAGCCCGAGAGCAGGAACTTGTCCAACTCAGAAGAGGGGCCATGGGTGGCATTGCCCGAATGGGCCGTGGCGACAAGATTCGCACATATAATTATGGACAAAGTCGTTGTACAGACCATCGCAGTGGTATCACTGTTCATAATTTGGACGATATTCTTGATGGCGGCGATGGTCTCGAAACTGTAATGGACAGTGTAAGAACATGGCTTGTCGATCGAGAGGTAGAGGCCATGGTTGAAGAAGACTCAGCAAAGAGCAAGATATAATAGCGAAATGATAGGAGATGGGAATCAGCAGAGGTAATATTCATTTTAGCGTTGTCTAGTCCTCTTGGATGTTGCAGCTTGTGGACATATTTGCTAAATTTATTGTATTGATATAGCATAGCCCAGGATACTATGTGCTTAGACTGCAGAGTACTAGATAATTATTGTGAAATGATATCTCAAAATAATTTGGCATTTACATTGTCTTTCCTCAAAGTCTATACTTACAATAATAAATTCATATGTATTTTCTCTGGGGATCAATGGCATCCAGACCTTCCATGGTCTTTTCATACCTGTTTTGAAGAGTTAGCCGCAGTCAACAAGAAATTGGTACCCATGGACGAACATGGTGAATACAATTCCTCCACTCAATATCAGTCTCGCAAGTCGTGGAACAGCCCCTGACCATAGCGTAAAAAGTCCCTCATCCCTGAAGATTTTTGCCGCGCAAACAAAGCTATTTTTGTAATTTTTACTGGCCTCCAGCGATTGCATCCTGTTTTGAGAATGAGTAAATATCAAAAAAGAGAATTCCATCTTTCTAGAATCATACCTGGTTTTGACGGTGTCAAGAGGTTGAGTAACATAACTGCATCATAATGGTCAGTCTAAATGAAGTACACCCTTGAAAAAAGCCAGAGGGATTGGAAGTTTGCATACACAGTTATAAGACCTGCCACGCCTCCAATTGCGAAGGTGCTCGCGGTCCCCAATTTTTCCCCCGGAGCAACGTAGCCCTGGGCAAATTGTTTGAGCATAGTGTACGTTGAAAACCTTGTTGCTGAGTTCGCAGCCTGGCGTGCTGTCGTGGGAACAAATCCTTGGAAAAATCCACGAACGCCTCTCTCCTGGAATATGACATTGCTACCGTGCAGGAATCCTCGCATGCGGGGATTCGAAGATTTTCGGTCATCAATTCTGCCAAATGATTAGAATTAGTGGTTTGGACGTTTGCAATTGACGGGGTAGGAGGTTGCATGGAGGTTTGAATGTAGGTTACCAGGCTTGGGTGGACATACAATTGTGTTTTAATGCTCTCAAAGGGCGTGACGGCTAATAATGACTCTGTGAATCCAGCACCAAAGCCAGCGATGACTGTCTTAGGCCCAGATATCTTGCCGTTCTCATCCTGGAGCAGCGATTTGAAGGTGTCGAAAGCAACGAACCCTTGAGCGACAGTCAATGTAAGCCATGCGTCAAAAAAAAAAAAAAAAAAAAAGGAAGAAAGCCAAATGAAATGGCTAGTGCATTAAAGATATAAACTCACTAATTCCTGCCTTGAGGGAATTTCCAATGATCAATGTAGTACATCCGGCGTACCATTGCGGACCAAACGGCGGCCACGGCAGCTTCTTTGAGGCTGTTAGCCTGCGGTTGAGCTGCGAGCGTGTCTTTGCAACTAATGTATACTTATCAGCCCCGAGAACACGAGCAACAATTCATGGTCATACACTCAGCTGGGTAAGTGATTGCTGTTTCAACGGTCAGAAAAATATCATCTTTTACGCAGGAGTCAACGTTGAGAGTGACTTGCCGATTTCAACAGCTCCCGCAGTAGAGCCCGCTATTATGGACCGCAAACTACTGGGCTGTAAGGCAGTTAGTATTTTCTTTAGTGAATATTTAACAAGAAACAAACCTTCGCCTTCTGTTCTTTATCAATTGAGGCCATTGGTAAGATAAGTCAAAGTAATTAAGCCGTCCTTGTTGGAATTCGACGGCGCTGATGTGATCCCAAGCCTACGGTGAGCAAATAATGCAAGCTACGCAATCCAACCCCCCCAACACCAAACCATTCTTTAATTTACCCGCTTCTCCAATATTCACTCCACTTGACATGGTATGTAGTTACATAGATCTGAATGATAAGATGGTCTCAAGACAGAAGAGCATGACTTGGTGAGATTATGTTGTAAGAGGGATCAATTGTCATTCACTAGATGCAAACTCGCTTGTAAATACCATACATACATTTTTGATGAATCGATCGCAGCAGCAGCATCTAGTGCTCCTCTTTATTTATTTTATTTTTCCGTTTATTCCTTTTCCTTTTCCTTTTCCTCTTTTTTTCTTCTTCTTTTTTTTCTCTTTTTCATTTTCATTTTCTCTTCCCCTCACCATATGAACCTCCCCCAATGATGGATGAAATTCCATGTCCCAAGCCCAGTCAATGACCAATGACATGGTTTTTTGTTCTGTCGAATTCAAGTTTGTTTCAATGATTTCGGCGCACGCTGCGAATATGAAGATAGTACCTTCTAGGGTCGCCTAAATCAACACCTGAAAGAACCACCTGAAAGTTGAGATTACTGACTCGGAGATGATCAGAAATGCAGCTCCCAATTGGGATAAGGCTGAGCGTGCAACTTGTAAAAGCCAACCCCTGCGAGGAATGACAACGTGCCCTGAACGGGCAATCCTGCCAAGATCCCAAGAGCCAATTTGGTCTGACAGATCTTTAGACAAAAGGAAAACAAAGCGAGAACAGGGATGGACAAAAAATGGGATGTCGACCCGATAGAGCCGTATCGCTCTAACAAGTACTCGAAGCTGAAGAAGCATCGAATCACTTGTGATTGCGAGTGGTTATAAAGGACACCTGGTTGATCAAGCCATATGCATGTCACCAAAAACGCCAGGAAATATCACGCCATTGTAGAAAACCCAATCCTTCGCACCCGAGCTCTCATAATGCAACTAGTGGTTGTAAGCAGCTATATTTACAACCATGTAAAAAGTAGTGACAAGGAGAGGAAAGAAGCAAAGATAAAAACTGAAAAAAAAAAAAAATCATAACACCGGAATGACGCCAGTTGGCAATCCCAAGTGGGTAAATCCACATGACCCATGTAACACAGACCAGAGCGGACCATCAACACAAAAGTCCAAATATGATACAGCTATTGCACCGTTATCATATCATCATTGCTAGATGAAAATAAGAAAGCGGAATGAAAACCAAGGGAAGATTAAGAAAGGGAGAGAGGGGGAGAAAAGATTGCAAAGCAGGGAAGAAAACTCGGGCTTAGATGTGTTTTAACTGCCCCTGCCAAACTATGATGCTGGTGCTGCTTGGGACTTGCCACTGGGTTGGCTTTGCGGAGGTGTAAATTTATTCGCATCATGTTGCACACTGCGCCGCTGGCCTTGTCCACGACCTCCACGGTAGGAGCCTCGTCCCCGGTTGAACTGGTAATGACCACCATTGGCATGGTTGTTCTGACGGCGTTGCTGCTGCTCTCCATTGTTGGTGATTTGAGCCGCTGTCATTGTCTGGCGGGGCTGTGAAGAATTGGCAATTGGACGTGGAATAGTGTCAGGAGAATCATAGACGTAAAGTTTCTTGTCGATATTTTGGGGAATAGGCTGGATTTCCGTTCCAAGCTCCTGTTCAATCTTGTATAAATTGAAGCGGTCATCCCAGTTGATAAGATTGATAGCGAGTCCCAAATGCCCAAAACGACCGGAACGTCCAATTCGGTGAAGATATGTTTCGGCATTCTTGGGGAAATCAAAGTTTATGACAACATTGACAGCTTGAATATCGATACCTCTAGTCAGCAAGTCAGAGCAGACAAGGTTGCGGCATACGCCATTTCTGAAATCATGGAAAACCCTGTTCCGATGTTGTTGAAGCATTCGTGCGTGTGAGTAGAAGCATGAATAGCCTAGTTCTGTGATCTTCTTCGCAAGAAGCTCGACACGATTTGTCGAATTGCAAAAGATGATCGACTGGTTGATTTGAAGCTTCGAAAAGAGAGTATTCAAACAGTGGACCTTCTGCTTCTCCTCCACAAATGCGTAATACTGAGTGATACCTCGTAAGGTAAGTTCATCCATGAGATTGATTTCGTAGGGGTTGCGCATGTGTTTATCCTATGCAACGGGTCAGCCGCCAAGAAAACCAAAAAACGACCTGGTGGTACAAACCTTGAATGATTTCACAATCAATGGAAAAGTAGCGCTGAACAGCATAACCTGGCGGTCCTTGGGATGGAATGACAGCAGTTGCTCGATCACGGGAGTGAATTCAGGGGACAGCAGTTTGTCGGCTTCATCCATGACGAAAGTAGGACATTCAGATAAATCAGCCACGCCCTTGCTAGCCAGGTCCAAGACTCTGCCAGGTGTTCCGACAAGGATATGAACTGCATCATTCAACCGGATAATGTCATCCATCAACCCCGTTCCTCCCGTGGTGACCATCACATTGATACCCAAATGTTTCCCGAGTGTTTTGCAAACCTGCGATGTTTGCAGCGCAAGCTCTCTTGTGGGAACGAGGATAAGTGCTTGGGTTTTGGTGCTCTTAGGGTTTATGCGTTCTAAAGTGGGGATGACAAAGGCTGCTGTTTTCCCTGTACCGTTCTTTGCTCGGGCCAAGATATCTCGACCGGTAAGGGCAACTGGTATTGTTTCCTCTTGGATGGGAGATGGCTTTTCGAACCCCGCCTCAAAGATACCCATCATGAGTTCGCGTTTAATGTAAAAATCCTCGAATTCTAGACCTTTCGTAGCAGTTACATCCTGCAGCAAGGTCAGCATCTGCGAACACCGAATAATTACAACCCACTACAAACCTCAGTCTGCGGCCTAGCATCTTTAGCGGGAACATTTAGCTGATCCCTCCATTTCGCTTCTGTATTTGCTTCCCTATGCAAGATAACTTGATGAGTTTTGTCTGCATACACACGCCACATGGTATACAACAGCTGACATACCCTAAGCTTGTGTTATTCAATTGAGAGGCAAGAGCGTCGGCCATGGTGATGATCGGAAATTGGAAATTGGAAAAAGAAAAAAAAAAATTGTAATATGGGGTTTAGAGCCTTTGAAGGCTGAAGCAGTGGTTCCTGTAAATTGAAGAGAAGAATAGGCTAATCGTAAAGAAGAACAAGACAGAAAAGTGTCTGCTAGATTGGATGGGCTGTGAACGGGACGCAATGGGTATTTGAAAAAGCCACAGGATCAATGAGCACAAGAAGTGGGAGAACACTTGGCTGTTCCTGCTACGGACAGGAAAGATCGGCGGGGCCTTGGATAGAACAAGGTGATTTGAGACTGGAATGAAGGTTTTCTTGTAAGATGCAATGGATAGTTGAGTATCTGTCGTGTAATCGATAGAGGGAATAGCTGCAAAAAGAGTTGACTTGAGAGCTTTTCGAGGCCAGATAGGTAAGTCAAGATTAGAAATCCAAGGGGGACTCTGTGATTCAAGATGCCGAGCAATAGAGACTTTCAGGATAATATGAAGAACAAAATTCCTGGAAGAAGAGGGATATGAGATCGAGTGATTTGGCTGGGAAGTTGCCTAGATAGAGGGGATGATGATGGCTTTGTTTCGCACAGAGGGAACGTGGGAGCAAGCTAAGAAAGTGCGAGTAAACGTCGGTGGAGGAAAAGTTCGGGCGGAAGTGAGTGAATGGGTGGGTGGGCGCCTTTGCCGCCCCACCGGCATTAAACCACCTACGGAGTACCTAGATACTACCACACCAGTCGATAGTCACCTAGCTGATTTATCTTCGCCTACTCTATACTGCGGCAGAAATGTTGATCATTCGCAGGCCTCGATCAGTTTTACTCACAGTTTTACTCACAGGGAATAAACTTCCTTGCAGGTTCCTGGGAGACTGATATCCTTTGCTATGGGTTCGGTCATATTGAAAGTCAAATTTATAGTGATAATGGAATAAATTTTATATGTTCAGAATCAATGACATGGAAAAGTATAGAATAGGTGAGCGAAAGGGAAAATGAACAATCCAGAATAAACAAACCGGTAGCTAGAATGATAATGATGTCTGTCCTCGCTCTGGTTCGGCTAACCTAGAAGACAATTGTCGTCAGTCCCGATTTGCACTTTGTATTCATTGGAAGGGGGTATTTACTCCTTGACTCTAACATCAGATGCTAGGCTGATTTCTGCCCTTGATCCAGGTGTGATGAGAATAAATTGCCGCCCAATCGAGCGCCTCGCAGCAATCATCTAGCAAGCTCAATGGTTAACGGGCGATTTTCTAGCCAATCTTTGGTAATAGGGAACATACAAGCATGTCGATAGCCATTTTCCTATTGACCTGGTCCATGTATACATCACTATTGAAGAATGAGTTAGTAGAGTATCTTGCCTTTAGATTACCACCGACATACAACTCATCTAAGCAGCGAATCGGCGAACCCATAGCCTCCCAAAGTGCCAGTAAAAGACAGACTTGTGAGAATGACTTTTCACCACCAGAAAGTGTCCTTGCGCCACGACCGGCACTGTCTTTGGTTATATCAGGTTCAACCTATGAGTAAACATAGTTAGATTCAAGATTGATACTCAGTCGCATGTATTCGATGTCACTTACTTGTAGATCCAAAAGTTTGCCGCTGTGATCGGCCAAAAGTCGGCCGCGGAAGCTTCTTTCACTTAAAAGATAAGTGAACTGTGCCTTAGCTCGGGAAGAAATATGAGATCTGAAAATCCCCCATCGCTTTTTACGATGCGTGAGTGTGTCCTTCAGGATCTATGTGTACTGTTAGCAAAATAAGTTTATTTGTATCAGGGGTTGACATACACTAGCAAGCAGGGTGAGCTCTTTTTTGCGAGCTGAAGCCCGACGATAGGCTGTATTCGCTTTTTCAGTTTCAGCGGCGATTTCGTTTCGAGACGCTCCCAGTCTGCCAATCGATCAGCATAATGACGATGAGCCGTGCTTATACCGTGTATGCACAACTCACTGTTGATTATAGCGCTCAGTATCTTTGAGATATTTTTCGAGCTTTTTCTCTAGACTGAAAAGAGTTTCTCCTTCATCAACCGCAACGCGTGGTGAAACCAAACTGGCCTTCTCTGTAAAATCGAGGATCCGTGCGACAACCTCCTCCCTATTTTGGTGGAGTCTTTCCCTGTCGCGCTTCCTGAGCTCAATTTGTCTGATTGCAGCGTTTTTTTCACCAAGAATCTTTCGGCGTTTGTCTATTACCTTGTACTCCTCACTCTGAGCGACCTCGAATTCTTGGGTTAAAGTAGAGATATGTGCGATCTTCGCATCTATTTCTTGCGTGATTGCTTTCAAATTGCTCATGATTGCTTTCATGGCATCAATGCTGTCCTTATATGAGCCTTCATTGAGCTGTTTATCTTCTTCAGCTTCTTGAAGATTTGCCCGCAGCGCGTCGAGATGACCATCCTCCACATGTTCTTTGTCAAGGGCATCTGAGAGTTCTTCAACGTGATCTTCTTTCCTCTGTATTGTAATCTGCAGATCAATACTCCTTTTTCCATGCCTCACACGAGCTTGCTTACAGCTTTCTGAGCGGGACCATAAGGCACGCAGCTGTTGCTCTTGATCGTTTAGTTCACGTCTAAGGTCATCTACAACATCACGTTGAATCCTGCAAAGATATTTGTTAGAATTTGGACCAGGCAATTTAGTATTTTTAAATCCATCATACCTGATTCGTGATGCAAGGTCCGATTTCATTCGTGGATTACCGTTATACGCCGGGACCGGTGCTTGGCTTGGCTCCCCTGTGCGACTGTACGAGAGATGAATTCCCCGCCGCCTGTCGGCTCTATCGACACAGTAGCATCTCTTTACATTCCTCGGGCGTTGTCCATCAAATAACACTGAAGAGGCATCTTCCAACCGCTCGATTAACAACATTTGTTCTATGCCATGGTTTATAATTAATTGCCGGCGCACCAATTCGTTGTCAATCTGGGCTCTTGATGTTAGGCAATGCCAGAGGTCAACTCAAGTCTATTCTTACCTGTAGAACCCGCAATGCCGTATCGAAATGAGAATCCGGTTCATGTCCCGTTGTGTCGATATGACCATCGCTTCCAATAAAAATTGGACAAACGCTTCCATTGCATCAATTGATGGTAACTTTCGACAAGGGCAAGTACAGAAATTCTTACCAGTTAACTCTTTGCATGACACTGGACAAAATATTCATATCCCTTTTGGAAGTCACAATAAAGCTGTTTAGCGTCGTGCCGAGCGAGTTCTCCAAGATCGACGACCATGTCGGCTTCAATAAGCTTACATGGTGACCGATTGGGCCGACAGGTTTCCTGGAAAATGATCGCTCCTGCTGGATTGCATTGAGAAGCATGGGCATTCTCTCGTGGAACCCAGAAGTTCGAGGCCCCCCATCCTTCGAAAGATTTCGGAGAAGTGCTTCTGCTTGTTCAATGTCGGCCTTTTTCTTGGAAATAGGTGCTGCCGCAGATCTAGCTTCTTCCTCCGCCTCTTCTGATTCTCGAATTAGGCGACCACTCTCTTGTTGATGTTCTTCATATAGCCTACGAGCTTCAGAAACTTCAACTCGGGCTTGCTCGACTTCTTCTTGTTTCCGAGTATAGCTCCCGCCACTGAGGTCCGCAAGCCGCTGAGTTTCCTCGGATATTTTTTGCTTAGTTACATCAATCCTTGATTGTGCTGCCTTCACATACTCCCTTATTTGACGCTGCTGGGCCTATGGAGATAGACATTAGATGGAAAAGGTAAGAGAGCAAACAGACACCGGGAAGCCAACGACAGTACCTGTAAGTCATGACGTTCACTCATTTGTTCGTCTGATTTCGCTTTGATCTCTTCCTTTTCACTTTGCGCTTGCTCAACTCTGGAAGCAGCTTGCCTCACGCATTCAGCGGCAGTTTCAGTTTCAGCTTCAGCATCTTGAAAAGCGGAATCAAATCTGTGAAGTTCGACCTCAGCAGCTGCTATTTGTTGGTCTGCTGTGGTAAGATCATCATCAAGACTGTCCCTTGCCTGCATTTGTCAGGAATAATCATGTGTGTGAACAAAAGGGAGAATCGCTCTCACCATTTCCTGCTCTTCTACTTGAGCCCAGGCCATTTGATTTCTAACATTCCTGATTCTGATCCTAAGCGACTCATGATGGTCAGATAATTCCAGCTTTTTCTTTGCTGAATCTCTACGTTTTTTCAGAACTGTGATGTCTTGCGCCCTGCCCCTCAATTTTTCTTCTGCCTGGTCGACATACTCCTCAATTAGTCGATAGTCTTGGTCAAGTTGCTCTAGTTGGACTCCTTTCACAAAAAATTTGTATTTATCGGCCGGGCTGGAGTTGCTGAGAAATTGACGAGCCATGTCTTGCGAAAGGACGTTCATGGGATTGTCAAACTGTAAAGTGAAGTAGTCAATAATAGAATCAAGCTCGGCTTTTTTGGTTGATATTATGCGCCCATTTTGCGATTTGATCTTGAAACCACTCGTCCCATTCTTTGAGAAATGGCGTTCCACGACGACCGACTCCCCATAGTCGTCCGGCATGTAAGCGCCATCACCTCTATTTCTAATTCGCACGATGATGGTGGCGGTTCTGAGAGAAGGGTTGTAAGAATACTAGGCTTTCAGGAAGCTAGGGTCACCTACTCCTTTCCTTCTTTAATGAAACTTTTCAAGCTCTGACCACGATTCGTAGCGGACGCTTTACCACCCAAACAAAGAGTGATAGCAGTAAGAACTGCGCTTTTGCCGCTACCATTTTTTCCAACAATGAAGTTTATAAGCGGCCCCAGCTCCACGTAGAAGCGGTCGTGGCACATAAAATTATAGCATTCAACGCGCTCGAGAATACCATGCTCGGCAGGCACATTGGGCTCGTCACCCATAAAAGTGTTTTTCTCCTGAATCCTTTGCGTTGCGCGCAGTTCCAGCTCATCCTCATCTTCAACTACCTCTGTGATTGCTCGAGGCCTAACCACTTCACCATCGTCGCTTGCTCCAGTGTCTTCTGCCGAAACCAGGGAATCAGATCTGCGAAGACGTTTCCTCTTAAAAGATGGTTAATCAAATGCATGAGATTATAGAGTCTGCTTTTTTTTTTTTTTTTTTTTTTTTTTTTGGGCGGGGGGGACTTACTGAGTGAAGGGGGCTAGAAACCTCTGTTCCACCATCAACAATGCTGTCATCATCTAGGTCTTCAGGGTCCGAGGACGCCTGCGAGCGCTTCAACCTTGGCATCGGGAAAATGTGAAACGGGAGTAGAAAGGCCTAGTTCATTTTCCATGAAGAAATGAAAATACTGTAATCCAGTGGATAACTTGCGTAGCCCTATGTTCGAAGGTATGGTGTCATGATCTTGCGAGGACTGCCTAAAAGGTCTTAATTATTGATAAACCGCGTCTTCGCGTCGGTTCCGCGTAGCACTTACCGCCAAGGTTTTTATTATTGCCCCATAGCTAAGGCAGCAAACGTACGTAGGGGTACTAAGTAGGCACTCTTACTCCACAAATAGGTATTCATGCAACCAAAAGATTTTTAAAAGGACCAAACAACCATGAAAAGGAGAGAATTTTAGAGAACTAAGGTTTGGAATTAACTTAATTCCGAGCTTTCTGTAATTGAAAATTGTGATTGATGACAGCCTGTTTATTAGACAACATTTAGGTGTTAATAGGCTCCTCCGCAACATAGTGCAGATAAGCTCCAAGCAGCTTAACACCTTCAATGTAGTTTCGCTTGTCAAGTTTCTCATTAACAGAATGAGCAGCATCAGTTGAGCTTCCCATGGGTAGAAGCAATACATTCTTTCCCGTCGCTTGCTCAAAGTTCAACGTAACGGGAATACTGTTTTGAGTCGTTAGCATCATGATAGTCATCAAAATTGAAGCGTCTCATCATCCAACATACCTGCCACCTTCGCGAGTCATATCTGGCTGAACACCAAAGACCTGTTGCACGGCTTTGCTCGCGGCAGTGAAGTTCCAGTGCTTTGGGCTAGCGACCCACCATTTTCCGTCATGCTGAAGCCACACGTCTAGGGTATTCTTGCTGTTCAGCTTAGCAAATTCGGTTTTTATATAGTCAAAAACAAGTTTGTTAACATCCTCGCTTTCCATATTTGGCACAGTCCTTATCGAGAACTTGCCGATGACTTTCGCTGGAATGACAGTCTTAGCTCCAGGAGCGGAATAAGCGCCTTCGATGCCATGGATAGATAGGGAAGGATATCTCCACCGGGCCATAAGAGTCCTCTCTTTGGTAGGGTGGATGCCTGTCTTGCTCCCGAGAGACTCATGAAGGTTTTCCATTGTGTAGCTGATATCGCCGTACAACGACTTCTCCTCTTCCGTCAGAGGTTCAACAAGGTCCATGATGCCAGGGATCAAGATGTTGCCGTGGGCATCAACAAGCTTCGACAAAACATTGACCAAGTCTGTCATAGGCTCGTGGGCGGATCCACCAAACACACCGCTGTGGAGGTCTTGGGCAGGCCCTGAAACACTGACAGAGTAGTAGTTGCAGCCTCGTAGTCCATAAGTCAGGCAGGGTTTCTCGGTTCCGAGCCAATAGTTATCTGAAATGCAGACAGCATCTGTGTCTTTAAAGAATTTCTTGCTCTCGGCTTGAATAAATTCCTCTAACCCTTCGGAACCATATTCCTCCATGCCTTCGAAGCAGCAGAGAAGGTTGACTGGCAGCTCAACGCCAGCCTTTTTATGAGCTTCGATAACATTCAACCAACCCAAGACAGGACCCTTGTCGTCTGTACTACCGCGACCGTACATCCTTCCATTGTTGTCAACGGATAATTCAAAAGGCTCAGTGGCCCAGCCGTCCTCCTTCAATGCAGGCTGTACATCATAGTGTCCATAAACCAAAATGGTCCTTTTGTTCTTGTCATTCCCATAGCGAGCAATGACAACTGGAGGCAAATCAAGATGCTCTTTTCCAGGCTGTTTGCCCAGTGGTCTTTGGTGAACTTCAGCTCCCAAACTTTCCAGTTCCGAGGCAAGAAACTGAGCCATCTTTTCGATCCCGGTCAGTCCAGGGGCGTGAAGGAGAGATTTTGATTGACCAACCTTGAATACATCCTTTCTATTTTCATCCTGAGCAGAAATGGATGGAATAGAAACGGCCTTTCGCAGTCCTTGGGCGTTATTAGTCTTATTCTAAGTCATAAAAGATCTGGTAAGTTGTTGGCAGAGGCGAAGAGCCACATACTATCAACAAAGGAGCCAGACAAGTGATCAACCCTGGTAAACCAAACGTCTGGCATTAGCTTTTGGATTCGTCAATGACAAGGCTAATGGCAAAGTTTCAACTCACTGCTTAAAAAAAGGTTCCAACTGCGGCGCCATTTTTCTGTCGTTGATATGTCCGTAGAAAGAACGACGAGGGAATATATGGGGTGTTTTTGGATGGGTAAAATGTGATTTGGGTAGTGAGAAGAATAGATGTAACCTATATTCTGTAAGCGAAGCTGGAATACGGCGGAGGGGGGGGGCATTTGGGCGGCTGCGGAAGAAAATAGAAAGGATCTGGTTCGCAGGAGGGAGCCGTACCTAGGTAGTTTCCAGATTACTGCCTTGGGTACTAGTATGAAAAAGTACCCAGGTACGGATACATACCTAGGTATCTAGATATCCGTTCCTATTACTAACCATAATGAAGCCGTCACTCAAGGGAAAATTCTTTCTCTACATATTGGATTTTATTTAACTCAATACTCATTCCATTCTATAATAGTTACAATTTGTGGTCCGATACCAGTAATGCTAGAATACATATCTTTATACACCTAACCACTGACTGACTGTTCCTCACCTGACTTATATTTCAAAGCCATGAATTTGACATGATGCAAACATGACAAACCTTCTTTAACCAAAGGGAAAGGGTGACGAATCGAAGATGCTTTTGTCCTTTGAAGGCTCATTCATCTCTCCCCCAAGACTCCTTCCGCAATTGCCGGTCTTCTCTAGCCATTCGCCGCTTTGCGCCCCATCTGGATTGGACCGCTTCCAGAACTTGTCTCTGAATTTCTTTCTTCTGTGGACTGGCCTCGCATACCATACCGATGAACATTGGGGAGCAATCAAAGCGCTTGGCCAATTTCCATCTGCTCCAAGCCATAGGGTCACTAAGCCGAAGTTTGCGGATCTCCTCAATATCCGATGGGTTCAAATGATATTTCCTTTCGGGGGCTGTTTTGAATACACCAGGAAGCTCCCTGGCATTATGCTGACCCACAGAAGAATCGGTGCGTAGAGCCCTCCGGGCATCGTTGGGAGGGAGAAACTTGGTTGGCGTGTGGTAAATCGAGGGGGCGCTGGAAGGGGGGTTGTAGATGATTTGGTCCTGGAATTGATTTGAAGGGACGCCGAATGAGGCATCTGGCTTGACGCGTAGCCGCTGTTTGGCACGTCTGTATGAAGACTGATTCCGTCGCGAGATCAAAGCCGCGGTTTCAGAGAGGGAAGGCAGGAGAAAGGGCAAGGTCAGGAATGGCCTTTTGGAGGCGACGATACAGGTTGCCATGCTGCCAAATTGATTGAAGGGAATAACTTGGATTGTTTGCTATCCTCAGAGATGTGACCCGGCAACCAAATGGCTAAAATGACAGATTGCAGTGGAAGATCGTTGTTGGCGCCTAATGTTAAAACAGCAAAAATAGTAATTAGTAAAATGGAAGAGACTATTGATACCGGGCTGTCACCAAGGGAAGTGATTACAATACTTATGATTCAGATTGACAAGAGTGCACCAGGGTTGGCGAAATAGGGAGATTGATAGACCAGCCAGGGCAATCTGCAACCCAGAACTTTTTTGCTGTTGCAGTCCCGTGACCGGGAGAATCCTGGAGTGACTTAACCAGATTAAGCAGGAGTTTTACAATACCTTACCGGAGTAGTAGGCACCTAAGGTAGGTACATAGTGGGAGAGTTATCTACTCCGTAAGTTCTGGCCCGTTTTTCGACCGCCTTCGATACATACAATCTGTGTAATATGAAATACACGCCTTTTTTCCCCAAGGGTAAGTAGGTACCATGGCACGTACCGGCAGAATAGTAATATTTGACTGGTTTGTGAAAAGTGGTATTAAATGGCAGTATTACCGGGTCAGAACTTACCTGGTAGGTAGGTACCGGATTTACGGGAAGCCGCCAGTTTGAAAGTACGGTAGATATACTCCGTACAGTGGCCGCCATGGTATATTTTTTCACCTGGAGATTTTCTTTTACATAGAGATCAAGTACTCTGTGCATCCTACATAGTAGAAAAAAATATATGCGTGTACTATAAAAGTATATATATATAAAAATAAGTTCTTACAGAAAAAAGAATGGCGTGGGTCACTAGCTATATTCCATACAGCCTACTATTAATTATGTAGGATTATGCTCTACATTATATAAATATGCCTATTAAGGAACTGGATATAGAGAAAAATACCACTTTTATAAAGGAAATACTACGTCTTAACCCTAGGCTTCAAATTAAATATATTTAACCATCTCACTAAGCTATCTAGCTATATAATTTTATAGATTTTCCTTAAAGTTCTATATATGTTGTATAGGAAATGGCTGAAAGCGGTATAGTAAAGTATAATGACTAAGGTTTTTAAAGGGTACATATATTATTTAGAGACATGTATTTTTTCAATATAGAGATAAACTATTTTATATAGAGATAAATATACTAGCTGTATATCTTATTTTAAAAAAGCCTAGAAAGGTTGCGAAATCCACCATATTGACATGCTCCGCGGTACGAAGGAATTACTGCTAAGTGTGTATCTACCGAACTTTCAAACCGGCGGCCTCCCGTAAGGTATTATTAGGTACCTACGGTACCGGACTGTGGGTGATGGAATGACCTCAGGTATTAGAGTTTCAACCCTCAAGGTATTTAGGTACCTACCTGAGGTATGAGATAGCCTGTCCTAATGGGTACCTATGATGCGGTAAATAATGATATTTCCAGGTGTACTTAGATAAATGGAATACACCCTAATCTAACCTACCTAGACAGTATCCATCATAACTCTCCAGTACCCTTAGCTATGTACCAAGTTCTGACCTGGTATCTTGATGGGACCGCGTCCTCAGAGCCGCCTGTGTAATATAGATTACGCACCAATCACCACCTACCTAGGTACCAAGGTCGGGTAGATGGTTAGACTGGCATAACATTCAAACATAATTGGGCTGCGCCTCCTTAGGTTACCTGGTAAGGAAGGTACCTAAGGTAGTTATACCCGCTATCCATCCAAGACAGATATACATACCTACCTACCTAAGGTACCATGGACCTAAATTACAGGAGAACTTAAGTAGGTCGATACAACAAATACTAGGTACCTACTAATCAACAGCACAACCACAGGATGCCAGACAGACCTTACTGTACTGTTTCTCCACGTGTTTGACATCTCTTCTGTCCTATTTGGGTGAGCCATAGTTTGATTCATTGAGTATTCAATGGATCTAAGGTACGGAGTAGTTAGGTAGGTTAGATACCTAGGTAGGTATTATCTATTATTACATGATCTAAAATACCCTGGTAGCCGCAATATCTCTTCGATCTATGAATAAGTACGAGTCTAGCTCTTAAAATTAACCTATCAACTAGCTGGTCTACTGATTATATATCAGTAGTTGCTTCACTAATTCATTTAAAGTGACTGAAAAGATGCTGATCTAATGACTAACTTAGCTATTGTTCTATCTAGATTTCTTTGAGCAAATTTTGATAACCCATTAAATATTCATTCTGCAGATGTCATTGTGTTGCAATGTTATGTTCAGGATAGGATAAATAAAGCTTGGAGTCCTTAATAAATCGAGACATGTATCCCGCCTACGCTCTAATTTTCCCCACTGCCTCCAGAGCTTGGTGAATCCTAGAGCGGAGGTCAAGTATATCTTCCAAGCCCACGCTTATTCTGACCAAATTGCTTTCTATACCGAAGGAACTTGCCTAGAGATAATGATTAGAAAACGGGATGCCCACAAACACTTATAAAGACAGCAACAATGGGGAAAAGAGAACAGTCAGATGGGGGGCGAAGCTTCTCTCTTATTGCTTACCCATTCCAATTCACCATAATGAGCCAAGATCGTATATGGACAACTAGTTCATGGTCAACATCGTTTATACTAGAGCTACTACCGAAACCCCAAACTTACCTCAGAGTAAAATTAGTTCCGAGACTGGGTCCCTTCAGGACTTCTAAGTCGTCAAAAAAAGCTGCTGCATCTGCTGTCGAGTTGAAAGTCACAGAGAACAGACCACCATAACCTCCATTGGGAGTGCGGAAATCCTCATAGAATGGTCTCGAAGGGCTGTATTTGGGATAGTAAACTTCTTTCACTGCACATAGGCTTAGTACCACCCATAATTCCTGTTATAAAAGAAAACCCACCAAGAGGGGATTCCTTCAAAATCGCCGTGATATCTTCGGTGGTTTTGTTGATCTTCTCAATTCTGGACACGAAATCGCGGCTATTCCTCTCCAAAAAGACAGCATCTTCTGCCCAAAGAGTGTCTTCATATCCCTGGTCAAATGTTCCTTTCAGAGTTTGATAAAAGCGCCCATGTGGGTTGAGAACAGCACTTCCTCCCATAACATTGCTATCTCCGCTGAAAATCTTGGTCAAACTGCTGACCACAATATCCGCATACGGAAGCACGTTGATGTTCAAAAAGTTACCTACAGTCTCATCAACTACCACAGCAAAATCATATCTCTCTGCCAGCGCACGGATACGTTTGAGATTGGGTGTTTTGAGCAAAGGGTTACCCGGAAGTTCGGTGAACAGTGCTAGGTATCTTTCGCCATTGCTCAACCGGGATTCCAAGTCATCCAAATCTTCCGATGAGCCATGTCCGTAGAACAAGCACCCTGACCCCCATTTTTCAAGGATCTTCAATGTGTCGATATAAGGAAACCCGAAACAAACACTTTTCAGAGAACCTCGAGCTGCCATTAATAACTGATGGGTGTTAAATATCGAACTCATGCCACTGGGAAAGAGATAAACATCGCTTTCGGTCAGACCTGCCACTCTGCCTTCAGCTGATGCTTTTTCGAGGGCCTCACTCAGCTCAACATCGGCAGTCAGAACGCCTGCTATGCGCCTCCGAACAGCTGATCTCGCCTGATCAGCCAATGAGGTGCTCAGATTTCGTCCAAAGCGCTCTTCAATGAATTGACCATATTCTTGCCCGTCTTGGGCGCCATTGACTGCCGAAAATTGGTCAGGGGTCACACTGTGTACCCCAGTCCCTCGGGCCAAACCATTTGATGAGCCTCTTCCTTGGTATCTGCGTGGGCCTTTACAGGGCCTCTGTGAAGCCGCGTCGGCTGTTCCAACTCTCTTCTCCTCAACAAGGAAACCGTCTTCCAGAGAACTAAGACAGAATTCAGCCCGACGGCTTGAAACTCCGTTTCCAGAGTGCTGCCAGACTTGTTTGGCAATTGGCCCATGCTCCTTTGGATATATTACACACGAAAGATGCGATGTGACTGCTGGTGATTCGGCTTCTGTGCGAGAAGAAGGGACAAAGTTTACAACCCGAACTTTGGACGAGTCGTTTGGTACCCGCGAGAGGAAGAAAGAGTGGCAGACAAGTGCGGTTTTTCTAGATGGAAACACCATGGCGGATTCACTCTCTGAATCTCCATGACGGCGCACGATCTCCTGGGCGAGTTTTTGGATGATCGGATGCACGAAAAACCTGGGATATCCGCATAGCATCTGGTTTATGACCCAGTCATCTCCCTCTTCATAACCAACAGTTGCTTTCCATGTTGGAAGCGATACACTGACTGCCTTTTTTTCCCCTCTCATACGTTAGCGACTGCTTGGCTATTTGAATTCTTGGATACCACCATGGCCCGAAGCAGAAATTGGACTTGGTTAAAATGAAAAACATTGGCAGCCTCCCCCTCCCCCATCTATTCTCATCCATCTCTCTTATTTTATTTGTACATATCCCAAGTAGTGTAATGGGAAAGGGGCGGCGTTGGGGTGAGAGGGGGGTTCGATATTCTAGACGCGGGGCTTCACATACATGGTCTGTGTTTGGAGGAACGGGCCCTCCAAGAGCCTGGAGCATTGTGGAACAGGAAAAGAAAGCTGAAGAACAAGACCGACTTGATTCGAATCAAAAACGAACGACTAGAATGGACTGCGGTCTCCGAGAACTAGAGAGATAAAGAAAAAATCGGCAAAGGAAGGAGTTAAAAAGAGTAGCAATAATAGTAAGTAGTAGTAGTATTAATGAGTGAGTAATGAATAATGAACTGTTATTCAGCGACCGAAGAAAGCCCACCACGGGCTACGAGCGACTTCGGCGATGGACCACCACCGCTTAGCCAATGAGAACTCATGGTTTTCTGCTTTTGGGTTGTAGTTTCGAAGAGAGGTGTCTGCTACTTTGTTGAGACATAGAATTCCACAACAAGAATATTCAAATAATGTAGATAATATTCCCTGCATGTTTCTGGTATCGTGATTGAATCAAGGTGTCTGATGGTATGTAACAGCCAGCGGGATTAATCACGTGACTATCACATATCGGAGCTCGGAGTTTAGCATCTGGAGAAAATCTAAGAAATTTTGCGATGCAGAAGTAACAAAGTTCTAGAGTGCAGTTCTCCGTCCTTTCTTCCTTTCCTTTTATTTTGTTCTCTATCCTACCCAGTCACACTGATAATGACAGTCCATACGGTAAAAAGAAGGAAAATCAGCCCTTCCTCCGAGAATGACGATACGCAAAACCCCAAGCCTTCCAGAGATGGTTGTTCCGATGGAAAAGCGAAAAATGAGATTATCGCCTCCAATGGCACCAGCAAAACCGATTATTCGACCAAGCACGGGAATAATGACCGTTCAGCGGAACTTGCTTTCGCTAGTGGCTTCTACAAGTCCAGCTTCTTTAAGCTACAGATGGATGAATTATTGGCTGGGCTGAGACCAAATTATGACAAGCAGGTTTCGAAGACCCAGGAGACTCTTCACAAACTGAAAGCGACAATCGAACGACTTCCTGATAGAACTCTCAAATCTGCATTGGAAGCCGAGAAAGAGTTGCGCAGTGCGCATGGTATCTCTGTTCCATTCCCCGAACCTCGGCCAGGAAAAGATACAAAATACCCCATGTCATATTCGAAGCCAACAAACATCAATGTTGTCGGGAGCTTTGCTCTGAGGACGGGCATAAAAACAGCAGGGCCTCACATAGTTGATTTGGCAGTGACGATGCCGAGTTCCCTCTTCCAGGAGAAGGACTATGTTAATCACAGATACTTTCATAAAAGAGCGTATTACATTGCATGCCTTGCTGCGGGAATTCGAGAAGCAAATGACCTGAACCTTGATATCAAATACAGCCTGCAGGATGGAGATACTCTCCGCCCTATTCTTGTCTTGGAACCGATAAATACCGAGAAAAATGAAGTAATGCCCACAAAATCGCAGATTCGCATCATCACTGCGATTGAAGATACGGTATTTCCCATATCGCGAACATTGCCAACGAAAAGCAATATCCGTCAAATACCTGGGCATGAAGGCCCGACTCCGTTCTACAATGCTGCTCTTCGCTCAGAGTCCACGGTGGCACTCTATCATAAATACCTATATTTGGCTACGCGCAAGTGCGATGCCTTCAAGGATGCATGTGTCCTTGGTCGTACCTGGCTCCAACAACGGGGATTTGGATCTTCGTTCCAGAGTGGCGGATTTGGAGGCTTTGAATGGAGTTTGCTCATGTCTCTTCTGTTCGAAGGTGGAGGTCCTAATGGAAAGCCAGTGCTTTTGACATCGTATAGCAGCTACCAGCTATTCAAAGCAACAATGCAATTTCTCGCTGGAAGGGACCTGAAGAAGCCGTTAGTGTTTTCCGCTACTGACCTCTCATTCCCTAGCGGGGGGCCTGTGATCTACGATGGAAAGAGGGGAATGAATCCCCTTTACAAAATGACACCTTGTTCCTACAATCTACTTAGGCACGAGGCAAACATCACACTAAAGATGTTGAACGAGTCGCGTGAGGATAACTTTGACAAAGTCTTCATTGTCAAAGTGGATGAGCCTACACTTCGGTTTGATCGAGTCGTTTCGCTTCCTAACTTGGACAATGCGGACATTCTTCAAGGGCTCCGCAACCAGTTAGCTCTTTATGATGTACTCTCAAAAGCTCTCGGGAATCGAGTTGAGCTCATTTCTATTTCCAGTTGCTGTGTCGCGCCTTGGTCGATTGAGAAAAAGCCCTTGTTGCAAAAAGCGAGCACGAGAATCTCCGTTGGATTACTTCTAGATCCAGAGAATTCCACCCGAGTTGTTGACCACGGCCCGTCGGCAGAACAGAAAGAAGAAGCAGCATGTTTTCGGTCTTTTTGGGGAGGAAAGGCCGAGCTTAGACGTTTCAAAGATGGAAGCATTCTGGAGAGTTTGGTGTGGTCGGATCAATCGTCCTCGACATCCGTAATATATCAAATTCTGGTATACATCCTGCAACTTCATTTTCACGTTGCGGAAAAGGATGTTCGGTATATTGGTGACGAATATGATGAGAAACTTCGCAGTGGAGGCGACGGCATCGTATCTTATACAAGTCCTTCTTTCCAACTGGTCTCTGATGCTTTCAACTCTCTAGAAAGATCTTTACAGAATATGGATGACATTCCTTTGACTGTTCGACAATTGGTCCCGGCAAGCCCTCACCTTCGTTATACAGCGCTCCGAGTTCAACATACACCAGGTGCCCTTAGCGAGCCAGTGAATATCGTTCTTCAGTTTGAAAGCTCCGCAAGATGGCCGGATGATCTTGTAGCAATTCAGATGACGAAGATAGCTTTTCTCGTCAAAATTGGTGACTGTTTGGAATCATCTGGTGCCGCTTCTTCGTGCCGAGTCGGCCTGGAGAATGAGTCCAGCAGAATTTTGAATAATGCTTTCCTTGAAATTGTTCATACTTCCGGCGCTGTTTTTCGCCTGCGGATACACCATGACCGAGAACAAACATTGCTAGAGCGTCAACTCAAGGAGAAAAGCAACGGCCCCCGAGAAAAGGAGGAGATTGCGTATGCGTTGTCCGCGTATAAGCGCCTGTTTGTTCACTCTCCTCGCCTAACACAAGCAATTCGTACTCTTTGCACCCGTTTTCCGCTATTGTCACCTACCATTCGTCTTGTCAAATATTGGTTCAACTGTCACCTTTTCACAGGGCAAGTTAATGAGGAATTGATTGAGTTGATTGCAACCCGGGTTTTTACCCAGCCGTATCCCTGGAATGAGCCCTCCAGTGTCATGGCCGGCTTTCTGCGAACTCTCCATCTTCTTTCGCGGTGGGACTGGCAACAAGAACCGTTAATGGTCGATTTGGGCGGAGAGTTAGACCAGGATGTTATCCAAGTGATACGGACTCGCTTTTCCGCCTGGCGGAGTATTGATCCGGCGATGCACACAACTGCCTTGTTTGCAGCGTCGGATATTGATCCTGAAGGTGTAACTTGGACAAAGTACGAAATGCCACCTAGGGTTGTTGCTGCTCGAATGACAACCTTGGCGAAAGCAGCTGTGAAATTATTTCGTGAGAAGGGATATGATCTCAACATATCCGATCTCTTCCATACCTCTCTAGCGCCATACGATTTTGTCATCAATCTACGCTCAAAACTATTGGGCGATCGACAAGCCGCGCCAATGAAATTTAAGAACCTGAATGAACAAAGCACCAAAAGCCGCGCTGCCAAATTTACTATTGTAAAGTCATTTGTTCGGGAAATCCAAGCGTGCTATAATCAGAACATTCTACTGTTTCATGGGGACGAACAATGTAATGTCATTGCAGGACTTTGGAACCCCCAGGCAACGAAACCTAAAAGTTGGAATTTGAAGATGACTTATTCAACATGCCCAAATCAATTGGTCGATTCAAAGAGGAAACAAGACGACCATGTTTCCGCCAATATTGACGGCATCTTGAATGAAATTTCCCGGCTTGGTGCCAATTTGATTGAAAGTATTGATGTGCACAACACAGCTACGGGTGTTGAATAAGGTTTGTTTTTGTTTTATTTCTATTTTTATTTATTTTATTTTATTTTTTGACATGTATGTAATATCACCAAGCAGCGCCAGTGCAATGCAATTTCTTGGGACTTGGTGTTTGTGTTTCAATAAAGAACAATCATCATGAATAAATAGTAACAATTATAGCATTACATCACACCAGCTTCTTCCATCCCCGTTAAGAGCCTGTCTTTGACCTCTCAGAAGGTTCTATCTGTGTCTGGGAAGAGAATGAACAGAAGTGATCCTTGATAGCGACAACTTCGTATGTGCCTTCGTCAGACGTTTTTATGGTCTTGAAATGCTCGTAAGAGATATCATGCTTGACATCAAGCACCTCGGGTTTCTTCCCTTTTCGGACATTTGAGCTCCGAATGTACCTTTCAAGTGTCAGTTTTCCATAGACAGCGTTTCATCTTTCGAATAGAACTTACGTGAATTCAAACGGTGGTGTTCCCCAGAACTCAAAATGGAGTTCTGCCTCTCCGCCCTCGTGTATATCGACAATAGATGTTTGACCTCTACTGATCCTGACACTCGGCATCTCGTGTATACTTTTTGTGATGTTTTTATGTGCTTTGCATTTTCCACTGGCCCCGTCGCTTACGCCGGTGATAGTGAAATCGCCTGGTCGTTCTGCAATTCGGCGGAAATCGGTCGTCCGGGAAGTGGCCTTTCTCTGCGTCCCGCCGAACGTATAAAATACATCGAAAGGTGCATGTCCAGAAAGGGAAAAAGAAATCCGCTCACCGACGCAATAGTCGACCTTGGACTCGAGGGGAACTATCGTAGGCACATCAGATACAGCAACTCTGACAGATGACACATCATGTTCAGTTGTCCGTTGACAGCCTCGCGCGTCCCGGACTTTGTGAATACTGACAACGTGTTGACCCAGATCTAAATGGCGTCGTGGAATGGGAAGATTATGTCTATTGGTGTTGATATTCGGTATTGTCACAATTTCCGGCTTTGCGTTTGAATGATGTTTTATGTTGATTTCCAGCGAAAATGGGGGTGTTCCCTCAAGAGTGATGGGGACAACTTCTTCGCCGCTAACATCCTCTTTGCAAAAACCGTAGATATGGCTAGGAGAATCGAACCGCGCAGATGGAAGTCGATTCACCTGTTGTGTTACAACAACAGGATGATTCCTCGAATCATGGTCGTAAAGGTTATCACCAATCTCGGTGAACTTGTAAGTGTAAAGACCAGCCTCAGAGGTATCCATTTCCATGGTGGCTACATTGAGCGCTGTCTTCAAACTATGTACTCGGGCCGAGGACGAACCACGATCCGCCTTTTGTTGTTGTTCATATCGAATACTGTACGGAGGACTCCCTGACAGCCGAAGTTCAATACTGTCGTCATCCCCCTGACACACTTCAGGCTTCCCGATATGTCCTGCTGTTCCAACAGGGGAGCCATCCACGGCCGTTATCTGGGGTCGAGGTATCCAAGAAACGTCAAACGTTTTGGCCGTTTGATCAATGGATCCTGGACAAGAACCATCGGACAGTCCAATAAGCTCGTAACGTGCTTCATGCGCCACTGCCAATATGCTATTTTCTTCCCAGAATGTCTTTTCAGTGACTGGAGAACCCTCGGCCGTGTTCTTATATTTCACTGTCCATGGCCGTTCACCACTTAATCTGAGTGGCAGGTCGACCTTGGAATCTTGCAAAGCAGACACACTTCTCTTGCGGTCGATTTGACCAAATGAGACATGAGGCGGCTTTGGTCGGGCATCGATTTTTATGCTATCTTTAAGAACACGCTTGCAATTTGATCGATCCTTGATGCTTGTCAACACAAGGTTATATTCACCGCCACTAACAAGTCTCTCGGTCATAATGGTCGAAATTTCAGTGTCGCTGTCTAAAACGTGCTTTGTTTTCTTGCCATTATGGACAAGTTCGTATTGCAGAGTCCATGGTGACTCGCCAAGGAAGGAAACGTCCACAGATACTGGCTCACCAAAGCAGGCCTTGCGCATTTGCTTGGATCCAAGGAACTGAGCAGAGGCAGGTGGTTTCACGTCCTGCTCCAAGACAGGCGCTTTGTCTTTTAGAGACCGGGGCGCATAAACAACGTCAGCGATATCCAGAAAACGGTATCGGTAGAAACCCGCTTCAGATGGCGTGAAATCAAGTTGCGCGCGAAGCCCTTCAATGGTTTGTAGCTTGGTCTCAACTCCTTTCGAGTGTTCGACACTGTATCGAACACGGAATGGTGGCGAACCGGTGAGGTCCAAGTCGACAAGCAAGCCCACCGAATTATTAGCACATTTATCAAAGACCTTCTCGTATTTGATAGCTAGCTTAGGCTCCGGCGGATTGTGTAGATAGCAGGACGCTGGCTCCAAAACGTCCCCAGAGCAGAATTGACTGGATACAGTGCTGAGAGAGTACCAACCAGGTTCCTTGATCTGAGGCTTTTGCTCAAGAGTTCTAAGGGACAATTGTCGAATTTTAGAGAGATCACTCTTATTCTCGCCATCATCCTCCTGGTCATCACTGCTAAAGGTGTAAGTAAGGGAGAAAGGCCCATCATTATTATAGCCGTGTCCCACAGGGTGAAATTTAACCGGTAATTCAACATTCTGACCTCGTGCAACCTCGAGAAAATTCTGATCATTGCAGCCGTGCATGGACAGCCGAGGGCGCTCATGGACGGAGAACTGGTGCCATTGTGACAAGGATTTGGGCGACGGTCGATCCATGTCATCCAAAACAGTTGAATAGTTTGCTATGTTTCCACAGCCATCGTGAACTTCCTCGATTGTATAAAGCCAGTCACCACCAACATTCAAAGATTCGTTCAAAGGAACTTCGATTTTTTGACTCTGAGCCCATGTGATGTCCGGTTGCCGAGAGCTGAACAAAGCGCCTGTATTCTTCTGACTTAACAAAGGCGAGCGCAAGTTATCTGGTTGAATGTTTTGGAAAGAAAAGCCACGATCAAGATAATTCACCTGTCTCCTGTACTTGATCTTGAGTGGTGGTGTCCCTTCGACTTCCAAAATCAAATTCGACAGGTCACCTTTACATTTATGGGTGTGCGAATGCTTTATTAACGCTTGGGGGCAGGGAACAACGAGGGCATCGGACAATCGCACATGTACATCAAGATTTGATTCATCCACTACCCTCTGAAGACGATAGATTCCACTGCGTCGGATTGGGAACAATAGGTCGCGGTGGAGTTCCAGAGCTGAGCCCGAATGTCTTTTGTTGGCCTGACGTTTCATCTGTTTCAGCTGTTTTGACGGAATCGAAAGGGTTTCGTTGGCACCCCCATTAAGATCGACACGTAGTATTTCGATCAGAATCGGATCGGTTTGGTTAACACGTATAGGTAGATTGACAGGATTTTTCTGAGTGTCTATGCAAAGGGGTTCCCTCGCAGGATTCAAAGTAGCAGAGCTGTACTCATGAGTAATGTAGCCTGAGTTAACAATGTCGATTGAGAAACGTACCCTTCGGGTAAAATATGGACTATTTGCTTGCCCAAAATGAGAGAGGCATTGTGAATTATATCTCCAGGCTTAACGCTCCGTTCAGATATTGACAATTCTCTGTCATAGGCGAGTTTGACCATCCCTGAAAGCCAGGCGCCTACTGGGACCTGCCTTAATATCAGCACATTTTCAGGCAGTCTAAATTAAAAATCGAACAACACATACCGGAATACGGAACATCAAAAATATATTGCCGACTACGTGAAGTAGAAAGACCGCAAGTGTTGTCGGGAACGCCCACTCAAGCCATGGTATTCGCAAAGCCTGCAGACCGAAAAGAAAGATTCCATCTATAGATGCCCATTTCAGAAAAAGCCAGGTAGAGTCCAAATCGTCGGACGCCGTCAAGGACTCGTACACCCGCCAGGCATTGAGTGCAAAATAGAAAGCCACCACATAGAGTCGTTGTGACGGAGCATCTATCACTTCAACCGGAACTAGAGGCGAGCTTGAATTTCGCGCATTCTGTGATACTCTCGCCGGGGACTTCAGTCCTCCGATATCCCGTGCTTTAGACCTTGTCGGGGTACTTGTAGGATCTCTGAATCTTTGAGTCGTCTGGGGCGTCTGCGGAAAAGCAGACTGAAGTCGGGGAGTGCCGTTCATGGCATGCTGTGGTCGTCCAGTTTCACGGGATAAAAGAAACAAAAAGCCTATGGTCAAAGATAATGGGTTAGCCTAGGAGAACTACAAGTTGACTCGCATTGATTGTAGAGATGTACCGTAAGTTATCTGGATTTGGATTTGGAGCAGGGGAGCTGGTGTTTGATCAATAGTAGAATTTAATATTGATCAAAAAACTTTATGCACTTGGCGGAATGCCACCAGCCGGATGCACGTAGCGCAGTGGGCCGCTTCAGAAGGGAGAAATCATTCAGACTTGACAGTGAGCCAAAAGGAGATTGGCAGGAAATGATCCTGTCAATATATTAACCAGTTAGGAAGGAAATGAAGTCTGGAAGATTAGATCTGTCGACAAATAAGAAAAGCAAGACTGCTGGAATTGGATTCTAAGTATCATTCTTTCCCGGGGGTTGTCCAGAAAAACGCGCGGTGTCGCGTCGGAGCAGAAGCTTCGGCCAATCATATCGCCGCAGCGTCTAAGTAACCTTCCTACCTACCTACCTTGGATTAACATGTATCTATCTACACAACTGTGTCTGTTATCCATGAGGATTTTCATTACCTTCAATTTGGGTGACCTGTGATCCTTGGCTCTTCAGACTTGGCTCACTCGCTGCGATAATACTGAACTTTACTTTGTCATATTCAATCCATTACTAAATGTCTTGATTCCAGCAGACCAGTTTGGACGAGATTCCCCAATTCAAAATCGCTTTGATTACGTCAACAACGATTTGCAAAATGAGCCAACGCTCTAAACGGAGACGCATGGACACGCAACCAGAGGTACTGGGAATTGGCTCAAATTTAGCTACTGGGGGTGTATGTCAACCGGCTACTGAATTGGAAAAAAACAGTTGGAATGGCTTCTGTGAGATTGAATCGGAACCGGTAGGTTGCAAAAAAAGCAAGAAAGAAATAGCACGCAATGCTGAGCTCTAATCTTTTTGTGCTCTTTAGGCTCTTTTCAATGTAATGCTTCGAGAGTTTGGAGTACAGGGAGTCAAAGTTCAAGAAGTTGTTTCATTGGATGACGAGATGATGGCGTTTCTCAAGTACGATTGATCTGAATTCTACATGCCAATGTCCCCCACCCCCTTCCCTTTTACTAACGGCCATTGACACAAGTAGTAAGCCTGTATACGGGTTAATATTTCTGTTCCGCTGGCGGGAAGATGATCCTGACAAGCAAGAGGCAAGCTGCCCAGAAGGGCTTTGGTTTGCAAACCAGGTTTGTGCATTGTACTCAGAAGTGGTCTATAGACTTATATGTTCGAACAGACTGCCGGTAATGCATGTGCCAGCGTAGCATTGCTTAATATTGTCAACAATATCCAAGGAATAGACCTCGGTGAAAATCTACAACATTTCAAGGACTTCACTATGCCTTTTACACCTGCATTGAGGGGAGATGCAATAAATAACTTCGAGTTTGTCAAACGTGTTCATAACTCTTTTGCACGGTATGTACCTTGCAATATAGTGTAATTCCGTGGCATTATTGCGTCTGACATTCGTGATAGGAAGATGGACATGCTTAATATAGATCTACAGCTCAAGAACGAGGCGACATCCAAGCGATCTCGATCAGGAAAGAAGGGCCATGACGACTATGAAATGGATGCGGGGTTTCATTTTATAGCATTTGTTCCGGCGATGGGTAAAGTTTGGAAGTTTGACGGCTTAGAGCGTCAGCCCCAAGCTCTTGGTATGTATCGAACCCATTGCAGGTTTTGCCCTGTTGCTGCTGACGAGTGAGTGACACAGGGAGATGTTCGCATGATGACTGGTTGAGTTTGGTGAAACCAAACATTCTCACTCGAATGGCAGAGTATGAAGAAGATCAAATCGAGTTCTCCATTTTGAGTCTTGTTAGGGACCCCCTACTAGATCATATTGACAAATTGGCAGTAAACGTCAAATGCCTGGAAATAGTTAATGAGCGCATGGCCAATGCGGAGACCGACTCACAGTCCGTGTTTGTAGATTCCAAGTTTGAAGATACTATCCTCGGACCTGATCTATCATATGCTCTTACCAGGGAAGGGATCGACGCGGCAATGCTTGATGGCCAAGGACAAGAGTATCAGATCTGTCCACCAGAGGAACTGGCAAAACACCAACAAACACTCCGCAACATGCAACGGGAACTCCGAGCGGCAATCAAGGAAGAGCAGCAATCTCACCAGGCCGATGATGACTATGCCGCTGGACGAAGGTATGATTATGGGCCAGCAGTAAGAGCGTGGGTACATTCTTTGGCGCGCAAGCGGGTCATCGAAAGCTTGTCATGATATTTGACCAAAAAGCATAATTGCCGGAATGCTCATCTTTGCAGCTGCAGGGAGGAGTGCTTATGGGGAATGCTTGGGCTGTAGTCGTGTACAAACTAGGGACATAATGATAGTGGCTACAGACGGTCAAGAATCATGATAACCAGATATGAATGGGTTTTTGATGCGACATGCCCATGAACGGCCATCCCTTCATCCATGGACAGGGGAAGAGGGATTTCTAGGGCAGTACCCCGTAACCCCAACCTCGTGGTACGTCGATTGGACGGTAGTCCGTCTTCCAAGCAGCTATTCAATAGACAGACGGAACAATTCCTGTCTTTTTACAAATAGTCACTACTTGGAAATCTATCTTTCTCTTTCTTAGGTTTTCTTCTCCAAATAACAATTCAAATCAACCATATTGACCCAGGGCGTCTGTTCCCCTCACTGTCGGACGGACTGTGTCGGTGACGTATTTGCAACCCTCACCGTTGGGGGCAAAAAAAAAGTAAAAAAAAAAAAAAGAACGTCACCGCCTGAAGACCAGTCAGGTTCATTAGGGCCCCAGCAACCATCAGAGAGCCATGTACGACGACTCTCCTTTCTTTCTTGTGTGTCTGTTGTGAGGATTCCTGTGAGGGTCTTTGTTTCTTTTTGCTCATCGCTCAGCTTCTTACGCAGCGACCTTTCTATCTTCTTTTCTTATCTTGAAATTCTGTTTTGTCTTGCCTTGTATTATCTCAACACCAACCTCTTTCTTGCACTTGCTCTTCTTTTGCCACATAGCTGGTCTACGGCAGAGCACTATTGTCTTCCACGGTCTTACATACAATCGATCAACCTCCATACTAATCATCCCTCACCATGTCATCTTCCCTGACGGCCTCCGATGCGCCCGAGAAGGCCCCCGATGACTCGTCGAAATTGAAAACGTTCCTGTCGATCCTGCGAAAGTAGGCCTTTGCCCTCGGAAACCAGCATTATCGACTTGCTAGCTATATATCGACCAACCTGTACTGATTCGATGGCATGACCCTGATAGGTTCATCGGTGTGACTGACATCGCATCTGTTCGCTTCTCGTTGCCAGCTCATCTGTTGGAGCCGACCCCGAATCTAGGTAGGTTGCTCAGATTTCGGACTATCTATCTCGCCACGAAAGTTTTATATGCTGATAAATCGGAACTTCTAGAATACTGGAACTACCTAGATAGACCGGAGGTCTTTGCAAGGTCAGCAAAATAGCCTAATTGCCATAGTGGCTTTTTGTTTTTCTTTTATCTTTTCTGACTCGAGAGTAATAGCATCGGCAAGTCTGACGAGCCATTGGGACGGATGCTGGAAGTGTTGAGGTTCTGGTTTACCAAGGACCTGGTATATCTCAACTGCGAATTACATTTATGAAGGGATGGTTTCACTGAGCCTGTGACAGAAATACATCAAGGGCAAACCGTGCAAGCCTTACAACTCTACGCTTGGTGAGTTTTTCAGGGTAAGTCCAATTGCTATGGTTCTCGGGGTTATTTCTGTTTCCATCTTCGAATGTGGCTGAATTCTCTGGGATTTTAGTGTAACTGGGAGGTCGAGGACACCGCTCCTCAAGTTTTGATTTCCGGTACCGCCACCGGTAACCGGGTATCTGATGTCCGTGATTCCAACGGTGAAACGGTCAAGGTATGCTACCTGACCGAGCAAACATCTCACCACCCACCAGTGTCTGCATTCTATATAGAGTGTCCGGATCGAGGCGTCTCGGCTCGAGGGTTCGATCAAATCAGTGCCAAATTCACAGGCACAAGCGTCCGCGTCTCACCAGGTCAACATAATCTAGGAATATTTGTCAGCATCGAAAAGAGAGACAATGAAGAATATCAGTTGACTCATCCGGATGCTTATCTCGGTGGTCTTTTGAGAGGCGCCCTTTCCATCACAGTGTCGGACGCTTGCTATATAACATGCCCCAAAACGCGCACCAAAGCTATTCTGCAATATTTGGAGGAGGGCTGGATCGGCAGGGCCCAAAACAAGGTGGAAGGAGTGATCTTCCGATATAACCCAGACAAAGATACAATAAACAAAGTCAAAGATGTACCAGAGGGCGATGTTCTGGCTCGGATCAGCGGGTCATGGCATGGCAAAATCCATTACACGTTAGCCGGTACAACCGAGCCTCGCCTCCTGATTGATATCACACCTCTTTATCCCGTTGCCAAACGTTTGCCTCCGGAGAAAGACCAGCTTACAAATGAGTCGCGCAAATTCTGGTCCGATGTTACTGCGGCGATATTGGACAAGCGATACAGCCAAGCCACGAAGCTAAAGCAGGATATAGAGGAGCGACAACGGCAAAAGGCAACCGAGCGACAGCAGAAGAATGAGCAGTGGCAACCGCGCTTCTTCACAGGCTCAGTCACGCCCCAAGGGAGGCCGGAGCTGACTGAAGAAGGCCAGAAAGCTCTTAAAGGACTTCGCGTTGGCGATTACATATTGGAGGAAAGCAAAGTCCAAGGCGCCTAAGCTGACCCAGCTCTTTTCGGTATCTCTATTTGTGCATGGGCTTGATTGATTGAATTCAGCATGACTGGGAATAAATTCATGCAATCCGCAGCTTTACATTCTGCTTTCTCCTCTTAATACTACATTTAAACTGTCAGCATGAAGCGGTAGGTTTCCATCGGCACATGTTGAATCTTGACTAGCCCCCTTTTCTACCTCGTTTATGGATAATTTATAACCATCGCCCATATACCAATTGGAAATTCTGCTGGGATTGTCCCGGATGTCAAGTCCGAATAGCCTGCAATTAAATGGGGAATGTTTATAGGTCCGCACTGCACTAGAGCCCCATGTGCCCATGATCTGGTTTTATCAACTGTACTATCTGGTACGGTCAACGGCCATCCCAATATTCACATCGAATTGTATATACAGTGCCAAGCAAATTAGCAGAGATCCTCAGATGGTGTGAACACCGGGTTTAGTTTAGTCAAAACAAAGTAACAAAAGACAAAAAACACCGGCTAAACAATTGATTCCTCAAAATCAATCCATAATCCCATAATGTCCTCGATCCAAAATCCAATAGGCGCCTTTCCCACCCACCTGGTTATCAAATCCAAAGGCTCAAAAAGCGGATCTTCATAAACGCATCAAAGATTGCAAATTCAAAGGGCCTCTAGGCATTCGCGGTGACTATTTTATTGAACCCTGCGGTCACTGTTTTTGTAATATCTTCATTTTTATGCGGTAGAAGAGACAGTGCGTAGGCCACATCGTTCCACTGCCGTTCAGTTTCACACCGGGGAAGTCGAGCAGCAAGCTTGTCAGCCAATTGCCGAGCATGCTTCTCCTAGAAATGAAGCCTCGTTAGTATACAAACAACCAGGAATAGATTTTGCTTCAGAGTGATCTTACCTTTTCAATAAAACCAATCAAGAACTTCACAATGCGTCTCAATGAGACTTCTTCAAGGTTCCGTTCTGCACTCAGAAGGCTGAACATATCGACAAAGTGGTTATATACTGCATTGTCCTTGCTCGCAAGTTCGGTGAAGAACATGCGTGCTAAGTCTGCAATTCGCTTGTCATCATCTTCCAGACACTTGGCCATTTCACCCAGCTGCCCCTTGACTTTGACTTGGCCTGCTAAAATGAGGAAAGTAAGTGTCATAAGGCATGTGCGCTTAACGGAGGCATCATCATCATTGAGTCGGCGGTACAAAAAGTCAGTATTCTCATCGATAAGATGGTTGAAACAAACGGCCATATCCCCGAGTGCAATAACTGCATTACTGCGGACAGTGGGATCTTCCGACCGCTCCATGATAGTGATCAGGAGAGGAAGGTTTTTCTCACAGTATTCTGCTGACACACACATGAGCTTCGCCATGCACAAAGTTGCTGCTGCTTGCAGGTTCCGGTCAGAGTATATGTTGCTGTTCGCGCATATCTCCGCAACCAATGGTCCAAAATTAGACAGCAGAGAGTTTTCCCCGTATAAGAGTTCACGCTCACGAATATGTGCCATGGCATCTGTAAAATCATCCTCGGTGGTTCCGCCAATAAGGTCTAGCTCATCATCCTCAGTTGGTTCATTGCTCTTTTGGAGCGCTGGATTGGCGGGTTTGTTCTTTTCCTGCTCCGCTTTACGACGTTTGAAGTCAAGTTCACAGATTTCCAAGTGGACAATCTGCTTGATTGCGACGTGGCCCACGACGAAGAGCAACTGAGAGAGTACGGAGGATTTGGTCTTCTGCTTGGGCCCTTGTCCATCAGTTGAAGCGGTTCCCGGCCACTGTTCCTCCCCGTCAGCTGAGGTGTTTGATGGTGAAAATCGTTGGGTCTGGGGTTGAAACACGAATCTTGTCTTGCGCCTCAGAATATCCGAGCACAAGACATCGGGATGCTTGGAGAGAGTATATATAGCGCTAATAGCTTGCTCTGCCACTCCATACCATTCCTTGCTATCTGATACGACTTCAACCATTGCCGCGAGCTGAATTAGCACGGCATGGTCACTTGCAAGTTTTGGAATGCCAGCATCTTTTGATTTAGCCTGGCGGCCGGGGACCATTCGCCTCAAGGCAATGCACGTGTATTTTGCAAGCACCAGATCGGCTCTTCCAAGGCTACCAAGGCCAATTCGCAGCATAGCTTCAATTTCCTTGATGGCCACTTCAGGGTCAGCCAAAGCAAGCATCCCAAGTACAATGATAGCACCCCGACGCTGAGTCCTAGAAATTTCCTTCTTTTGTATACTATACACTTGCCAGAGTTTAGCAATGACGGCCTCCGAGATGTGGCCAGCCTTCATCATTGTGCTGAGAAGTTGCTCGAGACAAGTTAGTTCAGCAGGGGTCGACCCAAAGGTTAAACTAATCATATTCCGAGCAATATAATTCGCGGCATCATTGGGGGTGAACGAGTCCGGCGCATCGAAGAATAAGCCTTTATAACAATCGATTAAATGTGTTTGAACACCTTTGCCTTCATCACTGTTTCCTTTCGTCCAAATAAGTCGAAGCATTCGTCTGATCCCACTTCGCGCAGTTTCAACTTTGTACGCGTCTAGAACCACAAAAAAATCCATAGCCTCGATGACTTCGCTCTTGTTCCTGGATGATAGGAGCTGGGAAACAATAGTAGAAGACGATTGGAGCACCTCGATGAAACGAATGGCCTCGTTATAGTACTTCCTTGTCAATTGTAACCGGGCCAATAATTCAGAAGTTGCTGCCTGCTCAGCAGCTTTTTGGATTGCCACGGCTTTTTCCTCGTCGGACATTCGAGGCGCCTTGGAAGGAGACTCCTCAGGCATTTGCGTGGCATCATCCAACAGTTCACTATCAACATGCGAAGGCTCGCCTCCATCAAAGCCAGGTGTCTCAGGAGGTCTCAGTGCGTTGAGCTCGGCATCAACGGCATCTAGCCTGGCAGCCCACTCTTTGTAGGAAAGCTGACCACCATGCATAACACTGAATGGATGGGTAGAAACTAGTTTCGCCAACAGTTTGATTGCATTTCGTCGCACATTACTGCTTTTGTCTTCCAAGCTTCTTGCTGCTAGCTCTGCGGCTGCCTGTCGTCGTTTGGGAAACTTTTGTTCAAGATCGGAAATCCTCATATACACTTGGATGGCTCGGCAGCGACAGTAGGGATTTATGTCGAGAAAACGCTCCTCAAGAACGTCGAAGAAGGCATTTATTTGCGTTTTGTAGTTTTCGCTCGGTTCCTCTTGCCTACTGAGATCTGAGATCAGATTTCCACAGACCTCAATCACGGCGCATCGGAGGGTATATGACTAAACACAAGTTAGATTGTCATTGTTAGACATGAGGAAAAGGGAGGGGGGGCCATTGACATACCTCGCTATCAAGCTGTTTTGCTAGGAGTGTCATTTGTTTGATTATTAGCCGAGGCGCAAGTTCTGACAGTTTCACGATAAATGCTGACACAGACTTTGGGCCCCTTGTGTCGTTGGAGTTGAATTCCTTATTCCCAAGTTCTCTGCGTTAACGGTTAGCTGCAATATCGGCCAACAAACTAGGTATATATGTACTTCAAAATCTCATCTGACAGCTGCGGATAGTCATATTGCTCCGCAAGAATGTGTAGGAACTCAGCCATGGGCTCGGATAGGTGCTCAAAATAGGTCAAATTTTGTACAATTGAGGTCTGGGCACCTATGTAATAGTTTAGCCTCATAACTTCTACGCCAAGGCATCACGAACAGCTTACCAAATGCATGACCATGGTGCTTTACTGCGATGCACAGGACCTTGAAAGCATGCATACGGATTGTCATGCTCTTGACACGCAGCTCACTTTCAAGAATTAAGTAGATAGAGCGGGTGAACAGGTTAATAAAAGTATCGCGGTCGGATGTCGTCAGGAAAATTCTGCCAAGTTTGAGCTTCATGACCTTGCACATGGTCTCCATGGATATTTGGATCTGGGATGTCCAATCCCAATTACCATCCTTGTTGTTTCCTTTGGATTTGGACGACTTTCCTGCTCCTCTCCGTGCAGGCGCTGGCTCTGCGGGTTTTTCCGCTGCTTTGACTTCAACAGCAGATAGGGCCCACTGGAGTAAAAAGCCGTACATTTCGAGTAGTTGTTTATGGTGCTGAATGGCATCTTGTTCTTCGGACTCGAGATCACCGTGGATTATGTCCGCTTCGACCGATAGTCCGGAAACAACCAAGTCGAGAAGTTTGCTCAGAGACCTTGTGGGAAGGAACGTGGAATATCTGCAAGAGTTCAAAAGTTCAGAATGCGATCCATAAGAGACAGTGCTTTCCGGGGGTTGTGTAGGGATCAGGGCGCACTTTAAAAGAAATTGCAGAGAATCGAAGAAAGCCGGTCTGGTCAGTCCTTCAGGATTCTCGGCGACACCATCCACAATTTGGTTCAAAACATTATCAATCAAAGCCACCGAAAGCTGATCGGGATCAGATTCGCAATCCAGCAGCTCCGGGTCGGCATCGCCGATAGGAACTGAGGTTGGATCGCTCAAGTAATACTTTAAGGATTCATTGATGTCGAACTGTATCCTGTCCTCCATGATAGGCGACTGCGAGGGATGACCTCGAAGAACGCGATCGAAAATGAGGGGCAGGAAAAAGGTGAGAAGGGCGTTATCGCAATTTGGGGGGTTGGATAGGCGGAGGGGAAGAAAGACGAGGCGGCGACGACTGTTTATGCGGGCCTTTCTCTTTGTTTGTATTTTTCCTTTTCAGTGGTTCTGAGGGGCGCTGGGAAGGCAGTATGGTAAGGTACTGAAATACAGGTGCGGTACTCTCGGTCCTGGGAGATGTAGGTAATGAAACCAATGTATTGTCAGAGATGTGAAAGTAAACAAACATCGCTATACCGGGTCCGGAAATTCTGCATGCTGCAGTGCCCCGTCACGAAATTAATTACTGGGATGACCGCAACGCGACGTGAATTTATTTCACAGGTGCCCATGTGGAGAAAATCAAGCATTGATTCCCCGGATACTTGATTCAATTCTCTTTCTTTTTCACTTTCAGACAGCAGTTGTGTTGATTCGGCTTAATGCAAGCTTATTGAACCCCCTCCTCAGCCTGTCTGACCAACCTAGTCGCGAGCTTACCCGTTAGTCCGGCCCCATGTCGACTGTCAACACGGCTCATACGGGCGTTTTTGACCTTCAGAGACCCGGTTCCTACCTACAACCTCGTGTGGGAGACCCCCAGTACGCGGTAAACTACGATACTGCCACAGACAGTGAAGCCTCGGTGGCTCAATCTCATGCACATGATGACCAGGATGAGGACGTACATGAGAATGAGGATGAGGACGTTGATGATTCGGTGAAAGATGATATGAAGAAGCTTGAGGATACATTTCCAGGAATTTCGGATAGATTCCGGCTCGTGAACAGGATTGGAGAAGGTGCAGCGAATTATTTTCCGTCTCCAGTTTTCTCATTCTCATTATGTATATTTAGTCTTTGGCTAACTGCAAACACCGAGCAGGGACCTTCTCAACCGTTTACAAAGCAGAGGATCTTTTATATGACCACTACCAGAATGACTGGGATATGTTTCGAGACCAAAACGAAAATTGGGCAAGTCCTCCGCCTAAAAGACGCCGGCTAGAAGGAGAGGGTAGCCGTTCATTGCCCTCGAAGCGAAGAAAAGCTCGATACGTCGCATTAAAGAAGATTTACGTGACAAGCAGTCCCCTTCGCATTCAAAATGAGCTTGAATTACTGCATGATCTCCGAGGGTGCAGATCAGTGTGTCCGTTAATCACTGCTTTCAGGCATCAAGATCAAGTCGTCGCAGTCTTGCCCTTTTTCCCTCACACCGACTTTCGCATTCAGTATCGTACATTCTTGGTCGCAGACATGCGGCATTACTTTCGATCTCTTCTTACGGCATTGCACTCGGTTCATAAAAATGATATTCTCCATCGAGATATCAAACCAACGTAAGGCTCGCGCATCTCATAGACCTGATGCAGATGCTCATCTATTTCTGCAGCAATTTCTTGTACAACCCCGAGCTCCGAGAGGGTGTTTTGGTAGATTTTGGTCTCGCAGAAGTAAGTATTCATTTTCTATGATTGCAATCACCTGCTATGCTCTAATGATCTAATGTTTTGTTTAGCGTGAGGGATCGGAGTATACGGGCACTTGCCTTTGTGCCAATCCATCTTACGTTCGTCGTAACCGAGTAATGCAAAGTTATTACAACACACACTGCAGTAGCACGGTGTTGTCGGCGGGCTACCCTAAAAATGATTCGAGACCATCAAGGCGCGCTAACCGGGCAGGGACCCGTGGGTTTCGAGCACCAGAGGTCCTTTTCAAATGTACATCCCAAACAACCAAGATTGATATGTGGTCAACAGGTGTCATCCTTTTGACCCTGCTTGGGCGTCGATTTCCATTCTTCAACTCTGCCGATGACGTCGATGCGATGATTGAAATGGCCAGCATATTTGGCACCCGTCGCATGAAGTCAGCAGCTGCCATGCATGGCCAAATATTCGAAACCAACATACCGACTATTGGTGAAAAGGGGTACGGCTGGGAGAAGCTGGTCAAGTGGGCCAGCTGTGTGGAGGAGTTGACAGAAAGCGAAAAACAAGCTACTCAACTATTGGCTGGCCTGATGGAACTGGATCCATACAAGCGACTGAGTGCCAAAGATGCCCTGCAACACGAATTCTTCACCAATCCTATTGACCATGATGTGGAATGGGGAGGGAATCCTGAGGATAGCCCAGACACAGGGGATGAGGACGAGGGTGATGAAGATGATGAGGCAGACGAAGTCGCCATGCTATAGAGCTTGATCAAGTTCATGTACGATAGTGATGATATCTTACGTAGTTATAATGCTGGTTTCAGTCATATTAATAGAATTTCGGAGGTGCTGAAGGTCAGTCCCGCCACCATTTATTGTTATGCATGTACAATGTTTTAGGTGTATGACTTTCTAACATAAGCGACCCATTCAGGGCATGCAATTCAAAGTGGTCGAGTTTCAGTATGTGTATATATGCATGTATGTTTGTATTTGTGGGTATCCATCCCAACAGCCAGGTCGTTGGTTTGAAATAGAGCAGGAAAATAGTTCCAAAATCACCTATAATCCTAATCAGCCTCACCAAAATCATAGTGACCCGTTTGCGCCGCGTGCTGGGTAGCTCCTTTCTGGCCAACAAAGGTACCATCACAGGTGTTGCAGCGGATGCGAAAACCGGCAGTGTCCGTGTAGTAGTGCTTGCCTTGCAGCACAGTACATAACGCCACTGATTTCTCCAGTACTACCGGATCTGCCGCATCGAAAACCTTTGTATCAAATTCCGGAGGGGCATAGGCGTGAGTGAAAGGCGGATCAGATGGTGACAGGGCAATATTATCGTAGTGGATTCCCGAGTAGACCACGATGCACCGCATTGGTGGACCCTCGTTGAAGTGATCGACCCGGAGTGTCTGTACATCAATCGAGCATATCTCGATATCGAAATGTTTGCTCAGGATGCTGAGCTCGATGCCCCCACCCCACGAGTTCTCATTTTGGATCCAGCGGCAATAATCATCTGGTTTCTTCTCAAGGACAGCTTCTGAGTACAGTTCTGGGTTTGATTGGATAGTTTGGGCAACGATTGATCGAAGCTCAGTCATAGTATCCATCCCTCCCATGATTGCGCTACCCACCGCACGGAAGAGGCATGAATTGTCATCGGGCATAATGCGGAGAACGAAAGTACCCGAGTGCTCGGGCGAGGGTATCTCAGGGGGTCGTCTGAAACACCCTCGTGCGACTTGCGTGACAGCGATAATTGCTCCGAAGGCTTTTTCTGGGAGGTGGCTCTAGCGTCATTTTCGTGACTGGTGCTAGGTGTTTGTGTATGGATCGAGCCCTCTTTGTTGGTGACTAGAAGCTGTTCACCGTTCAGGTTGACTCCAATCTCTGTGATTTTCTGGCCTGGTTGGAAACCATCTAGCTCAAGGGGCTTCAGATCAGGATACCCGTATTTCACATCATATGCTGTCAGGCCAGTTTTGTCCACGATTTGAGTGCGGAGATCGTCGACGGTGGCCGTGTCGTCCAGACTGACAGTGGACTGTCCAGCAGGCCCCCGGACTCGAATCCTCATCCTCTTAGGAATCAAAGACTTAGTTTATAGCTGAAGGGAGGGGGTTATTTATTTACACTTGAGAAAAGAGACAAGAAACCGAGAAAGTGAGGAATGGAGATGATTTGGATAGATAGTGGCTAGAAAAGTGACAACACTTCCTGAAAAATGTGGGGCCACTGTAATCCATACAGCACAATCCTTGTGACTGATGATAATAAACCATGAAAATCAATAATTGAAATTGACAAGAAGAAGAATATCCATGCCAGCCATCAAATTAGAATGAAACTACCAAACCTAGTATACCTATGATGGACAAGTCGCACAGCGCCAATCGTCCGATGTCATCATCCCGTTCAACCCCGCGGCAGACAAGATGAATCAATCCGACTGTTGATTCGAATGACATGATCATTAGTCACTCCCGGATCGATATGGATTTATGTAGCTATTAGGTAAGGAAACAGTAAATTGCTTTTTGAAGAAGAAAAAGACCATTATCCATTATGTGCTAATGATGTTGTATACAAGCCCAAAGATGTTGCTTTGATACTATATTCATCTCCGCTGTGTACGGAGTAGCTCTGATGGAATTTACCCCGCATTTCATAATAATAGCAAACAATATAAGGGCCTTTACCATTCTGAGGTATTTCTGACACCAAACAAGTCAAGCGTCATACTTTAAAGATATCTGCTTGACCATCGCATTATGATTTCTCTGCATCCTCATCTCATCCTTGCTGTTCGGGTCAAATGGCGTCATTGAGTGTATCGACCAGGTATCATTACTGTATATTACCAATGTCATACATGGAACCTAATGATACCGTAATTACCACACACAAGCACAGGTTACCGTATCGGATGAGTCAGCATAGCAGCTGCGCGAATCTCTCCTGCGGTCGTTTTGCGCGCCTTCACTGCATTTGTACAAGAAAGATCAGCTCGAGCAGCTCCAGCTGGTCAATCAATCACTCTTTTTCCCTCGTCTATCTGCAGTCTCTGGGCGCTGCCGCTGCCGCTGCCGCGGTTTTCTCTAGTATGGAGAACGCATCGGAGCCGTCGCAGGCCCAGCCCACGCCTGAGCAGCCCGTCAAGTCCATCGAAGACGAGGCCAAGGGTGTTGGCTCTGCGACTAGCGGAGTTACCGAGGATCAATGGCGGATAATGATGGATGTTGTCCTGGTAATATATGAAGTCAGAGAAGAAGAGTAAGTCCAGTCCTACCATTCAAACGGCCACAATAGATCATGAAACTCACACCCCCTTCCACATCGTAGTGGCCATGATCCATCGAAACTATTCCATCGCAGTGTCAACAAGCGCAATGTCCCCGATTACTATGATATAATCAAGGAGCCAATGGCCCTCAGTATCCTGAAGCAAAAGATAAATAAGAGAGAGTACAAAAGTTTCGCCGAATTCGTGCGCGATTGTGCCTTGGTACTCATGCGCCCCCTGTCTCAACCATCTACTTTTGATAGGTTCAAAATGCTGACTTGACCACCCTTTCTCTGTGTTAATCAGATCCCACATAATGCGCAAACGTATAATCGGCCAAATTCGCAGGCTTATGAAGATGCACTTGTTATCAAGGTCCGTACACTGCCCACATCATAGACTCGGGCTAATCCCCAATTCAAAACAGGACGTTTTCATTGCAGAATTCAGAAAACTGGCGAAACAAGGCATCATCTCCGCTGCTGAGGCGGAACTCCCTGACCTCGGGGAGATCCCCGAGGCCGATCCTCTTCCCGAGGAGGAGGAGGAGGAAGATGACGAGGACGATGAGGATGATGAAGAAGAAGATTCTGACGATGATGGTCGGCGCAAGAGAAAGCGAGGGCCCCGCGCGGGTGGTAAGCGCGAAGGTGGAAAAGATGACGGCCATAAATCTAACGACCCCGAGCTGCGAAAAAAACGAGGTCGGCCGCCACGAGTTGACACTCCAATGGAGGCGAGGATCAAAGCAGTCTTGAAGGGAATTCGAAAGCTGAAAGACCCGAGTGGTCAGATAAAAGTACGCCACTTCGAACGACTACCTGACAAGGTGATGTATCCGGACTACTACGTGGAGATAAAAGAGCCTATTGCTATCGACATCATCAAAAGGAAGTCAAAGCGAAAGAAGTACAACTCCGTTGATCATTTCATGCGGGATATGGACCTGATGTTTAACAACGCCAAAATCTACAATCAGCCGGAGAGTCAGATATACAGAGATGCTGTCGACTTGCAGGTGGAATCCCGTAAGCTTTCCGAGAAGGAGAAGCGAAAGCCGGACAGCGAGTATCTGATGGAGGATGGGCGTTTACCGTTACCAGACGGCATTCTTCATACAGGTGAGCTGTGGAAAGTTGGAGACTGGGTTCACATCCAAAACCCCAATGATGTAACAAAGCCCATCGTGGCACAAATCTACCGAACGTGGCAGGATTCTGAAGGTGAAAAATGGATTAATGCTTGTTGGTACTACCGCCCAGAGCAAACCATTCATCACTATGAAAAACATTTTTACCCCAATGAAGTGGTAAAGACCGGCCAGTACCGAGATCACCGAATTGAGGAGATTGTGGACCGTTGCTTTGTGATGTTTTTCACCCGCTATAACCGTGGGCGACCTCGTGGCCTTCCTCCTGACAAGGATGTATACGTCTGCGAAGCGCGGTATAATGAGGAAAAGCACAAGCTGAACAAGATCAAGACTTGGGCAAGTTGCTTACCGGACGAAGTCAGAGAAAAGGATTATGAAATGGATCTCTTCGATGTTCCTCGAAGGATCAAAAAGATCCCCAGCCCGATAAAGTACATGCTGAAAGATGATGCCAAGGAAACGGATGATCTTCCCAAGCCGACTTGGGGGGCAGAGAACGCACCACCAGTCGTTGGAGCCGTGCATCGCCGTCCACGAGATGAAAATGTGAGTCTTTCATTATTGTTGATGTTCCTGTTTGGGTCATGAGCTGATCATGTACTTTTCCCCGTAGGAATCTCCCCCACCAGAGCCAACACCATCTCCACCCCCTCCAACCATACCCCAACCTCCTCTCCCCCTGCTCCTGTGCGACAGCCGTCAATTAGTCAACCACCTACCCGGCCGAGTGTGGGTAGCCCAAGCCACGTAAATATGGCTGCTGTAGGAGGGGCAGCGCCAGCACGCTCGCCGGCCGCACCAGCGGTTCCTGCCCAAAGCTCGCCAGTGCCCGTTCCGTCGGCGGCTTACCACCAATCTCAAATCCCCCCAGCCCAGGCTTATCAAGCCCCTTTCCAGAGACGTCCTAGCAGCTTTGCACCGCAAACACCTCTTCCTGCTGCCTACCACGCGCCGGCGGTCTCTCATCCATATGCAGCTGCTCAGCCATCACCATACACACCTTATCAGGCGAGCCGCTTGCCCGTCGCCCCACCATCAGTGTACAACCCTAATGCTCCTCGCCCGATCGAAGTTTTTCACTTGAGTGATGCTGCCAATTCTGCAATTCCAGATGATATCCGTGAACAGTTCCATTGTGACGACCATGGTCATGTGCTATTCTTCTCCTCCCCTCCATTGGATATTGTTTCATCCAACCAGCAAAGTCTAGGTCATTCTCTCAAGTACCTTGCAGCAAGAGAAGAACGTCGGAGGCAAGTGGAACAACGGAAGCGCAAGCAGGTTGAGGAACAAGAAAAACGCGAGGAAAACGTGAAGCGTATCCGTGTGGACGAGGAGACGGCCCTGGCCACACGCTTGGAGACTCTAACGACCAAGGCCATCGAGATCATGACGAATCAGATAGTAGCCGGTACTGACAAGTTCTACCAAGTTCATTATCAAGATTGGGCCGAGGTCACCAAGTCAGCTGACAACAAGGCTCATGAGGGTAGAGTTCTCACCGACCGTGTTTCACACGAGCAGACAGCACAGATTCAGACACGCTCGACGAAACCAACCTTTGTCAGCCTCAAAGGTAACGCCATGTATATGGATGAAGTTGATCCAAGGAATTGAACCAGGCAAGAGTGTGTTTCAGTTCCGCCCGTGGTATTTTGAGCGACAATGGTAAAGAAGGGGCAGATGGAGTGAAACCGGTTTCTTGGGTCGGGCTTGTCATTAGTGAGCCAAGGCGTAACATAATAGCATCGGTGTCTGGGTTTGGGCCTGGGGAATCATTTAGTCCAAGGATGTCTCCAGGAGTATGTGTATACTAGCAAGGATTAACACTGAAATGTTAAGTGGCTATAATTACATGTTCCTAGCAAATTACTTTATTTACACCGTCAACTTCTATATCTCGGCTGAGATTTATGGGGCAATCAACATCGTCATGGGCACCTTGAACAATTGTACACTATTATATGGAGAGTAGAATTCCATCATTATGGGCAAGCCATTATTGAATATAAGCATGGCAAATAATGACCGCGGCTCATTTAGGCCTGTTTTTGTGCTGCCGTTCCCTTTTGACATGTATCCTAATGTTCTGAGTCTGTACATTGGCAGATCCATTTTCGCAGTAAATCACAAAGAGGAAGTATCGAGAAGTAAAGCAGGATAGCAGCAAAGACATCGTGAACTCATGAAATGGGATACAGGGAGAAGAGGTGGAAAAAGAAGATATATAGTAAGGGGAAGGGAGTAAAATAACAACAGAACAGAATAGAGTATACACAACGTTTTGGAATAGGGAAATATAGAGATTGTTCCTTTTCAGCTTCTCTTCCCCTTGCCCCCTGAATCCGAGATTTGCAACACAACAAACCAAAAATAAATAAAGACCGAGGACAATATTAGATGGATGCAAGATGGTTAGAACTTCAAAAATCTCTTTAGAAATATGAAACACCATTCCAAAACCCTCGATTTTGAACGGAAAAAAATCATCCAAATTTCGCGTGTCTAACAAATGACCAAATGCAAAAAGTAGCGAGGCATAGTCGCTTGACCAATCTATGCAAATCGTCTGCCGGGAGGAGATCAAACCAAAGTGCTGTTTGAATTATCTTCCCCGGTGACTTTTTTGATGAGCTGGGTAGTTAGTGGACTGGTACCAATATGGCTTTCTTTTCTTTTTTCTCTTTTCCTTCTTGACACTTCTCTTTTTTCTTTCTTATTCTTTCCATCGGTTGATTATTTTCTCTCGATTTGTGCCGACAAAGAGCAAAAAACCCAAAGCCATTTTCTACAATTTGCCACAAATGACTATGGCTGGAAGCTCAGGCTGCTGGTGGGTGTCGACTCCTCATCGTCGTTCTCGCCAGTCTTGTCAGTACTCCAAGACGCGCTGTTCCGTTTGTTGTTCTCTTCCTCTTCCATGGAAAAGACCAAATCACTCTGCTCCTCATCAATGGTGCTTGTGTTGACTGGTGACGAGACGGTACGATCCAAGCGGCTGCTGGTGCCCACAGATGAAGAATGACGAGCAGAGCCAGGGTGGAGAGACATGCCACTAAGCTGTTGAGATATCATAGATGTCGATGGTTGCCTAGCAGGACTGGACACAAACGGTGAGACCTCGCCAGAAATGTGCCGGCTACCAATAGGCCTCAGGCTGGGGCTGGTACCCAGACTCAACGAGGATTCACGGAGGGGCGAACCGATGTGTGTAAACGAGGTTCCGTGAGCATCCTCTTCTTTCTTTTGGCGTTGTTTGGCAAACAGAGCGCCAAACCGGGATGGACTAGATGCTAGAGGTGAGCCAACCTTCCCAAGACTCGTCCCCGTCATTCCCAGTCCACTGAGGTCACGGTGGCTCGAGCTAAGCTCGTTGTCCGTTCGTGAAAGTCGTCGCAGTCTCTCCTGTGGCGTGAGAACATCATCATGCAGGTTCATAGGTAGGTAATCTTCCTCCATCGGGAAATTGCTGTCTTCCCAGTCATCCAATGCCGTGGGCCGAGGAACACTGGCCGAGAGCACCCGCGGTTTCACCGGTCTTTGGGAGTGTAGGAATCGTGGACCAAAAGCATCATCTGGTACACCAGGAGGAGAGGACCCCATGAACGAAGAGCTTGTGGGCTTCCTCAAGTCAGTACCATAGGCAGTATCACGAAGATGTCGAAGCGCATCCGAAGGCGCTCCCATTCTTTGGGCCGGCGGAGACAGTTCCAACCCGAACTTTGATGGCATGGAGGCGGCGACAGGGCCATAACGAGCGGCGTGTGAGATTCCTTGACTATCGAAGGACGCGGGAAGCGGTGCATCGAGCGCTGTCAAGTGGCGGTGGTTTGGAGACATGGGGAATCGAATATCCTCTACAGGTGATCCATACTTGGAACCAGCATCCGAGGCCAAGCCCGTATCGATCGTGGGAATCGCATCGTACGGCGGTTGTTGCTGCGCATGCAGAGCGGCGAATTCTTCCTGGGGAGGAAGTTGAGACGTATATCGGGGATCGTGGCCATTCATCCGCTGTTGCGAAAGTACTGAGTTTGTCAAGGCCGAATCCTGGTTGACATAGGCTTGTGGATTGACACGGCCGCCCAGGTTGAGATGGCTTCCTCCCATTCCTAGACTAGGGTTCGGTCGATTAACTCGTCGTCCATCTGGAAGTATATGCGCCAGCGCACACTTTGTTCCGAACTTGCAGTTTCCCTACAGAGAACGGGGGTGTCAATCTTGATGTGCTCCCGCGATTTCGCACGGCCCATGCAGGATAAGAGAAAGGAAGAAAACCCCAGGCGAGTTAGCAGCAGCGTACCTTGGTGAAATACTTGCAAGGCGCATAGTCGATCGCAGCATCGGTAGAGTGTAAGAATGGACAGGCAGGTCCGGCCTGGCAAGCTCCCTGGCGGAAGAATTTGCAGGGAACATGCTTGGTATCTGAAGCAGCCACAAAAAGAAAAACATTAGCTCCTCGCCCTTTTCCATAGAAACAAGTCAGATTTAGAGATGGAGTGCCTTACTCTTACTGCTCTGGTTGGGGGGACTGCGGGCAGCCATGTCGAAGCCAGAGGGATTGCGGGAATGACCGTTTTGGAGAGATTGCGCACCAGAGGGGACAGGAAGAGGAGCACGACTTCTCATCTCACCCGAAAGACGATTCTGGGAATGAGAAGCGGTGGTATTGGTGGAGAAAGAAGAGCTCGGAGGTGGCGGAGGAGGAGGAGGGTTCCGAGAGGCAGACAGCTGCATCGCCACGAGGGGAGAAACGGTGGACGATGTAGCAGTCGTTGGAGAGTTTCTGGAGGGGTTTATCGGCTGGGGAGATTTCCAGGTGGGGAGGGGGATTTGTTGGCGGTGAAAGGGACAGTGGAAGCCGTCATTAATGATTATTATTTTATCAACCTCCATTCACTTTGGAAGAAGAAGAGGAGGAGGAGGAAGAGAGGATTGGATTTATTTCTGTTCTTGACTAAAATGACCAGGTGAGGATGGAGATAGATAACAGGCCAGAGCACGAGGAGGGGGTAAAGCAGCAGCATCCGTGAAGATCGATCGCAACCCCGACCGAACGGTTATCTGCGCATTGGAGGCTAGAAGAGATGGTGAGGCAAATAAAGTATTATTGTTATTGTGATTATTAGACAGACGAGAAGGATTCCTTCGCCCCTTTAACTGCTTCTTTGCTGTACTTTAGTCGGACAGGCTACGCTCCAGTACTCTCTCCAATATCCCCAGGACAATAAAAGAAAAAGCCTTAGCTTGAATTCCGATTCCAACGAGACGACGCAATTAAAATGGATCCTCACTTCATCTCCGGCGGTCGGACATTTCTCAAGTGCCTGAAATTCTCTTTTCTTATTTCTTTTTGTAGATGATGACTTGTCGTAACGGGGCATGTTTGGGTGGGAATGCAACTAAGTCGATCTGATTACCACTGTTTGAATACCTAACGACAAAATCTTGACTCAATGTTGAAGACAGATGTCTTGGAATTGGCTAATTCGATTCTCTTCGTCAGTAGTTACAGAAAGCACGAAGCCCTGTAATGCATCAGTGATTTAACAACACTCGCATGACACTACCAGATGAACATGCAAGATAAATATGTTCCGGGGCAAAAGGGAGGGGAAGGCACAGGGTTTGTCGTCATATCTCCCTTCTAAGCTCAACTCCTAACTTCATCGATGTGTCCTCTATCACGGTAGTTAGTGGGATCCAGCCCGGCTAGGGCGGTCACGGTGCAATCTGCAATGACCTGGGCCCTATGGTATGATTCCTGTTCATCTGATCATTATACATCATCCATCCTAGCTTTGCTCAGCTCCGATGCCCTGTCAATCAAAGCGGAGTATGTAATAGATTCTTTTCCCCACAAAGTTGTCATACTGGAAGATAGTTTCTGTCAGTGTCAGCAAGCATACGCTACTATATATATCTCTCCGTAGACTGTTGCCAATGGTCTCGTGTAGATAGATCCTAAGCCGAAGCCCGCACCTCGGTATATATCAAGTGACTGGGGATATCATCATTATCTTACCTTTCTTTTTCAATTTTGACACTCATTATTTCAGATTCCCTTCCAATCCCAGAGATTCCTGCTTTTCATTAGAGCCGTCAAAACAACATCAATAATATATCCATATAGTGTCGTGAAGAGGCAGGATGGGGGTTCACCCATACCCAAAGCTCGTCTCGAGTCATATCTTCAGGAACCACTTCCGAACACTTGGTCCACAAGTCACGGCATATTTGCCTACGAATGTTGACGCACTTTTGCCAACATTTCCACTCATTTTCGATTTTTGCTCTTTCCCCAGGGGGCATCCGTACCGAGCCACTTCCCTGTAGCCTTTCCAGGCGCGCAAGCGTCGACTCCTTCTCTTTATCTAATCGGCCAATATCGCGCCGAAGGTCAGACAGCAAAGGTTTGGTGCAAAGCGTCGCCAATTCCGCTCGTGTGGCTTGCTCGTTGGCCTTTAGGGCCGTAAGATGGTCCTGCAATTGCTTGATCTCTTGGTCCAAGCCTGCAATGACTTCTGAAGTGGAATCGTCGAATGAATCTTGAAGGGCATGATAAACGGTTTGTTTTCCTACAGCAAACGAACGGGGAGGTTAGGATTTGCCTCTTTGAATGTTTGATCACCAACCTGCTACACGACCCTCAATCTCCTTGTTTTGGTGTAGCTCTCGCAAGGCCTTGGCCGCGTAAGCTTCAGAGTTTGTCAGTAAGAGGAAAGACGGCGAAGATTCGTTAAACACAGAGCTTTCTGACTTTTTGTAACCTTGTTGTGCAAGTTGGCTGAGATATCGATGGCCTATGGGAAGATTTCAATCGCAATTAGTCCTCGTTACAGCTTCACTGCCATCGAAGGTGTTAGCATAGAGCATACCGAGTATGGACGACTGCCCCATCAAGGCAATTTGTTATTTTCAACAGAAATTTGAGAACTATTATGGTTGGGATAGGGTACATGCATACTTTTGTTTTCCTGTAGTGCCGGTTAGAAGACCCCATAGGCTTATAGCAATGCGGGCTTTATCTCTGTGTGCACTCACTAAGATAGTCGAGGATCCTGGCAGATCCTTCTTGAGATCCTTGGTGTTACCTTAAGCTTTCATGTTTCTCCAGGTTCACTCCGAGGTTCGCTCACCATCACTACCGGGAGCCTTGTCACCCTTCCCCTTCTTGTGGGCCATGATAAAGATCAAACTCTAGAAAGAGTGATCGCGGAAAGCTCTAGAAAGAAAAGAAAAAAAAAAAAGGCGAAAGGAGATGGGAATGAGAGAAGAAAAACGACCGTTGCTACAGGCCGGAATAGTTGAGATGAAGTGAGGTGTACTACCTACATCTAGAGCATCTACCCTCTCTATAGTTGTCACGTGAGATCAATACATCAGGAAAACCAACCATACGAGAGAGACTTGGAGACAGAGGGGTATCAGTGATACGAGTCGTTGAAATTATGATAATGCTGATAATGTCGTTGAATAAATCAGGAAAAAAGGCGAGAAAATTGAAAAAAAGAGATATACGGCCAACGGCAAGACTGAAACATTAGACCAGATGAGAGATGATCCAAATCTGTTGGTTGAAATGAATTCCAGTCCAAAGATGATCCCAGAAATTTTTGGTTTTTTTCTTTTCTTTTTTTTTTCTCCCCCAAAAGAATCGCAATTATCTTATACCAACCACTTTTCTTTTAGCCTTAAGGATAGCAAGATGGCCAAGTAACAAATTATGATGAAAAATCCCCTGCGCTATTTGAGATGGAAAAGAAAGAAAGGAATGATTATGCCGAGCGTGGAACTTGGACCAGGGTATCACATGACAATCTAAAACCAGGTCAGTTTCTTGGTAAAAATGATGAACATAAGTATTGGGATCAAACGTACGCAATCGTTATCTTTTTGAACAGTCGGAACTCCCATTTCCTCAAAGGTCTTAGGACCCTTACCCGGTAGGCCCTGGCCGCTAGTCTTACTCGCCTGCGACGCAGGCTTCTGGCTTGTTGTGCTCGATGGAGATGTCACGGGCTTAGGTGTCGACGATGCTGATCCTCTTGATGGAGGCGGTATGGATTCAGCACGTGGGGGAATGTGGCCGTAGAAGGAGAGCCAGATGGCCTCGGAGAACCCATTGGACCACCCTGTGGGTGAGCGGAAACAGGTGTTCGCACGGGCTTCCGGTCTGGGTATCCGTTATCGAGGCGCTGCGGACGTCTTCGAGGATCAGCGCCATGAGGTTCAAGGGGTGCTGTGTAGCCAATATCCAGCCTAGGTGTCCCTGAAGGGCTAGACATGCTTGCTGGACTAGTTGGGCCAGCCATTGGTGACATTCCAGGACCAGGAGGGCCTGTAGGGCCAGGGGGAGGGTGACGGCCCATTGGCCCTGGACCGTAAGAAGCGGCTCGGTTGTAACCTGGAGCATTGGAGCGAATATTGGGATTTATGCCAAAAGCGGAGCTTGGCCGTGGATCGGGCATCGTGTAGCTCGCTTGATAAGGAGGCCGAGAACGAGATTCTGGTCTGTCGGGGTAAGGTGCAGCGGTTGGTCCATTGTTATCTGTAAGACTCATCTTCGAAGGATCGGGCATTTCGATATTCTCCGGCGTCGGCTCCAGGGAGTTTCCTCGCTGATGAGAGCCGTACCGTGATTTGATACGTGCAATAGCAACCTTCTCGTGGTCTTTTCTAGACAATGTCTTGGACCGGGAAATGCTGTCGATCCGATTGGTCGCATCCTTGTTTCCACTTGCTGCAGCTTTGGCATACCAGCTCCTAGCCTCCTTGATATCCACAGGTACGAAAATTCCGACTTCGTAAAAGTAACCCAGGGCAAACTCAGCGGTTGGAAATCCACTCTGAGCTGCGCGCTGAGCATAGGTGAACGCCAATTCATCATTCTTCTCAAAGACCCCTTCGTGTCCGCAGAGGAACCATTTGCTGATTGCCATTTCCGCTTCGGGTTCGCCTTGACGGGCGGCTAATGCATTGTAGTGCAGAGACAGGGCAGGGTTGAAATCGCAGCCGAGCTGGCAGAGTTCATATGCGGCGCCTATCTTGACCTGAGCTTTGGCGAATCCATGATATGCGGCTTTTTCAATATTGATGCGAGCGGCATTCAAGTCGAGGGGCAGGAAACTTTCAGGGACATTCACCTGGGGCAGCTCCCGCGCCAAAAGCATACCATAAACCTGTAGGCATCATGTTAAAAATGGATACAAATGTGACAAAAAAGTATCATTACTCACGTAAGCACCCTGGGCCGCATTCTCATCACAGGATTCTGCAGCAAGCTGAATGTAATCCAATCCTGTCTGATAGTCTTGGCGTTGCCCATGTTGACCAAGAAGGATCATCATACCTAGACGCTGTAACATCGCAAAGTTAGTACGTAGGTATCGTTGTTCCCAGAAGCGAAGAACATACATAGTAAGAAGCGGAATCGGCAAGAGCAACTCCCTTCTCATAATGTCTGATGGCCTTTTCTGGCTCGCCCGAGCTTTCGAATTGCATCCCAATTCTATACTCCGCTCTCGCGTAGCCCTTCTCCGCAGCCCTGGAATAAGCCCGGAACGCCTCCTTCTTATCCACGCGGAAACCAAATTTGCCAAACTCCAACCACATGCCCTTGATAAATTCGGCTCTGGGATGATACTGATCGGCCAGAAAGGTGACAATGTTCATTGCATCAGCTCTTAATTGACGCTCCGCCTGAGGTGTCTGAGGCCGCGGGGGTTGAATCAACGACAGACGGGTCTCATTCTGCATTGCAACCTCAACATAAGCTAGAGCATCCTGAGCCCAGGAAAGTTGCATTTCGGGGTCATTAGATGACAGAACTGGCACCCGAGCATTCTCTAGACTGGCTTCTTTCTGTTCATCTGTAGGAGGGACATTGGGCGGCGGGTCCCGCAGAACTGGGAACGGCGAGAAATTGGGGGGGATCGATGGTATCATAAACGGCAGACTGCTCATAAGCACTGGCGTCGTGGCCCGACGATGAAGCATAATTCCGTGAGAGCGACCGCTCTTGAGGTGGTCCCTGGATGATGGCGGCGGAGGAAGAAATTCGCTCGGGGAAGCGAGCACGTTCGTACTGCGGTGACGCATAATGACCGCGGTTAGGGTGACGAGCTTCGTGCTCGAGGTGATCGATATTGTGTTGCATACTCTCCGGTACTTCAGGCATGACCCTGATCGTTTGATTAGCACCGTCAACCAGACCGTAGCACTAGCAAATGTTGAAACTAGAACAAATGAAATGCGCGATCGCACCTTTGAGGAGAAGGGGATATGACTTCTGGCATGTAAAAATCGTCCTGGCCCCCTGGATACCATGTTGCACCTAGCCGTGGCTGACCACGACCTTGCGGCGGCGGCCTGTTCATTATCGGAGGTGGTTCCCCGTCCGCGGACTATTGCTTTATTATTATTATTACTTTTCTTCCTTTGACCCCTACAGGCCTGCACAAAAATCAAATCTCCGAGTATGAACTAGAGCTAGCTTAGGCTCTTGGTTTGCAACAGTTCATCAAGACGTCAAGAAGGGGGTGGATTTGTTTTTCTTTTCTTTTTTTTTTTTTAAGGAAAAGAAAAAAAAAGAAAAGAAAAAGAAAGAAAGGGCAAGAACGGCGTGGGATCGCTATATTGACGCGCCGAAGGATTCTGAGAGTTAAACCGACTGCTACCGAGGAACTTTGCGTATCAGCAGGGAAACAACAGAAATGAAACTGCACGCTGACGACATGCAAAAGCAACTATTGAGAATCATGGGAGTAGCGTACGAAGCCAAAAAAATTGGACAATAAGTGATGATGATACTGCAAGCGCGCTGGGTTAAGGCGGCGGGCGGTGGACAGCGGGGTTCGTGAGATTAATATTACTCTAGTAGTAGTTAGGGAGAAGGAAACCCAAGAACTAAGAGGAAACGAAGATCCACCTAGAACCTGGAAATGACAAGAAGTAATGAGATACTTGTGAGTAAATTTGTATCATTCCAGAGTATAGAATAACAGCATCTAATAGCGTAGAAGAAAACAGGATAGTCACCAGATAATATCCTGATAGACTTGACCAGTGATGATCCCCACCTTAAGAACTGGAAAACATAACATCAGATGTGGTGTTTCGCCGTGTATCGTAATTATTGGTATTGTGCCTCCTTGCCCCCCTGGGGCCCTGTCGTTTTCTCTTCCAAACCTGACGATAACTAAGGTAACTAACTGGTAGTCATCCCCTACTAGTCCTCCATCTCTCGTCATCGTGGGCCTGCCAATAACTCCATCCCGTCACAATTTACAAATCAGAAACCGCGAAAGACAAGGTGTGTGGTATTTTTATCCCAGCCGTTTCTTTCCTGGGCCTTCCAGAAGAATAATTAAGGCTGACAGGCCGATTACAGGCAGGCAGTGAGACACAAAAGAAATAAAGAACACTCATCCATCTCGTTCGGAGCCTCAGGTGCCCTGCAGAGTCAGCGGTCTTATCACAACATTAGATTTTCCCTAAATTTTCCTCGACAAGGTACGATTTGGCTGTTCTGCCCCTCTCTACCTACTCGTAGGTAGGGATTCAGCCCCCTAGCAAGAGATTCGGGCCTTGTGCTATGTGGATCCTGAGACCGGGAAAAAAAAAAAAGTAATCTCAGGTTACAATTGCCAATCACGGCTCCCGTGTCTGATACAGAGATACTCCATACATATCCTCCAATTACAAACAATTCTTTGCAGATGTCATGGATAAATCATTTTAAACCCAACAGCATGTGCTAATAATATCCTAAGTGGCTAACTAATCCTAACAGACACTCTATCTACCTCGAACTTTTAATTGCTATTCTTGGCGGGCAAAGGCAACAATCAAACCCAGGTACGGTACAGGACCCAAGAGTCAGAAGCACAAGATGGAGCTTAGGGTGGAGGATTTTCATCATCCCTATTCGCCGTATGATATTCAACTACAGTTTATGCAGGCTTTGTATACTTGTCTCGAGGAGGGTAAGGTTGCTGTCTTTGAGTCTCCCACTGGTAAGCCGAACAAGATTTCTCAATCTAGCCTGTCACTTTTCCTTCTAACGTAGTTTGAGAATAGGTACGGTAAGTGTTTGCGTATAATTGCAAATTATCATGCTGTGGTTCTATGCCGTTTATCCAAAAACTTTTTGTGGGAATTGTCAGATGTTGCATATCGATGCTTCTCTCAGCACAAACCATGGGTTCGTCGAGATACTAAAAATTCACCAGGGAAAATCTCTTAGCCTAATTTGTGGCTCATTGACTTGGTTACGAGATCACAAGCGTAAGGCGTTTCAGGAGACAGTGAACAATGCTACATGTTAGAATCTCGGATGCTAGTCATCGGAAGGGGTATTCTAATGATTTCGTAGGTGATGAAGGCGAGCCAGAATGGATGCTAGAATTTGCTAAACGCGAATCAAGCCGTGCCATTACTGAAAAGAGAAAGAATTTTGAGGCACGACTGGCGAAAACAAGACTATTGGAAGAAAAGCAACGAATTGCCTCCGAGAAATCAGAAGGGCCTCGGAAGAAACAAGTATGTGTACACCATAAATTTCCATGGCTCTCGATAGCTAGATGCCAACAGCCAAAACACAGAAGCTTGAGTTGGCCTCCTTCGGGTCAGATCCACACGATGATAACCAATTTGCCCTTGATGACTATGATAGCGAAAGTGAAGAGCGGAAAATCTCGAAAAAGTCAGATAATTTCGATGGTCTCTCGACCAGTACCTTAGCGCTTTTGGAGCAGTTCAAGGGGCAAATCTCAACGCAATCTAAAGAGGACCAAGATGATGAAGATCAAGAGACCATGATCTTCTATTGCTCAAGAACACATTCCCAGTTAACACAGTTTGCTAGCGAACTACGACGCGTCACGTTACCATCTAGTCTACCAAAGGAACTTAGCACAGGTACCAAAGATTGGAACGAATTTACAGAGCAGATAAAACATCTCTCGCTGGGATCCCGGAAAAACCTGTGTATAAATCCTCGAGTAGCTGCTTTGGAAAACGCGACAGCGATTAATGAACGCTGCTTGGATCTACAACAACCCGGCGTGGCTGCTGAACACAAATGTTCCTTCTTACCGTCAAAAGAGGATGAAGGGCTGGCGCTTCAATTCCGTGATCATGCATTGGCAACAGTCAAAGACATTGAGGACATAGGGAAGGTTGGGAAGCAAATCGGGATATGCCCATACTACGCCTCCCGCTCAGTCATCAAGCACAGTGAGGTGAACATACCATTACACTTCAATGCTGACCATTGCTAACTGTGCGCAAAGATCGTAACTCTTCCATACCCATTGCTACTTCAAAGATCAGCTAGGGAGGCTCTCAATCTTTCCATTAAGAACCATGTTGTCATTATCGATGAGGCTCATAATCTGATGGATGCAATATCCAACATCCACTCGGTCACAATCACACTTTCTCAGTTGAGAACCTCGATTTTTCAGCTGACAACCTACGCACGCAAGTTTAAAAATCGCCTGAAAGGAAAGAACCGAAGCTATGTTGCCCAGGTGATAAGGCTCGTCAGTTCAATTGCAGGTCATCTTCAATCGATATCTGAGGCCAAACAGACACCGGAAGGCTCCGTACAGCCTTCAGACCTCATGGCTGGGAAGGGGGTGGACCAGATCAACCCATACAAATTGTCGCGATACTTGCAAGAAAGCAAATTGGCAAGGAAAGTTGATGGATATGTTGAATTTTCCCAAACTGACCGCCAGTCTAATGAAAAGCCTGCCACGCCAGTTTTATTTCATATACAAGGTTTTCTTCTTCCTCTCATGAACCAATCTGCAGAGGGACGATTGTTTTATCTGAAAACACAGGGGGATGTTCAACTGAAATACATGCTCCTGGATCCAACTAATCATTTCCGGGAAATCGTTGAAGATGCCAGGGCAGTCATATTGGCCGGAGGAACAATGTCTCCCGTAAGAGATAATCCATTTTCAGACCCTTGCATATCGAGCCTTATTTATTCCTGACCCATCATAGATGAATGATTATATGGACCATTTGTTCTCCTATGTGCCACCTCATCGGTTAGATACGTTCAGCTATGGCCATGTTATTCCATCGCAGAATCTTACTGCACATACACTAGTGAAGGGAGTTCAAGGCTCAGAGTTTGATTTCACCTATGATGCACGGGAATCTGAAGAAATGGTAAGCACGAGACATTTTCCAACATACCATGATTATTCTTCACCTTATCTGGCCCTTTTCGTTTAACTCTCTTTTCAGATTATTGATCTTGGGCGTACGGTGGCTACACTCTGCCAAATGATTCCGGATGGCGTGGTCGCATTTTTCCCCAGCTACGATTACTTGAGTCGCGTGTTAGGCATATGGAAGAAGCCTACAGGAGGGGAAAGGGGCCAAACCACCCTTGGTCTGATCGAACAGAAGAAGCCTCTTTTGTATGAAACAAGGGATATGGCAACCACAACAGAAGAATTACTTCAAGCGTATGAGAAGGCCATCGAATCAGGCTCAGGAGCTTTGCTCCTTTCTGTCGTTGGCGGAAAGTTATCGGAAGGTATCAACTTTTCCGACAGGTTGGGGAGAGGGGTTTTTATAATCGGTCTGCCATTCCCCAACATACGGAGCGCGGTCTGGCAGACGAAAATTCAATACATAGAGCAGAAAGCTTATCAGCAGAGCTCTGGAACTGAGGTAAACCGACAATCAACTGCAAAAGCAGCAGGAAGAGACTTTTATGAAAACGCTTGTATGCGAGCAGTCAACCAATGCATCGGACGTGCAATCAGACACCGCAATGACTATGCAGCGATTGTCATGATTGACCGGAGATATGAGAAGCCGCATATACGTGGGAAACTTCCTGCTTGGATTCAGCAGAGCTTGGCCAGTGGTCCTGCTCAACGGTCAGCGGGTGTAACAGTGAGGGACCTCTCCAAGTTCTTTGGTGCTAAGATAACTTGAAGTACATAATATGTAATTTGTCTTCTTTTTAAAGAAAAAGAAAGAATAGAACATCGAAGTATCTTTCTGGAAATGTAATGTGAAGTACCCACGATAGGGCTCACAGAGAGTAAATGCTTTAAATTTAGTCTTGAAGATGATGCAATAGCCAAAGTAGATCTTTGGATATACAGTCACGTGATAAGCCCCGGAAAAAGCCGTGCCAAGAGCTAGGAGGGTTGGACCCTATGGCAGAACAAGCGAACGGTTTAGCGCGCACTCTAGCCTCCCCGGGCCTTGATTTCAACATCTGAGCCAGCAGCATATACGACCGCATCCCCCATCGCCAAACACTCAGACCGGTCTTGTCGAGAACAGCACCGTCGACAAGATGCCTACCCGTTTCTCGAAGACAAGGAAAGCGTGAGTCGAGAGCTCTTCTTCCATCCCTACTACCGTCCCGAGCCGGTCGAACATCGCCTTTGTCGCGGTGAAATGCGACAAATCGATGCTTCTTCCGGGAACCCTACATGCCGAATTATCAGGAATCAAAGCTGACTTGGCTTCTTCTTTTCATCCAGCCGCGGCCATGTCTCCGCCGGTTACGGTCGCATTGGTAAGCACCGTAAGCATCCCGGTGGACGTGGTATGGCCGGTGGTCAGCACCACCACCGTACCAACCTCGACAAGTACCACCCCGGTTACTTCGGTAAGGTCGGAATGAGATACTTCCACAAGACCAACCAGCAGTTCTGGAAGCCCACCATCAACCTCGACAAGGTACGTTGAAATTTTGATTGCATGGCCAGTGGAGCAGGTTTCTCTACTGCGTTGCAATACTCAGGGGGGAAAGATGGTGAACAAGCATTAGATGAATTGGACAAGGGGAATCTGGAATATTCGCATTGGGAGGAGAACTTGTGACTGACTGGACTTTTTAATATAGCTCTGGTCTCTCATCCCCGCCGAGAAGCGTGAGGCCTACGTGAGCGGCCAGAAGACCGACACCGCCCCCGTTATCGACCTCCTCCCCCCTCGGCTACTCCAAGGTTCTGGGCAAGGGCCGTGTCCCCGAGATCCCCATCGTCGTCCGCGCCAGATACTTCAGCCGGGATGCTGAGCAGAAGATCAAGGAGGCTGGCGGTGTTGTTGAGTTGGTTGCTTAAGCGAGGAAATTGAAATTTGGGCAGGCGCTGCGCTGACTACGGTCGGTCTTGTGATAGACGGTCAATTCTCTCTTCGACCAAAAGGGAATAAGAAATCGAAAAAATGGGAGCCGCGGATTCGAGATATCGATCCGTGTATTTAAAAGAAAAAGGGTTTTGTTTGCGATGAGCAATACATGGCCTCCGGACGCCCTTACGATCTCACTTTGTTAAACCAATACCATAAGGAGGATTCTACTGTTCATTGCTTGTCCATAATTCCTCTATTAGAATAGGTCATGGCGTCTGGGATAGCAGCATGTGACCGACAGAACTGGGATAATATTTTCGTTGGTCGCATAATGCTGAGTCCTCGTAAAGTTCACCTCAGTAAATAATCAATTGTAGATGTTCATCTACATACGAACCGAGTGGCGCAGACTTCAGTTCTTAATCCTTTGGCTTTGATTTACGCTCTTCAGGAAAACACCAGTTTCTTACAGAAGTTCGAAGGCACCCTAAGATGTTATGTGACATAGATACGGTTCGGCGGTATAATGATGTTTACATTTCTATGGACAGTGGGCTGTAATACTCAATTGACACACTAGTCGGCATCCTATTCAACTTGTAGTCAAACAGCCTACATCTTTGAATTGCGTACTGAGCCGGACCTCGAGCCATCCTTGCTAGCTGCTAACGTCTCGCTGATGAATCGGACTGCCTCCTCGACCATCTTAGGGGTCACCTCGTGTGCTGCGTTCTCGTCGATGACATCTTCGAAAGTGACAGCGCCATCGGCGAACCAACCATTGGGAGCAATGGCCTCTTTCAACCATGTCAAAAATGCCTCTCCTCGGTGGTATGGCACCAACTTGTCCAAGCCACCGGAAAGGTTGAGAATTCTTTTGCCTGCCAAACACCGTGTCAAGAGTGGCCGCAAGGCTTGTTTTTCTGGTTCTGTCGGCTCGGGCAAAGGTCCTTCTCGTAGGGGCCCAGCTTTCGACTTGCTGTCAGTGGAGCTGAGGAACAGACTTGCGGGATCATATTTCGAAATCGTGTCCAGGAGAGAAGAGGGGAATGCTTCAGACCCAAGGAACTGAGACCCTGGTGGGTTGCTGTCTGTCCATGACGGCAGTTTTGAAAGCCGTCCTCGGTCTGCCATCAAGTTTACATAGTCGGGACATCCGATGATGACCACTCCAGCACTCACCCGGGGCTCATGGAGGAGGCAACTCCATGCTGCATGTCCACCTAGAGAAACACCCAGCACGAGGTGTTCCGAGATACTGTAGTCCGATTTAGGGAATACGAATGATGGAAGGTAGTCCATCAATAAGGAGACATCTCGTGCCGTGCCCTCTACGTCTTCAGGTTAGCTTTTGCTATATTCTAGGGCTAGAAATAGACACAATACTTACGAAACACGGAAAACATATCCTGCGCATGTCGGGGGTTCCCCTGTTTCCATGCCTCATTGGCAAGGGCATCCACCAGCCTTGTCCCATGATTCCTTTGATCAAAAGCCACGGCGATCAATCCTTTGACATGCTGGCTAGAACTATCGCGATTTCTATTGTTCCAGTCCGTGATGGCTGATCTCGCAATTCCTGTCATGCGCTCCTGGGTTGCTAATCTCGGATGCAAAAGCCAGAGACAAGCCACCTCCGAAGCTTGCGATGGGAGCTCGTCTAAACCAAACACTGTTGTGAGGATTCCCGCAATTGGATATGTCTTCTGGGAAATGGGCGAGGGTTGGGAGCGGCCTGCGTCTAAAGTCTTCAAGGGATCTGTCATTTTTATTCCTTTTATTTTTAGTTCCAAGGTAAGGGGGTATGTCAAATGGTATGATATAGTAATTGAATTGGTGGACGCTGTTAGGGTCTGATGGTATATATTTGTCCGTCAAGTCCGGCGTAGTGGGGTTGATATACAACGGGCAAGAAACGTTACCGACGACGAATGGAAGAAGCCGAGGGTACGGTATTACCGTAACCGTAGGCCGATAACTTACTGAAATACCGTTCTGGAATTACCTTATCGGACAGTAATATTTGTGTTTCAAACACGCTGTTTCATACACGTGGTGTGGCTGTGTTTGTAAACCATGCGCCACGACACGTGTTGATGCCTCAGGCAGAAGTTATATTTCCCAGGGGCCAGCCGGGATAGTAGTGTCATACGAAAGAAAATAAGAACAACAACCACAGTTGATGCTGCCGCGTCTTCGACAAAATCTCTAATCCTGGAACACTTGTCTGATCTTGACACAATAATAATAATAATATAATTGATTCCACTAGTCACTGCTCCTGCAGCACTGCTCGTTAAAACTCTTAAGGATCGACTGACCCCTTGCGACCAAACTTCTGCCATTCTCCTTAATGCAGTCTCCTTAACGCCAAAGCGGGCCTTCCGTCTCCAGTCGGGCTCAGACTATATGGGGCGAGACTCCACCACGGCTTAGGACAGTTAAGAACGCTCCTTTCAAGTCAACGTTCCAGCTTGACCTTAACCTGGTGCTGTCACCTGTCGCTTTTCTAGAAGCTTTCCCCGACTTTCTATGATGCTTGTATAGTATAGAAGAGAGTAAACCCAGTCAGTTCCGATAGGGTCTAGTTGATCCGCAAGTACGTACAGGACCCGGCTCCAAGTTATATGCGCCCATCATGCACTGACAACATTTTACTTTCAGCACCATGGTCGACTCTGCGGCCGACTCTTTGACAGTGAGGGGCGCTGAGAATATCCCCCACCGTCTCGATGCGAAAAGACCTGAGCCCTTGCCAGTTTCCGTTTCAAATGGCCCGAAACTATCCTCTCCTTTTCCCTCACCCACGCAAGCCAGTCGTCCTACGGATACTCAGGACAAGAAGATGGAAGCTACCGATGAGAAAGGTTGGACAAGTGGCACGCAATTGGGAATAGATAGGGAAACTATGTCTGTAAATGGAGACATTTCTGATAATCCTGCCGGGGACGGTAAGCCTAGGTCGCTGAGTACTCGACACACAAACGGGTCACTTGATGACCAGCAACAACTCTCGGATCGCCCGGTACAGCCGTCTGTGCCTGGGACGTCCTCTTCACCCCGTCGCCCAAGTGTACAGTTCACCCGAGACACCCCCGACAACGAACCCTCTGCCGAATTGCCACAATCTAGACCTGCGTCCGTGTTGGGTGATGACGGAGACCCGGCGTCGAAAGGGAAACAATCGATATTTACCAAATTAAAAGCTTTTGCGGCTGGCCCTTCTTTCAGCTCACACTCTCGCTCAGCCAGTGGAGCAACCATAGGCGATGTAAAACACCCCGGTGACGTTGCTACTCCCGGATCAGAAAGGGGAGAATTCCGCTTTCCAGACACATTAGAGGAAGAGGGAAGTGATATCGATGCGGATGCCGAAGAAAGTGCAGGGGAGCAAGGGATTCGTCAACGGAAAAAGAAGAAGCAAACACGACGACGGCAGCAGCAGCAGCAGGGGGTCGATTCGGCCCCTCAAACTGCTCCAACAACACCGAAAGTGACGAGCCGACCATCCTTCCACCTGTCTAGCTCATTTGCCCCGTTTGAAAACTATCGGTCTAATTTTTTCCCCCGAAGGTCAAGCACTACGGAATTTTCCCAACAGCGCGAGGGCGTCTCCGAGGATGAAGGTCGCGATCGCCTCAATAGAGATACTACATGGAGGCGAAGAAGTGCATGGCTCGCCAACTCTCGTGGAATAACACATAGTGGACGAGCAGAAGGGCAAACAAACCAGGACGAAAGGCGCCCTAGTAACCTTAGGCGTCTTACTGGGCTTGCTGGGCCTTCCGAAAACGCGGAGGGTCTAACAGCTCCTTGGAGGCGTCATCGAGCTGATCGTGGCTCTAGCCTCAGCGCTCAACGTTGGCGGCAGATAAAAGCTGGTTTGAAATTAATAGGGCAGCGACGCAACAAAGACAATACGGTGGACCATGCAAAGTCGGCGGAGTTACTAGCAGAACTCACCTCTGGGGTACCGGCAGCTTTGATCCTGGCAAGCATGTTTCAACGGGACGAGCATGGTAGCAAGCGAATTCCAATTCTTCTCGAACAGCTGAAGGTCCGAGTCACCGACAGTCGGATTGATTCTCACTCCGGAGACCGCCACTTGGTGTTCAGAATCGAGCTCGAATATGGCAGTGGAATGACAAGAATGAAATGGATCATCCACAGAACGCTGAAAGACTTTGCGAACCTTCATCTTAAGTACAAACTTCACTTCGGAACCCAGAAGTATATCCAGATGCGGAACCCCGACGGTGGACATCATCTTCCCCGCTTCCCTAGAAGTGCGTTTCCATATATGCGAGGTGTTCGAGGCCTTGACAGTGAAATCGAGGACGAGGAAGACGAGGTTGGTTATGAAACAGCGGCTGAGGCCACCAGCGGCAACGAGAGAACGGGAAAGAAAAAGAAGCAGCAGCAACCGCAGCAGCCACGCCGATCATCAGGTGCTCTGTCCCGGAGGAAGTCCAGTATCACCAATCCTCAAGACGGAGAGGCGGCTTCAGGAACCGCGGAAGCAGGTCCAGCGAATAAGAAAGAGACATATCCTGAGAAACAACGCAAGAAGCTCGAGGCATATTTGCAAAAGATGATCCGTTTTCTGATTTTCCGTGCTGACAGCAACCGCCTGTGTAAATTCCTGGAATTGTCGGCACTGGGTGTCCGTCTTGCGGCTGAAGGCAGTTACCATGGGAAAGAAGGATTTCTGATTATACAATCGTCCAAAGGCCTGGATTTCCGGAGGGCTTTGAATCCGGCATTGATGAAGAAACGGCATTGGCCTAAATGGTTTTTAGTCAGGCATAGTTACGTTGTTTGCGTCGACTCGCCCGAAGAGATGAACATCTATGATGTCTTCCTTGTCGATCCCTTCTTTCAGATCCAAACCCAAAATTTTAGTTTACGCAATCAAAAAGCAAAGGAGCTTGCCAAGTCTGCAACAGAGTCGGCGAGGCATCCACAACATCACACATTGCGACTCGTGAACTCGGAGCGAAAATTGAGGCTGTTAGCCAGAAATGAGCGCCAGTTACACCAGTTCGAAGACTCCATTCGATTTATGGTCAGCAATACCCCATGGGCAAAACCAAATCGCTTTGACAGTTTTGCTCCGGTGCGTCGCAATTGTTTTGCGCAGTGGCTGGTTGATGGGCGTGACCACATGTGGGTTGTGTCGCGAGCTATCAACCAGGCGAAAGATGTGATCTATATTCATGACTGGTGGCTAAGCCCAGAGCTCTACATGCGGCGGCCAGCTGCTATCAGCCAGAAATGGCGTTTGGATCGTCTTCTCCAACGCAAGGCTCGTGAAGGTGTGAAGATCTTTGTCATTATGTATCGAAACATCAACTCCGCCATTCCCATCGACTCGGAATATTCTAAGTTTTCTCTTCTGGATCTTCACCCAAATATATTTGTACAGAGATCTCCAAACCAGTTTAGGCAGAATACCTTCTTCTGGGCACACCACGAGAAATTGTGTCTCATTGACCACACACTGGCTTTTGTCGGAGGAATTGATTTGTGTTTTGGAAGATGGGACACGCCGCAGCACCAACTCACAGATGACAAGCTCACTGGTTTCGAAACTACTGACATGCCTAAGGATGCAGATCACTGTCAACTCTGGCCTGGCAAAGACTATTCCAACCCTCGAATCCAAGATTTTTACGATTTGGACAAGCCATATGAAGAAATGTATGATCGCAATATCATTCCTAGGATGCCCTGGCATGATATCTCGATGCATGTAGTCGGCCAACCAGCCCGAGATCTCACTCGTCATTTTGTCCAAAGATGGAATTATATCTTGCGCCAGCGAAAGCCGACTCGACCAACACCTTTTCTCCTGCCTCCTCCTGATTTCGACCCGGCCGATTTGGAAGCCCTTGGCTTGGATGGAACCTGTGAAGTTCAGATCCTGCGTTCCAGTAGTATGTGGTCGACTGGTACGCCGGATGTTACTGAGCATAGTATTATGAACGCCTACGTTAAATTGATCGAAGAATCCGATCACTTCGTCTACATCGAAAATCAGTTCTTCGTCAGTACGTGTGAGATAGATGGCAGAAAGATCGAGAACTTGATTGGGGACGCTTTAGTAGAGCGTATCATTCGGGCAGCCAAGAACGGGGAGGCATGGCGCGCCGTCATTGTTATTCCACTGATGCCAGGGTTCCAGAACACTGTTGACAGTGAAGGTGGAACGAGTGTTCGTCTCATCATGCAGTGCCAGTATCGCAGTATTTGCCGTGGGGAGACATCCATCTTTGGACGGCTTCGTGCGCTTGGGATCGAACCGGAAGATTATATCCAGTTCTTCAGCCTTCGTGCCTGGGGAAAGATAGGACACCAGAAGCAGCTTGTCACTGAGCAGCTCTATATCCATGCCAAATGCATGGTTGTCGATGATCGTGCGGCGATTATTGGGTCTGCAAATATCAACGAACGGTCCATGTTGGGTTCGCGAGATTCTGAGGTAGCAGCTGTTGTGCGCGATACAGACATGATCCGGTCCACTATGAACGGTCGACCCTACCTTGTTGGACGGTTCCCACATACGCTTCGCATGCGTCTCATGAGAGAGCATCTTGGAATTGATGTCGATGAGCTGATGGAGCATGATATCGGGACAGAGGAGGAGTTGAGAAGAATTCAAATCGATGAAGAAGGCATCCGATCCCCAGGGAGCCACCAGAGACTCGACTCTGAGGCTCTGATGGTAGAGAAGCAAGACGAAAGAGACACGATCGAGCGTCGCCATCGGATTCAAGACGAGTTTCTCTCCCGGTCGGAAGATATGTACAGCTTCAACCATGACGTCGATTGGGAGCAGGGTAACAATCCGAACCTTAAGTCGAGTAGAAAACTTACCGCAGACGCGAGAGTCACGTCCAACGCGGAACACAAAAATGATGTGGATGGCAATGGTCATGACCATCTGAAAACTGCAACACAGGCGGGATTAGGAGACGCACGCGATTCGCAGTTTGTTGACGACAGCACGGAGGTTTTAGTCTCGCCCATTGCATCTGAAGGCAAGGGCACTCTCAAACAACCCAAGCAATCGTCACAATCGAGTTCTCAACGGGTTGGCTCTGATGGTAAGGACGGAAACACAGGGCCGCCTTCCAATGTAGTCAATGACACTGAGTCAAATGCTGTCGTGGATGGGCTGCCAACAGCCCTTCATCCATCCCTGACAAATAATGACACCGAGAGCAGTAACAGTGGCATGTTCGGATCCAAAGAGAAGTCTGATAATTCCAAGTATCCACACCCACTGATGCCAGACTTGAAACACATCTTCATTGATAAAGATTGCATGAGGGATCCAGTGAATGATATATTCTATCTGGACACTTGGCTTGCCGTCGCCAGTAAAAACACAAAAATCTTTCGAACTGTGTTCCGCTGCATGCCTGATAGCGAGGTGAAGTCATGGAAGGAATACAAAGAGTATGCTGCCTATGGAGAGCGTTTTGCAGAAATGCAAAGCCAGCACAGCGCCAAAGCCTTTCAGCCCTCCAATTCAAGACAGACAGGGCCGCCCGGGACCCCTGGGAACAATACTAAACCTCAAGGATCGCCGCCAAGCCAGAACACAGAGGAACAAGTCACGGATGAAAAGCGCCCCAAGTCACAAGACGAGAAGTCCGAGGCTCGAGTTGCAGATCGCCCTCAATCAGAGCTGGTCCAACAAGAGACCCTCTCATCAATAGATGAGAAGGCGGCACTGAGAGCATCGGATGCGCCGGGATCGAGTAACCTACAAACCGCGCGGACCGACGAAAGTAGGGCTGTGGGAGAGGAACTGGACAAACCACAGTCGAACCCGCAACTTGTTGACTACTCGGAAGCTCTGAACCGGAATGCGACAACCCAGACACGAAGGCGAAGGCGAAGAGCGACAACTCTTGGTTCTCGCCGAGAACTCCATGCAACAGATGAAGTGATGGACAAGGAGCGTGCGGAAGAGCTTTTAAATAAGGTCCAGGGACATGTGATTCTCTGGCCCTATGAGTGGTTCGTAACCTTTTTTTTGCCCCTTCACGAATTTGTGGCGAAGTACTGACGAGTTTGATATAGGCTGGAAAAGGAAGAGTCAGGCGGAAACTGGCTTTATACGTTGGACCAAATTTCTCCTCTGGAAATATAGTAAGTTCCTGGATTTGTTCAGAGGCCAAGTCAATCCACTAACATTTATTTAGCAACTAATCACTTTTAGAGGGCGCCCCGACTTCTACGCATTTGTTGAATTCATTGGCTATATTCTTTTCATCAAATTCTTTCTGCCTTAGCAGCGTGGCATGGAGTTTCACTATAACGGCGCATTCTTTGCAGTTATGTCCATTGCATTGCACCACCATTTTCTTTGCTTGATATAGATTGCTGGCTTGATGCCACTGTATTAATACTTATGCCCTGGGCCCTCAAGCAGCAGCAGACCGGCGTTCCGTTTACACATGTGCATTTTCCTCTTATCGAAAAATTTAAAATGCCTTGTTCGTTAATAGATTTGAACCAAGGCCGAATTTACAGGCTAAATAGAATTAAACATGGCTTCTGACAGAAGGGAAAATTAATTGGAATGTAGCTTGATCTATTTATCCAGACAGGTAATTCGAGTGCGCATCTTCTCAAAATCATCAAAATTGACCTGGAGAATATGAGAGAGTATGCTATCCCGGGAACCACGACCACTGGATTCCTCCCAGGCATGCAGCGAAGCCCTCAGGCGGTCATGTGCATCTGCAAAGACACTCTGGAGCTCCATAGTATGAAAGCAGGCCCGACCGAGATCATTCATGTAGTTAGCTGGATCCTGGATACATAACTGACCCGCCGCAGGGAAATTGCGTTTCGCGGCTGCCGTTCGTTTGAGGTTGACAAGGGAGCGTTGGCCGCGGAGGTGAGCGGGCAGACTATCGTGAGAATCGAACATACGGATCTCCTCCCGAATAGTCTCTGCATTGAAGAAGCCTGGAGGGTCGATAGCGACGCCCGTAGTCCGGAGATCTACAGCAGTCCCATACATGCGCAGGAAAGCTAGAAGCTGGTCGCCTAGACTATCCGAACGCTGGAACCGGCCATGGTTCATTTTGCAAAATGCCGCAAGGAGCATGAGGAGGGCATCGGGGCGGATGCCCGACGTATGAGCACCGAATAAACCGCGAGTTTCGAGAAGTAGGCGGGTAACCATGTACAGTGGTCGAACAGCTGGGTATTCGGCCTGATAGTCTTTGAGGTATTCAATAGAAGCGGGAAGCCCCTGGCCGCAGTAGAACTGTAGCTTTAGGCCAGTTGAACAGTGAAGAGCCGTGACTACCGGGTTTCGTTTGCCCGAGAAATGAACTCGACCATCGAACTGGGGACTTTGCTTAAGAGTACGCTCAACCTCACGCAGTCGATTATGATAAGTAGCAAGGGCCTTGGGCCGGGTGGCACTCGGTTTCCGGATGCTATCGACAGACCTCCCCAAGTCCTCCACGAGCAGGATAAAGTCAAGATCTGAATGGCTGGCTGCGAACCCTGTTCGCCATGACCCGATGACCTGGGGTGGATGAGATATCACACTACCCAAGAGGTTTTGGATGCGGGTAACCAGCTGCGCGACAGTGGTTTTTTCGCGTGTGGTCGGCGTGAGATATGTTCCAAGGGCTTGAATTTCGGCATCAAGACGCGAGGGGCCATCAGACAGCCCGAGGGTTTTGGAACCCAGGTGGTGTAACCATGGGCGCTGCTCCAGTCTATTCTCCCTTGAATCAACATTCCATTGTATCTGATTGTCGAAGGTGACACTGGCAATTTCCTCGGACTGGCTTTTTTTCGCGGGATGACGAGGTCCCTTCGGTGGGCTTACTGAGCCAGACAGCGGATACACGAATTCTGATGGTGTCTCTTTAGACGGCTCATAGCCAGCCAAATTTTCCGGTGGGATGACAGGACGAAATATCCCCTTGGGCTCGGAGGTATTGATAACTTTGCGGACCAAATTGGCTCGGTTTGAGGTTCGGTGAGCCTCGAGAGTCTTATGGAGGCTGTTGGTGAAAATCTCGGGAGGTTGTGAGTAGCCCAACGATTCATGGAACCCACGATTGGAAGGTTTGATCCGAAGTGAAATACAAGGACGCAATGAAGAGGGGAGTTGGGAGCGAAAGAGGCGCATCGCAGCGCTATCAGTCAGAGACAGGCATTGCGGATGAATCGCCACGATCCGGGGCATGTACCGGATGTGATGGGTTATGATTGCAAGAGAGCAGCTATTGAGATACGGGATGGTCAAGGGATGAGTGGAACAGCAATAATGATGGCAGTTACGGAGAGGAAGAAACTGAATGAAGCTAAAAGGGGAAAATAGAGATGAAATCACATGGTTCCCTTTTTGCCTGAGGCAGAAATATTTGATGCCTGAATCATGTGATGAGAAAGCCCTAAGCAGAAGCTGGTCACGTGTAACCCCGCCTCTCCCCGGATTTGGAAATTCCCTCAAGATCAGGACTTGACGCTCTGATGGGATTTTCTATTCTTGATAGACGGACTGGGAAAAGGGATGGATAACTAGATCCAGGAGAGGCTCGTTGAAGATGATGGACTGCAATTCCCTCCTGGCAATGGGAGGATTGGTTGATCATGACGTACATTCACTCAAAGATGGCGGGGAATAATATCTTCTGAATTACGGAGTATTAGTGCAGGAGGATTTCGGATTCCAGTCCCAAGGATGCCATCATCGCCCATCATTATCATCCGGAGAGCAATAGAACATGTGTAGTTCTCCTCGGCGACAATAAATAGCATTCTGGAACCGATCGCAACGCAGCAAATCCCACGCCCCCTAATTAATAATAACGCTCAATCAATCTTGTCTCGAAAAACGATCACCGAACAGAGTCCAGACTGTCTCTGGGACGCCACTTTTCGCCCTCACCGCCCGTGCTCCTTTAGCCCCTCCGTCCCTGTCGGCCTTCTCTCCTCCACCGGCTCCTCTTATCGCCTCCAATTTTTCTTCTTCTCTCCCTCTGTTCCCCCTTCTCCTAAAAAAAAAGAGAGAGAGAACCCCCTTTTCTTCTTGTTCAACCCTCATGGCCTGTTCTTTCTGTTGATACTCTGTCCCTGTCCTCGTTCGTCGGTTCGCCAGCGTATCTTCTCTGCTGTCTCCGTTGTTCGTCCGAGGTACCTCTTACCACCACCATTGCTTATCTTCGAAAGCTCCTTCTTTCCTTCTACACTATATAACTGGATACGATTTTGGATAGTCTCATTTATTAACTGAATATCATAGATTGACAAGCGGGCTGCATTTTCCATTGCTACCTTTTCTTCCCTCTTTTTTTTTCCCAGACTACCGTTTCCGTCCTCATATCATGTCCGACAACGGCACCCCCGTCAATGTGCCCGATGGCCAGCCCAATCCGGTTCTGGTTGGCCCCGGCATGAAAACCCTCAACGACGGAGCGTATTCCAAGGCTACCAATGCAACTCCGAGCCTTGACAGTGATGAGAAACACCAACCGCTTAACGATGCTCCCTCCTATTTCTACGACCTTCCCGGGGCCCACCAAGGATCACCCGACGGCTCCCCCGCCACGCCTGCGCAGGCTGCAAAGGATGCGAGATCGGGGAGAGACCTCTTGCGCCGGCTGAGTCTCGTGGGAAATGCTTCGCCCGTTATTCCGGAGCCCGATCCACGCGAACAATATCCTGGATTGCGGCTTAGCGGTCGAATCATCAGCGCGGCCTTTTGTATTCCTTACAAACTCTTTTTACGGTCGGGTTCTGAATGGGTAAGGTAGCTCCTCTCGTTTCAATAAGACCATCGTTGAACTGACTTGGGGTTGAATCATCTATAGGAGCTTAAACCTCGTCCGGGCACCTCGGCCCTGTTCGATTCGTTAGCACATCTTGGCTCCGATGAGACAAGATGGTCACATACTCTCGTGGGCTGGACCGGCGAGGTGGAACCGATCCAGGGTGCAAAGATGCCTCTACAGCCAATTCCAGTCAATACCAGCACGAACTTGCCTCCAGCTTCCAACATACCCCCTTTACCGCTTAACAAGGCAGCAGCCCCCGTCCCTGTAGATGCAACACAACGGCAACCCACACATCCTCTCTTGGAGAGCACAAGTGTTGGTAAGGAGGACCGTGAACGGCTGGAGACGCAGCTGTCTTCCAGTCGGTACGGAAGGATTGCCCCCGTGTGGCTGTCGGATGAGTCTGAAGAGCCAGAAGAAACGGTTGTCCTGGAGGACCAAGGGAGATGGAGACGGTATGCTGAAAGAGAGCTCTATCCCCTCCTGCACTACAAACAACATGGCCCCACCGACGGTAGGTCAGAGCGCAGATGGTGGGCAGATTATGTCCGGATGAATCAACTATTTGCGGATCGCATCGTGCAAGAATACCAAGAAGGCGACATTGTTTGGATTCATGACTACCATTTATTCCTTCTGCCCGGTATGCTACGGCAAAGGATACCTAATATCTACATGGGCTTCTTCTTGCATGCCCCGTTTCCTAGCAGCGAGTTTATGCGTTGCCTCGCAAAGCGCAAGGAAGTACTCACTGGTGTGTTGGGTGCCAACATGATCGGCTTCCAGACCTTTTCCTACTCTCGTCACTTCTCGTCTTGTTGCACCCGGGTTCTCGGATTCGACTCCAATTCTGCAGGAGTGGATGCGTATGGCGCCCACGTTGCTGTTGACGTCTTCCCAATTGGAATTGATGCCAATGCAATCCAAAAATCTGCCTTTGGAGCTCCGGATATTGACAAAGCCGTGCTGGGAATTCGCAAGCTGTATGCGGGCAAGAAAATCATTGTCGGCCGTGACAGGCTTGACAGTGTTCGTGGTGTGTCCCAGAAGTTGCAGGCCTTTGAAGTGTTCCTTGAGCGGTTCCCTGAATGGCGCAACAAGGTCGTCCTGATCCAGGTGACCAGCCCAACTAGCGTTGAGGAGGAGAAGGAGGATCCTGATAATAAGGTCGCTAGTCAGATTTCAAACCTTGTGTCTACCATCAACGGCCGCTTCGGCTCCTTGAGCTTTTCGCCTGTTAAGTACTACCCGCAGTACTTGTCTCAAACCGAGTATTTCGCCTTGTTGCGGGTGGCAGACCTTGGGCTAATCACCACGGTCCGTGATGGCATGAACACGACAAGTTTGGAATACATAATTTGCCAGCACAACAATCATAGCCCGTTGATACTGTCCGAGTTTTCTGGTACTGCAGGAACGCTTTCTAATGCCATCCACATCAACCCCTGGGATTTGGTGGGTGTGGCAGGCGCCATCAACCAAGCGTTGACCATGTCTCCTGACCAAAGGGAGTCACAACATCAGAAACTATACAAACATGTGACTACAAATACTGTCGCAACCTGGTCCAAGCAGTACCTTAACCGGCTGCTTACCAATCTTTCTTCTTTTGATCAGTCCGTGGCCACACCGGCCCTTGATCGGGCCAAGCTGTCGAAACAGTATCGCAAAGCGCGCAAGAGGCTATTTATGTTTGACTACGACGGCACACTCACACCAATTGTCAAAGATCCCCAGGCCGCCATACCATCAGATCGTGTCCTGCGAACAATCAAGAGTCTGTCTGCAGACCCACGAAATGCAGTGTGGATTATCAGTGGACGTGACCAGGCCTTCCTCGACGAGTGGATGGGCCATATCCCGGAACTGGGCCTGAGTGCAGAGCATGGGTGCTTCATCCGTAAGCCTCGCTCCGATGACTGGGAGAATCTCGCTGAGCGGACGGATATGGCATGGCAGAAAGAGGTAATGGAGGTCTTTCAACATTATACCGAGCGGACGCAGGGCTCCTTCATTGAGCGAAAACGAGTGGCTTTAACTTGGCATTACCGCCGGGCAGATCCCGAGTATGGGGCATTCCAGGCACGGGAATGTCGGAAACACTTGGAGGATACGGTGGGCAAGAAATGGGATGTCGAAGTCATGGCAGGCAAGGCGAATCTCGAAGTTCGACCGACATTTGTTAACAAAGGATTCATCGCGACCCGGCTGGTCAATGAATACGGGACAGCACCAGGGAAAGCCCCCGAATTTATCCTGTGTTTGGGCGATGACTTCACGGATGAAGGTACTTTACTCACTCCTTTTTCTCCCTTTTTCTTTGGAGCCATTACTGATGCTGTTATAGATATGTTCCGGGCCCTTCAGAAATTTGATCTTCCAACGAATCATGTCTATTCGGTGACTGTCGGTGCAAGCTCGAAACAAACTGCAGCGAGTTGGCATCTTTTGGAACCGGCCGATGTCATTGGAACGATCTCGATGTTGAACAGCAGTTCTTCTGCGCAAGAGTACTAAGAATCATCGACCAATGCTCCTTCTTTAATGCTTTTCTTATTTAATTTTTTCTATTGCCTCGCACTCGTCCAAACACATCTACAGTGCAGGATTCTATCGTCTATTCTATTTCTCGATATATATCCAGTTCCGGGGCGTAGAGAGCATGTGCGTTAGAGGGCGTACCACCATGTTGTTTGACCTGGGGTTTGCTTTTCGTGTTATTGGGTCAGGACGATTTTCGATTAGCGATGTTGCAGCATGATTTGTGTTTTTCTTCCTTTTTCTCTTTATCCATTTTGGTGCCCACGGGATCTTCTTCTTCTTTTTCTTTTATTATCTTCCCTATATGCCCTGGAATCGGAACAGGGTCCAGCCTTGCACGTCAGGCAAAAAAGACAGCTTGCTTTACGTGATAGTAATTTGCTATAGATAGATTGGCGGGTTCGGAACGATGACGCCAGATACATTATATTAGAGTATAGATGTGAGACGGAAAATGTCATTGACCAGTCGATTAGATTACTCTGCAATGAGTTCTGTTTATATATAACAGTTGTTGAAACCCTCCTGTTCATTACCACTGCAAACTCCACCCATTCATTGCCTTCCCATGTATTTACATCAAATCCAGACATAACCAACAACACCAACATCAGTCACCAACCATCACTAGTCCCAGCAGACTGCATCTGATCACCGAGAACATTGTTTCTATTGAATCGGACAATTCCGCAGCTTCGCAGGGCGCAGATATATGCTACATACGTGATCAACGCCCCACACGGTAGCGGTCCGCAAAACGTTTCTCATCGACCCACCCGCCTTGGGCGACGGAAACGTCGAGTCTGGCTTCGTCAACTCTAAAGTTATCATGAAGAGGAATGTGCTTCAACGCCATCCCTGTCATTGAGAGAGAGGTAGCCCGCTAAGCAGCCGAGCCCAGCTCCATCCTGGTTTATCTGACAGGCATCACAGGTGAATAAGGCGGGTTGATAGAGGGAGAGGATTGACTGCTGCGAAAGTAACGTTGTAGATGTACATTTCTTGATCACTGATGCGTGGATGTTATGATTCGGACAGTATGAGAAAATTTGAAGACCAGTGCTCCCGGCACATCAAGCGAGGCCTTGGACAGCAGTAAGACATACTGGCTGTAGGTGTGGTGCAAGAAGATACTGCCGTGGTGGCTAACGATAGAATACCATTAATATTTCTGATAAAGTAGCGAGTGTCAGGGTAGAAGAGAGAAGTTCTGTAGATATCGATGCACCTATACAGTATTATTAGCATTGTTTCACAAGTAGTCTGCTACATCTCAATTGAATAGATACATCAAAATAATGAATCAAAAGAAAACATACCAGTCAGTATACGTAATGCTTATGGTCTCTCATAGACCACGCAGACAGTATTACCGGTAACATCACTTAAGAAAATAAATGGAATGAAATGAAAAAAAAACCCCGAGAGCTTGAAGAACTTGGCTTCAAAGAACAGGGCAAAGCCATTCGTGAACAGCGGAGGCACCAATAATAGATATCACCGTAAGGAAGCAGAAACAAGGAAGAAAGAGAGAGGAGGGACTGGAGGATGCCTGAGGCTGCCGAATAGGTAGATTTCTAAGATCTTCATCAGATGCATTCCAGACTGCGTCCTTGGGATCTAGATGACATCGATTGATAATCAATGCTAGACCCACCCACGTGCTCGACCGAAGAAGACACGGTCATTTACTGGATGTTTGCTCGACCGACAGGGTACAAGATGGAATCGAGTCGGCATGCCGTGCTGATTCCGAATGACGATGCCTATTTAGTGCGTCGAGATAAGGCATAACTTGACTTCTGTATAGAGTCATCCATGTGAGACATTGACGGCACTATAAGAACCAAGGAGACTTGGCAAACGCCATGGATTTGGCTGGCGTAGATGGAATACGAGCATATTTCTTTTTCTTTTTCTCTTTTCTTTTTTTTCTTTTCTTTTTCTTTTTCTTTTTTTTTTTTTTTTTTTCTTAAAATTAATCGGCAGAGGAGGCTGGGTTCTGTTAGTGACTGATTGGTAGCATTCGTGGATAACAACTAACTACTGTATTCGTATCTGTACTTCGATACCTGCGTACTATCTAGCCATGTATACTTACTCTGTGCCAAATCTGTACTTTGCAAAGTTCACAGCAGGCTCTGTTTCTGGCGAAAACACCTAGTTTGTCAGCTGTGGGTGGTTGATTCCATCGACCCAGCCTTCAGGCTCAATGGCAATACATCTATACTGATTCACCACTTCCACGCCTTCTCCCTTGTTCCGCTTCACCTGGGATTTCTTGACGGTGATTGTTCCATTCAAACTAATGCAGGTGTACACCTGGACTGCCTGTTGGTTGGTCCATGTCTCCATACTGATACCAGTAGTGCTCGAACTCATTCGGAGGATAGACGGGTCGGAAGAGTCGGAGGATTTAGAATCGCGTCAATGATGAAGCAATTGTCGTAGCCTACGCAGCCCAGACCACAAATTCCCTCTGTGTAATCAAAATCTCTTCCAATAAGCTTCTCAGAAGTGAAGTCGGCTGCCTGATGGCGAGTGTCATTCACATTCACAATGGAACATTGATACTGTCAGTCCCGACGAACCACTTCGAAAGGGGCAGCTGTAGGGAAGTGTCGTTCAGAATGGTCGGCTCTTTGAATGCGTTCAGATTCTAGTAGATGTGGTTGGAGAGCATAACGGGTGACTTCTCCGTCATGGACAGAGACACTAACTCGGTAGTCAGTTGGGGCAGACCATTCGGGTTTTCCTTGGTCTGATCCGCATCAGCGCTGAACATGGCATGAGTGAGGACATCGCCCGGGAAGCCCTCCTGTGTATAGTCGATATACGTGAAGGTGATGGAGGACTCGGAATATGAGGACGGTCCAGTTGCGCTGGTCATAACCAACATCACCACCATGGAGGGTATCAATCCCATTCTCGTTCTTAGGGATATGATACTCCTTCCCGTCAAGGGTGAAGGTGCCATTCCGGATTCGATTGGCAACACGGCCGATCACGGCGCCGAATAAGTGTGGTTGGTTAGGGTGCCCTGCAAGCACCGTCGGGGGTCGTCATAGCCCACAACGATGTCTTGGAACTGACCATCTCTGTCGGGGACCAGGAGGGAAGTCAACCGGGTGCTATAGGGGATAACCTTGGCGGTGATGTTGTTGGCCTTGAGGGTATAGACTTGGAAAGGATCGATACCAGATGAATTGGAGACTACGACAGGCAGAATCGAAAGGATTGCAGCGAAAATGTGTTTAGGATGCGTTGTGAAAGTAGAGCGGCAGAAACGAAAACAGTGATACAGACGATGCAGAAAGCAAATAAACTTACGAACCCGTATATCATCTCTATTAAAGGCCAGATAAAGCCAAGATGACAGTGAGCAGAATCCACAGTGGAGAGCAACAGACCAACACGATCAACAGAACATCCCGACAAATGGTGTCGACGGGAAGCCCAACGTGATGGAATGAAGTGAAACAATGCTAGAAAAGCCAAGGCGGAATCCAGCACAGAGAATTGATCGACATTCTCGGCATCCGAAGATGAACGGTCTTAAGATTGCCACGGGATGCCGAAGGTTGGAGGAGAGAAAGAAAAAGAGAGAGAGACTTGGCTTTCTGTAAAGGGCGCCGGTGAGAGAGAAAGAGGGTGAGATGGATTATTGCCACTATCGATGGTTTTGCAGTGGGTAATAGTCTTGATAATATTATTGAGTCTAGATTATTTCGATCGCTAATGTACCTGTAGGTAGACGTGGACGCATATCATAGTCATGGATACTAGCGGTATTGTAAGACAGCTGGCATGCCTGAAGAATGACACAACTCTATATACTGGCATATCCAACTCTGTTGCTCTGATCGCCCTATCCAATGATCCTAATCTGTAGTGCCCTTAATAGTAAACATCTCATGTTTAACCCCAGATTGCTGCTGGAATCTCACCCTCCATCTTCTTGGAGGCCACCAAAGCACCCGGTGCGCCCTTCTTCGCATCCCACTGTGTCACTACAACCTCTTTGGTATCCTGCATCGCGACCGCAACTAGAGTTCCCTGGCTGTTGATCTCAAACTGCCGGGGATTGGACCCATAGGTTGGATTCAAGCCTAGGAAGGCTGGCTTGGTGAACTTGTTTCCAGTGGCATCGGCACAGGAGAAGATGGCAAACGAGTCATTGTTCTTGCCAAAGGTATTGTCCAGGCGGTTGGTAGTCACGATATGGTTGTTTTCAGGCTAGGATAGTTAGTATTTCCCATATGTCAAACAAGATGGTAGAAACGTACAGAAATCGCAATCTCAGCAACCTTGGATCCATCCGGACCACTCTTGTCTCCGCCATAGGTGCTTTCCTCGTATACCTTGGTAAACGAAATACCAGTTGACGTATAGGTGACCTTGAATGCACTCAGGGTGTTGGCCAGCTCCGACACCAAGTACATGTACACTTGGTGAGCCCTCTTCTCCTTGGGAGTCCAAAACACAGCATGGCGAGGACCAGAGCCCGGGCTAATTCTCAGAGGCTCCTGCGGCTGCATCAAACCAGTAGCCTGGTCGACGGCAAAGATACGAACCAAGTCTGCACCCAGATCCGGAGAAAGCACGAAGCGGCCCGTGGGGTCAACGACAACACCATGAGGATGAGGGGCATCTTGGCGAGACGCGTTTGGACCCGGAGCAGTCATGTTATAAGTAAAGGTCTGCGATCGGTTGAACAGGCCATGGATTGGGTCTACAGAGTACGTGGTGATGGTCGATGCATCACTACATTCATTAGATACGTGTTCATCAGTCAGGAAAGGGGAAATAAAAGACGTACTAGTGAGCAACCGCCATAAACTGACGACCCGAAACCCCCGACGCATTGTATAGAACCGACTGGACGGGACCAGTCAGAGTCTTGAGATGCTCGATGGTAGTCAAGGTCCCATTAGGATGAGTCTTGAAACTGGTGATGCTCCCATTGGGGGCATTGATCGCTTCATCCAAACAATAGAGAATATCATGAGCGCCATCCAGCATCAACCATGAAGGGCTCGGACCACAATCAGAGGTGTTCGAGATGAGAGACAAGTGAGCGGTCCCATCGCTAGATGAAGAGAGCGATAGGGACGAAACTAAGCCTGCATACGAGGCGGTGTAAAGGGTTGAGGCTGTACAAGAGCCGGCCGCAAGAGCAGCAGCTACCAAAGCAGTTTTCATCTTGAATTGATTGATTTGTTATGATTGAGAAAGAAAAACAAAAATAAGATGCAATTCTGCAGGATGGTGGAAACGAGGCAGACAGCTTTTACAGGGTGATTTCCAAGCAGAACATCGGAACATCCAGACTGCGTCCGGTTAATCTCTTGGTTCGACTTGGCATCTTTCATCGCCATCATCGCCATCATCGCTTTATTAACTGAATTACATGAGGCGGTTGTCTATCTAGAGCGATTTCTTGACCCACGAGTTAGTTATTCCTTTACCGTGAGCTGGGATGATCGTCATCGCTAACTTTCAGCCCAGCATCTCTAGCCTTCACTTGCTTTTTTTGTGACTTCGTTTCTTCCAAGATCGGCCTTCGGTCAACCCACCATCTTGTGCCTCCGTGGTCCTCGTCCTCTTCTCACCGTCTTGGCTTTCTTCGTATCATCGTGATCGTCTCTATAGTCGCCATTTCGCTCTTGGCAATGTGAATAGCTCGGCATGCCGAGAAGTTGTACCTTCGGCTTCGTCTTCTCTTCTTCTTCGGTTCGCCTTGTCTTTGACATCATGCCGAGAGATAACGCCTCTGCCTTCGGGTCTGGACTGTTGGGATTCCTAATCCAATTTGATCCTCTGTGACTTTCGTTCCTGCATCTCGCCACGACCCAGGGGCAGAACTCATGGCCCACGTGTAAGCAAGACAGCTTCTTGGACGAAGTCTACTGAAGGTCCCAAGAGATCCATCGAGTCTTGTCGTTTCAGCCATCGAAGGTACGTACGTACACGGATGAATGGAGATGATTATTCTCCGGTTGAGGAGTACGAGGAGCTCCATGGTCTATCTGGATAGTGCTTGTCTTATTCTGTCATTAAGATTCACTCATCTGTAGCTACATAAATAGTCTGTCCCAACCATTCAACAATGGGTTATCAATCAATCAATTGATCAATTCAAATATTTCTTTCTATCCTTCTTCTTTCATTATCCAGGTTATTCTGATTGTTTTCTTTGTTTTCTTTGTTTTCTTTGTTTTCTTTGTTTTCTTTGTTTTCTTTGTTTTCTTTGTTTTGTTGAACCATGAGGCTTCAAATCCTCTCCTCGCTCCTGTGCGCTGCGTCGGCAGTCGCTCAACTCCCCCATGAGCAGCTGGACCTCACTCCCAGTCTCATCACCAACCCTTCCAAGGTGGCCGGGAAGACTGTAGACTACATTATTGCTGGTGGTGGTCTGACGGGTCTTACTCTCGCTGCTCGTCTGTCCGAGAACCCGAACATTACCGTGCTGGTTATTGAAACCGGTTTCTACGAATCGAACCGCGGTCCGATCATCGAGGACCTCAACGCCTACGGGGAGATCTTCGGTACCAGTGTCGATCATGCCTTTGAAACCGTCACATTGGATATCCATAACCGCACTGAGCTGATCCGTTCTGGTAATGGCCTGGGTGGTTCAACTCTGGTCAACGGTGGCACCTGGACTCGCCCTCACAAAGCTCAGATTGACTCCTGGGAGACAGTCTTTGGCAACAAAGGTTGGAACTGGGATGGCCTTCTCGGCTACATGACCAAGGCTGAGCGTGTGCGTGCTCCCACCGACCGTCAAATTGCTGCTGGTCACTACTTTGACCCCAAGTGCCATGGCTCCAACGGCACCGTCCATGCCGGTCCTCGCGATACCGGAGAGGATTATTCACCTATCATGAAGGCCCTTATGGATACTGTTTCTGCAGACGGGGTCCCTATCCAGAAAGACCTTTCTTGTGGCGACCCTCATGGTGTTTCCATGTTCCCCAACTCTCTGCATGAGAACCAGGTCCGGTCCGATGCCGCCCGGGAATGGCTTCTGCCCAACTGGCGACGTCGCAATCTGATGGTTCTGACCGGCCAGATGGTTGGAAAGGTGCTCCTGAACCAGACCGCTGATGGGACCCCCAAGGCTGTGGGTGTTGAATTCGGCACCAACCGTCAATCCAAGTTCGAAGCTTATGCCACCCACGAGGTCCTGTTGGCTGCGGGCTCAACTGTCTCCCCTCAGATCCTCGAGCACTCTGGTGTTGGTCTAAAGTCTGTTTTGGACAAAGTGGGCATTAAGCAGATCGTCGACCTCCCCGTCGGTCTTAACCTCCAAGACCAGACCACCACCAACGTACGCTCGGCCATCACTGACGCTGGTAAGGGTCAGGGCCAGGCTGCCTTCTTTGCCACCTTCAACGAGACCTTTGGCGACTACACCCCAAAGGCGCTCAACCTTCTCAACACCAAGCTGGAGCAATGGGCTGATGAGACTGTGGCCCGTGGTGGTTTCCACAATGTGTCCGCGCTCGTCAAGCAGTACGAGAACCAGCGTGAATGGCTAGTGAATGACGACGTCGCCTATGCGGAGCTCTTCCTGGACACTGAGGGTAAGATCAACTTTGATCTGTGGGATCTCATTCCTTTCACCCGCGGCTATGTGCACATCCTTGACCAGGACCCCTATCTCCGTCGGTTCGAATACAACCCGCAATACTTCCTGAACGAGCTGGACCTGCTTGGCCAGGCTGCCGCCACCAAGCTCGCCCGGTCGGTTTCCAGCAAGGGTGCCATGAAGCAATACTTTGCCGCTGAGACCATCCCTGGATTTGAGGCGGTTGCCGAGAACGCCAGCATCGAGGAATGGGCCGAGTACACCAAGCAGCACTTCCGTGCCAACTACCACGGTGTGGGTACCTGTTCCATGATGGCCAAGGAGTTGGGTGGTGTCGTGGACTCAACCGCTAAGGTGTACGGCGTCGAGGGACTTCGCGTGGTCGATGGCTCTGTGCCTCCGACTCAAGTGTCGTCGCATGTCATGACGGTGTTTTACGGCATGGCGGAGAAGATTGCGCAGGTGGTGATTGCGGATTACCACGCTAGGAAGTGATGGGCGATGCGTGACGGTTGAATTCTTTTCGAACTGCGAATGCAGTGATTATTTTTTATTTTACTGGGATATTTGATTTAACTGGACGCTGGATAGACATGGATATAGACTAGACATAGAGCCATAGACGCAATAGAGGATGAAACAATCGGAGAATAACTCGCATTTTCCACGTTGTGTGCGGCCCGACACGAGGCGATCCGAGGTATCCGGAGATGCAGATAGTCGATGCAGATGGTCATGTGTATAGGTAGAAATCAGCATGATGACTGGGATGATGGATGACTCTTATGATCTATCCAGAATCTAGTATTGTGATTTGTATGATTATGATGAGTTACTCGTAGGCTGGATGAGAGTAAGAACCGAACTTTGCCGCATCCCCAGCTGGTGGGCGTCACAACGGCTAACTAATTAATATGGAGAGAAAACCTGGAGTAGTGTGGGGTACTGTATCCATTGGATCATTTGAATGATAGGATTGAGGTTCAAGATGGAATACTCAATCCAGAATGTAAGCATTTTATTCCAGAGAATAGCGAAAGCAGAAGATAGACGCAGCAAATTTAATCCACTGCCTTATCACGTTCGGATAGCAGAGCCGAAGTCGGTCTTCTGTGCGACACAATGACTTCGTCCGGGGTTGATAATCCCAATTTTATTGATCGACTGGAAAATCTCCTCCCTGACTCATCCTGCGCTCTCTTTTTTTCTTTGGTCGTTCTTTTTTCCCTTCTGTTCTTCTTGTTTTATCTTGGTTTGTTCAAGAATGGTGCTGTTGTTTCTATTCACTTTTGGTCTACTCTGGAATATTGCCTTTTATTCAATCAATTTAAGCTATCCATTCGCCTTGACATGATAGAGATAAAATAATGGCCTCGGAAAAATCCCACCAGGGAGATGGTCAGGTCGAGCAGAACCCCGTCGACCACCTTCATGGCACTGCCTCTAGCGACAACTTCGCTCCTATCACAGACACTCTCGGCGATGAAGAATCCGGCTCTGACCATCATCACATTGGCCAGGATCACGCCCTCTCCAACACACCCACAAACGCTAGTCAGCCAGGAGGAACACTGGCAGCTCGAACCCTCTCCCTCGTCCGTACCAGAGAATCAGGAAGGGATATTGGCCCTCCCCCCGATGGCGGCTTCAAGGCTTGGTCTCAGGTTGCCCTGGGGCACTTTGTGATCTTCAACACCTGGGGATACATCAACAGTTTTGGTGTCTTTCAGACCTACTACTCCGAGACCTTGGGCCATCCTCCGTCGGATATCTCTTGGGTGGGAAGTATCCAGATCTTTCTGCTCTTCTTCGTGGGCACATTTGCCGGCCGGGCCACAGACGCAGGTTACTTTAAGATCACCTTAGTTGTGGGCGCCGTACTGGAATTGTTTTGCATCTTCATGACCTCTCTATGTACCAAATACTGGCAGCTTTTCCTGGCCCAAGGAATTGGCCAGGGTCTTGGTTGTGGTCTCATGTTCTGTCCCACGATTGCGCTAATGCCAACATACTTCACCAGCAAGCGGGGAATCGCTTTGGGAATCACTGCCTCTGGATCGGCAACGGGGGTCTTGTCTTCCCTGCTGTTGTCATGCGTCTGTTGCCCCAGATCGGATACGGATGGACCATGCGCGTACTGGGCTTCATCTCCCTCGCAACTCTCACCCCGTGCCTGGTGTTCCTGAAACAGAGACTGCCTCCACGAAAAAGCGGTCCGCTTCTGGAGTTAGGCGCTTTCAAAGAGCTTCCTTACGCCCTGTTTGCTATCGGAATGTTTTTGAATTTTTGGGGTTTATACATAGGATTTTTCTATATCGGAAGCTTCAGCCGCAACATCATCGGAGTCTCCAACACCACTTCCATCGATCTGCTCCTGGTCATGAATGGAGTCGGAATCTTGGGTCGATTGGTCCCTAACCTGATGGCGGACATGTTCACAGGACCATTGAACATGCTGATCCCCTTCAGTTTCGCCACTGCTCTGGTGGCCTACTGCTGGGCTGGCGTGCATGATCTGAGCGGGCTGTACGCATTTGCGGCCTTCTACGGCCTAGCTGCAGCGGGAATCCAGTCCCTGTTTCCAGCAACGTTGAGCACGCTGACCACGGACCTGAAGAAGACCGGAGTGCGGATGGGAATGGTATTGAGTGTGGTGGCTGTTGCGGCTCTCATTGGGTCACCCATTGCTGGTGCCCTCGTCCAGGAAGGTGATGGGCAATACCTATATGCCCAGATGTTCATGGGCAGTGCCATTATGGCCGGGATGTTGACCTTGGTCGCTGCTCGAATCGCCAAGTTGGGATTGAAGATAGAGCGGGCGTGAGGATTAACAACTATGGAAGTGAGCAAAGAAAATACGGCATCAAAATATATAGTAATGATAATCATGACAATAGAGAAACCGCATTTTTCCAAAGTAAATCCAATAATACGAGAATACATGGTAGGACAGCCAGATGGCAACAGCTTCAACTGCTTTGCATTGCGGCGTCTCTGATTGCTCGAGCGGTGAATCATCGCGTTTCTTCCCCGCCTGGAAATCTCCAGCGTGACTCGATCCATCTCCTTCATTCTCTCTTCAATCTTCTGTATATTCTGTCATTTTCATCACGGTGCTCGACTCTGAGTATCCAAATATATCTACATTTGACTTATCCAGTCTCCTCAACAGTATGTTTACAAAACCTCCCCACTACCCCTCCAGCCCACGTACCCCGCAGCTAAGTGACAACAAACTTGCTAACACTTCTTTCCGAGTAGATTACACCTCGCTTCCTCATATTTCTCTCATATCAGTCCACATTTATTCAATATGGCTCCTCGCGGTCGCGGAGGAAAATTTTCCAAGCCTTCCAGAGGAGGTACGTAGCAAAGCATCAACACTAACTCGACAAAATCTGACAATGGACGGTAAACAGGCGGGAAGAAGTTCAGTCGCGATGTCCAGCCTACCGATAAAGATGGTAACCCAGTCGGTCTGTGGCGGGTATGTCTCTTTAGCCTCTTAATCCTTGATGCTACTGGCTGACTGACTCATTCGCTGGATAGGAACCCCAGGACGATGCACCCTCCTCATCGGAAGAAGAATCCAGCTCAGAGGAGGAATCCTCATCAGAAGACGAAGACGAAGCCGGTCCCAGCAGCAGCAAAGATAATGCCGCGGCCTCATCTGACATGACCCGCGAGGAACGCCGCGCAGCAGCTAAATCCAAAAAGCAAGCCGCCCTCGCCAAACGACGCCAGGTCGCTGCCCAACCGGGCGACTTACCCCCGTCCGACTCGGAGGATTCCGACGACGGTGAAGACGATGGAGAGCTCCCCGCCAACCCCAACCATACCGCCAAATCCCGTTCTCAGCTCGAGAAGCCCTCTGGAGGCGCGCCGGCCAAGCCCAAAGCCAACGGCAAGGATCTCTCTCAGCTTTCTCGTCGCGAGCGCGAGGCAATCGAGGCGCAGCAGGCTCGGGAAAGATACATGAAGTTGCATGCGGAGGGTAAGACGGAGGAGGCCCGCTCCGACCTGGCTCGGTTGGCTCTGATCCGCGAACGACGAGAGGCCGAACGTCTGCGTAAAGAGGCCGAGAAGGAAGAAAAGGCCGAGCAGTTGGAACAGGCCAATCAGCGAGCCAAGGAGAGGGAGGATAAGCTGCGGGAGGCCGCAATGGGCAAAAAGAAGGGTGGTTCCAAGAAGAAATGAACTTTGGAGTAGAACCGGAATATGATACAATGTATACTGGGATTTGTGGTAAATACACCATTGGAATGAATATCAAAGACGATATATCCTTGCCATATGGATTCAGAATTCATCTATCAATTGATTTAAATAGACACCCCAAGATAGTAATCTAATGTACTGAATATGACCGAATATGAAATCCTCAACTATGCATTATTAAGGAAAATGAAGAAAGATATACCACCGTACACCAGCGCCAACAAACATCAATGGAAAAACGCCACAAATGCATGAAATTTAAACCCCCCAGAACAGTCCCTCGACGCTGCGACCCTGCATCACAACTCCCCACCCGGCAATCAAACTCACCAGCCACATCACCGAGAACACCAGAATCGGGACCAACAGCAGCTCCGTGTTATGCAAAAATGGCAGGGCATTGTACCCGAGGAAAGTAATATATGTATAGTAGAGGAGAGCAGAGAGATAGAGCGTATTTCCGAGGAAGGTGGCCAAGAAGTTGCTCGGGCTGCGAGTGAGGATTGGGAGAAGGAGGAATTGAACGACGTAGAGATGGAGGTAGAGGGGGAAGAAGGCACGGTTGGAGACCTAGAATGGGTTAATCAAGAGCGATCCAGGGGACTGCGTCGGGGCTCACATCAAAACAGTAGCCAAATTCCAACTGATCCTTTTCTCCAGGCTGCACGAACAAGCCTTGCGCTGCACCGCGTCTTCGACCGCGAGAGCCCCTCAATCCAGCCAAGGATGCAGCCGCTCCATTAGGCCCAAACAGGCGTCCGATGACAAAGTAGGCTATTGTCGAGATGAGGAGCGATGACCCGATAAAGTGAATAAAAATAAAGAAGAAGGAGAGACGGAGAATGGCACCAAAGCTTGGCGTATAGGCGAGGCCCCATGCGAGAGCTGTGAGAAGGAGGAAAAAGGAGAGCAGATAGGTGAAGGAGGGATCTGGACGATGCCAGGTGTTTTTTGTTTCTGCGCAAGTCAATATTGGAATTCGGGTATAGGAGGGCAACACCTACGTTTCTATATTTGCCAGATATAATTAGCATCAATGATAAAGTTATCAACAACCCAAGGAGCCACTTACATGGTAATAGATTGATTTGAACACCTTTTTGGGAGCGATTAATAGTGATGTCATCTCCCAAATAGCCATTTCAAAGTCCATCTGTGGGAACTTGAACAGTCTACCATTTCCCGTCAGCCCAGCCGTTGCACTTTGCAGCATGATGTCGACAATTTCATAACCACCATGCTACTCTGGAGGAAGAAGCGCACCTTTTGAAGAAACGCGGCATTCGTAAACTGGATCTGCGACTGGCAGGCGTTGTGCCGCCAAAGCTGGCCGGACTGGCATGTTGGCGAGGGACGGATATATGAGGATTCATCTTCTGCGATGGGTAGGACAGCCCCGGTGCTCAGGAGACCGGAGATGGATATATTTTTCATATACTCTAGAGTCAATAAAGTCGAGGGAATGGCTGGGATATTCCCTTTTTGGCCTTGGGTATCTTGCTGAGCTTGACTTGGGAGTTGGAGTCGTGAGTCGGAAACGCGAAAAGGTGTTGGTTATGTCATCCTCGGGATAACTTGGGGCCGTTGAGAGGGCATCTTTACAACAGACAACACCATGAAGATCTAGTTACATTTACAGAGTACGGAGTAGTTGTGAAATAGAGGGATGGAGAAGATGAATGACTAAGATATTTATTCCATGAATTGAGAATTGCGCTTCACGCAATGGCGTGAACAGCGTCTGTCTACTGTCGGCCTTGACGGCTCTGATTTCCACAGGGGTACTCCGCAAGTGATAATACTATAATCCAGACTATCGACGAATATTCCAGAGTGAACCGGCAATGATAGAGAGAGCTGATAAAATCAAGATTCTGGTTGAATTAGATTCTAGTGGCTCGTAGCATCAGCGTCACCTTTCATCATATTTGAATTCACCCTCACCTGCTCCGTCGATAGATCTCATTCTGGACCGTCTGGATGGGAATAAAAATGTAGGCGAATACTCCACATCTGACCTGTCCATTTTGGCTGATAATTCCAAGGAAGAATGAATTCAACATCGTAGAGTTTGAGTCAAGTTGAATAGTAGATGTAGATCTGTCCGACATGGTACCCCAGCCGGTTCAAGCAGATGGAGCACTCCAGTCGATACATCGCAAGCTCAGTTACACGATCAGCCTCATGGCAAGTCGAGTGGGATTAATGAGAATCAAGAATCGCAAAAGGAGTCGACAGGTCACAAAGAAAGATTTCCGACCAGCACGCTCATTTACCGAGTTAATCCAGTCCATCGGCAGAGACAAGTCTGTGGTCAAACAATAGTGCAAGCAGCGTCGCCTCAAAAGGATGGGATGATCTTCATGAATTGGGTTAAATTTGGATATCTCGACATTGCTCGAGCTAAGCGACACCATTTGCAGTGGTATGCAGCTGAGGTAGAATAAATTTGAATGGTACCACGCAAAGCAAATGGTGTTGTTCGGATTAATGAACACAACTGGACTGTCAGCAGTTGGCCGTTGAGAGAGGATGAACAAGCACCTATGGAGTCGCTGACGGTATTTTAGCCGAGTTACTCCGTTTGTAGTGGAGTCGTAGATGAAACAGAATCTCCAGGATGCAGGGAAAGTATGTGTCGCGTCCAGAGTAACCCTGCGAGACTACAGAGGACTATCATGAAGCTCAAATGGCAGCATCATGATCAATGCCAAACTAGTCGCCCCACACTCCACTATTGTTGTTGATAACGCTGTCTACACCACACGGCATCCGCTATTCATCCTGGACATACAGGATACTTGATATAAAAATATCTCTTCTGTGCTCTGTATACTATATACTGCAAATAACTATAGTTATAAGAATAATAATTATACCAATGATAGAAGAATACAGGTAGAAAGAAAATGCTGACATAATACACTAGCGCCTCCACTGCCAAGCCTTCATCTGCCCCTGAGCAGTTCCCGATTAGGAAGGGCAACTGGCGTCAATCCCTCGCAAAGCAATTCGTCTGGCAGAAAAACAAGAGAGCTTGGAGCACTACTATTGATTATCTTCATCCCTTGGTGGTCGCAAATTCAGGCATCACCACTTTCTTCTTCATCTTCATTCCGATCTGTCCATCGCAATTCTCCCTTGTTCTCACTGACAAATCTTTGGAAAAGAGTTCGTTCCTTGCGCCTATCACAGCCTTTACCCCGGTTCGCCTCCCCCTCCCCAAGGAATACTTCCTGATCCCTCCCGCCCGGTTTCTGCCCGTCAATAATCCTCCCCCAAAAAAAAAGTATCGACCGAGTTTCGACGACCTCTGCTAACTCACCTCTGCTTCAGTCGCCAATCTTCCATCTCTTCTGGTCCATAAATTATTCGCTGTCGGGTCGAACTACTCCATATTGACACACTACTGCGCTCTTATCCCGCCGCCGTTTTAACCGTTACTTCTTCTTCCCCTTACGCTGCATTAGTACCTCCGCCGCCTTTATGCGATGACCGCCAGGTAACACACCCGTGTTTCAGAATCGCTTCTGCTACTTGGGCTCTGACACTCGCCAGCTTGGGCCATAGGGCGTGTTGGCAACCATCAATCGGTCGGATATCGCGGGAGACCCTCTCCACAAAGCGATCCTGTTGAACGGCACCGTCGTCGCCAAACAAACTTGGTTCCAACTTTTGTTTTTTACTTCTGCTCCCTCCGTCTCTAACGGCTTGGGCCGCTTGTTCTAAGGTTCCTTGAATCTATAAATGAGCTCAACTGGCCCATCGGGTCGCATCAGAATGTCCCAGCAACAGGTTATCGACATTTCTCCTCCTCGCACGCCTCCCTCCCAATCCGCCAGATATAGACCCTCAAGACGAGGGCAACATGCACGACCTTCTGTGCGCGAGACTTTCCTCGATGACATGAACGCTCCCGATAACGCAACAAGTAGCAATGATTCAGGCTCCGAACGTGATCCGCATGATCTATCTCTATCCCCACAGCACGCCGCTCGTACATCCATTGTCGATAACATGCTCCTCTCTCTCGACCAGTTTGCTCTCTCTGGCTCCTCGGTTCTGGACGACTATCGCCTGTTCAATTCGGTCTTCGAGTCGGATGTCCAAAACCGCCCATCTCAGGATTCTATGACGCAGGGCCGTTTTCGCGGACATACCTTTTCCTCTTCCTTGTCTTCCGACCCCGATTTTAACTATGATGACAGCGCTGGCCGCTATGGAATGCAACCAGCCCCAGGGCGTCGCAGCAACAGCAGCTCCAATTACCAATCGAGCGTGAGGAGAATCGGTAGCACACAAAGTCGGGAAGGAATCAATTCGCGAGGCCAGTTATACAGTTCCAATACTGCCCCTAGGACGCATGCCGCGGGGAAGAGTAGCAAAGGAAGCTCATCTTCGAATGCCGATTTTGCTACCCCTTTTTCGAGAGCTAGGGCGGACTCGGAGGGCGAGAGACGTTCGTCAAGCTTCGACTATGGGTCCAGAGAGCCGTTTATGCCTTTCCCAGAGGCACCTTTGGGCTATGATACCTATGATGGGGTCGACGCAGCTCCGACCCCGAATGTTCCGGCAGGACCAAGGAAACATCTCCCTCCCCAAAACGACCACACTGGGACCCTGAGCCATCAATCGTCGCGGACCCCAGTCGCCTCCAGGAGGAATAGCATGAAATCGTCCCGTACAAATCACTCGAAAAAGCCCCGTCCCGAGAATATCGGGACAGCAACGATCAGAAGTCCCGGAAATGACTTGGACAATTTGGACGAAACGGGCCTCGAGCCTCCAACCATGCCCGCATCGCTAGAGCCCCCTGCCCCGAGTCCCACAATATCCTACAACAAGCCCATATTTCCCCCGTCTGAACCAGCACCGGTCAAAGAGCGCCCGGGCTTTTTCCGGCGTGTGTTTGGATCTTCAAAGAACCCTGAATCCCAAGGGCAGCCTGACCTACCGTATCCAGAGAACGACTCTAAGGACTCATTTGGTGTCGCTGCGAGCCTCAAGGCCCGGAAACCACCGACGAAGACTAACGTGGCAGCAGGATCGAATAATTCGGTTCGTGAAGGGCCGCCACAAGTTGTGAACAAAAAGTCATCTTTCTTCCGCCGACGCAAGAAGTCAGTTGTCGAGAATGTCCCACCGCCAATTATGCTTCCGCAGGAATTCACCCCCAGACCATTTGAAAGCTTCAAGGCGGAGCCCAGTCCTGTGAGCAGTTTGAGGAAAGTGATGAATCCTTACCTCGATCATGCACCTCCGCCTCAGCACCCCGATCGGCAGGAAAGCTTGGGCGAAGCGGAGCTCCCACGGCCAAAGTACCTGCAAACTCAAAGACAAATGGACAGCATTATTACCCCCAATGCTGGGTCAAGATCCAAATATGCAGGTTATCCTTCCGGATCGTCTAGTGGGCATGATACATCATTCTTGGCAAACAGCAGTGGAGACGAAGATCCGACAGCTAAATCCGGTGACCTGGATCCTAGCGCCTCTCTTGAATCAAGACAAGGTCAACATTCGTCCGATCATCGTCCCAAGGCTGCCATCGATTCTCATGACAGCATAGTCAAGCCCGAGTCTGACAAGCTAACCAACATATCACAAAACAAATTGGCACCACCACATGCTCCCTCTTCACCGCTATCACCTGTGGCGGAAGATATTTCTCAAAAAAGCGCAATGTCTGCAGAATTTCTGGCAGATTCTCATTCGTTGAGCGAGACAGAGTGGAATGGAAACCGGGATGTGCATGATACAGAGTCATCCAAAGACCAGCAAGATGGCTCGGCCAAATTGCCCATTCCCGTTGATGGCGCCAACGAGTCTGCGTCGGAAATCTCGAACTACTATACTGCTTCAAACACCCCAGTGGTGTCGCCAGAGGAGCCGAGGATTGCCGAGGAGGTTGAAAGTGACGCTGCCTCTCCCGATGATACCCCAGATGATGAACCAACGGGCATCGATCGGGATCAAGCGCAGAAGCTTTTCGACAGTCAAGATCAGGTTGTAGGCAACGAGCCGGCTGCTGCTTGGCTTGGTGATCCCGATCGCGCTACGATCCGAGAGGCGTATATGGATCTTTTTGACTGGTCTAATATGAACATCCTGGCCGCACTCCGAAGCTTATGCAACCGACTTGTGTTGAAGGGAGAAACACAGCAGGTCGATCGAGTGCTGGATGCCTTTTCAACAAGATGGTGCGAATGCAATCCCCGCCATGGCTTCAAAGCCGCAGGTATGTAACCGTTCTGATGCGATATACTACATGTTTGATCTAAACGTATACTAGATGTCGTTCACACCATCTGCTATTCTCTCCTTTTGTTAAACACCGACCTGCATCTTGCAGATATTGAATCAAAGATGACTAAGAACCAATTTGTTCGAAACACGATGCCTACGATCCATCGAGTAGCAATCGATGCGGCACCAGATAGTTTCGATACATTACGTCCTATCAACAAACCCAGGGCTCCTATTCCTTTCCAAGACATGACTCTTTCGGCGGCTAGGTCGAACTCATTGCCCATCGAGGAATCCGACCGTGGCAATATGGACACGGAAAAGCCAGTCAATCAACCAACAAAGCTTCTTAACCGAATGTCTCGAACAGATCTTTCCGGGAAAATGAATGCTGATTATGACGGCGACAGTGGCCCATTGGTTAACAACCCGTTCAGTGGAACAGTGAGAGCATGGGAACAGCAGGTTGAAACCGTGCTCAAAGATTTCTACAACTCGATCCAGAAACAAAAGCTTCCACTGCACGGCGCCCAGCCAGAAAAGGATGGGTCCCGTATGCCGAACAATTTGCTTGGCCCTAACTCCAATAGTCTTCGCCGAAGTCCAAGTACACTGAGCAAGAGCGGCTCTGATATCTACCCTCGTGGCCGCTCAGCTGATTCTCGCTATGGCACTGCACGTTGGTCCTCAAAGCCCCGCTCACGCGTGAGGCTATATCCTCCGTCTACCATGGGCTCCAGCCGGACCAGTCTCGACGACCAGTCTTCTCTTTGGAGTCCCTCTGCTTCTAGTACCTGGAGTAAATATTCTTTAGGCAAACTGACCTCCGCATCAGTCGACTCATTCGGCTCAGACTACCCTCGCGGGGGAGTATCAGCAGTCCATTGGATTTGCCAATGCCCTCAGCCAGGCCATCATTCGTGAAGATTCTGCTAACTCTATCGCGAGTTCGGAAGACCATGAGCGGATGGCACCACTTCTTGAAGATGAGACCCTAGAGCTTGCTGGTGCCCCGTGGGCCAAGGAAGGAAGCCTAAAGCACAAGCATCATCTCGATTCCGTCGAGAAGAGGGCCAAAGACCGCAATTGGAACGAATGCTTTGCTGTCATCCAGCAGGGCTGGATGCGTTTGTTCTCCTTCAGCAACTCCACCAAATCTGTCCGCCAAAAAGCCAAGCAACGTCAAAACGGCGGTGTAATTGTTGGGGGAGGCAACTGGATGTCGAATGCGGAAGAGATCTGGAAGTTTCTCTTGCGTCAAACTATTGCAAGTGCTCTGCCGCCTCCTGGGTACTCCAAGTCACGGCCGCATGTATGGGCTCTAAGCCTGCCCACAGGTGCCGTGCACCTCTTTCAAGCTGGCACGCCTGAGATTGTCCGCGAATTCGTCAGCAGTGCCAACTACTGGAGTGCGAGACTATCGAAGGAGCCTTTGGTCGGAGGTATCAGTAATATCGAGTACGGGTGGAGCGACGCAGTGATCAATAGCGCTCTGATCAACACCGATCAAAATGGCACACCGCCCTCGTCATCCGGGGCGCGACCCAGCATCCAAAGCTCGATCAGGAGCTCCCTCGACCAGCAGGGCGTGCGACCCCGACTTCCGGCAGATCGCGTTCACATTAGCGACTGGGCCCCTCCTCAGCAGAGCATGGTGGCCTCCGCTTTGAGCGAACCGGACCAGCTGAAGGCGTTACAGAACTACGTCAAGAACGTCGAGGACGATTTGACCAAGCATAACGAGCTTCGGCCGGCGATGGTTCTCTCATTTTCTCCGCGACACCCCAACGCGACCAAGGCGATGGCCAACTGGGAGAAGAAATCCTCGTACTTGTTGCGGGAGATTGTGAAATTCCGAACCTACATCGACTCTCTTCAGGCGGCGTTGGACCAGAAGAACAAAATCTATTCATCGCGCGAAGAAAGCAATCCAGAAGACGACCAAACCACTACTACTGAGAACCCTGTGTCTACTTAAATATGGGGTACTCCTTTATTCTTTTCCTTTTTTGTTCCTTTCTGAATGCTATATACTATGAAGCTCCGTTCACATTCTTACCGCGTTCGACGATAATGAACCCCAAGTTCTTTTGTACAGTTCCCCCCCTTTTTTTTTTTTATCTTCATTTACACATGGTTTCGAGACTATATATATGCAGACAATGCATGGTCTGTCTGCTGCTTCTTCTCTTGTTCCTTGATCACTACTCCTTGCCGGAGTGCCAATTCTGATGAGACTTACGTTATGGATACCATGATTTTTTTTCTTTTTCTTTTTCTTTTTCTTTTTCTTTTTCTTTTTCTTTTTCTTTTTCTTTTTCTTTTTCTTTTTCTTTTCGTGTCCTCCTTGGGTACTTTCCATGTAAGAAACTTATTAATTCAGAAAATTCATCCTTGTCATATTGATAGATTATAAGGCTTCTGCGTAGAGACATCCAAAATGATATACAAAGTAGGCGCTGGCGTGCCCATCGCTGATTGGCCGGTCTGCCCCTCTCCCCCAAATAGCCCGCCGCCCACTTCTCGTCCTCCTTGCTTCGTGATTGTTGACGGTTTGACATCAAGATAGCCTGCAGATGAGTCTCGTCATTATTCAAGTTTGGTTTGTGAATCTTGATTTTCGTCATGATCATCTAGGATACCAACTGACTAGTGACCAGCGAAAATCCAGATCGTGTTCATCGACAGTCGTCCTGCTACTACGGTACTAGTCGCTCCAAGCACCGCCAATCTTCGCCCCAAGTGGGTAGAACCTCATCAACGGTGTATGTGGAGCAGAGACCAAAAACAAAGTGCGCCCAGAGGCCCTAGTACGCTACCCACGCCGTCACCATGTCGACGGATTCCGCCCGGGCACCACTCTCCCCGTTGTCGTTTCCGAACGTGATTTTGAATCCTGAGCGCGCGCGCAAGTCGTCTTCTGGTTGTGTCTCCGGTGGTTTTGATTTTGACGACGATATCCCGCCCTTTGAGGCGTGTTCTGGCGACTCAACCGAGTTCATGGGAGCGGAGACTGCGCGGGAAGATCTTTCCCCCAACACTACGACGACAACAATGGACGTCACTGCGATTACAGCTGCAGAAAGCGGAGTTGACGACCACGCGCAGGAAGATACCACAACACTTGATTTTACATCAGATGACCACCCGACGACAGATTATACTGGACAAACCGATTACGAAGATGACTCGAACCTCCTACCTCCCTTACCCGATAACGACGACAGTAGCCTTTTGTTGTCCCTATCCAGCGAGGATGGCGACCACGAGCGCGGTGACAACCAGACCCTTATCGAAGAAAAAGAAATGGCGAGGAGATTGATGGATGTGGAATCAAGTTTCTTGCCGGAGCCGTCGACTATCGAAGTTGCTGCTACCAACAAGAACAGCGGGGTTGACGATACCTACTTGGTTGGTGTGCCCGATGAAAATGCGCCCGAGCCTACACAGCAAGAACCATCCCAGCTCTCTTTCGTGACACCTGATGATTCAATCCATCATATTACATCGACAGGGAATTCAGCTCAAACTCCTCAGACCTCCGGTCTAGAACACGGCACTCACATCGGAATGGAAGCTACACCCGCTGCGTCGGAACACCACGATGGCGACAACACCACAGTGCTGGAAGCAATACCATCTTCGCCTGCAGCCGCAGCCGCAGCAAGAACTGAGAACCGAAACCAATCTATATTCGCCGATGATACTCGAGACAATAGTCAGCTTTATCAAGAGGATTCAGTCATTAGGTCGTCAGCACCACAAGGGAATCAATCGCTACCACCAACAAACCAGGAACATAGAAATAGTACACGGAGCTTATCGCCTGGGCGCTCGAGATTATTTCATGACAACAGTGGCAGTGATGCAGACACGGCTCCCCGTGATGGTAGTCGAAGAGGAAACAGACCCAAGTACCTAACCAGTCGTCAATCGGCCCATCGTCTTTCCTACTCCTCAGTCGCAAGTAATAACACTTATAACACCGAGATGACACACAGTGATGCGACCTTGGGTGCTGATTATGCACTTCAATCGGGAGGCGCGGTGCCAGAGCATCAAAACCAAGCTGGACAACGTAACAATCTCGCGAGATCGGTCAGTCTGGGGAGTATGGCGTCCGGAATCTCCGGCTACAGTGATGAAAATCTCTTGGAGAAGAAGAACCCCAGCGGAGCTACAGATGGAGGCCTACACACTCTAAACGAAGAGGAAGGGGCTTCACAGTCGCGACCGGAGTCACCGTCTCAACCAGAACCGCCCGCTGAAGATGCTTCGGGGCCAATGACACCAAAAGCCAGACCCTCGGATGGCAATTTCCCGACCGACACTGCGATTGCCGAACGCATCAAGGATATTCAAGTCCCAAGCACATTTGTAAAACAGTTCCGAGAGGATAATGGCAACCGCGGGGTATCGCCCGATAAACGCGGGGGTGCATCAACGCCCGCATTCGCAAGAAGCGGTCGGACCATGACTCTGAAAGAACAGAGCAGTACAATTGATCGACTCTCAAAGGAGAACTTTGACTTGAAAATGAGGATTCACTTTCTCAACGAGGCTTTGAACAAACGTTCCGAGGAGGGTATCAAGGAGATGATATCTGAGAATGTTGAGCTGAAGTCGGACAAGTTAAAGATACAAAAGGACAGTCAAAGCCTCAGGCGAAAAATCCGCGACTTGGAAAAGCAACTGAAAGAGCACCAGTCAGACAAGGAATCCATGGTCAATCATGACCCAGAAGGCTCTGACGATGACGATCGTGATGCGATGCCAGATGAGGAATTACTCTTTTTGCGGGAGCGAGTAGAATCGTATGAGTTTGAGATTGAAAGACTAAGGTCTGAAAGCATTACTAGAGAAAGCGAGAAGAGAAGACTTGCCGAGATTGTCAAGTCGTTGAATGAAGGCAGGCCGGTGGGCTCAGATGTGGGATCTAGGGAGGAAAGGGTGAGTTCTTGCCCATCATATACTTCTTAGTAACTTGTTTGCTCATATGATGTTGCAGGACATGTGGAAAGACATGCTTGACGCGGAGACAGCGGCTCGTGAGCAAGCAGAGGAAGAGAACAAGAGACTTCGGGATGAAACTCTACGTCTGAAGAGCGAGATGAATTTCACAATGAGCAATTACAGGCCTGGACAACGTGAGCACATGGACTCAATAGTCTCATATTCAGCTGCTTCAGATCGAGACATCAATCGGCACACAACCACCCCCGGCAGCTCCAGTAGCCACACACTGGTTGTGGAGTTGGAGTTGCTGAAGCAAGAGAATGCCGAATTAAGGAAAGAAGTCAGCGCTCAGACCTCGATGCTCACATCCCGCAACCGAGAGAAGGAGCGTCTCTACCAGGAGATTGAGGAGCTAAAGCTCGGCCAACGTCGCGACCGCAGTCGGTCAATCGCGGGAGATAGCATCTTTGACTACTCGGCATCGCGCGCACACGGAAGATCTTCTTCTCGGACTAGTGATAATACGGGGGCTTCTCCGAACGGTGGTGCAGAACGCGACGACTTGGAGGCCCGTAATGGACAGTTGCGCGACCAGGTGTCGGGGCTTAAACTTGAGAATCAAGCTATCAGGGAACAACTTGATGAATGTCTGGGTGAGATAGAGGCTCTTGACAAAGCATATCAGGCAGACGTGGATCAGGCTGAAGAGGAGATGCAGAGCCTAACCCAGGAACGTGACCAGGCTTTGCAGGAACGTGACCAAACTCTACAAGAAAGAGACCAAACTTTACAGGAACGCGATCAAGCGTTACACATGGCAGATGAGCGTGATGCCGCATTTCAGGACTTACGAGCTGAGGCTCAAGAGGAATTGGACAGTCTCGGGGAAGAGCTTGAACGAAAGGTCGACGAGTGTCAGCGGTTAGGAGAAGAGCTTAAAGACCAGGACGAGAACCTCAGGGCCCTACAGGCAGAGATGCGTTCTGCCAGCGAAGGTATCATTCGGCTTGAAGAGGATGCACAGAACAACCTGCAACGATATCATGCTGTTCAGCAGGAGCTAGAAGATGCCAACCGAGAAATGGAGTCGCTGGATAAGAGCCTCTATGAGGCCAACACTAAGGTTCAGCGTCTGACGGTTCAAATAGAATCGAGCCAAAATGAAATCGCCTTCTTGCGGGAGGAACAGGATGGTGACAAGATTAAGATTGGTGATCTCGAGTCAGAGCTCAAGACGTACAGTATGAGCCTTCATAGTGAGAAAGAAAAGACCAGGGAACTTGAAGGGCGCTTGGCCGACGAGAGGCACCAGCGGGAAGTTGTGGGAGGCAAAGAGAAGCAAGAAGTCCAGAGGATCATGAACGAATTGAACCGCGAGGCTTCTGCTGCCAAGGAGGAGGTTCGAAGACTCAAGAAAGGCTTGTCGGCCCAGGAGATCGAAACGGCCACCTGGCGGGAACGACTTATGGACCTTGAAAATAACCTCCGAGAGACACTTGGTGACCTGACTGGGAGTCGTTCCAGCTTGATTTCCAACATTATGAAGTTGCAAAAGGAACTTGAGTCGACTGCTTTGGAGCTCGAGAGTATTCGCTCCAAGCTAGATGAAAAAGAGTCTCTTTTGCGAAACCGTGATGCTCTCCTGGAAAGTCACGGTCTCGAATCCCAGAAACTTTCGGAGCTTCTGGACCGTGAACGACACGCTCGACGAGCAGACAAGCAGTCGTTCGAGCAGGCACTCAAATCCCAATACCAGGCATCCCGGACTATTACGCAGAGCAATTCGCGCATCTCGGAACTGGAGAGTGCGCGAAACCAGGACCGCAAACGGTACACGGGACTCGAGCAACAGTTCAAGGACCAACTCAACGAGCGGAACACGATGCTGTTGACCATGTGGAAGCGTCTATCGTCGATGTGTGGACCGGACTGGGCACACTCCAACAGTCTAATTAACGGTAATCTGCCAAGTCAGGAGGTCATTGGTAATATTCTCTTCTGGCCTGGCTTCAGTCGCAACCTTTTGCTCGCCCTCAAGACAGTGGAGAGCGTGATATCCGGTTTCAAAGGCCGCATTAAGAGCGTTGACCGTGACCTGACGAAGCAGTATCAAATTCTCGAACATAACTTTAGCCTGCGGATCAAGAAGCTTGACCGTATGGAGGAGTCGGTCATGAACATGCGGGCCCAGCAGCACAGCAAAAACCAGTCGGGACTGTCACCAGAGATGGCCAAGCTACGAGGCGAAAACCGACTTCTGAAGGCGGAACTGAATCTTATCCAGTCGCATTCTCGCAGTCGCGGATCTCCCTCTGCTGCAGCTGCTGCAGTTGCTGCGGGCATGGGACCCAGCTCCCCACGCCCCTCACCAAGCCGGAACTCTAGCATGGAGGGGGCCGATGCAGATCCATCATCCTTGGTCCGACATCGTTCTACGACCGACAAATCAATGCAGCGTCCGGAGAGAGGCCTGGCACGAAATTCAACGGGCATTCCCCAGCCGTCTCACTTTTCCTCAACAACTACTCTGGCGGAAAACGCTGGGGCGATGACACACGGTTCTCGTCCTCGCGATACACCCGCAGACCCCGCCAGTGACGAAAAATGGGCTTATCGTCTGCGTGAGTTGGAGCGACGTCTTAAGGCTGAACGCGAAGCCCGCCTACTCGATCGGAGCGGAGCTCGTAAACGGCTCGAGGAGCGGGATGCCGAGAACCAAAAGCTCCGGGCCCAGTTGGAACGACAGCGACGAGGCTTGTCGATGGGCAGATCGACAGATGATGGCCGGCGAGGGCATCGGATCCAGGGGCCCGAGCAGGATTTGGACAGAGAGTACGATGACCATCGGGATGAAGAGCAGAGCTCGAGTGAAGGGGAGGGGATATGCGTCGACATTGAGGTTTAAGCAATCATTGATATCATTTCTGTTTCTTCTCTGTTTGATGTTGCATTGCGAGCGATTGCATTGTCATGGTTCTGTTTGTTTATGTTATAATGTGCCGATATTGGGCATGAACTACCTATATACCCTTCCGTTTCGGCTTTCTGCTTTCCCCCGTCGTATCCTCTGTCTGATTCATCTGATCGAACTGGGATCGGTGATCATGGGGAACTCTTTTTTATTTTCGGTTTCTTGGAATGCTTAGATTTTTCATCATGAAGTCTATGGGATATGGGATATGCGATATGATCAGGTGGGAGTGAATGTATATACATTAGTGCTGGATATTTTCCGGTTAGATGCTGAGGATATAAGGGTATCGGAGTCATTCCTTCCTGGTGAATATGCATCCCTCATGTTTTTTTATGAATATCCTTAAAAATACATGCCCACAACTCGTATATACACATTTTCCTACTCAATCATAAGCGTCAGACGTTGCTCAACGTAGCGAAACCTTGAGAGAAAAGTCCACAATGCCAGTCCCTTGGTGAATAGAGCTGGTCGAGATGATATCGACATCCGGAATAGCGTACGTAGCGGCATTGGATTCATTTAACCCACCACTGACCTCCACCAGGAAGGACTTTCTCTCCGCAGCCCAGCGCTCCTTGAGCTGCTTGGCTGCCGTACGCACCTCCTCGGGGGTGAAGTTATCCAACATGATGACATCCGCACCCGCTCCGATGGCTGCATCAGCCTCCTCGACACTCCGGCACTCCACCTCAACCTTGGTCGCAAAGCCGCCAGCCGCCTTGGCCGCCTGCACGGCGCGAGGAATAGCAGCGGCAATCGACTCGATTGACCCAGCACCACCGTCGCTGGCAGCACTGTTGTTGGCACAAGCCCAGACGTGGTTATCCTTGAGCATAGTCATGGAGCTGAGATCGTGGCGGTGGGGGTCGGCACCACCGACGAGGATACCGTATTTCTCAACGACACGAAAACCGGGAGTCGTCTTGCGGGTGCCGGCCAGGGTACCGGACCAGCCGTGGGCGCGGAGGGCAGCGACAAGGGAGGCACTTTTAGATGCGATTCCGGAGCAGCGAGCGAGGATGTTGAGAGCGACGCGTTCACCGAGGAGGATTTTACGGATAGGGCCGCGGACGGTGGCGCAATGTGTGACAGTGTTAATGGAGTCTCCCTCTTTGACGTGCCATTCGACTCTGTATGGAGGTTTAGATCTGGATATAGAATCAATGGGGAAGGGGAAGGTGGCTTACGTGCAGCCTAATTGCGAAAACACCTCATCAACAAAGGGGACACCGGCGACCACGCCCTATCTCGACATATTAGTATAGAGCGACAGGACAAGGTGACAAGAAGACTGGGTATGATTTACCTTGCTCTTCCCTAACAATCGCGCTTCGCCCTCCGACTCGCCCACGACGAAACCACCATAGTCGAAGCTGGGACAGTCCTCTTCGAGCCAGGAGGTGATGAACCGTTTGTAATTGCCAGGCAATAGATGCCGGAGATCTCCATATGTGGCCGCCATTGTCTTTTCTCTTTGTCTCGAGCTGCTGGGATGTTGGACTGTATCGTTCTATCCCAACCCAAGGGAAGACAGACCATGACTCCAAATAATCGAACCCCGCGCGGGGCAGATCTCGGCGATAATCGGAGAAAATCACGTGTGCGGGCGAGATCGGGAAGTCACGTTGCTCTTATACTTTCTAAAGCGATATGAGAGCATCAAAGTCTGATTCTAGAGTTCTGGAAGATTTTCATTCATACTCGTATGCACTTACTCGAGGATTCAGTAATCGAGTATTACGAGTACATACAGCGTACAAACGACAAAGAACCAGGAATAGCATTTAGTCTGCGGCATTTCCCCGGATACGAAAACGAGACACGCTATCCATATCCAAGCTATGTGATTATGTATCTATCCCAGTCCAACGTCTTCTCCACAGTCCCAGCCATCATTACGTATCCTCTCGAAGTTTGAATTCACCTCACCATGGAGCTTCTGCCAGGCTGGACGCTTGGTTCCTGAGTCTGAATTAGAGGCTGGAGCCTTGGATCCAAGAAGACAAGAGCACAGCCATTCTTGACCCCTGCTTGGCGGCCTTGCCAGTTCACCACGGATTCCCACTACAATCTCGCATTGCCCCCTGGATGAAGTTAGACAAGACACCCATCCATTTCTGACATCTGGTACAGCATCAATTGGAAACATCAAGCAACACTGCCACACAGTTTCCAGGCAACAGCAATAATCGAAATTTGTTTCATCCCTTTTTTTAATTTCTTTTCCGGTCGTATGTATGTATCGTAAGGACAGCTCAGGGGTAAAAGAAACATCCTGGTTTCGTGGGGGAGGGGGGAAAGAGACTTGTACGAAAGGGAAATTACTCCGTCGTATATGACAGGGAAGATATCAAACTAGACGATGCCATTGAAGCAGTTTTAAGGGATGATATCACAATAACACGTTGTTGTTTGTATTATCGCATGTCAGGTATCTTATCGTGGCTGGTCAATTTGTGCGGGGTAAACAAATGCTCACTACTTCCCCTAATGCCATAAGACCATTAGTTAGTAGACCTTTTTTTAAGACACAAGCATAAGAACGTCCAGTTGTCCATACCTTGGACGATCTGCAACTGACCGTGTGATCTGAGATCAGAGTTTCTCTGGTCTATCTCACAACATGCCCGTGATTCTGCAGCGGACTTCGGATTTTGAGGCCTCCGCATCGAGAAAATAATCCCAATCCCAATCCCCAGGCCGTGCGATCGTCGGGCTGAGAAACAACCATTATGCCGAATCGTCAAGTGGCAGATGCGTGGTCAGCATGATACAATGCTGACCGATATGATACTATTGACAGGTGAAGTGGTCCATGTGGTCGGCAATTGTGTTTAGATTCAATAGTGAAGCCAAGTATTTATTCTGATGACGAAGAGACTCCATCCCGGTAGAGGGACTGTATGGGGATTAATAGACTCATGTCAGGAATCAAGGGGATCCGACGTTGTAGATCAGCATCCAAGTCATGGATCGAGGATCCGAGAGGTTCAATGTCGAGCGTCGAGTGTTGTTGTTGACTTCAATAGTAGCGTTGGCTAAGCGGGACGTGGGAGGTTCTCCGTTCCGAGAGAGTGGCGGTAACAATACGCCCGTAACAAACGGCATTCCCCAGATCCGGGCTCTGATACCGTGCGTATTTACCGTATGAATCAATGCCATTGTGCGTTATTTTCGTTATGCCAATACATACCAATCTTTCCATATTATGATTTTTTATTATCTCCTGATTATTTCCGACGTAGATCAACAATATTCTATGCAATTGTAGCACATACTACTGTACCAACATATTTTATATTTGCAGACTATCGAGCTTGGAACCCATAGAACCCTTCTAGAAAAAGAGTAGTCCATCATAGTCCATGTCCCCATCGACGCTTTGCCGAGACCGTATGTATGTAAGTAAATGAGCGATTTTCATCCACGGGCCGCATCGAATCGAACGGCATTGAGGCCTGATCACGAGTCGCGCGACTTTCTGGAAAATCTTGACAGGATGGATCCCAGTAGTGGAGCTATGGTGATTAATACTGCTAACTGCTTACTGAGTAAAGTAGAGCTGACGGAGACTTTTGGGTGCTTGGTTCACTAGGAATTGTTCTGGATGGGATCCGCTCTCGGATACATATCACGGAGATAAGGGTAACCGGCACAGCGGGCGAGAATCGGCTTTTGGATGGGAATTGGGATTGGGATTGTTCATTTTCTTGGGTCTTGGGATACAGTATCAAGACAATATTTTGCAGCAGATATCACTGCAATCAATCCTTCCAAGCCTTGTACACATTCCTGCACCCAAAAATCTCTCCACGCTTCAACACACACATAGATCGCCACTCGGGCACATTGGCGGCGTTAACGAAGCGACTCGGCTCCACGCAGAATCCCGCGCCCTCAACCCGAGCTGGGGCCCCTTCCACTGCAGGCACGTCAATGTATTTTCCCGTGTAGAACTGGAACGCCGGTTCGGTACTGTGAACCTCCAGGTGCATCCCCGTTGTGGCGTGGCTGAACTGCGCCAGAAGCTTCAATGACTGTCCACGCGTATCCAGCGGGATCTTCTCCGGGTCGCTTTCCATCACAAAGACATCGTCGATATGGGGCTCAAAGGGTCCGACATCGAATGGAGCGGTGACTTCCCGCGGGAATGCCTCGATGTTGCCAATAGGAATGCCGGTGGAATCGAGAGGGAGGTAGCTTTGCGTAAACAGCTGAGCTTTAGTTCCAGTCACGGTTGGTGCATTGGCGATGTTGAAGTAGCTAGTAGGTAGCTGTCAGTCAAAGAATGACTAAGTAGTTTCAAGATGGATGGATGGTTACCTGTGGTTCGTCAGGTTGATCACTGTCTCCTCACACTCATCGCCGACAAATTCCACCTCGTACTCGAGCGTGAGCACTGTCTTGGGAGCAGGACTGTCAATGTTTTCCTTACTCGCCGTATACCACACTCTTAGCTCGACAGTGCCGGGATATCCCTCCTCGCCATCCTTGCTAAGGTACTTGAACAACAACGCATCTTTGCCGTTGTGTTTCACAGTGTGTGGCCCATCGAAGATACGCTTACCCCACCCGTTCACACCACCATGCAGGGAATTGGGCCCGTTGTTCTTTGCAAAAGTGTAGTCCCGGCCGTTGAGGTTGTGGATGACAGCATCCTTGATTCGGTTGGCGACACGCCCAATAGTTGCGCCAAAGTGCGGGGTGTTGTACTCGATATATTGTTCTTGGGTAGGGAAGCCCAACACAATGTTCTGGCCGGCAACCTGGAATTCCTGGATGATGGCCCCGAGGGGAATGAAGGTAAAGGCAGATGCTGTTGACGACATGATTGTTGAGTGTAGGTAAGGAGGATTTATCAAAGGGGGATTGTTTGAAGGTTAGGTAGAATGAGGGGCAGATGACGTCTAACAACAACAACCCCGCAATACGCCGATCTGCTGAAAGGGTCAACGAATAGCGACACCAACACCGAAGGAACAGGGCCCGAATTCATATCTGAAGGATCTGATGCCAAGTTATGTTGAGGCACGGTTAAATCTGGGGTATCCTCGTTCCCAGAACAGAGGTGTTGAAGCGGTTATTAGGCTAAAGAGGCCAGCCCAATCTGGCAATATCCCGGCCGGTGGGCTTGATGCCTTAGGCCGAGAGGAAATCTGGGGTAACCCTCCATAGTCCATTTTGAACGGAGGATTTATGACTTCTAGGCGGCATTTCATCGATTTCAGATGAAGAGGGACTACTCATAGCATGCTGACACTATTAGTGGATCTACAGACCAGACCAATTACCAATTCCAGCAATTAAATTGCATCTAGCTGATCCATCAGCATCTGACAGGTAGTCACTAAGCTGCGCCTCAACAGCTGTCAATGTAAGCTTAGAAGCTACCCAAACCACTCTAAATGGAATCGATTCATCTGATCGTACTCCGTACTCGTTAATAATATAGACCCCCGTCACAGGGGTCAAGATGGCTTATACCCTCGATGTATGCATAGCATAACTGCGGACAATTCGGGGCCCGCGGTCTCCGTGCCGGGTTGTTTGGCAGCTCAGATATCTCAGCTGACAGACTCGATGTAACAATGTAATCAATATATGATCAACCGAGGGTTGTTCGCCAACATCCATGGCAAATTGAATAGTGAACAGATATCAGCATGCACGCAGTCGACCGCTAGTTACTCCGTACACCGAGTGCTCATGTTTACAGCCTAGATCATGTGATGGTGAATATCGCCGTAATACGGAGGAAATAAGGAAACTCCGAAAAGGTGTGTCAACTTCGGACGGAAAACGGAACATCTCCACTGTCTGTCGGAGATGGCAAGTCGGCAAATCGGCATTTCGGACAGTTTCAAGGAGAATGGATGATTCATTATTATTCAGGTTCTGTATCGCATTAAGGTCGAAGAAGAAATGTGGAAGTGTGTTCGCTTGGCTGGGCTGTGGGACCTTGTCACGATGAACTATTAGTAGTGCTTCCTACTAGTTTGTACAGAAAGTTGTATCACCTGGAATAGATAATTTTTTTTAAAAAAAAATAATTGCAGGTTATAGCAGGTTTTAGTGCCACGTGCCAGACACAAAAATCAGTTTGCATCAAACAGGCTTCCTATTATGATGACTCTTGATTCAATCATTACATTGAGAGTCAGTCATGGCACGGTCAGCAATGTGCAGCCGGAGATAAGAATCTTAATATCATCAAATACAGCCATGGTTGCGAGAGACGGAAGTGGATGACGTTTCTTTCGCCCATCGGGTTGATTAGTCAACCATGATTGATTTTTATTTTTTTCCCCTCGAATGTTTTCTTTCGGCGTTCGGACTCAGGCTGGCCGATAAAACTCCACCTGCAAGCTGCTCGTATATTTGTCAGTCTGGAGGAAAAAAAAGGAACGATGAAGGCAGCAGGAAAAGAAAATAAAGTTAAATCAGGTGAAATAATAATAATAATTCTTGTTATTCAGATGATTACCGGTCTAGGGTGTAACGTGTAACAGTGACATAGGGTCCCCGACCAGACACCGGAAGTGATAACCATCCAAAGAGATCATACCTGCAAAGAGGCATCAGAAAGGTCAATTAAATAAGACTCCAGAAAAATATTAAAAAAAATCAAGCAATTATCCAAAACGCCCCTGGGTCCTGCATCCCATTTGTAGTGATTTTGAACCCCAACTCCTGGCACCAGGGCCATTGCTTGCCCAGAAAATAAAAATATATAAAAAAGAAAAGAAACCCCCGATAGCCCCCTAGACACTGTACATTTGTAGATCCCTCCAAAGAATGTCGACCAAAGAAAATAAATATTCCAAAATAAAAACCCACCAAATCCAAATGGTGTAGAAGGAAAACGTATATGATATGTGCGTCACGTCATACGGCGTACAAAGAACGTCGAGGGGAGACGAGTCGTTTTTGTCGTTTTTGTTGTTACTTTTTTTTTTTTTTTTTTTGCTTGTCCTAAATCGATGTGATCTCTGTCGGATTCGGATTCAGGAATTGGTTGAAGTCTTCGTAATCGCTCTTGGTGTCCATGTACCCTGATGTCATACAGTTCATAGGAATCTGGCGACTGAACATCGGTGACGACATTTGATCATCAAAAGACAAATTGGCGTAATCTGCAGGTCCCATCAAGTCCATCTCATCAAAAGTCCCAAAGCCATTGTTGGGCCAGTGCTGCGGCCCGCCTTGAAGCGCAATAGGGTTGACCACGCCTGGCATAGAAAGCTGAGGAGCAAAGGTAGGGTTGTTCGGGGTCATTTGGGGTTCCTGCTTGATCGCCGGATGTTGTGCGCGAGTTGACGGGCTAAAGCTGGGGGGTGTAGGAGGTAGTTGATGTCGGGCAAAGGCGTCTTGGAAGCGCGAGGGAGCAACGGGCGATTGCGGGCTTTCTGAGCCACCGTCCGACGACTCCTGGCGCTGCATATGTCCTGAATTCTGCCTCCATAGATCCTGCTGCATGTTCTCGGGGTTTTCCTCGAAACGTTCGCCTTTGCTCTGATCCAATGCGCCTAATCGGGTGAGCAGGTCGTGTGTGAGAGGGTGGCCGTTTGATTCGCATTTCAATGGTTCGCCTGGCCATCCTTCGCCTTCAGCGGCTCGTCGATATAGTTCCTGAAGACCGTGGACTAGCCATGCTTGTTGTTGTTCCAGCATCTCAACATATCTAGATTCAATATTGGTCAGTACATATAAATAATGGAAAGGTATAATCTAGGTGCAAGCTCACCCCTTTGGGGTACACTTTATCATGGGCCTTCTTTCTTTCGCCAAAGACGCAGATCGCATTGTCTGCTCGGCATCGACCACATGGGCTGGCACCGTCACACTGCACCGTGTCAGTGCATCAGTAGACGCGCTGATGCTTGCGCTGATGGTTTTCATTTGCTTACCTTGGATTTCTTTAAGCGACAACGATCACAGGCCTTGCATACCCTCTTGCGAACATTACTGTCCGAATGCGAGTGATCTGATGTTGGTGATGATTGACGAGCAGTCATTGTGTATAGAGATGTATAAAAGGTGAGGAAGAGAAAGATTGATAGAGTGTAAGAGGGAGGAGGGGAAGAGTCGATATGAAGTTTAGGCACCCTATCGTAAGTAGTCGCAAGGTTGATCGATGATATAACCAAGATGTCGAAGAAAGTTATAGTGGCATCAGACGCAACGAGTAGTAATGAGTAATGATGGACCCAAGACTTGGAAGAAGAATGCAACGTAGGAGAGTGGATGAGTCGACGACAGGGAGCCAAGGATGGTTGGAAATTCAGATCGATGCTTTCCAAGGTAATCAACCTAGAGATGATGGAGGGAGAAAGGCTGCTTTTTAACCATCATGCATTACTCTTAGTCCTTTAACCATGCAGCGTACGAGGGGATGGAACCACGATGGACCAGCTCATTGGATCGAGTTTAGTTTTTACTGTAATTAATCCAGTGGAGCTTTTTTTTTTTTTTTTTTTTTTGCTTTCCAATTTTCCTTTTCTTTTTTCCTTGTTATAGCCTACTGATCCGTAATCATTAGTAGCTACGACTAGCTACAGCGTTCGAGCTGCACTGAATTGGTAAAATACACCTATAGCTGGGCTGTATTGAAACGCCCGGAAATACGGATGCGTAATTTGAAGGGAGAAAAACCCTCCGAGCGCTAGTCGGACCTCGGTGTGGAAATTTCCTGATTGGAAACTTCTCCATACGGTAATTTGCTCGTCTGAATCATGTCTGCTTACCGCGCTAACTTGTTCTGGAACTTTGGCTTGATCCCATATCCGCATCCGTATATCCGTCATGCCCAGCTGGATGATGGATCATGGATGATTGACTCTACATATGCTCCGACTGACTACTGAATGCCATTGCAATATTTCCAATTAAGATCATCGAGATCATCGAGATCATAACGATTTGGACAGATCCTGACAGGCTGCCTGACAACCTGGGTCTAGACTGAATACAGAACTCCGAGGCAATCGCCCTAATCCACCATGCATAACTGTGCAGCGGGTCCATCCAGCAGTCAATAAATGACTCGGCAAAGGCCTGCCGAACATTGAACGGCTTCGTTGCCGTCCGTCCAGAGCTTCTTCCGGCCTCATGTTCCCGCTTATTCATCGGAGAGAGACAGAAGCATCAATAATCAATTATTGCTGCATCCTGAAAGCTTAGCTGAGATCGCAGTGGAATGTGTCCGAAGTGCAGGAAATTGTTGCTTCCCGAGTGCTAGACTTTTTGATCGTGATCGTGATAGCTCTCCATCCAGAGTCATGACGTTGATGTGGCAACCCAGAAATCATCCCATCATCATCATTCATCCCACCCCTCTCAATCCTATCAAGCAGAACCGGATTTGACTTCACTCTTGCGCCACTGACTTCCCTTCATTGACTTACTTGTAGACTTCTAGGTTCGCGATCAATGACCCAAGCTCTTTTTGTTGCTCTGGTGTCTGCTGAAGGTCTGCTTTCACCAGAACTCAGAAGCATTTCGGCCTTGGTCGGTTTAGAGACGCATTCATCCAGGCACGGTTCAACTCTCTCTTGTTCTATCATCTATATCCATCACCCATCAGTCAAAGATCCTGCCGTGTTCCAACAATTGACGGGTTGTGATAGCGTCATCCCGCATTCCTCAGTGCCTGACCCACCTCTGTGTCACCATCGAGGATGATCGGGCTGTGAAATGTTCCAAAATACCTTCTAGACTCGAGGACTAGGACATGTAGATCTATACAGAGTCAATGGATGACTTCATTACTGATTATGGCAGGTCACATGTCAGACAGATCATACGATATGCAAGTAGAATACATTGAATTAATACACACAGTACAATATACAATCGGCCCAGAACAGTCGGACCTAGAAGGAAAATAATACAGGCTAGCTAAGCAAAGAAATGCAAAAGAATGTCTATACATAACAAAAGAAGGGGTATATGGAAATAACTTGGAAAACAAACGCCTCGATCAGCAGCATCGCATCCGCCGCCAGAGACTCTTCCGCTCCTTGGCCGTCGATTCTGCAGTATCTTGCTGGGCTTCTTTGGTTGAAATATCGATTTCTTTTCCTTTATCTCCCCGTTTACGAACTCCCTTCACAAACCCCAATACCCGGCTGTTTCGTTTGCGCGTGTTCGATTTCACCCCCTGTTCTTTCTCGGCCTTTGTTAGAGCCGGGGTCTGCGCAGTGGAGGATCCCGCAGCTCGGGGACCAGCCATCAATTCGCCTTCTTCGTAATGCTGCCGACGGGCTTCTACCACACGACGAACCAGAACTGCGAGAGAATGAGATGTCAGACTTTGTTGAAAGGGGGAAAGTTAACAAAGAAACATACGGGCAAATGTCTCTTCGATGTTGACCATCTCCCTCGCGCTCGTCTCCATAAACCCACAGCTGTGTTTTCGTGCATACTCCAGCCCTTCTCGAGCTCCAATCGCCCGGGCATCTTTCAAATCGCACTTGTTACCGGCCACGATCTTGATCGGGGGAGGCATGCCGACATCTTGCCCGCTGCCTCCAAATTGTTTCCTCAGCCGTATCGTGTCCTCGTGTCGCAATTCTGTCTCCATATCGATCATCTCGACAAAGTAATCTAGTGCACTGAGGCTCGACGGACTGGTGATGTCGTATACGAGCAAGAAGGCATCTGATTTCAAGTTGGAAGCTGTCCATAGCCCGCGATATTCCTCCTGACCCGCTGTATCTGTGATAGACAAGAAGTATGGGAGGCCATCGATCGTGCGCGTAACTGAATACGAGTCCTCTGTACAGTTTTGAGTCGCAAGTTAGATGCGATCATCTTGAAAGATGATATATTGGGGAGCAAATACCGATTGTGGGATCATATCTATCCAACCTCGAGTCAGCCTAACTAATATCGCAATCTCCAGACCGGCACTTACTCATGGATCCATTGACTACGCACTAGTCGAAGCGTGATGGAGGATTTACCTGTGCGCAAGAAAAATCAGCACCGGGAGATGGCCCCTCGGACAATTGAGGATGAGCAAGATATTGAACTCAGTTTCCCCTCAAAACACGTAACATGAATGAACATACCACAACCACCATCCCCGCATATTGTGATGGAGATCTTGTCCGCCATCGCGTGAGCGCAGTGGGTCGAATCGCACGAGGCAGTTGTTGCTATGGTAAACAAAAGAGAAAATTGATTAAAAGAAAGTAAACGAGTGGATCGCAATTATTAAAGAAAGACGGTTCAGATCGGATTCTCCAATTTTTTTTCGATATTTAAAAGGAGTGAATTCAAACGAGGGGGAAACGAGGGGAAGTTCGTTCGGGCGAGAAAGTCGAGGCGTGTTTTGGTGTGATTGATGAAGAATTCAGATCCAGACTAAAACCGTGATGAATTGGCCAGATTCATGGCAAGGAATGTGTGAGGTATACCAAACGAGTGTATGAGTAATTAAAAACCAATCTTGGAGAGATTGAAGTTTGATGGGATGAAGAAAAAAAATTTAAAAAAAAAAATACGACAGAATCAGAGTAAGACAGCCGTTGGACGGTGCGACAAACGGCGCCCCTTGAGGAGCGTCTGGAGTTGAAGATCCTCGACGGGATTGCGATCATCTTGTCTTACTCTCATCCTTAATAGTAGCCTCTGGATTAGTACTGGACCGCGAGTCAGTCTATCGCCATAGTGTCTAGATGGCCTTGACTAAACGTTTGGGTCTCCATTAATAACTTGAAGCTATCGAAGCTATCCCCAACTATGATGGGCAGCCGACAAAGACGCGTGCTATGGGGGGAAAGATAATCAGGACACCAAGATCGACATGTGCAGGGATTTCTTTGAAGAGTATACATACAGACTACAGCATCGGTATGTGCACGATGAAGGACTCGATCCAATTCTTATCGCCATCGTGTTATGGTACTTTTGTTGGAAATCTTGATGTTCCTGGCCTGGTCGTCACATGAGCTGGAGATAACTTCCTGCGCAATCAAAAAGCTTCACCACACACCATGGCATCATCTCCCCGTCCCAGACACTCTCTCAGAATGATCGTCCTCCACTCGTCGAATATTCCTTCCGCCATCCCTCTGCCATCCTGCGGCTTTGGATCCATCACAATTCACGAGAAAAACACGAAGAACCTCGCATCGTTGACCTCTTCCGGCTGTTCCTCCCATTGGCCCTCGTTCTCCACGGCTCGTCTTCCGTCCCGCGCTTTTTTGACAGTTCGACGTGGATCGTCAATACACCGCAGGTTGAGAAACTCCAGAAAATTCCCTGGTGTCAAGGCGCCCTCAACGCTCCACGGATTGGCTCGTCCGACTTTTTAAATGCTTTTTCTTGCCTCACTTTGAAGAGTCTCATCAGTTGCCCCCCGTTCGTCTCCAGACGCTCGGTTAGAGTCCCTGTCCAACTATTTGCTTGTCTTGGGACTTTTGCACAACTCCTTCTCCAGGCACACAAGGCCCTGCCCCCCTCCCAATAATTCGAGCGTTTTATTTTTGTCTCGACCGGTTTCTGCTTCGAATTCTGCAGTTTCCCTTCGCCCAACGCTTTCCTCCTGACCGCGTGGATGTTCCCTCGATGATCTGGGCCTTGCCCTCTCTTCGATCTGGTGCGATCTCAAGATGACCAGTGACTTCGACGGTTCTTTGTATGCTTCGCAATACCCAATGGCTCCATCGAATCGCCCGTCGGGTGACTCTCAGTCGTCTCACGACCACCATGCTCAGATGAGGGCGCCTCCCTATATGCCCTACCCGCCTCAACCGTCCAACAACCCTGGCGATGTCGGAAATTTTGCTTTCCAGCATCCCTCGCATGAACCCACCATGCTGTCCAGCAGTGCCCCAGGCTCTGTGCTACCGGTTTCATCTCATGCCGACGAGTTGCACCTGCAAGTATCCGCTCCCATGCGGGCTGGAAATCTCCAAGCCCGAATGGCGAGCGACATGATGTCTTACGATCCGCTATCGGGCGCTGGAACTTCAATGCCAATGGGCATGGATGCGGGTAATGCCTTTGCTTATCAGGTTTCGTCCGCTTACCCGCCATCTACTACTGCGGGGCTAGAACACAATCTGCATAGGCGCCAACACACGTCCATACAATCACAAACGTTGAACCTGGATCATTCCACCTACTCCAACCTGCCGGCCCAGCCACCTTTTCAAGATACATATTGGCCCCCTCATCACACTTCCCACGATTTCACAATTCACCCAGAGACAGCAAACAAGTCCTCGTCATCTGAGTATACCCAGTCAGCTCCTTCACAGAATCAAGGCGGGATGCAGAGACAACCGCAGGACCCTCAGTCCTTCCCCCAGTCTTATGCTTCTGCACATTCTCAGCGGTCACTGCAACCTAGAGCTATCCAGCCCAAAAGGCCATCGCTCGTGAAGGGTGAGTTTACCCAGTCCCTTTTTTTTCTTCTTTTTCCCTCCTGTCAATTTTTATAAGGATTTGACTGATGCAAAGATAAAATTAAAAGGAACATCTTCATCGTCGAATAATACGAAATCAGATGTAACTGGCGAAAGCTCCCCATATGCAAATGTCTACTCAAACAGTGGTTTTGACATGATGGGTGCTCTGGTAAGTCAACTTTTCGGGTGAACCATATTTTCTGGGCATTTCACTACCTCCCGGCATTCTTGTCGCATTGTCGCTGGATTTTGCTAAGACCTCTGGCTAGGCCCGTGTGGTGTCCAGACCAGACCCCAAAATCAATATCGGTGCGGTGGACCTTTCGTGCGCGTTTGTACTGTGTGATATCACTCTAGAGGATCATCCCATCGTCTATGTCTCCGACGCGTTCGAAAGGTTGACAGGCTATACTGAGGAAGAGATTGTTGGTAGGAACTGCCGTTTTCTTCAGGCCCCAGATGGTTTGATTCAACAGGGGTCACAGCGGAGATTCGTTGACGAACAAACCGCCTTTCGCCTCCGATCGACCATCGAAGAACGAACTGAGATCCAAGCTAGTCTGATCAATTATCGAAAGGGTGGCCAACCCTTCATGAATCTGATTACGATGATCCCAATTCGGTGGAACTCGGATGACTACCGATTCTATGTTGGTTTCCAGGTCGATCTCGTTGAGAAGCCAGACGCCGTCACCAAGAAAAACTCGAGTAAGTCTCTTATGCCCTAAGGTCCATTGAACCTGTAACTAAAATGGCAACCAGATGGCACCTACATGATTAATTATCAACGCAATCAATTGCCTCATTACATAGTTCCATCCCCCGAGATGTGGGATTCTCACTCCGACTTAGCACCCCAGTTTACTCATGACGATATTTCTCATATTCTAAACGCAATTGATGAAAATCATATGTCCGACTATCGACAATATCTTAACCGACTTGTCATCGAGAATACGGATGATGTCATCTACGTGCTGTCGTTCGAAGGCGAATTCCTTTACCTGTCACCCTCATGCCAAAAAGTCCTAGAATATAATGCGTTTGAGCTGGTAGGCAAGACGCTCTCAACAGTTTGCCATCCTAGTGACATTGGACCGACCACTCGTGATCTGCGAGCCAGCACCACTGCAGATCCGGTGAGCGTGGTGTATCGAATGCGTAAGAAGCGCAGCGGGTACATATGGTTTGAAAGCCACGGTTCATGGCATATTGGCGAAAGGGGGCGAGAAAATTTGGTTATGGTTGGGAGAGAGCGTCCAGTGTTCTGCCTTGATCAGCTTGCGAACATCGGGGGCGAGGAGCTGGCAGAAAATGATCTGTGGGTTAAATTGTCCATGTCTGGAATGATCCTTTTTGTCTCGTCAAAATCTCGTCCAGTTCTAGGTCGCGCACCGGAGGATATCATTGGGAAAGGTATACAAGAATTTATGGCGGTGGAGTCCCGGCTTGAAGCCAAGCGGGCATTGGAAATAGCGAGAAGCGGCCAGCAAACCACATTTGGCCAACAAATGCGGCATCGAAAGGGCCATATGCTGCAGACGCAGACGATCTTGTTCCCTGGGGACACCAAAGAAGGCACCAAACCAACCTTTCTGATTGCTCAGATGCGCTTTCCAAAGTCATTCCAGCCAACAACCGGCATGGCGGGCAATGAGGAGTCAGCCCCGACCGATACGGCTGTCGCCCTATTCACTGGAGAGACCGGGTCTAATGAAACAAGGGGCGTGGCCGCTACGGGTCCGCAACCATTCGACTATAGTATAATGGGGGCAAACAGACTGCCGTCAGGAAATCAATATGTACCGGCAGTCAGAAACCCTACGGTCTTTACAGAGCTCAATCCAACGCGAGGCTCCAGCTGGCAAGTCGAACTTCGTGAACTTGAGAAGCAGAATCGCACCCTCTCCGATGAGCTCCAAAGACTGCTGACCCGGAAGAAAAAGCGCAAGCGCAAGCAGAGCAATGCACCGGTGGAAAAGAATTGTGCTATGTGTCAGACTAAGAACACGCCCGAGTGGCGAAGGGGTCCAAGTGGGAATCGCGATCTTTGCAACGGTTGTGGTTTACGCTGGGCCAAGCAGAATCGTGCAGCACAGCTTGCGGAAAAATCAGTGCCTGCTTGAGCCAGCCTGCTCTGCGTGTCTTGCATGGGATATATATATATTTACGGAGCTCCGTATTGGGGTACTATTTGTTATATTTCAAGGCGATCTACGGCATTCAAGGGACCACAATTTCACCGACGGCAAGTAATGATTGGGTTTTTTTTTTTTTTTTTTTTTTTGGGGCCATGTCGTACGGGGGCGTACAGGAATAGACGGGGAAGCCAATCATCCAGATTGATATGTATATCATCAGTATATTCTTGGACATTAGATTTTTTGGGTAATTTTTTATCTAATTTCTTCCTCTTTTTTTTTTTTTTTTTTTTTTTTTTTGACAAAATTCTCGATCACATTCAACGAATATATATCCATGCATAGCGCCACTCAAAAGAGCATTTCGATCGCAAGGCATGTTGCAATCCATCAAGGACAAACATCACTCAACATGTGGCTTCTGAAAGAAATCTTCTCCGGCAAACTCTAGATTCTGGAATAACCGTCCAAACCGGGCATGGAAAAGGTCAGAGAGGTAATACTGGCGGGGCGCCCATGAACGAAGATTGCCAGTCTTTGGCAGCTCCCTGGATGCAACAGTCAGATAGGTGGAATTTAAACTAAAGAACGGCCTTGTCTGTATCACAGCACTGTCGTTCGAGCTCATACGAGGCACAACAACCGTTCTTTTCGACCGTTCCATGTGCTGATAGATTTGGCAGATCATCGATGCTGTCAGGTCTGCTCCGAGTGTCCAACTGGCATTTGGATAGCCAATGACGTTAAACAAATTGGGGATATCTTGCAACATTGCTCCTTTCCACATAAACCCATCGGCCGGATTGCAGGGTTCACCATTGACTAGGATTGTGGTGCCTCCGACAAAGCGGATTTTAAGCCCTGTTGCAGTGACGATAATGTCCGCTTCTAGGGACTCGGTCGAATCCAGCAGAATGCCAGTTGGGGTGACTGTCTTGATTGTCGATGTCTTGACATCTGCTTTACCCGCACGAAGGCTCTCGTAGAAGTCACCATCTGGACAGACACAGAGGCGTTGATCCCATGGGTTGTATCGAGGTTTGAAATGCGGATCGGACGGGATATTCTCCGGCAGCTGACGCTCCATTTGTCTATAGAAGAGCCGTTTGGTCATGTTAGGCATGCATTTGCAGAGGAAATAAATGAGCTGGGTGATGAGGATCCACCACAAGCGTTTGAACCAATAAGGCATCCGAGGGAAACGGTCTCTGTTGTGCGTACGGAGAATGTATCCTGGACTTCGTTGCAGCATGGTAACCTGTGAGGCTTTCTTGGACAGGCTGGGGATCAGCGTGATGGCCGTTGCACCGCTGCCCACGACGGCAATCTTCTTGCCCGTGTAGTCCAGATCCTTGGGCCAGAACTGGGGATGGATGACCTGGCCCTGGAACTTCTCCAGGCCCGGGATACGTGCTTCAAGAGGTGTGTCATAATCATAATATCCCGTGGCAAACACCAGATACCGGGCTGTTACGAGCTTTTTAGGGCTGCTGCTGTTGCTGTTACTGCGGTCCACCTCCAGCGACCACGACTGAGTTTGATCCGACCAATCCGCGACCGCGAGTTTATGATGATAGAGGATATGCCGGTCAACTCCGGAAACAGCTGCTGCCTCTTTCATATACTGGTGAATCGAGGCACCATCGGCAATGGGCTGGCCCGTCCATGGATACCAGGAGAAGCCGAGGGTATAAAAATCCGAGTCGGAGCGGATTCCAGGGTAGCGGAAAAGATCCCAAGTTCCTCCCAGAGAGCCTCGAGCCTCGAGGATTGAAAAGCGGAGGTGAGGGAGTTCAGTTTGGATTCTGTATGCAGTGTTGATGCCAGCGAGACCTGCACCAACGATGATGACGTCGGTTGATTCTTCCGTGCGTGTCATTCTCATTAATCGGGGAATAATTTATGAAAAGAAGAGTTCAGGGGATCCCTCATGCTTGCTGCACTGGGACTTCCTTGTTTTACATATAACCGCAATGTGGGTACTGAGATATATATTTGCTTTTGGTTCTTTGCTGTCTAAAGTGTGACGGAAGCCTGATAGTGCTACTCCGTATTTTCTTTGTCCGAGTGTCAAAGAAATCCCAACACTTTGAAGGTCCGAAAAGGAATATCCAAGATTGGATCTAATACAACTAGACTAATACTCTATAGGCAAAAAAGAACTAAAATGCAATAGTCTAATGTACAAGAGAACAGCTAGCTGTTCATCTCCGCTCTAGCCATCTCTCCAACCACCGTCGTTCATCTCGCTCCGCTTCCCAACCTTTCTTCCCTTCAGCCAATTCCACGCCTCCGCGCTCATCAACCGCGATTCTAACTTCATCCGCTTCCATGGCTTTGACTCCACCACAGCTACGGATCAACTGATCGTCCAAGCTCAGATATTCCGCATACCGCCGCAATCGAGGCCGATACATGACAGAAGTCAATAGAGTTGGTCGGGTATGGGTCTTGGCCAGATTTAACACGGCACAGGCCCGCAGGATATCTTCAGCTGCAGCAGTCTCGATCCACTCCGGATTGACATAGTCCTTGGCCAGAAGATCCAGCTCCTGTTCTGAGCCTACCGCGAAGGGCGTCAATGATCCCAATGTCTTGGCCTGGTGTGACATGAGCGCAGCTCGCTTTCGTGCGGCCTTTTGTATTCTATCTTTCTCTACCTGTCGTGGAACACGGCATGTAAATGGTGTGACAGCCGTGCCAAAAGCAAGTACGGCTAGTGGAGTTAATTCTCCGCAGACGATGAGAATAAGCGTGAATGGGACCATTCGGCGCACATCGTATGCGGCCCGGCGCACCAATTGAAAGTTGGAGCGGCTGAGGTTGAGGGACTCAACGGCCTTGCGAAAGGCATTGTTCTGGGAGGATGGGGGAGCTGGAGGAGGGGAGGTCGGTAGGTAGGAGGGGAGGCCGAGGGAGCGTCGGATTGGCAAAGAAGCGCGGTAGTTGTGATAGACATTCTTCAATCCTGTCTTGTAGAAAGAAACATAGGCCCGACCGAGAGCGACATAGCGTTTGAGTTTATCCGACGCACTAGCAGATGGTGAGATAGGATCTGGCTGGTTGAGGTCGGCTGGTCGTGTGCTCGGGGGAGGATTGACATCGTGGGCAAGCGAAGTGGTTGCTGTCGAGGAGGTGGAGGGAATGGCAGACGAAGCTGGTTGTGCCGAGGATGATGGACGAGTGTGCGATTTGGACGAGTGAGAAGAATGAGAGGAATATCGACACGAGGAACTAGAGATTGCAATCAGATTCACTTGAATGGCGCCTCTGGATGTTTTGGAGGCGGAGCAAGACTGTAGCCACGATGGGACGGAGGTGAAGGCCGGAGGCTGGCGACGAGAGAGGAGGGCCCGATAGCCACTGAGAGCTGCAGACATTATGTAGGATGCATAGACGATGATATTTTGATCGAAACGAGCGAATAATAGAGGGAAACGAGATTCAATTCGGCGTTGGACATGAAGATGAGGGCCGAAACAAGCCAGAAGTGGGAAATAAAAATATAGATGCCTGAGGCAGAAACGACGCCTCAGGCACTGAGATTGTACATCGATGACATCAAAGGATGTCATTACACATCATTATTTTACGTTCTATACAAGTTTCTGACAGCCCTCTCTGCTAATTACAAATCAATCTCGGCCGCGATCATACTCTCCGACAAGAATCCCGTCACGAAAAGCATTGCTTTCTTCTCCCCCCTGAGACTGCGGCTCAATCGGGATCAGAAGAGCTGCACTGGCGCCCCGGATGGTTGACCCGTCATCTTCAAAGATCAGGCGTCTTTCCCACTTGGTGTTTCCCTTTTCGTCCGTTCTATTGGGCTGGACATGCCACACCATCACTGATTCCGTTCCCGCCGGATCAGAGACGGTTTTGGCCACATCGATAGGTCGTGCAAGTCCACCAAGTAAGTAGCCACTTGCATCGTGCGACTCGGTGCGATACGGATCCTCGTAGTAGGTAGGGTTATCGATCGCATGGTCCAGCGGAATCTTCTCTAGGATAGAGATTGTGTGGTTGTTGCTGTTTGATTGCGCACGGTAAAAGGCACCCCCATCGCGCAAGTGATGATTATCTCTCCTGATGGGTAATGTCCGAGACCATTATTGTTGTACAAACCGGTCAAGGCCACCGAAGCATCGATATCAGACACTGCATCCATGGAGCTCAGGCTGTTCATCTCGACATGGATGATGTTGGTCCGTGTGGATAATGGGATACAGTCTTCGACCTTACGTTTGATGCCTTCGCGGTATACATGGTCATTTGTAACGTAGAAAGAAGACGAGCTTTCAGCGTAGATATCGTTGGGCGTCGTGATCAACGGATGACGGATGGAGCGAACATGTTTGATCTTGCCTGACTCTAGGACATGGTGAAAAAGCTCGACCTGAGAGCGGGCTTTGGGGACATTTTCTCCACGGGGGCTATCTTGATAGTATTCAGGGTTAGGAAGATGGTTGACTGCAAAAATGTAGACAGCATCGACCTTGTTAGGGTCCTGGATGACATCGATTCCGTGTGTTACAAAAGGGCCCTCGAAGTTCTCAAACGTGAGTCGGGTGGATTTCAACGTCTAACATAAATCAGCTCTTCTTCAATGGCACAAATACACCAAGCTCATAAATCTCAGTGCTCACCTTGGGATCAATAACATGGATCGAACCGGTTGCCTCGGTAGGCTTCTTGAAAAGCGCAAGAGGTGGGAACCATTCAAAACGAGTCTCGATTGAGTCCTCGCAAGCGGTAAAAAGTCTGTTGGCAGGCTTATAATGATGTAGATCTTCACAATGTATCGTATCTTCGATCTTGAACAGACTCTGGCCCTCCACAAGCATCGTCTTGGCTGGCTTGTTGAAAATCCCTGTCATAGTCAGCCGCCAGGACACTGGGTGATAAAGCGTGGCCACCAGGACGGTCACGATGGCGAGCTTCAACAGGCCTCCCATGGTGGCTGCTGGTAAGAAGTGGTATCTTTTGCTCCGTTTGGTAGACAGACGAATTGGACCAGGAACAGAAGAGAATTAAAAGAGCGATGAGGGGGGAGAAACTACCTCCTCCTTATCATCCTTGGCCTAGCGATTCAGCCCATAAATTACCCAATGGCGATGTTAACAGCCTTGTGTAATTGTGCTCTATGATAGAGTGGAGACCGTCGCATCGTGCTGGTGGTTGTTGGGAGAGGAAAAGATCGTCATCACATATTATGGTGGGAATGGTAGTTAACCAAGTATGGTGTAGCAAACGGCGATCGTCACAGCCGAGGTTATTTGAGATCAATCGCATTCGGCGTAAAACTCGATCACTTCAAGGGAATTATTCGGATCGATGGCGAGTATTTGTTTCAAGGATATGCACTTATTCTAGTCCAGTGCTGTTATTTGTAGGTAAAAGGGAACTACAGTGTATGCTACCAGAGCAGAAATGTAGTTCAAAACAGAACAAAAGCTAGTTTGTGCTACATTTTTAAAACAACAGATTGGTTTTTTTTTTTTTTCCTCTTTTCTTTTCTTTCCTCCATTCCCATCTGTATTCAGGGATGCCTTGTTGTTTCGCTAAGATTCAGATAGGGAATTGGAAGACAGACAATGTCGACCCTTTGCCGTGAACTCCTCCATCCTCAAATCACAAACGTTTCGAGGCTTCCCGAAATCAATTACAAATTCCCATAAGTATTGTCGTGTTCCCAAGAAAGCAAAGTACAAATCAATTCATTACCTGTTTAGCCTCCAAAAATTCCTGGTCGCTGGCGTCGAGTACATCATACTCTTCGTCGGTCAAGAAACCAGCTTCCGTGTCGTTGTCCTCGAGGGTGAGGCTCTCGACGTCCTCGAAAATGTCTCCCTCGGATGGGTTGGTCACAGACGGAGCGGATGGTGCACCTTCCATGGCTTCGTGAGTGCTCGTTACGGGAGATTCTTTGTCCAATGTAGGGAAGATCATACAGCTTCGACTGGGTTCAGCCTCCTGGGTCTTGGGAGTTTCTTGGGCCTCCATCTTTTCAGGTTCAACAGCGGCAGGGGCAGGTACATCGGTCTGCACCTGAACATCACACCAGAGACGATGTCCAAAAGGCATGCCATCCGAGAGTTTGAGTCGCCAATATGAAATTGCAACCCCCAGCCGGTTGGGAGTCTTGAGTGTCACGGTAAAATCAGCACTCTGTCCAGGTTCCAAAGGAGCCGACAGCCTGTTGCTCTTCATCGCAGCCGTGATTGATGAAAGGCTGGAGGGGTGCTCCGTGTCCACATTGAACATGGAATCACCGCCTACGAAACGTACTTCACTATCGGCGGGCCATGCAAGGGGTCCCGGGTTGTAGAGCGTCCACGTCTGCTGGAACACATGGTTCGGGGGTAGTATGCTCCCATCACGAACAGTATCCCGAATGAAGAAAGCTTGGTAGTCGGTTGATTGTTCCAAGACCGGCATGGCCTTAGGTTGAATTGGCTTCTCTTCTTCCTGGACCGGGGCAACTTTTTCCACTGGCATGCTTGGCTCAATCGCCTCCGTTCGTGGCTCTTCTGGCACTTCCTTTTCGACTGGAGCACAAACCTGTGTGGAGGTAGACTTTTGGACTGGATCACCCAGCGCGACCGACGAACCGGCAGGGCCAGTCTCATTCACGGTGCTTACAGTCACACTGCGAACAGGTGTCTTAAACATGACCATCGGGTGAGTGCGGTTGTGCGTGTTGTTTGGAAGTGCCTCGCATTTCGCACAGAAATCGGTATCATAACACACGGAGCACTTGTAGCGAGTGCCATAAATGTATCCAGGGGCGGGTCTGTTCTTGCAAAGGGGGCCATCACAGAGGATGCCATAGTGGACTTCATGCTGCTGAGGAGGCTCGGAAATTGCGTCGAAGATAGGAACAAACCGATGGCCTGGATGATTTTGCGAGGAGTTTGTCACACATTCCGAACAGTAGTCCCAATCAGGGCAAGTCAGGCATTTGTGACGCACGCCAACAATGCCCTAAAGACGGATTAGTTGGCAATCCTAGGACGATCAGGACGCATATAACTTACCGATTCACAGCCGTCACAAATGGCCGCATGTTGATGGCGGCGCCCTGGACTGCAGCGGGCCATAACCAGACTCTTCAAGCAGAACTTGCGATCGCGGAGGAGCGAAAATGTGTGGCCAGGATGGTGACCATGCTGATCCTTAAGGAGACAAGTGATGCAGAGATCATAGTCCTCACAGTCACCACACGTGACGATTTTGGTTTCATCAAAATCTAGACTTCATTAGAATCTGAACTGCAACACTAGTAAGAACAGAGCTTACCTTTGAGACAGGAGTTGCAGATGCGCTCTTCAATCTTGGGAAAGGGTGCTGCGGGGAATTCCGAAGCCTTTTCAGAAACAGGCTCGGGCCCAGGCTCGGACATAGGCTTCTCAGTCTCCTGAGTCTGAGGCTTCCGGGAAACAAACATTTCGGTGGTACTGTTGGTGACCACGCCGTCGTCGACGAGTCGCTTGATCAACCAATGCTCCTTACCTTGGCAAGAAACCCCTGCATCGACACACTGCAGGCACAAGTCGTAGTCGCCGTCCGCGCAAATGCTGCAATGGTAGTGCTCGTTGGGGATAGAGCGACCACAATGGTTGCAGTCAATACAAAACAACCCACTGGGGGACTTATGCGACACAACTGGGAGGCTGAGGTTGTCCTGGCTCAACATAAAGTCCCTGTAGCGAGGGTGGGAGTCGGCTAGAGCAACCTGGTTAGTGTCAGTTTGACTTGGGGTCGAGCTAGAAGCGGTGCTGGGCATGGTTTCGTCTTGGGCTACAGGGAGTGGAGAGCTCAAAACTGTTTCCAGGTAACTATATCTCGCCGGGCTTGGTTCCTCTGCGAAGTTGTCTTGTGGTGCTGGCTGGGATGAGGTGTCGTTCTCTGCAGTAGCTTTAATACGGATTTTCAATTTGGCTTTGGCGGCGCGGTAAAGTTGCTTGTAGACCGCCACGTTCTCAGAGTCCAGACGAACGAAGCAGCCGGCGCTGTCGGAATAGCGTTCAAAGATGACGTTGACATCCGCCGGGACGCCAAGGAGCAGTCGGAGCTATTACGCGAATACTTATCAGTATACAGCAGACCAAGGGATGGAAGAGCGAAAGCAGATGTGTCAAATGTCCATAAGATATACCCAATAGGAAATGGCATGAGATAATGGTCGATAGCGTGGATGCATGGGCAAAAGACATGATCGATCATAGGGCATAGTATGGGGAAGCGTTAAGCTCCGGTCGGAGCTCGGGTGGAGACATACCTTCTGGGGAAGAACATGGGCCCCGAGATCTCTCAAAGGGACTTTAAACCGTCGAGTATTATCATTGTAAACCACCTTGACAGTAATCAAGGTTGATGGACCGACTCGTTCGGTTTGGGGAGATGGAGTAGACATGGCGGTGATGATGATGTAGGAAAGCCGGGGGGGAACAGAGGGTAAAGTCGGTCAGATGCTAATGGGCACTCCACTCGCAAGAGACGCCCCTAGAAATAGACCAGGAGATGGAACAACAATATCCCTCAAGCGGTGGAAAACGATGGTGAAACGGATGAGAAGAAGAAGAGGAGGATGAAGAAGAAGATGAAAAAAGGAGACGAGGGTGGGAAAGGGAGAGAAGAAAGAGATGGGCGCAGAGATTAGGAATGGAAGACAAGGCGAGGCGCTGCCTGGAGGTCATCTGCATTCGGCAATAGGAGGCGGTGAAGGGCCGGGGATAAGCATGGGTGGGGAACAACGTCAGGATTGCGATACATGGATTGGACAGAGAGGATGTCTACGTATCTACAAGAGTTTATGAAGGTGGTGTGATAGAGGGTGAAGAACTGATGTGTCTAGAGCGTGGATGTTTTATTTTGTCTGTAATAAAGGAAACTAGCTATGTATTGCTTTGTACAGAGTACCTAGGTACATAGGGAGATTATCCACTGATTATCCACTGATCTTCAGCCTCACCATCAATCATCAATCATTTCATAATACAGTCAGGTTGCTGGAAGAAATATGGAAAGATAATGCTTGTTCAATTACTTTTAGTTTTAGATTTTTTAAAAACCCTCATGCCCACATCCTACAATCACTGATCTCTCAGGATGTAAAGAACGGCCAAAGAATCCACATCACAATAAAACAATGATAATCATGTAGTATGGAGGCGCAAAGACAAGATTTCGCCGGAAACGCCCCTCAAGGGTGTATGGAAGGTTATGGAGATATATCATCAGACACGGGGATGGCGCTAGGTCAAAGTAAGACCTCCCAGATCACCACCTCCGGAATCATCAATGCAGGAAGGAGAGAACCCATACAAATGCGAGGCATCTCCGGGCAAGATAACAACAGTAGGACAAAGTGCAAAAGAAAATCGCTAAAATGCATCAAATCCTAATCTAGTGACTAAGATAGAACTGATGGAAGGGGCATGGCGGGACGGTATTGGAATCAGAATTGGAATAATAAACTGAAGAAGAAAAAGAACAACATCATTGCAGAAAGCTGAGAGATAATGAGAGATCATGAAGATGAATAATCAGGAAAGACGTAACATCTCGATAAGAGAAGAGAAAAGAAATATAGAAAGATGGCGAAGAAGGAAGTGAAAAGAAAAACTTCAAATGCCAGAAGAGAGAAAGGCAAAAAAAAAAAAAAAAAAAAAAAAGGGCGTATAATATAATATAAAGAAAATGAAATGAAAGAAAAAAGATAAGTCCCGCAATGCGCCTCTCACTGTGAGGCATAGTAAACGCCTTGTGCTTGAGGATAGTAATAAGTCGTACCAGGAGGGGTCATCATCCCGCCCATCCCCACAACTCCACCAGGCCCGGGGGCAGGCATTGGAAACGATTGGTTCGGATACATTTGTGCGGCATCATAGTAATATACCGTGCCGCCTGCCTCATGTGCAACGGTATTGGGTTGCGAGGACTGTTGCTCAGCTGATGAGGCGTGCGGTGCCGGCATCATATATGTAACCTGCTGACTGGGGGGTGGGAATGGAGGGACAGACGCCCCAGGGCCACCGGAAGCATTATACGGTGGAAACTCGTTGCCAGAAACGGGATAATACATGGCACCCGGAGGATATGCTGCTGGGTAGAACCCTGGAGGCTGCTGGAAGTTGTACGGCTGGAACGGTTGTGCATGAATGGCACGCTCCGGGATGTGTGATAAAGGTGTCACAGACGTCTGAGGGTGGCCAACGTCCGATCCATACAGGCCATTGGGTACCGGAACCTGGTGATGGAAGGGTTGTTCCTGCTGTGGTTGTGGGGGGTTGAACACAAAACTCGCGGGACTTTCGATGTCTGCGACAGACACAGCCTTTTGAGGACGGGGCTGATGCATGGGAATCGGAGCCTGACGGCTCTCGCGATAGAGGGGATGTTGAGGTTGTGGGTGAGGCAGAGATGGAGGCATTGCTGGTGCCGGTGCAGCAGGGCCGGCAGCCACTGGAGGGATGCCTCCAGACGGTCGAACAGGTGGTGGAAGGCGAACAACTGGTTTGCCATTCTCCGTCGTAACCATCGTCTGCCGGGAGAATATGGACCCGGCTGGTGAGTATCCTTCCTGAGATCCTGCTCTTCCTAACGACGATCTCCGGCTCATAGTGACACTTGGTGTGTATGCAGAGTTCGTAATACTGGTACGTCTTCCACCATAAAAGCCACCACGACCTCTACCACGGAAAGCCTGCTGGTTGGGCCGTAATGCTCGTGGGATGAAAATGAAAGACCGTTCTGTGGACGGGAATATGTATCTTGGAGGTTGACCAGGAAGAGAAATCCGAACAGGCTTGTCCCGACGCAAAGGGGGCCGATGCTGAGGCAATCGAGTATGCTGCCTCTTCTGGACAGTGGGGTACGGGATTGGACGATCCATACCCGGCAGGTATACCACGACAGGCACATTTCCAATCAGGGTGGTGCTAGAGAAAGAACGGTTGGGAGGAGACGATCTGGGGGCTGTAGGTACGGGCTTGGAGGGGTTGGGCATCATATTCGGTGTGGCAGGAGAATTGAGGGCAGGCGAATCATCTCCGGCGACGGTATCGTGAAGGTCATGAGTCCACTGGCCTTGACTGGCATCGGACTTGGAAAGATTTCTGGTGATAGTTAGTAATCTACCAAATCATCTTATAACTGGCTATACAAAGCCATACCTGCGTGTGTTGCCATCCACAATAAGGCCGTAAGGCCTTGATTTCGGCTTGTTGAAGGGCCTGTAACCATTTGTCCCCGACTCCGTAGATCGCTTATCGTGAAGGAAGAAGCTGCCTCGTGTTGGCACAAAGGCTGGATTTTCATCCCGTTCCTTGATGTACTTTTCATGTTCACGACGTTTCCTCTCTGCAAAAGTCTCCCGTCTCGGTTCTGTAGGTGGCGCCGATGGTGTCCTGCCAGCTTGATTGGGCTCCTCCTTCATGTTATCGAAATGGATTTCGGCCACCTCATTTGTCTCACCGGAGATCTTCATCCCATTTAACATCGCTTCCGTATCCGATACCGCCGACTGCACGGCTTGTTTCCCGGGGAAAACGGAATTCTGTCGTCCCAGTTGTTGATTCGTCTCGGGCAGCCGTCCATTAACTTGATGCCCGTTGGTTCTGCTCTGCGGGGAGGCGGGCACCTCATCATCGCTCTCATCACTGCCTTCACCATCGGCATCTTCGTCGTCTTGATGACTGATGATCGATCCCTCACTTAGCGAGTCGTCCTCCAACTCTCCATCTATCGAGCCTTCATCCTCGCCTTCCTCGTCCCTCCTCCTCCTCCTCCGGCTAGCAACGATGTTGCGGCTACGAGGAGCCATATTAACGGCGAAGTAGCGACGCTGCAGATTTTAAAGACCGAATTTACCGTCTTTCGACGATATGGTGTGTCGAGGAAGGAGTTCCAAGGTGCGGGTGCACCGACCAGGAACAACTGCGGCAGGGCCAGCAGTGTGCAAGGACTGTGGCGGGCGGAATGATGACTTCTGAACTCAAACAGAGCCAAATAACAACGAGGTCGAGAAGGTGGGCCGATGGACGGGAGAGAGAAGAAAGATGAGAAGTAATAAACAGCTTGAGAGCGAGGTCCGGACGGGATGGACAGGTTCGAAGGAGGGCAAAATTGATGGCTTTGAGCATTTGAGCCATGACATCGAGAGAGATGTCAACCGCCCCGATCGAGTTTAGCGCGCTTCCAAACCACATCAGCGATTCTAGACTGCGTGGATGTTGACAGAAACAATGATGGAATAATACGTTCACCATGTTGGGAGTATTGGGCCAATATAATATTTGCAGTTTACTGTTAGTATGTAAATGGCTTATTTGCCTTTTTTTTTTTTTTTTTTTTTTCGCCTCTTTTTTCCCATTATTTACAATTTACAACTTGAAAGGCTAGTTGGGCTTGCTCGTGTTTCGTAAGACAAAATAATATCCAGTGACAAATATCATAAATATGTTTAATAAGGTAGTAACTTTTGGGTATCTGCGAACCAAGGGTAAGCGTATAGCCTTCCGGTTCAGTCGCCAGTCATCGGGCAATCTATATCCGTAGATCATTGCCATGCAGGCTTTGAACATCACTTCCCAACGATAAAAGACAGACCAAGCATCAGGTTTTCGCTCTAACAAGTAGTTAGGGGAGGACCCAAGTACCCCCGATCATTCTTTGCTGGGACACCACGAAACCTTAGGCCTCTTAGTCAAAAGTGGTCTTCTTGCCTTGCGACTTAACAATGGCACCACTGAGCTTCTGCACGGTTTCCTGGTCGTATCGAGTGTATTCGGGCTTTTGTCGCCTGGCCCTTTCTGGTCGTGACCGTGCAGTCTGCTCCCCGGTTGCATCCTGATAATTATCGACTTCGGCGATGTCTGCACCATCTTGCCTCTTGCCCTCCCCTTCTTTACCGAAACGCTTCTTGTAACGGGTTGTTGCATCTTCCGCAAATTCCATCCGCATGCGCCGACCCAACAGGTTGTTCACCCAGATCTTTCTTTGTCTCGGTTTCTTTGCTTTCACAGGCTTCCGCTTTCCAGAATCTGCGTCTTCCCCTTCCTCCTCCTCTTCTTCTTCCTCCTCTTCATCATCCTCTGGGACAAAAACATACCCCTTCACCGCTGCTTCAGCTGCTGGAAGCTCCTCGAACTCCACCCAACCATAGCCCTTGCATTTTCCACTGTCTTGGAAAGTTGCCACATGTACATGTGCCACCGTTCCGCACTGCCCAAAGTGTTCTTCGATAACCTCTTTCGTTGCGTCAAAGCCGAGGTTACCGACAAATATACGTCTCGAAGGTGCATGACCCGAGGCGGAGCCGGTTTTCTGTTCATCCTGGGACTTTTCTGGCCGGCCCTCGAAGCTCTTCGAGTTCTTAATCAGCACGCGGCGGCCCGAAAAAAGCTGCTCAGTCAGGCCCATTGCTTCGTTAAGAGCTTTGGCGCTGGAAAAATCGACATAGGCAAATCCTTTGTTTTGGACCCTACCAAACCTCTCCGCTCCTTTGGGCATATTGATACGTGTGATGCTGGTCTCTGAAAAGGAGCAATTGCTTGTCAAGAATTGGCGCAAATCATCTTTGCTGACGTTGAAGCCCAGGTTTCCAATCCAGATCCCGTAATCGGAGCGCTGCTGCTTTGTAGAAGCCTCCTGACCTGTGGTGCCCTGAGTTTTTGATTCCGCAGTGCCCTCGCTTGTAGGTTCATTCCCCTTCTTCTTGGCCTTTCGCAAAGCTTTCTTCGATGGGGGTTCTGGTGCAGAAACGTCGATCTCCAGCTCGGGACCGTCGTGTAGCTTTCGCTTCTTTTCGCTTCCTTCACCAAGACCAGCCATTTTAATTTATTTCTTGTCTTGTCTCGGAGTGAAAGGGAGGAATAATAAATGTGAATGTAGAATTAAAAAGAGTAAAAGTGGGCTTCAATTCACCAAGAAAAAAGACGGTCCGATTTCCATCACTATCGAAGATGAAACTTTTTACGGCGGGCAAAAACTCCATCCATGCAGTTCCGCCCGTCGGCTTCAATAATCCAGCCTTGGCGGAAATCCATCGCGATCGGCGTGCCGCTTAGCAAACGCCTGACTTCCCTTGCTCCATCCTCTTTCAAATCCACCCCCAATTCCATCTTGACGAGTGTATCGTGCCAACTACATCGCATCGATCCCATCTCGCTCATCATGGTGCAAGACAACGATGAGTCTCAGTCTATCGCTGAGAGCTTGCCAGATGCGTCTGCGGCGACCCCTGCCAAACAGTCCTACCGGTCGTTCAAGTAGGCGTGATCTCAACGATGTCTAATAATGACCCCAAACTAATGAGTCTTTGATTACAGAAAAAAGTATGCCAAGCTTAAGGTCAAGTTTGAACTCGGAATGAGAGAGAGCGAATCGCTCATCCGCGAAGAGCTGCGCATCGAAGACCTTTCGAAGAGGATTCAGGAGCAGAATGAGTACGAAATCCGGCTCATAGCATGGGATACCATCAAGTGCTAATTCTACTCCAGTCAACTTCTTGAAGTTTTGCTTGAATTTAACGACAGCCTTCATATTTCTCCAAGCCTACGATACGATCTGAGTGCCCCCGGTGACGACTTCTTCTTACCCACCCCAGACAGGGAACTGTCGCCAATGCACAAGGATGCTACAGTTGCGAATTCGGCGTTGAAGCAAGCTAGAGCAGGAATGGCAGCTGGAGAGATAGCGCCTGAAAATTATCGCGGCCTGGAAGAAAATGTTAAGCGCGGCACAGCCTTCGCACCGGAGATGCAATATTCGTCTTTGACAAAGCTTCCCCACACCACGTTGCATCCAGAGGAACAAAGTCAGTCTGCGGAAAGTACATTTGGACACACTCTGGGATTTCTCACGCCGGAGCATGAAACCGAATATTATTTGGCTATGGATGCTAGGCTTGGAGACGAGTCAGCGGCTCTGCAGCTAAGTCGCACTTCGGACAAGCCCTCGTTTGCCGACCGGGAAAGAGATGCTTCGCTTAGAAACCCTGTTTCCGTCTATAACTGGCTGCGAAGGAACCAACCACACATCTTCCTGCAGGACAACGAGAATGCTTCAGAGAAGTCTGGCTCGCGACCATCAAACCCACGTGGCTCAAAACGAGCGCCGACAACCCAGCCGCGAAAAGATGAGGACGTGTACGATGAAGATGGTATTCTGGTGGAGAGCGGGCCTACCCCCGGAAGTACCAAGGGCAAGCGCAAGCGCGATGAAGATACCGGATATCGACCCAAGGGGGTAGCAGCCGTTCAAACCGCAAGAAGAAGGACGAGGGAAGCTCCGGTGGGAGACGTACTTCAAAAAGGTCGTCGGGTGTCGGTGCCTGAGAAACAACGACTTGAAACTTTGTCCTTTTCCCTTCTGTATTACTAGACTTTTTCCCTCCCTTTTTATGCTCGGATGTTCGGTCTGTTCCAGAGTTTGGTGCCGGTATACATTGCACTACCTTGAGGTCATTGTGGGCGTCCAATTCAGTCAGCGGTCTTTTAGTTTGATGCATTGTTACTCGATTTCTCCCATGTCAATGTGAAGGCAGTGTTTCTTTCTCAGATTTACTCATGTACTTCAAGGAGCCCTATACTATACCAAATGTTCCTGGGCCCTTTGCTTTTCTTGCCTTTGCATCATTCTTTCCCTCGCTTCTTTCCTAACAGATGTAAAAATATTGATAACAAAAAAATTATTTACAGTTACCTCCTTCAGCTCACACATGTATCATAAATGTAGAATAATCCTTTTAAACAAGATTAGAATCCCAGCTGGTGAAGATATAAAAAGAGGATAGGGTATCATCCACTCACGTGCCTCTCCACAGCTGTTTGCTCTGTTTGTTCTTCGCCTTTTCGAGTCCCAAAGTCTTTCAGGCGCAAGATCTAACATCTACGACTTTTCTACCTTCTACTTTCCCGGCTTGCTTCATAAATTTTGTGATTGCTGGAGTATACAGGATCTCGTGCATAACATTCAGAATGGCCATCTCCATTCTCCCTCCAGTGGTGGAGGATGTCGATATCTCCCATGCAGATTCCGACAATGATTCCATGTCGGTCGACTCGGATGGAGGCGTGGATTTGGCAGGAGGAGCTTCTCGACCAGGCAAACGAGCCCGTCTTGCAGGAGGCAACAAAATTGGGGCAGGGATTGTGACGCCGGGAGAAGTGGTGACGGATGATCCACAATGGATGAGGTTAGCTTTCTTATTTCTATGCTCATGCCGATTTATTTCATCTACGTCCGGTGGTATACTGACTAAGATACTTAAGAGGTCATGGCACCTATACAAACCCTCTGTCGACTTCTATCATCGCTACCGTCGCTGGTACGGTCCAAAAAACTAACAAGTTGCTCTCCGTTACCCCTATTCGCGCCCGTTACACCCCGGAAATCGGTGATCTGGTGGTAGGGCGGATCGTGGAGGTCCAGTCCCGACGGTGGAAGGTCGATGTCGCCGCCCCTCTACTGGCGCAGCTCCCACTCTCTGCGATCAATCTGCCGGGTGGCATTCTGCGTCGACGAACGAGCGCGGACGAATTGCAGATCCGAACTTTTTTCAGCGAGGGTGATTTGGTGGTGGCAGAAGTCCAGAGCGTGCACTCTGATGGCGCGGCATCATTACATACACGGTCGCTGAAATACGGCAAGCTCCGAAACGGTGTCTTTCTTGCCGTAACAGGTACAGGTGGAAGTGGCGCATCAAGCTCGAATGTCAAGGGCGGAATTGGGTCTGGGTCTGCCGGCGGAGGGACTGTGGGTACAACAGGCACTGGAGGTGTGGTTCGGTCACGAAGACAGGTTTGGACCATCAGTACTGCCAATGGTGGTGGTGATGTGAACGTCATTCTTGGAGTCAATGGGTACATTTGGATTGCGAAACACACCGACGGCGCCGCGGCGGCATCGTCTACAACGGACAGTGTATCTATTACCCGAATGGAGGAGATGGTGTCGAGCTCGATCTACTCGAGCCAGAACGATGAAATCTTACCGCAAACACGACGTGAAATTGCACGTTTGGCGCAGAGCATCCGGGTTCTTGTCCAGGGCGGTGTGCCCGTGGATGAGGAGACGGTCATGTCGTCGTACGAGGCCAGTCTACAGGTGGATCTAGAGGTGGGCGATGATGATGAAGACGAAGACGGCAAAAGGGAAGGCAGAGAGTATCTCGAGGGGGACAAGGCACAAAGGATCCTGGAGTTGGTCCTGGAACGGAGATAAGAGGAAGGGTTCGACAGACGTGCTTGAATAGAAGAATAAGATACCCCTCATGAATGTTATGCAGTAGCTCTAGATATACTTGATATCCATTCCCATTCATGGATATCTGAGCCGATCCATCAGTCCTGATGCCGTCCATCCAATCCTCACGTCTCTGTCCACTTTGACTTCATCTTGTTTAGGCAATGATAAGATTCAACAACCCCGCATCACGTGGAGATAGGATTGGCTTTCGATTCCTCTTCATTTTTTCTGCTTCTTCTTCTCTGAATAAAAAGTCGATTCTGAATGGCTCAAACAAACGACATGCCTATTCTTTCATCTCGTCGCTTCGTGTCATTTCACCTGCATTCCAGCGCTCAATAGCAGGCAGGGCCTGCGTTAATAATCCGGTCACCGCCTGAGGATCATCGCATCCCTTCTCCGTCATATTTTCATCCCTCTGGGGCCTGATATACACACAGTCTCAACTCTCTCGAGTAATAGGCATCAATCCAGACAGCATTACTATTATGCTATTCATCTCTCTCAGACAGATTCTTTTCTTCAACCTCTCTGTTTCTCTAGGATAACCAACAACATTTCTTTGTCTCCTACTCCACCGAGTTCCACCTTGTGATATAATTTTCCTTGCTTCTTTCTAGAACCTTCAGGTTTTCAGACCTCGACCTCAACTTTTTTTCTTTTTCTTACAGTCTTACATTCTACATCGATTCTGCCTCTGTCAGTCAAGAGTAGATTTCACCATGCCTGATCTCCGTCGTCAGATCTTTGAGAGCGGCAAAACCGTCTCTCGCAAAGCTGCCTCTCGTGAGAGCTCTCGCCCTACTTCGCGAACCAACTCGACCCAGAACTCTCGCCATTCCTCTCGAAATACTAGTAGACACCCTACCGATGATGATGAAGACGCAGGTAATCTTAGCGACGAAACTGCCTGGAGGTGCGTGTTTCCCCCCTTGTTCTTTTTCTCCTTTTCGCTCAGTTATCTGTGGCGGAATGACGTCACTGATTGGCTGCCTGGAAAATTATTTCGCAATCCTGATTATAGCAATAGAAACTGACTTGGCTGCCAAATAGTCTTGGATCTCTCGATGAACTAACTGACAATCCCGATCAAGATAATGGTGACTGGGCGCAAGAGCTCGGTGATCGCATCCAGGAGATCTTGGATCGTAAGCGAAGCAGCGTACAAGGTCGCGAAGAGACCTATGCTGCCTTCTGCCGCCTAGCCAAGTTCCACTACATCGAAGAAGAGATTCGCGGTCGCGTCAATGACCTCGTTGCAGCATTCTGCAAGAGCATTAAGTTCGAATCCAGCGTGCGAGAATCCACACTGGCCCTTCGAGCCCTCGAGTTCCTCGCCATCACCGCATTCGACAACACCATCTTTGAAAATGCTGAGCCACTACTCTCGCGCACCATTCGAGACTCGACTTCCAACATTATCAAGGCAGCAGCGATTCACTGCTTAGGTACTTGCTCCCTTTTCGGTGGTGCTGGTGAGGATGGGATCATGGACCAGATGACTTTCTTCCTGGATATTGTGGCTTCCGACGGCCAGTCCATCGATGCCCCAGACGACGCTGGCAGCGTTACTGCTGCTCTGCAGGAGTGGGGTTTCCTGGCCACAGAAATTGAAGATCTCGAAAGTGAAAGTGAAGATGCGATCCAGATCTTTATGGACCAGCTGAACAGTTCCGAGGCTAGTGTCCAGGTTGCTGCAGGAGAGAACATTGCCCTGCTATATGAGAAGAGCTACACCCCAGAAGAAGATGATGAGGAAGATGAGGAAGACGAGGAGGATTCGGAAGATGGAACGGCCGAGACAAACGGCCCTAAACTCGTCAAGCGCTATGAACCCTACCACAACACACATGAACTGCAACAACAGCTGCAGTCACTCGCCACGGTGCATAGCAAACGCATTAGCAAGCGGGATAAGAAGAGCTTGCACAGCAACTTTGCCTCCATCCTTACAACAGTGGAGAACCCGCGTCGGGGCCCGATGTACAACACAGCGATCGACCAGGATACAAATCGCCACTATGGTAGCAAATTCACCGTCAAGGTTGGACGCGAAGGTGTGATGAACATTGATCGCTGGTGGAAATGGATCCGACTCAACGCGCTACGCCGCATGCTGCAGGGTGGTTTTGCGGTACACTACTTCCAAGGTAACCGGGCAGTTCTCGACAGTCTCCCGGTGATCATGCGCATGCAAACTCCGAGTGATCGATCTGGAGCAAAGAAGAGTGCTAGATCAAGGAATATGCGTCACTTTGCTATGCATGAATCCGACGAGGAATGAATCGACCGATTATATAGTATTTGAATCATTGAATACACGACGCTATACGCCGGAATTGAAAAGTTGCAATGGGTTTTGGGGGGATTTTTATTGCTTTATTTTATTCTTATTCCGCGGAGTCTTGAGGATGTATTGTGCTATCAAGGGTATCCGGGTGGTTTTGTCTTGCCTGTACTCAATGTCTTTGACTGTATTTAATCATCTGGAATGAAAATGCTTTACTGTTTTTCTGCATAAAGCTAGACCTTTGAAATACAATGTATAGAAACTTAGCGATGTTTTCCATCGAATGTCTGCAAGTTGCATGTAATCAACAGGAGATATTGTTTTTCAAACACACTGCATGTTCCCATTGACCAACAAAATGACTCCTGAAAGTGGAGATAGAGCCCCCGCAGCCACTGACGGCTCATCAACCAATCTAATCTTATCTCAATCTAATCAATACTCTCTACGTAAGACTACCTACATCATTCATATCGAAAAATTCGTAAACGACAGGAAAGCCAGTAATGGAAAAAATGAACACGGTATGTCCACCAGTAATGCCTATATAACCGAATATACTGCTCACGCGATAAAGTATCTGCTGTCTAAACTTCGAACACTGGAATCACTCCGGACCAGTTCCCTCTTGATCGCTCTTCCCAGTATCCTTCCTTGCCGCCCTTCAGTCGCCAGGCGACTTCTCCTTCGCCTCCACCTGCCTGGTCATCATCCACCCGCGAGAACCAGCGCGGTGTCCACGCCTCCCCGCTTCTTTCGTACTCGCGGCGACGTGCCCGTTGTCCTTCCTCCAGTTTCACCTTGATCTCTTCCGCTCCGTCCAGGTCGCCGTCCTCGAGCGCCCGTTGATCTGGGCGCAGCCGCGAGTCCGTTGGGGGCAACTTCTTTTGCTCAATCGGGGTGACTTCATTCAGTGTTGCAGCAAATGCCGTCAATCCATAATGTTTGGGTGCGCTGGGCACCAACGGTCCAGCCGTCCACGCCGCACTCGTTGGAGACCCGTTGTTGGTGAACTGCAGCGAAGATGTCCAGGTACCAGTCAGTCCCAGGGGCAATTCATTGCCATACGAATCAACCGCCTTAGTGCTGACCTCCTCGCTACGACCGGAGAACATCCCGCCCGCCTTGAAGGTCGACACTGTCTTCTGGCCGTTTGATTCATTGACGACCGCCATCTCGCCTACCGGCTCAACGTACTTCTCGCCAGCAATAATATTGCGCAGGAAGGAGGTGGCAGCTGACCAGCTGAAATGCTCTCCCGTGGCATGCAGGGTAAGGCGCAATTTCCCTTCTGTGACGATTTCGGCCGACTTACCCCAGAATTTCTGGGTCGGCATGGGAGATTGTGCCAGACTCCAGTCTTTGCTGTCTGCCTGGTACGCCAGCTGGACCGGTCGATGTGACACCTTTTCAGCCAGGAAACGGAAACCAAGGTCTTCCCGCACGAGCTCGTACGTCTCACCCAGCATGGGATTGAAAGGCTTGCGAATGGCTCGCTCTCGCACCCTGTTGCTAGACAGCGGCGCCAGCGCAAACGCTGTCACGTACATGAGCCGCTCGACGGGGTCCTTGGAGCTAGCTGCCTTATCCAGCAGAGTAGAGTATTCAAGGACTTCCGCCGCTCGCTGAAGTAAGGAGAGCGGTTCGTTTGCAGATACAGGCATCGAAATCTGGGACAGGTCCTTGCCAACGTTCTTACGGAGAAACCCAATCAAACTTGGAGGCAGGACTGTCGGTGCCAAGATGTTCGTGCGACGCTTGACATTGTGCAATGGTAGGGGTATGAGGGACTTTGGCTTCGATGGGAACAACGTCGATTGGTCGTGGGGTGCCTCGGGGGCCTCGTCTTCGCTGTCTGACGGCACGTCATCCCCGACCACCTCCTCTTCGGCTTGCCGAGCAGCCGCGTCGGCAGCATTGTCCGCCCCTTCGTCGTCGCTGTCACCATGCATAGTCAGCAGCAATGAGTCATTGCCACCGTCGACGGCATCGAAGAACTCCTGTGAAATATCAGACTCCATGCTGCGTCGTGGCTGGATCGTTGCTCCAGGCGGGTGGCGTCGTTCCTTGCTCTGGGAAATCAACGAGGTGAACTCAGACACAACGTTGTCCAGATCCCGCAGGAGAGCCATCAAATGATCATGCATTTCCTCCGCCTGATCCGGGTGGCTCTTGATGCTGCTGGGCTTACGGTCTCGCGCCACTGAAACCGCGTCGGACCCAGGCTTAGGCACTGCCAGTTGTGTAGCTGGAGAATCAGCGTTGGGGGTCTTGGTACCCAGTGGTTGTGAATTACCACTTGTCTTTCGCTTCCAGAACGGGCGTTTCTCGCGTGTCTCAAAATATTCGTCGCCATTAGTCTCGGCAGGACTGGCATGAGGGCTGGGCGAACGACCTCGGGGCCGCTCAGCAGGCATGCTGCTTAAGTACTTGGGGTCTGTGTCTCTGGCGAGACGGCGCACTGCATCCCGCGATCCAGATACCTGGCTAACAAGTTTCTCAACCTGCGTCCATTCGCGCTCCTCTGCACCATTGGACACGGGACGCTGCGATGGGACGCGGAGTAATACATCTGGTGACTGAATGTCCTCGGCAGATGTTTTAGACTTGGAAGAAGCCTTCTCCAGTGCACGCTTCCACGCAACAAAATCTTGGTCATTGTGGGCGCGAAGATGCCAGATCTCCGCACCGGAATCAATGGATATCTCGCGTGTCTTTTCATTGCATGCGACGGCTGCTAGAGACAGTGGAATAGACCCCCGCAGAGCAGAAGAGTTCCTATCATGGTAGTAGGACAGTGTGGCTGAGGTGAAATCCAGCGAGAAGAATCGCCTAGCCCACCCCTGGTGTCGCTTTCTCCGCCGCTTGTGAAGGAGTCCCATGTGAACGGTGGAAGAAGGCGTTTCCACGACCTGCGGCGGTTGTGGCGCCCTGATACTATTGCCTCGTCTCCGTGACATTGGCCTCAGAGACTCGGGGGAATCGCCGTTCTGGGCTGGTTTGTTGATGGTGTGGCTCGTCGGAGGCGCAAGACCGGATTGCGGGGGTACAGCAGTCGGGTAAGTGAGCAGTACCAGGGTTACCGTCTTGGAGATCTGCTTCGAAAAGGTATTATCAAAAACGAGGGCGTAGTTTCCACCATCGTTAGGGGGGACATCGTAAGTCCCCTGGGCGATCTTGTCCGCCTCACACTTGCCGACCCATCTGATCTGCTTGAGTCCAATCCCCGTCAGCTTCTCAGTTACCGAGGTTGAAGCAGTGTGTCGCGAGCCAGTGACGGCGGTCGCTGGGAGGTTTTCATTTGAGTCGGTACTGTTGTGGAATTCGGAGGCAGGCAGATTGCTGGAGCTGGCGCTGCCAGCGGAATGGCCGGGATGCTTGAAGATGCCGAAGTTGAGGGATTTCTTGTGCGGCTGAAGACTCCACGAGATGGTGTGATTGGACTTGACATGGATCCAGCGAACAAGATAGGACTGGAAGGGAAAGGAAGAATTGTCAGCGAAGACCTTGGTTGGGTTTGCAATGGAGAAAAGAAAAGCAGAGGGGTTAATGTATCATCGCCCATCCCTTACCTTGCTATGGATCTCCAACTCCTCCAATCCCGCCATGATTGCGGGGAAGAGATAAGGCCGGGGAAATCCACCGAATTAAACGAACAGAAACAAAGATCAAGAACAAACAAAGATTGTGGTTTTGATTCCGACGATGACGATCGAAGCAGCAGTAGTGGGTGGTGGTAGGTTGAAGGAGGTGGGCTGTTTAGATGGAAGTCCCCGGATAGTCAGACCAGAAACTGGGAATCTGCTTGGGAAGTGGATTTGAGGATGAATTGATGGAGAGACGATTCCCAGCGACGGACAGATTGGGTCTGACAGAAAAGAAAGATGGAATAAGCAAAACGCACTGTGAGGCTGGATAAGAGGGGAAAAAGGCCAACGTAAGAAAGTCAGAGAGCACGAAGGCGGACAGAGCTGATTATTTGGGGGCGCCGAAAACACCGAGGATGGGATCGCATCTTCACATGAACCCCCGGGATAGAACCACGGTTCGTCTAGTGGAATTAATTATTTAGGAGACGAGGAGGCTATCGATTATGGTTCTGCTGGAAAATGGTCCCAAATTGTGGTGGATTTCCCAGTCTTTCCTGGTGAGATGTACATCTGGCATCAAGATCGACAGAAAAAGCAAAGAGAGAAGAGAGAATCAATAGCCAGTCAATCAATCAATGGTATGAAGGATATAATATGAGTAGGGGAAAAAAAAGTAATATCAAGCCAAATCCAATCAATCAGCCATCGTCCATGCAAATGCCATCTTTTCTGTCCACTGCGCAAAGAAGAATAACAAACAGCAAAACACCAGTGGAAATAATATAAATGATATTACACAGTATACAAATAGACAGTTCGAAAAATCCCAATCCTTTCCATCGTCATCAGCATTATCTCCGCTTGCCCGCCTGCATGTTCGTGAACAGCAGTTTGAATCCATTGCACAGCGCCCGCATGTCGGGATAGGGGTTTCGCTGCAACTCGTAGCCCAGAGGAATCACCTTGACTGGCCAGCTGTGCAGTTGTGCATTCTCGCCTGCCTTGAAGCACAGGTAGAAGTATCCGGGATATTTGCTGTTGATGCAGAATGCATATGCCGACCGTCGGGGGTTGGCCTTGGTGTATGTATTCAACCATTTATCTGCGTCCGTCAGTATGTCGAAACAAAATAAGAAAAAAAAAAGGAAACTTACCCGTCTCCTCCTTGGTACCCTCATTGTATTTCTCATGCAACATCATCTCGTCCACCTTCTTGGCCATCGCCTTGACATGGTTGAAGATCAAGTCATCCAGATCACTGTATGTGTACCGGCCTCCAACCTTCAATGTCCGTCCAACAGAAAACTCATTCTCCTTGTCCAGCTCCAACACGTCAATGTGTTGGAAGATGCCGTTGGCCACCTTCCAAGTCACTGCCAGATGGTCAGGTCCCTTAGACGAAGGCCGGATGACAACGTCGCCCCGACTCTGCGATCCCAAAAACTCCTCTGCCTGTGTCGAGTTGAATGGTCGGAACATCGGGTGCTTGATGACCCGCATCACCCGGCCGCCACTCTGTGTGTTCTCCTGCATCGCTTCTCGGTCCCGGTGTTCCTGTCTGTCATCCCATTCCCCGTCAAGTCGGTCGCGAGGCTTAGCCGACGGGTGACTGACTTGCTCTTCGCGCAGCGACACATTGCACATGAAGCTCTTGCGGTTGAGGAACAGCACCTTGGCGGGTACGGTTTGGTGCATCGAGTAGAGTGCTCGTACCGGAATGTCGTAGCGGTCGGTGAGCTCTGCCTCGGGCACCAGGGCGTCGATGCCACAGTCAAGCTTGCCATCAATGTGGTCATCGGTGATTCGTTTGATCGAAATCGGCACTACCATGCCCTCGGCCAGCGTATCCGGCGTTTCACCCGTCAGCATGGTGAAGATGTCGTCCGAGCTAAGGAAGACATATTGCTTTCGCAACTCCTCGTAGGGCTGCTGCAGTTCAGCACGGATGGTTTCTAATGTGGCTCGTTTGCGCTGGTTGAGGTTCTTCTCCAGCTGCTCCGCGTATTCCTCCAGGATCAAATCGTTGACACGGTCCTGCCCTTCTTCCCGGAAGAGCTTCCGTACAATCGCTCCCGGTCCATTTTCATCCGTCTCCGCCTTAATATCTTCTTCGTCCAATTCCAGGGCGTCCGCCGCCATCTTACGCGCAATATCGTAGTCTTCGGGGTGCACACGCGTATTGTCCAAGGGATCGGCATCCGGGTCGGCGTTCTCGAAGTCGATATACAAGAAACTAGCGCAATTGTTCCATACCTTCACACCCATAGCCGGGTACTGGGCGTTCACTCCCAAGAGCTCCACGCGGTTGTTCACCACGCCACCGTTCATGTTCACAATCTTTAGCAGGTGCGCTGCCTTTCGTGGGCCCATACCACAGACGTATGGAAGGAGATTGGCGGTTGCCGTGTCAGTGACTGCCTCGTTGATATCGACACCAACAAGGTTCACCATGTCCACTAACGCTGTCTCAAGCTGTTTCAAGAGCAACTCCTGGGTAACCAGCTGCTGTCCCTTCTTGAACTGAATCGAGACGATATCCCGACCCAGTGACGCGTATTCCTTCAATGGACTTTGCAAGTATTTGGCCAGCGCAACACAGTAATGAGTCAAGGGAGCAAAGCCTGGGTGGTCCTTCTTCGCCCGCTCACTGTGCTGGTACAGTCGAGCCACTTCGTCATTGACAATCACCACCTCTAAGGGATCGTTGACTTCTTCATCGCGATCGTCCGTATAGGGAGCTCCTCGAAGGTCCTTTTTGTCCACAACATCGGCTAAGAGCTTGTACAGCTTGCGTGCCTCCGGAGACATTCCAGAAACACCAATGACATCCGGTCTCCGTCGGTCAACTAACTCCACAAAAGCCTCGACGTCCTTGCCATCTGCAATGCCGCGGTCTCTGTCGCCAACGGACAGGTCCATAAACCTTCCATTTTCCAGTACACGTCCATCCTCTTCGATGTAAGCCCAGTTAATAGGCTCTTTTCCGACGATTCCTGAGCCAGTTGACAAGGCCAGAACTCGAGGGACGGTACCCAAAACCATGCCCTTGGGTTTATAAGGGGCTTGATCTAGTCGCTGGGAAAACGCCTCCCGACACTCCTTGGCCACGTGGTTCTCGCATTCCTGGCGAATATTCTCCTTTACGCTGCGGTTCATCACTCGTTCCAATTTACCCAGGGCCAGATCCAGAACGTCACGACGAGCTCTGTTCCAAGCATCAGCGAGTTCACTGTAGTTATCAGACTCGATGTCCGGGTAGAGACGCTGGCGGAAGTGGTCAAAGTTCTCGAAGCGGACCTTGACCTCTACCAGACCCTCCTCCTCGGCTTTCAGCATGCGAAGATACAGCTCGGGCTGGCGGGCAATGTCGCTGAGCTGCTGATTTCTCAGGTATTTGAACTCGTAGTACGGATGCTGCTCATCGATCCGCCGCAGACCTTTCTCTGTCCGGAAGCAATCAACAGCACCGTTCATGTAATAGGCCTGCCGAATTACTTTGCGCATCTTAGGGCTCATGACGAGTTCCTCCGCAAACATAGTCTTCGCGGCCTTGAGTACGTGCGACGAGTTGGAAAAGTCATTGTCCACGAAGCCATCCGCCATCTCATCTGGTCGATCGGCAGGATCTTCAGTGTATTGACGGCGGCCTTCTTTGAGGGCGTTCTGAGCAAAGGCATCTGCTGTGATGCCAAAGGCGCGCACCAGTCCATATGCCTTACCGTTGCGGACACGCTCAAAGAAGGACTTACCAGTAGCCTTTCGTCGGTGCGTATCGCCGTTTGCTTCGCCATTCATCATTGCCATATCCCGTAAGTGTGATGCATACTGAAAGTGAATGTAGTCCTGTACATCCTGTAACTCTTCCATGGTCACAGCGACCGGGAGCATCTCCTCCACAATGTGGTCGTCGACGCTGAATAGACTCTGTAAATTGTCAAAGGTTTTCTGGATCGTATTCCTCTTGTCGATCAAAGCCTTGAATTTGAGATCGTGATCGAAAATATCCCAGAGATCTGTCATGTTTAATAGCTTTTCGGCCTTAACGGTGTACTGTGATGCATCGTCATAACTATCGACGGGGGCTTTGACGGCATGAATCATGTAGTCCTTGCGGTGCTGGAAAATAAATGGAACCTCCCAGTCATCTGTCACAAGAAACTCTAGAACCTTGGCCACAGAACGCTGGAACGGCTCCCGCAGCTCAGGCTCAATACGCTTCTTGAGAAGCATGAGGTTTGATATCCAGACTGCCTCTTCTCGGAACTGCTCCTCATCTAAAACCACATGGCGGTATGGTTTTCGGGAAATTTGATGACGTTCGGGTTCGTCCAAAAGACGAATCTGGTTATCTTCCTCCGTCAACATCTTCTCCGCCAGCTGCGATGGCTCGAAGACATCCTTCAGATCCAGGTGCTTTTCTTCATCGACTTCTTGTTCCTGTTCTTGCTCTTCCATGTCCAGGGCAAACAAGTATTCGTTTCCATCTCCGAATGCGGCGCGCATGTCCTCTAGAGCATTTTCATCTAATCCAGCGGCATCAGCAGCTCCTAAACCGGTCATGCCGCTCGAGACAGGGCCGGCTATCTCGACATCTTCACGTTCTTGCTGCGCTTCATCGTCGGAGAAAACATCCTCCTCAATGAAATCGTCCATTTCATCGTGCATGTGTCTTCGATGGCCGACGGGTCTACCATAGTCGCCCGCTTCTTCTTCCTCATCCGAATTGAACATGTCGTCAATGCCTCGGGATGGCTGTCGGGGATCACGGTCTTTGTGACCACGCTTCAAACGTTTGAATTTCGATTGCTGCAGAAGAGAAATCGGTTAAACGTTTTGGCTCGCATCAAAAAGAGGCAGGCGCATAAAAAGAAAAGAAAAGTGTCAACATACCTCCGGCGCAACCGGGGGTTGAAAACCTGGGACATGCTCGCCAATGAGTTCCAAATCTTCCTCATCTAGATGCTCCTCTTCGCGCTCACGATCCTCCCGTCGTCGCTTTTTCTTATCCCGTCGACGCTGTGCGCGCTCTTCCATATCTTCATCTTCGTCGACGATGAAGCCTTCTCGGACCTGGTTCAAGCATCAATCAGCACTTCGCTTCTACCGGTCAGAACTCATATGAAGTGAGGGAAGACTTACCGCGCGAGCTGCCTCCTCGTCATCATCCTCATCCTCGTCCTCTTCACTCGAATCGTTGGTGTGATTCACCGTTCCAGCTCCCTGTTCTCCCTCGCCTTCGCCTTCACCCTCGCCATCATAGTCGTCAACGAGCTCCTCATTATCATCGTCATCCAACTCGGCCTCTCCCACCACAAAATCGCGAGCGCTCATCTTGCTTGTCCGGGAGGGAGGTCACTACAACACGGGTACTGGAAGGGGGATAAAGGATTGAAGGTTGTATGAAAGACAGAAAAAGTGAGTCGAAGGTTTAAAGAAAAATTGAATCAGCCCCCACGAGAAACACGACACCAGAGAGAGCCAGAAACAACTGGGCTCGGAGAGTTGAGGTTGAAATTGAACTGGAGCTGGACTGGACTTGATGGACGGCGAGAAAGAGACGCTGTGGCGGTGCTATTGCTATTCACCGCCCCGTGACTGTGGAGGTGCACGCTAGTCAAAAGAGGCTAGCTTATGTGGCTTTAGATTATATCACGTGCTTATATTTCCGAGGTCACGTGTATGGTATCGAATTACTCCATGTTGACTTGAAGATAAATAAATATGAAGCTAAATTCAATATTTCATAGATCTCCAGGAAGTTTTAATTTGAAATTATTCGTTCCTTGTTTAATCTCAAGTCAGTAGGCTGTTAATCAAATGTGAGTGAACTTTCTTGCCGGGCTGCAACGGATACGATATGCGATCCTCTAGATCATATAATTCAACCAAGAGACTCAATATAAAACTAATTGATACAAATCTTACTGTAAATGTATCAAGCAATAGTGGTTAACATCTATAATTCCTCAAGAAAAATAGACCTTCATTGTCTGACTTAGCCTTCAAAGCCAACGTGATTCTCCCCCACCACAGACTGACGAGACAGTCTACAGACCATCGTTTCAACTCTCTTTCTTTTTTCATTCCCACCAACTCAGTTTTGTCTGGATTTATTCCTTCTTCTTTATCATTATTTTCCAAATGATTTGCCCATTAAAAGTCCACTGAAACCTCATAATTCACAGGCCAACAGACGGAATCCGACCATACACTGCCCCTCGTCATTGGCGCTTGTCTGCCTCTTTTGGGCGCCCAATCCGTCCCTGAATCCCCGGTCTCCTGCTGATCTCAGACTGGCAGTCTCTTCTTTACCCTCGTTGTTTGCGCCAGCGGAAACAAAACTTGCATCAAGAACCATAGATCTTCTGGGATCATCCTCCAGCTGGAGTTTGACACTGCTGGTGCGGCCTCTACAGCCTCGTTTGTCCCTCTCCTCTCTGTCTCACTCTGTTCTCCGTTTCCCCACCACTCCGACTAACTAGTGATCGATTATCATCAACAGACGCGACCTTGAAATTAGTTCGGGGTTATTTGACGTCCTTTCCTTCACCCCTCCTGCGTTTTTCACATCTTTGGTCTATCCTTTTTTATCCATCTCCATTCTTATTATCCTAGCGGCAGTGTCGCTCTGTCGCCAGCCATGGCCGATCAATTTAAGGCTCGAACGTTGAAACGCAAGAATGTCAAGGGCCTCGCCTTGAATGCCGCTCCCAAGCCCTCCGCGCAACCCTCCGACGGCAATTCCCAGGCCCCCGGTGCCATTGGGGGCATCGAGACCACCCGCACTGATACTCTCGAGATTGGTTTGGAGTTCCGCTTGGATCTCCGCAGTGAGGATCTGGTTACTCTCAAGGAGTTGGGTGCTGGAAATGGCGGCACAGTCTCTAAGGTCATGCACGCCTCCACCAAGGTCGTCATGGCTAGAAAGGTGCAGTCTTTTGAAACCTCCCTATCCGGATTAACACGACTGACGATGGTCTCGTAGATTATCCGTGTGGATGCCAAGGAGAAGGTGAGAAAGCAGATCTTGCGTGAACTCCAAGTTGGACATGACTGCAACTCCCCGCACATCGTCACATTCTACGGAGCGTTCCAGAACGAAGCGAGAGACATTGTGTTGTGTATGGAATACATGGATTGTGGGTATGTTGGGTGTTTAGTTGTCCGGGTCATTCCGCCACGGTCTCTGACTGTTCGTCTCTGATATAGTTCTCTCGACCGTATATCGAAAGACTTTGGTCCTGTCCGGGTCGATGTTCTCGGTAAGATCACTGAGTCGATCTTGGCTGGTCTGGTCTACCTCTACGAAACCCACCGCATTATGCATCGTGATATCAAGCCCTCCAACATTCTTGTCAACTCGCGGGGAAATATCAAGCTCTGTGACTTTGGTGTCGCTACAGAGACGGTCAACTCGATCGCAGACACTTTCGTCGGCACATCCACCTACATGGCACCCGAGCGAATCCAAGGTGGCGCTTACACCGTGCGGTCGGACGTATGGAGCGTGGGTCTGACGGTTATGGAGCTGGCTGTCGGACGATTTCCCTTTGATGCATCTGATTCCGCCGCGGGAGACCGTGCCAGCGCTGGCCCAATGGGTATTCTGGACCTCTTGCAGCAGATTGTCCATGAGCCGGCCCCGAAGCTGCCCAAGAGCGATGCTTTCCCTCCTATCCTACATGAGTTCGTCGCCAAGTGTCTTTTGAAGAAGTCCGAGGAGCGCCCGACCCCGCGTGAACTCTTTGTAAGAGAAGTTACAACCCCAAATACCCATCTATTCTTACTGACCTCTATTTAGGACAAAGATGCCTTCCTACAGGCTGCCAAGCGCACCCCAGTTGATCTCCATGAATGGGCTGTTAGCATGATGGAGCGACACAACCGGAAATCATACCTGGGACCGGTAGGACCTCCACCGGCCAGGTCCTTTAAGAACAAGGAGAAGGAGAGCAGCAGCACCTCGTCATCGCCGCATCCCAACCCACCACCGAAGCCCGCTCCCAGCAAGCAGTCTCGCACCCCGCACTACACTCCAACTACTGGAGAAATTCCGTTGAATATTGTAAACGACGTGCCCTCCCACCACAACCACCACCAGCGGTACTATCCCACCTCTTCCCACCCATCGCCGAGAGACCCAGTCAGATCAACCCGATCGCCCCCACCGGTTTCGCTCGAGCATTTGTCCCTGGAAACTACCGATGATGAACACCGATACGGCCGCCGTCCATCGCGACACCACTTGGGTGACCCGTACTCGGCCGTGGACGCGCCTACACGACCACACATCGGCTCTCGTTCTGCCAGCTCAAACAACACCAGATCGAGAACAGGCCTTCAATCGGCAGCTTTGCCGATTCGTGCGCCTCCTCCCCCAGTGGACCACCGCCTGCAGCTCCTGTGTCGGCCGGAGGATCGTGGCGGCGCCAACCGAATTAAATGTGTGGTGACCACATAGCGGGGACCACGGAACTAGACATCCGCTGCATATAGTATGTCCAAGATGCATTCAAAAACAATCTGCCATGCTGAACAACTTTTCTTTTCTTTTCTTTCTGTCATGTGATGCGATGTACTCGACTTGGCGCACAGGCAATTCCAACGTCTCTTTTACTTACACTGATTGGTATCTCATATTGAATCATGTCGTTCTATACGTCGAACTGAACTCCGTGGATGATGGAATTAGCTTGACTGACTACATGTTACGACTTTTGCATCGCAAGGCGTACCTTTTTTTTTTTTTTCATTTTTTTTTCCCCCTTTCTTTACCTTTTTTTACACTGATAGCCTGGTTGCCTGGTTTGTTTCCCTTTCTTTGTTTCTTTGTTGGGTTTGAGGTTGGGACTCTTCATTTTGTTCCTTTTGTGCAAATGTTGCTTTGTTGCAGATTACTATGTATGTAAATGAGGAATGGACATATTTTTCATATCCACCATTACTACTTCTTTGAACAGTGCACTGAGACTGTCCGCATAATGGTGAACAGTGGTTACTGAAAGACAACAACTCGATATCCGATGGATTTCATAAAGTTAATAAAATATGGTGACATGAAACAAGAACCCTCCTTCATACCCTTCCTAACCCCATCAGAAACTAAAAACCATAAGACACCACCCAGTTAACATGAAAGAAACGAAGAAAGGAGATGACAAATCAATAAATCAATCCATAGTAAGCAAAATACCAGACGATCGACTGCCATGCAATGGGGATGATACATTACACACAACAATCGCTTTTCATCTGGATCAGGTCGGACTTGTATTTGCTAGTCCCCTGTTTCCATCTGAGTCTGAACATCATATCCTTGACGCCAAAAGAAAAGAAAAGAATCAAACCCAGACACCAGAACAATGGTTTCAAAACATAGGGGAACACGATTACTTCATCAACTCTGGTCCTGCCAAAGGACTCGGACCAGGGGGTGCAGGTGCCAGGTTAGGTTTGGGAGCCGGAGCAAGTTCAACCATTGAGGGAGTCTTGCCTCCACGACCTGCAGAACCTCCACCACGGCCGGCACTGCCGCCGCCTCGTCCCTGGGGCGTCGATGGGGTAGATCCTTGTCGGTCCTGCTCCATTTGCTGGCGAGCTGCCTTGCTCACACGGGGACGGCGAGTGGTGCTGCCACCACGAGAACCAGGGCCACGCAGTGGCAGACCAGTTTCTTGTGAGATTGGCACAGCTGCAGCGATAGGTACTTGATGGTGGGGAGTCGAAGGTCCGCGAACTCGTCCACCTCGTCCACGACCACGGCCTCGTTTGATGGTTCCATCGGCCCTGGAGAATCATTAGTGATTGATATTAATATATCAGAGGACAGAAAGACAACGTACCGTTCAACCTGTACCTTCTCTCCTTCAGGGACCAGGGGTCCACTATAAACAAAGAAACCATCCTTGCTTGCAGCCGCATGCTCCTGCCAGGCCATCTCACTGTCATCGACAAACGGATCGTCCCGGTCGTACTCTTCCATCTTCTTCTTGCGGCGCTTCTTCTTTCCATCGGCTGCGTCCGTCGGGGCACCATTGGTGCTCGCAGCGAGGCCCGAAGCTATGCCACTCATGGAGACATCACCGTCCAAGTCGCTATCACGGTCAACCTCAAAGCTAAGATCTTCGTCGGCACTTTCCCCAGCCGAAAACCCCTTGGCTCCCTTCTCATTCCGCTCCAAGGCGGCTCCGGCCGCTGCAACGCGCGCCAGCCGTTCTTTGTGTGCGGCCAGCCGCGGATGCAAGGCAGCAAACCCATATTGCTCTTCTGCCAAACGAGCAAAGTTCACGATCCGGTTTCCCGTGCCCTGCAGTGGGATGTGCAAGATGATGTTAGGAGTGGTGCGAGAATCAGACGCCTGACCGCTGTCATCTGTACCGAACAGAGCGTTGGAGATCAGCCCGGAGCCCTGAGGGAGTGGGGGGAGGAGCCTCCTTGGTGGTCCGGGCCGGTTTGGGTGACGGAGGTTTAGAAGACGGGGCAGTGGTGCCGGTCTTCTCCTTTTTAGACGTCTTTGCGGTGGTTGACTGAGCGGCCTGTTCTGTATCTAACTCCATCGCCACGGGTTCTTGAGCTTCAGGCGCAGAAACCTGCTGAAATGGTTGCGACTGCAGCTTAGACTCTGGTGGAGTTGACGCAGCAGCAGGCTTCTCTGGCTTGTGTTCTTCTTGCCGAGGTTGTTGCTGCGGAGGGGGAGGTGCCGAAGGGTGTGACTGGTGTTGAGGTTGAGGTTGGTAGGGGGAGTGGTTGGCGTATGAGTGTGATTGCAGCGGTTGCTGCGACATGAGAGGACCTCCATGGGGAGAGGCAGCCGGTAACGGCGAAGGAGCTAGTGAATGATGAGGCGGTGTCGGAGCAATGGGATGAGCCGCCGGAGAGGAGATGGTAGAAGAGATATGACCTGGCGAAGTGCGCGGAGGAATTGGAGAGTAGACAGTCGTCTTGGAGGCACTCTGCTGGGGTGGATCGATGATACTGGCAATAGCGGGAGAGGCACTAGCACTGGCTCGGAACGTATTACGCGGAGAGAGGTTTCGAGTCGGTGGACTGACGGCCGAGGGAGTAGGAGCAGGAGATGTAGTGCCAAAGGCCGATCGAATGGGATCATAATTCTGACCACTGGTCCTCTGGGGCGGGGCGGGCGGCGGAGGTTGGGATTGCGGTCGGGGAGGAAACGATTGAGCCAAGGGATAAGGAGCAGCAGCAGGAGGAGGCGGAGTAGGATTAGAGTAGGATGGCAACGACGATTGAAGAGGTTGGTGAGGATGAGGATGATGCGGATGAAGGGGCTGCTGCTGCGGTTGTTGCTGCTGCGGTTGTTGCTGCTGCTGCTGCTGCTGCTGTTGTTGCTGTTGATGCTGGGGGACAGACGATGCGGGGACCGTTGCGCCCGGAGGACTGGCGGTTGGCTGGGGGCTTTTAGGCTGCGGCGCCCCTGAAGGCCCCGGAAGATTGGGGGCTACGGGGGGCTCATGATTGGCATTGGGCTCCAGCTTGGGTTTCTTGCGGGAGTTGGTGGCATTGGAGGTGGTAGAGGGAGAGTTGTTGTTGCTGTTGGAAGATTTATCCCGTTGACGACGAGCACGCGGCTTGACCTCCTTCTCCTTCTCCTTTTCCTTTGTAGCCTTGGTGGGTTTGGAATTGTCCTTCTTGTCGTCCTGGTCGTCGTCTCTCTTGCGACGCGACCGCCGAGTGGCGGTGCCAGCAGAGGCACGTCGTCGGGAATCCCTGGCGTCGGGCTTGTCGCGCGCAGCAGCATCGGAATCGATGGAGGACAACGAGTCATTCTCCTCTTTGGCCGGATAAACACCATTCGGAGGATCGGTCGACATGGTGGATTAGAGGAGGGAAGAGAGAGGAGAGAGGGGGAGAGAGAGGATGGAGGAATATTCGATGATGGGTTGATCAGGTCATCGAGGGGATGATATAGTGGAGAGGAAAGAAGGTGATAGAAAGAGGGAAATTAAAAACGAGAAGATGATAGAGAGAAAGATACAAGAAGAGAAAGAAAGGAAGAATTAAAGAAGAAGAAGGAAGAAAGATGGCGGTGGATGGAAAGAAGCCAAGTCAACTGGTGGGGATGAAAAGAAGAAGAAAAGAAGAAAGAAAGAGAAAAAAAACGGGGGAATCGAAGGGGGAAAAAGCAGGAAAAAGAAAAACAGGGCAAAAGGCGGAACGGATATTATATTATATGGTGGTTCTGTGGTATATATTCTATATGATCTTCTATTCTATTCTTGAATTATATTATATCTTGTATATTTTCACTGTACATTAGTATTATATCTATTAATACTTCCACTATTTGTGTTGTTGGATCGATTGGCATTTGATATTCTTCATGATTGATCCAGAATCATATCAATGATCGACATCTATACATATGACTATTATTCTCCAGTATAATATTATACTACATATACCATATATATATTATCTTTTTATTTTATGGTACTCTCTATTTCATATTCTATATTACACTATCTGATCATTTAAATTATCAGTTTACATGAGATCATATCGGTATACAACTGACAACCGACGGACAGTATAAGTATAGTCAACCATATCTCTACTATCATTATCATATCTTCTAAATCTATATTTATATTTATATTACATCCATGTCTATACATGCATTCATCATATCTCGATATCATATTATATCGGTTATATCGATTATATCGCTATACCAACTCACTCTATACCGTACCTTCAACACTCCATCACATCTTCTGATATCATCATTTATCTCTTCTCTCTATCGAATACACAATATATTATCTATAACCACAGTAATATAATGATCATCCTCATATAGTAAATATCATGAAATGTATGTATAGCAAGTTACCCGATCTGGACTAGCCCATCTACCAGCTCTATTCCCCATCCGGTTAGTCTCTCCTGCATTCCAATTTAGGCTTTTGAGCCTCATTTTTCCTCCCCGCCATTTTTTCTTCTTCTTCTTCTTCTCTTTCCATCGCATTTCCATCCGACTCTCACTATGGCGTTCCCAGGCCAACGTTTTGTCGTCGATTTCGACGATGATGAAATCGACGTCGACAAAGCCCCCGTCGATGACTCCCCCTCCCCTCCCTCGGCCTCATTGGCGAAATCCGTGAACGTGCTCCCTCCGCCGCCGTGCCCCCGCGCGCCCAAACCTCCCTCTGGCACCGGTTTTCCCCAGCACCGTCGTCGCGTCAACCAGTCCTCTTTCAAACAGCGAAGAGCTCAGAAGCAGCAAGAAGCAGAAGCCTCGACTGCTTCTGCTTCTGCTTCCGCTTCCGCCACTCCCACCCTAAACGATGATAAAAAGTCCATTGATGAACAAAATCGTCGTCAGATCGAGTCGATGTCTGCCTCGCAGCTTCAACAAGAACGCGATGAACTGATGTCCACCATGGACTCTTCATTACTCGAACGCTTCCTCCGGAGAGCCAAGATTGACGATGACGAAAAGACTAAAGAGCCCACCCCCGAAGAGCCGTCACAAGACGATCAAAAAGACCGCAAGACTCAAAAGAAATCCGTCTCGTTTGATGTCCCAGAGCCATCACCGCCATCTATAAAGCCACCAGCAAATCCTCCGTCACAATCATCAGCACCACCAGTCCCGCCACCCGTCAACGAAGATCTCCCTCCCTCTCATATCCCCGATGATCTCCACCCCGCCGCCGAATTGCCTCCCCCAACTCGGTCCATTTCCCGACTCCTCCACCCCATCAACAGAACCCCCTGCCCAATCTCGACCCGTCCTCCCCCTCGTTCCTCTCCGATCTCCAAGCCCATTACTTCCCCGAGATGTCCCACGACCCCTCCGCTCTCTCCTGGCTCAAACCCCCCTCTTCCTCTTCCGAAGATCCAGACTCCTCGTCTGCCTACCACCCCGCCAGCAGTGCCGATGCTGTCCACCCCTCTGCCATCCGTTTCTCCCTCATTGGAACCCTCCTCTCCCCTTCTACTTCGCTCTCTCTCCCCACCAACCTAGGCCTCCATCATCACGGCGAGGACCCCCAAGCCGCCGGCTACACCATCCCCGAACTGGCTATCCTCAGTCGTTCCTCATTCCCCGCACAACGCTGTATCGCCTGGCAGGTTCTAGGCCGCATCCTGTTCCGTCTGGGTAAAGGTCAATTCGGTGAGCGCGGCAGTACCCTCGTCGAAGGATTGTGGTTTGTCATCGAACGCGAGGGCGTTGTAGGCCGTATGTTGGCCGAGGCCGATGGGAATCAGTCTTCAGGGTCTCGACGCACAGCAGATAAGGATAAAAACGATTCAACCCCCTCCCAGACCATGGCCGGTGGCGTTGGGCGTCATGCGAGCGCCTCCGCTTGGGCTGTAGAAGGCGTCTGGTTATGGCAGATGGGAGGAGCAGGAGATCGGGGTGTGTTGAAAGAAGGCGCCGTCCGATCGCAGTAATTGTCGATTCATTTTGCATACATTGGAGTTTAGGTGGAGCAAAGTAAAAAAGAAAAGAGGAAATACTCTTGCATATATTACGATGTCACGTCATCAAATACCAGGTGAATATATAACGTCCATCCATCCATAAGCCATGAAAATTCATGAAAATGAAAATGAAAATCAACATTAATTCTATATAAACAAACTCATAACAAAACTCCCCCATTTCATCACGAATCATATCATGAATATCATGAATATCATGCTTGGATGAGTATGCCTTGGGCTAAAATGCATTCATTCATAGTCCCCCGCCTGGACTCCCCAAATCTTCCACCGTACTTCTTCGATGAAATCCCTCCGTAACCATAACCCGTTCCCAGGCCCAGTGGGTCCCATATCTTCTCCTTCGACTTCTTCGTCGCCTTGGTCTTCCATTGCACTTCGATCGATCCAGTTGAAAAGTAACCGCAACTGCCACAGTCGATCCCGGATCTCGTCGGCATTGGTCCCGCGACCGTTCTCTGCGGCCTTGATCGCGTTCTGCACGCTGTGCTCCAGGATTAATTTGCTGTCGACAGCAGACAGACGCAGCCATGGTGCGTATGATGAGGCGCTCTGATCCGAGAATGAATTCCGCATTCGGGCCGGCGACGATGGCATCACCAGCGACCTCTCCCGGATGTCGAGTCCCTGAAGTGAGGCCAGGTTGAAAATCCAATCCCACATGCTCTGTGACGGTGACTTCGGGTTGGCAGTTTGTCCTGAGGAAAGGAGTGCATCCAGACTCGACAATGCCGCCGGGAGTCCCTTGCCGTGGTTCGATGCAGATGTCGACGTTGGAAGCACATCTTGGGCTTCGCTGAGTCCCGATAGTGTAGACACAAACACCGACGATCCGGATGGGTTGTATGTCGTCTTGCGGCGTAGGTATACTGACTGATCGCCATGGCGGAACTTCTCTCGCAGTCCCTTGTGGCCAAAGTCCAGAACCAGCGGCCAATAGTCGGCGCTGTGCACTTCGACCTTCACCACGTTGCTCAGATCCGGAAGAAGGCATGGCGCTGTGATACGTCGACCACCACCGTTCTTGGTCGTCACCGTGATTGGAATCGAAATCGGACGGCGGGTGTCGATATCTCGAGGCACCAGGCAGCGCGGCTCTGCTGCGAGAACCCATAGATGTCGGAATGCTTGCAGGTGACATTTATTGTCGAGTACCGTGTTCGGGAAGATCGGATACAATGAACAAAGCAAGGAGGCGATGGCGAGGTCCGACGTGCCCAGCGTATGGCTACCTCCACCCAGGAACAGCATTCCGACTGCCATGTGGGCAGCCATATGACTGCCGTACGGGGTATCGGCATCAACACGACCATGAAGAGAACGTAGTCGCCGAAACAACGCCAGGTCTCCGGTTCCTGCCATTACTGTGGCCACGGAAAGAGCAACAACATCCTGACAGTTGCGGACCGAGTTCCGTGCAAGCTTACCGTCATAGTTGACAACAGGGAGTCGGCAGATCCGAATGAGTTGATCCAGGTAAGAGAGAAGGAGATCGCGCACCTGTGCCTGCGCAGAGCCTGCATAACGCAGCCCTAGGGTTAGACACAGACCGGCAATGATGTTGAAGAACGGCATGTCATCACTTTTCAGTCGACGAACTCCTGTCAGGCGGTATCGAGGGCGATAGATCTTTGGAAGGCTCTGTACGAACCACTCGTCGGTGGGTCGGATACTGTCCCACATGATGACATGTCTGGCCAGTGTCCGGAGAAGGAAAAGATCAGGTCGAACATAGTCAAACCGCACGGAGGTGTCGGGGATATCAATCTTCTGTGCCAGAACTTCATCGTTGGTCTTCATGAAAATGATCATCAATGCAATTGTAGCACCTGCTGTGGCCCGGTCAAGAACGTGTGCTAGATCCACATTCTTAGTCCCCACTGCGATGGCCAGCAATCTTTCCACGATATGCATGTCCCGCATTCCCCTTAGGTCCTTTCCTTTGGCCAGGTTGATGAATCCAAGAGCGAATCCAGCGGCCAAGCGGTACCCCTCGTCACGCAAGTCCTCATGTAACGCAGAGCCCTCTTCCTGGTCCGTGTTCTCGATCTCAGACAGCATCACTTCACTCATCCGCCGATGCTGAGAGTTGCAGTACAGCAGGCCAATACCCATAATTCCAGCAGTCTGCGTCAACGGCGATAGGTTAAGTTCCGCGGCACCCAGAGGCAACATTCGAGTTACATGCACAGAAAGCAGTCGAGTAATCAGCGTGTCCATCGTACCCAGGTAAGATGCTGAGAGACCAAGTAAAAGACCTATGGATGTCATGGTATGTTTGGGTGTTAAGTACTTGAAAGCCACCCATTTAGCGAGGGACTTGAGATGTCCATTTAGACCCAGAGCCAGTAGGAAACCAGCGTGCCGGTTGGTGAGATCTTGGGGCTTGTTGAAGAGAATCCACGAAGTGTCGATTCCCTTTGAAGCTTTTGAGATTGCGAGACCAGTGGAGACACCATTATGGAAAAAGGCCCAGCAGACCTTCTCCTCACTAAATGCAGCCCGGTCTGCACTGATGGTAACGTTAGAGGGCTTCATAACGCACTGCAGAGAAAATGAAGGAATTGGAAGTTTCTCGGTTAACAGTGGCAGTCGGCCACTGAACGCCAGCATAGCCCGTCCAGCAGGAATAGACAGTGTTCGTAGCGTAACGAGCTGCACAACCTCTTTCTGTGCCTCGAGCAGATCCGAATCAGTCCAATCTGGCTCCGGGGTACATTCTGCCGCAGGAGCTTTGGATTGGTTTAGTAGCCTGGCCGCCTCCACGAAACGCTTGTCTTCTCGGAATATCAGCCGTGTGACAGAGAACCTGTCCGCTTCTGCGGAAGCCTCGAATGAGTTGATTGTGTCAATGTCCATTGCGGAAGCACCAATATGGTGGAAGTCCCGTATCGCATCATGGGACACTGCAGGCTGCGGTGACGCAGACGAGGGGTGAGAGTTGTTGACGTTCATCGACATATTCAGATCCTCTCGGTCAATGAGCTCCAGAAGAGCTGCGTTCCAAGACGTTGAGGCTCGGATTTGAGACTGCATAATAGCTTCATACAGCGGTGCTCCGACACCTTCGGGGAAGGTCTCGATGACACTTCTGGTGAGACCCCAGCGATGCAGAAGCTTAACCTTGTCGAGTGATGTAGAGTACCGATGCATTTCAGAGAGGAAACCATTGAGCGCCAGCGTTCTCGGGGTGAGGGCAAAGCATTCTTGCCACGCCCTTCCCTTCCCGGGGATGCGATCTGATGCTGCCACAAGGTCAAGCAGAGTGAAAAAGGACGCCGATGGTTGGCGCCAAGCACTCTCCAGGTAGGAAAAGATCGAAGGAGGCGCGAATGGTTCCAAGGGGAGATCAAGCATTGAGATTTGAGAGTCCTCAAATTGCCAGCGATCCATACTGGCTATCTCCATGCCAAAGTAAGAGTCTTCTTCCCATGTCCAGGACCTCCATCCTAACCATCTTCCGATCTGAGCCAACACTGGGGCCAACAATCCCAAAGGCCGGCGCGCTTGCTCCGCCTCGCAGATTGAAAGCTTTTGCTCCTCGCGAAGAAGATGCAGGCCGATCAACAATGTACATAAAGCAGTACGTCGTGAATTCTCATTGTAGGAGCCTGCAATGGGGAGGTATCCATCGGGCCCAGAGGCCTCAATACCCTGAGGACTTTGCAAGAACTCTCGGGCCAAAGCTGCACACCGGAGCAAGTAAGAATTCTTACGGAAAGTCGAGCGACTCGAGTCAGGTTGTTCTATCCTCGAAGACCTTTTCCCTTGGCGTCCATCAAGATCCTCTTCAGCATCTTGCTCAACCACCCATCCCCATGAGCTACTTGTCATCCACGGCGCCACAACACCAGCAGAGCCAGACTCTTGGTCAAGCATGGCTTTCCAACTTTCCAGGTCGACGTAGCTACCACTACTAGACCTCAGGAAGCCCTTTTTTCGGCGAGTTTGCTTAACTGGTGTCCGGGTCTGTTCACCGTCGATGAACGGCACGGCCATTGCGAACAATATAACGATCATAGCCGTCCATTCCAAGTCATTCTCGTTTGCTTCCCTGGAGCGAAGCCATTTCACAGTCTCCCACCACCCAACCAAAATGCCGTCCCCGGCCTTGTCTGAGTCGCGTAGAGCAAATTTGCAAACTCGAAAGATCTTCCGTACAAGCTCATTGTCGGGCTCCATCCCGATCTGGAACCTGTGTCTTCTCCTCATTGTATCGATGACGTCTACCTTGCCATCAATGGATGGATGGTCTATACCAGTAATCGTGACGGAGGAATCCATCATGATTCTGTTCATTCCACTTTCTCTTGGGCGACTTAGAGATGCACTAGAAGATACTCCGTATGGTTCATAGAGCATCAGCTTAGCGGGCACTTCAACTGCGGTTGGGCTGCTCCATGGAGACTGCAGGGATAACTCGCGTTCTCCGTCGTCCGATGCGCTCAATGTCAAAATGCGCGCAATATCCCCATCAACAATCCTACAAGCATCACAAATGTTCGAAAAGTGCTGTATCCCAGTTGCCTGGACCAGTAGAGAGCGCTCCTTTGAAGTGCCGTTCTTTTTAGATTTCTTGGATATTGCCTTGTCCTTCTTTCCAAGTGCGACCCGATCAGCCCGCAGATTGACAATAGTCATTGTTTTTGCTTCCTGGTCCACAATACAAACCGCTAGGACAGCCGAGTTTCCGTTCTGGGCGTTACTGAATCCAGGAGATAATGTAGAGATCTTAAGTCTTCGGGATGGCTTTGACTTTACAGGCGTGTTGAAACTACCGGAGAATTTCGAAGAGAAGGTTTCGACTTTGGAAAGCATCACTTCCTCTGGAAGACCCGATGCTGGTCCCTTGAGATCCATGTTTTCAAACCCCTCAAATAAAATCTCGTTGTTCAGTTCCTCAAGAAGCCTGTCAACTGGGCCATCGGCAAAGGTACTAGTACTGTAGACAGAGCCATTCCCGGGGGGTAAAGAGCCTCTGGGGTTAAACCCGAAGCTTCCACGAGTGCTGCCGCCACCTAGCGACTGTCTTAGACCTCCATGGGGTGCTGAACTTGATTGGCTTCCTGTAGCAAGATCTGAAAATGTAATTCTATCCTGGCTGGCAGCAAGGTCGGTTCGAGCGAGCAAAGAGCTGACCCGTCTTGATGTTTTCAACGGAACGCCAATATCACCAAAGTCTTGACCTAACTTGGACGCCAAGTCTTCTTCATCCGGTTTCCCATCCGTCGAATATTGGGAATGTGATAAAATGGAATTATTCCAGTTGTCTCCCCTTGGGCCAAAGCTCTCCCTGGTAGCAGACGGACGAGCAGCGGGGGTCGTTGCCCCCGTTGCCATTCCGAAATGTGAACTCCGCCGTTTAGACCGAGTGCCACCAGTTTCTCGCCTTCCTTTTTTCTTGGAAGAAGAGCCAGTCTCCTCATCCCTGTAGCGCGCTGTCCAGAGGGTGTACAGTCCAGTGTTCTTATTGACGGTCAGGACAAGTATCAAGGGACCACTCACTAGCATCTGGCTGGAACCTGAAAGTTCATCGGTTGGAGAAACATAAATTATCTCATCCGATGGATCTAGAGCATCCAACCCAGAAGGCCTTGTGCTGCTGGTACTGCTCTGCAGCCAACGGGAATTCTGGCTGGTCACAACCAAGCCCATTTCAGCATGAGGGTCCATGAGGGAAAATACCCTAGGAAGGTCGGTATGTTTTTTAGACTGCGATTTCAACCTTGGACCTTGGGCTGGGGAAAATGCCAACGAAGGCCGTTTGGTTTGGCTTGAAGACATCTCCAACGACTGGGATGCGCGAAAGTCCAAAGGAACGGACATGAACGAATTGGGAGGAGCCATTGGGTAAACTGTAGGAATATCTTCCTCGTGAACCTTTCGTTGGAACAAGAGACCCCGTGGAGTAGCAAACACCGAGTCAACTTCAAAAGGCAAGGGAATCGCGTGGCTGTTCCCAGACAGAAAGAATATATGGGCTTGGGATTTGAGAACCACCACCAAAGCTCTAGAGAGTCCATTGTCCGTCTGGGAAGCACTCGCATCTCCTACCAGCGTATCTACTCCGCGTAAATTTAATGTCAATCCTGAAGCTGCAAGTTTCGGTTCATTTCCACGTTGCGACTGGCTTTGGGGACCTCGATTCCGGCCAGCTTCATTTCCCCGCGATTGTTCCCCGGGCAGCTCACGAGTCGTATTTCCTTCAGATCTCTTGGTCTTCCCGGTTGTAAAATATGTGAATAGAGCATGTCGGATGCTTTCTTTCTCGAGATCCAGCCGAAACACTCTCTTCACGACCCCCGCCCTAGACCAAACCACGCAGGTCTTGGTCCAGACGATCTCATCATCAACTGGGCCTTCAGGACCATGATCAACGCTATTTTCCCACGTGTACAGATCTTCGGAAGGTTCAGAAGGCAGGAGATTCTCTGCGATCAAGAAAGGTAGGGCCGAGGGTTCGTGAAGGCCGAGGGACCGGACTGTCGCCATGGTATGAGGGTCGGTCTGTCTATCGATGCGAAACGAAGGCCGTAGCAGTAGTAATTCCGGCAGAAGAAGCCCTTGGCTGGACCATGTCCATTATTATCGATCCAGGCAGCTTGAGGGCGATTCGAACCAAGCCAAAGACCTGTCGTGGGCGCCAGAAGTGGTGGTGGAAGTGTTGAAATATGCCCGTGACGCGCTGGACGCGGCAACTTCAATCTGGTTTTCTCCAACACAAACCAAAACATCTTCTTTTTCTTCTTTCTTCTCCCTCAATTTCACCACCATCTCCACTCACCCTTCTCTGTTTTCTTCACACCTATCAAATACGCCCAATTTTACCGACTGATCACGATTTCAGCTGGTGAACTAATTATTATTCGAGGTTTTCCCTCGCAAATGCGTGGTCGGACCTAGCTTCTACAGTTTTCGGTTCATTCTTTGTCGCCTTCACGATCGCCACCACTTGGGCGCAATGCCGTCCTTTCCAACAAGACCCTTGGTAAGGCCAAGAGATGATGGTCTTCAACTGAGGTATTCAAACATGTGGCTCTGCTAGAAAGTTCAACGCTCACCGAATGATTTTTAGCTACCAACTTCCCCATCGGGTCCATGCCGCCAAAGCATATCCAGTGCTCGCCCCAAATGGCTCCTCAATCATAATATACGGATATGAGAAGGGATTAAAGGTTATCTGGAGGGGTGGACGACAATTTTCTGCGGAAAAGACTACGGCCCAGGAGGACAAACCCAAGGAGAAGGCAAACGGCGGCCATGACGACGCTGTGATGATAATCGACTCGGATGAGGAGGACTCCCCAGAACCACCGAGAGATGAAGTATTAAGCTATAGCTTCAATGCTGAGGAGCCTGAGGTCGATCCCACCTATCCTTTTGAAGATGTTCTCCGTCAGATCGATATCCCACTGGGCAGCAAAGTCCTCGAATTGGCAGTTCCCTGCATTCTCCCTGACACGGCACGCTCACCACTCGACCCTTTCCCACCTATTTTAAAAAATACTATTGTTGTCTCTGCTGTGTGTGCAGACTACTCGACTCGAGTTGTAGCTCTGCCGCTGACTCCACCTCACCCTACCCAAACCGACCCTTCGACGTGGCAAATCCAAAGCCTCTTGATTGCGGGCGCTCACCAGGAGATCCCTAGAGGTGTGTCTATTACCTTCACGTGTCAAGAAGGTGAGGAAAGCCAGGAATTGAGCAAATCCCGGGGTCGGAGTGCAACGCAGAACCTTGACGCCAGCAGCGCAGAGCGATGGGACCTTCTCGTGGCAACCCATTCGGCGGAGGCATCCGGCCTACTCTTATTCCACCGAATTCCGATAGTGGACGAGTCCAATGGAAATGAAAGCATTTATAGCCTGTCTGAAGTTCTCGAAGCCAAACGACGGCATTTACCAGCCCCGGCTAAGACCATCGCCTTCAACCCGTCCTCTTACCCGTCCACACGCCATTCGACATTACTTGTGGCATTCCATAGCGGATGCGTAAAAATCTACTCGTGTTTCTCTACAAGGCCATCTAAAGTTTCGCGGAGGTCTTCAGGTCCCCAGAGCGATTTCGAGACCACTGAAACCGAAGGGAAGTGGCTTATCAGCCTGTATCCAGGGTTTGACCAAGCAGCCTCGGGACTTGCGCACCGGAAAACCATTATCGATTCCAAGTGGGTACTTGGTGGACGAGCCGTTATGGTGCTCATGGCCGACGGAGAGTGGGGAGTCTGGGATATCGAAGGGGCTGGACCTGGTACCGTCAAAGGACCTCTCCATCGCCAGTCCAGCGTTCAAGGAGTCACTGGTGGATCTCTGACAGCTTTCTCTGTCAGTGGTCGAATCCTTAGCCCATTGACAGGAAACAACAAGCCGGAACTGGCCAGTGTTGAGCAACGGCCAAAATTCGCACCCATGACCCCATCTACGAAACGCGTGCGAGAAGACACCTTGCTCAAGGGTTCAATGGGCCTATCCAGGCCGTCCATGTGCGGAGAACTTTCAGTCTTCCAGATCAACTCGTCGAGGGATGTTTTGCCTGATGAGTCGATTCTCTTGCGACACGGCGATCAGAGCGCGGTTATACCCAGCCTGCTATCCCTATGGCGCAATGCCGTCAAGGCATCTGGCACTTTTGATGCCTCCAACCGCTGCCGAGTATCGACTATCCAGGACGTTCATTTAATGGGAGAGAATTTCACAGGAATCGTACATCTTCCCGCTGCAGCTCGCCGCACCAGAGATACAGAACGTCGGGACTTCGACATTCTTGTCACCACAGAGCACCGAGTCATGATCCTGGCTCCGAGGCTTACAGAACCAGAGGAGCAACCGACTTTTCGACAATCAGTGAATGAAGCACCAACAGCGGAGACAGATCAGCTCATGCTTCGGAGGGGGAGCTCGACGTGGATGGAATGGATCGATTATTGAGTGGGATGGCGAATGGCAACCAGTCCCTCCGAATGGGCAGCCCGATTAAGAGAGCGCGCATCTTCACCTAATGTTCAGCACAGTTTCGGTTTTCTTATTTTAATTCGAGATAGTATGTCTCAATGGACCAGAGATACCCAATGTTCAGACTACCATAGCGACAATAATGAAGTGACATAGCTTTCTTCACATTCGCGCTGCAAGGTGGAGCGCAAGGCGAGGACCATGCCTTGAAATTCTTTCTTCTTGATGGAATAAGCTCTGTATCGGCTGCGATATATCGACAAGTCTCTGACAACCCATCTGGATGAGAAGTCGGCCCGTCTCAAATAATTGTGGCATTTATGTCACAATGCCTCGTTTCAGTCACCTGGATTCACTGTTTCGTCTTTCTTCTCTGTGCTGGTATCGATCTGCCTATAGGATGGGGTCTCTTGCATTCCATTTCGGACGTTTCTACATCGGTGTCAGTGGCAGAGAACAAACGGACAGCCAGGAATTGGGATTGGGTTATCAACAGGGCGATGGGAACATTGATTTACTGTAGATATCGTAGACCAATAGGTTAGAAATGAATTAACTCAGAATCACAACTGAATCCCCAAGTCCATAGATTTTAGAATAGAAGATCATCGAAGATTCGCTCCATACTAGCCTCATGCATCTTTTTTCAGCTCAAGACATTGCACGCCTCGGCCCGCCCACGCGGGGCTTGTAAGTTTTTGGAAATAACAAAAGTAACATTTCCCCAATGTGATCTTTGTGTTGAATCTATCCCACAATCGCATCAGAATGGGTTCAATCACTGCCACCAATCCCAAAGGTGAGCAAAGAATGACTTTGATCCTCATGTATAACTAACGGCGGGAAACAGTCTGGGCCTCTCTCATCACCAACCTCGACTATCTCCCTGGCCTCCTCACCCTCTCCTATTCCCTACAACAAACAAACACTAAATATTCTTTTGTCGCCTTCTACACCGAGTCCCTCCCCGATCAAGGTGTCGATGCCTTGAAGTCTCGCGGTATCACGACCCAGCTTGTACCCACAGTCGCCCCCACCGTTGGACGGGCCTACGAGGAGGATCTCCGCTTTAGAGAAGCCTGGAAGAAACTGGTGGTGTTTTCACTGGTTGGATATGAGCGCATCGTTCTGCTGGATGGGGATATGCTGGTGCGACGCAACATGGATGAGTTGATGGATGTCGAGTTGGACTCGGAGAAGAGAGTCATTGCTGCCAGTCATGCGTGTGCATGCAATCCGTTGAAGAAGGACTATTACCCCAGTAACTGGTACTGAATCCCTATTTCCCCGCTCATCTTGATGGACTATTTCCAATCGCATATGGCTAATGATCGGCTCGTATAAAAGGATTCCGGAAAACTGCGCCTTTACATCCCAACACTCGAACCCGGATAAAGCACAATTCTACGGCGCATCATGTTCAACGGGCATTGGAATGCTAAACAGTGGTCTCATTGTCGTTCGTCCCTCTGAAGATTCCTTTGGCGAAGTCCAAGAAGCCCTTCAGACACCGTCGCGGATTGCAAAGTACGAATTCGCCGATCAGGGTCTCCTGAGTGACGTCTTTAGCGGGAGGTGGGCAGAATTGCCGTATGTGTACAATGCGCTCAAGAGTTTGAGATGGGAAGGTGTGCATTCGGCCATCTGGCGTGATGCGGAGGTCAAGAATGTGCATTATATCTTTGCGAAGAAGCCGTGGCATGAACCCGAGGCAGCTGAGGCGGATGAGCCAAATAGGTGGTGGTGGACAGCGAATAGGGAGAGACAGCAAATAGAAAGAGAACGGGGAATTACAGATGGATATTGAGCTTTGATAGATGGGTTGACTAAATGGCGTTGATATAGATTCTTTTTCTTTCTCTTTTCTCTCTAACTAGACGCATATACATAGACCACAAGCGTGTTTTTCATTATCTACGTAGCAGTTTGTTTCAGTGTCCAAAATTTATTTCGTAGAAATAACTGTTTCAAAGCTATCCGGTGTATCCCGAAGCTTCCAGATCCTTGCGAACCGAGTCTTCGGTCTGGATCTTCTTCATCTGCGTATCCTCAAGCTTCTCTCCGCCTGCCAGACGCATCTTGAGCTCATCAATCGCTCGGATCTTCTTGAGCAATCCCCGAATCTTCTTTTCCTGGGCCGTGGGGTTTACATCGGCCTCCGGCACAGGAGCAGGAGCAGGGGCTGGGGCTGGGGCAGAAGCGGCAGCCTTGGGCCCAGTCGGGACACCGTTTGCCTGGTTGCCGTTGACCTTGTTGGCTTTTGATCGGCTACGCTCGTGGCCCTTGTCCCCACGACGGTCCGGGCTGCGTGTCGGCTGGCCGGCATTCGGGGCCGGCGCCAGTTCACCCTCGCCATTCATTTCCTTTTGCTTCTTGGCCTCACGCTTCTTCTTGTTCTTCGCGGCCGACTTGGAGAGCTTTTCGTCAGGCAGAGCAACGCCTCCTCCTGGAGCGGCTCCGGGAGGAAGGTACTCCTCAGTGGGGTCAGCACCGGGCACATCGCGTCTCCGGGGCTTGCCAAACCCATTGGCGACAAGACCGGCGATGCCGCCGGAAGAAGCACCGTCGCGAACAAACGCCGCGCCACCCTCATCTTCCCGCTTGAACGCCAGGGGAGTGCCCTGGCCACGGGCTCCCGGTGGACGGTAAGCACCCGCAGGCTTAACAGGAGCTTTCTTCGTGCTAAGGTATGCCAGGGCAGATGGATGCGGGGTCGGCAGGGACTGGAGCGGGTTACCCAGCGGGTGCTGGGTAGTGGACTGAGGCCTCCAGCAGACATCGTAGAGCTCATGCATATCCTCATTGTACATCAGCCCACCACCCACATGCCAGATGCGAACTCCGTTATCCACTCTCAGCCGGGGGCTGGTGGTGGCCGTCAGGATATACTGTCCATCAGGGGACCATTCGCAAACACTGGAGTTCGACGCCTCCACGGTAGTAACCTTGGAGTAGTCCTTGTCCACGTCAAAGATGTCCATCTGACCAGCCAGGTTACCAAAGCCTGCCACAACGACAAAGCGTCCATGTGGGGAGAACATAATGGTGTTGCGAGGTGCCAGAGGGAAAGTGTGCTTAGCGACACCCCGGAAGTTGAAGATGGTGGTCTTAGAAGGCATGTAACCGTAGACAACACCAAACTCCTTCGAGTTGGGAGACCAGCTCACATCGTGAATTGGGCCTTCCTTGTCTATCGACTGATATCAGTACGCGACCTAAAGCCTCCAGGGAAATCACAACATACCAAGCTCCACACGGGAATCAAAGCCACCACTGGCACTGAGCAAGTACAGAGTAGTCTCTCCATAGTAACTCTTACCAGTCCGGTCGACCTCAGTCTGAGCAAGCACAATCAAGGTAGTTCCGGAAGCGTTCCACTTCAGCTGGACCTTGTCACCCTTGAAGAAGTTCTTCTGCGAAACTGGCGCTCCGAATTGAGGCACATTGAACACCTTAACCGCAGCTGGTTGTCCCTATATGAAGAATTGGTATAAGCAACGGGTATTCCAGCCAATTGACCATTGATAGGCTTACCTTCCGCTCAGGAATGAACACAGCAATCGATGAAGAGTTCCCGGGCGCGAGCGCAAAGTCCGCCACCCCCTCCACGCGCAGCTTATTCCAGACCGACGACAGGTTCTCACTCTGATAGAACTGGACCTCGTTGGTGACGACACGAGCACAGAGACGCTCATCGGGGGTGTACTGGAGGTTCCAGCCTGTCTGCGACTTCTGGACGTAACTGCCCACAATAGCGCGCTCATCTCCACCATCGGACTCGACCACGCGCCAGACCTTGAGGTTCTTGACGGCATCCCCATTGGCATCCTTGGATGGACGCTGCCAGGTGATCAGGTAGGTACCAAGCGGCGAGAATCCCAATTCGAAGACATTTTCGGCGGAGACGGTAGAAACGACATTACCGGCGGAGGGATCAACGATGGTAACTCTGTAGGACATCAACATCCCGACTCAAATTCCAGTGACATATATCCAGCAACATACTTCTCTGGCGATGCCCATGCAAAGTATCGACCGCATGGAGAATAAGCGCTGCAGCGGAGGTTTCCCTCAGGTCTGCAAATAGCAACAGCACCCAGTCAGCATCCATACACGCGAATACTCGAGTAAACAAACACAACGATGCATACCTCGCAAATCCCGACAAAGGCTCATAAGACGGGGCCGCATCCAAGATACCAATCCCCTTAACCGTTCGGTCTGTGTGGCAAAAGTCAGCAATGCGGGATTCGAGTGCGCGATAAGACACAAAGAAAGGCAAGACCCACAAGCAAGCTGTGTAGGAGTTGCCATTTTGATTTATTTCTCTAGGAGGATAAGTTAGAATTCCGATCGATATATTTCTCCCCCTCTCTTCTTCCTTTCCAACAGGTTTGGTTGGAAATTGATTTACTTTCTCGGAAAGATAGCAAGTATCAAGAATGAAGTACTGTAAATACCCAGATAAATTCTCTGCTATCAACAGATAATATAGAGGCACAAGAAGAAAGGCTTTTGGTGGTGGTGTGGTGTGTGTGGTGCCGCAGTTATGCGTGGCAGGCTGTTGTTTGGTCTGACGCAGCAACAGACGAAGCAGAGACACAAAGAACAGATGAAATGGCAGCTAAGCTTGACAGGTTCTGAGGGAGGGAAAGCGTTGTCGGGTCTGCAGTCCAGCGATCTTTCGTTGCTTGACAAGTCAATGCCAGCAATGAAATATGAGGCACTGAAGGGCGGGTGGTTGAGGTTGCGGGGGAGAGAGAGAGAGAAGAAGAGAGACAAAGTGGAAGCGGAAGTGGAAGTGGTAGACGAGGGAAAATTTTGGAGTTTTGCGGCGAAAGCGACAGAAAGTGTCGGGGGCGGCGCTTGTGTCAACCACAACTACTGGGTTGATATTCAAGTACTGTTCAGTCAGTATCGATCTAATTAATTGCTTCTGGTTCAATTCTCATTGTTCATTGTCAATGTTCAATGGTGTTGGGTTTAGTCCTCAAAGTACATCGTTTGTGCTGATATTCAAACAAACTAAGTGAAATGAAATCAAGACGACGACGAGATCAAGCAAGAAAGCCTCCAAATAATATCCCAGGTTCTTTGATAATATCCTATCCAGCAGATGCTTTTCAATGACGCCTCCACTTACTATATCTCCATACAATTACAGCCCGAGTAAATCAAATAATATCCCAGTACAAACGCCCGGTTCACTTTCCGTTTCTTTCTTTCACTTCCTTCTACCTACCAGAAGGATCAATACCATCATTTGGCGTCGCCAATCGAGGAGTTCTCATGGTTGTGTCGACCACACCCTCATCGTAAGTCATCCCATCGATAACTCGAGCATCCTCCGCCATAGCCTCAGGCGTATTAGACCCGGCAGGCGACAGCGAAGGCCCCATATTCGGGTCATCGCCGCTATGCTGTAGAGATGATGCGATCGGGTTTGCTCGGGTTATGGGAGGGCTCCCCAGGGAACTGGGCCGCCCTCCAGAAGACATTCTGTTCAGGCCCGAATACTGAGAAGTCGGTCCACTGAGTGTACTGGCGCCTTCACCAAAGCCAACCAGACTAGCGTCTCCTTCACTGATATTGCCCACACTGGACGTCCCGTCGTCCGGGTCCTCGCTCATCTTGTCGGCGTCAAATGCATCACTCCCGCTGGCCCAGGTGGTACGCCCACCCACGCTTCCTGTCGCGCTGGCGCTTCCCACAGTGCTTCTCTCCTTCATTCCAGAGTTGCCGTCGAAGTAACCAGGCGTATATGCTGCAGGGACAGAGGTTCCGGATGGCGGTTGTCCACCAGCTCGGGCGGTTGCAACCCGTTCCAACCCAGCCAGGCGAGAGATGCGATCTGCGCGCTCCGCTTCCAAAGTATTGGTAGATGCCATAGAGGTTGATGAGGAATGGTGTGCATGGCGCCCATGGGGGAGGGGCTGACCCTGATGACCGTCTTTGATGGCTGTGGTTGACAACGCAGAGAGTGATGTTGTGCCAGAATTGGGGGTTCCTCTGAGGACAACAATGTCAGTGAGGTCTTGGAATGCATTTCAAATAATGTATGATTCGAAGTCAGAAAAGCCAGAAACAGGCGGAAAAGCCTGGGGGATGTTCTTACGGTCCCATATCTGATGGAGTGGCCGATTCAGATGGTGGGGGAGGCAGGTTTATCAAGGTAGGGGTAGTCATTTTGAATGCTTTTGTGAGTTGCTTGTGATCAAGAGTCAAGATAAGAGAAATAGGAGGATATCAGAGATTGATGTAATTGTTCAAAGGATCTAGGCAGTCTCGAAATGCGACTGGGAGTCCTTGATCAGCAGATAAGACAAAAGATATACAAAGTAAGCAATAGTCGAGATTGATGAAAAAAAGAATAATCGCAGTACAAAGTGAGGCTATCCAGTCGTCGTCAATGGTCAATGTTTCAGACAAAAACGACAAGACTACCGAGGGGCACGGCTGGATGGGCGTTACGGAGGAGTAGTCCAAGAACGGTCTCCTGGAAAACCCACTGGTGATGCGCGGCAGTTGGTGGAGAGTCTTCTCAACCAATACCTAATAATACCACCAGGCCAGAATAGGTTAAAAGTGAAAAACAAACCAATATTAATTGGTGAGATCGTGGATTGAAACAAAAGTGAGGCCGATGGATGGCAACTCGATCGATGATTCTCAACCATCCAAGCGTTCGACTTTGGGAACAGGAAGTGAGGCGACGTCATTATCGCGGGCAGGAGGTGGGACAGCCAATCAGCAGCCGCAGTGCGTCTCCCGCAGATCGTCGTGATTTCTCCTTGCTGATGATCAGTCTGCAGGCGTTCGATGGATGTGTCCATTAAAATTAAAGAATGATGGCATCAGGTCAATCGTAATTCATATATTCATACTATTTTAATAGCTATATATGTAACTAAACACCAGTCATTCAATTTCACATCATTCAATTTCACATGCAGTATACAAATACTATCCATCCCTCCCCCCCAAAAAAAAAGAAAGAAAGAAAGAAAGAAAGAAAACTGCAGTCCAACTCCAATCCATGGTTATAGACAGTACATGGTATGTTAATGGTGATGGATTAACCATCCAAAGTACTTATAACGGGTCAGTGACTGACCTCAGTCTCGTAAGTGACCACGGAGGTCATCCACCTCTTTCTGCAAGCGTGACAAATCGGCTAAGATATCATAGGCATTGGACGGATGGGGAACAAAATCTTCATCTGCCTTCTTCTCCGATGAAATGCTGACAGGGTGAGCACTGTCGTTGCTGTGATTGCTCGATCCACGAACTCGCCTAGGGGGTGGGGGAGGTGGCGCTGCAGATGCTGTCAGGGAACCTGTCTGAGATACCCGCCTCGCGGAATTTATCCTGGAACTGGACGAAGATGTCGAATTGGAGGGCTCCGCTGCTGAAAGGTTCATGGCATCTTCATCTTGAAACTGCATACTAGATCTGGAGTTTCGATGTAGCGATGAAGCTGAGGATCTGATACTTGGGCTCGGAGGACCAGCATTGACCTCCAAGCTACCCGGTGGCAAGCTTAGCCGAGAGGGATTGGGCTTGGAGAATGTCGATTTGGACCTCCTCATCTGACTGTGCCGTCTACTAAGCGGCGGCGTGGGAGGTCGCTTGTATTGAGACTGGCTGCGTCTGAGAGATTCAGATGGCTGCGTTTCATGATTCTTCGCACCTGGGGAAAAGTAATCCGTCCCCGGCTGATAAGACTTTCTGCTGGGCTGAGAAGATGTAGCAGGTGTGTGGGAAAAGGAGCTCTCTGGCGAAGATCCGTGGAATGAAAAGCGATTTGAGGACTTGGTGGATGTTGTTTGAGGCGGGGAAGGCGATATAACAGGACTTGAAATGATGCGTTTTCCATGATGGCTCTTAGGAGGTGGCGGAGGCTTCTTTTCCCTGTTGCTAGGGCGGCTAGTGAATGGTTTGGACTCCACGTCAACGTTTGAATGAAATTTATCCATCAAAGGATGGTTGAACGTTCCTGTATGAGTGGAAATTTGAGATACATCAGTACTGCTGCTACTAGCAGTACGGGTTCCCAAGGATTGGACAAGGATATTAGGATTTGCCATCGTACTGCCTTGTGACGTCCCAAAATATCCATCGGGTTCATTGGGGCGTTCTCTGCTGCCTATTCCTACAGCTGAGGCTGCAGATGGCGCAGTGGCGGTTGTGGAAGGTGATAGATTCAATGATGGAGCTGGGTGTGGAGCAGCACGGCCGGATGCTTGGAGTTGGGGGCGATCATCCTCGGGAGACTCTCGAGGATAAGGGGATGGGTTTAATGTCCCATGACGAGGCCCATTGCTGTCTCGGGTCGCATCATTATCGCTATCACTTGCGAATGAATCATGATGGAAGGGATCCGATACGGATTGCTCATCAGAGGAGTCAGAATCATCGACATCGCGGGCGAGGGACTCGTGAGGGGTAACGGTGGAGCTATTGAATTCCTTGGAGACGAAGGCAGTGTTGGCAACAGGAGCGGCAGTAGGCAGAGGCGCAGAGAAATAATTCGTGGTGATGGACGGAGACGATGAATGATGATGGCCTGGGATGTCTGCGATTGTCAGTGCCTGAAAGAAACAATACAACAACAGCCTCGTGTTCGAACTTGGAAGGCCATTCCATCTAGTCCAAGCGTCGGGTTAGACGGGTAGATCTCTCACTTACTCTGGGACTTCCTAGGGCGGAAAGGATTTAATCCAGACATCGCAACGATGGAATCTGACAAGCATGAGAGCAAGAGAGAAGAAGTTTGGTGGTGGGGGTTTGGGAGGAGGTAAACACCAGGAGTTTAAAAGCTGCTGCGATTACCAGTTGTTGGCATCCGCGCCGCTTCCGAACGCAAATGCAACTAGCATCACTTTCTAGGATTTCTTTGGTCCAGATTGTAGCCAACAAATTAAAATAGAATAAAGATTGCTTAGGTCCATGCTCTTGCGTCTAGAATGCTGTAAATAATATAAAAAAAGGAAAATATGAAAAAGAGAGAGAATGCTATATGGTACAGTGAAGGTTAAAAAAAGGGAATTACCCAAAAGATGGAAAGAAGGAAAAGGGCTCAATCAAGACAACCACCCTCTCAAACACCTTGGGATTATACAAATATAAAAAGAAATAATCTTTCCAACCCGAGTATCAAAGCTCGAGAAAGAAGGGTATCAGTCTGCCCGTTTATCAAACAGTTCAACAAGCCGGATCGCTCCGGGCTGTGACAACCATCCTCATTCTGTTCGTATTCAACTCTCATTGTAAACATGCCACTGCTCATCAGGCCCAAAAAATGACTGGGCCAATCGTTTCCCACTTTCGGTCGGTTGACTAAAGGCGATTTGTTCCTTGGGGATTTCCATCCCGTAAATGAAATTGCTGACTATGCAGTCAAGGAGATCCATGGCAATCCCTTTCCTGCGGGACGAATTTGATGTCCAGATGCGCGAGATTCCCACGATGGCTGGATGAATCTCATCTCGAACGGTAATGGAGGAATCGTTGGATTGTTCGGCCCCGTCCTTCCCGGTCGATGGTGACTGTATTGGTTTTGATTCCCAGATCCGCTCTGTCAGACAGAGCCCAACACACCGGCTATCCTTCATGTGTAAGAACACTTTGTAGCGATCAATTTTCTCTGCGGATTCGTTCTGATCCAGGTGCTTGGGCGGTTCGGTCTGACTCCATAAAACATCGTCCTCAATCTCCGGGGATGATAATTCCTTGCTGACCACCTCCAACACTTTCTTCGCCTGGTTCTTCGCGGTCGGCGATGCCTTGCGATCCACAATCACCACGTACCCTTCGTCAAACCGAGTCGCCTCGTAGACCCAACGTGACGCGTTGGCTCTCATGAATGCTTTCCCTAAATCCACCCCATTCGAGTTCATATCATGGAACTTTTTGTGTAACGCAGCGTCCTCCGCATTCGATGGGATATATTCCATCCCACAAGTAGCGCACGTCTTGCGTACCTCATGGCCCAGATCGATCTGCATTTGCTTCAACACCGGCTGCTGTTGCGGTCGCTGCTGCTGCTGTTGTGCCTTCTTCTTCGGGGGTCCGCTGACGACCGGACACTGTTGGAATTGACTTCGGTGAGCGGAGTCCCATTGCTGGTCTCCTTGGTCGAGGATTGTTTGCGCTTCAGGAATGAAAATGTCGGTTTTCGCGTGTTTGCCGGTGGGGGACTCAACCTGGGCGGCGGCGACGAAGGTGGTGTCGAGAGGTCATCATCGTGAGGGTCCTCGGAGAGGACGACTGAATTGCGACGCGACGGGCTGGACAGGATGGCGGCCGACGACTCGCGGATGGCATATTGCAGATTACTCTCCGCTTCATCAGACTCATTGCCGGATAAGACGCGTCGTTTCTTCGCGGCAGGATGCTGGTCATCGTCGTAGACGCGCCATAAGGGTCTTCCGTAAGTTTTCATGAGGCCTCTGGAGCTATTCGGTCAGAGTGGCGGACTTTCAACATAGGGACGGGGGGAAGGATGAACAAGGGACATACCGTTTGAATGAATTTGTTACAGTCCACGGCATCTCCCTTTCAAATGACACCTTTAGACATTTATAATTTCAAGGGAGGAATTGCAGTAGATTTGAAGGAGGGGGATGGTGTTTATTATTTTTCTTTTCCAACACACACACGGGGGGCGGAGGGCTTCGGCCAAGTACAAGTACGTAAGGCAAGAGTCAGGTCGAGTGACGGAACGCGTTACCAGAAACTAGTCCCCATTCAGTCATATTACTCCTGGAGAGACAGACAAATCATCGCTGGGTTATTCACTCACTGTTGGTTCTTGCGGATGGGATTTGAGATTTGGAAATTGAAAATTCGATATTCAGTATTCGATATTCGATGATATTTTGAATCAATAAAAGTCTTGTTCAAAAATCTGGTCGTCCTGGAAGATCAAAAATGTGAGAGAAGACGAAGAATCCCAGCTGATCTGATCGGGGGATTTCTCTCTTTTGTCTCTTAGTCTCTTCGTGTCTCTCGTTTCTTCTGCTGAAGATGAAACTTTATTCGATCAAATACTCGCCGCTGGCTTCTTGGGGCTGCTGAAGATTGTGGGACTCTCAGCTGTCTACGCAGTCGATCTCCCTTGACTAGTGGTGGGCAGTGGCCACTTGATGATGATGACGATGACTCTACTAACTGAGGTGGCAGGCTTTTGTTTCTTTTGATGGCATCTGGCAGCATACCAGGCTACCAGCTCCATATTCATCTTCGTATACACGCGGAAATATTCATACCTATTGCTAGGCTGTAATCCAGCGATCGTCCCCCAGCCTCATTCAAGCCCTTGCTGGAAGAATCTCCAGGATCATAGGATGACTGGATCATCAACACCCATTGCCGTGTCATCGTACATCCTCCCTGTAAGGCATTTTCTGCTTTTTTTAATCGAGTACACCACCTCCTGCGACATACAGCTCCAGGCTTCAATTCGGAATTCTGACGTCTTGATCAACGTCAAAACCGGGCTGGGAAATGATCCAAAGGAATGGAGTCTGACAGCACATAAAACCAGAAAAAAATCGGTGCCTAAGTCGATTGGGTTGGATTGTACTGGTAATACTCGATTTGAAACAGACCGAAAGAATTCGAGCTGATATATCGTCTGCTGCCTCATGTACTCTGCAAACATAGCGGGTTCATCCTTACTCTCTGGCGCAGCTCTGGATGGCGTTTTGTGGATAGCTGAACAATCGGATCATTCCCCAGGAGAGATTAGTTTTGACTCAATTTGCATATATACTACTGTTCCTGGAAATCAAATCACACTGTCTCAGGATGAACCTTACGCTACTTTTATTGAGTCTATTCGCCAATGTCATCATCATGGTCATTTAATAACTTTGCCAGGCTAAACAGACACATAAGGATCCTCCCGTTCCCCACGTCCATTGAGTTACACATCAAGTCATCTGAGCGGCATCGACAAGCCATTCATGTCATTGTCTTGAGACGGCTTGTGTCTGTGTAACCTTCCCAGTTGTTCACTTGCTCTAGTAATCACTCTGCTTGATCTCCAAGCAAGGCCTGTTCGAGTTACCGTCTCATTGGATCCATCTCCTCCATCAAATCCTTGAGACAAGACCAGTATCATGATTTGCCACTTTCTTCCCTGCGATAAATAGCTCTCTGTGTTTTCTGCAGGTGATGGGTCTTATGCAAGAGGTCTCATCACCTACTCTGTACTCCGTACTTGGTCATCACGTCGACAACCCGGTCCAAGGCGTCCATCTTGAGGAATCAATCATCTCATCAATATGATAATACGGAGTACGTAGTTCCGAGTACTGCTCCAGACTCAAAACCTTCAATGAAGCTATCGGAGACGAACAAAACGCCGACCGGATACAGAATCAAATTCCATTACCTCGTGAGCCTCGAACCGATGTGACATTCCATTACCTGCAGCTCAGGGGGAAACATGTCAGCTTTCCCAGTTCTATTATCTGACTTGAAGTTGAACCACCCCATGAGATGTTGGTTTCATATAAAGCAGCACAGCCAATGCGGAGAAACCACCTTCGACGGGGCGGGATGAACGAAACTCGTAGCGATCCTTGGAACGGGCTTTTTTTTTTTTTTTTCGCGGGTTGAAGGGATACGATTAAACCGCTCGAAGCCCCCAATTCTTTTTCATTTATGAAGAGGAGAAGATAAAAAAGCAAAGAGAGCAACTGAAGGGGAAAAGGGAAGAAAATTCCGTCCTAAAAGTGTTAATTTTAGTTACTTTTTTCTAGGCCTGGTCGCTTACTCCCCTCGGTGTCTTGCTGGCCTGAGGCCTCCGCTTCTCTTCTCTTCTCTTCTCCATCTTCCGTTTTTCTTCAACCTTCAGATTTTTTTCACCCTTCGAATCAGACTTGGGAGCTTTTTTTGTTTTCCTCTCACCCCACAAGAAGACAACTCATTCACTTAATTCTTAATTATTTTTTAATCAGTTAGGGCGTCATGTCGGACACAACTCAAGTGGCCGGGAAAAGAAAGCGTGCCAGTACGTACCCAATTGGAGTGGTTTTTTGACTCGGTCATAATTTTTTTGCCTTTGGGTCAATTCCGTCCTTCCAATTCCCCTCTCCCTCCCATCCATCTCCATCCCCAATCTTCATCATCCCTCTTTCGTTTCTTCCCGTTCTGGCCGGGTTTTTTGCGGTCGCTTTTCGGCAGCGTTTCAACAGCTGTGAAAAGCTCCTGTCATTTTTTTTTTCTTCTTGGATATCACATTCAACTGTTTGACAGCTGCATTCCTCTGAAGCACTGCCGCAGATTCTGACAGCTTCCCGCGGTCGATCATTACCCCTCTTTTGACCTTCTCTGGCCTCTTCTTAGACCTCAGCAGCAATATTCAATATAAATATAAATATAGCAATCATGGCTAATGAAACTGAATTGACAGGGACTCAGTCTTGCCCGCCTCCCGAGCTTCCCCAGCTTGTTGCGGAGCAGCATGTTCCTATCCCCACATATGACAAAGACACCCAGCGTCTGATTGTCGTTCTCTCCAATGCCAGCTTGGAGACCTACCGTGCTGCCCATGGCGGTCGCAGCGGTCCCGGACGGGATGAGAAGTACTCGTTGCTTAACAGCGACGAGCATATCGGAGTGATGCGCAAGATGAACAGAGATATCAGTGAAGCTCGACCAGATATCACTCATCAGGTTGGAATCTCTTAGCTTCTTATATCGAACTGTTGTTTTGTCGGGTTGCTTATCAGTTTTCACTTCAACAGTGTCTTCTTACTCTTCTCGATTCTCCCGTCAACAAGGCCGGAAAGCTTCAAATTTTCATCCACACCGCCAAAGGTGTTTTGATCGAAGTGAATCCCTCCGTTCGCATTCCCCGTACCTTCAAGCGTTTCGCCGGTTTGATGGTCCAGCTTCTTCATCGCCTTTCCATCCGCTCCACCAACTCGCAGGAGAAGCTGCTGAAGGTCATCAAGAACCCCATTACCGATCACCTGCCCCCCAACTGTCGCAAGGTGACCCTCAGTTTTGAGGCGCCCGTGGTGCGAACAAGGGACTACATTGAGTCTTTGGGACCCAAGGAGAGCTGCTGTATCTTTGTTGGGGCCATGGCCAAGGGTCACGATGACTTTGCCGACTCCTTCAAAGATGACGCAATCAGTATCAGCAACTACAGCCTGAGTGCTAGTGTGGCGTGCAGCAAGTTCTGCCATGCGGCCGAGGAGGCGTGGGATATCCTTTGATTCTGTAGTGCCCGGAGGCTCAACCCTCCACCAAAATCATGAGAAATTTGACGAGGTCACGAATTTTTCTTGCGATGATTCAATTCAACCCTTGGCGAAATTGAAATGCTGCGCATAGCAGCACTGAAAAAATATCAAAAAAGAGTCTGTCTCTCGGGACATGGTGCCTGGCCTTACCTGCCTTTTGGATCCAGCGTCTACAGTCTCTGATTTGTTTTTTTGGAGTCTTTCTCTTTGTCTTGGTACGACTGGGAACACGTTGAAACCGCGTAGCATCTCGAGGGCCAAGATTTGCAATATCAAGGTCTTTTCGGGTTGTCCAGTCGCTTTGGGGGAAATACTTCTCGCTCTTTCCATCAAGACTGGGGGGACTCTAATTTCGTTTTGAGATACTGTGCGGATTTGAATGAGTTTTTTACCGCCGAAACCTCCAGGTTCAACCCCTGCGAGGCAGGTCCTAGGTCATGGGCCACTTTCTCTTCTCTATTCCGTTGCTGGTCTCGTACTCGCATCGAATGTACAACGCTGGGAGCGTGTACCACATATTAAGGAACGATGGAAAGAAGAATAGAAAAGAAAAGAAAAAGAAAAAGAATTAGGATAGAGTGAGTGACAGTTGTTGGGTTGATTTTTCTTCAAGCAAAACGCTCAACTTCTTTTGAATAATCTATATGTATATTTTTGTTTCTCAATTGGCTTGCCATAAGATAGTAGAATCTGGATTGAAGCAGCATGGTTTATTCGTATTTTGGTGCTTTGGTATTTCTTCCATTGGAGGAGGGGAGGAGTCGGACTTGATCTTTGCTTGGGCAGTGTGATGATGTTCTTGTGATGTTCTGGTCGACTCGAGGTACTCTTGCCAGGAACACAAAACAAGGAAATCACGATAGTTTAGAATGACACAGCAATCGAACGATGGTGAAAGTGCGAAAAAGACGATTGACTCCAAGAGGTGAGATTTGGCAATGAGGGGTTTCTTGCCTGCCTGAATGGGGCAGCAGCAACAAGGCATCATCATCCCCTCCCCTCATCCTCCCTCCTCCCTTTCTCCTTGATTTGCATTCATCCTGCGTTGACTCATACTGAAGCTCCAAGACTAACTGAACAACAGTTTCATCCACAGTCTCAGGAATCACAGGCCATCCAGTCAGCATCCTGCAAATTCTCGCAGGTGGCCCCGGTGGCTGGGGACTCTGCTCGACGTGGCATGCAGAGATCCCAGTATTTTGACACTTTCTCGAGGGTGGATCGCCCGCTTCACTTTAGCAGTGGATGACAAGAGTTAGGGAAATTCGGAATCACCTTGTCGCTTACATGGCTAATTAATAATGACGATAATCACAGGATATGCACTTCTGCCCGTCGAGAATTCCCGATGATCAGAGCGCCGCTCGTACAGACTTGGAAATCCCAGAGCTCATCACACACAGGCTACCTCCTCCCGGCCATTTCTCTGTCGTTCCAGAAGATGACTCCTTTTGTCAGGCTTATTTTTATCCCCGTGGCTGATCCACGACGCAGAAGCAGAGTGGAGGACGGTCTGGCGGTCAGATAGCACCCTCTGGCGACTAACATCAGCAGAAGTGCCCAAAGGCAGGAACAACGATGGGCCGTCCAGGGTTTCTCAGATTTTCAGAATAATGCCAGAAATGCGAGATGCAGGATGCCCCTCAGTAGTAGTGGCCACTGTTGCCGTTCACTTGCTCTCTCGGCCCCGGGCATCATTTCGTTGTTTCCACCATTGGTGACCGCCATGCCCAAATGACTACTGACTGGCGCTGCCTTTCTCCGTCCCCTCCACCGTCGCCAGTCACCACCAATCCCCATCGTCCACCTTGACAATTTGGCCTTTGCTTTCTTTGCCTCACCCAACCCGAATTCAGACCCTCTCTGCTGGCTTGGTCTGTTCGTGGAGCGCATCTCATGTGCAATGTCCACCCGTTTCCTGATAGGCGCTCCATCCGACCTGGCAGGACCACTGACAGGACCGACCACCAGCTCCCCCCGCGATGACCTGGCTTTTGGCCTTGCTAATCTCTTTGGTTCCTAGCTTCACCGAAAGGGAGAGAATAACGTACGTAGCATGATGGGTCTCTTGACTTGTATCCCGATAGGGGTTCATCTGCCTCAGAGGGGCAGACTTGCAGGGCCCGGACTCTGCTGGTGATTCCGCTGCTTCGTGCATATCATTGGATGCCTCTCGGATGGTTTGCGAATCGATGCAAGACTGACCATCTTACGATAGGCCGTACGGGGCATGGTTGGAGGGGCTCATTGCCGTTAAGAGATAATTACATATTTTTTTGTTAGCTTCCTACCGCTCTTTTGGATGCAAGTTGGGCATTCTCTGGGAACCCATCTACATACTCGGAATAAGACTTTACTTGAAATATCGCCGGTCGTCTCCTCTTAATTCTCGTTTCTCATCCTATCTCCTAATCACTGCTGTTGTGTCATAATCTGTATCGTCAATATATACTTCTCGCAGCCGACTTGTCATTCTTTTTTCAGACATCCATACTTCTCAGTCTTCTTTGCATTGTCTATCCACTTTCTCCTCCACTCCTGGCCACAATTCTCTACCTGAACTCGCTGAGGATTTGACCTAGCGAGTCAAATCACTCGCCATCTTGCAGACATGCCTCTGTCCCACCTCACTTTGACCGTTTCGCATCTCCCCACTTCAACTTCGTTCTTCCTTTCCTGCCTTCAGCCCTTGGGATACCAATTCATTGGTCGCCATGATGACTATATCGGGTTTGGTCAGAAGTCTGGGGAGCCAGCGGATTTTTGGATAACAGAACAGAAGCCAGGGTATGTGATTGCGCCTTTCCGCCTGTTGAATTAAATGCAGGAATTAATTTGAATATCTTGCAGAGTTCCAGCTGGCGCTGCACATGTCGCCTTCCCCGCGCCGTCAAAAGAGGCGGTGGGCAAGTTCTTCATCCATGCGTTGAAGTCGGGAGGGAAGATCCACGGCGAACCCAAGTGTCGTGATTCTGAATCCGGCTACTACAGTGCAGCAGTCATTGATTTTGATGGGAACAGCGTCGAGGCGGTATACCGTCCAGGCAAAGAACGTACCAGGTCAGAAGTCAGTGCACCAGCAATGGGCATGCTCGAGAGTGGCTCTGTAGTGTCCAAGGCTAGCTCTAGGGCTAGCTCTAAGGCCAGCTCCGTGAAGTCTGAGAGCATTGCGCCTCCCAGATCAGAAGCCAAGTCGTACGTTTCCAAGGCGAGCTCTACCATGGAACGGCCTAGACTATCTGATAGGAGTATGAGTATGCCCTTGGAGAGAGCTGCGCCATCAGAGCGAGGTGCACCCTCCGTCATTTCCCAGCAAACGCATCACATCCAGCATGCACCATCTCCGACATATGTCGTACATCACACAACGCAACAACACACTCATCAGAAAACCGAGGATAACGGCACGACAGCCAAGACCATTGTCGGGTCTCTCATCGGTGCTGCAGCAGGTGCAGCTATTGCATATGCATGGACAAAAGGGAGCGACTCGCAATCGGAAGCTACGCCCCCTCCGCAGTACTCTCCTGAACAGCAGTGGTCTCCTCGCGATATCCCGCAGCTGCTGTCTCCCTCCTCGCAGGCCCCCTCGCAAGCCGAGGAGCTGCAGGGATACAGAGCTATCGAGGCCCCTCCTCCGAGGAGCTCTTACGCTCCGTCGGAAATACGATCGTCTGTCAGCCGCAGTGTTAGTTCCAAGAACCCACGTGCGAGCACCATCTATGAGGCCACTGAGTACTTCCCACCTGGTGCTAATGGCAGCGTGTATATGGATGACAATGGTCGCCGAGCCTCGGAGGGGAGCGTGTACTCGACGGGTGAGCTTCCCCTGCGAGCCATCGAATACTCGCCGCCATCCCGCGCTGGAACGTACCCAGAAAACGCCAGCACCTTGATCAGCAGTTTTGCCGACAAATCACGAGCCATGAGCATGGACAAGGGCAGTGTATACTCGTCATCGACGGTCAAACAGTCCAAGGCCGACTACAAGGACAACCAATCCGCTCATGGCTCGCAATACTCCTCCCGCTCCGCGGCCAAGTCTCAGGCTGGTAGCACCGCTTCCTCCACCCGCACGGCACGCAACATCCCTCTCCCTGAAGGATCTGTGGTCTCGGCGTCCTCCTACCGCTCCGCTTCCAAGTCGGGCGTTTCTGCCCGCAACGTTCCTCTCCCAGAGAGCGTCATTGATGATTTCGAGATTAACACGCAAGTCACACCCGACGACTCGATCAGCCAGATTGATGATAGACGATCATCCTACTCGGCGGCACGGTCCCACCACTCCAAAGCTGCCTCGCAGACTTCCAAGCGTTCTAGCAAGTTCGACGAGCCCGTTAGACCTAGTGACAGCGTCAGCCAAGTCTCCAGCAACGTCTCTAAGTCATCTCAACGGACTATGAAAGCGGGTGGTGGCACTGTGGTTGGTGGCAGTGTGGCAGGTGCCTCCAAGGCCCCCTCGAAAGTCAGCAGCAGCCGAAGAGGAAGCCAAGTTGCGTGAGCAACATGCTGGATTCTTTTATCACTCTATTTTTCTATCCTTCTTACTATCTCTTGTTTACCATAACATTACATATCTCATCCTTTTGTGATATATTCATGTGCATTCGGGCAGCGGAATCAGGCGTTTCTTTCGGGATACATACATACATACATCTCTACAAACAGAACCAATCTTGGGATCAACTACGAGGAAATACAACATTTTGTGAGCATATTTCATATACGGTGGTCTTAGTTATTGCTACATTGCCTAGATTATTGAATTGAGCGCAGTATAATGCCCCTTTTTGGCTCTGCATACTATTTTTCAGGAATGTGAAATATAAATGTTCTATTTTACTTTCCAATGGCGATCATTCTCCTGATGAATTACGTTTTATTTGAGCATCTTGTTCTTGTCATCTGCATGTAAATCCGGATAGAAGTATGGAAGGCCTATCTTAAATCCCTCAACTACATGCTACAGTATACAAGTCAAGAAAAACGGAGCACGCTTCACCGGTCAACGGATTGACTTGATTGTTGCTATCTGATACAACGCAATCACCAGCAACATCACCACGCGCTGGTCTCCCCCACCCTGCGCAATATCTCTCCCCCTTTTCACAACAGGGCACGCCTTCACGACCGTACGAGCAACATCCTCCGTCCCCAAATCCAAGGAACAAAACATCCTTGAGACTCCTGTTCATAAGTGTAGTTTGTCCCGATTTGATAGAGAAAAAAAATAGATAGATATGCCATGAATGCATGATGAGAATTGGTCATAATGATCGTTGGATATGGCATTTCCCGCCGGAATAAAGTAAGAGGGAAAAAAAAGTTTAAGACTCGCAAATGTTCCACACAAAAAAAGACAAAGGATCTACGATCACGGTACGCCAGGCTTCGGATCTGATCTAACGGAGCGAAAGAAGACGCAGAAGGTATTGAGAAGACCGAGGTGGCCGTGTAAATTCAATTGCGAAGATCAAATAGCATATTTGCGGGTCCATTCGCGAGCGGTGGCCTCGTACCGGGTACGGTCAGTCTTGTAGACATGGGCAATTTCGGGCACCAATGGGTCATCGGGGTTGGGGTCTGTGAGCATCGAGCAGATGGAGAGCAGTACTAGAGGCAAGATTAGCATGCCAAGCATGACGATTGTGGCGCACGGTAAAAGGCTCACCTTTAGAGATTGTAAGAGCAGGGCTCCATTGGTCTCTCAGGATGTCAAGACAGATACTGCCGTTGGAGTTGATGTTGGGGTGGTAGATACGGGTGGTGAAGTTGACCTTCGGGGGCTTGAAAGGGTAGTCGGTGGGGAAGTTGATCGATAGGAAGAAAACGCCGCCCGAGTATGGAGAGTCACCCTGTCAACAGCTGCGTCAGCAAGAATTCCTGATATATCATTCTGGTGCTATTATGGGTGGATGATTCGTTGTCCAGAGGCAGGATGCAGCCTGCAGGGTCCTCTTTCAAAGACCACCCGAATGCGACCGACAAAGAGAAATCACGAAAAAGACTTACAGGACCCATAATAGTTGCTTGCCAGTGAAACTGGAAAAAAAGCATTATGTTAGTATCTATATTGATTGTGAAAACGGTTTGCGGGCGTATCGTAGAAGGTAAGGATTTGCGGTCTGCCCCGCCGCAGATGGACAAAGAACAGCGACCGAGTGTAACCAGGGAGGGGTTTGAAATCGTACCAGATCTTCTCCTACAGGACCAGCAGAGCAGGAGGAGGGCGGATCACTATAATACAGAAGAATGCGTTAGCAAGGCCATATCATCCAGACGAGCGATACAACAACGCCCCGCAAATGGTGCGTAGTGGGGTTGACGGGCTAAGGCGAAGATAATGACGGTCGGAGGGGGATCACTCTCTTACCGGCCGAGGTCAGTGAGTTCCTTGTTAATTCTCTTGAGAGCCATATTGACTGTAGATGGTATGAAAAGAGGAAAAGGAGAAAACTCCTTAGTTAATGAGAAAAAATATGCGTCGGTGGTATCAAATTCGAGGTTGGGAATCTGCACAACACAAATCTGACGGTCAGCGATGGGAGGTATGAGAAAAGAAGAGGAAAAGAATAGGAAACGAAGAGAAAAGTACAGAAAAGAAGATGACGAACAGAGGATATATGAAAGGGAGAGACAAAAGGCTTTGACCAAAAGGGAGGCCAAAGGGACAGGAAGGGAGAGGGGAGAGACTCACGGTGAGGACGGTTTGATTACGTCTTGGAGGGGGAGGGGGAGGAAAGAGAGGAAGAGGCCGAAAAAGAAGAGAGAAGGAGAGGAGCAGAAGCGAAGAGCGAAGGAAGAGTCACGCCGGTGTATTGGCGTGACAGTACCGTATGGTCACGGCCCCACCCACCAGCCACAGTTTCAGGCATCGATTTTAGTCTCAGGGACCGATCAGGTATGACGTCTTCTGACTACGGAGTAGAAACTGCCAGAATACGCTGGGCTGCAATTAAGGGGCAGGGGGCGGTTTCACGCGGATAGAATAAGCATGATCAATGCCCTCAAACAAATAGTCGTCTGATAATTCAGCAATATTATTCAATATTGATCAGCATTAGCAATGGATCTCAGGGCCACGCATCGCCACTTCCGACATGTGGTTCTCTTTTTTCCTCCATCCTGACTGGCATATCGGTTTTCAAGATTGCGCTTGTTACATACATTACATAACATACAGTACAGTACCGTACAGCCTTTTCCACCCGATGATGGTGGTGGCGGGTCTGCAATGAAAAAACTCTCACCACAGGCTGTCATTGAGGAGTATCCTCTATTCACTGGTTTATACAGAATATAATCGTAGCTGTATGAGAACTGTCTGTATAGACGATTCACTAGACCAGAAATCGGCATTCACCGAGGACTGTCTGATCAGGGAACATCGCCAGTTGAAGGTCACGTGAGCGACAAATCATCCCGGCCTCAATTACCCACTCAATTAGATACAAGTAGATAGATAACATGTAACTTGGGTATATCTTTTGATTGCAATAGTATCTATGTATATACAAATGGCGGTCTGGGGATGTAGGCTGGCAGACAAAGAATGTCTACTTATCCAATCTGCCGATTGTCTTAAACGAATGCCTGGACTCCAGTGATGGCACGTCCCAAAATCAATCCTGTCAACTGTCAGTATCGGCCATGTCTCGGGTTAGCAGCATCACAGCGGATACTCACCATGGATATCACTCTGTCCCTCGTAGGTTTGCACAACAAACAAGTTGGCCGCATGGCGTGCAATGTGGTACTCGTCACTGGCGGCGTTACCACCAAACACTTCCTGAAGCCTGTTAAATCGATCAGTATCGTTCAAACATATACAGAGTAGATATAGGCAAAGAGGCTTACACTCGAGAGTTTACCAAAGCGCGGTCACAGTTCTGTCTCTTGACCATGGAGATCATCTCCGGTGTGCTCTTTCCTTCGTCCTTCAATCGGGCCACCTGGGTAGCAGCCAAAGTTCCGTATGCAGCATCTGTAGCGGCATCGGCCAGCTTCTTCTGGATCAGTTGGTACTTAGCCAGTGGATTGCCCTTGAACTGCTTCCTCTCCAACGCATATGTGCGGGCACGACTAAGACAGTCCTCGAGAGCTCCCATGGCTCCAAAAGCAATTCCCAGTCTGGCACTGTTGAGGCAGGTGAAGGGACCCTTCAACCCCTCGACATCAGGGAACATATTCTCCGCCGGCACGGGACAGTCGTCCATCTGTATCATACCCGTGATCGACGCACGCAGAGCGGTCTTGTTCTTGATCGCGGGTGTCTCCAGAGTACCCGGTGGGCACCGACTGCGCTCGACCAGGAATCCCTTGATCTTACCCGTGCTTTCCAACTTGGCCCAGACCAGCATCAGATCGGAAATGGGCGAGTTGGTGATCCAGGTCTTGGATCCATTCAACAAGTAGACGCCCTTCTTGGTAGGATGCTCCTTCGCAGTCGTTTCCATAGATCCCGGATCCGAGCCGTGGTTAGGCTCTGTGAGACCAAAGCAGCCAGACACCTTGCCCTTGGCCAGTTCAGGCAAGAATCTGTCCTTCTGCTCCTGGGTACCAAACTCATAAATTCCCGTCATCGCCAATGAGCTCTGCACCGACATGCCCGATCTGTACCCCGAGTCTACCCGCTCAACTTCCTTGGTGATCAGACCCGATGCAACCGTGCTGGCACCTGCACAACCGTATCCCTCAATAGTGGCACCGAGGAGACCCAATTCACCCATCTCCTCCAGGATCTTGCGGTCGTAGTTTTCATTTCGGTAGGCATCTAGAACAGCAACTGGTCAGTTTACTGTCGAATAGAGGTACAAGAAATACATATAAGCCTGAAGATCAAGCCCAACACATACCTAGAACCCGGGGCAGCAATCGCTCCTGGCAGTATTGTCTCGCCGTATCCTGGATCGCCAACTCTTCCTCCGTATACAACTCCGACGCAGCAAGAGGGTCCTCCCAGTTAAAGACCGTCGAATAACCACGCACGGATGATAGACACACAGCCCCAGAGGAAACGGGCAGGCGGTTTGCCGTCTGAAGGTGGCGCGAGGCCGCGCGGAAGAGGGATCGGCTCATGATCGGATTATATGGACAATGAAACAAGGGATGGTAATGAGGAATTAGATTCTGAATAAATTTCTGTTATCTCTTTAGACAAGACCTCCTGGTTCAATTGCTGAAAAGAAAGGAAGGTGAAGATGAAAAAGGCGGGCTCGGTTCTCCAATAGACAAACTGCGTCACTGAAAATAATGTTGCGGGGAAGCTTTCCGAATCCGATAGGTTGACCTCGGCACTGGTCGGGATACCTAGTGGCCACTAGTACAGCAATCAGGTAGGGACAAAACTGCAGATACTGTAGAAGATAAAGAAGAGTCAGTAAAGTCCAATTTATTCCACTTTATATCACCCCCTGGTCAGAAAGCATCAGCCGAAATCCGGGGCTTTGAGACAACCTCGGATCAGATTCCGTTCCCTCGGCGATGCTGTCCAATAACGGGTTCGATGGGGATATAGAACGTTGGTATGTATGAGGTACAAACGGAATTCCTGGTCAATAGATGACCATTCTTTCTGTGATACATCGGTTACGCTTGCTTGATATGTTCTGACCGCTCTGTGCTCCTCTCCTCCGGCTATATCCCACTGCAGTAGAACGTCACAAAGTAAAGATGAAAGATCAAGATGGCATCTATATGTTCGATTTCTAAATATTTCTTGCTCCGTCAATGTATATACGTCTATTATATACAGTGGATTTGCCTTATTCGGGGCAGGAATCGGTGACAGCGACACGGAGGTGCATTGATAAACACACCGCAATCAACCAGATAAGAGCTTCTCTTTGTTCGACACAGTATCAAAGAGACATTTGCTTCGGATATAGATCTAGTCAAAGTTAGACTGTACTAGAAGTTAGGTATCTCCAAGGTGTTCACGTTCAAGTCAAGGAATTGGCTTTGATGTGTCGAATAAATACGCCTAGCTTCGGTTGCATGCGCTCGTTGAAAAATCATCAACATGATGACCGAAAATGATCCAAAAAGCACTCTGTGCAACTGGGATAGCTGACACTCATTGCCATGAGATGAGCATATAAGCATCTTCATGGCTTCGTAGGTGTTTAGGCTTCAAAACTGAAGAGAAAAGAACAATGTTATCCGAAATGGGTATCTATACAAGAGACGTGCAGTATGTCCTGCCTCCCAGCAGAGCAGACCGTTGTGCGAAGTGTAATACGCAACATCAAGCGGGCATCTGAGATTGGAGAAAGTCGAAGACTCCTGTTGGGAAATACTCCTCGTCGAAGCCCCATAGATCAGCCATCATAGGGTCGACGGAGCCTTCGGAAAGACCAGTCTCATCTTTGCCTTGTGCTGGGGCGGGTTCAAATCCATTGCTCCGCTCAGCGGAGAGAGGAGCTACTCCTAACAGCGGAGGGGGGTGGTTTAAGATGGTATCTCGCTCTCCCAGGGGCTGGGCTCCAGGAATTATTATCGGCTTGAAAATCGAAGTTGCTTCGAAGGGAAGCTGCCCCGGGAGCTGCTGGTTAACAGAATTTCTCTTCTCCCACTCCACAAGTCCAACAAGCATCTTTCTCAACCCACGAGCAATGTGATGGACGAGATGGCGCTCACTGGCTCGCCTACTGCATGATATCATTAGGTCGATTATACGTCCAACCAAGTCACGGACGTAAGCAACGTCAATGAGCAGGCCGGCCGATGTAATGGAGTTTTGCTGGCCTTGAGCACCGGGGATACCGCCCGAACAACACTTTGCAGCAATTTTGAGGAGAAACACTGCTGCAAAGGTGATCATGCTGTGAAGATATAGCGGAACTCCAACCAATGCTCTCTGGATATCCGGCTCATCAAGAACAACAAGGAGCGTTGCAATAGCGGAATCGATGGCCAGGCCTGCTCGTTTCTTGCGCTCAGGAGACATTGTGCGCGTGGAGTTTGAGGAGTGGTAGGTTCGCAAAGCGACCGAGTTTAGCTGTAATCGGCAGAAATGATAGTGCAAATAAACGGCCTTGTAAGGATACGCGCCAACATACCGACTTCCAACTATTTTCATCCAGTTAGAGGCTTCCTTCGTGGCGCGGGAATAGAGTATTCTTACCTAAACGAGGGATCCAATCGGATTTCCATTCCTCGAGGTCAGCGTCGAAGCGGTCTATTTTCGAAAAATCGCTCTCCGGAACCTCCAAATCAACATCAGGGCCGAAAGAGTGATAGACTCGAGTAAGAATGATGAACAAGTCAACTTGGCTATGCAAGCGAAGATCTCCCTGTGACACATTCGGATGCATTATAAGAGCACTGTGGTTTGTGATGGTCGAATCTTCGTGGATTATCGGTGGCCGCCCGTATGCGATGGAGAAATGGTGCTCCAAGGTCTAGACCAGTCAATATACCAGGCACGAGACGGCACCTCAAATGGAATTTACTTACATATAGAAGATACCAAAGCCTGGCCTGATTTTGATGTTCTGGAGATCCTTGCGCGGCCTTACGATAACACTGATGTAGATTTCGCTCTGTTGCGATCCGGACTGCGTACCCGGAGAGTTTCCAGCTGACATCCGCGAGCCAAAACGCTCCGATGCATAGTGCGCGCAAGTCGTCCATAGTATGATGTCGATCGAGCATGGATTCCGACGCCAGTTTTGCGAATTCGTTATAACAGGTATCGAAAGTGCGTTCTTTGTTAGGCATATGAAGAGCCGTGACAGCCAGAATGGCGGCAGAGAGCATTGACGATGAATTCCGAACAGAGGCAAGATCATTGTGAACCAACGTCATGCCATCCCATAAGTAGCGATTCAGTACATTGTCAAAGAAATAGAATAATTCCTCTGCCTCTCGCAAATCCATGACTCCCCGCGAGATGAAATCGGTAACAAGATCCGAAGCATGCTGACGCCCTGGAGAACCTGCTGGAATATCACTCAACTGAGTCACTTCGTACAAGCTCCCCATTGGTGCAGTAACCAACGACGATGTTCCATTTTCTTCCCTATCGAGGGAATACTGCTGTTGCTGCTGCTGCTGCTGTCGGGAAAATGCATAATTTGATGGACTCGGTCTCGTTGCTGCGCCCGGAGTAGTATCAATAGACTCTGTTCTTCTATTCTGACCCACCCCAGTGCCATTATCCTCTGTAGACACCGTCGACCCTTTGCGATCTCTCCTCCTCGAGGGTGTTTCGGTCGGTCTGCTGCCTGCATGATAATATGAGAGGTCCGGTAATTGAGCTTTCTTGAGCAAGTCTGCCATAGCAAGTTCCATCGTGGTCTTCCATCTAATTAATCCACATATTAGCATCAAGATCAAACGGCCGAAAAGCTTCAATCGGGATAAATACTCTGCTTCATCCTCCAACAAAGTCTGAAGGCTCTTATTAACAACGCATTCCAGGCCCATGCGTCGGCATCTGTTACACATGGACTCGCCAGCCTTCATGTCACACCGTACTTTATGCCGTTTGCATTCTGTACAAGCCCGAATCTTTCGAGATATTTTGGGGATATGCCTCGGGCCCTGCTGCGAGTCATCCTCCGCTGCGGCGGGCGGGTATGCGCTCTGAGGAGAATCCGACGACAAATCGCCGTTGGCTTCGAATTGAATGCGATTTCGCTTCATTTCGAGGCCTGACTCACTCCCACCGATATATAGTTTCAACCTTTTTTTCGTTATCCCATACTCAGCGGTAGTCAACCCTACCTGATAAGCAGACGGGCGATTAGGATTACTGCGCTTGTGATTTATCCCTAAGAATCTCTACCGAAGATGGGGCTCCTCTTGGCTCTTGCTAGCACCGTTACTGGACCTTACCTGTTTGGGTCTGGGCCTTGGCGGTGGGGGAAGCGATAAGCGGGGAAGAGTCACGTGGGTTTCAGCAGAGTGCAGCGGGGCGCTAGTCCCGATACGGTCTAATGATGTATGACGCGCGTTGGAGTTCCGCGGCGCGTTGCCGTCGCGAAGTCAGGAGCAGTCTCGATTCTCTATCCCAGACCGACGAAGAAACGCAGTGACAGGTATCCGAAGGCATCAATCAGGTCACAATGGGTATTAAACGTGAGTGTACTTGTTTCTTGCTATCGTATTCAAATTTTATGCGATCTGGTTTCCTACGCGTTGCAAAGCTCTGCAAATATTGACTCTACCAGAACTTTATCAAGTGATTTCTGAGAATGCGCCCGATGCGATTAAGAATGGGGATATCAAGGGCCATTTTGGCCGAAAGGTCGCTATTGTATGTGCAAATTCGCTTCAAAGCTAGTGGTTATTCTGTCGCAGTGGAAACTAACATTGTCGCTGGTTTACAGGATGCGTACGTCACTTGGTCTTCGTAAGATGTAGACCTAGAACCGATTGCTAATCTATAACAGATCCATGAGTATTTACAGTTTCCTTATTGCCGTACGTTCCGAGGGTCAGCAGCTCATGAGCGACTCGGGCGAGACGACATCACACTTGATGGGCATGTTCTACCGTACTCTGCGGATGGTCGATAACGGCATCAAACCCCTATATGTTTTTGACGGAGCTCCACCAAAGCTCAAGTCTGGCGAGTTGGCCAAGCGAACGGCCCGGAAATCAGAGGCTACCGAGGCTCACGAGGAGGCCAAGGAGACGGGTACCGCAGAGGATGTGGAAAAGTTCTCGCGGCGCACAGTACGAGTTACGAGGGAACACAATGCTGACTGTAAGAAGCTGCTGAAATTGATGGGGATTCCGTATATCGACGCTCCGACGGAAGCAGAGGCACAATGCGCAGTGCTTGCGCGGGCAGGAAAAGTCTACGCTGCTGCATCGGAGGATATGGACACACTATGCTTTGAGACGCCGATTCTCCTAAGACACCTTACCTTTAGTGAACAGAGGAAGGAACCGATCCAGGAGATTCATCTGAACCGTGCCCTTGAAGGACTGGGCATGGACCGAGCACAGGTAGATTCCAGTATTATTTTCAGTCGAATTTCTCAAGCTGACATTGGTCTAGTTCATTGATCTCTGCATTCTGCTTGGATGCGACTACCTAGAACCGATTCCTAAAATCGGGCCCAACACTGCCCTGAAACTGATTCGTGATCACGGTAGTCTGGAGAAGGTGATTGAGCACATTGAGAAGGACCCCAAGAAAAAGTACGTGGTTCCAGAAGACTGGCCGTACCAAGATGCACGAGAGCTTTTCCTCCATCCAGATGTGCGGGAAGCCGACCACGCGGATTGCGATTTCAAATGGGAAGCCCCAGACATTGACAATCTGGTGGAATTCTTGGTGAAGGACAAGGGGTTCAACGAGGACCGAGTACGCAACGGGGCTGCCCGTCTCCAGAAGAATCTCAAGACCGCTCAACAGTCACGGTTAGAGGGATTTTTCAAGCCGGTGGCACGGACAGACGCGGAAAAGGCGAATCTCAAGCGCAAGCACGATGAGAAGTTGCAGGAGCAGAAGAAGCGCAAGAAGGACGAGGCCAAGGCCAAGAAGGACGCCAAATCCAAGCCTCGCGGTGCTGGTTAAGTGGTGGGTCTACCAGTCTGGGGGATTATTTGTTATTTGATACAGAGAAAAAAGCCACATGGATACTGGCAAGGGCATGGACTGATAATTCAAATGTAACATTGGCGTCGGCGTTGTGCGGGCCTTTAGGTACTAGAAGTTCGCGATATTTGAAACTTGGTGTTTTAATGAAAGCAACTGTATAGAGTACTATTCAACTCTACTATTTACACTACTATATTATCACAAACATAACTAAAAGTTCTTGTTTAGTAATTAGGTACTTTCCACTCGTCTTCGGAGACCCTCAATGGGATCATTTGATGGATCCGAGATCGCCCAGTGCATAATATCGAGGACGATTATTGCGTGATTTTTCCTCTTACAAGCATCAAAGCTATTCCAGGCTTATGTGATGTTCCCAGGCTGGTAAGCTGTATTTAGTAGTAACTAGAATAGGAAATAATAGTTCCGGATGATTTTGGTGTTGGGTTGTTGACTACCTACACCTGGTTGTTTTTACAGAGTTTTCAATACTAAAAATTAATCGGGATCAATTCAATCAGATACGTAAAGCAAATGAGAAATAATTACTCTCCATATAGCTGTGTTGTTTAAATATTATGTTTGGCATCTATTACTAGGCATAGACTGGGTGTGGATATATATTGATGCCCGATGTAGGTGCTGAAATAAATTGAAACAGAAACAAACATAAACCATGCATTAATTCCTAAATCCAGACAAGTAAACTACAAATAAAGCAAATATAAATCCCATTCCATACACCATGTACAACCGTGTAGCATGTATATCATAAGATCAGAGCATCTAAAGTAATCTGGGGTGCAGCGTCATGACTCCCGAATGGCTCGTTCGAACATCGCCACATCTCACGACGATCCCGAGCCAAGCATTCCTCTGGCTGTCAGTTTGATATCCGAAGAGAGATGGATGGTACGAATGTTTGATCTTTTGCTTTTGATCATGCGCTGTATATTTTCATCTACTTTATTTACTACGGTGTATACATACTGGTGGCAGCACCACTCTACTAAATACTGCTTCTAGAATTCGGGTTGATATCGACTGTTTACATCCATCCACTGACGAGCAGCTAGATACGGATTAATGGTGCAAAAACCACAGATGATGCCTGATCCAGTTTAGAAAAGGATATCCGATACCCCCTAGGTGTTCCTTGAAGTCATCTGCTTGTTGCCTGTTGATCGGATGTTAACGCGCCATCTGATCCATGGACAAACAAACCCTGGATCAGGTAGACAGACTAAAGCGTGACGGACAATTCCTCGATCAGAGAACAGATCGACTCTTCAATGACGGAAGCCCAAAGTCAAGCCATCATGGATTGTTGGTTCGGAACTGCCAAGCCCATTGTGAACCCGAACCGCACATGGGAAGAAGACAGAGTTGTATGTCCTCGTGACCCGGAGATCACCGCACGATGGAGCAGGAGATCTGGATGCTTCGATTGTGTAGCGAAGAATCAGGATTGTTTTGCAATAGGGTGGGATGAAGCAAGGAGATGGATAGTCAAGCTTCAAATGGCAGATGCGGCCAGGGAGGTTGCGCAAGGTGGGAGCTTAATTGCACTGCACGGATGTAAGTCTTGGTCATCTAGACATGTGTATGTCGATAGAGAAGAGTGTTTGTATATCAAGATGAAATATATTTCATTCTGTATATCGCAACTGCTGTTGACGATCAATGATCAATGAACACACAGTGTGAAAAGAAGCGAGAGATGGAGCATCCAGGGTGATGACGGGTCGCAATGCAGACCAAATGATCCACAGTCAAAAGCCACAAAAAACAGAGATTCAAAAAAAAAGAAAAAAAGAGGAGAAGAAAGCTAAGAATCGCTTAAGTTGTCCAGCAGTGCCAGGAATGCGCATAGACCAGTGATTCCAACTGGCAGAGGGAGATGGAAAGGGGAATGAGCTGGAGCAGTGGGAGAAGACGCGTAGAAGGCCAGGCAGCGAATGATGCGCGTGCTGCAACTACGACTACAGTATTATATTAGACTGATATTGGAATGAACAATATTAAACGACACTACAACGAGAGCTGCCAGAACCACTAAATCTGCAATCAAAACAAACCGCAGCCCTTGACGTGTTGCAACAAGGCGAGTGATCCGGTGTCAACACCCGCCGTCCTATAAATCGCGCTGCCCCGCGGCCCTTCCACCCCTTCCGTTGTCGACTGCTTTTCTTTCCATCTGTTCCCACCTTCGATCCACTGCTTCTTCTCGCATCAGACTCGCATCTCTGTCTCTTGCTCCTCTTGTTTCTCCCCGTAGACTCATTTCATCTTCATCTCTTCATCACCATGCCTCCCAAGAAAGCTACTGCTGCCGCGACCAAGAAGGCCGGCACTGCTGCCCATGCCTCGTACCGCGGTAAGTTTCTACTGATCTTTCGTCACCACCACATCGCGTCGCGGTGAAATTGGTACCATTCTAGTCGCGAGCAGCTGCTGATTCTATCGATATAGATATGATTAAGGATGCCATTGTGAATGTGAGTGGATCACGTTCTACTTCTCGTCGATTCGGGTGACGGGCGCTGGCGGTCGAACCCCCCCGACCGTGACACGTCTGCACGGCGCCCAACGGTTTCAAACCCCCCATCGGGACTTGAAATCTTTCATTCTAAAATGGTCGCTGACTTCTCCCCTTTTAGCTTAAAGAGCGCAATGGTAGCAGGTATGTTGTTTTCCTTGTTGTTTTCCCGGCATACAATCCCGACTTCCGTGGCCACCCCGGCATCTCATGCCCGTGTCGCGTGTTGTTTTGGATTGTGGATTTTGGAAAAAAACAAAAAAAAACCTTCCATGCTAACATTATATTTTACAGCCGCCAGTCTATCAAGAAATATGTTCGAGCCAACAACAACATCACTGTCACCTCTCAGGCCGCTTTTGACGCCCAGTTCAACAAGGCCATCAAGGCCGGTGTTGACAAGGAGGAGTTCACCCAGCCCAAGGGTAAGTCCAGAGCAACCGCGCATTTCTCTCCCTCGGCCATGAGACATGATTTCCACCAGGTTCAGCTTTCTCTGGAAGTAATCTGCCAATCATGCTGTCGCCGTATTCAGTCTGCCGGATAACAACTGACGCGTCTCCTCTTTCCAGGTCCCTCTGGCCCCTTGAAGCTTGCCAAGAAGGAGCCTGCTCCTAAGCCCGCCGCAAAGCCTGCTGCCAAACCGGCCGCTAAGCCCGCCGCTAAGGTATGTTATTGTTCTTTCGACGTGATAGAGTTGGTGCAAATGAGCAACATTGCTGACCTGCATCTAGAAGAAGGCTGCCCCCAAAGCCGCCGCCACCAAGACTGCCGCCCCCAAGAAGGCTACAGCTAAGAAGACCGAGAAGACTGAGAAGACCGAAAAGACCGAGAAGGCCGAGAAGCCTGCTAAGGCCGCGGCTAAGAAGTCTACTACCACCAAGAAGGCCGCTGGACGACCCAAGGCCAACACTGCCAAGCCCCGCAAGGCCTCGAGCGCAGTATGTGATGTCTAATCCACTATTCCTTGGCCGTTATGTTTACTGATATCCTTACTAGGCACCTGCTGTCGTTGACCAGCCCAAGGTTATCAGCACCACCAAGTCGGGGCGTGTGACCAAGACAACTGCTGCACCTGCCGAGAAGAAGAAGCCTGCAGCAAAGAAGGCCTAGACATCGTCTAGCTGATCTTCTCTTATATTGTTTTTTCCTTTGTTTCTCTTTATTGTGACGTGCGCATCGAGTGATATCTCTTGGGTTGTACCCCCTTTCCTTTCTTTCGGTTGTAATTTTCTTTTGCTACCTCTTATTTTTTTTCTCTTCGATGTTGTGACTGCTTCTGGGATATCTCTTTTGAATGTCGTTTTTCCTTTTTTTTGCTTTTTTGTGCAATGTCGGTAGGGATGGCGTCCTGCGATGGATTTTGCAACGGGAATTGCTTATTATCTGGTTGGGTACACCCGTCAACGGACGGGTGGTGAGTGGAATGAAACGTTTATCATGTTCAACTGCGTATACTTGTAGATTGAAAAGAGTAGTGATTTATGGCAAGGAATCAGACTATCTGCGAGTAATCATGAGTGGGACAATGGGAGGACCATGTGTTGCTGCGTGGTACGGTGATCTTGTCCAACGGAGGGGATCTGAGCTGGATGGTGCATGTTAATCAGGGGTAGAGCTATACAGTTAGTGTGATGGAGTTCTACTTATATCTTTAAAGTGATTTATTTATTATTAGCATTGCTCATACTCCATAGTTATCCCGCTTAGCTCTGCAAAACATTTTGAGCACCAGCATCGAGCATAATGTCCGATACTAAAAATAGGCGCCGCAAAGCAGGAATGGATTGAGAGAGCGTAATTAATTTCGCCCCGGATCCAACCTCTTTTGTTGTTGTATTTCCAAGACCCTCACTTGAGATAAATTACAGATGATGATGATAATTACGATTCCATAATATTCGATTGACTCCACGATCATCCTTTTATTGATTTTCCTGTTGATGTGTCGACCATTGCGTCAAATAGAGGATGGCTCACGAGAGACTGTCTGGGAGTGACGTTGGCAGCTGTCGATCTTTAGTACGAATACACCGATCGAGTCAGATGAAATACTGCTGAGACGCTGAGTAGTATGATGATAGAGATGATTATAGACGATGGAGTAGAAGTATCTCATGAGGACATTCTTCGTGCTCCTGGCTATTTTGTGCATTGGATATTGTGATTCGACCTCCTTACAGAGCATCGAATCAATTCCAGCATAGTTATGCATTGTATCAGATTATGCAGTAAGATCTGAGACATCTACCTCACTTGCCTTGTCTTACAGCAATAGAAATTGATACCCTCATATACAGACACATAGGATTGTCCCACGATTATCTTATATTCTATTCTGTAACATCAAATAAAGCTCTTCTGTGAGATGCACTGAACGTGTCAATTCGATGGTTATCAGTGGAAGGATGTGTATTTTGCAGTATTGTAATACTCCCGCGTGACTGTCAAATATCCTCATCTTCATTCATCCTCACCTAAGTATTAGTATTCGAAGTTATTCCTCATCTTGGAACGACCTCCTAGGAGCCAGATAATTGCAATCTTGATCAGCAGAAAAATCGAAATCTTCATAAATAACACACCCGACTTAGCCACAATAGACTACTACAATAATAGTTAATACCATTAAATGATCAAAGCTGAAGAGTGGATCTTTTTTTTTTTTTTCTCTTCTCTCCCGGTAACTCAAATACCCGTACTCCGTATCTTACCATACCGTACCCATACCGTACCACTAAATCCTCTCCTCTTCTCTCCCTCTCTTCCTCTCTCTCTCTCTCCGTCTCTCTCTTTCTTCTTCTCTTTCCCTCTTGCAGGTAATATTAACTCCTCAACAACTTCCATCCTTCCAACCTCCATCATCTTCTCTCCGCCTCCCCCCTCCCCTTCAACCACATTTCTCTTTATCCTCCCCCATCCCCTCTTCTTCTATCTTCTCTAATCTTTCTTCTATCCGATCTTTGTCTCCTTACCCCCGTTTCCCCCCACACGGACACGTCGCCTGTGCCACAGTGCCGATTCCCATACTTGCTTCCTTAACATGCTTATCGGTCGCTAAACACTCTGCCACGCCCTCCCCGGCTGGCTGCTACGGCTTAGTTCGGGAATTTTTTTTCTTCTTTTTGCGTTCGTCTCTTGTCATTGATCGGTCTACTCTCTACCCCCGTGGAGCCCTCCCTCTCCCTCACTCGGTCTAGACGGCTCAATTAAGTCTCCGACAAACCTCGACACGCAGACCTCACGTCACACTCGCTCTCTTACCTACTCTGTTTCACCTACCAGAGCCATATCGAACATGCCCTCCTTTTCCAACGACGTCCCGTATCAGTCTTCTACGGCTACCGCTACGCATCCTCGCTCCTTCGATTCGCCCCAGGGAAAACCGCACGATAAAGCCCCCGTGGGTAACACCTTTCTGTGGACGAACTGGCCCAATGGCGACTCAAATCATCTTGATGCCCCTCCTCCCGACCACCAGGTCCTCACCAACCTGAAGAATGGTAGTGCCTATTCCCTGAACGGTCCCCGATCGAGCATGAGTTCCTACACTCGAGAACCGCCGCAATCTAAAGATGGAAGTATGCATTCGTTAGGGAACGGGTCGGCTCGAGATCTGCGAGAAAGTGGAAGGCCCTCGACTACGTTGGATAGGGATGTTACTCGCAAGTCTATTGATGCTGGCGCTGGCGCTGGCTCAGCGACTGCTTCCATCTCCAGCCAACAGGTCAATGGCACGTCATTGTACAACCGGTCAGTCAACGGGAAACCCATGGTCAATGGAGATCACCACCGTCTATCAGTCGATGAAATCGCGTCTTTGGACTCGGCTGCCAACGCACCGGGACAATACCTGTCGACCTCTCAGCCAGAGGAATCTGGCCATCTTTCTCCGGACACCGACCGATTATCCCCTATCCAAGGGGGGCCCCATCGCTATTCGTCCCCCCCTTTACCCTCAGGCACCGACACGCAAGATTCGTCAAGTTTTCGACAACGACATACCCTTCAAGTCCCGAGAACGACGAGTGGTCGCCGGAGCAGTCGTGATCAATCCGAGGATGCGTACAGCACCGGTCGGTTATCTCCGACCACAGGCAACCGACGCACATCGATGAGCTTGACAAAACGGCCCACGAGGACTAACCAGTCGGACTCTCTCATCGATGATGTCAATCCCGATGATGATTCTGCAGCCCGATTTGCGGAGGCCATAAAGCAGCGGAGAGCTTCGAAGAGAAGGCGTCGCGACGAGGACGACGAAGATCGTGTCATTGTTGGAACAAAGGTGGATCAGAACCATGTAAACTGGGTCACTGCCTATAACATGCTTACAGGCATTCGGTTCACTGTGTCGAGGATTAATGCGAAGATGCCCCGGGAGCTTACACCCGCAGATTTCGAAGCCAAACACAAATTCTCCTTTGATATGTTAGTGCGCACCCTTCCCTTTTGATGATGTATTTTAACTTGTCAACAGTACTGGTAACGAGTTGACACCGTCTGCCAAGTACGATTTCAAATTCAAGGATTATGCACCCTGGGTTTTCCGACATTTGCGAACCAAGTTCCGACTTGACCCCGCCGATTACCTGATGTCCCTTACGAGCAAGTATATCCTTTCGGAACTGGGGTCGCCCGGAAAAAGTGGCAGCTTCTTCTACTTTTCGCGAGATTACAAGTACATCATCAAGACCATCCATCACTCGGAACACAAGTTGCTGCGCAAGATTCTACCCGAGTACTACAAGCACGTCGAGAAAAACCCAAACACGTTGATATCGCAATTCTACGGTCTTCATCGCGTCAAGATGGCATATGGCCGTAAGATTCACTTTGTTGTCATGAACAACCTGTTTCCACCTCACCGCGATATCCACCAGACCTTTGATCTTAAGGGTTCTACCATTGGCCGAGACTTGCACGAGGCAGACCTTGAAAAGAACCCGAGGGCAACCTTGAAGGATTTGAACTGGGTTCGCCGAGATCGTCACTTGCAGTGTGGACCATCCAAGCGAGAGTTCTTCATTGAACAACTCAAGCGCGATGTCGAGCTGTTAAAGAGACTCAAGATCATGGACTACTCACTCTTGGTGGGTATCCATGATTCTGAAAGAGGAAATGAGGAGAAGCTTCGTGACAAAACACTGCAAGTTTTCTCACCCGGAGGTGACCGAGAGGAGGATAACAACCCGAACATGCTTATGCGCACACCCTCGAAGATGGAGAACGAGCGCAAAGCCCGCGAGCTTCGGCAGCTCATAAAACGAGAGCGACCGGTGCCCCTCGACAAAGCTACCGCAAAAATGCCTGAGGAGATATTGGACGAGAGAAAGTATCACGTCTTTTACTCCGACGACGGAGGGTTCCGGGCCACCCATGAGAATGGACAGGCAGGGGAAGAGATCTATTATCTCGGTATAATTGACTGTCTGACACACGTAAGCCGATTCCCCCAATTCCCCTTCGATACGAACTTATTTTGACTAATTTGAGTAGTATGGGACGGTGAAACGAATAGAAAACTTTTTCAAGGGACTTTCCAATGATAAAACCCAAATTTCGCCCGTCCCGCCTGAAAGCTACGGAGATCGCTTTATCCATTTCATCAAAGGAATCACCATGTCCAAGGAGGAAGTAGAACGACATCGAGAGTCTCGAGCAATGGGCAGAGAATCCGCGGAACGGTCCTCATCTGTCGAAAGAACGATGCAGGCGGCGGAAAAGGAGGCGTCCAAAGACGTATCGATCACACACCCGCGGACATTATCAACCGTCCGAGATCCGGCAGACGCCAATGGCTCCGGCCCTGCCTCGACTCTACCAATCGTAGATGAAGCGGGTGAAGCTAGCAGCGTGGGAGGGCACAGTCAACATAGCCGACGAGGCCCTCCGGTTCCAGAGAAAGATCTTCCGGCACTTCCCCATGAAAATGGTCATGGTCCTCGACAGAGTGAAAAAGGGAAGGAGATAGCTCAGGACGACCGGAGATTCTCCTGGGTCCAGCAATGATCCCCTTCATTATACGAACCTCAACGCTTACTAGGGTGCCGTTTCCTGGTTGATTTTATTTCATGATTCCCCATTCGCAATTGACACCGCATCGTTTCCTATCACATCCGGGCGCTACGCATTTCTTTTCCTTCCCCTCAGTATGGTCTGCGCAACGTATCTTCTGTTTTCGAGTTAGCCAGAAGGCACTCTTGCAGAGAGTGCTCATGTTACTATGATTGACGTGCGTTTCCTTTTACTGCTGGGCGCTGCTCGCCCACTCAGCTGGACAGCTCTTGTTCGCTTGATATTCCCACAACCTTCTTTTTTTTTTTTTGGATCCATTCCCATTTCTGGACGATCGGTGTCTTATAAATGAGATACCCCTACTTTTCCTTTTTCTTCTATTATATTCATTTCCTTTGCGTTTTTCTTCTTGTTTCTCTCTTGCGCATGAGGAGTAAACATTCATCATGTGGACCATCTTTCATTGAAACCCTTCCTTTATTTACTCTCTTTATATCTCCTTTTTGTTTACCTTTTTCTTTTTTTCTTGTGTGAAATCTACCGTGCATTGCACTGCATTGTTCTGACTTTTGATGCGTCATAAAGTCGCCTACTTTGACTGCTGAAGGATTTCTTATTCCCCCAAGTAGACTGATTTGGATCTGGTCCCTGAACGCGTCGTTTTCTTTTTTCTCTTCTCTTCTTCGTCTTATTTTAATTCCCCTGTATCACATACCTTCTCCGCATATTATTTTTGTCTTTGTCAAACCGACCTATGTAAGTGTTGGATTTGTTCATTCTACTCCAGTCCTTGGGCCACCATGCCTCGTTTCATTTTCCTTTCTTGTTGCTTTCTTTACCTTTTCAAGTTCTATCATACCTAGCCATGGCGAATGTTTATCTCAGCTTGTCAGCTTCCACTCATGTTCTGTATTGCATTCATGGATGGGAGAGAGCAAAGTGTTTTTTTGAGCGTTGCTTTGATTATTCCATTTTGTCTCTTTAACTCTAGAAATTGATAGAAGACACCAGCAATTAAGTAGACAATTGATACCGATATTGCGTTACTAAAGTTCATTCTAGAAGTTGTAAATTCAAAGAAGATTCATTCTCACAAGACTGACTTTGAATCGAAGAAAATAGATAGAATTACATATTTCTCTGGGGCAAGGAAAGAGAAAAAAAGAAAATAAAAAAAGCCCAAATAACCTTTCCTTCGATGACAATCTCATCCACTAAGAGTGTAAATTTCGTTGCATGCTCCATCCCAACCAAAGTGATTCATTTCCCATCCAACCGACCCCGTTGTGGGATTCTTTGCGTAGGATATCTTTCCGAGTCAAACGCCAGTATGAAACATGCCGATCCCGATACAACCAGACTTAAGAAAACAGAAAAAGAAAATAGACGGAAGAAAAATGAGTTTAAAAAAGGTGCCTCCCCATCGACGCCGGTGATAGTATGTGTACGTTGCTCAAGAAGGGGTTTCCATAGGGAAAGAAGATAAAAAAGAGAAAAGCCGTGAGCAATCCGTTGCTGATATCGCGGTAGAACAAATTAGACATGAGAAATGAAAATGGTATAAGGCGATTATTCGGCCTTTCCTTGGGTAACCTTGGCGGCCTGCACAGCAGACATCTTCTGAGTCCAACCCTGCGCGGGCTGGGGCTTCTTGACTGTGCGGAGATCATCGCTAGAGAACCCAGAGATACGCATGTTGTAGTTGCGTTCAAGGACGAGCTGGATGTCACGGATTTCGAGTGTGGAGGATGGGCGAAGCTTGGCCAGACGGCAGGCGGCGGTGATCACATCGTCAACGAAATCGTCAGCCATCTGAAGGATGAACTGTTTCTTTGTTAGCTGCTACATATCTATAGGGTAAGGTGGAGTAGAAGGTTGAAAATGAGTATAGCGGGGGATAGATATTGCTTACCTCTTCGGCGTCTGGAGTGAGCCCCTCACCTTCGCCACCTCCAGTGACCTGGCGGACCAAGATATCAAGCATCTTCTTGCTCAAAACGCGCTGGCCCTCGCCTTCAAGCACGTAACCAGGATGCTTCTGGATGGCTGGCTGGCCCATCATTCCCATAGCACCGTGGCTGGGGCCACCGGACAAGGTAGGTCTGGCTGGCGCCATCGCAACAGGCTCTGGGGGAGGAACGTTAAGATTCTTTGGAATCGCCATATTGATGTTGCGCGCAGAGTTGTCAGAGCCACGATTGGGATTGTAACCCTGGGGGTGGGCGTGAGGGTTGGCTGCCGCCTGAGTCATGTTTTGCTGGTTGACGTTGTTGGCATTGTTTGTATTATTGTTATTGGAGTAGTTCTGAGCAGCCTGGGCCATTGCAGCTTGATGCGACAAAGGACGTGGTGGGCCTTGTTGGTTCACAGGCTGAGGAGCATTTGGTGTAGGGGTAGAACCATCAGGATTAGGGGTTTGACTGAAAGTAATCTGTGTGCCTGGTGTGCCCTGCTGGGGTTGTGGTTGTGGTTGCTGTTGCGGTGGCAGTGACTGTTGCTGCTGCTGTTGCTGAGGAGGCGCGACTGGAGCGGCAGGTGCCGTCACTGGAGGTTGCACGCTAGGCGTCTGGCCAGGCTGAGAAGTGGAGGGGGACATGGCAGCCTGTCCTGCTTGATTCCTCGCCGCACTTACCGCAGAGTTGATGGTATGAGGAGCAGGAGTTGGCGTCTGCCCCGCCTGCATTGGAGTTGGAGCATTTGGAGGTTGATTATTACCAGCAGTGGTGGTGGGAGTGGCAGCAGCACTCTGGTCAGCACTGGGCTGTTGGGGATGAGCTGGAGCTGGAGTATTCTGAACCCCCGCCCGGTTGACTTGCTGATTCGGTTGCTGAGCCTTGAAGGTTTCTTGCTGCTCTTTGAATTTGGTCAAAAAGTCGCTGCCTTCGCGGTAAAGCTTCTCAGCCGTGAGCTGGCGATTCTTGAATTCTTGCATTTCCTCCTGGCTCATATTTCCCGCGCCCTGACGCTGCGTAAACTGCCCACGCAGTTCAGCAATACGTGCGCGACCAATCTCCTGCTTCTGAAGAGCAATCCCGTATCGTAACCTCGCCTCCGGAAGCCATGTCTGTATCTGCTCCTTGCTGATGTTCGGCGGGAGGAAGAATTGTAGGTTCTGGACCTTATTCTGGATCTGAGGCAGGAGCTGAGTGAAAGACTGAGGATTGGCAGACTGAGATCGCTGAACCGGCTGGCCCTGGCCCTGGACCTGTGTCTGGCCTTGAGCGGCGGCGGCAGCAGCCTGGGCTTGTTGATGCTGGAGTGCCTGCTGCTGGCGAGTCTGCTGGAAGAGTCGCATGCCCTTCATCAAAGTTTGGGAGATTTGGGTGAGTTTCATGTGCGCGTTCTGGTATTCTGCACTCTGGGGATCCCTGCTATTCAGCAGTTCCCAGAGGCTGCGCACCAGCTGTGTATGTTGAGCCTTTTGCTGCTCATTGAGATGCGGCAGTTTCTGCACTTGGTCGGTCCGAATGAGGTTCGAATGCTGCTGAGGGGCAACCATGGGCTGGTTAACCGGGGCCTGGGAGCCATCCATCTTGTCGACGACTCTTTTTTACGCAGTGAGAAAGCAGATGGCGAAATAGTTTTGTACAGCTAGCTGGATCGGTGATGGAGGGCAGTCGGAGGTGAGGGGAGCAAAAGGCGACGTTGGGCGAAGGAGGAAAAAGACTCGGAGCTGTGAGGCGCCCAAGGTATTAAAGGTACGGACAAAAGGGGCAAATTTAACTGGAAGAGCCACCAAAGAACAAAATTCTGCACAGGCAGCTGGTAAAACTCACAGCGTATCGAGCCAGGAGAGACTGATTGATCGATCGATGGAGCTCGATGGACGCGGAGAGGTTGCGGAACTTCGCTGCGAGCCTCAGGCTTGGCACCGCCTTGTTGTAACGACAGGATACTATCTGCAAGGTACGTTCTCACTTTACCTTGAAGGCTTAAGGACAATTGTGACGTTGGCTGATTTATCTCTCTTTTAAATATTGAGACAGTTCACTGGGGCTATTAAATCAGCACAAGGTTGTGCATGCTTGTCTTCACTACTACTTCATTTCATAATCCAATCCCTACCTCACTGGCTCAATCACTTTTTGATTTACAACTAGAATCAGCATTTTTTTTTTTTTTTTTTTTTTTTGGAGACAGCAACAGGCAACACAAGAATTCAATTCTACTAGAGCTGAATAAATGATGGATTACACCGGAAATGCTGCGTAGTAATGGTAGTTGAAAGTGATGTCCGTTAAGTCATCCGGACAAAATTTCCCAGTTATGCCAGCGTAGATATGCATAGCCTAGCAATTAGGGCAGTCCCCTGGAGCAATAAATTCGAGAAATTGGCAAGATGGAATCGCCAACGCTCTAGAACCTGTCTGCAAGACGCCTGTAGCTGTACACATGGGTGGTATATGCAAGGGACCGGGACACTAAGAGCTCTCCCCATTGCCTGCATGATGGTTTCCCTTGCACTTGCAGAGCTTCGATTTGTTTTCTGGAAGGCTCGGCTCATCGCATATAATCCAAGATCAATCCCAAAGGTAGAAGATCGAGAATATGCCAGCCGGCGCTGGAATGAATACCCGCGTAGACATCAACCAGCCAGACCTGTCATATTCTTTGAACTGACAATTAGACGGAATTGCCGAAGGGCTGTTGGCGAAGGTATCTTCCTTGAGGACCGATCATGAGTAAGGCATTGACGCCAAACCGAGAGAGGATTTGTGATGGAGTGGCCGTGTCCATGCCCGAGACGCTGTGGACGAGTTGATCGCCATTTGTCTCTAGTTTTCTTTAGACTGGGATCACATTATCTTATCCCAGTAAGCCGCCGAGGTCCCTTTCCATGTTTCTTACACGATCCTCCATGCCCCGTTTTTTCCGTTCCAGCTCTCTGATTTCCTCTATCTCCCGTTCAATATCGTCGTCTGTCACATCCGGGATTTCAGGTTGCAAGACACCTGTGTTATCATAATCGTCATAATCATCGCTGTACGAGTGGCTCATCTGCTCCAACTCTGCAGTGTTTCTTGCTACACGGTCTTCTAAGCCGACGAGCGAGTCGGAGATCATTTCATGACGATATCGAAGAGTGGCAATCTTCTCTTGCGCACCGGGAACAGGGCTTCGCGAAAAATCAGAAACATGAGCGTTAAAGAGCTGGGGGAAAGTATAGCTTACTAGACGTTGCAGAGAATCTCCGCGCCTCTAAGGAGAACATCAATATTGACCTGACCGCGAGGTCCTCTAGTGGAGGTGCCAGCTGATCGCTTAATCTCCTCCATCATATCAGAACCAAGAACCCTGGCGACTGCAGACTGGTTCCGGTTATTTCTGGCGGAATAGATTCGACTGGCCATCGACTCTCCCTCCGCCTCGGGCTGGAACACTGTTCCTCTGCGGGTTGCCCTCCGCGATGATTGGTTTGATTTCGCGGATGGGTCGGTTTGGAAAAGCGCACGCTCATGAGCCTCTGTATCGCGAATCAGTGAGGTGATGTCGTGGGGGCCCAGTAGAGCATTGGTGAACATCCGTGGTGGGGGAAACTAGACTCCATCAGCATTGATCAGAGAGCAAATGTTGGAAAGTCTCTTCGTACTGCAAATCTGCGATGGCATTGGACGAGAGCGAAATCTGCTCCAGATGATTTTCAAGCAACGACATGACTGCGACCGATAGACTGGTGTTGTTAGGAGTGATGGTGGGCTGTTGTAACTACTATCGCGACGGCTTTGGCATAAACAGTTGTGTTTGTCGTCTTGTCAAACACGCCAAGCCCCGACACAGCTTCCAAAGCTGGCTGTTGCCTCAGGCATCAAACCTGATGTGGCAACGCAACCGCCTGGGAGCAACGGGCGGCCAGATTTGTTGGAAACTATCTTCGTTCTTAAAACGAACGGACAGACAGACCTCAGATTCTACCTTTGGGTCATACGAAACGCAGTTCAAATTCTGATCGGGAACTCTGGAATCTTCCAGACGAGAGGCGCGTTCAAACGTTTCTGCAGCTGACCAGTCCAGTTGCTGCTCCCAGTAAGCTCTTCTCCTGCTGATACTGACTAAGCCTTTGGGCTGGTTCTCTCTGAGTCCCCAAAGCCAACCTTGACATCACATCACCACCTCATCAACCATCTTCACCACATTCCCCAATACCCTTCCCCCATCATTTTCATTTTCATTGATCCCTTCAGCATTCCCCTGCCTTTTGGACGGTTTCTTTGAAGTCGTTTCCTGTGCCTTTGGACAGTACTCGTCATCCCCCTTCCTCTGCCCCAGCTACTCGCGCTGTTGCTTAGCTGAGCTCCAAGCTTGGAAAAGATGCCGGCCGAGAGGCGTTCCCTGAGATCGAATAGCAAGTCAGACACCTCTTCATCTGCTAACGGTGATAAAGCGCACTCCAACTCGCAGAGCTCCACTTCCAATAAGGATAAGCCCGCGCCCACCCGCGCCGCTGCTAACAAGGCCAAATCGGCTCCTACCAAGAAAGGCGCTTCTACGAATAACGCTTCGAACTCCGGTATGGGCGAGCGTGACCAGCCGCACACCAACGGCTCCGATAAGGTGGAGAATGGCGTGAACGGTTCTGAGGATGTTGAGATGGGAGAGGATACGGCAGGTGGGCCTACATCCTCATTCAACAACAGCAAGGATCGGAAAGGTGACGAGAAGATGACTGTTGTAGTGCCCCCTACTAAGGGTTCGAGGTTATCCGGCGACCAAGGTCAGGATAAGGAGGGTGATGTGACTATGGATGGAGAGGATGAAGAGTCCCACAAGCCCGAGTCAGAAGTTGACCCCAAGGTTAAGGCCATCCAAGGTTCGTGCTCGATCCCAGCTGCCACCGGGGACTGGGAGCTCTGGCTAATGAAGCACCTTTGTATGAATGCAGATATCAAGACCAACTTCACACTCCTCGAACGAGCTGTCACCCACTTCGACCCTAGATTCACCCTCCGTGTCTTGCGGTCGATATCCTCGATGCGCAAGCACATCACCGCCGATGTTCTAGCCGAAGTCATTGTAGAGACCTATCCCGCATCAAGCCTCACCGCTTCTTTCCTGCTCAATGCAATTGACCGGGAGAGTGCTTTCGAGAGCGCTACGGCGAGCTCGAAGATGGAGGTTGACTCAGAGAAGACCAAGTCTTCCTCCAAAGAGGTGATGCCGGAGGTTGACACCTATTTGTCGATCCTGGTTCAGATTTATCTCTACGACAAGAAGGACATCCAGGACGGTGCCAAGTTTTCGACAAATGTCATTGAGCGTTTGCGGACTCTGAACCGCCGTACTCTCGATTCTCTTGCTGCTCGCGTGTACTTCTACTACTCCCTCTTCTTCGAGCAAATCGCTCCCCTTCCCCCATCGCCCGCTGCAACGGTCACCTCAATCCGCCAGCCGTTGCTCGCCGCGCTGAGGACCGCAGTCCTCCGGAAAGATGCCGATACCCAAGCTACAGTGATCACGCTTTTGCTGCGCAATTACTTGTCGACATCGCACATTTCGCAGGCCGACCTGCTTATTTCGCACAACCGATTCCCTCCTTCCGCGTCGAACAACCAGATCGCCCGCTATCTTTACTACCTGGGCCGCATCCGTGCCATCCAACTGCAATACACCGATGCCCACGGTCACTTGATTGGAGCCACCCGAAAGTCGCCATCCAGCCAGTGTGCGCGGGGATTCTACCAAGCATCCCACAAGCTGTTGGTGGTGGTTGAGCTACTGATGGGTGATATTCCCGACCGTGCGATTTTCCGACAGCCCGCCCTTGAACGTGCCATGCACCCCTACTTCTTGCTTGTCCAGGCTGTGAGTGTGGGTGATTTGGATGGGTTCTTGAACATTGTAAATACGCATAGTGCAACCTTCAGAAAAGATGGCACTTACACCCTCATCTTGCGGTTGAGGCAGAATGTCATCAAGACGGGTATCCGGATGATGTCTCTGTCTTACTCTCGCATCTCCCTGCGAGACATCTGTCTCCGCTTGAGATTGGACAGCGAGGAGTCAGCGGAGTACATTGTTGCCAAGGCGATCCGGGACGGTGTCATTGAGGCTACTCTGGACCACGAGCGGGGCTTCATGAAAAGCAAGGAAGTTGGAGACATCTATGCTACCAGGGAGCCTGGTGAGGTGTTCCATGAGCGCATTAGGGCTTGTCTTGGTCTTCACGACGAGAGTGTCAAGGTAGGCTTTCTTGGAAAGAAAAAGAAGTTTCCTTTTCAATATATACTGACATTATGATTTCTAGGCGATGAGATTCCCCATGAACCAGCACCGCCTTGAGCTCAAGAGTGCCCAAGAGGCCCGGGAACGTGAGAGAGAGTTGGCGAAGGAAATCCAGGAGGGAGACATGGATGACGAGGATGCCGGTGGGGATTTCGATGCCATCTAATGGCCCGAGAAAGCTTTAATCATACAGTTCTCCTCCTGCCCGTCCTACCAAGGATGTTGTTAGGCCCGGGGTCTTTTCAACTTTGTGTTATTCTCTGCAATTTCGTCGTTCCGGGTGTGTATGAGGGGAAATGTGCAGGATTGAGCTGGGCGGCGTGATATTTCATGTCTCCTATATTCAACAGAATTACCTCCCTATTATTATTACTATCCATGGTTTGGCAGGACAGTTTGTTTTTGTAGGTGTTGTCCGTCGAGCTTGAATGCTCTGGTTCTTTTGGGGGTTGATGCTGGATCTCTTGTAATCTCCAACCATATCTTAGACGCGCAGAGACCTGCCCTGTATACGTTATCTATGATCATTATTATTAACTAGTATTTAACAGCTGAATTCTGATCTTGTTCCTGTATACCGGTCATGATAGAATCATCATATACAGACGGGCTGGTTTCCGTTCCGGCCCGAGCGCTGCTCCGCCGCCAGCTTCGAAATCTTTCGTCCGGTTTGATATTTTGCGGATCTGTCAACCGCCAGCCAGACGAGGCACGCGAACACCTGCTTTTCCTTTGGCCAAGTTTCCAGCTGTTTGGCTGGCAAATGCTTTTCCAATTGCTCCTGCTCTGTTCATTTAATTTGTTTTTTTTAATTTAGAGTCACCATCGTCCTCCATTGAGCATGAGAGCTCGAACCTTGTCGACCTCGGGGCTGATGCTCGCATCACGAACCACACCTTCCACCCCGATTTGCTATCAATGCCTTCGCAATGACCTCCTCTCCGCCCAGATTCAACCGCAGATTAGAAAATATCACCCCTCCCGACGGAAAGATGCCTCTCCTTTCGGTGCTGCGGTCTCCGCCGCCCAGACCATCTTCAAAGGTCTACCTAAGGCGCCCCCAGGTATTTCGGTGGACCCGTTGAGGATGGTTGGCAAGGAGCTTAAGTTCCTGACGAAGAATATTCGACAATTGCTGGGATCTGGGCATCCGGCACTTGACAAAGTGGCCAAATATTACACGCGGAGTGAAGGTAAACACATGCGGCCGCTTCTGGTACTACTCATGTCCCAGGCGACTGCATTGGCTCCGCACGAGCACCGTCCGGGAATGGATACTTCAGCTACGGTCAATGATCCCATTACCTCCCATTCCGTTCTCTCCGATGCGAATCCCGATACGAACCCGCTTGTAGCCAAATCGGCGGAGGGCAGCTACGACTTCACAGGCGACGAAAATATCCTACCAACTCAGAGACGACTGGCCGAAATCACCGAATTGATTCACACTGCTTCGCTCCTACACGACGATGTCATTGATAACGCCGTTACTCGCCGCTCGTCTAGCTCCGCGAACCTGCAGTTTGGTAACAAGATGGCAGTCCTGGCCGGAGACTTCATGTTGGGTCGGGCTTCAGTCGCCCTGGCACGTCTGAGAGACCCCGAGGTCACGGAGCTTATGGCCACAGTGATTGCCAATCTCGTCGAGGGAGAGTTCATGCAATTGAAGAATACCGCCCAGGATGAATCAAACCCGGTTTTCACCGACGAGACTATCTCGTACTACCTGCAAAAGACATATCTGAAGACTGGAAGTCTGATTAGCAAGTCTTGCCGCTCTACTGCCGTGCTCGGTCACTGTTCTCCGGAGGTGATTGAAGCGGCATACTCCTACGGCCGCAATCTGGGGTTGGCATTCCAGCTTGTTGATGACATGCTAGACTATACTGTGAGTGGAGTGGAGCTGGGAAAGCCTGCTGGTGCAGACTTGGAACTGGGTCTTGCTACTGCCCCGCTCTTGTTCGCCTGGAAGCAGAACCCTGAATTGGGACCTTTGGTTGGCCGGAAGTTCAGCCAGGAGGGAGATGTACAGAGGGTAAGTACCTTATTTCTGACGCAGCTTTGAACAAAAGGGTTAGTGCTAATCACAGCCGTCATACTTAGGCTCGCGATCTTGTCTACCAGAGCAACGGTGTTGAACAGACTCGGAATCTGGCCCGTGAGTACGCCGACAAGGCCATTGCCGCCATTAGCGACTTCCCCGATAGTGAAGCCAAGACTGGCTTGGTCCAAATGTGCGAGAAGGCGATGAACCGGAGGAAGTAAGACAATCAGAGAAGAAGCCGACATATAGAAATATGTTTTGAACTGAATGGCTGGGCTGGGATGGAGTCCTTTGCTAGCCATGGATCAGTCTGTATTTGACATTATGCAGATAAGCACGAGTATTGCGTGCTTATCGACATTATCGAATGTCCATGTATCATTATCGTGTATAATTGCTATTATTCTAGTTATTCTTCTCTTTTCTGTTCGTTGTTGCTCGGCATTGGAAGGCGGTTATATACATATGCTTTGATGTTGAGATGAGTCAATGTAGAACAGACTCGATAGAATCACTGGTGTATACAGTTTCCTTTGCATTTTATGGCCATAAATAATGCTCGATAATAATAATCCTTGATCTATGTCTCCAACTTCCCCTTTCCAGTAGTCTCGTGTTCTCGTATTCTCGTATTCTCGCGTGTTCGCATTCTCGTGTTCGTTTCAACAAAAAGTCCATACATATCCACATCTCAGCAAAGCGAGACTAAGCCCAGTCCACTCCACTAATTTTGGTTATTCTTAGGTCTAATACCATAAAATCTCATTAGAATACGTTTCATATCAAAGGATTTCAAGGCTATGTGGAGCCTAGCTATCATCGTTGAAAACGAAAACGAACGCAGGCAGACACAGCGCGACTTTAAAAAGTCGAACGGTTGACTCCATCATGTCTTTCCCACTTCAATTCTTTTCAACAAATCTGGAAATCTCCTAGACCATTTATTCAAGATGGGAGATTCTAGCAGTTTTCAGCTATATCGATACGATCCATCTACTGCCGCTGCGGTCCTGTTTGTGATCCTCTTCATTGTGGCATCAGGTCTTCATACATACCAATTGATCCGGACTCGAACATGGTATTTCATTCCATTTGTTATTGGTGGATACTGTAAGTCTCGGGGAATTGATATCACATTGAGAGCAGAGGCTGACGATGCATTAGTGGAGTGGATTGGCTATATCGGGGTATGTACCTTTGCATTCTCACCATCCCCTCGATCAATACCATCAGGTCAAATCCTGACAGAAATCCTTCTTTATAGAGAGCAATGTCTGGAACCCAAAGCCCCAACTACGAACTAGGACCATATATCCAGCAGACGATGCTTCTTCTCATTGCCCCAACGTTGTTCGCGGCCAGTATCTACATGGAACTCGGACGACTGATCTTGCTCACGGACGGTGAGATCCACTCGATCATCCGACGCAAGTGGTTGACCAAGATCTTTGTCTTGGGCGATGTCATTTCTTTCATGATGCAAGGCGCTGGTATGTGTTCATTGCCCACGGCCTAGATCTACAGTACTGAGAGTTATCAACCATAGGCGGCGGCATCATGTCATCCGGCAGCGCGAGCTCAATGTCAACAGGCGAAAACATCATCATCGGCGGTCTCGTAGTGCAGCTCCTCTTCTTTTCCCTCTTCCTCATCACAGCCCTGATATTCCACCTCCGCATGCGAGAAAAACCCACCTCTTCGGCTTCCCGACCCGATATCCCCTGGGAAAAACATCTATCCGCGCTATACGGTGGCAGTATCCTGATTCTGATCCGTTCGGTGTTCCGGTTGATTGAGTATGCGCAGGGGAATGATGGATATATCGTATCACATGAGGTGTTTTTGTACTTGTTTGATGCGGTGCTGATGCTTGCGACGATGATGGTTTTTGCGTGGATCCATCCGAGTGAAGTCAATGCTTTGCTGAAGCCAGGGAAGGGGTCCAAGGCTATTAGGAGAGTGTATTCAGTGTATTCGATGGTTTGATGTATCTTTATCCATTTAATTCTGATCATCTAGATCTTAATGTTATAAGACTTATAGACTTCTAGCATCGCCTATATATTTGACTGACTTCTTTCATGCACTTTAGCAAAGTCATTGTGATCATCACATGCTGCTCTTTGCCGACTTGTGGCAGCTGGAGTTCAATACTATACTTTCTCTATATCAATCTGCTCATGGCTTCCAGTCAAGTACTCGCATAGTATCACATCGCTGTTACACTGGATCTCCGATAAGATAAGATAAGAAGCTGGACCTCGGTAGTTTGTCTGCACGATACTGTTCATTTTTATTTATAGAGCCAGGCGATGATGGAAGTATTCTCTGATGAAATTTTTGAATCAGTATTATGTCTAATTTATGGCTGTTTATGATATGACACCCGGCCCATGCTTATACTCATGCTCGAATCGCGATTGTTGATTGGGACTGACGTGGGTACTACGCCGTTGAATGCTAGTCTGGTTGGAACTTCTGGAATAGAACTCACTGTAGAATATGCAGAGAGCCGTCTAGATTGAACTAATCATCACGCCGTATTATGGACACGTTTCACTAGCAATATCGATTGGCTAACAGCCTCATACTTGAGAATGTCTCAGTGGCTAGTCCGTTTTGGGAAATCATGTGGCTGGTGCGGTCGTATTATTGGTACCTCCATTATTACGTATGATGTATGATCAGTCCACCCAGTCCGGCCACTCGGCTGTACCTTTCTGACGCCCTGGATGACTTCCTCGATCACTGTCACATCCATCCCCATCTTCTTCCATCTCGCACGTTTTCTCTCGCTTTGGAGCTGGTCTCGTGGGGTAACGTTTCCAAGCGTTCGCGCTGTCGCTTTCTCATTGTCTTTCTTCTCGTGAGGATGGAGCTTTCGTTGCTGTCACTCTGATCCACCAGCCCCCGATGGGTTCTCTCGGCAGCTTCCTCTTCGTATACTTCCTCGGCGGACTCACCTTCATCCCTCTGGTCCTGTCGCTGGTCCTCCTCTATGCCTACTTAACCCTTCCGCCGCCGCCGCCCTTCCACAAAGCATGCGACCAGACGCAGGATGACCCCATTCACCGCCCGACCGATGACCAATACAGCCTCAAGTCCGGGACGGATGAGCTGGCGGAGAAATTCCATCGTATCCATCATGAATCCGATGTCGCGGCCGGATACTTTGCTGTCTGTCGTGAATACGTTCCTGGTGGAGTCAATGGAAAGCCACCCGAAAGAACCACCCCCGCTGGTGAGGTGATCGCCGCCGAAAGCCCCAGCGTCTACCAGACTATGTACAGAAGCCTTTTCGACCGGAAGCCGACACCAAGTATTGAACCGGCCAAGAACAATGGAAAGAATGGGAAAAGGGCTAGAAATGTGTTCTATATCGTTCTCCGGTACTTATTTTTGACTTCTTTCCCTTTGCTGTCGTGGAGGAGCTTAATGCGCTAACGGGTTGAGGGCGGGGGTTGCAGACATGGCCATTTGATGCTTTATGATGATGCAAATCAAGTAGAAGTGCGATATGTCATTTCCCTCGCGCACCATGACGTGAAAATCCACGGCGGGGAAGGGGATATCCCTGAAGGTGAGCTTTGGTTGAAACGAAATGCCATCTGTCTTTCCCGTCGGCTGGAATCGCTGGCGGATCTGGGTGGACCAACACCTCCTTTCTTTCTCTTTTCAGAAAACCTATCAGAGAAGGAGGACTTTTACTTCGCTATGCTTCAGAACCAGACGAAGATGTGGGATTCGCCGGATAAGCCGCCCAAGGCCCAGAATTTCGAAGTTGAGCATATCGTCACCCTTGTCCAGCGTCTGCATTCGTCAGAGAAACAATTGCAGACGCGATGGATCAATGCCGTGCTGGGAAGATTGTTCCTGGCTTTCTACAAGACACCAGAAATGGAAGAGTTTGTGCGGGGCAAGATCACCAAGAAAATTTCTCGAGTCAACAAGCCCAACTTTATCAGTAAAATTGGCTTACAGAAGATTGACATGGGGGAGGGTGCCCCCTTCATCACCAACCCGAGGCTTAAAGACCTGACAGTCGATGGGAATTGCTGTGTTGAAACTGATATCCAGTATACTGGCAACTTCCGCGTGGAAATCACGGCCACCGTGCGGATTGACCTGGGACAGCGTTTTAAGGCGCGAGAAGTTGATATTGTTCTCGCAGTGGTGCTGAAAAAGCTTGAAGGTCACTTATTGATGCGCTTCAAACCTCCCCCGAGCAACCGGGCCTGGATCTCGTTTGAAACAATGCCACATATGGTCATGGATATTCAACCTATTGTCAGCTCAAAACAAATCACATATGGTGTGATCCTTCGTGCCATCGAAAGTAGGATCCGAGAAGTTGTTGCTGAGAGTGTTGTTCTACCCTTCTGGGATGACATGCCTTTTATGGACACGTCCTCACAGCCTTTTCGTGGAGGCATATGGCAGCGGGAGATCCCCAAGCCTGGCTCCGAAGCCGAAATCCCTGATGAATCCGAGGAACAGCCTCAAGTAACATCAGACGGTGTTAAAGGAGACTCGATTGAAATGTTGAAAACCAAATATGATCGCACGATGAGTATGCCGGCGCTCTCAGAATCCGTACCCAATTCCCTCAAGTCCCGCAAGAGCTCAAAATCTTCTATCGTGGATCTTCAGAGCAATCTGAGTGCCTTGTCCTCAAGCATTGAAAAGTCAGGAGAATCTTCCCCGCCACCCCGAGTTATTCGTTCACAGACTTTCTCCAACGCCGCTGATCCCGTGGTTACGGCCGACAACGTCAACGTGGATAAAGTTGCGTATGATAGCAAGGGCGATGACAAGAGCAGTGCTACCAGTGCCATGATTGAAATCTCAAGTCGCTCTCAGCCTAGCTCACCAAACAGAACGCCTAGTGGATCGCCTCTCACGGACGGTCTTATCGCCCCGGATAGTGTATCACAGAGCCGGGAACCCTCTATTGCAGAATCTATGGAGAGCATTGAGGAACACAGCGGTGGATCTCCTAAGCGGCCATCTTCTGCTCATTTAAGTAATGATTCTCTCAATATGAGAAGCGCCAGAGACGGCTCTAGCACATCGATAGGGAGCGAAAAATCTCGGCGACGCAGTACACTCGAGACGTTGACCCGATCAGTTACCTCTGCTACAACTTCCTCTAGCGACAAACCTCAGGGAAGCATGTCTTTAGGGACAGCAACGGCTGCGGCCAAGAAATGGGGTTGGAACATGTTTGGAAAGGGTGATCAGAATGCTAGCCACTCTGGGCCCCGACCTGCTGGTACTCCAGAGGAGCCAATGGGGCGCGGCCATCCCCTTCCTCCTCCTGGCACTCCGTTACCACGTCCTGAGAACTTTGGTGGCTTCAAGAAGAATAACGTACCTCTTCCCAAACGAAAGCCTGTGCCGCCGCCGCCACTCCCAGAGCGCAACAGGGAATTGCATAAGAGACCCGTTCCTAAACCACCCTTGCCGAAGCGGAATCCTGTGTCTATTTTGGAACAAGAAGAGGATTTCCAAGATGAATTACTGGTTGTCGAGGCGCCTTACGATTCGGGGCCCAACAGTCCTGCTGATTTTACTTCAAATGTAGGTTTCCGTGAGGAGAGTACCAACCGGGAACCTAGCCCTGCAATGGAGGGCCATGCGGATATACACCAACACTTGAAAGAGAATGATCGCCGTCATACTGACCAGAACTCTGTGCCACGAAGTCCAAGTACAAAACATGGCATGGAGATATTTTCACCCACAGACGGGATTATTCCTTGACTGGACGCATCTGCATGATATTGATACCCTGGACATAAACAACGTAAATTTTACTTGCAGGTGATTGATTCGTATTATCCGTTAATAATAGCTCTGCAGTGCAGGGCAGGCGTTATCATTTCCTTCACTGGCCATGATTTGCAGTTGGTTCGTCGGCGATCACATGTCCGGTGGGCCATTTCGATGGACGGTCTTTGGATGGTTATTGTGAACACTGGGACTTGCTGTAAGCCAGGACTTCTAGCCATTATAATAGTGTATGGGGTATGGCGACGAGATACATTACTGTTTTGTTAGGCAGCTTCAAAGTATACCCATGCCGCGCGTCCGGGCACAGCGCATTATTCCTCAATTCAAAAACACAACTTGTGGATTTTTTTATTTCCTTTAAATAGCTTATGAACTGTTAACATTATAAAACTTCATTTGAGAGCCCTTTCCCACAATATTTATCAGTTGCTTAGCATCCCTTTCTTCCCCTCTCTTATACAACACGGTCGAGTTGGGCCGTTGCCAAGACCCGCGATGCACTTACAGGCGCCAACTTTCCCGGCCGGACCACCGAAACGTCATTGCCTTGCTGTCTCCTGCACGTTATAATCACTTCCCCTCGCATCGCGGTGCTCTCTTTTTCTGTCCCTCTTTTAGAAGTTTTTGATTTGTCTAGTCTATCTTTCTTTTCTCCCGGTCAGCGCCAGCTCTTCTTTAGTGTTGCTGCGCTGTCCGGTCTGTTGCCCCAACTTCCGCCACATTCGGCCTTCAGCTCCCCTGACCCTCACGGATCGAGCTCACATCAGCCGTCACGATGAGTCGGTAAGGTCTTCTGCAGAGATTTACCTAGCTAATGTCAAACATGAGAAACACGCGACTGACATGAACGTGCAGTACCGAGGCGGATTTGGCGATTAACATTCGCAAAGCCACTAGCATTGGTGAGTAGTGACCAGTTGTACCCCGATAGTTATGATGATTCATGCTAACCTATGTCGCAATTGATAGAGGAAACCGCTCCTAAACGTATGATATAGTCTCCCCTCTCCCCTTCGCCCCGTCTTGCTAGTTCTCTGGCTCTCATAGCATAACTTCGAACTGTCCCGCTGATTACCCCCAGGCAAGCATGTGCGAAGCTGTATCGTTTATACTTGGGACCACAAGTCCTCTGCCGCCTTCTGGGCCGGTATGAAAGTGTACGGGAGATACCATCTGTTCCCTGATCTGTCGGGTCCTTTGGCTAACTTGTGCGCTTTTCTTTCGCTTATACAGGCAGCCCGTCCTTGCCGACGAGGTTCAGACGTTTAAAGCCCTCATCACGATACACAAGGTTCTACAAGAAGGACACCCGGTTGTGGTTAGGGAGGCACAGTCCCATGCCAATTGGGTGGATAGTTTGATGAGAGGTGTTGCAGGGGATGGTATTCGAGGTATGGGAAGCTTGATTCTGCTTCGGTGTTTCCCCGAACGACGCTTTGCTGCAATTTGGAGCTGCCTCATATTGATCATCAAATATTGACTCGTTAATTGACAGGATACGGCCCCCTTATTCGTGAATACGTCTTCTTCCTCGAATCGAAATTGGCTTTCCACCGAAACCACCCCGAATTCAACGGTAATATATCTTTTATGTCGGTTTTGCGCATAGTGGCTTATGAATGCTTGCAGGATTGTTCGAATACGAGGAGTATATCAGCTTGAAAACAATCAACGATCCAAATGAGGGGTAAATTGGAAAGCTTTAAATTAACTAAATATGCAATTGCTGATAACATTCTAGTTACGAGACCATCAACGATCTCATGACCCTGCAGGATCAGATTGATGCATTCCAGAAGCTAATCTTCTCTCATTTCCAATCCGGTACCAATAACGAGTGCAGAATCTCTGCGCTGGTTCCCTTGGTCCAGGAGAGCTATGGCATCTACAAATTCATTACCAGCATGTTGAGAGCCATGCATACAAGTAAGGACTACTGCTTTTCGTCATCTTGTCGATTTCGCTGACCTGTTTTTTCTGTTCGTAGCTACGGGTGAGGCTGAAGCCCTGGAACCGCTTCGTGGACGTTACGATGCTCAGCATTATCGCCTCGTTCGGTTCTACTACGAGTGTTCAAACTTGCGCTACCTGACTAGTCTTATTACTATTCCCAAGCTACCCCAAGACCCACCGAACTTGCTGGCTGAAGACGATGAGCGCCCGGCTCTACCAAGACGGCCTGCCAGAGAAATTGAACCTGAGCCGACCCCACCGCCGAAGGCGACAGCGCCTGAACCGGAACCAATTAATGACTTCTGGACCAATGAAGCCAAGCGCCAGCAAGAGGAATTCGAAGCAGAGCAACGGCGCCTGCAGCAGCAGTGGGAGGAACAGCAACGACAGCAAATTCTCGCACAGCAACAAGCTCAACTAGACTTTGAGGAGCAGCAACGTTTACAAATGGAGCAGCAGCGACTTGCCCAGGAGCAGCTTATGCGTGACCAGTATCAACAACAGAGCCAGGGTCGATTGGCAGAGCTTGAGCGCGAAAACTTGAATGCCCGAGCCCAGTATGAGCAGGACCAGTTGATGTTACAGCAATACGATCGCCGTGTGAAGGATCTGGAAGAGCAGATGAACCAGCTCGCTATTAACATGAACCAGCAGAACACATCAAGAGATGACCAGATCCGCTCTTTGCAGGAGCAAGTGAATACCTGGCGATCCAAGTATGAGTCTTTGGCCAAACTGTATTCTCAGCTCCGTCAAGAACACCTTGACCTGTTGCAGACTACAAAGAGCCTTAAGTTGAAGGCTGCGTCCGCGCAGGAGGCTATTGACCGGCGAGAGAAGCTGGAGCGCGAGCTCAAGACCAAGAACCTGGAACTCGCCGATATGATTCGGGAGAGAGACCGCGCTCTCCATGACAGGGACCGCTTGACTGGAAGCAACAAGGATGAATTAGAGAAGCTCAAGCGAGAACTCCGACTTGCCATTGACCGTGCTGAGAATGCCGAACGTTCCAAGGGTACTGAGATCTCATCGATGTTGTCGAAATACAACCGTGAGATGGCAGACTTGGAAGAGTCACTGAGGGTTAGTTCAACTTGCCTCTTTCTCCTTTTGTGCGCTGTACTGATAGACCACGTAGAACAAAAATCGCGCGCTGGAAGAAGCGTCCAGCCGAACATCCGAACGTCAAGAGGACCAGGACCTTGCCCTGCGTGAGAAGGATGAAGAGATTGAAGTCTACAAGTCTGGAATGGAGCAGGCACTCATGGAACTCGAGGAATTGAAATTGGTACGTTGTTTATTCTGCTGTAACTGGGACCAGGGTGTTTCGAAAGATACTAATACATTGCCATTAAAAAACAGAACCAGGGTGATGCCGACACTGCATTGGATTCCCAGATTGACACCGTGTTGCACAGCACTGTCTCAAAGATCAATGACATTATTGATTCTGTGCTACAGACTGGTGTGCAGCGTGTCGATGATGCACTGTACGAACTAGACTCTTCCATGCAAGCTGGTAACCAGAATGCTTCTCCTCCCTACGTACTATCCCAGATCGAAAAAGCATCTGCTTCTGCCACCGAGTTCTCTACGGCCTTCAACAACTTCATTGCGGATGGCCCGAACAGCACTCATGCGGAGATTATCCGTACCGTTTCTATTTTCGCTGGCTCCGTCTCGGATGTCCTGAGTAACATCAAGGGTCTGAGTCGGTTCGCGAACGACGACAAGAGCGCCGACCAAATGGCAAACACAGCCCGCAAGTCTGCCCAGGCAACCGTCCGGTTCTTCCGAGGACTTCAATCCTTCCGTCTGGAGGGCTTAGAACCTCTGCAGAAGACTGATGTCGTCATCAACAACAATCTGGAAGTCCAAAGAGATTTGCAGTCCTTGTCCAAGTTGGTTGACGCATTTGCTCCCAAGAACTCCAAGATCAACACCAATGGAGACTTGGGAGACCTTGTGGATCAGGAGCTTACCAAGGCTGCCGATGCGATTGACGCAGCAGCGCAGCGCCTGGCCAAACTCAAGAACAAGCCTCGTGATGGCTATTCGACCTACGAACTGCGTATCAACGATGCTATTCTTGAAGCTGCTATTGCTGTCACCACCGCGATTGCTGAACTAATCAAGGCCGCCACTGCATCTCAGCAGGAAATTGTCCGTGAAGGTCGTGGAAGCTCGTCCAAGACTGCTTTCTATAAGAAGAACAACCGATGGACAGAGGGTCTCATCTCGGCTGCCAAGGCTGTTGCTGGGTCCACTAACACCTTGATCGAGACGGCCGATGGTGTCATCTCTGGCCGCAACTCTCCAGAGCAGCTGATCGTTGCCAGTAACGACGTGGCGGCTAGTACCGCTCAGCTGGTGGCCGCCAGTCGTGTCAAGGCCACGTTTATGAGCAAGACCCAGGATCGGTTGGAGACTGCCAGCAAAGCTGTCGGAGTTGCTTGCCGGACGTTGGTGCGACAGGTGCAAGACATCATTCGGGAGAAGCACCGGGACGAGACGGACACTGTCGATTACTCCAAGCTCAGCTCTCACGAGTTCAAGGTGCAAGAGATGGAGCAGCAGGTATGTTGTTTCTCTCGGTCAACCAACACCACCTGCCTACAGATGCTGACTTTTCTTTTTCCTTTTACAGGTCGAGATTCTCCAGCTCGAAAACAACCTTTCCCGGGCACGCCAGCGGTTGGGAGAAATGCGCAAGATTTCTTACCAGGAAGACTAAGGTCTTGCTATTTCTGGTGTTTGCATTTAAGCGTATCGTCTCCGCGCAATGGGATTTCAATGGTGGTTGGTGGCTTATTTGACGGTGACTTTGGAAAGGTGTTATTCCCTCAACTGGGTCGATGTGACTGCCTGATTCTGTGTATTTGGATAGACATAGTACGATCTATCTTTTTCTGCATTCTCTCTTTTCCCTTTCCTTTTCTTTCTTTTTCTTTATCACTTTTTTTTTCTTTTGGTCTTTTACCATTTCCCCTTCGCTACACTTTCCTTATGTATCTATCTGGATATACCAAAACTAGTAGGAGCAATTGTAATGTTTCCCCCTTCAATTTTCCACCTAGTATATCTTTGTGATGCTCTTATGATCGACGCTCCCCCTCAAACTCGGGCACCTTATCTCGAATCAGTGGAGTCCAACCCCACAAAAAGACAATGAACGGTATGAAGATGAACCGTGGATTGAAGGACTGTCATCCAGCGTCCATGACTGCGGAGTTCCCGACCGATACCTGTTCGGTCTTCACCCTTAAATCCCATGATCCGCACTTCTTCCTTAGCGGATGCAACGGTTCCTCTTGGCATGTCCCGCCCCAATCTTATCTTGACGTTTTTCTTTGTTGTCCCAATATCCCCATGACGTCGAGGAGTAAGTCGAACAGCCCAAAAGCAGCACGATCGTCCACGCGGATCCCAGTCCTTTGCCTGATCCGGAGGGTAGGATATGCGATCGGACTCTGGTTCAGGTCTGGGTCTAGTCCCAAAGGCCGCGAAGACAGATATCGTAAAGGGTGTTCTTTGTGTGATCGTGGACGGTTCCGGGTACGTGGTTTGTCTTATTGGACGGAATGATTGGGCACGGTCTTTTTGTCTGCAAGTAGGGAAGATTAGAAAGACAACCTAGCACCCATCTTCTGGGTCTTGGGACAGGATTAGATTGGAGTTGGCGTGCCTTGTCTGGGGTGAGTCAGGAGGAGGGCAGAGAGGGTCCAAGTGTCATCTGCATGGATGATCCGCTAGCAAGGATTGTGGAAGATGGTCAATGTTGGCTTGGTTCTTTGTCTCTGTCCTTGTCTTCTAGGATGTTACAGAAAGTTAGCTGGGCGAAAGGCAGGAGTCTGGGATCGTTGTAGAAACTTATCGCTCGGATTCAACGCGTGATTGGCAGCGATAGAAACCAAAACGTGGTTCTCTATGGTATGGTCGATGCGTGTAATGCGATGAAAGCAGAATTAGACACTTCCGTGACCAAAACCAAAGGCCGAAGATGGAGATGACTCGTTCGCAGCCGAGTCGTTTGTTGCTGTCTGTAGTCTGGTCGCTCGGGCGTTTGCCCCTTCTGCGTCGTTGCAACAGACATAACACAGACTCCCTCCTGTTGGATCCATGAATAGCTAGGGAAGACACGGTAGCGCTGTGGCTTGTGGTGATCGGTTGGGTTTCCCCAGGCTATGGAATATTCCCTGCTTTTGATCTGCGAAGGCAAGAGGTTCGAGTTGGGAGGGGAAGGCAGCCAACTCGTTGGGACGAAAAAGCCTCGACGATTTTATGCAGACCAACGAAGGCAGAAACAAAACAGGCAGTCTACGGCAATAGAATAAACGGATATGTCCTTTCTCACTGGATGATTTTTCTTGTATTTTGCACTGAGTTCTTCTAGCTAAATTACACAGTCTGAATCATCCTCCCATTTGTATAAAATAAACACGGGTAGAATGAAAAAAAGAAGAAAGCAACATGCAGCTGTCGTAGACATTATGCTTAAGGGGCCACCGAATAGCATAAAAAGCAAAACAAAACATTATTTCCTAGGGGCATTGGAACAGGATGATTCGGCCGTTCGAAAAAAAAGCAAAGAAGAAAGGAAGAAAGAAATGAAATGAGACAACAAAGAGGTATCGGACGCCATTATCGTAAAATTCGCCTGTGAAATGGATTAAAACAAAACTTATTTCATAAACCACCCTTTGTTCAAAGCCTTATCTGAGAATGAACAGGACAAGCCGGAGAAAAGAATTGGTAGGTACATGCGGATGAAGCTGGGACGTCGTCGGGTTTATCGAATGATGCTCTTCGGTAGGGCATCATTTGTTTGGCAGATGTAAGACAGGAGAGGGACGGAAAAGACGGCATCGAGGGCGAGTAAAAAGGCCAGGGGGTTTAGAAATTGACATAGCGATCGAAATCAAAGGACTCGAATGGTTGCGGAACTAGAGGATCATATGGCATCAAAGGCGTTTGAAGTCCAGCGTCGTAAGGGAAAAATGCACCAGACTCGCTCATGGTTGGGATCTGCATGTTATCAAAGCTGAAATCAAGTCCAGTGAGGAGTTCTTGCTGGGACGGTAGACCGTTGGGGACACTGAATACTTCAGTTGTTTCGGCAGGAGTATCATCTACCATTATGCTCATGTCACTGGTATTTGGTGATAATATGTTCTCCGTTTGCTCTATAGCAGGAAATCCCATAGCTTCGTTTGCATTGCAATCACCACTTACAATAGCATTAGTCCCAGAAATATGGATATTATTATTTTTGTTGACGACAAAGGTCGGCTGGGTAGCAAAAGCCATAACTGATCTGTTATTATTGTCTTTTGTCGGCCGGGTGCGCTTTTCTTCAGAAACATAGCCAGTGGCATAGCAGTGCTTCACAACATCATTGACTGAATAATTGGTTGAAACTTCGGCTTCGATTTCAATTGTGGGTTTGACTCTGGCCATGGTGTATTGTTGCTGACCGTCAACATTCAATTCCCAGCCCATGGCATTGAGGTACTGATTAGGTTCGACAATGCCGATGAAGCTGGCATTGAGGTTGAGAAATGATTCCAAAGAGACTTCGCCCGAATGATCATCACGGATGGTGGAGTAGGCTTTTGCAAGTATCGCCCATTTGGCTTTGAATGGGTCGTTCTGCCATAGGAATCGAAGAATCCCTGACTTTGCTTTCTGGGTGAGGTCTGGAAACATGACAGAGTAGAAGCCTAGAAAAAGATCAGCCCATGTTAATCTTTTGGGAAAGGTCAAGACACTCACTTCTGAAAGCAATGAAACTATTCAGCGGCCGAAGCTTTCCATCACGCGCACGCTTTCCACGCGAAGCTGGGGACTTGGGAGCCGGAGTTGCAGGAACAGCAGAGCTATAATCAGCATCTGAAGTCATACTAGTGGGCGTAGTAGCATTTTCAACTGGATAGGAAGACTTTTCGTTTTCGCGGGCTTTGGCGTTGTGAAGGTACTCGAGCAGTTCTTCCAGCTGATTTGGGGGCATGGTGAGCAGGAAGGCGTTGAAAGCACGCTGGAGAGGAGAGATTGTGGTAGCCATCTTTACTGTAAGATGCAAAGCTAGAACTCGAAGCTAGCCTGTGTTTTAGTACTTCGTCGACTTGTTCAATATGAAAAGAAGGCGAAGACGTAAAAACGGATCACAAAGGTCTCGAGATTTTGAAAGAAGGACGAGGTTGAAAGGAGAAAGAGAGAAAGTTGAGAGAAATAAAGAAGAGTTCCTTTCAGTGTTAGTCTTCGACAGAGACAAGGTGTTCCAGGTTGAGTGTGTGGGCAGCTGTCGAGACAAAGAAATCCCGTATCCTTCACTGGGACTTCCGACAGCCCATTCACTCGACACTGATTTTTTTAGCCATGGATTTCTAAGAAGGCTGGGAGAACGAGAAAACAGCTTAAATATTATCCTTGACTCATAGTAGAAAAAGATAAAATACAATCCCAGCCCTTTCTCTGCTGGTATTTCCCGTATGGTTATGTGTCCAGTTGAAGAAATTTAAGGGAAATATCACCCATATCTAGATCAGAGTATTCTCCCGGATACCACTTATTTTAACATTTAACCTAAAAGGTATTTGCTAAAAAGCACCAAATGTCTTGGTAAATAAGGCCCAAATATTAATCCCATATTCTGGAATTCTTTTCCCAAGACTAACTAATGATATCAACTACATCATCCACGAACAGACCGGTCCCGACACATTAGGTCAAGACATACCTCAGAGTCCCCACAGCCGAGGTAGAGCGAAAGCACGCAGAGATCCATCCAGATTACCAGTATGCACCACACAAGCCATCAGAGAAGAAGCGTCGTGCTTCACCTCGCCAGCACGCCAAATCCACCCAGCCAACCATGTTACCAGACTCTCCAGCTTCGACGACAGTCCCATCCAACGTATCGACACCGGCGATGTACCCCGGCATACAAATGGGAGAACTCGGATTCAATAGGCCTGTAGACGATCTGGCGGGCTTAAACTTCGTTCTGAGTCCAAACGACATGCAGGACGACCAGTTCAGTTTCAGCACAGAAGTTTTCGATTCCACCATCCAGCAGGTGCACCATGACCACAAAAAGGCCCTCATGTACCAGCCATATCAACAGTTCGAGATTCCGCCGCAAACAGTCGGGGATTCGTTTGAGTTCTCGGACTTTATCACCAACTGCTACTGAGTTGGGACCGAATAATGCCCTCCATGCAGCGTCTCTTTCTTTTCGCTTTCTCTTTCTTTTGCCCTGCCTATGTGGATGGCTACAGGTTTACAAGAACCACAACCAAGCAATCGTGGAGTTTTCATCGAGCGATATTCGTTTCATTTTTTGTTTGTCCTTTCGTCTTTTTACTGTTATTCCCCGAGAGATACCTTTTTCCCTTGTATACTTATTGCATTTGAACGAGCATCACCAGAGCCCAACGAACATGTTCCCCGTGGCCCCTTACTACCTCTACTACGTTAATTTCATTATGATATTCTCTCCGATTCTTTGTGTATTACTATGGTTTCTCGATTCTATTTTGTTGTCATCACGGAGGAAGTTTCTGGCGGGTTTGTCGCAAAGCATCTATCTCGCGTGAAAGTCGTTTGTCGCACTGAATTATCCAATCCCAGTAGTTAGAGAGAATGAATACCAATGAATTAAATATTTACAGCCATGAGGTCTTGTATCTGGGGTCGTAGAATGCTTTAAGCTTGTTGCACTGCACCCTTGACCCGGTTGTACGAGATTCCTCGGAGTCTCTGCAGCTTCTCGAGGGTGGACACATGCTGGCTCGCGTGGTCTGCACGGGTTCCTGCATAAAGAGAAAGGTTTTATGAGATGGTCGTTGTCATACCTGAATATCCCGGGATAACGGTGGTGGTGTCGAAGGCCCTGGCGTGTCTGCTTCAGAGCGATGGTGATGATGTTTTTGGAAGAACGCCATCTTCAAGTGCCATTTCAATCTCTGCTACGTCTAAATTCTTCTCGGGGAGTAGCATAGGTCAACAAAAACCATAACCCTATACTTTACGTTGGCAATATAAAAGTTACAAACACCGGATCCTAAGCCTACACGAGCAATTCAAGACAGGAAACGGGGTATTATTCTAGAATCGAGAGAGATATAACAAAAACCAGACAGCATGACCATGCTCACTGTGCCGGGGGATTCCAATCACTGGCCCACTTGAATGTTGGACATCGCCACTCCGTCCCCTTCTCTTTATTTCCACTTGGTCCCAGAGGTCGTGGGCATATCCAGAATGATCTCCCGCAGTTGACACCCGGCTTCTTGGTCGTCATCTTGATACACGCTTCCTGATGGCCGTCACAGGGTGGCGGGGGTTTCTTGGTGAAGAGCTTCGACCAATCCTCTTTGCTGACGATGGGATCATGGACAAATTCATCCTCCTGGGGCGCGGCTGGGGTCGCAGTGGCTGATGGACTGGACTGTTCTGCAGTATGAGCTCCAGCTTCATCCCGTGTACCATCCGTGAGGCTGGGATCCGATGATCCAGCCGGTTTTGAAAGCGACCCAGCCACTTGGTCGGATATCTGCGAGGAAATCGGCTTGGGGGTCTCGGGGGGATCTGGTCTTGACGGATCACCGGCCGTATTTTTCGGCTTGAAAAAGCCTCTGAGGGTCTTCTGTCCTGGGGCGGAATTTGCCGGGGCTTGCCCAGCCACCGATTTCGAGCGCTTGACCGGGATAGAGGGCGAGGACTCGTTCTTCTCGGGTCTTTTACGGGTAACTCCCTTGGTGGCTGTATATTCGCCGGGTGGAGGGGTTGGGAGGCTGGCGACTGTCCCGCTCAAGGAGCGTTCCGGGACCGTTGAGGGGGTTTCCTTTTGCTGGGCCGAAGGCGATCGTCCCAGTGCTGGTACTGATGGCGCCGACTTTTGCGAACTAACTGGTTTACGAGAAAACATGTCCTTGATGCTTCTCCGTTTGTCAAACTCCGGTATCAACCGTCCAGACGTAGGCAAAAGACACTTGGTCGAGTACTCCTGTTGTCGCTCCCCATTTTCAAAAACGCCAGAGGGGTTCATAATATCCAATATCTTGGTGTTTCCTCCATCAATGGTTACTTCATCTTTAAATATAGCGTAAACAGGGCAATGGTCCGATCCCTAGATCTTGGTTAGCGACTGTCACTGGTGCAGGGGATAAAGGAAATGCCTACCAGAAGCCCTTCTTGTATGTTGGACTCGCTGAACCAGTCTTGCATATCCAGGCTACACAGCACATAATCTATCCTCGAGCCAAAATTCCCCGGTCGAGCATTGAGCTTTTGCTCCCAGCAAGTATACATGCCCTTACGATCTGGGTGAAACGACCTACAAATATCATGAAGAACAGGTCGTTCCCGTCCCTCATCCCGCTCCCCTAGGACTTTTCCACCTGCTAACATTTGGTTGAAGAGACGCCGTACAGGTGCTGATACAAATTCGTCCTCCGTCGTCGCTGCTTTACGAATGGCATCTGCCACGTGCGCTGAATCGATCTCCGCCCTCGATATGTTAATATCGCCCGTGACAAAAACCTTCTTTCCCATGGAAACAAGATTTCGAACGCGAGAATCTAGTGCGTCAAAGAAGTTGACACGGAAACAATCACGACTCTCATCCCGATTCGCAGGGCAATAAACACCTATCAGAACAAACGCAGGAAACTCGAGAATTACGCAACGACCTTCGGAGTCGAGAGTAGCAGCATCGAGCTCAAACTGAGATAACTGATCAAATGACGGATATCCACCAATCTGTTCTTCTTCGGGAAGATCACGGAAAGAAACAGACGAGTTTGGTGGGCAAAGGACTCCAGTGATGCCTTCTTCAGCACGGATGGGAGCACACGTTGCATTACGGGTATAGATCACAACTCCGGAATATCCTGAAATGCATCAGCTAGGAAGCAGTCTCCAATTCCAGATAACCAACCTTTTTTGATCTTCGGTAGGCTGAAGTAACAATCCCATCCGGGCACTAGTACCATATCATCCCGAAGATCCTTTCGCTGTATTTTGGTTTCTTGGAGGACAGCAATATCTGCTTGCAATATTTCGAACATGGCCTTGGAACAATCATCAGGCAGGCTCGACAAAGAAGCTAAGGGTGAACATACTTCGAAGGTTCGCTTCGCCCTCCATGGCTCATACGAGAACGGATTTCTGCATATCTAGCTCAGTATTGGCTAAATATAAGTGCATCTAGACAGTAGCCCATACCGTATTCCGTTCACTATTCTATAGATTAGCTATTCGAGTCCTCATGAAAGGGCCTGTGAAGCTTCTTATAACCTACCGTTCCATGTTGTGATACGAAACCCCATGCCGGCCACTATAGACCCAAGTTGCGCATTCCCTATCAGATAGGAGCAGAATCGATGTCCAATCTGCCCTGGTATCCTGAGTTGACATGAAGCTCCCACTGTTTCTTGTTGATCTCCCATGCAGTCCGGCCATCTAAACCCGTGATAGTCACGTGACCTTATTGCGGAGTGACATCACGCGCTAACCTGCTGACATAATGCTGGGCTCCCTGTGGCCGGAGACGAGCGAATCACGGGGCGCGCTAAACCGTCTTTTGCTCGTCAAACCGCAACGTCCGACTTCCGTGATAATCCCACCGTCTGTCATCGCAAGAACGCAGAGTCCCCAAACCGCCATTATGTTCCCTCAGCGCAGCCTCCTTCGTCTTTCCCGTGCGGCTCCCGTCCGCTCTGCCGTGCAGCGTCGCTTCAACAGCTCCGAGTCCAAGCTTCCCTCGTGGGCCGTCGACAACCAGTTCAACCGTGAGAGAGAAGCCGTCAAGCACCACGCTGCTTCCACCAGTGGTGCGTACCCTCCCAATGGGCAGCATATTGGCTTTGGATATGAAATTGGATGCTAGAAAATATGTGGTACTAACCCAATGGCTTTCCAGACCTCTGGAGAAAGCTCTCCATCTAGTATGTACATTGCCGGGGGCAATTGCTACCCGACGACTTTGGCTGGATCCAATTCGTACTCACAACTATTTAGCGCTGTCATCCCCATCCTTATTGCTGGCGGTGTCAACTCCTACAACCTCTGGACCGAGCACTGGGAGCACTGGGCTCACATGCCCCCTCTCGAGGAGCGTACCGAGTACCCCTACCAGAACATCCGTGTGAAGAACTTCCCCTTCGGAGATGGTGACAAGGTAAGACTTACATCCTGACGTTGCATATTGATCAAATTTGCTAATCAAATACGTTGTACCAGACCATCTTGTAAGTTCCGACCTGTCTCGTCTTCAGCCGATTGCCGGTAGCCCGAAAGTTGAACAGTGGATTTCCGACCCTGTCTCCTTCGGCTTGTTTAAATTTGAGAACAATTACTGACTCTGATATAGCTGGAACTCCGAGGTTAACTACCACAACAAGGACAAGGCTACCTAAGCTGTCTCTTGCAGAAATGGAATAGCGGCGCCTTTCTTCATCTCAAGTCATTACCGGAGACCATGGGAGACATGTATATTTATTGCAAAGGTTCAGACAAAAGATAGCGCGTGCAGTCGTGCGGGGACCAGTTGACGAATCAAAGCGAACTTACTTCACTACCAGCCTTTTCCTTTGTTGTATTCTGGGTTTATCCATCACTTGGCTAATCAGCATGAAATATAAACCCTTTTTGAGCATACTAAAAATCATCCGCCTTGCTATTGTATATGTGGGGTAGCGGAACATTGGATCGTAAATGCAGTCGATTTTCTTAGGGTTGAGCATTGTACAAATTTCTACCGTCTCCGTTTGTTCTCCACTTATGTCTACGTTCGTTTAACTGGTAGAAAAATCTCATCGATGACAGCTAGGTCAAAATATGAAGAAAATTTGATTATTGCATATCTCATTGAGAAAGCATGTCAAAATACTGGTAACTACTATACACTATGCTATGCCGCTATCTCCACGAACCACCCTGTTTTTGGAGATCCAGATATTTGGCAGCGTAGTCATTGGCAAGTACCAAATCGCCCGTCAGATGCATCACCGTAGCTTTCTTGGCCATCATCTCACATTGTCCCTTGATATCTTCGATCTCCTCATATTGGTCATACGCGCAGTCAATGTATCCCAATGCACGGTTCATATACTCCTTTCTGACGGGTGTATTCTGGCCCTGGCTCCATAACTTGCCCGCCACGCCCATGTTGGCGTCCACAAGGAGGGAATATGCTTGCGCAGCGAGATCGCAATCGTCCGATTCCAGAACTTGCGGCATGATGCTCTCCATCATTTCACCAACGGCTTCAAACTCACTGAGGCTGAGTAGGACTCCGGCAAGCACACATATTGCTTCCCAGAGACCGGGGAGTAGTCTCGACCGGTGTGCAATGCTGGCCGCCCGCATAGCCAAGGAGAAACCACGCTGAGGCTGGCCGGACTTTTCAAGAATACGGGCTTTCAAGCATAACAGTCTCACTTGAGAGTGAACGTCGAAATTATCTTGGTGGATAGATTTGGCTGTTTGCTCCACAATGCGCATTGCACGGCCGTAATCCCCCTGGCGTATCATAAATTCAATCGAAATGAAAGACAATAAAATTGATATATCGTTATCGGGGAGCTGAATGGCTTGGAGTTGTGATAGAAGATATTCCGCCGCTACTTTGTCATCCCTATGTCATGTTAGAAGCTGATTTTAAATGAAATCAAAACTGTCCTACCGGTATATTTGCCGTCGTAATTGTAGAAGCCCTGAAAAGAAAGTCCAGTGTTGATTTGCTTTGAGTGACCGGAGTTTTTCTGGTTCGATTTGATTCATACGGGCCGTGGCATCCTTATAACGACCCTGTTGAGCAAGCTTGGTGTAATTGTAAGCAAATAGCCTGGCGTTAGTTATTAGATATACATACCAATTGACAGTTGCGAAACGTGCTCTTGAGGAAGTCTTCGAACGGTGCTTTACTTGCATAACATTCACGAAATATTTCGCTGCTCAACCACGACAGGTGTGTGATTCCTGTAGACAAGTTAGTGTTGGAATGCGAATGTCTACCTTGAAAAAATAATACCTATTCTGGCATAAAGTGCTGTCTGTAACAAGAGTTGCGGTCCCATTGAGTTCACAAGGCTCTTTGTGACATTGAGATGCGACGCTCGGACTATATTCTCAATAGAGGAAGCAAGGCTTTCACCCTGGGAATTGTCAGGATCGCATAGAACAGACAGGGGGAATAAAAGGTCTGCCCACATTTTGTAACTCGAGTTTGGCCTCACTCAATAGTGTGGTGCTTAATAGACTCCACATCTCTGTCTCCTTGGCTTTTGCCTTTAAGAATGAAAGACCCTCTTTCTCGTTTCCAAGCATGCCGGTGTTCTGGACATCCTTCATCTGCTCGGGGAAGGCTTTCCCAAAATGATATAACCAGCTCATACAGAAATTCAAGCAGTTCATATCATGAGATTCACGGGCAATTGAAACAGCCTCCTGCATTGCGGAAACGGCTTCTCCGTGGCACCCGAAATCTGCCTGAAGAATGGCAAGATTAAGGAGGGCATACTGGTAAGAACTCCGGTCACGGCTATGCATAGTATAGTCAAAATAACGGTGGAGATTGTCGAACGACGAGGGATAATCACCCGCCCTCCAGGCATCGAGGAATCTAGGATTGTCAGCAACACTGATAACTGACAGCACGGTTCGGAGTCCTACTTGAGGTAATGCGCCAGATTTGGAAGAGTCACGCCAGATGAGATGATGCGTTCCAGCTGTGTCTTCATGCCATCCGGAACTCTTCCACCCAATCCTATCTAGAGTTAGTTATGGGCATTAACTGAGGAAGGTGAGTAGTATACTTTGCAGCTCTCCAACCTGAAACTCCAGTAGTCGTTCGACATCTTTCGTGCTAACATATTGCTCATCCTCCGAGTCATCTTCGATATTTCCATATACAACCTGGGCGAGCTCGCTGCTGGGGTCCAGATCAAGCTCAAATAAGTTGATATCCACAGGAGTCTGTTCATCTGATGGGTTCCTCCTTGCCCACATCTGATATGTGGGTAAGCGGTATTTGACAAAGCCTTTCCAGAGTTTGACTGAATCATGAAACTGCAGCCGTGTAAACTCAAGCTGGGCTCTTCTCACAAACGTTCCCAAAGGCGAGCACCTGGAAAGGCGCATAGTACCAGTTTCAGGAGCAAGGCCATTGTCTCTGTCATGTATCTGCTCTTCGCGAGTTTTCACGAGCATCTCAGATATCTCACTGAAGAAAACCTCGAGTGCATCGCAAGAGTCAAGAGACCAGATCTTCTTGAGAAACAAATCCCAAACCGAACGACCAGGGATGGAAGAAGGATGAACAGAAAGAGCTTCCTCCAGGTCTGTGATAGATACCGGGCACTGCTTCTCCCATTTTCGCGACGAAGCTGACGACTCCGCAGAATCTATGGGGAAAAGAGACGCGACCAGGAATGAGAGGACATGGATGGCGGAGGAATTGAGAACGACTCCTTCGGTGTAGATCGAAATGATACACAACAGAGCAACCTTGGAAGGGGTCAAATAGCGACTCATTTTTGTTGGAATAAAATCAACATTCTCTTTCTTTCCCTCGAAGAAGACGTAGGTGGGTCAAAGGTAAGCTCCCTTGGATAGGTGAAGCTGGACGCGTGAAAAACAGGTCAAATAACAATTTCTTTCCGGTCCAAAAGCACAATTGGTAGGCACAGTGCTTGGCGAGATGCACACTGCTTTGTATGATCAAAATCAACCCATTGAGCGACTCTATCGAACCGATATCAACAACCCAAGGGGAGGAAGAAACGCGGAGTTGGCAGGTGGGCGTAGATTGGTGCCTTATCATGCCTCAGGCAGAAATATATGCCCCGCCAAAAAACTTATCGATTATCGGCCCATCATCCATCTTCTTTCTTGACTCACAGCATCACTCAATCGCATATTCAAACATGGCCGAGGCATTCGTGCAGACAGACCTTCAGGGCGCATTGCCCCTCATCGCCCGGGGCAAAGTGCGTGATCTGTACGAGGTGGATGCTAAGACTTTGCTCTTCGTTGCAACTGATCGCATCTCCGCCTACGATGTGATCATGGAGAATGTACTTCCCCGCGGTCTCAATGGCCCTCCCTTTTTGTCTCTTCCCTTGCTAATCCAACAATTCTGAACAGGGTATTCCCAACAAGGGTGTTCTGCTCACTCTCTGCACGCAAACATGGTTCAAGATTCTGTCCGAGGCCATTCCCTCTCTGCGCACGCATTTCCTCACTCTCGACCTTCCGCCTCAAATCCCCGCCTCGCTTCGCCCGGTGCTCCAGAACCGGAGCATGCAGGTCCGCAAGCTTAAGATCCTTCCCATTGAGGCTATTGTCCGCGGATACATCACAGGCTCCGCATGGAAGGAATACCAGAAGTCGGGCACCGTGCATGGAATCAAGATCCCCGCCGGCTTGAAGGAGAGCGAGGCCTTCCCCGATGGCCCGATCTATACACCAAGCACAAAGGCTGAGCAAGGCGAGCATGATGAAAACATTCACCCTGATCAAGGTACGTTCATCTCATAGTGATTTGCTGTCTATTTTACTCTAGATAGCTAATGCTCGCTCTCAATTACAGCTACCGCTATCGTCGGCGAACCGTTTGCGTCCACCATTGCCGCCCTTTCTGTCCAGCTCTACAAGGCCGCCCATGCCTATGGTCTCGAGCGTGGCGTTATCATTGCCGACACGAAATTCGAATTCGGACTCGATGAGGAAACCAACGAGGTTGTGCTGGCTGATGAGGTCCTGACACCGGACTCCTCGCGGTTCTGGCCCAAGGACTCCTACGAGATTGGCCGTGGCCAGGCAAGCTTCGACAAGCAGATCCTGCGTGATTGGTTGGTCAAGGAAGGACTGAAGGGCAAGCCGGGCGTCCGGATGAGCGACGAGATCGCACAGAAGACCAGTGAGAAGTACAAAGAGGCCTGGGAAATGATCACTGGGGGCAACTAGGGTGGAGCTTCAACCATGTGGTTATGAACTTATTGTCGTATGCCTTATGAGAAATTAAAACCAATAAACATATATATAAATACTTTTTTGTATAATATATTTCCTTGGATATATTTAGATCAGGTGCTTTTTATTAAATATGGTACAAATACCCTGTGGCGTGCATGCGAAAATGGTCCACATCTAATCCCACTCAGAGCGCAGACCTTTGAGACCCTTCTCCTTTGGTTCTCTTTGTCCTTCTGCTTTCTTGGGTTTGCCATCCTGGGCTTCCTTGGTCCAGCCAGACATGACGCCCTCGTCAACAGGCAATGCGTCAGCACCGCAGATCCGTCTTTCCTCCTCAATTTCTCCCTCGCTCATTCCATTTGTAGCCCAGATGCGGTGGATTCGCAGGTCGTATGCGCCCTCAACTCGGTCCGTAATACCAATGCCAATACTCTTCACCCGCTGACGGAGCAAAGAGGTCTGCGGCTCAACAACAAGCCCATGGTTGGTACGGACGAAGGAGTTAAACGGCAGAAGGATCGTTTCCCATCCTGTTGAGCCGGACGTAGTCGCACTAGCGGAGGACATGATGGTCGATTCTGGGGGAATCTCAGAAAGGGCAGGGGGGATTCCACTCGGATACAATGTCTCGGCGAGTTCCGGCGACTCGGATGCCTCAACCGCTGCATGTGGCGAAAGATGGTCATTGTAACGAGAGGGTTTGTTAATGCGGTGGTGCTTTGTGTACAGTCTGTGCTGGTGGATGTCTGTCTCGACAATCGAATCGGTCTGGATATTCACGGTATACCGCCGGCCGTCGGACTTGACCCGCAAAGCGAGGTAAGAGTAGGGGTCAACGTCCCAGAACAATCGTCCGAAAAGCCAGAGGCCCCTATCTCTGTTGCGAAATGCTGCATATCCTATTTTTCACGAATGAATGGTCAATTTCCCGTTGCACCTGTCTCAACGCCAACCGAAACAGGGGACATACCGGTCCTCTCAATCCTCCAGTTATTCGGGAGTTTTGTCGAGATGCTTCCATGGAATCGAGCATGAGCTGGGGAATTCGAAGAAGGATCCTCAGGCACGTAGTCGAGGCTGGCAGTGCTGTGTCCTCCTACCGCACGGTCGGCCATCGTCTTGCAACCCGCGACCGTCGCGTCATCTTCGAAATCGAGTAGGGAAAAAGGCTTGGTGGGCGTATGAAGACCTTCCGAATTCCATGCTGTACATATCCAGCATAATTAGCAGATGCGAAAGGGAGGGTGGGAAGATAGATATGGGAGAGGATGCACACCGATTTTCGATAGGCGACTGAGCTCCTCTGCGCTGCGTTTGATAAACCCCGAGGGCTTAGCGGCTAGACACCTGGCGGTAGGGAACATATTCAACAGCTAATCAACTGTGGATGATATGAACGTGAGGCAGTTGTCCCAGAGAAACAGAAGAGTGGATGATGAGGTAGGAGAGAGGGAAAAGCGTTGACTGCAGGATGATGTCGCCCTTTTGGTGGCGCCAACTCGGACTGATCGACGATCAGCCGATGATAAGATCGATAAACCCGAGAGCGAAGCGCTTCATGTTTCCTTCATCGTCGCCCATCCGGGTTGGATATCTGAGGGTTGGACATGGCTGGCTTTATTCACGCTGTCCAGGCTATTCAGGGTGGCTTGAATCTGCATTCTAAAGGTAATCCCCTGCTTTTCTCTCTCCTATCGTCTTCTCCTGTCTGTCTGTTTTACTGACTGTGGCTAGCTTTATAGGCATGTTTTGATCTGAATTAGACCATGATAATTTAAACATTTTACTGGGTCAGGATCACTTACCTGTCGCTATACTCTATGATGAAGAAAGACGTCCAAGCATGGAGCTGAGGATGCATCAAATACAAAGCTTTTCTCAATCATCGCAATCATCGCAAAATACATCCGACTCCTGTCGATTTGGGCACCAGATTGATCGTTCGTATCACTGTGGGCATCCATTGTTCTCTCTGTATATCCCTATATGGACAGCCTTGACAAATACTAGCATTCTCGTGAATACTATGAAAAGATGAAAAGATGACGTCTAAGACTCCTATACAAGAACTATACAGCTACTTCTATAAACCGCCTGCCTGCATCAATGATCATATAGGCACCTATTCTTCGACCTATTTCTCCATCAAACTCTTTATTCGCAGGCCATTTTCTCTCTCAAAGACCTGGAGGGCCGCGTATGCTCCGCCTAAAAATTCTTCGCATATTGACCGTTGTCTGGCGTCATGATCCCCGATTGGGAGTCCGACAGCCTAAGCTACCAGAGATCAATCCGTGGATGCCTTGGAAAATCCTTTTCTGCACTATAAATTGCTATATGATTGTGCGCTCTCTTCTGGGGTTTTCTTTTCTCTACCATCACCCTCGTTCACAGCAAGTACTTCAAACCGTCATATATATATCTTTTACATACTATATACCAGACTTTCGTTCAAGCTTTCAAACATTTTTGTATAAACCATCATGACTATCCAATACTTTATCGGAGATATGTACAACAACAACAGAAGAAGCCCACGTGAGGATAGACTCTACGAGAGACCATCAGCCAAAAATGCTCAGGGTCTGTTCTCTCCAGATGCCTGTGTCTTCGTTGGCAAGTAAGTACTATTCCATCTATATCCTCTAGAAGATAATCATGTACTGACTATAGCCAGTCTTTCGATCAAAGTTTCTCTTGACACCCTAACCGAAGACTTGGGGGACAAATTTTCTTGCTTTGGCCGATGCCATGTAAAGATTAAGCAGGACAAAAAGAAAGGTCTGCCTGGCGCTTTTGTGCAGTTCGAGGTAAGCTTTTAATATATCTTCTTAATCATGTAAATTCATACTAACCAAATGCATACAGGAAGTTGAAGCTGCCAGCGCTGCCTTGGCCTGGAATGAGTGCACCGTGATGCACGATCGTTGGCTCAGAGTTGAAAGAGCTAGAGGAAGAAGTATGTATGGTCCTGTCTATCCCATGCAAGATGCTGATGATCCACTCTCTAGGAACTGCCGTGATTGGTCTACGCTGCATGACCCCTATGTCCCATGAAGACCTGGCGTTTGTTCTAAACGGACGTGGCCCTGTTGAAGCCTACGGCTTCGAGCCCCATGTGATCAATGAGTGGTATTGGACTTTCATTGCCAAAGTGACCTTTGCCTATGTCGATGACTGCAAAGACACCGTCAAGGTGAGTTTCTTTCCTCTGCTACCTAATATCCCTTCTTCATTCCTCCCAAGATGATACTGACATCCACTTCCCCTTTCAAAGCGTTTCCTATGGGATGAAAGATACTACGTCGTCTTGCTAGAGGACGACGGCAGTCCCATGGTGCCACCTTTGAACCCGGACCAATACGACAACAACTTTGCCCTTACCAGGTATCGCCAAAAGGCTGTCCAGGATGCCATGCGCGACAATCCTCCCGTCAGAAAACCACTAGACATTCAGTACCAGCCTATAACTGGCCGCACGATCGAAGAATATGTACAGGCTCATCTCAAGGAGAGTCAGACTTGTATGAACCCAGAGGCCGTCAACGAGGTCATCAGGGACCTGGAGATAACCTGGAAGGCCAAGCACGACATGGCCGAATGGTTCGAGTTGGCGGCCAGTATTGATGACTCTGAATGTGAATCTGAGTCTGAACCCGTTCTCGTATGGGAGTTTGACTCTGGATACGACGAGAATGAATCTGAAATTGAACCTACTTCATCTGATGACAATTAAGGTACAGGTGATGATAGCCCCATGAGATTAAAATCGTGCTCTGGCTAGGGTTGGGATTTGAAAAATTGCGGAAAAGTTTTTGTGTGTTTGTGTTTTTGTGTTTCTATATTTTGTATGTCTGCACCTGATTATGTTATTATGTCTTGTATGTCTTTTACCTATATCTTGTTTGTCCTTTACATTCTTTTTTATATCTTGGTTGTCTTTTCTATCTTGTATGTTTACGTCTTCTGTTATTATCCTGTCCTGTTTTACTTTGTATAACCCAAAAACAAATGAATAAACTTCTGTATTCCTCAATCTAGTTCTTAATATATTAATCACTGAGCAATCTTCTAATTATTGTGTACTATTAATCTATTTGAAGTTGGACTCCTATGGAGCCTTCTGTTTATCACTTGATTTAGGTACACAACCAGGATGACTGATTAAGTAAAGCCTGTATAATAGGCATGATCGCCCTCCTGGCGAGTAGTTCGCTAGAGCCCATGCTCCATAACGATACGCAGAATACTGTCAAACACCGTTCCCATGCATCTGAATCTTTTGATACCATGCCATAACATGAATATATGCTAATCGAAGCGCTATGAATAAACTGACTGCCCCTTGGAAATACAAAACGCCGAGCCCTATATATACAGTCCTTATGCCCTTATGCCAGAAACAACTTCAACAGAACATGCCCCCCAAAGATGCAAAAATAATAACAGCAGCATTAAGAATAGAATCTCATAAAGTCACATCATTACCGGCAAATGCAATAGTGCAAGATAATAATAAATATGCAAGGCGGGCTGAACTGGGCGCAGGCTGCAGCGAGAGATGGCAACAAAGGTTCTGCCTGGAACCTTGACAAGCATGGAATAAATGAGAGATACATGCAAATGGATATGGTATCAAGCCGCAATAAAGAGAAAAAGACAACAATCACAAAAGAAAGAAGCGATTTATTTACAATGATATTAAAAGGCGTTCATATACCCAAGGAAATTTGGGCGATATGCCTAGGCCCTGATGCGTCTTGCATCAAAGTATCCCAGGTTGACTGCCGTATCATTTGCTCCCATAATCGGGGCTGCATCCTCCAGAAGCTCCCAAGGACGCACCGGGTATGCTCCAATAACACGTCCACGGCATTGCAGACGAAGACGACTAGTAACGCAGTTTGAGGTCTCCGACATCCCAGAAAGCGGCGCAACTGGTTGTTGAAGAGCAGATGGGCCACCTGGGAGATTACCCGACGGTGTTGGAGTGGATGCAGAGCCAGAAGCAGCGGGAGAGGGAGCAGATGCAGGCTGTGAAGGATTGAGGGATGTAGTATCCGCCACAGGACCAAGGAGGTAGAGGAATCGGGAATCATTTTGATGCTGAAGAAAGGGTGGACACTTCTCTTTGAGAAAACGTGTGCATTGATGCCGAGCCTCATCAGGGAACATATCAATCAGAGACGCTGCAACGTCCAGCGCGTGCGTCTGCAACAGAATACCAGGGCAAGGTCGGTAGTTTTCGGGCTGGACAGGATGAGGGAAGTAGTTGGCAGTAGGGAAGAGACGCAACGCATTGTCTGGAAGACGCGACAGTGATATACAAAATATTGATATCAAAAGACGCGATTGATCCTGCAAGCTATTGGGTTTAGGCGCCAAGGACGGCGACGTGTTGAAGGCAGAACGGTGGATGACCACCATTTTAAGCAGAGCAGAGAACCAGAAAGCCAAAGTTCTCTCGAAATTCGAGCGAGATTGAATCGCTTTATCTGCTGCCACACCATGCCTGTTCTCCGCAAAGTTGCTGAAATTCGTTTGCATAATGATGAGTCTGTGGAGTAGAAAATCCATCTTCTCAACGAGAATAGGAGCAATGGAGCTCACACCAGCCTCTGGAATGCTATAGGCCAGCTCTTCGATAATAGTCAAGTAAAGCTTTGCAGCTTCGAGCGAGCTTGAGTTATCAGCCGTACTTGACGAATGGTCGTCAGCCGAGTTTTCAAACAGAGGGACCGAAAAGAACCCTTTCTCTGCCCGTTCACGAATCTGGACCAGTCAGTATTGGGCCATCCAATGTATTGAGAACGTCTCGTACCTGTCGTACAGCAGATTGGCTCATTAAAGAAACAAGACTTGCCCAATTGGATTTCTTTGCGCGCGAGTCTGCCACTGCAGCTTTGAACATCACATCCACAATACCGTTCCCTATTTCTTCCCCAGACTCCGCATTGAACAGTACCTGGAGCTTCAGCTGGCAAAAAGGGAGTGAGAAGTCATTGGTCATGCTGATAACCCTTTCAGCCTCGGACATGTTTGAACCCGGATCTAATTCATTGTTAGCTAAAGAACGAAATAGCACCAAAATAGCACGACGAACCTGTGGGGGTGTCAAAACCAAGAAGAAAATCGAGTGCCTTCTGCAAAGCAACAATAGATGCTGGATGTTGATCGATAAGCTTTTGTGTGCAATATTTGGCGGCACGCTCGGGATGTTGGGTGAGCAAATCACAGAGCAGAATTGTCATATATTTTGCAAGATCGCTTCGTCTTGGGTTAGATTCAGATCCAGGATTCTGAGCACTCATCGAGGCCGCTGCGTCGTGAATGATGCCAAATGTTTCTTCAGGATATTTGACAAGGAATTCCTGCTGCGCCAAATGAAAGCGATAGGTAACGAGGTCGCAGTATCTTCTCTGTTCTTGAGATGGCGGGATAAGGAGCTCAAGGATGTCCATCTGCAGTGCGGCGATATCTGGAATTGTTGGCCCCATTGTCTCTGACTGCGAGAGTCTTTTTACCAATGACACGAATGCTTGAATGGTAACGCAGCCAACACCAATGAGTGGAGGAAGAATCTTGGACAAGGAGGGTCGAGTAGCAGATTTCAAGACACAGCAGATCCAACGAACTAGCATGGAATCGAAATGCTTGGGGTAGAAAGGTCTCAGGTGGGCTAGGTACCGACAAGCATCATTCCTCGTCAGCTTTCCTTCATCATCAGATAGTAGGATCCTGGTAAGCGCATTGAACAGCGTATCTAATGTGGATTCGTCGATACCACTACCAGACGACAATAGCTGGTTCAACTTTTCATGGAATAACGGATCGCTTTCGCTGAACATTTCAGGTATGTGGTCCGAGAGAGGCGAAGGTGCTGCTAAGGCTGACTTGCTTTCAATTCGGGAAAGATCCTGTCGAAGGAGAGCCACTGTGTTTGACTCATTAGGCACTTGAAGGCCGACTTCGATGAGCGAAAAGACCAAGTCTAGACTTGTTGTGCCAAGTCTCTTAAGACGGGCGTACGCCTCAACAAGTCTCCTGAATAGATCCGTTGTAGCACCGATAATGCAGAAAGAATCGAAATGGAAGTTGAGTGTATCGGCAGCAGAGGCCAACACGGTGTTGTCGTCGCAATTCGCAGCCTGCTTGAGTACATCTGCAAGTATAGACAGATCACCAAAACTCTCAAGGATGTCTCGAATATGGTAAAATTCGCTAGGAGTAAGGGCAGAGACCTTCATATCAGCAGACAAGTCCACTCCAGGTATGTTCCTGAGACCATTAGTAAAGTCATGATAACCAGTTTCCCACGAGGCGCACCTGTTTGGAATCCTACAATGCTCATTAACTCCACGTCGAATCCACTGTCCGATCTCATACTTGACTGCCCACGTCAGATTCGGCTGTGGCAGGTCGCAAGGCATGATGTTGTGCACATCAACACCAAAGATGTTAGGAAGATGCTGGCTAATAGATGCTTTGACTGATGCGATGATTGACGCCTCCTCTGACGTCGAAACCCCAGCACGTGCTAGCAGGGTATGGCGAAGGTTGCGTACGTGCTCGGGTAGACGGCTCACAGGAAGCTGCGCTAAGAGTCCAACCTCACCCGGTATGCACTATGGCGTGTGAGTAGTCTCATCTAGATGGCTTGGTTGTAATGACTTACCGTATTCTGGTCTATTCGGGGACTATTTGTGACTCCTTTCGCCATGAGCCACTGGAGATACCTACCGACGGAGAACGTTTGGGATCGAACGAGTTCCGAAATAGCATGATAGATATTGCCCATATTTAATTGGGCGTCGCCGCGAGCCTCGGTAAGAAAAGCGAGAATGTGGAAGTCTATATCAACACCAGACATCTTCCACTTTCGCAAAAGGCGGACACCTGCATATACCCGACATAGGCCGTACCGAAAAGGTGTTGCGGTCCACTCCAAAAGTTTAGACACCAGAGCAGTTCTGTCGTCAACACTGGTCAGGCATGCAGCAGAGATAGAGGAAATGTCATGTGTAGAGCGCATAGAGTCGAAAAGATGAATGATGCGTTGTTGCGGTGAGTGTTGCGCGGTTAGTTGGCAGTTTTTGGGTGGTTGCACGCGTGCATTACGTTCCGCAAGGTGTTGGAAGATAGTCTTGTCCACATTATCCTCTAGATTCAAGCAAGATGAGATTAAATCTTTGTAGCTGCCCCATGAAGCCGGGAGTATGGCCGACGAGGTATGTTCAAGGACGAGTTTTTTTATGCAGAGAGACAAGCGATCAGTGAGTGGTTGAAGAGAAGCTGCCTGCTCTGACTTGATGGCCTACCATTTCTTAGCTATGAGTCAATAAATAGGGTTCATACCTAGCAATACGTACCTGGCTTAACTTTTGAAGTAACAGCTCGGCCAGCCGTCGTCCCCGCTTTCTGTATCGCATGATATTTTCCCAATAGATACCAAGCATCAAGAGCCAGACGGGCATGGTATTTAGACGCGCCGACTCCATCGAAGACAGAAACCACCCCAGGAAATTATCGTGGTCGAGCAGCTGCTCAAAGAAAAGGCGAGCTGTTAAGCTGACACTGCGGAAGGTTAGTAAATGCAATCAACCCAGAAATCTAACAAGCAGGGTACGTACGCATAGGTCACCTTCATTCTCCAGTCTGTCGCCCCACAACTACTTAGAACTCCCTCGAGGAATTGCTGAACGTTTGTGGTCCAATCCCGGACCCATTTGGCCTCTAAGCCAATGGCCAAGGCGCCACTTGTGCCCTTTCTTTTAAAGGCACGGATTTCATTGGCACCGACACACTTGGCTAGCCATACAGCACGACCCACAGGAATCAATTTACTCAGGCACTGGTCCAAAAGAACCTTGCCTCTAATGCCATGAGGGATTGTGCGGCTCAGCCTGCGCAACGGCACGGATGGATTGGCAAGGTCACGGAGCCATGCCTCGCGCTTATTATCCGTCAGGGTAACCCGGGGAGGTGGCTTGAATGTAGACGGGTTGGTGACCATGCTGTGGTTTTGTCGTTTCTCAAGCGCAGCTGCGAAAACAGATGAAAGCATTTGTAGCCCGGATCGATGCTTCAACTGTGCATACAAAGATGGACGCGCCGTATTGGACTCATTCTGGGAGACCTGGGTACGATCGTAATGCCCCTGTTTTGCCGTATGTTCATTGAGCACGTCCTCTGGATGATTGCCAGTCCATGGCGAGAAATCCGCATATTCTAATTATAACTCAGTCAGATACTCTTTTCATATATAGTCCACCCGGGCTACTTACTATCACCTTTGAGAGCAGGAGCATTGGAAGGCACTTCGATGCGATATGGGGTTGTTTGGACATCCTTCACTGGCGAGCTTTCCCGCGACCTGGTAGATCCTAAAGAGTCAGGAGGGGTGTGTTTCCAAGGCATAGTGGGAAACGGAGGCAGCGATGCGGGTTTCCCGCCCTGCGCGAGCGCCGCCGTAGTCTCCCCATGGACTTCCCCGCCTCCAGGTGTCTCCGATATCAATGCCTGAAAGGACCATACTGGCCGACCACGCCACGGTACTGTAGGTGGCCTTGAATTTGCAGATCCCGGAGTGTTCTTTAACTCCCCACCACCCACGGGGACTGGGCTCGCATCCCCAATCGCAGACCCAGATGGCACATCCAGTCTTTGTCGTTTCGCTGGCGGTTCCCTCTCCTGCGCATCCTGGCTGCTGGTTGTAAGGTCGATGACTGCCGGCGGTCTGGTTTGCGGTTGCGGTTGCGGCACGGGCATTGACAGCTTCTCAGGAAGGAGGTCGGGTTGATTCAGACCCTGAGAGACATCAACACGTCCAGAGCCGCTATTGACGGCGCGCAGGGGATGACCCCACGGGTGGACGCCGGCAGAAGGATGAGGTATCATCTCAGGTTCATGGTGTGTATCCAAGCACCGGAAGTTCTGGTCATCGGAATAGTTCCAACCGCAAGATGAATCGACGAAACCCCGGATATCGAACCCCAGGTTAGTAAGATAATTGTCGGTTATCTCCGTCTATATACTATATATAAAGGGGCCTAGTCGAAGGGGTGATTTGACGGAGAACCGGGGAATAGGCGGATAGGACGGTATGGCAGGGTAAATAACCCGCGGAATGGATGGAAAACTGGGGAGGAGGTCGTAACACTGAGGACAGAGGATTGCGCCGTCGAAAGAGACACGAATATGAAAAGGGAGGAAGTTGAGCCCAGCAGGCGATCGTGACAAGAGGAAAAAGCAATGCGAGAAAGGGAAGGCAAAGACGACAAACTAAAAAAGCCGAGTGCGGAGGCCGAGCGGCGAGATAGAGAATCGTGAGATAACGTAAGGGCGAAATATCCAGGATGGAGAGTGAAGCGGCCTTTGGGGGGAAAATACGGAGTAATACGGAGTAATTGGGGGGGATTGAGTGGATGCTACCATTACTGTGCGGTAATAATACGGTACGTTACGAAGGATACATTCGCAGATCATCGGAAGATTCAATAGCAGAGAGTGGCCTATCATGCATTATTTATTCACATTGTGATTTTAGATACATCAATCATTGAGATAGTAGCCGACAGCCATTATTATTAATGTTTCGGTTTGGTTGACTTGTCTTTGTTGGGGATCTTCCTCCGGAGTACATGGAGGAAGACCGGTGATCCGGCTTATTCAGGCGCGCCAATTCCTCCATCACCTGGGGTTGAGACCATCAGATGATTCTCTCCGGAATCATCATCATCGTAATAGGGGCAAATAATCCTGAAAGTTGGATCATGATACATGCGACTTGCCTACTCCGTCTTCGGTCTATCATCCTCGGAGCACTCCATCGGATCTGCGGAATTGCTCCAATTTTCCCTCTAGAACCAGCGGGTTTCTAACACTTGGCATGATCTGACACCAAATCTACGTCTTCCGACAAAGAAAAAGAAAAGAAACGGGACTTTTGGCTTGTGGCACCACTGGGAAATCTCTTATTATTGCCCTGGGTGGTTGTTGTTTCCATCATCCATGTTGCCTGTTCATAAACAAACATGGGCTGGATGATCTCCATGAGGGGTTGCTGTAGTCACACTTGTAAGATCTGAAGCCAAGTTGAAGCATCAGGGGATAATTCTTTCCCACCTGGAATAATTATTCTGATTATTATTATTCATAGTTTATATTAACTAGTCGCTCCATAGCATGAAGTGCTACTTACCCCGTACTTGTCTGCCTGTCCTCTTGACTCTATTCTCCCACTCCATCACCTTATCTCTCTCGGTCATATGTGCTCCGTAGCTGAACATTGCCTATTGGAAGGTATCCTCAGGCCATCGATCACATCATTAACATCGGCACTCGGACATCATGGAAGATCTCCATGTCTCCTTTGCCATTAGCCAGTCGATTATTTCATGGGGGTTTATGGGGTCTTGGATCTGGAGGCATGCCTCGTACGGAGGAGCATGGCATGGCATGACACTTGCGGTGCTGTATGATATACCGCCTGCACCTGCGTCTATGCCAACCCGTAAAGAGCATAATTAAATGGGATTTCTTGAATAATTTATAAGTGATCCGCAAAGTGCCTGCTGTATGGAGCCTTGCGAGTTGATCTTACGCCCACTGCTTGCACAGTACGGACTCAGGCAGAGAAACACCTAGCATGAAACATCCCACTCTAGCTGGCAGTAGCCGCAGATGCTCTAGCTGGCGTACAAAGAAATAACCATGGACAAGAAACAAGCCACAATGCTGGGCTGGACTGAAATGAGCAAGTATCCGTTGGTTTGCCTGAAAACAAAGAATCCATATTGTTGCAAGGGTCGATAGGAAGCCCTGAGTTCCGGGTAGTACAGCAGATAGTTCTAGGCTTGCATTTTCCAAGTCCGCTTTCGGAATATCAGCTTGCCTAGAGTCTTAGACGAGGCACTGCTTAAAGTACTCCATCATGGCGTTTGGTTTGATTTGTTAAGATACAGTCGTTGGATTTTGGGACAGAATCTGCTGCCCAACGTTGACTCCTTGACCTGTATTACTGCAGATAGGTGCATTGATTCGCTGGATACGACCATTTCGAGACTCCATAGTATCAACTGAGTCATGAAGTCAATTAGACAAAGCCAAACATGGACTATTTACTCCTCAAAATTCAACTCACTGCTAACTGTGACTACCGGGATCGGCAATTAGAGCAAACGCAGTAGACAGACTGACGTAAGATACAGTCGGTATGGTATCTCTGAAGATCTATGATGGTCTTTGAGATATTTTCTATACATGACGTCCTGTTGATTGCACTATGTAGATATGGTGTTGTTGAAGAGGCCTCCATGGTTATCAGCGACAGCAAGCGATCCGATCTAGGGATCGAGCCTTGCCGCTTTTAGCCTTGGCGCCAACGATCACTTGGGGTTTGCCAGCTCGTCATCTCGTATCATCCATCGCAACACTGAGCTTGTACCATTCGAACAGACTTTTGATTGGAAATATGGCCTCTAAAAAGGATATGCGGAGATTGGATCTTGGTGCGTTACCTCTCTATTTGCTCATTCTCCGGCACACTGGTTAACCCCAAGGAAATAGCCATCCCCTACATCGACCCGCCCCAGGAGAAGAACGAGGCGGATATGACCGGTAAATAAGTGGCATTTAGTTGCATCGGCAGTTGCTGGAAGAAATAATGATTAATTGGATGGTTATTTGATACAGGCGCAATGTCTAGCACGATGCCCATGGCTGCGGTAAGGACTTTCTCGAACGGCTACAGTACAACACATGCTGATATCTGATAGATGTTCACGAGGAACAGGTGAGATGACTCTAGCTGGTTGACTGTGTTTCCTATGCACTCGGCTTCTTACACGCGCCACCCATACAGGATGATCGGATGGTAAGCCCGCTAGTTTTCTGTCAACACAAGACCCGTTCTCTAAACAACGCACAGGGTTGCTTTCGTTCTCTCGCTTCAAGGTTGGCTGTCGGAAACCCCTGCCCAGAAGAGGAACGCCTCGACACCGGGATACATGTCGGTTCTGATGTCTTGTTTGTCATCCCCCAAACCCAATTTCCCTACAAGTGAAGTGGCTGACCGCGCAATATCGAATTCAGTGATGGCACTGGTCGTGGTACGTCTCCTAGCTACGAGCATCGACTCTTTGTCTGGTATCTTGAGTTCTCATCCTAAATTCCTACTCGCAGACATACTTCCCCATCTTCATTCCCCCGCCGGCCGCACGCAGCGGAGCCGCTGCTGCACCTTCGCCTTCTCCTTAAATGCCTCGGCCTTTTGATACCCGCGAAAAAGAATTGGCCTGCTCGTGAATTTATATCTCGATACCTCGGCACGCCGACATCTCGGACCCAGGGCTAGGAATCGATTGAAATACAGTCAGAAAAGCTGGGTTGCCAACAAAGAATCCGCGGTCTCGGACCCGGGGTGATCAGAGCTCCGGAGGCTTTTCATCTTGCACAAATCATGATTGCTGTAGCGTTGTACCAATATTTTAATCTGCTGTGTTCTTGTAATAGTACTATATTTGTCACTGGCGGCAAAGTTATTGCCGGAATATGATGGAATCAAACGAGCGCAACGCTGGCAGCATTGCCCCCCGCGCCTCAATCCAGACCATGCAAGGGTTCTGAGAGATTTGCAAAACCACTTTATTTCAACAACTGCGCTCGGTAGAAGATTGATATCAAATGATGCCTAGTTATGGGAAGAAGATACGAGATGAGCCTGGCAGCTTAGTCAGGGCTACACACCGCCTTCCCCCACAGGGGCCACTAACCTGAGGCGCGCCCCTCAAAAGGCTCTTCTGTTCCTCCTCCTGCCTCCCTCCCGACACCAACCATCAGCCTCCAACTTTCTCTCTACTCCAGTCTTTCGATTCGCGATCGCTCAGATTTTACAAGAGATCTTAATCTCACCTCCCACTCACTTACTACATACCGCTTTTAAGGGCCGTTTACGACGAAAGGCCGAGTTTATGTCCATCGAAAACCTCAAGACCTTCGGTAAGTCGTTTTGCCACCTCCCCTCCTTGGTCACCCCTCCTACCTGGACTCTACGAGCGAAAAGAGTCATTGTCACCCCCTTCCATGATGGCCTCATCTGTGCTTTCTTGGCCATAGATAGGGGTCATCATTGTTTCGAGGGTCGCATGACTGGCTTTGTCCAGGGCCGATCGGCATGGCGGGGTAGATTTTGGCAATGGCCTGAGGCTGACACGTGCTCCTACACAGACCCCTTCGCCGAAGCTGACGAAGACACCGGCGAGACTAAACAGTCTCAAAATTATATCCATATACGGATTCAGCGTACGTTTTACTACTCTTGCTGTCTTTGTTGTCGTTACCCACGCACCCCCTTTTATTAGCGACACCATCGCACTTTTGTCGAATTACATAGCTAACTGTTCTTACTTATAGAGCGCAATGGCCGAAAGACCTTGACCACGGTCCAGGGTCTTCCTAAGAAGTTCGACCAGAAGAAGATTCTGAAGGTGATCAAGAAGAAGTTCGGTACGTTTACCGGTATATCGGGTTGAGGTATTGGACAAAAGCTAATAATATTCAGCGTGCAATGGCACCATCGTCAGTGACACTGAGATGGGTGATGTGATTCAGCTGCAAGGAGATCAGCGTAAGGATGTTCAGGAGTTCTTGACCGACAAGAAGGAAGGTCTCGAGCTGGATGTCAAGACCATTAAGGTCCACGGTTTCTAGGCTAAACGCCACGCCACGTTCCGGTCCCTTCTTCCCAGTCTATGTTGCTCTCAGAGAGGTTTGATAGGAGGCATGTTTGCTTGTTATCCCTCCATCTGACCTTGCGTTGCACCAGTGGCAATGGCAGCATTCAGATCGATCCGTCAACCTTTGTCTTTCTATTTTTTTAAACCCTCTGTGCCCAGCTTACTGGACTTGGGCCATTGTCGAAATGACGCGCTGTTTTAAATGATCCTTTGTGATCGTGAATGGACCGATTCAAAGGATAGCGGGTCTCTTTTGACTCGACTACTACACTCAGGATGGGATTATGATGGGACTAGGCGTTGGTAGATACCCATTATCTGCATAGACGAAACTGCTTCTCTTTTATGTTTCTTTATTTTTGCTTGTCTTCGTGGGATGGCATACTGGAGGTTATCATTACAAATGGACATCTCGGTTTAGTCAATCGAAGGTTATCTGGTTGAGATGGAGGCGTGACTTTCTAACCGCCCTATCCGTTCTCTTCCGTTTACATTCTTCCAACTGTCTACCATCCTTAATATTTCTTTTCGTTTGAGCTGCTATGTCAGTACTGTTTCCTCCAAGGAGAATTACTACAGCCGATTCGGACATCGATAATTAGATGTAGACGAGTGTAAAGGACCTCAAAAGTAATAAATTCAACTCCAGGCTTCTACAAATAATCAACTGGGGAATTGTGGTAACAAGCTGCCTATCAAAGGATACAGCTAAATAACTCTAATACGATCAAATGAAAAAGCAAAGCCAACAAAAAGGATTTTGTCCAAAAATAACCGAAAAGAAAAGAACACAACTCTCACGCCAGTCTGTCGATTGATTTATAGCTCTGTCCTATCGTCGGCGACTCGCATGCGAAGAAAAATCGCGACCGCCCAGTCCCATAATTTCCGTGTAATCACAAACACAGGCACCTCGGGTTCATTTTCACGGGTGAGATGCAACTGTAAAAGGAGAGATGACATGCTAACGAAGCTAGCGACGGATACTACTAGGAGGGAAGCCCGTTTCTCGCGTTTGATCGTGGCGTGGTTTTGAGTTGCAGAGTATAAGAAAGTAAGTGTCTGCGAAACCAGAGTCAGTCATTTGCAGACTACATAGCTTTTTGCTTCTAGTTGGGTGTGGTATGTTGGAGAGTAGACTCACAGTTGTAATGGATATCCATGCGGGTAAGAGGAGGCGAGGATCATAGGATGCACCCGAGAGATAGAGAACCCAAGAAGTCATATACGCAATTAACCCATTCGTTGTTAAAAGACGAATTACAACCGCCGGCGGGGTGTAATTTAGAAGCCTATAGATGAATTAGTACAAAGCTATGCATCATTCCAAGCAAGGATAACTGACCATCGAGACATCATACAATCAGCAAAAAAGTAAGAAAGATAAGCAGATGCACAGCACTATGGAGAACTAAGTTAGTAATTCAAAGTTTTATTCTGCATAAGCCTTCCATATCCTCTGCGCAAGGATTGAGAAGGGGTCGTCGGAGAATAGCTATGCATACCCATACGATAGCCAATGCCACCTCTGTCACGCGAAATCTTCTCTCAACATCCCAATCTTGTCCAATACTTCCGACAATCGCCGCAGCCCACCCCTCACTTCCCATTCCTGGCCGAATGTGAAGCAGTTCGGCCAGAAAGGTAAAGGCGCATCGTAGCCCCCACCATGCAGCGGGCACGGTGCTCAATGCGCGACAGACCAGCAGAGGGATATACCACTTACGGTCCACTCCCAAGATGACAGCCACACGTGGATGCAAGGCCGAGGGAGTGTGACCGACTTCATTGTTACTGGGAGTCTGGGACGTGGAGGGGGCCGGGGATTGCGGGTCAACGGTAGATGTAGAGGAAGCCACGCCTTTATTGCGGGAATCCGCCGATGAAACAAAGGCCGGAGGGAAAAAGGATGAAGCCGTTGTACTAGAATCCAGACGAGAGGGAATCAGGTCAGACTCTGGAGGAGACCGGGCGTGAAGAGAGAAGGGCGGAGGAGCGGCATCACGACGAGGAGGAGCCAGCCTTAATCCACGGCATATGCGGCCGTCGCGCAAGGTAAACCTGGGGAGCGGTGGAAAAGTAGAATATGCAAGAAGTAAATTCTTTTTTCCTAAAAATGAATCAAATGCTCAAATATTCGAAGAGGTGTCGAGTTTGTTGGCGGTGTTCTCGAGCTGGCTGACAGCTGAGCAGTGATAGCCCGATGAATAATGATGACGGCTCCCCACTTCAGCCCTGTGACGAAACAACACAATGTGAGGGCTCGGGTCAATATGATGACTTAAAGCAAGGCCTCTACACTAAAATGGCAAGTTGATGGTATAGATGCAGAGCTGGACGTGAGTGTTAGTGGCCGAGCGAAAGGAGGTGTTGTCTGTTGATGGCGAGACGAAATGCCCAAAAGACCGGTGGATATGGGTCACGTGATAAGATCCGGCTTACTCCCGTTATTTTCCTTGGACGATCTGAAGCGTCGATTGCATCGCAACGAACACTCAGAGCGCAGCCACTTCGTCCTCCTATCCCACTGGACTCGGTTACAATGGCGTCCTCGCTGCGAATGCCGGCTGGATCCCTGCTTTCCACCGCCAGAACCAACAATGCCGTGTTTCGATTCTCTCCAGCCTCTTCGGCGGCCTTTGCGGTCTCTTGTCAATGCCGGCACTTTTCTCAAGGCCCCCAGCGGAATGGACGGGGAATTCCGCAGAATATCGCCTTGAAGCAGCCTGCTCAGCCAAGTATGAAAACGAGAACAAGAGAGTTTTCAAAGAGCGATTTGCCTCAGGACCTTGGATTGCTGCCAGGTACATTCATTCGGCCGCTTTGGAGGGATATGCCGTCAATCTTTCAACACCCCCGAGAACGACTACAATTGGAGTGGCTTTGGTTGAAGGGTGGAGTCCAGAATTTCTTGGGGTATGCTCTCAAAGGACACTTCATTGAAGAGGAGAATCAAATGATTTGCTAATTCTTCACTAGCCTTGTCGTCCTTTGCAAATGGGGCAACAATAATGTGCCGCTGGAACTAAAGGGACGACGACAAATAGCTCGTGAGCTCCATCAGAAGATGTATACTGCTTTCGCAGCGTAAGTTTTGCGTATTACTTATTTCCTCCTGTCCAATGGCTTGTTAACCTTTGTTGTCTTGTCTCTTTATAGGGGAGACGTCACTACCTTGCGCAAAATCTGCTGTAACGGCCTTGCGAACAAACTTATTCAACGCATCGAGAACCGCCCGAAAAATGAGAAGGTGACCTGGACTTTGGATAAATACATCTTGTCACCCGCAACCTTTTTCACGGGAGCCCGTATCGTTGCAGACCGTAAAACACAAATCCCAGATCTTCCTGACTCGACTGTCCGACAAGTTGTGGTGCGCATCACCAGTAAACAGTCTACCGGTAAAAGCAAGCTGCCTTCCAGCCGTGATGCAAACACTGCGGTCGAGGACGTTACCCCGGAAAAGCAGCAGGACTGCACCGAATACATCGTCATCCAGAAGCTTCGTTGGGCTGGTGATGAACAGGACTGGCGCATTTGGGGCCATGCCACTCCCACCACTGTCGAAGATCTCGACAGCCCTTTCTTTGCATCGGGGCTTACTATCTCAGAGCGTCTGGATGCCATGAAGGAAACGATGCAAGGAAGGAGGTAGAAGCACCGTGTCTGTAAGATATTGTCTGCATATTGGTCATCCACACCACTTGCTTTTTCCCTTCTTTCCGGGTTTTGAAGGGATGGAGGGAATGGAAAACGGCCAAAATCCCGACTAACCCTTGGGTTCATGTTATTCCATAAACTATACCGATCCGAGAGGCAGGAAACAAAAGAGATCAGGGTTGCAAATACGAAACGCCGATTACGAAGTACACCAAGCGCCTTCTGTATTCTTCTGGCTTTGGATTGCCCATACCTTGTCCACGATTTGACCTGTTTCGGTTCTCCCAATTGTTTAACTATAAAGATTGCGCAATTCGCATAGTGTCCTTTTCATCTGGTTCAGATAAAGGGAAGGAAGCTATGGCTAGTTGTTTTATTATGTACTATATCTGCCATCTCTTTAGCATCTTGACCATTGTAATTACTGAATATGTTCCAATTTTCGAATGAACAAAATGAAATGTACCAAAATAGGTCACTTCGCATCTTATCGAAGATTAAGATTACCTAGCCTAAGCGGTATTGATGTCTCGTCCACGGAATATACTCTGCATTCCGCCTGTATATAATCTCCTATTCTCTTCTCTTCTTCTCTTCTTTAAAGTGTTAAGATGGTATAACTAACTATTAATCTTAAGCCTTATAAGGCTGAGATTATTTCTCTTTAATACTGGCCCAAAGCAAGCAGTACTATTTACATGTTGGGGGGCAAGAGCAAGGAGAAAAAAAGTACAGAACACAGGGGAAGGGGCATATACAAATCGAAGAAATCGCCATGAGAGCCAAAGTTCCTTCGGAAGTGAACGAAGTTTTGCACAATACTCGGCGCCGAATATCAAAGCATTCCGGTAACTACGCGCATTTAATCGTCATCGAAGATTTGGAATGTATTGACCAGGACCGTCTCAATGACCCGGACTTGCCAGCCGGCGTCTGCGATATTACCACCGGAATTGGCTCCCATAAGGGTAGGTCTGAAAAACCATCGTCAGTGTCTGAACCGAAAACGTGTTAGCGTGGAATGGCTTACCCGAAACAAATGGCGATGTTCCCAGCATTCATACGGTTTTGGCTGTAGTGTTCTTGGACCTTGTTGAGATGCTAGAGATAACCAAGTCAATGCGGTGATTCAAAATACATTCTAGTGGGATGGCATACCAATACTAAGGCTCTCAACGTGGCATAATGGGCATCCGGTAGGTTATTCACGAGAGCATGCAATGAATCTCGACGTTGGATGTCGTCATCAATGCCTATAAATCCAACGTTAGCCAACCAGTCACCAGCTTGTTCGAAATGCAGATGAAAATTGCTTACGGGCTGCGTTGATAAAGTCCGAATAGTACTGCGAAGTGAACAAAGGATCGGGTAGGTCCCGGAAGAATTGCTTTAGTATTCCCGCAACGCTGTTCACGTCGTGGTAAAAGTTCTCCGGGTTAGTGAAGTCGACTTGTGATGAGTCTGCCGTACAAGAGTTAGAAACAACCTATGTCTTGGGGGTAATTTGACGCACTTACCGTTGTCAAAAAGTGATTTCATGTGGTTGATATGAGTAGCGCTACCCGAAAGCCGATAAATACCCTCCACATCCAATCCAAAGATTTCCAGGGCCTGGAAGCACTGGTAGACAATCATGGGGACAGCAGTTCCATCTCTAGCATACAGGTCTTCCAAAGAAACTCCAAATACTGGCTTCAGCGGTGGTAGATGTGAGTGGAAACCATTGCTAGGCGGCGGCGGGCCACTGGGAGCCCCCAAAGCCAGTTGAGGCGGAAGATGCTGCTCTGGAGGTGGTCCTGAAACAGGGTAGGGGGTTGGAACGGTGGTGGCGATGCGAATGCATCCGACTTCTGCGGGTATGGTAACTGCGGTGCCCGATCAGTGTTCTGGTTTTGCGCAGGTGCAGGTGCGGGTGCAGGCGCGGGTGCGGGTGCTGATGGCTGAGAGGACGGCTGAGGAGAGGAGATATTCTGTTGGGAGAAAGATAAAGGTAGCATGGTAGACTGCCGCTTGTTCTGTGTACTTGTCTGAGACGCCGGAACAACAGCACCAGATGACCCTGCGAGTGTCTAATGGAGGTATAAGCACGTGAAAAACACAAGGGAGAAGAAAGCTTACCGGATGACGTTTATATTCAATTTGCTCCGAAGTCACTGCCCCTGGGCTGTTTGAATGGCTAAGAACGTAGTCATGGAAGTCCTTTTCGTTATCAATCTGCTGCACGACCTCGTAGAGGCTTTTAGGTCCAGCATTGCTTCCCGGTTCCTTCATTGGGCTGATGGAGAGTGCCTGGCCGAGGAGAAGTTTCTCGTTGAACGTTGCTGGGAGTCATTAGTAAAGGGCCATTAAGTTAGGGATGCATAGAACAATTCTACCAAATTTCTGCAGCTGCAACGTCAGACCAGAGTCGCACTCTGCTATCAATTGCTGAAGACTGTGGACTGTTTGAGGTCTATGAGTGGAAATCAATTCCTGCCGTGCTGCTTGTGCAGCCAAGACCTTGGATGCATAGTCGCTGTCTGCATTCTGCACTTTTCGTAGCAATTCCTCTTCATGCTGGGCAGCCGATTTGGGGCCTTTCAAACCGAACTTGCCGCCTTGTTTGTCTCCGGTCTTCACCCGATCGTATTGCTCCGCGAATGATTCATATTTAGCCTTGGCCTTCTCCGCCGCTGACTCTGCCTCCAATACTCTCTTCTCCGCACTCAGGCCAGTCTGCTTCCACTGCTTGCGACCCCGTTCGATGTTCGATGCGAGCTCGTTAAGGTCATCGGCCATCTGCTGAAGCGACACGGCGAATTGGGAGCCATGGTCGGCCATACGGTCGTGGAACCCATTAAGTTCATTGTAGCTCTGACCGTAGGTGCCCTGACGGTTCTCGGAGCGATGCGCGGCGTCATGGAGCGAACGGGACAGCTTCCTGAGCCCCTGAGCATGTTCCTCCTCCAGGGAAGCCCTCTTCTTCAGGAATGAAGAGAAATCCTGTAGTACTCAATCAGCGCTTGCGATTCTTAAATCTATTTTCACAAGGGGGTGAGCGAACTTTGGCGGAAGCGACGCTTTGCTTGAGGCGGGTCAAGAGTGTGGTAATGCCGATCTATAGGTGACGGTTCTCTGGTCAGTTGTGCTCACTTGCGCATCGATCAATCCATGTCACTTTGCATCTCCACATACATCTGAGTAGACGACCTTGTCCAAACGAGCCTTCACCTCATCTGAAATCGGCGGGGGTACTGGGTGAGCATCGACTCCTCCAGATTGACCGGCCGACGAACGACCAGCACTTAAAGGTGGCGCATCGGGATCCCTGGGCGAAGACGCACCAGGCGGTGCATCATAAAGGATATCCGACATGGAGATATCGGTGGAAGATATAAGATATGAAAATACAGGTATTGTCCTGCTATCAATGAAGGAGCCTGAAGTGTTGAGGGGTAAGTCAATCAAGGAGTTGGCATGTAACTTGTACGATAGTCGTTGATCATCGATTGCGGGAGCCTAACAGTTAATTGTATGGGCGGTGGGGAGGTTTTGCCATTAGCGTCTGGCGTCAGGAACAAAGTATTAATAGAAAGAGATAGTATCAAGATAGATTTTCGAAGAGTTCGATGCGGTTATCAGGTCTATCCAGCTGCATCCGATATTAACTCGATCAGAAGGATCAGATTGTTCGTCATATGCCCGATCGATGCCAACTGCGCGGCACTTGGGCATCGTAAGCTGTATGACATACTGCGTCATCTGCGACGTTCTTCAGCTTCACCTGTGGTCAGTCAATCTCAATTTCAATTATCATCTATAGTATGAACTATGGATATAGGCTATAGCAATTGTATTCATTCATCTTTTGAAATATCAATTTATTGCCACGATCATTTAGATGTTGTCTGTATTGTCTACTACGACATGCCAGTACAAATACACAAGCCATCCTTTGATCCTACAATTGAAATATCCACATCTTAGAATAAATAAAAAACTCAATTTTTACAATCAGAATAGTTTCCAAAATAGTTTAACATTAATTCATCGATCGATGTTAAAAAGAATATCAAAGCTCAAATCTACTATGTGTCACGTGCAACCGCCGAGTTTCGCCAACCGCTTTCGACATCCAAAGTTTTCTGCCGATTTCCGGCACATCCCAGCGTGTTGTTTCAAACTTCCCTTTCACATGTCTGCAAAAGCCCACCGTTTTATACCGGTGGGTTGGCTCTGATTTAATACTGATGGAGTTCGAATATCGGACTATAATGGCACCACGTGGGTTACCTCCACAGGGAACCCTTCTGACGCCGCCGGGGGCCAGCAACAGCGACCTTCGGAACAACCCCAGAATTCCTGGTCCCGGCCCGGTGACGGCCTTTGATCTATCAAGCAGAAGGTCGGAGCCCTGCGAGATAATGGAGAAGATCCCGCCAATTACTGGCAAGCGGCGGGGGGGCAATAGGAAGGCGTGTAATGAATGTAAGCAGCAAAAGGTAGGCTTGTCCCATCTGCTTTGCACCTGTGTTGGGAGCTTCCCCCTCCAGTCTACAGTCCAAAAATAGTCGTTGCTTCATCTCGCTGAACATGGGTCCTTGGTTTTTTGACAGCTTCGATGTGACATTGTCCAAACACCTGCGGAAGCATGCTCGCGATGTATGCGGCTTGGAATCGAATGCAAGATCGAAACGTCGTTCAAGCGGATCTCTAAGCGAAGGTAAGCTTGCCATCGGCCCCTGGCTTCCGTATCTATGTGTCTAACATGTCTGCTACAGACGAAATGCTGAGATGGAAAGGGAGATTGCGGATCTCCGTCGACGACTTGCCAATGGTGAGCAGCCTCAGGTTAGCGACGAAATGTCGCAGTGTTCTGAGGATGCTTCGTACTGTGAGCCTGATTCCGCGGTGTCTAATAGAGGACGACCCCTTTCTGTTCCTGTGGAGCCTCAGTCGTTGGCAACCCCATTGACTGTGCAGAGAGATGGATCCATTGTCTCACCGGGAGATAGTCCATGGAAAGTGGAGGATGTTTCCCTATCAAGAGCAAGGGTAGCTCGATTATTCGAACAGTAAGAGTTCCGTCTAGTCCCCCTTTATATAGTCGTTTCCATCTGACTTTGGTAGATTCTTCAAGTACTATCATCCTTTTCTTCCTCTCCTGGATCCTCACAAGGGTCCCGATGAATACCTTCATCGATCCTCCCTTCTTGCGTGGACCATCATTTGTGTTGCTAGCCGACGAGCTCCATCAGAACCAGGTCTCCTTAGCTCACTCTCCGGCCCCTTCAGCAGACTTCTCTGGTCAACCATCACAGGTGTTCCCCAGGATTACCATGTGGTCAAGGCTCTTTGTCTTCTATGCACTTGGCCACTTCCTACAACCAGCCAAAGGACTGATGCTACTTTTATGCTGAGCGGACTCATGATGCAGATTGCCATGCAATTGGGGTTGCATCGTCCGGTTCAAGCGGAAGAGTTCACAACCTTTCGGATGGAAGTGCAAGGAGAAGCCCTCAAGGCCCGATTACAGACTTGGGTCATCTGCAACATAGTAGCTCAGAAGTGAGTCGATCTACCCTATAATATACGCAGGTTACCAACAGTTCTTGATAGTGTTGCTACCGGGTACGGACAGCCCCCGGGCACGATCTACGATTGGGCATTAGAACCTGCCTCTCTAAGAGATGCCGACTACCATCTCCCAGAAGACTTACATACTCGCCTACGCATTGAAAAGTTCTGTGACAGAGTGACCAAGGCTCTGTACAGCAGCAAACCAGAGCCTGCTGAGTTCATCAGCTCAGAGAAGCTTTTGATTGTGCAACTTCTCGAGAATGAGCTCAAGGAGATGGAAATGGATTTTGGCCGAGACATTTCCCGTACGAACGCCTGGGTTCAGGACCATCGTCCTTGTCAAGCTAACTGGTCATCAGATATTAACATGATCCATTTACGAGCGGCCGAATTGCATTTGAGATATTTTGTATTTTTAGGTTCCAACCCACGAAGCGATGATTTAACGAAACTTTTCATTGCGACAACATCATTCTTGGGCCGTGTGCTCGACCTCGAAACGTCCCCTGGGGAACTGATCGGGCATGCCACGAATTATATCCTGCAGATGATAGTGTCCGCTGCCTTTGCGCTGATGAAGCTGCTGAAGAGTACATTTAGCCGCCATATCGATTTTGACCATGGAAAGTTACTTTTCAACGGGGCTATTTCGGCTATCCGAAGAATTAGTGTGATGGACCATGATCGACCGGTCCGTCTGGCCGATATTTTGGCGCAGATGTGGAATACGGGTAGCTCAGAGGCTACCATAGGAGAGGATATGTTGCAACTCAAGGTGCGATGTCGGATGAGTATGAGCCACGTTTATGACACGGTTTGGCGTTGGCGACAACGATTCCGACCCGTGAAAAGCATCGAAGATATGCAGTGTACGTTTCAGAAGTTAATCAATATGCGTGGGGTGACGAGGACTGACCCGAAGCAGCTACCACGGGCAATCCGAACATGTCGACGGCGGCAGGTCCCCTTTCTCGACAGCAGGAGAATTCACTGGATGACCCAGGGTTGATGATGCCAACGAATTTTGACCAAGGCGGATTTCTCAGCGAAACGGGCTTTTCCGAAGTTTTCGACTCTCTCAACTGGGTCTTTGATGGGATCCCTGATTCTTTTGTTGCACCTCCAGTCATGTAGGCCATGTGACATTGGCCAGCTGGGAAGGGTTATTACGTGCAGCATGCGACAATGACTACTATGGGTTTGCAGACACACCGGCGATACAGTTGATCTGTCACACGATGCAGATCTCGAGATGACATCTACTCAATTGGCGATTTGTATGAACGATATACTCAACACGAGGCTCCGATACGACCTCGGCTATCTTTCTACCGGATGGCTCTTTGGTTTCCAACGTGCTTTGTTCACCAAACAGAACCGGAGAGATTGTTGATGCGTGGGGTTTATTGCACCTGTACATAGGCAGAGATACCCGCAAGAGACCGAAATAGCGGTGATGTGTTTCAACCATGAAGGTTTTCAGAAATGCCGAGGCACCTTGATTATTCTATCTCAATCCCTGCCGTCCGTAGATAACGCCGTTAGTAATCTAGAGCGAAGGTGAGCTATATTCCAGAGTGCTATTTATTGAGATCAATTTCTGCTTCACATATCTGTCATTTACAAAAACAAACCAAATCTGACTGGTACGATGGCATCCGAAGTAATCAACCTCGTGGCTACTTTGTTCCCCCAGCCTGATAAGGCTGAGGAAGTAAGCAATCCACCTTCGTTTATTTATCGATAGTATATTGATACTGATGGCAAAGCTCTCATTCCACCTGGCACAATTAACTCGAGAGGTCAACGCGAACGAACCCAACACTCTGATTTACCATTCTTTTCATAACAAGGCGAAGAATGAATTCGTGGTGGTTGAGAAGTATTTTTTTTTTTTTAATATATTTCTACAATATTTGCAACACTGCTAACAATCCCAGGTACAAGAACCAGGCAGCCCTAAAGGCCCACATGGAGAGCCCGTATATCAAGGCGTTTGCCAGCAAAGTGGGTGGAATGATGGCAAAGCCCGTTGAGATTAAGAAGGGGGAATTGTTGCCCTTATCTGTGGGGGTTGCCAGGATCTAGGATAGGATGCTTTATTGGAAATGCATTTTATTTCTATATCCCTGTTAGTATGGAGCATCAAATCGCGTGGGATCCAGAAATATTATTGGAACACCACGGCGCATGGACAGCAGCGGTGGCGGCCAACGAGACGCAGAGCTGGAGATGCGTTGGAGGTATTATCATTTATTGTTCGTGCTTGGACTAGTTGGCGATGAGATGGAGGTTTTATTTTTCTGTAAATAGAACAAACAGGGCGATGGGTGAGGTTATTTAATATTATTCCTGTATGTCGTCAATTATTATATGGAGGCTGGTCATCAACCGACAGCTTCATGCTCCACCGTCGATCCATCCAGTTCTTCAGACGGTGAGTCTTATTTATCACTACTGGTTACTCTGTAGTCTGTATAATAGCCATGAATCATTCCACTGCACTTGGTAGATAGATATTTGTAGATGTAGAGATGGGATAAATGATGATCATCATAGTCTATCCGCAACCCCTGATTCTATCCCAACCACGTCAAAACCACCAAAAGTCGTCGCGTTATTGATTCTTTCTGCATCGTGTTTCGATCGATTCCTCTACTGCCATCGTCTTCATCGTCCATCCAAGCCATCCTCTTTCTTCCTCTCTGTCACTCATCGGCCGATCTTCTTGTCTCCCCCGCCTGGGCGTTTCCCTTAGTGCCCCCCTACGACCACCATTAGTACTTTTGGATCCTCTCTCGCTCTCTCTCTCCCTCTCCCTCTCTTTCAACCCTCATCAGATCAATCATTCTTCCTTGTTGCTTTGATCTCCATATTTATTTTCTTTCCCTTCCTTCTTATCCTCCCCCCGGTTCAGGCTCTAAGCGACGTGCTTTTTTTCTTTTTTTATATACAAGGTGAGCTCTCCATTTCCTGCTCCCCCCAACCTCTCTGTTCTTCCTCTCCCCCTCTTTATTCTCACACACCTGGTCTCTCGCACCACCACCTCATCTCCCCTGCTTCAATTCTTTCTTTCTTTCAGTTCTAGACCTTGTCTTTATTTTCTCCTCTTTTTTTTCCCCCTCCCCTCTGCAGTAGAGTTCTTCTGACTTACTTTAATCTTTTTATTATTCCCCTTTGCAGATACCCTTTTGTGATTCCGCCCGCCCCCAATCGACACTGCGTATCCCGTAATCAAATCAAATCTCCTTGGACTTGTGTCGATCGATTACCGTATTTATCACTCATCGTTCACGTCGCAATTGCTTTCTTCCTGTGTTGGACATCTTTGGCTTGATACCCTACAAAGAAAATGGCGTCAGGTCCCGCTACTCAGTCGTTGAAGGTCCGCATTTAATGCTCCATCCCCCATGCGCTCTCCTCTCCTTAGGTTGACCAGACCCCGGGCTAATAGGCGACCTTATACAGTGTGTAGTGACTGGTGATGGTGCAGTCGGCAAAGTCAGTGGCTTCCTCTCTTTCCTCCCCCTCCCTCTTCGGATCGAATGGACATTAACCTGGGCCGCCCGCGATTAGACATGTCTGCTTATCTCCTACACAACCAACGCTTTCCCCGGGGAATATATTCCTACCGTGTTCGTTTGACCTTCCCCCGTGTGCGCTTGTGCAGCTTTGGAACCTGTATTTTGACCGACTTTGCAGCTTTGACAACTACACGGCTAGTGTGATGGTGGATGGCAAACCTATTAGCTTAGGTTTGTGGGATACCGCCGGTCAGGAGGATTACGACCGTCTTAGACCGCTGTCTTACCCCCAAACCGACGTCTTCTTGATCTGTTTTTCCATCGTCAGCCCTCCATCATTCGACAACGTCAAGGCTAAGGTGCTTATCTCCGCCAGCATTGCCTCGTTCCCGTAGCTGACCATTTCTACAGTGGTACCCCGAGATCGACCACCACGCCCCCAATGTCCCCATCATTCTCGTCGGAACCAAGCTCGATCTGAGAGACGACCGGGCAACCGCCGATTCCCTCCGGGCAAGAAAGATGGAGCCCGTTTCATACGAGCAGGCCCTTACCGTGGCCAAGGAAATCAGAGCACACAAATACCTCGAATGCTCTGCCCTCACACAACGCAATTTGAAGAGCGTGTTCGACGAGGCTATTCGGTATGTTGGACAGCTCCGTCGGTATATACAGCTGTATACTAACCTCTCTCAGTGCCGTTCTCAACCCCCGACCCGCAGCGAAACCGAAGAGCAAGAAATGCTTGATCCTGTAGACCGTTTCCTTCTGTTCCGACTTATAATATAAACAACTAATAAGGCGTCTGGGTAGCTGGGGCTCTCTTTGTCGCCGTTTCCTCCCCTCCCATCTTCTGTTCTGCAGTCCTGGTGTCTCATTTCGCATGGCCAGGATGCCCTTTTTTCCCTTTCCTCCCGTTTCCCCCCCTTTTTTTTTTTTTTTTTTTTTTTTAATCCAGTATAAACATGTAACATGCCATACAATATGACGCAATGAATGTCTCTTGACGGGGTTATAATGACGCCGACCAAACCTTACAGATTGGCTTTCAAGCGAGTTGGTTTTGCTAAATTCAATAGACGTAACTAAAGATTGTTGGAATGTATGTATCTATCGAGCAATACAAGTTGACCACTGGATATATGATTAGATACCACCGCATCACATTTGTAGTTCCTGCATGAATCGATCCAATTATCCACATCAGAAAAGAAAAAAAAAAAAAAGGGGGGATATCCTCTATGTGTATGTATGTACGAAAGTCAAAACACATTCAAAAATCACATGCTTTTAAAAACCAAACGATCAAATACCACTTCCTACGTCACATCATCTATCTCAACTGATTCCGTCGGCTGGGGTGGATTCCAGCAAAGGCGTCGTTGGGGTCGTGATCAGCACCGCCGTTCTCCTGCGGCCCATTGTCGAAGTTCTTTCTCTTTTCTCTTTGAATTTCCTTGGCGGAGCGTTGTCGTTGTTCCTCGAGTCTCTGGTTCTTGGCCTCGATCTTGGACTTGCGATGGTCGGATTTACCGCCGCCGCCGGCACTGGGTGAGTATTAGCTTTGTATATAGAAGTGTAAGGGGATTATGCTCACGTCAATTCCACATTGATCCTCCGGGGAGGATACTTGCCATCGTTAAAGGTCGAGTGGTGGTACAGCTTCAGGCAGGTCTTCATACGGTCGTAGTTATCAAACTCGATGAAGGCAAAGCCACGGCATTTGGTGGGCTTGTCTTTCTCGGTGGCCACACGGACCGAGGCTGGGGGGTTCTTTGCAAAGTGGTTCGTGATGGACTCGGTGTTGGCGGAGTAGGGCAGGTTTCCTGGGTGATTGTTAGCTGGGTCGAGAAGATAGGTATGGTGAAGAAGCAGCTTTCAACATACCAACGAAAGCAATGAATCTGGCTTGCTTCTGCTCAGGCGCTGTAGGCTGCTCGGCTGGCTGTTCGGTGGGTGTGTCGGTTTCCGAGGTCTTTTCCTTCTTTTCCTTCTTGGACTTTTTGTCTTTCTTTTCCTTCTTCTTCTCCTTCTTTTCTTCCTGGGTGGTTTCGACATCCACGTCCATTGCTTCGGCCGGTGTCTCTGCGGGTGCTTCCTTGGTTTCCTCTACCTCTTCTTCCTTCACCTTCTTTTCTTTCTTTTCCTTTTTGTCCTTCTTATCTTTCTTCTCCTTCTTCTCTTCCTTATCCTTCTTGTCTTTCTTCTCTTTCTTGTCCTTCTTTTCCTTCTTCCCCTCTGTAGCCTCAACCTCGGGCTTCACCTCCTCAACATCGCGCGACTTGCTCTTTTCCTTCTTCTCTTTTTTCTCCTTCTTTTCCTTCTTGTCCTGCTTGACTTTCTTGCCCTCGGGCTCGGCCACACCCTCCTCAGCGAGCTTGCGCTTCTTGTCGCTCATTTTTTCTGATTAAACCGGGTTTTCTGAAAAGTGGGTATATAGTTGTATGGTTGATTAAAGATAATCAAGGATCGAATTTGAGAAAAAGGAAATTGACGGTTTGGATAGTTTCTTGCCAAAACAAAAAAATCTCGAGGGACGCTGAAAAATTGGGCGGAAACGGACAAAATTAGTTTCTGCCGGGCGGATTTGAGGCGGTGAGGCGGAGATCGACGTTAGGGTTTTTGATATCGATTATCAGCACATGCGAGTTCAACTGTTTAAGCAGGAGATATGTGATGTAGCAATTTTATTTTAACTATGATATGTTATTGGGTAGACAATTATAAACAATTCCTATTACGCCAGCCGACTTTTCTTTTAAACCGCAATCAAAACACAATAATTCGAGCTGGCTTTTGCTTCGCCCCATACCGTTCGCGGAGCTCTGGCCGGGTAAGCAACTGCAACAGCGGGAGATGCGTTTCCCTCATGTCAAAAATACCCCGCTGCTTTTGATCGATGTAGGATCCGTCAATGACAATGCGTTCGAGTTCGTTCAATTTGAGAGTACCTATATGGTCAGCCAGAGTCTTTTGTACGTAGGTTGAGCAACTTACCAGACTCGATCAAATCAGAAAGTCGGGCAGGGGTTCCAACACCAAGACCCATTCTGCATCATGTTAGACGCCACGGTTATAGTAGGAAAGGGCTCGTCTTACCGTGCTCGCTGCAAGAATTGCTTGGCTTCTTCCAGCTTGATGTGTTTTGCGAATAGCTTTCCAACTGTAGATTCCTTGTTCTGGAAACCTCGCAGAGATCTGTTTAAATTGTCAGCTTGTTGAATTCTGAAAGCGTTTAGGTCTGTTTACTCACCTCACTACATCGGCTGCTCGGAGGGCGGCAGGGGAAACTACCAGGGTATGCGGAGTACCCTTTTCCTCCGAGGCTTTGGACAGATCAATTCCCTTGGGGTTAAATGTCTTGAGAAAGTCGGGGAGCTTCTCCAACGACCGCGACGAGTCAAAGGATGATGAATCGAGAAACACGGAGTCTGCAATCTATCAGTTCATATTCTCCAAAATAGCACTTCCAAGTCAAGGGCTCAAATACCAGGAACAGAAAGATCCTCCAATTCCATAGCCGTCAACTCCTTGTTGAGCTTTTTGGCTCTCTGCACAAAATAATCGGCTAGTAATCGACCGTCCATCTTTCCAATAGACTGGTCGATTCCATCCTTGCGCTCCTGCTGCGTAACATCGACTTCTAGGGCAGCCTTGGCCTTGTGCTTCTGCTTCAGCTTTGCCCTCATCTTCTGTCTCTTGCTGGGACCCTCCGACGCATTGTTGGCGGGTGCTGGGTCTGCGCCAGCTTTGGGCTCTTCTTTCGATGGCTGCTCTGTCTGCCTCTTGCGCTTCTTGTCCACCTTGGCAGCGAGGCCAGATGTGTTATTACCTTCAGCCATTTTGAATTTATAAAAAGTCTTTCGAACCAACAATACTGGCGACCCAGATCCTCCGTTGATACTACCCTCAAGTTTGCGCGGAGCAACTTTTTTTCGCTGAATCAGCGGCGCTTATCGATAAGAAGAAGCCAATAAGAGAGTGGATACAGCGTCGTTGACAATTTTCCTTTTTGGGGAAAGCGTCATTTTCATGCAAAGAACTGTTCACATTGAGAATATCTCTCAAGTTTAAGAATTATATGGTATGAAGCCATTGGTACTAAATACTGTATTCTATGAGAAATATTCCATTTTATGAACCTTGGATAACCAGTGGTAGTGGTTCGCATGGTCATGCAAAGCATCTGAACAGCAAATGCGCCTGTATGTATGGAGTAGAACAGCGTTAGGGCTACAATATAATTCAATATCACTTGGACAAGATCTATCAGTCTACCAGTGCTTTTAAATATATATTTAATCCAAATAAACAGCTGTAAATTTAGTATGAATTGCATTTGAATGAGCATCCACTCTGTGGATCATCTCTAAAAGCAGCAATGCCAAGACTGCACTCCTCCGTATCTGACGATGGTCGATGAGACGCGCTCTTCTCCGTTCCATCAAACCCCTCCATCAACCATCACTGTTCATGTCCATCTCCGTGCACTTTATTGGAATTCTTTGCTAATTTCCGCTGGCATGCGATTCTAATTATCTTGTTCATATTATTCAATTGTCCCCGGTCGGTCTTTTGTTGGCATTATGTCGACCCCGAAACCGCGTGGCCGCCGGTCATCTCGAGACTCTAGTTCTGGGGCAAACACCCCGGTAGGAGACACAACACTCACTAGGGTTTGTAGCTCTTAATTTCTGCTTTTTTCGTGTTAACTAAATATACGTGCAGCTCCAGCGTCTACCCGGCCACACGCGATACCCTCTTACACCGAGCCGTTTAAATGTGACGACCACGCCATCCGGAAACCGATCTGCTTCGCGATTCACACCACGGAATCGAGCTGGTGCTGCTCCTTCCACGCCATATGGTCTTCGCGCAATGCAGCGACGCGCAGCAAATACGCCAGGGCGGGACCGTCGGAGGAGCGGGCGGGTACAAAGGGAAACTACATTTGATATCCTACGGAACCTAGGAAGAAGTATGATGAATTCAATGCGTGCATATGAGATTCATGCTATAGGAGAAAAGTTTGCTAACGGAAGTGGTGTTGCTTAGCCCTCGCTCCTACAACCCAGCCGATTCAATCGTCGCCACAAGAACAGCCCGAGCCCGAAGAGGAAGAAGAGGAAAAGGAAAGGGATGAAATCGAAGAGCTAGACAATGAGCCTGCATTAGAACGACCAAGACTATCCCTGCCATTGGAAGATGTAGAGGAGGTTGAGGAAGGGAGTCCCGACATACCTCCACCCAGACTCTCGTTGGCGTTTGAGGAAGAAGACCTTACTCAGGTGTCGGTCGAGTATCCTCGCCGGGCTGCCAACGAGAGTGACAAGACACGATTATCCATGATGAGCTATGGCGGTCCACGACTCAGTGAGAATTTTGGCGACTCAACTAGGCTAGAAAGCGGGTCGGAAGGCGGCGACGATACGGCTATGGAACGCGACGAGGGTGAGGATACCGTCGTTAGCCAAGGTGCTTTCGATAGAGGGTAAGTACATTGGTCTCGAGTTTTCTAGCTATAACTCTTGCTAATGTTACACAGAGGAGAAACCGAAGACTTGGGACGGTTCAACTTTGATTTCAACTTCCCCTCTCCTCCACCTCCCGGTGCCGATGATGCGGACCAGGATGTTCTAAATGACGACGAAGGTTTTGAGCTGCCTGCAATGGATTTACAGCCGGAGGCAGATGGCATTCCTTCCGACGACGATGACGACGATGACGACCATGCTGTTGCTGGAGACTTCGGACTGGATCTCAATATCCCAGACCGTGTTTCACTAAGCGAAAGTCCCGGTATGGTCGGGGGTGGGCTGCGAGAGGAAGAAAACATCACTCCAGGCTCAAAACAGAAGAAACTCTCTCGCCATGGCATCCCTGTCCCTAACATGCCCGCGGGGGTAGTCCGAAAGATGGCTACTCGATTTGCGCGAGCAGGAGCCGGATCGAAGGCAAAGATCAACAAGGCGACATTGGCTGCAATTGAGCAAGCATCATCGTGGTATTTCGAGCAAGTGAGTGAAGACCTGACTGCGTATTCCAAACACGCAGGGCGCAAAACCATCGATGAAAACGATGTTACAGCTTTGATGAGAAGGTGAGTCGCTTGATCCTTTCTGGCCCCAGACACGATGCTAACAAAAGTAGACAACGTCATGTCAATAACTCAACCACCATCTTCTCTCTTGCGCAGAAGCATCTGCCCAAGGAACTACTACAGGACATGAGACTGGCAATGCCACCATGAACAACTGATTTATCGTACACCAACCAACAAGAACACCCAACGCCGCCAACAAATGCGCAGTAAGACCCCTAGGACCAGCTCCGGTTTTGACGGACACGGCGAGTAGCCTCATTGGGTCTTTTCCGGACAATCATCCATAGCATGATTGATGTCGCAAAGGACAGGCCAAACCTGTTGAGGGTAAGCAAGGATTTTTACCAAGGACAGCAATATTGAGACTCTGCTGGTCTATGAATGGAATTTGCGCGTATAAGAATATACTTACCATGTGAGAATATACTGGCCATGGTTATTTCTCAGGTTGACTTCGGGCGCACGACCAATGGGGATACCCTTGGCCTCTCTGTCCATGAACTCGAGCATGTCCGGGACTGATAGATTGATGGTCAGTCATGTCGACTGTATTTTTTAGGATATTAGCTTACCCATTGTCTGCTCAATCCAAATCGGCTGACTGCCCGTCAGTTCAGCCATCTGTTGAATGTCAGGAAAGTAGAATTTTCCCTCCTCGGGCTTATTATCCGGTGTAAACATGTTCTTCTTCCAAGGCTCTCGTAGCAAACCCTCAATAATCACCTCTTCCCGCGGAACTCCAATTTGCCTATCCTTCTGGTCCTTCAATTTTCTAGAGATCCAGCCTCTGTTCACCAGTACAGTGCTCTCCCCCTCCCTCTCAAGAGGCGTGATCACGAAGAAACCATCCTGGCCTTCACGCATGCGAGGCCCAATAAGCATCTCCTGGTCATGGCGCAGATGACCTTTAGCATAGACTCGGCGGTAGTCGAATTCGGAGATCGCATCAGGGTCGACTCGGGGGGCAATGGAAGAGGGAGCTTAACGAGACGGTCTTCGAATTTCGCAATCAACTTGGTCTTCCAATCGAGACGTTGGACTTGCCAGGCGCCCAGACCAAAGGAAATGATAGGAATCAGAGCTATAGATGGCCATGTTGATTAATACATCCATCGCAGATTTATTTGCGCAACAACACAGGTACAACCATACCGAGAATAATGAGGCCCGGCCCATGTTTCCGACCGGTACGGACAATCTTTGCGGGGTTATCCACGACAGAGAGCCATCTGGGGTCATCTGCCATCTGCTGGCCATTGTAGAAGCGAATCTGCTGTCGACGACATCTGGCGCAAATCGAATCAAGCTTCAGGGCAGGACTCCGAACAGTCCGTGACGCATGCCACGGCGTTGCTGCAGTCCGTTGGAGGACAGAAAAGATAGACCGCATGGTCAATCACAGACCTGTGCTGGTCTATGTACAGAATTTCGAGATCAACTGAACGCTTTGGTTCAATTGTGAGCGATTGGGGGGTTGTAGTATTATTCTTGACGGGGTTTCCTCCGGCGGAACTGGCGTTGGCTCGTGATCGGAGGACGCAACGGTTTGCTCCGACAAGAAGACAAGCAAGCTGTACTTCAACTACAAGCTTGGTGTTGTGCTCCCCCCAAAATATGAGGCGATCATGATGTTCTATCAGGGAAGCCTTCAAGAGGGCATTGCTCTCGCTGTGAATCAGGCAAAGGCCGTCATCTGCTTCGTTCGAGGTTTGTCTGTCGATCCCCGCATCGCCACCTAGCTCCTGTGTACAGACAGCTCTACATCTCTGCCATCTTGGTCTCATCTAGGAGCTAACCACCATCGCATGCAATAGATGACACACCAGAGAGTGACAAATGGGAAAATGAGTACTTTGCAGATGAGAAGGTATTGTAAAGTCCAATCCTTACTGCTCGTGTTCTGAGCTAACGTGGCCAGCAGTTTGCGCAAGTACTCGAGGCCAAATCTGTCCTGCTGCGGCTCACGGCAGGGAGTCAGGAAGCCGGCTTCTTGACTTCTTTCTGTCCGATTATTAAATTTCCGGCTGTTGTCGTTATCAGGTAAGTGGCGCATACCCCTAGAATCTAGTAAAGTAGAACTAATTCATGGTGCTATAGAAATGGCATGCTGCGCGAATATTTTGTGCCCGAAATCTCTAAGGAGGACTTTCATGAGCGGGTTACGGCTGTCCTCGAAGATAGGAAACCATCTATTCAAGGAGATTCAACAGCTCCGCCACAGGATGGTCCCCAAACCGGTGGTACAACCCAATCTTCTACAGCGCCAGCACCTGTTCCTGCTGTATCTCCTGTGCCAGAAACTATCGCGACGCAAGAGTCCACAGAGAGACCGCGTGATGGGAGTATACAGGCTGGGAAACAACGGGTAGAGTCTGCGGAGCCTTCCCATCCTCGAGCCAAGCCAACAAGCTCTTTGCCACAGAAGCGTCCGCAACAGAAAGAAGAGAAGGATCAGGATTCCAGCAAAAGTGAAAAGAATTCTAAGAAAACGCCCATTCAGAAGCAGAAGCCTGCATCGAAGGCTTCTGAACCTGCTCAATCTACTGGCAAAACCAGCAAACCTGCAGAAGTTCGTCAGGCCCCCACACCAACGCTTCCCAAACAATATCGTCTTCAAGTCCGGCTGTTCGATGGGAGCTCTGTCCGGTCTAGCTTCACCCCTTCCCAGACGATCAGAAGCCACGTCCGGCCCTGGCTTGATGAAAAAATGGGGGACGAAACACGCCCCTATAATTTGAAGCACATTCTAACGCCACTGCCAAACCGGACTCTCACTATTGCCGAAGAGGAGCAAACCCTTGAGGATCTTAGTCTAGGTTCAACGGCAAACTTGGTCATGATCCCTATTCAGTCTTATACGGAGGCGTATACTGGATCATCATCTAGCTTGCCCGCGCGAGCTGCATATGCCACGTACGATCTCGTTTCCTCTGCAGTCGGCACCGCGACGGGGCTGGTAGGTTCATTCCTCGGGTATGGGCAAACAGCACCATCACCTTCGTCTGAAGCTACGCCAGCTACTGGCTCTTCATCTGGGGATGCTGCCCGGAGACCGCGTCCTGCTGCCTCTCGAGGACCCAATATCCGAACACTGAGGGACCAACCACAGAAAGACAATGAGTTTTATAATGGGAACCAGGTACGCAATTTACAGTGTATAACCAACTGCTTGGAACCTGCTGACAACTTTTGTTTTAGCTTAATTTCGAGCCTCGAAATAGGCCCGACGACCAGTAAGATTGAAATCATGTATATGGCGTTTATGGCTCTTTTTACTTTTTTATCCCTGGAATTCGAATACTGTGACACATGCGTCTTTGCTTTGAAAATTATGATCCTGGAAAAAGAGGATTGGTATTATTTTACGAACATGCAACGAAGGAATAGTGGAATGGGGTCATTTATTTTTTTTTTTTGTCGTGTTTTGAGTGTTTTTTTCTTCATCTCGATATCATAGACCAACCCTAAGTATATGGGAGGTCGAAAAACCAATTATAATATCAAACGTGACTCCCTAGGGAGAATGGTATACAGTAGAGTGGGATAGTGCCGCTATGCAAATACAATTCAACCATCGTCGCAAAGTCCAGCCGGACTTGTTTCGAACCCATCATTGCACCGAAGCCGTTATTTCACCCAAAGTACAAATTGAGAAAAGGAAAAGATAAGAGCAAATGCTTAGTACGGCTTGGCAGCAGCCTGGCAGGCTTTCTATCCGGTTTGTTAGCATCTGCAAATAAGTCAAAGGACATAGGACTCGTCAACATACCAGCTGGTCAAGGTACCATCCGCAAATGCTCATGTTGCCCTGCTGCTCATCCATACACTTGCGGAAGTTGAGGACGTCGGTCTGGCAGGCGGGATTCTCGTACGAGCTGTTGGCGGCGTTGCTCTGGTACAGTCCAGAGTCCATGGGCTGGGCAGGGGCAGCTTGCTGGGGCTCAGCAGGGGCGCTAGAGCCACCGCTGAACATACCACCGATGGCGTGTCCGATGGAGGAACCGACAGCGACACCACTGCATGAGAGTTAGTATTATTATAACATCGTCTGATAGAGGCCAAAATCCCGCATTTCTTCGGATAGTTGCCACCATATCCAGATCAAGAGGGGAAACCACCACTTACGCTGCGGTCGATGCCATCTGGCCGAAAAGGCCAGGGCCCTGCGACTGGACAGGAGGAGCCTGCTGAGCCTGAGGAGGGGGGGTGAGCAGCAGTAGAGTGAGGCTGCGCCTGCTGCTGGCCGTAGGGAGAAGCGGCCGGTCTAGCGGGAGCAGCAGTAGGTCTGGTGGGAGCGCTGCGGGCAGGAGTAGGGGCACCACGACGTTGACGAGGCATGATTATGGTTATGGGTGTATGGTAGGAGGAGAAAAGTGATAAGAAGTTGATGAAAAGTAGATAGTAGTGAGATCAAGTTGAAGAAGGCGATTTGGGGCTTGATATATGTCGGAAGTGCAAAAGAAAGAAGAAGCTCGAAATGTCGGCGGAGAAGGACGAAAACTCCGATGCAGCTGCTAAATATACAGGCTGTGATTGGTGGAAAACCAGAGTTATGTAATCAGACCAGCGAATTACCGGGGAATACAATACGTGCGTAACTTACACAGCGAAACTCGGCTATAATACCGGGAAGATTACGGCTATTACAGGGACCGGACATTGGATATCCCCGTTGAGGTGCCTGAGTTTCACGGTTTATCGCATGCTTTTCGCTTCTTAACTCCAGTGCTATTTTCGAGATGCAGAGATATTCTCTGCCAAACTGGCCTCGTTCCATAATTCTGGGTTCTCGATGCTTCTAGTTCACTATGTGGATTGGATATAGTGCCTGCAGTGCCTCATGATCTCCGTTATCCGGTCCGAAGAACATCAACTATGAGTCACTTGTTCATAAGGATGGATATTTGTCGTTAATGCCTCAGTTATCCTGAATTCAAAATATGATCATTTCATCACATGCAGCATATGTCGTCATTTGATTGTGGGCCTCTATCTGATATCTAGAGTTGACTTTGTCGATGCTCAATGCTTACTATACGAAGAAACCAAAGTAAAGAATGCAACTTTTATCTATATTCAATTAACCGCCCAATTCCCTAAGTAATCTAAGGGTATCCAATGAGAAAAATAATGTATACACGTTGTCAGTGCTGAAGCAGCGCAGTGGGTTATGGCTGACAATCACCAAGACATGACCTCATCGCCATAATTATGGGCAAGGCGTCGAGAGACCCTTCGAGGTATCAGTGATTGATGCAGCTGACAGATCGGCCAGTCTACCAAATCCCAGCTGGCGGCAGTCCAACGTGAAGCCATGAAGATCGGAGCCAGCCGATCATATTGAAGAAACCTGTTCGTTGCCTTCGTAGGCATACAGCCCTAAGTACTATCCAGACCCTTTTCATTTCGCATTTCTGACCTTTCGTTTTTCCTCCTTCTTTTGCCTTCTCTCTTTCTTTGTCTCTTGTCGCTCTTGCTTGTTCTGCTTCTTTCTTTGCTTAGAGGCTTTTGGGCCCTCATGTTTTGCCTTGCTTTTCCTCTTCTTTTCAGGGTGTGTTGGCTGAGTTGCTTCAGTAGGTTGAGCAGCTGGTGCTGAGTCTACGCCCATCTCCTCATCGTCGGAGTCACCGTTATCGGCCCCGAATTCTGAGTTTGAGCCCAAGTGACTGGACGGATCCTTGGAAGAATTCTCAGATGCCGCCTTTTTAGCTAGCAACGACGCTTTGACCTGAGCGCGTGCCTTTTCCTTTGCCTCCCGTTCTTTGCGCTCCAGATCTATTTTATCGTTCCCAGCCTGAGACAAATGAGCAATCAGTCCGATTGAAGAAGGATAGTATAACAAACTTACAAGACCATGTTTAATGAATCGACCAGCAGCCTGTTTATCAAGTGTCATAGTTCGTTTTTCTGGCTCTGTTTCTAATGCCTTGATCTTCTCGAAGTACTGCTTCACCCTCGTCAGTTCTCTAAATACTGGATGCTCCTTGGCATTCACGCCATGGAGACGTAAGTAAGCTGATGAAAGTTAGCAAATCAGGAACCCCCAAACATATTCAGAAGTACGCGTACAGAAGATAAGTGACTCCAGCGCGTAGGTGACCAAAACGTGAAGTTTCGCCTTGTCTAGAACAGGCAATTTCTTGGACGTTTCAGACATCTGGCGTTCCAGAATGGGCTGAAGGGCCTCCTCCAAATCATCAACATTATCGTCCAGCTGCTCAAGCAGCGGCATTAAATCAACTGGGTCCATTGCTGTTATAAAAGTTGCAAGTGATGATGAATGGATCTTCGTTCCTCAGAAATTCTTTGGCGGATAATGTCGATTTTTTATCTGCGGGCGGTGAGTGGGGCGGTCTACAGCTTCAATCCTGCGTCTCCTAAAACTACATCATTTGCCTCTAAATAGATCGTCATTCCTAGCATTGTTGTCTTGCTTCGTGCAAACTCTTTGAAATCTTCCATTGGGCTACTTTTTTTGATTATTCGAAAACCCCATAATGCGAATCTAATCAACACCGTGTCTCTATATCTTGTTCCTCCGACGCCGACAGCACGTATCGCATCATCTATCGGGGTTTTCCCGTCAATCCTTCAAAGTGTTGTACATACTAGGGCGCCGTCCGCTGTTGCGGGCCGGTGTATACGAATTATGCCTTCCGACAGGGAATAAACTGGGCCGATGGACTGTTACTCGATCCCGGTCAACATGGATGCAGGATGCTGAAGAGATATCAAAAGAAGCTGGGGGAAGTCGGCTATCAGGGCGAATTCATATACTTGGGCTTGGGAATGTAGGCACATTCATTGCCCACTCATTGGCGGCGCGACCATCTCCTCCGCCTATGACCCTCTTGCTACATAATCCGACCCTTTACCGGCATTGGTTAGCGAAGAAGAAGTGTCTCGCAATCAATACAAACGGGTTAGACGACATCAAAACGGGATTTGATATCGATGTTTTGAACTGTGAAAGATGGCATTCGTTGCCGTACTTTGATGAAAATGGCACCCCAAAAAATGATAATAACAACCTCAGCGAAAAGGCCCTAAAGGCTGAGGCCGAACAGTCGCTCGCCCAATCAAAGGAAGATGACGAGCATATCGAGTGTTTGATTGTTACCGTCAAGGCGAACATGACTGTCAAAGCATTGGGTTCTGTCAGTCACCGACTGACGCGCGACTCTACGGTTCTCCTTCTTCAAAACGGCATGGGGACGATTGAAGAACTCAATAAAAAGGTCTTCCCGGATCCACTCAACCGTCCTAACTATATGTCTGGTGTTCTCTCACATGGGCTATTGCGCAAGGATTCGTTCCAAGTGGCTCACACGGGAGTTGGTACGACGATTCTAAGTCCTGTTCCATCTCGGGATTCTCTCTCTCCAGTGGCAGCGGATGAAAAGACTGACTGGGCACCAACAACAAAATATTTGCTGCGCACATTGACATTGACACCGCCGCTTGTTGCCGTCGCAGAAACCCCTTCCTCCCTTTTGCAATATCAACTCGAGAAGTTGGCCATGAATGCCGTGATCAACCCGTTAACAGCCATCTTGGAGTGTGGAAACGGCGAGCTCCTTTACAATTATAGCTTCACCCGTCTGATGCGGCTTCTTCTCCTTGAAATATCCAGTGTAATTTGCGCATTGCCTGAATTGCAGGGTATCCCTGGAGTTGAATTCCGTTTCTCTCCTGAGAGGCTGCGACGAATGGTTGTTCAGCTCGCAAACAAGACCGCAAAGAATAGCAGCTCAATGCTTCAGGACGTTCAGGGCCGGAAAGTAACGGAAATCGAGTATATAAATGGCTACATCATACAGAGGGGCGAGGAACTTGGCATCAAATGCGCAGTCAATTACATGATCAAGCAAATGGTGCTCGCCAAACAAGATATGTTGAAGCAGAGAGAATCCGGGGCAATTCCGGTGGATCTGAGTTCTGAGGTTGATGGTTGATGTGTTTATCTACTGACAAGACAGTGGGCTTCCTTGTCTGAGAGGTAACCAGCTTCAATCTACAAGTCCTTCCCTGTATTTTAGCAGGAATCAGCTTTCAAGGCTTCGTCGCAGAGATGCTTGATCTGCTTCCATCGCTTCAGAAGCATATCAATCTTTCCGCTATGTATCTGGTTCTCTCCGCTGGATTTCATAGCCTCCAAAGTGGCGATTTTCCTACCCGCCTCTTTGGCATAAATCTTTATCCATTCTTGGATTGTGGCCTGGGTCTTATTGTCGTCAACACCCTTCATAGAATGGCCGAGAACATAGTTCCGCCAGTCTCTGCGTGTCATATACTTCATGCAGGCAGCGATTTCAGTGCGGAAACAGGCGCCAGTGGCAGTTAATTGATAATTACTAGTGGTTCATGGATGAGCAATCGAAAGAAAAACAAATCAGTAAAGGCTTACATACCCGTAGTATTGCTGTAAATCCAGTTCCTCATGCTGGGATGCGTCGAAATCTTGGAATATAATATCATCGAGATATAATGATTCGTATTCATTATCATCGAGGAAAAATCCGTCTACTCATGTCAGTCAACGCAGAATAGCTTTCGGGCTATATATTTCTCACATTCAGCAAACAGAAAATCATTCGGGTGAGCTCCATAGCTCATGTATATTTCTTCTCCTTGTTCTGTAAACTTATGTTAGGTATAAATGAGAAAGAATGTTCAAGGATGGGTCAATACCATAATTTTTAGTGGCCAGGAAGACGTAGTTTGCACCATCAAAATTCACATTACACTATAAGACGTCAGAAATATTGTTTAGGTCAAAGCAATGCAGTTGACAGAGAAGATCAACAAGAAAAAGGCGACTTACTGCTACATCTGAATGGTTAAAGTAATCCGCAAACGGCAATAGTGCCATGGCATCATTGCGGTCTTCCGGTGCCTCGTCCCCAGGCATCAGATAAAAGAAACTCCTCGTATTGACAATGAGCCAATGATATGCAAAGGTATCCCAATCTGTGTCAGGGAAAACGGACACAACAGTACTCCACGCATCATGTAGTCTCTTCTCCTGCTGGGGAAGGAGGTTTTGATGAAAAGTGTCGTATTCATGCTCATTTCTCGGTTTGGGGATACCATCCCAAGAGCCGGAGATTGATGGAGGAAGAAGAACCGACTGAGTCGAGTGGCTGTCATATTTCGAGTTGGAGGCTCGCAAGGCCTGGGGCCACAGAATGGGCATGCTGTCTTCAAAGTCTTGACGGTGAGGCCAAGTTTTCCTCCAAAGTTCATATTTCTCGAGATCCTCTGGGTCACCATGGGTGAAAAAAGCAGCATATAATGCATGGGTGGAAGTCCCCTCAGGGAATTTCCTGCGAAACGCCTCAGGAAGGCATGGAGGGGTCACCATGGCATCCAATGGCACTATCACCATCTTCTCATCTTTCTTGTATCGCAGAATAATTAGCATATGAGCATTTTGGGAGAGTTAATAGTTGGATATACCATGATATTACGAGTGGCTATCATTCCCAAGCCGCGACCTGGAAATCTCGCCGGGGCGACTCCATTCATGACAATTCCTTGGGAAGCGGCCCATTCTGTGAATTGATCATGGACCTCTCCAGGCCACCAGTCTGGTTTCATTTTCGGGTCTGATATGAATTAATAGAGGAGAATTGTAGACTTGTTAAAGGTGAGCGAATAATTTGAAACCCCCGGGGAAATAATGTGATCTGATTTTTAGCAGATAGTGTTCTTATATATCCCACAACAGCGATTAGATTGATAACATAGTAGTAGCTGAGATTGCGATACCGGACCAGAGCTGCTTTCTTATAGCGATTGAATGCCCCCTACAGCATCCCGATATCGTAAATTGTCAAATCCAGTTGCTGTTCTTCCCTTCGACCTTGATATAAGACAATATTGATATTGATCGGTGGTGGCATCGCATGTCCGCCGCACGTGCCACCCGGAGCTCTTCCGCTGCCTCCAGAACTTCCCGAATGTCATACCACCTCTATATCCATTCTCCCATGTTGATGAGTCCAACGTGCTCTTTGGACACATTATGTCTGTCCTAGGGAGTCGTGGAGCACTTGGTGCTCGTGCATTGAATTTATCGACGCCTGTGAGGACTGGCTGTGCTGTGCGGGCTTTCTCCGTTCTCAACCGCCCTCCGCCCAAGTATCCTGGCCATGTTCCGTTGAACTTCGTCGAACGTAGTGCCCTGGCGGTGGGCTCTGCGGTAGGTTCTCTTTTGAATCCTCGACGAGGAGGTATGTTTGATTCTATTTGAGCCCTCAGATGATTGGGCTGCGAGCTAAGAAAGCACTTGACCACGAATAGGGCAAGCTAACCCGATGATTGTTACTTAGATCTCATTGCGGCCCTGGGTGAAGCTACCGCAACACCCTACTTTATCTACCGTCTTCGCGATGCCATGCTTTCAGACCCAACTGGACGCCGTATCCTCCGCGACCGTCCCCGTATCACTTCCGAAACCCTTCGTCTACCTTACCTCCGCTCCCTTCCCGAGAACTCAGTTGGTCGCACTTATGCGGCGTGGTTAGACCGTGAAGGTGTCTCCCCAGACACCCGTGATAATGTTCAATATATCGACGACGAAGAATGCGCATACGTCATGCAGCGGTATCGCGAGTGTCACGATTTCTACCATGCCGTGACGGGATTGCCTGTCTTCGTTGAAGGAGAACTGGCGCTGAAGGCGTTTGAGTTTCTGAATACTGTCATTCCTATGACGGGATTAAGTCTTTTTGCCTTTGTGCGATTGAAGCCCGCAGAGCGGGAGCGCTTCTTCTCTATACACCTTCCATGGGCAGTTCGTAGCGGGCTGGCTAGTAAAGAAATGATCAATGTTTACTGGGAGGAGATACTGGAGAAGGATGTCGACGAATTACGAGAAGAGATGGGAATTGAAAGACCTCCAGATTTGAGAGAGATCCGCAAAATGATCAGACAGCAACAGAAGCGGGAAAAGGAGAGGTTGAAGCAACAGAACGCAGAGTAAAGCTGCACCATGGAGCGAGTGCCCGAAGTCCTTTTGTGTTATAAATATGTATAGTATATTTTTGACTGGCTTCTGGTAGCCATGACACGATACCAGCAAAGAACCTTGTTCTTGCTCAGCTGTTTAAGAGTCCCGTAGAATCGACACATATTGTTAAATAGATTCTGAACGTGCACCGAGCAGTGGCTACCAAAGCCAATGCCATAGCCAGCAATTAGGCTAACGGCATTACAAGCTGGTTCAAATATCCTAGAGAGAAACCGGTCGTATCTTAATTAAAGCCGCAACGCCCGGAGCCTATCCAGGGCGATGGAAAGGAAGAGGTATCAAGAGGCCGTAATAATGCTAAAAAATTGTTGAGGAGCTTGCAGAAAGTTTTCACAGATCCAACAAGTCATCATCATCATCCCAGCCACCCTTGCGCCGAGTGACCACGATCTTATGTTCTTCCTCATCCTTGCGTTGGTTTTCCGCAACAGCGTTCAGTAGGTCTTTGAGCTGTTCCTCGGTAACCTTCTGGCGGAGCTGGCCTGTCTGAGCCAGCATGATGAGCCGGTTTTCAATGTCCACTGCGCGCGATTCCTTCACGAGGCGAATGCGACCCAGACGATCGGCGGCGGCAGGTTCAAGGATCTGGTTTAGGATGGACGAGCGACGGTCGGCTGACAGGCGCGATAGTAAGTAATTGATGTTGGGTTATTGAAAACGAGGGATTAATTGATGTACCTTCAAGTTGCCTGTCGATTAAAAAGGTCGGTCAGTAAAAAGATCGATTTGATTTGATGGACGTCGAATGCAGGTATAGGTTCAACAAGGAAAGGAGTGAGAGGGATGAGACCGTGTGACACCTACTTTCTCTGCTCATCTTGACCCTCTGAACCGGCTCCTCGTGAGCCTCCTTGCTGCTGCTGCAGTTGTGCAAGACGGGATCGTCTGATCTGTGTTGACGTTGAGCAGATGTCTTAAGACATTGCAGGTTCTTGACCAGAGGCCATTTCTCGGTCATGGCAAGGCTCCTATACTAACCTCCTCCAACTCTGCATCGACCATGATTATAAGATTTTAAAAAACACGCGGTTTAGATGTGTTTTTCGCGTTGCGTATGGGATAGTTGATTGATTAACAAAGAGGAAGCAAGCCACTGCTGATGAATATCTCGTGATGCACAGCAAAATGGAGAAATTCCACAACCCCACTACAACCTGAATTCTCAGGCCGCAACTTGTCAGGTGGGGCATCCAAAGTGACGATGGACTAAGCCGAAACGGGTATTATTGTATTTTATCATGGATGACCGCGACTATTACGCTATCAGCTGTAATCTAGGAGGCAAAGGAGAAATTAATTGCAACCACGTCTACGAGAATGACAGATCCAGTCGATGATAATATGCAGGAAAATGCCCTCAAAAGCTCAAACCGACCAGTGATGCTGATCGCCCGGTGTGTGTTTCAGTCACAATAATAGGTCCGGGATGCGACCTCCTCCCTAAATCCCTTGTTCGCTGCATGTGTCGTCATCGCCCGATTTGCCAAGAAGGAACGGCTAGGCGTCGCCAAAAGGTATGCGACGTCAATGACGCCGTTGATAATCAATCTCAGATCTCACCGAGCATAATTCAGCGTCGATAAAAGGTTATAATTTCTCCGCGGATAGTTTGGCGAGACGGTTTGAAATATCAGGGGGTGAAAAAAAATTGATCGTGATGTTATGGACTATAAAAATAGCTTGTAGATCGACCACATGTTCTTGCGTCCGAGCTTCCCTCGGTGTTTCACCCGCAAAAATGACAGACAACAGGAGCCAGGTTGAGCTTTTCCAGCTGGACTTGGTGAAAGGCAGTAGGGAATAATGTAGATATTCAATTGAAACAAAAAAGATCACGGTAGCCGACGGTGAATGGGTGCATCTGGATCGATTTACAGTGCAGCCAGGTACATAAACGGCTTGCCTAATCCGGCGATGCGGAGCCGATGACTAAGCCCCGGCGCCTCCAGTTCGCCTCTCCAAGTCTTCCGACGCCCAAAGCGACGCAACGCAAGTCTCATTATTCTCTTTCCTTCTCTAGCCTGCTTCGCCGAGAGGGGTACTCCGATTGACTGGTTCATCTCGTGTGCTCTGTCTGCCTGTCTTTCTTGCCTCGCTGTCGTTTCTCTCATTATCTTGGACCTTTGCTTCATCGCTTCCTATCGCTTCCTTTCCCTATTCCCCGACTCAATGCTTGCTCTCCCGACCGGTTAGCGACTATCTCCAGTCTGCGCGCTGGCGGGGGTGTTGCGTAAGGCCCTGTCGGTGTCTATTATCTGCAGGTTTCTGTCGACTCTTTGCTTGCTGGATTCTCTGGATGCGAATAAAAGAGCGGCTTTGAGCTATATACATTCCTTAGAAGCTCTATCTCTCATCACCTTCGTCTATTCCGTTAGGCACCATTTACCTTCACCATCATGGCCGAGTATGTCGTCCTACCACAACCCCGACCCAGCAATTGCATCTAACCATGCTTATGTATAGTCTAATCGCTTTTCACACCTATTATTCGCATCATAATTTCCTTTCACCGTCCACAATGATCCCTCGTCCCAGCAGTCACAGGCGATCTCTCTCTTCCGGCCATAGATCCCTCTCTCCCGATAGAACCGTTACAAAAGCCAAGTCCACCAACGACCTTGCCGGGGGCGCGACCGAAAAGTACGCAAATGTACTATCTTCGAGCGTGGGTAGCTTTCCTGAGAGTGGTTTCAGCACTTTGAAAGACCCACGACTCGCGAACGACTCGGAAGTCTCCGAATCCTCCTCGCCCCCGTCTCATCACCCAGATCTCAACGATGAAGTTGCTGCGCTGAGTTTAAAACTCGTTCAGGCCATAAATAACCAGACCACCCTCGACGATACATTGGTTGCCACTCGCCAGGAGCTGGAACACGCCCAGTCTAAGATTCAGACACTGGAGTTGGAAAATGAAAAGTATCGGCGAGATATTGACCAAGAGGTAGTAGTAAGGAAAGCCGATGTAGATTGCGAGATTCAGCGTTTAAACGCCGCTTTGGCGGAAGAGAAGGCGCAGCGTGCTCTCGTCGAGAAAGGAAAGAAAAACATTGAACAGGAACTCGAGACCCTTACTGCAGCCCTCTTTGAGGAAGCCAACAAGGTAATACATCTTGCACTACAGCTCAAACAATAAATTTAAAAGCTAACATTCTCTCAGATGGTTGCTGCCGCAAAGCTTGAACGCGAAGCGGTCGAAAAGAAGAACGAGCAACTACGCTCCCAGGTTAAAGACACCGAACTGCTTCTGGCATCTCATCAGGATCAACTGGCGGAACTCAAGGCTGTCATGCAGGGAATGAACCTAGCCAAGGATGACGCCGAGGCGCGGACAACCAGCTCAACCGCGCCATCCTCTCCAGCTGGGCCACAGCAGTTGCCTGGAATCACCAAGACAATCGAAACCCCGGGTGTCTCGGAAGTGACACCCTCATACCCCGAGGATCTTGTACCGGGTCCCTCTACCAGCTTCCCACATTTGATCAAATCTGTGTGTCGGACGGACCTACAAGCGTATGAAGATTTTCGCGACTTGTTTAATCTAACAAGCTGTTCAAAGCCTCCTAGCCGAGCCGCTAGTGGCTCATACGCTGGACTGAACGTCATGAGCCTTGCTAGCTTGGGAGGTGGTGGATTTGGGTCGAGTTTCGGTTCAACGTCTTCGTCGCCTGCCAAGTCTCAGACTCATTCCCCTAATGGCAGCATGTCTTCTCCACAACCCTCCGGCCCGCACATCCCATTGAAAGAAACGCGTTTCTACAAGCGGGCAGTTGTGGAGGATATCGAGCCCACGCTCAGACTTGATGCGGCTCCCGGTATATCGTGGCTTACTCGGCGTACAGTTATGAGTGGCATTTGCGATGGTAGTCTCTTAGTTGAGCCAATGCCACCCTCCTTAAAGAAGTATGAATTCCCGTGCTCTCTTTGTGGTGAGCACAGGAACAGTCCTGAGAGCGAGAGAACCCACCGTTTCCGGACCTCAGACAGCGAGACAGCTCAACGATACCCTCTGTGTATTCTCTGTCTGGAGAAGGTACGATCGTGTTGTGAATTTACTGGCTATCTACGTCTCATTCTCGATGGTCACCTTCGTGTCGGTGATACAGAAGAAGAGAAGGATGCTTGGGAAGAAACAGTTCGGCTGAGAGAGAGAATGTTCTGGTCTCGAATTGGCGCCGGTGTTTTACCCATATTTACCCAGGTCAATAGTTCTGGGGTAGAGCAGCCAAACACAACAGCAGAGCGAGACGATGGCCATGCGCAACACCAGGTTCTGCATGATACTATTGAAGCGCACATCGAACAGGACGATGACGACGATGATGTTTCCGTATATGAGGATCCATTTGTGTCTGCTGGCTCTGAATCTCCGGCCAGCAGTGCAGCGGACTCAACACCCCTTGATGAGATCGAACCCCAAAATCTCGATTCTGCAAAAGACGAAGTTTCTGAACACACCATTTTTGTGACGGACACAGTTACCACAACTCCTGTTGACGATAAGGCAGAGCCAAAAGCTGCACCAAATACCGAGGAACCCCAAGTGGGTCAAACTGCAATGCAAAGCACCGATGTCAACCATACGGTTGAAGGTGACAACAAACCGCTCCATCCGCATCCATGATCTCTTAATTTCTCGACATTCATCACTTTCGACTACAGCCATTTTCGCCTTTTACATTAATTTCTGACATGGCTGATTATTCTATAATCTTTTCCTCCATACAGCCTTTTCTATCTTCTGTGCATTTACATTTCTATAACGCGGCGTGCCGCATGTATTACTATGATCGATTTGATTCTCGCATCCTTGTATACTTACAGGATCGAATCTTTTTTTTCCCCTTCGTCTTTTTCTTTTTTGATTTGTTGCGGGTTGCAATATCTGGCGCTTTCTGAATGGCGATGCCAACTTCCAAGGCCTTTCAGCTTTCAGGCACATTGCGCGAGTTGGCAAAGCTTCATTATCTAGTGCGACAAGTTTCCAATTACCCTTTTGCGTTGACAAGTTTGATAATTTGATCTGGCGTTCTGCTTTTTACATTGTGCTGTTGCCTTTCTATTTGCTTTTATTTATAGCTATCCGATATGGATGACAGGAAGCCTAAAATTGGAGGAGTCGATGATGCAGTGGAAGAATATGGCGGTTATTTGCACATATACCATACATATACCGCTAATTTACGTTAATGCCAAAATAAACTGATTTCTCAATACCCTAGTATATCTACTTTATTTGATATAACTTCAGCTTCACACCAGAGTTCCACGCCATTCAGGTATAAGACCTCTCTGGTTTACCTTCTCCAGACGCTTGTCAATAGTCGAGAAGCAATTGCATCCAACCAGCATTGTAGTTGAAATATAGGCACAATCTAGTTGACGATGCAACAACACAATATAGGATAATCCATACTCAATGAAAGAATGGCAACCGTCTTTGATAATCATATCCGCTTTTTATAGATGCAGGAGATATCGGAGCAGAAGTACTATACAAACAAAAACAAAACATATCCTAGCATGAAAAAAGAACGCAAAAACTAAATGCATAAAAGAGCCTCAACTCCGAAGACAAAGGAACGCCTTCCCCTTCCTGTATGGACCTAGGTATGTCCGAATGCCGGTCGATTCTCCATCGTTGTATCTTTTCATGAATCTGTTGTTTATCGATGATCATGCTTGGCTCTTTCATGGATCTGTCTGATTTGCTCCTCGATGTTCATGCTCTGAGGGTTGACTGGTCCACCTGCAGGTCCAACCATTGGCGCCGCGGGTACACCACCAGGGGCGCCATCGTAACCTGGGATACCCGTAGCGAGTCGTTTTCTCCTGGCCTCCTCTTCGGCGTCAGCAGTGGTAGGAAGGGCGGCGGAATCGAAGACGTCGCTACGCTGGCTTGCAAGCCGTTTGAGATTGTTGGCCACATCTGCTGTTGACAGATTGGTCGTGGCGCTCCGCGAGTCGGCCTTAGCACGCTGTTCCTTCCATCGAGGGTCGAGCAGTTCGATACGCATGTGCTGTTCCAGCTCGGCAACAGGGATCTGCTGGTGACAGTTGGGACAGAGTGCTGTTGCCGCAGCAGTATTGAGACGGCGTGCTTGAGCACGCGGTACGTAATCGGAGCGAATACGCATTGGTTGTTGACCCGGTGCGGTTTTCGCGGCAGCCTGCGCCGCAGCGGCTTGTTCACGTGCCTCGGCACGCTCTCGGATATACTGCTCTTCTTCCTGGGCGGCGGCAGCAGCAGCAGCGGGAGAAGGAACGGGTTGAAGCGGTTGTGTCTGAGGGTAGGGAGATACGGAAGGATATGCGGCGGGCTGGACCATTGGCATCGGTTCCGGCGCTGCTGGGTAGGCATTGTAGTATGCCGGTGTTTCGTCTTCTGTGGGCATAGCTTCTTCGATGCGCATCGGATTGAGGGACATCATGGCCTTTTGCTCCAGAGAAGCAGACTGGAGGTCGTTGAGAGATGTTGGTGGAGGCAGGTCGCCATGGTCATCTCCTTCGGTGAAAAGCACAGTTTCAACAACAACAAAGTCGTGCCAGTCGATCTGTGCGTATGATATCCGCTCTTGCTCCTCCTCCTCTTCTTTCTTCTGCTTTTGCTGTTCTTGGAATTTCACCCACTCCGCTCGTTGTTTGGCTCGCTCCAAGACATGGAACTTGTTTCGCGCATTGTGCTCCAGTTCCACCAACCTCTGTTTCTCCGATGTCGCAGCTTCAAGCCCCTCTGGTCGCAACAGAATAGTATATTGATCAACAAGTCGGGTAAAAAATTGATAGAGACTGTGCTGCGGACGCAGGAAGTCAAACTGGAAATTCCGAGCTTCTCGTTGAGAAAGTGCCGTCATAAAAGACTTTCCTCTCTTAGCCACAAAAAGTGCAGTAAGCTTGACCACCTCGAGATCTTGCGCGTTGATTATAGGCATGCGAGCAGAGAAGTGGAATTCCGGAGGCTCTTCCGGACCTTTGGGCACCTCCGGTTCAGCAGCCGCCGTGGGCTCCCCTGGCCGGCCCGCCGACACAGCAGTCCCTCTGCCCTCCTTAATCTCGACGAGGCGCCACTGGTAGAATGCTGCATATGCATCGCTGGGGTTCAGGAAGGAGAACTTGGGATTGTTTTGTTCCTTATCGCGCACGCGATCTAAAACACGGTTTTGGTGAGCTGCGACCGAGGTGCAAGATTAATTCAATACGTACCTTCGAAAACGAGACCATTGCGCGCCACGTAGCCTGCTGTCTTTTCCACAATTGCTATAGAACCGTTAATGCCTGTCCGTCGGGGAAAAGAGAAGCTTGGAGGGTGAACCAACCTCGAATATCTTTTGGGGGCAACACGACGCCTTCAGGGGGCTTGCTCACATCCTCTGGGAGGGTAGGAGTGTTATTTCCATTTGACACAGCGGACGCCATATTGACACACAGGTAGACAAGAGGCTATCTCAGACGCAACGGAGTCGAGGTCCTTCTATCATTTCTTCCGTTCTTTGACCTCATTGGAACGAGCCTTGGCGCGGTCGTTGGCGCTTAAGGGGCGGCTATTCTAACCGCGCGCGTAATTTGACACTCAAACGGTGATTGGCCAGATGACAGGCAATACATAAGGTCAGATACCGTGAACAAGCGGAGATTAAATGACGTTTCAGCGACAAACCATGGCATTGTATAGCTAATTTTTGCCGTCAAGGATCAATTTTTTGCACCCTCAGCTGTGATGCACCATTGTCACTAACCCTATTTCCATTACGTGGTGGAATAGTCGCTGCCATCCTGGATTCTCGGGCTATTGCCAGCGTCCTCGCCGTGTCCGCCTCCGCAGTCGACGATCTGGCCTCAAAGCGGACTAACCACAGCTGGAAGAACGCTTTCGTCCACCTCCCTAATCGTCCCACACGTGTTTGGTCTCAGTCTTTCGCCCCCTCAGAAAAGAGACCCTTTTTTTGCGCTTTTGTTTGTGACCGTGTCATGGCGTGTTCTGTCTTCCTTTATTATTACTCTCGTTAACTGTCAATTATTCGTTTTTGCTAATTGAGCGTTGGGTTGTTGAAAGAGAGCTCCTCCCTCTGGCGCCGGAGCCTTCTACAACTGCTCTACGCTCTTTGTCGGCGAGAGACTTGCTGTCCCGCGGCATATAATTGTCTTTTCTTTTTCTGGCACCTTTCATCTTCACTGGCCATCGCTATATTTCCTTTTACTTTTAATTGTTCCATCGAAATCCCGGGCCACAATGGCGCCCAAAAAAGATGTCCTCGAGGTTAAGCCTCCCCGTAAGGCTGCGCGGTCCCCGAGTCGCTCCCCCAAGCCGAACAATCGCAAGAAGGCACCAGCAGCAGCTTCGAGTTATGGATCAGATGGTGTTACGAATATCAATATTTTTCAGCTTCCCTCGGCGGATTACAGAATCCTTGCGTTTCTTACCTTGGTCGCCGCGGTTGTTCGTTTATTTAGAATCTACCAGCCGACCAGTGTCGTTTTCGATGAAGTCCAGTACGTTCCTGTTATTCGTCTCGCGCTCTGCTATTAAAAAAAGAATGTCTTTGCTGATTTTATGTGGAATAGTTTCGGCGGTTTCGCGACCAAATACATCAAGGGCCGGTTCTTCATGGACGTCCACCCTCCGTTGGCCAAACTCCTAATCACACTCGCGGGCTGGCTTGCTGGGTTTGATGGAAGCTTTGATTTCAAGGAGATTGGAAAGGACTATCTTGAACCGAATGTGCCATATGTTGCCATGCGACTGCTTCCCGCTATCCTGGGTGTGCTTACAGTGCCCCTGATGTTCTTGACCTTGAAGGCGAGTGGATGTCGGACCTCGTCCGCCATAATGGGAGCCGGAGCCGTCATCTTTGGTATGCTCTTGCTTTCCTTTCTGATGCAGGATTTCCACCTTATACTAATCGCCTGCAGAAAACGGATTGACCACCCAATCGCGCTTGATTCTTCTCGATTCGCCGCTTGTGTTTTTCACCGCTCTCACAGCTCTGTCGTTCACATGCTTCACTAACCAACAGGAGTTGGGACCGTCGGGAGCTTTTGGTGCAGCATGGTGGTTTTGGTTGGCCGCAACAGGCTTGTGTTTGGGTGCTACTCTGAGTGTCAAATGGGTTGGACTTTTCACAGTCGCTTGGGTCGGATCCATTACCATTCTCCAACTTTGGGTGCTTCTCGGTGACTCGAAAAATGTCACACCGGTATGTGTCATCTCGAGTGTTTTGGTATGACGGAATTTAATTTCTTATTATTTAGCGTCTTTGGTTCAAGCACTTCTTCGCGCGAGTCTTCTGTCTCATCATCATTCCCGTCGGTTTTTACTGTGGAATGTTTGCGATCCATTTCATGTGCCTAGTAAACCCTGGTGATGGCGACGGGTTCATGTCCTCCGAGTTCCAAGCAACACTGAATTCCAAGGCTATGCAAGCTGTTCCTGCGGATGTTGCTTTTGGATCCCGCGTCAGCATCCGTCATCTCAACACACAAGGTGGCTACATTCATTCCCACAATCACATGTTCCCCACAGGAAGTAAGCAGCAGCAGATTACTCTCTACCCCCACAAGGATGAAAACAATCTCTTCCTCCTTGAGAACCAGACCCAGCCTCTCGGTCCCTATGGGGAAGTGGCCGGCCCGCTTGCTTGGGACAACATGACCGCGGAGTACATTGAAGACGGCGCCGTTATCAAACTTTACCACACGATGACCCACAGGAGGCTTCACTCGCACGATGAGCGACCTCCTGTCTCTGATGTTGATTGGCAATTCGAGGTATCGGCTTATGGGTACGAGGGCTTCGCCGGTGACGCAAACGATCTTTTCAAGGTTGAGATTGTCAAGTCGATGTCCGATGGAGAAGAGGCAAAGAAAAGGCTGCGAACCATTCAGACGAAATTCCGACTGGTCCATATCATGACCGGATGTGTTTTGTTTTCGCACAAGGTTAAGCTTCCTGAATGGGGATTTGATCAGCAGGAAGTGACTTGCGCAAGAGGCGGCACGCTTCCTAACAGCGTGTGGTACATTGAGTCAAATGCTCATCCAGCGCTCCCCGCAGACACCGAAAAGGTCACTTATGTGCACCCTGGATTCTTGGGTAAATTCTGGGAACTCCAGAAGGTGATGTGGACAACAAACGCTGGTTTGGTCGAGTCTCACGCTTGGGATTCTCGCCCGCCATCATGGCCAACGCTACTGCGCGGTATTAACTTCTGGGGCAGAGATCACCGTCAGGTGTACCTCCTCGGCAATCCGTTCATTTGGTGGTCATCTACAGTGGCGATCGCCGTGTACTTTGTTTTCAAAGGCATTTCTATTATTCGGTGGCAACGAAACTGTGGTGACTATAACAATGTCAACTTCAAGCGTTTTGACTACGAAGTTGGAACCAGTGTGCTTGGGTGGTTCTTCCACTATTTCCCTTTCTTCTTGATGGCTCGTCAGCTGTTCCTGCACCATTACTTCCCTGCCCTTTACTTTGCTGTCATGACGCTCTGCCAGGAATTTGATTTCTTGACGAACCGTATCCAGAAGCTTGGGTTGCCATCCAAACCTATTATTGGTAAAGCCTTGATGGCAGGATTTCTTGCCGTGAGCATCTTCACGTTTACCCTTTACTCCCCACTTGTCTACGGCAACCCCTGGACACGGGATGCTTGCAACAAGGTGAAGCTTTTGAACTCCTGGGACTTCGATTGCAACACTTTCTACACCGACGTAAGTGTTCCGGAATGGAAACCTCCGCTACGAGGGTTAAGCAAATCGCAACACGACAGCTGACAAGGAGGTATTAGCTCGACCAATATACAACAAAGTTCATGAACTCCGGCCAACCTATCCCCACGACACAAGTACAGGCACCCCCTGTACAGGCCCCTCCTGTTCAGCCCCCTCCTGTGCAACAGGAGCCTGTACGTGAGGAGCCTGTGCAAGAGATTCCCCAGGATGGTGAAGAGCAACAGGCTAGTGTCACCCCCGAGCCCGAACGTATCCTCCGCAGTAAAAAGGCACGGGTGGAATACCGTGATCAAAATGGAAATATTTTGGATGAGGAAATGGTTGCTTCTCTTGCGAAGGATGGAAAAATCCAGTTCGAAACCAGATATGAGACCCGATCCCGCTTGGCAAATGGTCATGAGGTGGACGTGGTCGACGGTAAAGTTGCGCCGCCACACCCTGATGTAGAAGGCCAAGACCCGGAGACCGCAGACAATGAAGAAAGACCTGTCGACCCAGCTTCTGTGGCTGGAGGCGAGAGCTTGGTGGAGGAACAGAACTCTCCTGAGCCAAAGCCTGCCAGTGAGGGCAATGAAGCAACTCAGCACTAAGCGAAGAAGAGAAGCATGTATAACGAGGTGTCGATAGCCTTTTATTAAATTTCTTTTATGTTCTCATCTCTTTATTTTCTTCGGGGAATTGAAATTGGCAAATCTCAAAGCTTCATGTACTTTCTTGATAATAATTTTTGTTTTAACGAAATATGACCTTGTGTATGATTACTATGTCCTAGACTTGAGTGGTGTACTGTTAAAACAACTTAACTTGATTGTAGCGCAACGAAAACAACCCCAATTGATTCTCATCAAAACAAAAAACATACTATGCACAAAGCTCCCGCAATGAAAAGCTCACCCCATACTCTAGTTTTCACAATGATTCTAGTGTACAGCAACCAGCATCGGGATTCGCCTCTACTTCAGCTCCAATTTTTTTAGGCGAACATTTAGTAGTCCCATTCCTCCTTGCCGTACTTGTTGAAACGCTCGTGGAGGTCCTAGAAAGAAAGAATGCCATGTTAGATAATCCTTGATATCAAGGGTCGAAGGGCGGAGTAATCCGGAATCGCAAATTACCTCGGGGAGAGTGACGTTGGGAACGATAACGGTGTTCAGAGCGCTGGGAGCGTTTCTGAGGGGCTGGCTCTTGTCACCGTGAGGGTGGTACTGGTACTTGTAGACCTTGCCATCCTCTTCGGCGGCGTGCCAGGGCATGGCACTCTCGCCAATGCGGACGTTGCTCTCCGAGTTGACGGAGGTGGGCTTTCTGCCGAAGTACCTATTATTCAATAAAGAAAACCCCATCAGCATTTGAATTGTGTTTTTGTCGTCTGCGTGGATTTGAATGATATCGGAATTTTTGCGGGTTTCGATCGGTGTCAAAGTGGGGAGGAGATCATTTACCATCCAGCGATCAAGAAAGCACCAGACATGACACCGAGGAGGACCTATGAGCAATTAGACAATATATCAACGGATCGAACAGCTTCAATGGTGTATATACGTAGAGCTCGGGGTCACGCTTGGGGGCCTTGTCGAGGCTGGCCTCCTCCATCTTGGAGGTGGAATAGTTGCGGCGCAGGGGAGCCCGGAAAAGGGACTGACGGGCAAAGGCCCGACGGGAAGCCATAGCAGCAATTGAAGACATTTTGGGTGGTTGCAAGAGACAAGAAACTGCCTGCGGCGAGAACTGGAGGTCTTGGGGGGGCGTGGGAGAGAATCCTTGGGTGGTCGGGAAGCGATGATGTTGCCGGCGCATCATCAGGTGACATCCCGTTGGCTGCAGCTCGTTGCTGAGTCATCGGGGGCTCGGGATTGATCGAACAAAAGAAGGGGAAGAACAACAAGAAACTCAGGTTTGATGCCCGTCGAGCGTCGGGGTTTGCTGTTCCTCTCCTGCTGTGTTGTCCCATACGATCCTTCTTTTTGACTACTTTATCGGGCAGCAGCAGCAGCAGCAGCATGATCGTCCTGTCCCGGTGGTGTGACTGACTGGCCCAGTACCGCATCTAAACCAACAGGTCCGTATTATTTCCGCCCCAGCGGCCATCGCATTCGTCGCCCTGAGGGGGCGCGTTCCTGCATTCAAGATGGGATCAAAGAACAAGACTAATTGAATCATGAGTGTTTTAGGTTGTTTTACTTTATCTCTCTTTTATCCATACCCTCGGTGCTTTTTATGCCCATTATCTTGTCACTCCTTGAACGGCTACTCGACCGGCTATTAATTACCGCTTAATATTCACGTCGTGATATACATACGACCCCTGATACCATCGCACTCCGCTCGAAGCCGCCAATATTTGCCTTATTAGCAACAAATTGATAATGTGCATCGTCTAATAGAGTGATTTGATCATATTTTGTTTAGCGATCATGGCGATTCCACCAGATACCCCCGATACCAGCGATGCGACAAACCCCCCACCCTCGAACCATGCGCTGGGTATACCTCGCCCTCCCTCTGTGGGAGGAATTTCGTCCCGGGTCACAGATGTGACTTCAGAAGATGGAGAACAATCGCAGACATACACGGGGAAGTCGTCGTCGCATCCACCCCGGTCACGGCCTTCTGTATCGAGACGAGGACCCCCACCTGCGAGAAGCTCCATCACAACATCCAGCCAAGTAGCAAGCAGACCGGGAAGCTCTGCAAGTCGAGTTAGCAGATCCCATATTCCCTCCCTGACTGCGCAAGGCTTCTTTCGACCAATGTCATCTCAACGACTCCAAGCGCACCGTGGCCGTCCAGTTACGAAAGGAACGTCGATCTCCTCCGAGGATTGGAACGACCAGTCAAGTCAAAACAGGAGGAGTCTTATTTCGAATAGCACAATACCGCAAGGATCAGTTCCCCAGATGGATATGGAGGCTCCACCATCGCGAGGCACAGAATACACAGATCCAATAATCCCAGATCGACTCACATCGAACGCCAGCCCCATTGGTAACACTACAACAAAAAGTTTAGGTGAAAGTGCCAAACTTTTGCACGACAGGGACAGAGTATACAAAATTGCCCCGCCGCATCTGAATCTATCAGTCGATTATAACGGGTCGAATACCCAAGATCCACCCCAAAGGTCACCTCTTTCATTTCTCTCGCTACAAAATAGAACTACGGGGCATCAACATCGCGACAATCGAGATCATGAACGACTATCTTCAGCAGGTTCATCCCCCACATCTCTCGATCCGAAGAAAAGTGGAATGATGAAGGGGGCGCCTTCGGGTAAAAACTACGAATATTTCACAGGAAACACGATATTCTGCGGTGGTGGGAGATTTCAGAATTCCCGGGACAAGCCCATAAACATCTTAACAGGCATATTTGTGGTTTTACCTTCCGCGTTATTTTTTGGGTTTTCGTATGGCTCCCATCTATTTCTCCTTCGTGGTCAACGGCTAATGATAATTAAAGGGCTCCTTGGTTATGGCATAACATCTCTCCAGCTATCCCCGTCGTGTTTGCGTACCTCTTCTACATATGCTTCTCATCTTTTATACACGCCTCTATCGTTGATCCTGGGGTAAGATAGAATGTGACTATAGACTTACTGCTGTTTGCTAACCCATGTCTGGCAGATCATTCCTCGAAATCTCCATTCTATGCCTCCACCAGACCCCTCCGACGATCCATTGGCCATTGGACCCCCAACCAATGACTGGGTCATGGTCAAGTTGGCAACTTCAGAAGTTGCAGCAATGGATGTTCCTGTGAAATACTGCAAGACGTGCTGTATATGGCGCCCACCACGTTGCTACCATTGCCGTGTCTGCGATAACTGTGTCGAAACGCTCGATCATCACTGTGTGTGGCTCAATAACTGTGTCGGTCGCCGTAACTATCGGTACTTCTTCACCTTTGTTAGCTCCTCCACGCTTCTTGCATTATTCTTGGTTGGCGCCAGTCTTGCGCACATTTTGGTCTATCGGTCACAAGAAGGTATCTCGTTCGGAACCGCAATTGACAAGTGGAGAGTACCTTGGGCCATGGTCATTTACGGGGCACTGGCTGCGCCGTATCCAGCGTCTCTTTGGGCATACCATCTTTTCCTTGTTGGCCGCGGGGAGACAACAAGAGAATATTTGAATTCTCATAAATTTGTGAAGGCAGATCGCCATCGACCCTTTACACAGGGCAATGCTGTACGCAATTGGTTGTCCGTTCTTATGCGGCCACGCCCACCGACCTACATGCAATTCAAGAAGCCTTATCAAGAGGGAGACCAACGATTGAGCACACTGAAACGAAAGGATCGCCCTCGAGATGTCGAAGCTCAAACTGGTATTGAAATGCAACATGTCTCCCCCGAAGAACAGGCTTGACAATCAGTTGGATATTACGCTATCCTATCTTATTGATCATTTTCCATCTCTTCTTCCCTTGACTTTAGACAATTATTTTGTTTCTGAGAGCGTTTTACGTCTACTTCTTTTATTTAATAATAACGGTCACCACCTTTGCCTTCATTCGTCCATTTTCTCTTTTCCGAATCTCACATGCACACCTTACGTACACATGTATGTACACGCACTCTCTGTTTCATACCATTTTCTTTCTTGTCTAGGAGCGTTGCAGACCTTCGGGGCAACCTCCATCTTCATTCTCTTCTCATGAACACTGTTATTTATTTTACCGCTATGTCTATCCATCCAGTCATCTATTACTTTTCGAGGGAAATTTTTGTTTGCTATCAGAAACGTTGGATTGGTCTGGATTTTACGCAACGTGGGATATGTATGAGTATCTGAGCTCAGGACCGCAGATAGTACTTCTAGTTTAGACAATGGATAATTTATCACCAACAAGAGATAAATACGAGGAATAAGAAGAGATGCAGGAAGTTGTCGGGGGCTGTGTCTCTGTCTACGGGGTACAGACCTACGATATAAAACCGTTTACTCTGGCCTATCGAGGGACCAGATACAGTATACCACCAGACGACAATAAAGACTCATGATATAAGAAGGTAAAACAGGATACCTATAGGCGTGAACTTGCTTTTTTTGTTGTCGCCTGGCCTTTTGGCGCTCTCTCGCATTCCGCGGCCGTGTGCCTCTGCTGACGATAATCCCTCCTCCTTCTCCAGGCAAGCCAACCTCCGCAACCCTCTTTCTTCCTTCTCCCTTCTCCCCTCCCATTCATTGCCTGCCCATCCTCTCTCCTGCACCCCTCCACCACCATCCTTTTTATATTATATGTTTTGTGTCATGGCATTCTGCTCCGGTTTTTGAATATGCTCTTCTACGCGTAGAGCATAGCGCAAAGACTCCTGATAAGAAGGCGTGCAACAGGGTCAGCCTTTTGACCGAACATCCACCCCCTCACCGGTTGGCAATTAAGACAACCAGAGGGTGATATATCCGAATCCTCTTGCGGCATCCTTGTGTCAACTAAAAATACCGCACTTACCGCCAGTTAATTTGGAGAAAGCCTTGACATGGAAACTCGAACTAGATTATCCGTCGCGTCCGCCGCGACACCCCCAACCCTTCCTGACCTCAACCAACATGCCCACGAGCACGCCAAAGACATAATGGGCATTGAATTTTCGGAACAACTGCTCACTCCTGAGAACAGCCGCTCCGAGACCTCCAGTAACAACGAAAACGCGTCGAACGAGGAAAAGCCGGCGGTGCGGCGGACATCCACACGGGTGACACGCGCCTCTTTACGGGGGGCTGCACAACTGGATAATCTGGTTCAAGAGAGCAATAATGAGGCTACAAATTCTACCGGAGAGGAAAACCGAACGGTCTCTGGTGAGATCTCAGTCAATAAGGTTTCGGAGGGGAAGAAGGCGCAGTCTTCTCTTCCGCGGCACAGCATAGCGGTCATGGAAAAGACCATGTGGAGCGAAGCAGCGCTCAGTCAAGATCATACAGAGGCTGAAGACTACCCACAGGCCCCCGATACGCCTGTTTCGAAATCATCCCAAGAACCACAGCCATCGGAGTCGGGTTCGTCACTTCCGCAACGAACTTTGCGGAGGCGTGTGCAACAGCCATCGACCAACGAAGAAAACCAGGGCCAGGACCAGGAAAAAGCAAAGAAGACCCCGGAAGCAGACAGTCAAGAACCTCCGAGGCGCTCGTCTCGTCTGAGTATATTGGGGAAAGCATCGGACCTCGTCGACCGGGCTAGCAGTGTGTTAGGTAAACGCTCCAGAGACATGGTAGATAAAGGAAAAGAAATTGGTCGACGGGCCAGTCTACGCCCTCGAAATGTTGTCATGCCGAAGGAGGAAGCCACTTCGGCCGCCAACGAGCCTCCTGCGGCGAAGAAGCGGCGTGTTTCTGACAGCGAATTGCTGTCAAAGTCCAAATCTCAGGAAGAATCCAAAACTGAAGAGGCTGCTCTCCCTAAGCCGGTATTGGAACACAAAAGAAAGCGCTGGCTCGCTCATGGGCTATACACGGGACAAGAACACACCGACGCTCGTCCTAGTCAGAACAGAAACAGGAATACCAAGAGGAAAAGCGAAAGCAAACCCCAGCGGAGATTACTTCCAATGCCTATGTTTGCAGGCGATCGACTTTTGAAAAGCGGAAGAGATTTCCAGCTGCCTTATGATATCTTCTCTCCTCTTCCTCCTGGCCAGCCTAAACCCGACGAGTGGAGGAAAACCAACAAAAACGTCTTTGTTGGCGAAGCCTCTAGCATCTGGAGGGCTAATAAGCACGAGGAACTGTCGAAGTGTTTGTGTACTGAGGACACAGGATGCGACGAGGAGTGTCAAAACCGCTACATGTTCTATGAATGTGATAACGGGAACTGCGCATTGGGCCCAGAATGCGGCAACCGAAATTTTGACGAACTTAAGCAAAGAACCAAAGCAGGAGGAAAATACAACATTGGTGTCGAGGTCATCAAAACGTCGGACCGTGGATATGGTGTTCGCAGCAACCGCACTTTTGAGCCAAATCAGATCATTGTCGAGTACACGGGAGAGATCATCACTCAAAACGAATGTGAAAGACGGATGAGATCTGTCTATAAAAACAATGAGGTATGTTCGCCCCGAGCTTTGCCCTTTTCAAGGGTCTTTATTAATGTGGCCTATTAGTGCTATTATCTGATGTACTTCGACCAAAACATGATCATCGATGCCACCCGGGGCTCCATTGCTCGTTTTGTGAATCACTCTTGTGAACCTAACTGTCGAATGGAAAAATGGACAGTTGCTGGTAAACCACGCATGGCTCTTTTTGCTGGGGATCGTGGGATCATGACAGGCGAAGAACTGACTTATGATTATAACTTTGAGTAAGCTATTTTTAATCTAGATCTCATTGCTTCGATACTGACAATCCCCAGTCCCTATTCCCAGAAAAATGTCCAGCAGTGCCGGTGCGGCTCGTCAGTATGCCGTGGTATTCTAGGACCGCGACCAAGAGATAAGGACCAACGTGCAAGTGCAAGGGAGTCAAAGGGTGACAATCAGAAGAAGTCGAGTTCGAACACTAAAAAGGCCAATGCGAAGGCCACCGGCTCAAAGAGAAAACTTGAAAATGCAATCGACGAGTCTGCTGCGCGGATTAACAAGAAGCGTAAGCTTCTGACACCAAAGTCGATCAAGTCCGGAGTCAAGAAGGCGGTTTCGAGAGCACGTCCCTCTGCTTCTAAATCAACTACTACACAGAAGAAGCAACCAGCTACCAAACAAAAAGGAAAGACCACCAAAGAGCCTGCAAAACAGAGTGCCAAAGCCAAGAGTCCTGCAAAGAAAAATACCAAGTCCAAGGACAATGTCAAGCTGCCTAAGGTTAAAGCGAAAGCTAAAGTGAAGGCGACAGTTCGCCCTACAAAAGCGACGGGCCCAGGAAAAGCTCAATCGAAGTCGACGACTTCCCAATCACCATCTAAGCTCAACCGCCCATCCGCAGAAACCAAGGCAAAAATACTTGCCGCGGCTAAAGGTACGCCTGCTCGAAAACGTTTGACAAAGGAAAAGAAGACCGAGACCAAACCAGCGAGCAAACCCACCCCTAAGGAAGCTCCCAAGAATGCGGCCAAGAGCGCGGTGCGTTCAGTCAAAGGAAAGAAAAATTGATGGCTGCTATGGCCATCTTAGCTTCTGCTGAATTTTTGCGACCTATAGTAATCAAGCAGCACATAATATATACGAAATCCATTGGACTGGATCTTGGATACTTCAGAGCGCCCTATGTGGCGCGGATAGACCACCAAGTGGCATTTTAGAAGATTCTTTTGGGTGTCGTTGCCTTCACTTCTTTCTTTCCATTTCTTTATTTTTTGCTTCCGGATATTTTCTGTTTTTATTTCTTTCTTTCTTTCTTTCTTTCTTTTTTTTTTTTTTTTTTTTTGGGGGGCGCTTCCTTGCTCTTGGCCTGAATGGACTGCAATACTTTTGCTCAACATATGGATATTTCGCAGTTTGACCTTTTATTTCCCCAACCAATATTGCTTTATTCCCCCTTTTTGATTATTCCCCCACCGTGAATGCACTATTATCATTTTGGCTCCAATGACGGCGTTCTATTCTTTTGGATGTTACTTTTAACCCCCCTTTTTTGCCTTGTTTGAAAATAATCATGATTATTGTTGAGTTGTGGAAGGTGGGCTTTTTTATCATGTTGAGAAGTGACTGAATGTGGGATGGGATAGGATTGAATGGACAATTGGAATTTCAGTTAGGAATACTTATAGGATAAGTAATTCATCGTTATTAAAATGAATTTTGATGCCGACTAGGATAGACACTTTAACTAATTATGATGATCTGGATATATATCTGTCGAAGGCCAATGTATGTTTGAGCCCTATTACAGCCCATGAAGCTTGGGATCTGACAATCATAAGGAATAGAATGAGAAAATATAACCATGTACTCCGTATTCAACCTACACAAGAAACAAAGGATCTATTATACAACTATCCTCCTGGGCAACCTTTCGCCAATATAACCATACCAACTGCGCCCAGAACCAACCAACGAACACGTAATCAACATATTTGGATTTCAATATTGAGATAAGAAGCGAACCAACCGTCAAAATGGAGGATTAAAGGAGAAAAGAAATAGAAACAGGTATCAAATGTGAACAGTAGACATAACTAGGTTTGTTTAAGCCGTATCCATGCTCGGTCGGTGAACTGGCTGTGCTTCTCCCTCCCCTGCCTTTTCTTCCACCTGGTCCTTTGGCTCTTCCTGGGCTTCTTGTTGAGGAGCGGTCTCGGGGTTGGAGCTAGGCTCTTGAGCAGTAAGTTCGGTGGTCTCATCGGGTTTTGGCAGCATCTCTTCATCAGCAGCTGGTGTAAGCGGAGATATGTCCTTTGGAGCTTGGGGCTCGTATCCGAATTCGTGTTGCTGAGACTGTTCGGGCTCTTCGGGCTGTTCGGGCTGTTCAGGCTGTTCGGGCTGTTCAGGCTGGGGTGCCACTTCATCTGCTTTGACTTCTTGTTCCTCGGGCTGATCGCTAGCTTGTGCTGGCGCTTGCTCTGGCGCTTGCTCTGGCGCTTGCTCCGGTGCTAGTTCTAGCACTTGCTCTGGAACTTGCTCTGGCACTTGCTCCGCTGCTTGCTCTGACGCTGGTTCTGACACTGGTTCTGGCGCTGGTTTCGGCACTGGCTCTGGCGCTGGTTCTGATGGTTGTTCTGCAGCCTGCACTGTGGTTTCATCCGTGGTTTTCTCAGCTGGCTGTTCCGGAATCGGCTCTCCAGTTTGTTCCTCAGCCTTTTCCACGGTTAGTTCTTTGGCCTGTTGCTTGGCCTCTTCGGTAGTCTGCTCCGTGGGTTGTTCCTGTGCCTGCTCTGGCTCGTTCTCAACAGGTTGTTCCACGGGTTGTTCCTTGGGCTGTTCTACAGGTTGTTCTGCAGGTTGCTCTGCGGGTTGTTCAACGGGCTTTTCCGCAGCTTGCGTTGTACTAGGTTCTTCAGCCTGTTCTTCGATCTGTCCTCCACTCTGCGCTCCTGTTTGTTCCGTAACTTGTTCCTCTGCCTTCTGTTCGGGTTGGTCTTTGATGGTTTCCCCCTCCGTTTCCGCGGCTTGTTCTCCAGCGTTTTGCTCAGGCTCCACTTGTTTTGGCTCCTCTGCAGGGACTTCAGCCTGTTGTTGATGCTGCTCTCCATTGGTACCCCCTAAGCTCGCTTCAAGGCTACCAAGAAGGTCGAAGTCGTTGCTCTGACCAGTGCTTGGGGCAGGTTGGGGAGAGGCCTTTTTTGAGACCCTTTCTTGTTCCTGTTCCGGTGCGCTCGTTTGTTCTGGTGCATTCTCCTTTGGAGAGACATGCTCTGGTTCTGGCTCTGAGGCATGTTTTGGCTCTGGGGCCTGCTCGTGATCTGCCGATGTGTCCATGGCATCACCTTCGGCGCCATCTGTCGTCTGGGGTAATGCCTCTCCTTGGTCTGTTGGTCCTATATCGGACGGCTTTTCTGCTGTTTCCTCAGGGGCTGCCTGGTCCGTACTTTCAACAGCCGGTGCCAGTGAACTTTGCTCTATGTCTTGATGAGTTTCCTTCGGTGTTGGTTCTGAGGTTTCGGGAGCAGTTTCAGGGACAGTTTCAGCATTCTGTGGTTCATCTGAATGCTGGGTCTCCGGAGCTTGTTCCGGGGCAGATGGTGCAGGGGGTGCAGATGGAATACTATCATCAGTGGTAGGGTGAGAAGGCCCGTCTTCTGTCGTGTCCATCTCATCTCCTGCAGTTTCTTCTAACGGCTTATCTGCAGGGGGAGCTGGAGCAGCAGAAGCAGCCTCATTAGCAGCCGCTGACGCTGGTTCTCCCGAAGCTTGCACCGTCTGTGGTGGTTCTGGTTGTTGTTGTGGAGGTTCGGATGTTGGGGCTGATGAAGGTCCTGGTTCCGAGTGTTTTGATTCGATTGGTGCTTCTGTCGTAGGAGCTGCTGCAGGAGGCTGCACAGGTTCCGCTGCAGGTTCCGCTGCAGGTTCCGCTGCAGGCTCAGGTGTAGGATCGGCTGCTGCATCGGAAGGAGCTTGGGGCAATGGAGTCTCTGGGGTTTTAGCATCCACCATGGACTCATCCCCCTCGTCACTTTCCTCGCCATCTTCACCATCGTCATCCTCATCATCCTGACCGTTTTGGTCAACAGACATACGGGACGAATCAACATCTTCTTCCTTGACGAAACCATTCTCAGTGGTACCTGCTCCAGCACCATGTACCTGGTTTGCATCTGTTCCCTCACCAGGAGCAAACATAACCTTCTTCTTCCTGCCCTTTCCAGGGCCCTTGGCCTTGCGCTTAGGTGGAGGCGGCCGCCTTCTCGGGGGAGTCATAACGGCCGCGGAGCCTGCCTCTGCAACAACCACACCTTCACCATTGACAACCCCGACACCCTCAACGACAGTACCGGGAGCCGGAGCTTCCGGTGTGATGGTCACTTCACCATTATTCGATACTACTGAAGCATCCTCTGTAATTTCGCCTTCAATTCTGTGTCCTTCCGGAACCCACGCTTCGTAGACCGAAACGTTCCCAGTTGCCGGATCGACCTTCCTGAAACGCGTCCTCCTCATCGGCGCAGCATTGTGAGTCGCACCATCAGACGCTGCAGCAGTTGCACCGTACAATGAGGGCAGGCCCGGTCGCCTCTTGGCAAGAAATTCGATTTCTGGAGGCTCCATATGCTTGGGGACTGCTGACCACTTGCGCGCCACAAAGTTGCGCTCTGCCCTGTACACTGGTTGCTGTTCCTCCACATCCGTAGCTTCCTCCTTCTCTTCCTCCGGCTCCTTCGGGGCATGGCGAATATATATGCATCCAGCGCGAGCTGCACGTAGGAGAGCCCTGCTCGTTGGAGTCAGAAGTTGGCTGTCTTTGGGCATGGGATGTTCCGGCAAAGATTGTGTTCCGCCGGGCCCCTGGACGATTAATTGCGTTTCTTCTGCCTTGGGTTCTTGAGATATAGTCTGTGGCTGGCGCGTCCAGCGGCGAACTGGTAGTCCTTCAAAGACATCGTGGTCGATCTGGCCCGTTCTGGTACGATTGGTGTTGTTTTCGGCAAGGTGTCGACCAGAGCGCGAGGCCCTGAACTGTTAAATAGGTCAGCAAGGCAAAGGAAACCCGATTGTGTATTCCAGTGACTTCATGATTCTAAGGAGGCCGAGTGGGAACGTACTGTAGGTGGCATGGTGAGCAGCTGGCCTGCAGTCTTCACTCCAGTCCCAGAGAGATCCTGATAGTGCCCTAGTGGCACTATAAGTAAAGATTCAACACCGTGCCCCGTTTGAGAGAAATGCGCAGCCAATGAACCAAGCTAGAGGGCGATTGTTCTCGATGTCTTTTGTCGCGTTGCGATGGAGGACGAACGCCGAAGCGGAGTATCACGTGACGGAGGCTGCGATCAGAGGGCGTGACTACACAGTATGGCTGCAATGCGTTTATGCGTACAAAGAGACTATTACAAAACTATGTTTATTGACAATGAGATGAAGTGGATAAAAAAAAAGAGTAGAATATTGTGTTTTTGGCAGATGAGTTTAAGTGGCGTACCTACAGCGTAGGTCCATTAAAAATACAGGGCACTTCGGGTCTATTTAATCACCTCATTCGCTTGCACCGTGGACTCCAACGAGTAGGAGAATCAAAAATGGAATATAACGAAATCCAGCTTCAAAATCACTCTTAAACAACTTTCAATTGATGCGAATGGCTGATTTAATCCCAGCTATGACAGGGTTAGCATGGATGGTCCATGTGGCATTGGAGGGGTTTGAGTCAGAAAAACTTACCCGGTATCCTTCTGGCGGACAATGTTGCCTTCTGAGCCAGTTTGCTTTCCCTGGACAAATATGTGAGACTTGTTCTGGACGATGGTCTTGTATATCGGGATGTCATGGATTTGGACTTACTGTCTTCTGGCCTTCCACGACCAGCTTGTCCATTTGGTAAAACTGGCTGATGATGGTTTGTCTCTGTAATGGAAATCAGTAATCTGGGCAGTTGTTTTGGTGGTATATAGAAAAGATGCATCCATATTGACGAAAGCCTTCGCTTTCTGGCCTTCCAAAATAACACATAACCGTAGTTTGGCATCACTGACCTTCATCGATCGCAAGTTCTGCAATCCATCCTGAATCAACTCTTGTATCCTTCTCTCTTCGCCTTCTTTCTGATGTTCGCGGAAGGCATCCCTCGTCCTCCGGCGGGCGTACTCGCGGAAGTTATAGTTCGAGAACTGGGATGACTGACGGAGCAGGGAACGGAGCTGCAAACCGGAAATAATACGTTAGTTGAATATCCTATCGAATATCCTAAAGACCTCGAAAGACCTCGAAAGCATACCAAAGACCGTGCCTGAAAGGCAGTGTCCCGCGAAAAGGTCGCCACGGACATGTTGGGATTGAGAGTGGAGATGATCTTTAAAAAAGGAGCGCTGATGGAGATGAAATGTACAGGTCAACGACTTGAAAGTGAAGACTCGATAGTGTCAAGAAGTCTAGACACCGATCGTCCCCGAGACTTGGTCGTCTTGTTCGCTATCGCAACCGAAGGCAACTTAGCGCTTGGAGATAGAATGAGTTACGAGAGGCGTCTCCGCAAAAGAAAACCACCAGACTCACAGGTACTAGCAGAAAATAAATCAAACACACAGTATCACACACACTTCCTGATAGGGGAGGCTGGAAGGAAAGTTGCAGGTTCAGCGATGATGAAGCCCAGGGCGGGAAATTCTTTTGCTTTCTCGGAGGCGCGATGACGGAGTTATCGGGCGCCCGGACCGAACTCCTGCGCTTCTCCAGATTCTCCAGTGTTTCCCGATTGTCTTTCTGCACAACACCTGGAGGGTAAACAATTCAGTCAATCCAGCTACATCCAGTATTTTCTTTCTGCTATCCCTCAATGTCTCAGATCCCTACTCCCCCTGCGTCCCGTCATGGCTCAGAGTCACCCGATGTTGAGCAGAAGAAACCAATTGTCGACTCATCCGCGGAGCTACTGCAGTCGTTGGATACTCTTCTAGAGCGATATCTTTGTCTTCTCGATCGGCACCAAACATTACAGGCAGACTTGGGGAAACGGCTATCTTCGGTACGAGTGCCTTGGGATTGAATTATCGTGCCCGAAGGGAAGCATTTCTAATATCAAGTAATAGGGATTCTTTTCTCTTGCACATGCGAATTACACCTGCCCGCCTGGTCGACGGTATGGTGCTGATTACTATGACGAGCGTATGAACGCAACAAAAAAAATGTACGTCCCGGATACTGGTCTGTTTCACCGAATCTGAGAATGCGTTCCTAATCAAGGTTATCTAAAAAGGTCACTACAGTCAACCTCGAGCCAGGACAAGGACGAGTGCATCGCTGAAAAGAATGACGATTCCACTGAACAAGACCAGTCCAACAATTACAAACATACTTTTGCAATTCAGACCGTATCAGACAGCCGCCCCAGTAAACAGTCTGAACCGGACAAGGAAGCTGGACAAGACCAGTCAAACACCGACCCCCAGGAAGGAGAGAAGCACAGTTCAAAAGAGGGTAGCAAACCGGAAAACAAGAAAACGGACTCTCCAAACCCCCCAGAGCCCACGGAAGCAGATTCTACTGAGCTCGCGAAACCGCAAGCTTCGAAGAAGAAATTCCGGTCCTCTAACCCGATTACGTGGTATGGAATCCTGGTACCTCCATCCCTTCGCAGCGCTCAGAAGTCCTTCACTGAAGCAGTCGAAGGCCAATTGCCAGAGCTGGCCAGTGTAGTCGTTGAAATGCAAGCCGTGGAAAAAGAAGTCGAAAGAGTGCGAAGTGAGTTGGGTTAGGCATAGGCGGTACAATTACGCGATCTGTTTTCTCTGTTTTTGGCATTATACCCTTGATCGCAAAGTCGCCCAGGCGATTGGCACTTCTAGATAGATAATTACCCTCGGGATAGCATTATGCGTTTACTGAGTGGATTGTAGTAGTTAAAGTGGCCTTTATAAAGAAGCAAGTGGATTTAGGTAGGTCATCGATTGCATTTAATGGCCTGCTAGTGTGTATAAATATTCTCTTCATGGGAACTTTGATAGGCATGGTCTTATATTTCCCATCCTGCATATATCAAGAGGACGAGAGGGCATACCACATCACATGACTCATGGAGATGTAAAAGTTGGTCCCTATTCACCTCATCAGCACTTCAACTTTACGCCTTCAGGTTCACTTGTTTCTCCAAAGAGAATAACGATGAAAGCCAGATCCAGGTACTCCGGATATCATCAGCAAGCCGGACGACCCAGCCCCACCAAGGAACCGCTAAACAAGAAGTCTAGATGAAGCACGACGATCCTCACGAGCTTTCAACATCTCATGTTGATCGAATGGTATACGCTCATAGTCGAACGCTCTATATTTTCCTGGCTGGCCATGCGATGATACAATTGATGAATGGGTAGTTGGAGAATACCAAGTTGGAAGGGCATGCTGCAAGAAACAAGCAAATGCATCGCAAGAGAAGCCAGCAGATATACAATTTGGAATGCATCGTATGCCACAAGCTATATTGTTAGCTTCCATGAGATGCCGGGAATTTTTATCAATATCTGATGATATCGCTAATCAGGGCCATTGACTTCTGTCGGGAAGCTTTGTCTTTGCATTCTCAATCCCCCTTTTGTAGAATTGCAGTGATACGTTGACTTTCACTGGCAACTCTTGCAGCTAAAGACAGCTTGATGATAATTAAAAATAATCTTTGGTATAGGCAGCACATACGGACAGACAGAAGAAGATATTTCCGTATATTGTTGAAGTAGAAAGGAGTTGACTTTCAAAGGGGTGGGATATAAAGTACCCGAGGAACCATCTAAGTAGAGTATTTGGATAGAAACAAAGACTAGATAATGAACAGAAATACCTCAATCAATACAGTCGATGCAATTGATGCAGTTAATAATAGACTATCCAGAGCCAAAAATGAGAATTCACGGTCAAACTGACGGCTTCATAATAGGATCTGCTATGGACAACAGTTCCATGCTAATTGAGCAGACGGTCCTCGTTGTCTCACTATAAACCCTGTTTGTTAAGATATCAGTCCGTGTTATATTATTATTATTATTATTTATTGCTATCTTATTATCCAATCCATCGAAGCGAGGCTGTTTAAATTGATGGCGTTATTCTAAACCTCCAAAAGTCCTGCGATTTCCTGCTAACCACAACTCCACCATCTTCCATTCATCCTCCACCACTCTTGACTCTGTTTATATCCATCAGACATTCTATTCCTCCCACCCCATCAGCGCTGGCTAATAATGCAATCAAAAATAACTTTGTACTCCTCGCCAGCCCCATCCAATCCCATCCTGCATGGGCCATGCGGTTTCAGGTTGAAATTTCGGCCCAGCAGCGCCGCTCACTAACGAATCCACCCCGGCGCACTTTGAGACGTAGCGTCAACAGCCATCTCTTGGATGCTCTCCACCTCACTAAACGACCCTGAGATCAGTGAGTCTAATTCGCCCGTTCACTGGTCTAGATAATAGCTGATTCACTTTGCTCCGATCTCAGTGCTAACCATGTCTCCTTCGCATCACCGTACTCGTGACTCGACTCGCGGAACTCAGCTTCTCTTCCGCTAACAATGAGAGAGGGAAAAAAAAAAAAAAAAAAAAAAAAAGCAAAAAGGATGAATAAAAGAAATAAGATTGGTCGGATGAGATTCGATCATAGTAATAATCCCATGGAGTTGTGTTGTTTTTCTCTGGACCCGACCCCTCGTGGGAGCCCATCTTGTCCGTCACGGTGATGGTTACAGTTATATCCACCATGATCAGAGACTGCTACACTAGTCCTCCGCGCAAATGATGCGATGGCTTCCATGTTTCTGATGCTACACTACGGAGGACACTATCAAAAACGTCCCTGCGTGCCGGGCTTTTACCAGCCTCCACCGTCCGTACTTGCTTTGGATCATACTCCACTTGGGCTTTACACTGGACCGTTCCGAAACGATTTGCGCGCTTCTTCGAGCCCGTGTTTAGCACTATGAAGCCTTTTAATATCATCATCTGAATTTTGGCGCGAGAGAGCTTCGGGTTGCTGGAAAACCCTGACTCTGTTTCGTCTTCTTTGTTACCGACCTCCTGGCTGGTGTTGCTGTCAGGCATTCTTCTTTTCTTTCTTCACTGCACTGCTGTGTTGTCGTTCTCTCTTTTGCTACAAGGGCTCGAGGCTCCTTTTTTGCTTTCATCTGCCTCCCTTTTCGTAATGAATGCGTAGGTTAACGGGGAAATCATGCCATATATGACCAGGCCAGCTAACATCGCCTTTAGGGGTTGGTATTGATGGAAATCTAGCACTTCATTAAGATATCGCAGGTTTGATACTGGCGATATTGTGAACTGGGTTTCACTCCTCTCTCTTTTCTTTCTCAAACAGTTGTCGCTGAACTTGTATGTCTTCCTATCTATCAACAATGCGCTATCTGCTCATCTCAGTTCCTACCCAACAGAGGCATTGATTGCCATTTCAGCCTTCTGTCACCTTCTTTATTGCCAGACTTTCCAATCAGCTACATCTTTGCTCTCTGGTTGCAGTCTATTTCATATTCACTATTTGGAATCTCAGTTCTTTCCCATTTTCCTTCGACTTTCATTCATTCATTTCTCGACACTCGAGTCGAGCTGGTTATCGTATTTCTACACGTCCTCGAAAACACCGAAGACAAACCCATTCAACTCGATTCAATCGCTCGATCTTCGCGTCATATTCGATCACGATGCACACTGGACCAGGCTTTGGACCCGGCCCAATCGGCGAAGACCCTCAACGAAAGGGCTCTGTTCGACGAGCGAGGGAAATGTTGCAGTCCGGCAGACGCCCCCCCGAAATCATCATCCCCGACCCGAATAGCTTCCCCGATGTGCCTAGCTTAAATCAACCTAGCCCATCAAGTTCCCATGTAACCCAGTGGCCGTTGCCAGATGACAGCCCTTTGCAAGCCCACGGAAGACGTTTCGTTCCCAAAGGACCACCACCTCAACGACCACCGCGGCCCGACGCTCCATCTCCATCAGTTTATTCGGAAAGAAGTGCCCCTGGTGCTGCACCTAGCCCACTCCATATTAGGCGGCCGTTCCCATCATTTTCGCAGCCTTTACAGTACCAGCAACCACCACGCCGTATCATCGAGGATCCTCCCCCTTACTATAGCCCCTCGAGTCCTCCGGGCCTAACCCCACGTGTTTCCGTTACTACTGAAGAACTATTCCGACAGTCTGCCGCCTCATCTGTTGGCTCTATGCCTTCGATTCCCGATTTTCCTTTCCCTGCTCAGCATGGCGCAACTCAAACCTACCCACCGAGAAAGGTTGCCGGTCTTGCTCCGCCATCCGTTAACGGGCAATCTTCCAACCGCAGGTCTTCTGTCTCTCCAATCCCGGAAGAATTATCCGAAAGCCCTACCCTATTGAAAGGATCATATGCGTCTAGTAGAGTGATTCCATCCTGGGGCTCTGCGCCGGCTGAGTCGGAAATTTTTGGAGCTTACCTGGATGTCGATTCCGATGATAGCCAAGAACCCAGGCGATCCATCCACGAGGACAATTCCGCTCTCGTTCGGCAGGCCAGCGTTGGAACCAGGGGCAAGCCGTCTTTGCGTACAATTTCAAAGCCTAATGCTTCATCCCCTGAGCCCCCACCGGAGGAACGGGCTATGAACATCAGAGTAGCTATGGCTGGAAGCGTACTTCCCGAGCATGTCGCGAGTCAAGCTCCAAGTGGTCAGAATCAAGAAACCCAGGGACCAAGGTATTCATTTGACACATCGTCGGCTGAATCGTGCGAACATGACTTTGAAAAAGCACCAATCTTCTTAGATACCCGACAGTCACACCCTATATTCAATACTCCCGCCTATGGAAATGATCTTGGAGGATTGCCCAGAGCTGCGCCTACGATGAGTGATAGAAGACCAGGGGGACGCCGACCACCCCGCCTAGATATGAATGCTGTTCGTGACGCTGAAGCTAGAGGAAGCCTCACTAGCCTGCCTGATTTGATCCGACGGGCTACGAAGCTCGCAACAAATCTGGAACACGGCAGAACGGCAAGTAGGAATGACCTTCTTAATGGTGGCAAAGACCCAAAGGGTCCATTCGGCCATCGTCCTCGCAATTCCGGGTCGCTTCACGACATCATATCATCTTTCCCTCCCCCGAGACCGAGATCCACACAGGGACATTCATCCTGGCCCATTTTCTTCAGGAGGTCCACGCTACAGAATATAGTATCCAATGAGTCTAATAATGTACATGGGGAAAAGCCTGAGCGCCGTCAGCGACGTTGCTGTGGAATGCCCCTATGGTTGTTCATAGTTGTCTGCGTTGTGATAATTTTAATCATCGCAGCAGCCGTTCTCATACCCATCTTTCTTGTCGTGGTTCCTCGGGAGAACGCGAGTGACCTGTCAACATGCGAAAAGACAACGCCTTGCAAGAATGGTGGTGTCAGCGTCTCGAGTGGCGATATCTGCTCCTGTGTCTGTACCAATGGATACACTGGCTCGCAATGCGCAACCGCCGGTGATGCTGGCTGTATCACCACGCAAATAAACTATGGCTCAACATCCGAGCAGGCTACTATGGGTAGTGAACTTCCACGCTTATTCGAAGACTCACAGAACAACTTCAGCATTCCACTCGACTCGGTCACCATAATGGCGCTATTTAGCCAGAATAACGTTTCATGCACGAGTGAGAATGCGCTTGTGTCGTTTAAAAGCGTTTCCAGCAGCAACAAACGCCGCTTTTTCCCCATCGCCCTACCAGTCGAGCAGTCAAGTTTGGACCAAGCAACTTCAACTTCCACTTTAGAAGCCCCCACTCAAACTCTCGCTGCTCGAGGCTCTATGGGTATTGAGAACGGCATTGTGTTTGACAACTCAGACACAACGAGCGTCCCTACAGCGACCGCAACCACGTCCGCAACGAAAACCACGCAGACATCCACATCCACATCCACATCCACATCTACGCCCACGTCCACTTCTACATCAACGACTGTCTCTACCAAAGTCCTCGACTTCTCGCGCATCGTCGTCCTCTACATCTTCGAGAAGACCGGCTCACTAGACGCAGCCCTGCAGGCAGAAGGGATCGTTCAGACCTACCTGACCGGGTCGTATTCAAGCTCCAACTCAGGGGAATACACCCTGAACCTCAGCCGCTCTGGGGTAGACGGCGATTTTGTTTTGGATTTTAACAAGTTTACAATTACCATGTCTAATGGGACTGCAGTAGGTGGGAACTAAGGGGAGGAAGCAAAGTAATAATTGTCCAATGTTTTGTCATTTTATTAATCTTCTATTTGTGACGGTTTCTTTTCTGGATGTGCTTTATTTTTCATTATATCCTTGTTTTATAAAAATGGTTCGTTCTGAGATTTTGGATGTGTGCTTCTTTTTCTTCATCTCTTTTTGGCTGTTTATTCAGATTCCCCCATTCCTACTCCTGTATCTATTCTGACTTTGCCTTGCTATCAAATGTTTTTTGCTTTATACAGCACTCTCTACTTAAATTTGAAGACGAATGAGAAAATGAATCCTTCAGCCAGTGTGAGTTCAGTAGGGGCCTGAGTTAATGTTGTATGATGTCAATGAATCCTCGCTATAGAATAGACCATCCTCGATAATATTGTACAATACATCCACATAATCATAACCAGAAAAATACTATAAACAGCACCCCATAACTCCGACAAATGGTAATGTTTAAGGGGTTGAAAAAACCAGATCATACAAACAGAGAAGTACCCGGTGCGATACCGTCGAGACCCGATTCACCATCAATCATCGGCCAGACTCTCTGGATACGATCATCGAGAATAATCATTTCAGCCTCCCATCTCTTGCGTTCAAGAGCCTTGGCCTGGACTTGTTTTTGGCCACCAACCCAAGCCGTCTTGGCTTTCTCTATGCTCTCGAGTTCATCTTTCTCGGCCTTGGCGGATAATTGGGAGACCATTGTTCTCCAATTCTCGAAACCGACTTTGAGGCATTCGGCGCAGCGTTGGCGGGGGCCGCGGTCTTCAGAGCCGCCTAGTTCGAGGATGGTGGCTTCGGCTGTGTCGACTGCATCGCGGGTCCAGGCGAGTCCGGTCTCCTTGGAAGAGGAGGAGTAGATGATTTCGCCAATGTATGTCATAAGGCCTGCCTCATCGCAGATGGAGCTGGTAGTGCGGGAAGGAGGGTCGTTTCCAGATGGAAGAGGCGCTGGGTATTCGACTGGAGTGAGGACGGTTTTGAGGGTGGTGAATAGGGAAGAGAAGGGGTCTTTGGCCTTAGGAGTGGATAAGAAGAGGGATGGGGCTGTTTCCGATGATGATAGCGGGAGAGAACGGCGAGCTTTCAAGACGGAAGCAAAGATGGATAAAGCGGTAGGGAGATTTCCTTGTCGAGCATTGTGTACGGCAAGTGCAGTTGAAACGCGGAGTATGTTCTCGGACGGAGTAGCCTTGTTGTTGTTCTTGAGAACCCCGGTATTCACATCGACGATGTTGGCAGCATCCGCGGGCGATCCAGCTGCCGCGATATCCATTGCCCACCGATACATGTCACTCGCGGTCCCTTGCAAGCCCTTGTAGTCAAGCCAATCGGCATACGCAAGAGCCGCATCAAGCTTCTGTCTTGTGTCGAACCCGTTTGTCGTCAAGATCTTCATGTAAAAGACCTCTGGGCTCTGAGAAGCAGGTTCACTATCCTCCTCCCGCAGCACCTGCTTGTGGCCTGCTGGCATTGGCTTCGGTCTGGGATTCGACGGGCCAACAAAATGTTCAGCAGGAGCAGAGAGACGCTGCTTTCGATCCGTCAACCATCCCTCAAGGTTCTCCGCAGCCTTCGCAGCACCCATGAGAGCCTGGAAGTATCCCCGTCTCCACGGCTCGCTCTTAGCCGAAATATCAAACCCAGTCTTCCCAAGCCCCTCAACTAAAAACCCTCCATCACCCTGCTCAACAATACCCTTTCCTTCTCCTTCGACATTTTCCAACCTCTCCAGCAATTCACGCACATACCCCGCAACCATAGGCCAATTGGTCATCAACTTTCCAATCTCCTCTGGATTCTGGAGCGCCTGCGCAGAACGCAGACACCATCGACTTTTCCACGACCACTCCGGCGGTGTCGGCCATTTGTGCTCAATCTCTTCTTGATAAACGCCCAGCTTGATAACCTGGAACAGGACCAGGATGGCGTAAAAGCTCAATCCGATGCGGAGACCACGCGACAGACGGCGTTTATAATGTTCCCGGCTCTCGGTTGAGATCAACCGAGCAAAGTGCTGACGAAGGTGGATCGATAACGGTGGAACAGGGCGACGACCGGTCAAAGGCGAGAGGAAAGGTAGCTGAGGGCGACCGAGCGGCGGAGAGATTAGATGGAGCTGTGGCTTGCTTGTGAATTGGCGAAGGTGATGATGGGATGGGTTAGAATTGCCATAGCCACCAGGTGGGCACAATGACCGAGTAGCTCGCGGTATTCGACCGATCGAATTGCGAGGGGGCAACATTTTCTCTGTTGGTGTTGATCTCGAAGTATTACAACATCATCATGCAATGGAAGCGATGAAGTCCGCTTGGTTAGTTGTTTGTGCGGTTTGCACTGTTTGTCTAATTTGTCAATTTACCACGTGGTTGACTGGGAATTAACCAATGATATTTTACGAGATTCAGGTTACGGATATTTTATAGAACAGACAATATAGTTAAGATGAATAGAAAAGTCCAGTAATTAAATTCTTCAATCAGGGGAATCAAAGCAATACATCAAAAATCCCATACATTCTATAGACACAGGGAATCCATCATACGAATTCAATCCGTGATTCCTTCTTTATGCCACAAAATTCAATCCAAAAATATTCCCATAAGCGCCTATGCTAATCTAAGCACGGTCGAAGTAGCCCTCGCTCTCGAGCATGAGGACAATCTCGTGAACAATGCTGCGAACACTCTGCTTGGAAACGTCGACGGTGAGGTCGGCGTTGGTGGGGGCCTCGTAAGGGTCGTCGACACCGGTGAAACCCTTGATCTCACCCTTGCGAGCCTTGGCGTAGATGCCGCGCTTGTCGGTCTTCTCACAGTACTCGAGGGGAGTGTTAACGTGGATGAGGAAGAAAGAGCCACCCAACTGGGAGACGGCCTCACGGGCGGCCTTTCGAGAGTGCTCGTAGGGGGCGATGGGGGCAGCGATAACGGCAGCACCGGCGCGGGTGAGCTCACCAGCGACGAAAGCGATGCGCTGGATGTTGGTGTGACGGTCCTCGGCGCTGAAGCCAAGCTCGGAAGAGAGCTCGTGGCGGACAGTGTCACCGAGCAGCAGAGAGACGGAACGTCCACCCTGCTGGTTCAGAGTGACCTGCAGAGCACGGGCGATAGCGTCCTTGCCAGAGTTCATGTAACCAGTAAGGAAGATGGTGAAACCCTGGGTGGCGCGAGGGGGGCTGGATTCGCGCAGGATCTTGACAACCTGGGGGTAAGAGAACCACTCGGGGATGTGGGCACCAGTGCGCAGACGGTTACGGAGCTCAGTACCGGAGATGTCAAGGGTCTTGACACCAGCGGGGACCTCGTCCTTGGGCTTGTACTCGTCGGTGTCGGGCAGGTAGGTAACCTGCTGGAACTCGACGACTTCGATACCGAGCTCGTCCTTGTACTTCTCGACGGCGTGCTGGGCATCGTAAGGGCCGTAGAACTCCTCGCCCTTGGAGTTCTTACCGGGACCGGCGTGGTCACGTCCGACAATGAAGTGAGTGGCACCATGGTTCTTACGGATAATGGCGTGCCAGATGGCCTCACGGGGACCACCCATACGCATGGCCAAGGGCAAGAGACCCAGGACGGCCATACCGTTAGGGTAACTGGGGAGGAGGGCCTGGTAGGCACGGACACGGGTGAAGTGGTCAATGTCACCGGGCTTGGTGAGACCGACGACGGGGTGGATCAGGACATTAGCCTGGCGAGCGCGAGCGGCGCGGACGGTCAGCTCACGGTGAGCTCTGTGCATGGGGTTTCTGGTCTGGAAAGCAACAACTCGGTTCCAGCCGAGCTTGTCAAAGTGGATACGGAGTTCCGCGGGAGTGTCTGGATATTGTTAGCATCCTAGAAGCATTCATTTGGATCCCAGTGGTGACATACAGCGGAGGGCGACATAGTCGTAGTGGTTAAGCTTGTTGATGGCTTCGATCTTTCCACCAATGTAGAACTCCTGAACCTTGGTGTTCAGGAACTTGATGGCAGGGTGATCAACATCACCGCCAAAGACCAGCTTGGCTTCCTTCAACCTAGATTAGGGGTGTCAACGTCAGCCTGACCCACTATATAAACCCCTGACATATTTCCCCGTGACGAATCAAGCCAACCAGATCTTGGCAAGAATATGTTCCCTTTCGGAGATAACAATTCATGGCAGATGGTCGGATATCATCGCACGTGGGGGTCGGAGATCGACATTGAGGTGGAAAAGAATTCGTAACTCACTTGTCGGGACGGTAGATGTCGTCAATGGTCAAGATGGCCAGGTTGCGGTCATCGCGGAAGTCGCGGAGAGTGATACGAGAACCAGCCTGGAGGTTGCCTTCGGAGATGGTTTGCTGGGAAACATCCAAGGTGATGGGCATAGAGAAAAGGTTGCCATCGGCCAGACGGACATTCTCGCAGACGCTAGCAGGAAAAAAAGAGTGTTAGTTGATGCATGGTTTCTTGCTTTTTCTCATTTTTTCTTTTTCCTTTTCTTATATTTCTCCAGCCGAAATTATTCCCATGTAGGAAATAAAATAGACAATCGCATGTGTAACATACCTGTCGAAGTCCTTCTGGTTCATGAAACCTGCGCGGGGAGATCGGCGTTAGCAAAAGCCCCTCCTCTTAATTCCCGCGAAACACTCAGCGCAGCACGATCGTCACTATGTGAAGACAATTGCGCGGACATCCGAGCCGGAAAAAAAAAAAAAATGATGGATAATTCAACATACCCTCCAAAGGAGAGAAACCTCCGTTCATGATCAGTTCGAGATCACACAACTGACGCTCAGTGAGGACGACAGCGGGGAGAGACTCGGCCTCCGCGGCGAGCTGGTCGTGGCGGGGAGCATCGCGGGCAATGAGGTCCTTGAGGACACCACCGTGGGGAGTGTTGGCCATTGTGAAAGATGAAACAGAAAAAAACTTTTGATGGTATAAACAAGAATTCAAAGGGAGATGGTCAAATTTATAGACCAGAGAGAGTGGGTGGGAAGGAAGAGAAGAGGAGAGGAATGGAGGGGAAGAAATAAGAAAAGAAAAGAAAGAAAAAGACGTGATCGCAGGAGGGACCCAAGGATTACTTATTTGGTCATCCAATGCCAATACGGATACTAATATAATTGCTTTCTGCCCGTAAGAATGGCTGGAGAGTCGTCAGGCTGTGGAGCAGGTCCAAGTCTTGGTTTGCTGTCTACGTACGACGGTGATGATGATTTTCATCGCCTGCTACAGAAAGACACCCCGCAGGGACTGGATAGGCACAGATTTCCTCGGGCTTGGGATTCTGATGGATTTTTCATCCGTACCATGGTCTCTCTTGACTACCTAAAATAGATAATACGACAGAGGGTCTGAACGAGATGGCGTCCATGCATCTTTGTATGGCTGTCAATATCTAAATGTCGCCATCTCTGTAGGACCGGCAATTGCAGGCCACGAGGCAAACCGTGGAAATATCCAAATTGACCGGATCGTCCACTCCTAGAAAAGCGATGATTTTCAGGGGAGTGGAACTCCGCGGAGTGTGTGATTTTGAATCTTGCCGCGAGACTGCATAATAATATCTATCTATCTCAGGATTCATGAACCTGTCTTGCATCCATCGCGGACATTCCCTCGCAGTTCTAGAACAGCGCATTGCCTTGTCGCAGAGGCGTTTGGGCAAATGAAACGCATGGTGTCACGTGCTGCGGCATCACGACATCCTCCGCAACAGTTGCGTGATTTTCGGCTGGCCGGCCGGATTTAGACTTTCTTGGCACTCGTCAGTGTCTTGGCACAGGAACATTCCTAGAAGGCTAGAAGTATACTGTCAATATATACTTTATTTATTATGAGTTCAATAAAATATGAAGTGTTTACGCTAGTTGGTTGTTATTCTTTCTGTTTAACAACATTGAATTGGAGTAAGTATGGTAAACTGGAAGTAGACTAATGTGACAGATAGACCAGGAACAATAAGGACATGCTGATCAGCCTTGTCGGCTAAACACACCAAAGCAGCTCATTAAATCCCCTATACACTAGCCACATAGCCCAAACAGTCAAGAGAACCGCAGATACACCCCTTCATAGTCCATCTCCGAGTCAGGCAGGGCTACAAAGCACCGTCTGTCCCCTCATACCCCTGCTAGAAAATGGGATCTTCATCGGATTGCGTACGATGCCTCGACGGAGCGTTTATCACTTGCATTGAAACAGCATAGGGGGATTCTGATCTGCCATGCTGTGGTCCTTTGCTACTGATTACAATTTAGTACCATCTACCCCTTCTTCAAAAGAACACATATGCCACTTCATTTGTACATGTGCCTAAATACTGATATTGAGATGCGATATACGTGAGACAGATATGGACATAACCGTTCCAAGTATGACGTATCACGCATAGATAGAAACAGTAGCTCTGTTTCACATCTTAATTGAACTTTGATAACGACTGCTACATTTGTAGAATCAAATCATTGACGTGGCAGTCTCCATCACCTATCACCGTAATATATCACTTTAAAATAATACTGAATAGAGGTTATGGAGGTTGCTATGTAGTGATAGGCCTCGTGGTTCTAAAGAGGCTATGTTAACACTGGCTGAGGGGGCATAATGCAGATATAGAGAAGCCATGCGGGGCAAGTATCACAAACAAGCCAGACGTCCAGTGTAACTATTTTGGAAATATGCCATGAGACCAAATAACTATGCATGTGTGGTTTATCTCATCCTTTTCGAATTCCCACCCTCCCCATGGTCGATGCATGGATTAGGGCTACTTACGGCTCTAAATTAGAGCATCCGGGTCGGTAGAATGAATCCTTGGGCATCATTATAAATAATATTCATTAAAATAGAGCGATAGCAACAAACCCAGAGCAAAAAATCAAAAATCCAAAGCCCAACCGCGGGAGGACAGAATTAGTGATAAGATCGACATAGATAAGATTGATAAGATTACGTGCATTAGTCGATCTAGTCTTCAGGGTTTGTTAGCCTTTGTTTTTCCATCCAGGCAGTTTTACAACTTCTGTTAAATTATATCGAGTCCTTGTATATACACGATGAAATCAGACGCTGAGGTTTACTACTCGATAGTATTATGCTGTGGTCAATATTTATTCGCTCTCTGACTAAACAACTAACAAATAGTTACTCTGCCAGATATATACGCATTAAGAAATAAATGCAATGCTTTCAAAATGCATACATCGACTATAATCCAAAATTTTATTATCCAAAGTATCTAAATATCAGAATGAACGTACTCGAAAATATCCCAATAAAAAGCGGTGTTAAATATGCCTTTACCAAGTAGAATAACTTCTAGTTCCATCCGATGCCGATGCCGATGTCGGTATTCCGAATGCGACTCCTACAGGATAGCCATGCTAGAACTCAGTCGACTTTCATAACAAAACACCACATTACTGTGAATTAATCCTTAAACCTACGAATCGAAATAAGTAGTCTGTGCCCATCGACCATAATCTTGGACCCTCTCAGCATAGGTGGATCACTAGAGGGGAAGAGGCCAAGAGTTTAGCTTCAGGGTTCACTCAGCAGTGGGGGCTGAGGGAGTGTCACTAAGAATAAAGTGATACTATTACGACATAACTTTATTGTCATCTCATACAATCTATTAATCTATTTAGCTACTCTGTGAAAGAATTTGCGGAATGAAGACAATAATCCTGTCTTAGAGGGCGATTACCTAGGGCTGACGTTGTCTGGCCGAAGCCCCACATGTCGAGAATTAAGCTTGGATCTAAGAAGCGAACACACAGTGACAACCTAAGCGTCATGGAAACGATTGGAGTAAAAAATGTATGGCTATTTTGTCTATCATGCTAATCATTATTCAAAAACATATAACAATGTTTTGATCGAAACTTTTGCCAATTCCCTATATACAATAATCCCCTTTTGTTTGGGGTTGGAATTGGCGTGAAAAGTAATCTTCTTTGAACCATTATAATCCGCTGTCGTAACCCGAAATCCTCCCAAGTATTGTGCCGCATGAGTAAAAAAGAAACAAAAGTGATATCAAGCTGGTGTAAAACTCCGCTGAATGTGGTAACCCCGATCAAAAACGCCGCATGGAATGCATATCAACATTATGAAGAAGCCTTGGCTCATTGAGCAGTCGTGAGTTGATTCTGCAAGGCAGATGTGAGGGCTTCCTCCTGTCTCTTGCGTTCCAAGTCCATGAGATATTGGGCGTATTTCGATCGAGGGTTGTGGATTCCACACTCAGTCTTGGCCTGACCCTTCCAGCGACCAGATCGCTCATCTTCGTTCTCCTTGACGGGCTGGGTGGAGTGGTAGTCACCAATGCTCTTGTAGCCGCGGTCCAGCAACACGTTGTATGGCACATCGTTTTCCTTGACGTACTGCTTGACCTGGTCAAAGGTCCAGTTGGCCAAGGGGTTGATCTTGATGAGACCGGCTTCATCGACCTCGATGACGTCGAGATCACCACGCTTGCCACCCTGGCTACGGCGGCGTCCAGTGAGGACTGCATGGACGTTGAGTTCCCGGTAGGCACGCTGGGCAGGCTCGACCTTAGCGACCCAGTCGTAGAATTGGTCATCGGTTTCCCAGAGACGGGCACCGTACTTCTTGGCGAATTCCTCCTCCGACTCGACGCCGGCAGGCTTGTAGACATGGATGTTGTTCAAAGGGTACCTCTTGCGGACCCGGTCAACAAGGTCCAAGGTCTCACGGAAGTGGTGGAGGGTGTCGAGGAAGACGAGGTCCACCATCTGTGGCCGGGGCACATCAAGCTTGGATAGCATGTCAAGGGTCACGAGACCTGTGAGACCAAAGGCAGTGGTCTGGAAGAGATGAGGAAGCGAGGTGATACACCATCTCAGAACGTCTACAAGGGAGTTAGTCATGGACTTAGGAATAGCGGGGTAGGCTAGCTGACCTTGAGGCTCGAGGAACTGCAACTGTCTGTTGAGGAACTGCAAGTGAGGCTTGGTGAAGACAATCTCGGGCAGGTAGTCATCACTGGAACCGCCACTGACATAGCCAGAGTCGGTGTTGGCGTTTCTAGAGTCGATCCCCTCCGAGTCAGAGGGGTAGTTGAGGGGCATCTTCGCAGGCATCTTGACTGATGCTTTAACTCCAAAGTAATCAATAGAAAAGGTAATCAGACCCAAGTGTGGAAGGTTAAGAGGGCTAAGAGATTTGAAGATACAAGGTAAGGTAAGATTTGGGACTAAGGAGGCAAACTGGAGAGAAAGAAGCAATGATGTAGGAGAGATCGAGGAGATCAATGGCAAGCCTGGTATAAAAAGAAAAGAAGGACAGGGGCAATCACGACATCATTCGGCTATGAATTCCTGTTGCTGCCCTCGTCCATCAAACCCCCCATTCTGCCGCTCTCGATCACGACATTGCCTGTCACCGCCTGCGACTTCGGGGCTTCCTGCTGAAAAATTCAATTCCCTCATGTCCTGGGGAAATCACGCAATACCTGCGCATTGGGTCTTAGCAGTCCGCCCTAATGGCATTAGTCATGCGGCTGTCCCGGGAATGGGCTGATAAATCCGTTTAATCCCTCCGCCTCGAAGGAATAAGAAGATGCGCGAAAGAACAATCATCCGAATGAGGCATTATGATCGGTGATAAGGCCGGGTGTTCGGAGCATACATAGTCAGATAGCAATAATAATGCTCCCCAGCTTTGTCCGTGGGATGACCCAATTTGGATTATTATTCCTTGAGGGGTTAGCAGTCCTTCTTTCCGAGCACAACAAGAGATGATTGATCAAACAGCCATTTACCTCGACCTGACCTGTTCATCCATAGTCAACTGTAGCATGTAACTGCATAAGCATCGTCTCTATCGAAGCCATAGGTATTGTTGACCCTCTGCTGCTTGCTCCTTCAGGCAACCAGGCATCGCTATCGATGGAGTCGCCGTTAGTTTGTCTCACTCCGCTCGAAGTTCGCGTCTTTTACCGCCAGGCAGAAAATGATCTGTTCACATGACTCCGATTACCCCTTCGGGACTCCCCCACCACGTGCCATAAACCGGCGATCGACGCAGGGCATTTTCGCAACGCAAATAATCAAAGGCCTTTGTCGTTATCCACATTCGCAGGTCTTTTGAAGACACAATCCTCGAGGGGCGCGCTTAGCTGAACTGTCGCTATTTGACTATTTGGGTACCTTTTTTAATTCATTCTCCTTCTCTAGTCTTTTTCTTTCAACTCTGCGACCGTCAATAACTCTCGCGGGACAATGGCAGCACCTAACCCCACCACCACTACTATTCCAACGCGGCCTACGCTGCGACAAACCTTTTCAGGAAATTCTTTCATTCACGATCATCAGCAATACAAGCCTCTAGTTCCTATCAATCAGAATATCGGCGACGTACTTGGTAGTTCAGCAGAATCCCGGGGTCCTCTTTCTTTCAACCCAAATCCCATCAGTCCAGATCCCGAAAAAGTCACCGACAGCGGCATCATCCACAGCATGTTCAACCACCAAACAAACCCCCTTGCTACCGGGACTACGCAATTGGTCGCGACCATATACTACAAATCCTCTGATCCTATCCACCCGCATCTCCATCCCGATTCCTCTTCAAATGCTGGCCCGGGAAACAAGCTTCCGTCCCCTACGGTTCCCGTGGGCTCCGCCCCGACGATTGACATGGAGAAAATCCCACGGGAGCCTCCTGCCCCAGAGCCAGAGCCGCTGGACCATCTTTACGGACCCTATGTGTCCCAGATGTGCCTGACCAACTTCCTTCAGGTTATCGAATCCCTCCCAACACCTTATCAGCGCATGAACACCTCCCACCGCTGCCTCGACCGGGATGACCAGCCTCGAGTCGTTGAAGTCACGTTCTCACCACCCCCCAACCCGGAATACCTTACCTTCACCGACCTGCGCAAACATGAGAGCATCTGGCGATTCGAGCGTGAGTGGAATGTGGAGGTTGTGCTCCAGAAGGAGAGTGTGTTCCGCCGACACAAGCGACTGGCTGTGTTCGACATGGACAGCACTTTGATTAAGAACGAGGTCATTGATGAGATTGCCAAATTTATTGGCGTGGAGAAGGAGGTTTCTGTAAGGTCCCAGGACGATTTACATCTTATTCCGCTCAGCGCTGAACTAGACCCTAGGAAATTACCGAGCGTGCTATGAACGGCGAGCTTGATTTCTCTGACTCCCTCAGGGAGCGTGTCGGCTTGCTCAAGGGCGTTCCCGCAGATGTTTTCGAGAAACTGAAGTCAGTCATTACTATTGCCCCTGGCGCACGCGAATTGTGCAAAGCCCTGAAGTCTCTTGGCTTTAAGCTTGCCGTTTTGAGTGGAGGTTTCCAGCCTCTTGCAGAGTGGCTAGCTGGTGAGCTTGGACTGGATTATGCCTTTGCCAATCATGTATGTTCTCCGCCCCCTGTTTTGTTCATGCATCCGATTATATTGTACAGAACTCTGGCAATGTTTTTTTTTTTTTTTTTTTTTTTTACTGATCGTTTCTCGTAGCTGGAGGTCGACACTACATCTCAGACGCTGACAGGGAAACTTGTCCCCTCGAAGCCCATCATTGACGCAAGCCAAAAGCGCACACTTCTTCGATCCCTTGCCGCCGAAAATTCCATTCCGATTTCTCAGACGATGTCCGTTGGTGACGGTGCCAATGATCTCCTCATGCTCCACGCCGCTGGCCTTGGAGTTGCCTGGCGCGCGAAGAGCAAGGTGCAACTCGAGGCCCCCACACGTCTCAATGGCGAAAGTCTTGTTGACGTTCTTCACCTTCTCGGCCTCTCCAACCAAGATATCAAGGAGTTGGCTGCCGATGTAGCATGAAGGTATTTCGAAGAGTCAGTCGTAGAAAACTGCTGCAAGCAGGCCGGTGATAGGTGTGAGCCATGAGAAAAGTCGTGAAAATTCTGGAAGCTCCGCCAGATAATGATTTCCCTGCTGCCTGTCAATCAGTCTTGCCAGCAGAAGCTGCAAAAGAGCCCTAGGCCGAGGGCCCTGATGCTGCTTTTTTCCTTCATCTAGTATCCGGAGCTTCTGGGTATGGTAAGTGAAAATACTTACCGCTTTTTTCTTTCCAAACGAGCAACGCACGAGAAAAGGAGAATTTATATGTTCTAGCGGGTAGCATGGTATGCAGGCGTAGGGGTCCGACAAAGCGGGTACACGTTGGATTAGGATCTTATTGACGAGGGTGTGATGATGCTATTTATGGATGAATCTATGTTTCGGATTATTTATTTTTTTCGAGAATCATTTAACCCGAGACTCGCGTCTCGACCTTTAATTTTATACCCAAGACGACTTTATGGCCGTCATTTAGCAATGCAATCTTGGACAGAAAGAACATAGCAGGTTAGAAATTATACACCGAACCAGATAACGACCGGAAGAATGAACCAACGCCGACAGAAACCCAAAATGTGACAAATGTAACAAAAATGATTAATTGTCTATCAGCGTGTTGCCTCATCCACCGCAACTGTCCTATCCGTGACCGACTCCGGTCTTCCCGCTCCGGTACGCCTCTTCTTCAGTACATTCTCAATGAAGGCTTCACCGGCCTTGTAGCTGCTGCGGACCAGTGGGCCTGATGCGCAGTAGAGGAAGCCCATGTCGAGAGCGCGCTGGCGCCAAAGTTCGAATCGATCTGGGGTAACATACTCGTGGACGGCCATGTGGCGCTTCGTGGGACGCATGTACTGACCGAATGTAACGACGTCCACGTTGACGGCGCGCAGCTGGCGGAGGGTATCCCACAATTGCTCATCTGTCTCTCCAAGACCAAGCATGAGCGAAGTCTTGGTAATGAGGTCTGGCCTGGCCTTCTTGGCAGCACCGAGGACGCGGATGGACTGTTGGAACTTGGCGCGACGGTCACGAACATGAGGAGTCAGGGCTTCGACGGTTTCGACATTGTGTGCATATACATCCAATCCCGATCGAGCAACGAGAGAAACCATTTCCAAGTCTCCTGCGTAATCACCCGTCAGACATTCGACCAAGATGTTGGGTGCCTTCGATTTAATCTTCATCACAGTCTCGGCAAAGTGTCGAGCACCACCATCCACGAGGTCGTCTCGGTCAACACTCGTCAAAACAACATATCCTAGGCCCCATCTCGAAATAGCTTCGGCGGTATTTTCTGGTTCGTGCGGGTCGAGAGGCGGCGGTGCTCGGGATGTCTTCACACTGCAGAAGCGACAACCACGGGTGCAAGTGTCACCCATCAACATGATGGTGGCTGTAGCAGCCGACTTATCGCCACCACCCCAGCAGTCGGAGATGTTGGGACAACGAGCCTCTTCACAGACAGTATGCAGGTTGAGACCTCGCAGGTCCTTCTTTAACCGCTGGTAGTTCTTGGAATCGGGAATCGGAGTCTTCAGCCATGACGGCAAACGGGTCATCTCCTTCTTGCGGCCGGCCGGACCAACAAGGGCAGTCTTCAAGGCGTACGCCTCAGACGGATCGAGGGGAGCATTGTCGCCTCCTCCGGAAACAAAATCTGCAAATGATGGGCCTGCGTTCAGCTTATCCTTAAAGGTTGTCCGTTTGCGCGCGGGCGTCGGGGAACTTGTGGCGGACGGTGAGGGGTCTGCTGTAGCGTAGCCACGAGAGCCGATAGGAGCAAAAACTCCAGACTGAGGGACAGTCTTTGAGGAGGAATAGAGAAATCGCAGTCGACTCGTAGACGCAGCCATTGTGAGGGTATACAATTGCAAAATGTTGCAAGAGTTGAATTCCGCGGGAAAGACCGAGAAGGCATTATGGCGCAAGATAACGGAGGCTGCTCACCCGATGGATCAGAGTTACTCCGGACTCCGATAGACTAACCGGAAGAGGAATTGGTGTTTGCCTGAGGATCAAATGGTTCTACTGCTCCCCAACACTTCATCTCAACGGGCTCCTTCTAGATATTCTTATTATGATCGAGAATATTATTAAAAGTTATTTAATGCTATATCGCACTGATTATACTGAAATCACACACAGCACTAAAGGAAAATGATGCCGACTCGAAGGACAGTTGATAAGGTATAATACGCAAGGAAATGTTGGGTGCAACTTGGATATGACAAAGAAGGAAGAGGAAGTCACAGATGGAAAGAAAAATGGACAAACAGAATTGAGATGGAATGAACGACATGCAGCAGTGCAGACATTTCTATGAAAAAAATAAAATAAAAATAAAAATAAGAAGAGATCTCAAACAAAGGAAATATAAAGGTGATGGTCAAATGGAAAAGTTAAGGAAAGTTGACGAATTGAACACAACATGACTATAAAATTAGGCCTTGCTTTCAAGGACCTGAGCGAGAACCAGCACAGCTGATTTCAGGGTTTCGTCGGAATGACCGCAAATTGCGACGAGCAAGTTGTCGACAATCTGGTCCAAGTCCTTGCGGAGTTTCACACTTCTTGTTCCCAAGACTCGATCTTTGATCTGGTTTGGAGTTGGCTGAGCGAACTTGATGCCAAATGTGGATGCCTTCTCTGGAACAGGATCAAGGCGAGACAGTGTCGGTTTATGGGAGAAATTGTTGGTTGGTCGATTGGAAGCCGCCAACGAGACGATGTAATTTCGTGCAATCAAGGTGGCACAAAGACAGTCAAGCATATTTTCCGCGCCTTCAGGGAAGATCTTACGGAATGGCCGTATGAGTGCTTTCTCGTTGTTCTCGCGCAGGAACATAATGGCAGGGGAGGTCAATCGCAGCATTTGCCGCGGGAACTCCTTGACCGATTGTTCCAGCTGGTCAATTGTCCACTCATGATCCCACCATTTCTGAAGTTGCTCCTTTTCTGATATATTCGACGAGCGTCCTGGAGAGGCCTGAGGTTTTATTACTGGGCTGAATGTCGGCTGAATTCTGGCTTTGGGCGGGGAATATGGCGTTTCTGGTGTCAATATTTGTTTGTCGCAGACGATTGTTGAGCTGACACTCTCTGAGGCTAAAGAACCTGAGTCTGTGGATGCATCATCGACCTTGTCCTCCGGGAAGTCACCTGGCGAATCGAAGGAGTGATGCGTGATGTAGCCGCTGTCCGACATTTCTAATGGCGTGTCAGGGCTGAAAGCAGAGACTTCAAATTGACGTTGATCTGGTGTAGAGGGGACAGTGTGGTGAGGCGTGGGAATCGAATAGCTCATCCCTGGGGATGATTGTCGTGAAATATCGACCAGCTTGGGTTTTGTTCTGGTGGGAACAGCAGTTCTTTCAGCAACAGCTAGTTTCTGCTTCACTGTCAATACAAGTACTTGGAAACCTGGGAAATGCGTGGAGAAAACTTACGACGGGCTCATCAGGAGCCTTCTGGGCGCCGTTATTACATGTCGGCTGGCTCCTCTGGTCAGGGGGAACTTCGCTCACGCTCTCCAAGCTGGATCCAGTGTTGATTGAGCTTTCTCCAAAACTCTGTTCTAGAGGGCGGTCGCTCTTTTCAACAATTTGGATCTTCCTTCGGTTGAACCCCTTTTCAACATCCATGTTCTCGATGGGCACGCCTTGGAGCCAGTTTTCACAGTTTGAAAAACTGCTGGGCATCCAGCTTGTATCGCTGGATACTGTCGTAGCCCTTGACCGCTGAGTTTGAGAATATGATCCAGAGATGTTTCTCCTTGAAGGGGCCTCCAAGCCTGGGGGAATCACAGGAGACTCCATGATTACAGGTTCGTCTTGTGTGGGCTCAGTTTGCGACTTCTCCGGATCACACTGCTCAACAAGAGTTGAATGGGTTAATTGTACGTTGGTTGTATCGTTTGTCTTCTGGTCTTCCACTTGGGATTCGGGCTGTGGAGAGCTGCAGGTATTGCACAGCTTTGTTTCTGGTCTGCAGCCGCAAGGATTTGTACCCACCTCGTCTTTCTCAGGTTCTGATTCGGGCTTTGGTGAGAAGTATGTGGATGAGGGACAAGGCGACGGGTGCGATACAGGCGAATCTGACAAAGGAGGACTTGGAAGAAGACTAAACAGGCCTTTGACCATGAGATTTCCGTCGGATCGCCACGTTCGCAGGGTGGGATTTCCGGATAGTCGTCTTGATGTCCGGCTTTCTTTTCAAAGGGATGGGCTACTGTCAATAGATGGAGACGTCGGTAGGACCAGCTGGAAGGGCTCTTTCATTCTTCGCACCGATCGGAATGGCGAGATACAGATTGGACCTCGATCACCTTGTCGCCTTGATTGCGATGTGGTATATTCGGAGTGTTCTGGTCGCGGTGCGGAAGGCATGAAAGAAAGAGAGCTTTGCGAATGTTGTCTTCTCCAAGGCTGATGGAAGTTTGGTGAATATCGCGGCGATGAAGAACTGTTGTTACCTGAGGTCATAGAGTCTTCAGCCGCTCCATAGTATGAGGGCACATTCCTCGTTACATAGGACGACAGGTCAGGATTGGCAGACATGGTATGATGGTGCATTGTCGAATGCATTTTTGGGGAATTGCAGTCCATCGAGGACCTATTATTATTATCCATGTGTATTGACAAAAAAGAGGGTGTATAAACGAGTGACGGAGAAAATAAAAAGCAGATAGTCTGGATTATTGAGAATCTGGATGTATCGGACGCGAAAAGAGAAGAAAAACCCCCGGATATATCTTACGAAAGGGTCGACAGGCCCTTATACTTACAGCCTACGAAGGAGAATGCATCCCAAACATCCCTTGAAGCTGCTCCTGGTGTGTCAAAAAAAGAAATGAAAAGCACCATGCCTTGAACCTGTATGTATATTCACCCCTTTGCGAGGATCGTTAAAGACAATTCAGAACAACAGCAGCAGCAACAACAACACACTCTGGAACATGGGCGAGCTGCAGCGGGCTACTACCCCGACCGTCCTTGCATACCTGAAGGAGGTGAGATCCAACGAGTGCCTGGGCAGTGGCCATTGGGTCAATTTCTCGATCCGCACCACCTGCAGGAGCAGCACAACGTGGGCGACACCGCGATGTTGCCTTTGCCAGGGCCTGAATTTCGTCATAATTCAAGGAATGTGACACAGCGAGGGCCCTAGAGGGCAATAATGAGTGTCACGGTCCCTCTGGAAAGTTCGCCGTCCTGACAACAGTGTGGTTGCAATGGGCAATCAGAGGCCCCTAGAAACCGTCCCCCTTGCTTGGAAAGGGAGATGCAGGTTCATCTCATGCTCGGGGTCTAAAGACTAGCATGTGCCAGAGGGAAATTGAAGTGACAGGGATTTGAAATAGAACAAGGTGCAGTTCATGCTGTCTTGGAGATGAAATGAACGATGACAGTTTTCTTTTCCTGCGTTGATGAAGGACGATCTGAGCTGATGCTGTTGTCGACTTGGAGTGAAACCAGTGTAGATGCTGAGTCAGCCATAACAGTTCGTTAGCAAAATGTCACCCAGATGCAGGGAAATAAACAAGGATCGCATCGAAGGAAGTAAACTCAGATCGCCTGAGCTTGATGGGAGATCATCCAGGGCATCGACTAGTAGCCATTAATTAATTCAATGAAGTCGAATAGACAGAGCTTAAAGCCTTAAGGTGCGGTGATCCAGCCCCAGCTAGACAAACAGTGCAAACACCGTTTATCGTTTTATCGCCGATCAGAAAAAAGATGAGACGCTCTGGCTGCCTCTCGATTGCGTCCAACTCCTCCCATCGCAATTGTCTCACTTTCTCACATCTCTCCATGCTCTCCGAGTGTTTCCTGGCGTCGACTTTGACGTCCGCCAAGGCGCCGTCATCTGCGACGCTCAGAGATGTTGGAATTTGCCTGCATGAATTCCAGCCCTCATCCAACCTGCGCTCTGTGTTCAAGAAAAGCTCAACAGCAGCCAATTGTCTGGCCGTGAGCCCGTCGCATGTGTTCGCAGCACAGTCAGAAAAGGCCATCGTTCATGTGTACAGCAGAGAGAAAGGCAATCATGAAGCAACGGTTCCCTTCCCGGAACGGATACGCAGCATTGCGACTGCGGGGAGCAAGAATGGCGATATCTTGGTTCTGGGCACAGAGGGAGGGCGGTTGATTTTGTGGGAGGTAAGTATAAAATTGAGAAGAGATCGATCTGTTATTGAAAATATGGTTCTAATTAAACTGTCTTGTTAGACCTGTACCGGACGACAAGTCGCTACGACAGCTTCGCATTTACAACCAGTCACCTCTCTCGTGGTCGACCCCACGTCTAATTTCATTCTCTCGGGCTCTTCAGACGCCAGTGTTCATGTCTGGTCGCTAGTTGAAATCCTCTCTTTCACCAAACCCCCGTCTGGTCGGGATCGCCAGCAACCAAACTCGCCCATTCGTACGTTTTCGAACCATCGCGCTGCCATCACTTCTCTCGCAGTAGGCCACAGCGCTGGTAGGTACAATATTGCCGTTTCCACCTCCAAGGACAACACAGCCATTGTATGGGATTACCATGCCGGTCAGGTCTTGCGGACCTTCCTTTTGCCTTCCATTGCATTGTCTGTAACTTTGGACCCCGTTGATCGTGCTTTCTATGTCGGTTACGAGGATGGAAGTGTCCAGGCGATCGACCTTTACAGAAACCAATCTATACAACACCCTCTTCACGATCCTTCATTACAGTCCACCCCGGCTCAGCCATCAGCGGAAGATAGATGGTTACCGCCGTCCGGGGATTCGGGGGCAGTCCAGGCTCTTGCTGTTTCGTACGATGGGATGACTCTGCTTTCTGGCCAGCAAAATGGAAAAGTATTCTCTTGGAATGTCGCCAGACGGAAATACGCTTCGACTATAGCTGATTACACTCACCCCGTCACAAATCTGCTCATGCTCCCCTTGTCTGGACTTCCCCATCCGTCTCTCGATGTGAAGAGGGTGGCGCATACCATCGTTAAGCCCAGATATGACCAAGCTCTGTCGGATTCATCCAATGCCCCTGGCGCAGTTCCGGCAGAATACACGTTCAGCACACACATGCTCCCCTCAGTATCGCCCGACAACGCTCCTGCGAGAGGGAGTCGAGAGTCGAAGGGGAGATCAAATGAATTCTCCGAAGCCTTAACTCATGCTTTCTTCCCAGACTCAATGATGGAAGAGGGGCTTGCTGAATTGGCCGCCCTGAGCCAACAACCCGCTGGCAACGTGATGGCACAGACTCCCTCCGCATCCTACACAGCACCAGCAGAAGACACACCCACCAACAGCGCGGAAGTTGCTGTGCTCGAGGATGAGATCGCGACACTTAAGAAGAAGGCATCCATCAACGAGTCCGCCCGACAGGTCACGACAGATGAGGTCACTAAGCTCCGGTCCGACCTCTCCAATCTACAAGACTATATCAATGAGCTACACCAGAAACAGGAGCTGGGTCAGCGGGAGAAGGTCCTCCGACAAGCCAGGAAGGAGGAGCGGGAAGCCAAGAAGCGCGAAGCCTGGTTTACCGCCGAAAAGAAGGGCAAAAAGGGCGATGCTGTTCTCCGAAAGATGGAAATCGATGATGATGTCCAGACTAGTGATACAGATGACCAAAGTAGCGATGAGCAATAACCGTGGGGAATCTTGGATATTGCCCCCACCTCTTCCTTTCCTCCTCTTTTACCCGATGACATGTTTCCTTTGACCAGTCACATTTATGCATTTGTGTCATTGATTGGGTTATGGACTCCCTGGCGCAGTTGGTATAAAAGTTTCAGTTGATTTATAGATGTGATAAAGCCACTACTAGTATCGGATAGTGGACTGTATATATGGAAATGAAACGATAATAGTATTCCCCCCCCGAAAAAAAATATAGTGTGCTCAAGTACGTGCGGACATAGTATCGTCTAATGTAGGCTAATACCCCCCAAAAAAGTGGATGAAGATCATTGTATTTGTTTTTAAATCTAAGCAATACCTAGTAGGATAAAATCCTAGCCTTGTTCATATCGATCCAAGGAAAAGCTGGATTTCAGCCAACTCAAAAGTTAACTAACAGTCTGACAGCCAGAATTGTCACTCATGCCAAACTCGAAAGTTCGCTGGGTCTCAGGAAGAAGGTGAAGAGAAGAAGGAATAGTTGTATTATAAGTGAAAATGAGCCCCGAAAATTAAAAAAGAAAAGAAAAAGAAAACTCCAGGGTATCTGCGTAATATGCCGGAGGACGTGAGATTCCCCGTTCATACTACCGATAGTGGACAGATTCGACGACGGGATGATATGATGCTATCAGCCAGACAGCACTGATAAAGGCCTCGCGCAGAAGCAGTCCCGCGAACTCCCGTGGCTATGCAGAGATGTAATTTCACCAGGAATTTGGGAATGTAACAGAAAACACCACTAAAGAACCGAAATATCACTTCTTGGGTCGCGCAGAGCCATCGACCAAGCCTCGAAGACTCGTCAGGCCCAGCCAGACTGCTTCTTCGGTACGGATGGTCCTACTCCCCTGTCCTGGGAGAAGGTTGACGTAGTAATCGAACAGCTTGCCCGCGTCGTTTGGACTGATGGACATGTCGCAGAGCTGACGGTCATTTCGGATCGCATTTTCAAGACCTGCCACACCACCAAAGACAACGAGAAGGTGCTTGTACTCGGGATGCGTAGGCTCCTCCTCCTCGAGAACGTGCGAGAGGGGTGCTCCTCGCTCTGAAGTACCAAACGACAAATCATAACCACCGTCGAAGGGGCACTCAGTGAAAACAGAGGACAGTGACTTGCAACGTCGCACATAGTAACCCCAGTAGTATCCTGCCTCGGCACGGGGCGCTGAAGGAGGCACAGGTTCAGCCTGCTCCGCACCTTGCTGTGAAAACCGCACGGTGACACGTGCGTGTTCAGGAAGCTGGGCATCTGGAATAACCACCTTTTGGGATAGACCGGTGTCAACAACGGTACCGTGGTTCTCCTGATTACGATGACGCCGGCTCATCTTGCCGTTGCCATGACCTCCGTGGCCCTTTTGGTCGCCAGAGACGACAATGCCCTCGCGATAATCACACCACTCATTGGCGCGAAGATGATGGGGCATATCAAGACTAGGCAACAGACCAGCTGTGCGAAGATTTGGATGCATAGGGAAGAGGTGTTTGCGCAGATAAGGTGGTGTCTCGAGGTACGCTAGCAGATGGGCCAGGAAGTGAGACGGGTCAGAGTAGGCGGTAAAGCCTTTCGCAGGGACGTAGTTCCCACTGAGAAGGCTGTTGGTATCGGCTACAGTGGATTCATATTCTTCGTGTTCATCATAGTCATTATGACGTTTACTCTCATCGTCGTCAAAGACGACAACTTCGTCCACACAGAAGACAGCAAGAGCACGTGCGATGGCACCTGCGAGGAGGGTTTTTTGTTCGATAGATTTGGCACTGTAGAGAAGAGATATTGTTAGATGGATTCATCATGAAGATAAAATTCTGAGCAGAGGTAGAGCCCCGCGTGTTAACTTACTTGCCCACGATGCTACCAGGAATAGCAACACTTAGAGTATGGGATCTTCCTCCACTGGGAGTAAAGACAGCAGTAGGCTTGGAAGTAAACACTTCATCGCCGTTTCCATGTTGACCACCTGGGCTGTGTTCGTGAAGGGTTTTTCGTTTCTGTGGGAGGTCAGTTTCTTGCTCACCCCCTCATTTAACATCACGCGATCGGTAGAAGTGAGGAGTAGCTAGCTACGTACCTTGTAGTTGGGGCTGGGCCGTTTCATCCTGGGACGAGCTGTGGAGCAAAAAGGGCACAAGAAAGGACAAAAAGAGGACAAAGAAAGCCAGAGATCGGTGGGTATGGGAGAAGATGTTTGGCCTGCAATGAAGGTGCAGATCTTTTTTTCGGTGGTGGTTGGAATGGATGGAACTGGGAAACCTGCGAGAATCCCTGGGCCATTGAGTGTTGTTCCTGATGACGTAGTGCTCCACTGCTCCTTATCCGGAATCGAACCGACGCATCCACAATAATGTCACGATACCACCGGATAGACTACCCACGCCTGTAAGGTTCAAGCCTTGAGCTAAGGTATCATTCTTAATTCAGGCTCAGTTCATAAGATATCATTGCTAATTGCCATCATGCTAAATCTATCACTAGTCATACTTAGTAAACGGCATGAGATGCTCCTTGTTCCTGTAATTCCTCTTCGCCCAGCTCCTGGATGATTCTCGTTCCCGAGCTTGTCCCGACTCGATGAGCGCCTGCTTTGAGCATTCGAGCGCAGTCTTCTGCCGACCGCACACCTCCACTGGCTTTGACTTTGCATCCTCCTCCGACTGCATCGGTCGTGGCTCGGATGAGAGCTACGTTGTCGATGGTGGCTCCCTGCCCTTTGAACCCCGTGCTGGTCTTGACGAAATCGGCCTCCGCCATCACTGCTATGGTTGTGCCTGCGATGATCTCTTCACGAGTGAGTTGCGACGTCTCTAGGATGACCTTCAGCTTGATCGGTGGAGATGCCACTCTCCGTACGGCCAGCACGTCCGAGTAGACTTCGCTGTATTTGCCTGTTTTCAACAACGGCCATTTGATCACCATATCAAGCTCTCGTGCCCCCAGCTCGATTGCCTTTGCTGCTTCCTGCTCTTTTTCTGAAGTCTCGTACATGCCTTCATGAAAGCCGACGACACAGTCTACCGCGACATCCGAACATGCTTTGAGCTTTTCCACTGCGAGCTTGACGTGCTCTAGGCGGACGCAGACTGAGGCAAACCGGTGCTGGCAGGCTTCTGCGCACAAGACTTCTACTTGTTCCTCGGTGGCAGACAACGCTAACAGAGTATGGTCAATCAGACGGTTGATGGCGGAGGGGACTGGAGAATGGTGCACGACAAAGGTCTCTGGGAGTGATTCTTTCGTATTGGCGATTAGATCTGCCCAGTCTTCGTCGTTTGTTGGAAGAGGCATGGTCGTGGGAATGTCAGTACCTAAGGGTACTCTGTAGAAAGGATAGAGTCAGCTAGGACATATTGATGCTGGAAGGATGCGAACCATCAGGCATATACTAGTAAGTAACCAAGATACTGACCGGTTCCACTCAAAAATAGAGGATTATTGGCGACTCAACTTCAACGACTCGCCGGTTAACTACCAGGCTTAGATGGAGTGCAACAAACGTTTCTCTCCCAGGACGACTGAAATCGGTATGACTTCATCTCGATGGGATTCATTTCCCCTCGAACTGCGGAGAAGCACCATCACGTGATGGCATGGATGGCTGCATCATCATGAGCTGGATGGTGCTGATGTGCTCATGACTTGACGATGGTATTTTTTGCAGATAGATATGTAGGGGCTCTACATAACACAGTGCACTACTGGTAGATAATCGCAAGACCAGCCTTCGAGCTTTCAAATGAGGTCCACGTACGAAGTATGTAAATGCAGTAGCACAACAGACGCCCAGAGAAAGACGGCTAGAGCATCTCATATTAAACCATCAGAATGATATCAAATCAATAATGCTCCCGTGCATAGAACTCCCTATCAAAGAGAAACCCAATATGTGACATGTGACAATCAATCAACTATTTGCGTCCTCAACGACAGCTGCCACATTCCGGCCCTCGAACATCATCAACCCGTCCAACTCTCCTAGGTCCAAAACTACCTCCACCACCGCCTCCTCCTCCTCCTCCAGAGCCGGAACTACCGCCTCCCAATCGTGGCCGCGCGCTGGATCTGTTTCCCTGGCCGGGAGATGTTGAATTGCGAGTTCTGGGCAGCGGTGTACGGATCAAGCTGAAGAAGAAGATGTTAGCCATATCTCGACAGTAAATAGTATGAGATGTCCGGCCGTTGGGGAAGAGTGTAGATAGCTTCAAATTTGGGCAACGTCGCATCACAGCGGGGTTGGATATGTAGCTTTCTCCCTTTGCTGCACCGAATACTGGGACTAAAGCAACGCAACGTACCGAAAAGAGGCTCACAAAGTAAAGGCCCAGGAAGACATAGACATTTTCGAACGCCCGAGAAACGCGAACTGAGAATGGGGGACTGATGCGCAGAAGTCGGTTGTTAGCACTGACACTGAAGTGCGGGGAAATAGAAAGGATAGCAGTCTTCTCACTTTCCAAGAACCTGCCCGTTGGACAGATATGTCTTATTATCTCCAGACATGATGGGTGGTATGCCAATGTGATAAATTTATCGACGCTGGCTATAGTTGAAAATGCCAGCGAGTCTGGACTTTGCGATAAGAATAAGTCGTTAGGGACACTTGCCCCTGTGGGTCTGAGATCCGCCCGGTGGCAGCGGTAACCCGTGACTCGCGTGGCTTCATGGCCATCGGAGAATTTTACAACTACAATTGCTAGGAAATGAATGCGATAACGTAATGAATTGTCTGAATGTCTATGGGTATCTCTATTTTTTCTCTCATATCGAACGCTATTTTGGGCTGGAAAGAATTTCCTTTCCATCATCGTGATCATCATCTTAATCGTCGTGGCTCCATATTGTGGATAGCCTTCATTCGGGGCACTTTCTCTTCACTCCAATCACCGGAGGCTCGTCGATTTTACTGTGCAGTTCATCAAGGTCCCGATATCCCTCCTCGACAACCCATTTCTGGTCTTTCGGTTGGTGCAAAACGTGGCAACTTGCTCCAACCACCAGCAATCCGGGCGGCCGTGACCCCTCAGTCTCAAATGCCTTGCACACATGCTCAAGTGTAGAGCGGATTACTCGCTGATCGGCGCACGAAGCCCGCTCAATGATCGCACAAGGAGTTTCCTTTGGCCAGGGCATCCTGGGGCGCGAGCCGCTATTGTCTGCTGCTGTTGTAGTGAGGGACTCCACGAGAGCTGACAATCGGTGCAATGCCATGAGGAAAACAACTGTCTGTGTCGGTACATATGTAGGAGGTTCTGGGGCCGCGCCTTTCCTGCCAGTTCCTGTGCAAATCAAGACTTGATCAGACACACCCCGGTGAGTTGCCGGGATATCGGCAAATAGTGAGGCGCTTAGTGCACTCGTGATTCCAGGAAGGACAACAGGAACAAATCCTTCATTGCGGAAGAATTCGAACTCTTCTCCCCCACGACCATAAAGATAAGGGTCTCCCTGTTTCAATCGAAGCACATGTCGTCCGCTGCGAAGAGCTTTTAATCCCATTTGGAGGAACTCCTCTTGTGCTTGGTCTGCATTGCCCGGGAATTTGCGGGCAATGTGAACCTCTGTTCTCCGAGGAATGAGCTCCAGAACCGGTGCAGGCACAAGCTTATCTGCCAAAATGATGTTGGCGTTCTGAATTGCATGATAGGTTGCCCGGGTCAATAAGTCTGGGTGTCCCGGGCCAGATCCAGCCAGAACAATCTTTCCTTTCCTTGGCGAGGACTCAGCACCGTTGATTTCTTTTGCGTTATCCTTTCCAGACGAATAAGCCTCGAGGATACCATCAATATCGGAATCGTTGATGTCCGCGAGTTTGCGGAGTGGCCAGTATTCACATATCTGGGAAAGCCAACGCATGCGTCTTGTTTTGGTTGCTGAAACGTCATCTTGGGTGACCAGTGTGTTGAATGTATGTTTCTGGCCTGTGGAATCATCATCTTCGCCCTCGAAGGTCTCGCCGCATAGTCCAGCAGCGTGGTCTTCGGCCCACAGGCGTCTCCTGACTGCACCCAGTCTATCAATCGCAACTCCAAGGTTTGGCGGTAATGAAGCAGAGATTTCTCTCCGTAGACGGGATGCAAGCTTGCAACCGCGTCCTGATGTGGTAATGCCAATATGGAGAGGACCATCCGAGTATGTAGAAAGCAAGGTGAATGTACAAAGATCAGGAGCATCAGCCACGTTGACTGGAATCCTCAGACGTCGACAAAGCTTTGAGATGTGAGCGCCTAGGAGGCAGGTTAGGGTTTGAGTGTTCTTGGACATGCCCGGTGATCAATACATACTGAGTGGGTGATTTCCGCCTAGTGTGACAAAAACCATGTCCACGACATGGTCGACTTCTTCTCTCCCCAAACTCGTTAAATCTTCATCTTGAAATTCTTTGCGTACCCATTGTGCTGAACCATTTGCAATGCGTTCAGACAATGTATATTGCAAATCTTCTGTTTCCGGAGCGATTATAATTGGCTTCGCACCAGCCTCGAGGCTTTTGGCACAACGAGCTGCTGCAAGAGGGTTTGAGCCGACAATCAAATGCACCTGGGAATCTGCATTTACTGCTGCCAGTAAAGGTGCCCGAGGGCTGTTATCGCACGATGCATCCTTCATCGTGTCAAGTTGCCACAACGGCTCAATACCCGGGGGCTTCGAGTGCCGTGCTTCTTTATATTGAAGGGGAAGACGAAATGCGCAAAGGGTCCAAATTGTAACAAAGCAACAATCCCCAGATTTTCGTTCCCTTAAGAACCACAGGCAAAGATAAGTGGGATAATGTGACTCTTTTGACTGCTTGCGATTTCAGACTTCCGCGGAAAAGTCCAAACCCAAATGCGGCGAGTTCCAGATAACACTAAAATGTCTCCGAGGACTGAATTTGAGGCAAATGGTCTTATAAGCCTATCTGAAGCGATTAATAAATCCCAAAGCCACAGGAAACACAAGCAAAAAGTTGGTATACCATTCCCCATCACCTTGTGGGATTTTATTTTATACAATCCTCTCAGCAAATCCCGATGCAGCTAATGCAATATTGCGTGATTGCGTGATCAAGTGTGCCGCTTATCTAAGCACCTGAGGAAAGTTGGCATTCTGAACGGATTTGCCGTGAAAGCAAGCAGAAGTGCTAGCAGACGCTCTCTGCTGCTTTTGAGGGTATTCAGACTAGATTCCCGGCTATGGTTTCGTCATGGACAGTGCACCTAGTGTGGTGTTGGCTTCGATCTCATTCTGTATTTAGTGTTCGGTCGCATTGATGATAGAATGAAGAGCAATCTTGCACAATTGTTGACAGATCATCCATGCTAAATGATACATGGCTTTCTAGAGAGCAAGAAAAAGAGAGAAAGCAGGATGGCTGCTGCAATCTCATGTAGAAGAGGGTGTTTGTTGACTATCGCAAGTCTAGCTGCGCTCACTGTCGCTGATCTCAGATCACGTGAGGGGCAGCTTCCGCCAGCCAGCTCGAAGCAACTCCGCAGAAGGGCGTAGACCTCGTCAGAGCTTCATGCCCATTCCCATCCAAAAACCCCCCTCCACATCACCCTAATTCGACCTCAGGCTAGTGCATATTTAGCTTGCCTGACTGTCTGAATATCCTCTTTTACACCTATCGATTTCCCACTTTCAACGACGTGAGACACCAGCTTTCGTCACCATGTCTGACGGCGGCATCTTGAAGGCCGAGAAGGACTTCACCAAGGATGCTGACAAGCTGATCCCAGAGGCTGAGGCGCTGGCAAAGGTGGGAAACGGCTTGCGATAATGAAACAAATCAAATGCTGACATGGTTTGGCAGACCGATGTCCAGGGTGCTATCGACAAGCTCTTGGTGCTGGAGAAGCAGGCAAGACAGGTATGACATATTATTGCTGTCTCTTTATCACAGCTTTGTGTCTAATATTTATTTGGAATATAGGCCTCCGATCTGCCCACCACATCCAGACTCCTCATCACTATCGTCACACTCAGCAAAAACTCCGGTGATTGGAACCTCCTCAACGACCAGGTGCTTCTTCTATCTAAGAAGCATGGACAGCTTAAGCAGGCTACAACAAGGATGGTGCAGACAGTTATGGGATTCCTTGACGAAACCCCTAACTTGGATGTTAAGCTTTCCGTCATTGAAACTTTGCGAACAGTGACCGAGGGAAAGGTTGGTCGTTTCCCCTGCACAGCTTCGGTGCAGTTGCTAATGTGGCTCGCAGATCTTCGTCGAAGTTGAGAGAGCCCGTGTCACCCGCATCCTATCGAATATCAAGAAGTCCCAAGGCGACCTTAACGCCGCTGCCGACATTTTGTGCGAGTTGCAGGTGGAAACCTTTGGTTCCATGACCAGAAGAGAAAAGACAGAGTTTATCTTGGAACAAGTTGCTCTTTGTATAGAAAGAGGTGATTGGACGCAAGCTACCATCCTGAGCCGCAAGATCAACAAGCGATACTTTAACCGCAAGCCGAAGAAGACCCCCGAACAGATCGAAAAGCTCAAGAAGGAGGCCGAGGAAAGAGAAAAGACTCGTGGCCCTGATGAAGCCCCGATGGAAGTCGATGATGATGTGACGGATTTGAAGCTCCGCTACTACGAACAACAAATCGTACTTTCCAACCATGACTACAAGTATCTCGATGTTTGCAAACACTACAGAGAGGTTTTGGACACAGAATCGGTGGAAAGCAACCCAGAGCAACTGCGAGCAGTAAGTTTTACCATCTAATTTTTTTGTGGCTCGTTCCCACCGCTAACCCTGTATAAAGGTGCTTGCCCGAATTGTTTACTACATCGTTCTGTCGCCCTATGACAATGAGCAGTCAGACCTGCTGCACCGCATCCAACAAGACAGCCGACTTTCTGTGGTTCCCGTGGAAGGTCGGTTGGTGAAGATGTTCACCATTCATGAGCTCATGCGCTGGCCGGTTGTTGCGGAGCAATTCGGACCTCATCTATGTGACACCGATGTTTTCGATGCTAAGCCCGTGCAGTCCACTGATGACCAGCCACACAAGAGATGGCAAGATTTCCGGAAGCGCGTGATTGAGCACAACGTCCGCGTGGTGGCCAAGTACTACACTCGCATCCAAATGGGCCGCCTCACCGAACTGTTGGACCTAACGGAAGAAGAGACGGAGAAGTACATTAGCGAACTGGTTATGTTGAAGACCATTTACGCCAAGATTGACCGCCCTGCTCGATTGATCAGCTTCTCCAAACCCCGCGATGCGGATGACGTGTTGAATGAATGGAGCAGTGACATGAAGAGCCTTTTGGGTCTGTTGGAGCGCATCGATCATTTGATCACCAAGGAAGAGATGATGGCTAGGATCCTTCCGACCCGGGGCGAGAAGGGCAAGGCTCGTTAAAATGCCTACCTCCGACAAGGACTTTATGTGGATAGCGGACATGAATGAATTGGCGCTGGATGTTTTCAACAGCGTGTAAAATAATCTACGGTAGACCACATTAAATAATGCTCACTATTGCATGCTTCTCGTGTAAATGGTAGTTAGTTATCTCTATCGTATAAATCGTCAATTGTATTGTCCAAAGATGTCGATAAAACGCTAGACGCAGCAGTAGTCTATAAAACAGGAGGTATCTACTATGCGCAATACTCTAGAATGGCAAATCCATGTCTCGAACATCTTCCTCTTCTTCCTGGCCCTTATCACTCTGTCCGTCCAGTCGCTCTTTAATAAACCTCACCGCAGCATCCAAATACGGCCGCTGGCTAGGCAAGAAATGACCGCCGGGATGCCAAACCACCTTATCTTCCTTCTCCGGATCACCGGCACAGGCCTCAATCAACGACCGACTGCGACTATCATCCACGACCGAGTCCAAAGAGCCCAATACATGCAGCACAGGAGTTTGGATCTCGGGATCCTCGTAGAAAGCCCGGTACCGCGCACCCGGCGAGCGGAAACCACTATAGCATAGCGCAAACTTGAGAGGCGGATGCGAAAGCGAGTCAAAGCCCGACGGGAAAGAAAACCCAGTAACTCCATCACTGTTACCCTTATCCTGCTCCGCAACCCTGGCAAAGGTATCCTTCCGTCCGGGCTCGAGCAAGCTAGCTACCATCGCGGCCAAGGCAGCACCCTGCGAGAACCCAATCACACCATCAAAGGGGCCTTCATCGCAAAGAACCTTTGCGACAGCATCCAAACCATCCTCCAGACCGAGGTAAAGGGGAGGGTCGGCGGTGTTGGAGCGGCGCCACCATCCGTAGGCTTCGACGGCTTCGTCCATGTCGTTGTTCGGGGAGGGTTCGTAGCCGGGGATATCGGCGGGGTTGAGATGGATGGGGCCCGTGGGGTAGATGGCGGCTACTTCATGGAGGGGGAAAGCCTTGGTGATGTGTTTGATCAAGGCGCGGGATTTGGCATGGAAGAGGGTGCCAGATTGGGTGTAACCATGGAGCATGAGGAGTTTGAGGGGTTGGCGGGGAGGCATGATGATGGTGGATAGGGAGCGACAGGAAGATCGATAAAACGGATTGCTGAGTAGATGATTGAATTGAGATAACAAGACTGGACTTTGCATCAGCGATTGAATAAAATAGACTGGTGCGAGGGGAGGGAGAGAGAAAGAGCGAATGTGAAGATATTGATTACTCGAGTGGGATCGCTGATAAGATAACCAAAGGCGGAGTAGTCTCCCCTCAAAGTATGAGCTCACATTGCGAGAATGTCAACTGTCAACAGCAAACATCCATCTACGAGAACCATCAGCATCCATCCCTACACTTGGCCAAGTACCAATAAAGCTCTTACCCTCACTCTTACTTCACAATGGCCTCTGAAACCTGGAACTTCGACCTCACCAAGGCCGATACTGCCATGACCGAACTGCTTCAGTACGTCCACCCTCTCCCACAACGTGGAATGCAGAAATCCACTTCCTATCATCCTAATAGCCATAAACTAACAATTATTTCTAAAGGAAGTTCGAAGCACACCCCCAAATGCAACCTCCAAGCCCCCACCCAACCTTCTTCTTCCTCTACGACTTCGTCCGCAACACCCACAAGCAACTCAAAGACATTGACGTTGAAAAGCACACATCCGGCGACAAGGCCGCTCGCGATCAGGCCTCGGAGGTATATGGCCGAAACAACTTTGCCAATATCCTGGTGAACGATACGACAGGCAAAGTGGCCCTCCTTACGGGCGGTGACCCATCCAACCCGGTGGACTTTGGGGATGATATTCGGAGCAAGGCTAAGGCATTGAGTGATGTTTAAGCTAGGTATATTGCCAATGGGTCTGCGTGGGGAAATTTATACGGCGTGGACTATACATGCAAAGGAAAAGAAGCTGGTTTTGAATGTGCTATTAGTGAAGGATATCCTGTGTACAGGGGGTATAGAACCCATTTTCGATATAGAGAATAAATGAGTGCTCTCATTCAGATGACGTGGCATTGTCGTCTATACACAGCTATTGGACTATCTTACATGCAGCACACATCATCGAATTGTCCGATTTCGATTCCAGAATCCTTCAGATTATGCAGGACATAGATGTCTCACCGCTCGTACATACAAGGGCTCAATGGCACTAATGTTATCGATAGACGCTGGCTATGACCAGGTGGGGCAAACGGGCATGTCAAGCCTTCAAGGGCGAGGCTCTACGATAGTACCTAGTTAAATGTGATGGCAGATGTTCAAAGTATAATGAGAATAAACTACAGAGTCCAGACGGGTGCTACAGATGCGGAGTACTGCTTCAAAATATCATACGTCATACAATGCATAAACTATTCATACGAGAACGGATGGGAGGGACTGGATATCGACTTGGATTCACTTTTAGCATACATCCATAGGCTACACGGTCTGCAACCAAGCACAAGTATGTCTGCCATCAAGCACATCCAAGGTTATCCAAGGCACCGCATTCCTAGCACGTTGCCAGCCAATCCAGACATTCACATCGTCAAAAGTCGTAGTTCGTTGTCTTTTGATATCCGAATTCCTGTATCATCCAGCAAGGCTCATGCAGATGTCTTTTCTTTTAGATATCCCATCGTCCGATTTTTTCGTTGAGATACATTCCATCCGAAAACACGTCGTACAAAGCCAGTGCACAGAGAACAAGGAGGAACAATGGAAGAACGTTAGGGTGCAAGAAAAGGAAGAAAAAAACAAGTTGATATAGTTGGACCGATTCATGTGGCAGATATCCGGAACTCCCCTCCATGTGGAAAAAAAAATAAGCTTAGAACACACTTGTCACGCTTTTTGTTTTGTGGGTTGCCTTCGAACATTGTAAAATTTTTTGGGTTTCTCGCAAAGGGCGAGGATTCCATCTTCTATCTGTATCTGCTCCCTCAAAAAATATTAATCCATCGTCGAAGAAGAACGCCACATTTCTTTCATCATCGCCTCGGCTCGATACGGCGTGACATCTACTTCCGGCGGAAAGAGCATCCCTCAGTGAGTCTAGCCTTACCACCGGTGGGCTGGCAGAGAACGGTGGAGCATCCGGCGCAGATGACAACGGTCTGGGCGTGCGAGAAGACGGTGGTGATGGTGAAGCAGCCGGGGCACTTGACGTCCATGAAGAAGGAGCGGGGACCGGGCACAAGTTGCTGTGGTTCGAGAAGAGGTCCAAGTCAGTCATCCAAACTATCTTGGTGGAAGGAACGGGGTTGTGTATCGATGAGCCCAAAATTTGCATACCTTGAGCTTGTGCTTGCGGGCCTCAGCCTGAGGCGAGGGGTTGAGGAGGTCAATCGCGAGAACCTATAATAGAAAAAGGACATGTTAGACAGAAGTTGTTCATCCGTTCAAGGCCGATGAAAATTTGGCGACAGCGACGGCGACGATGACCCCCCGAAGGTAGACGTGCCAGGTCTGTGCCACCAGGCCCGACTATCCAGGATCATCGTCAAAGGCCCGATAAACAGGCAAAAAAGCGATGAAAACTCACCATCTTGACGAGACTATAAGTCGATCAGCGAAGGAGGTTGAATGGAGCGCTGATGGAGATGGCCTGCTTGAGGGTGTGAAGCGGAAGAGGTGGTCTCGTGGAGATGGAAGGGAATTGTCGACGGCGTCACACCCAAACCGTCCCGTTTGGGGAGAGTAGGGTTCGAACCCTCGCTAAGCTCTCCTTTTCCAGTAGGCTTGGCCTGGCCCGTGCGTTTACCCCATGTCGGCCCGGGATGCAGCCAATCAGCGGCCAGGATTTGATCGAAGTTGCTCGTATATGCTGGATCGATCTAGTTATCTATTTACATCTAGACTTCATGATCTCAGTCGGACCATCTAGAAGAGTCGTGAGACACCTGATTTGTAGTTGCTGGTGGATGGAGGGTTGTCCAAAATAAGATCTGATGATATCATAATACAATTGTTTCTATTTGCTAATTCCCATCTAATATTCTAAGGCAGTACAATCATCCATGATCGTATGCTGGGTTTCCAGCCCAGCAATGCATGTATGCACCGATGTATATGCATAAATAGTCTATAGTATGGAGTACATCGTAGCTCCAATTCAGAACAAAAAAAATCTTCCTCGATCGCTCCTGAGACACATTACAACCAATCTCTTCCCCGAAAAAAAATGAAGTAGGTCAATACCCACTCTGGAGTAAATGAATAAGATACCATGCTCGTACATAATTCATGGATCGTGTCGCGCATTGTTTATGCAAGTAGGACATCCGAGAACGTTGTCATTCATTATAGCGTCTTCTTCGAGACAGCAACAGCCTCTCCGCTGATCTTCGGTTTCTCTTCGACATGCGGGTGCTTGATGGTTAAGCACCAAATGTCGATGTAGTCACAAATCGTGGTAATCACATCATACTGCCAAGTATTTAGAACTGCTAAAGGCCTCAATTTCAAAGCAAAATGGATTAAACTTACCACGAAACTTCCATAGACACCTGTCGCCAGACCCAAGCAGACAAACACGAATCCAACCTGGCACACCCCGTTTCCGATGAGACTGGGCCAGAGACCAAGAAGGGGGCCAGCACTGTCAAACACGCCGAAAGCAAGAGGCCCCAGAAGAATGTTGATGTAAGGGAATTCGCCCTTGATCAAGTGAGCGACAATCATTCTGCCCACAGCGTAGGCATTGATCAAACCCACATAAAGCACGAACGGAACAATATGGTTCTCCAAAATTGTCGGCTGCAAGTGAAGGTAAGCTGGAACAAGTGTCCACACAGCAACAAGGGGAAGAAGGCCGTAAAGTGGCTTGAGGGGATCCTGGCCACGTTCCTTTTGAACTTGGATGACGTGTAGGATACTTGAGCCGGTGGCAAAGAAGAGCAGGATTCCACCGTACACCAAATACCAGTCCGTAAAGCGCATCTCGTACAACTGCTCTGGGACGGATTCCAGCTTGGGAACGCCAATGGTCTCGAACATGGCCCGGTGCCAGAAACTGCCACCACCCACATAGGCCGTAAATCCAAAGACAACGCAGAGGGTCAGAACGCCCTCAACGGGACCTGATATAACACCCAGCGTCAGAACCTGGGTGTAGTACTCGTCCCAAGTTTGAACGTAGAAAGTCATGGTCGCTAACCATATCAGCACATATACTCCAGAAACAGCAGAGGATCCAACATACATCCAAAAAGAGTCAAGATAGTTGCCCATGACTGGCCAAAGTTCATCGTACCGCAAAAGATCAAGACACCCAAGGCAGTGTTGCATGCATCGACACCTGAAAAAAACAAAGGTCAATATCTATTTTCTCCTCGAGGGAACATTCCACGTACTGTGATCGAACAATTCACCCAAAGGACCACTTTGTCTTGTTCTCCGGCTATAGATGCAACAATCCAGTCAGATTTAGTCCATAGACGCGTAGAAAAAGATATCACGGGGGCATACGCTTGCATGCCATCTACGGCATCAAAAGTTTGGTATAGGAAAAGCCCCAGAGCGCAGCTGGCATAAACCCATGGCGGACAATCGTGGTCTAGTGTTGGATTATACCATAGCATGGTAACGAGATTAAATACCACGAATAAGAATCCCGTCAGGGTAATCTACCGGCATAATGATTCCACTCATTATTATTCTGTTCCAATTTGACCGGACCAGGTAAATGAAGCAGTTAGAAAGAACTTACGGCATTAGGCCTGAAAAAAAATTGCTGTCAGTAAACTATCTAGCCAGCACCGAGTTCCTCTTCAAGGGACTCTACTTACGCCATGCCCATGGGAAAACAGTTGATCACGCATTTATTATAAAACGGCTTGAGGACATAACGGCTTATAGGCGAATGGTCGACCCCAGAATACCGGTATTCCCGGAGTTTGGGAAGTTGATGTTGACGAATGTAAACCATCCTAAGCTTTTTCTATGGTTCGTCTTCCTCTCGATCCCCGTCTACGGGGAAGAAGCTGTGGAGAATTCCTTCGGGGTTCTTTTCTTCTAATACGACCTGGCGGTGAAATGGCCGAGACAAGGGGTGGTCAGAGGCTGCAAACTTGAATGATGTTCGCGGGGAGAGATAAAGATAGCCAAAGAAGTAGCGAAAATTGACGGTTATCTGGGCTGTTTTGAATTCAGAAACCCAAAGCTGCGAGGGGAGGATTCGTTGGGAAGAAAACAAGCAGCTGGTGCGCAAGTGTTGATTTTTTTTTTTCTGCCGGAAAAACAACATGCCAAAGTTTCCTTAACAAGGCGGGGAAGACTCGTCACAGTAGGCAAACCGGCTCGGTTCTCTTTGACGGCGGCCCACGTGCATCGCACAGGACACGATGTCATTTGTCGAAGACGATTTGTGATGGTGTTTTAATTTACTGATCGCCATGGAAGAAGCCGTGATAAAAGTGGGGTAGTGTCTGAGCGAGCTGAAAGCTGAAAGCTGAGAGTTGGAACTGGGACTGGGATTGGTGGACTTGGGAGGTTGGAGAGTCGCTAAAAAATTTGCTTCTAGCGGTGGAAATTTTGAATGACTACTAGAAGATAATAATGAAAGGAAAAATGGCGCATTTGATTCATGGTAAATAGGTACAAGTGGTGAAATGCCATATCTCATACACTAAAGTGGTACGAGGGCCTAATACAGTAGTAGTGGGTAGTGGGTAGACCAAATAATGCTTGTTCCAATCTTCCTTTGAAAGGACCGTCAGAACAATTCAAAACAATCCCCAGATCACTTATGAATCACCAATGCTTCATCAACTCCAGCACCATCACAACCAGCACTTGCTCCCTTGGTCTTGTCTACTCACATCCATGGCGCTCAACGATTTCCCAAAAAAATCCGAGCTGCCTGCCTAATCGGCCGGCTAATATGAGGTTGCGCTAGCAATTTGAGGAGCTAGCTCCGTGGGATTCAGACTACACGTTTTTTAACCCACGGGACTCCAAGGCATAGGGGTCAGAATCCGACTCTGCATGGTCTGAATGAGCGGGACTGTCTTGTGAACAGTATCTGCCCAGCCCTCGATGCCCCACGACAGCTCACGGCGAACCTTGCGCTCCTCGAGATTTGCAAACTGCCACAGGTGGTGCACGGTGTTCAATTCACCGATTTGAACAAACCAAGCACCAACTCCCTCCATGACTTCCCGACGCGCCTTGAGACCGTTTCGCCAGTGTGTCTCCCATTCGAGCAAGTTTCCAGGGTGAAGTGTGTAGGATCGAAGCTCGAAAAGACCACCAAGGCGGCGTGGTGGGGTTGTTGGCCAGAAAGAGAATTCCTGCATCAGCGACGTCTTCTTGCTCTTGATCAGACTCTTCAACTTTCGGTCAAACTCGGGGAATTCTGGGTGTTGGGAGATGGAGTGAAGTGAGGCGTGATAACCTTCATAACGTTGGTACTCCCAGATGTGGACTGTGGGCGCAGGGTTAGCATTATACATGCGCATAGAAACAGCTCAGAGGAACAGGGGAGCTGTGTGGTTATTTATACCAAATGTGTCATTGTCTCCAACTTGAGTGCGCCAGCTTCCAACCAGATTCACTCGGTTTTCTTCCATTCCCGCCATACGGGGATACCACTTGCTAACGAGCTCAACATACTCGTCTACTTTGTCGGGCTTGACTTCGTGGAAAACGATCGAGTGGACATATTTTCCGCGGGCAAGGACTTGCGAAAAGGATCGTTCAATATCTTGATCAAAATGTTGACCTTCCCTTGTTCCGTAGATGAGCGACGAAAGGGCACCCCGTTTGGGGGACTGGTTATCGTCTAGCAGTTGTTTTTCTCCTATAGAACGATGCGTGGACAGTAAGCCCAGTGACCTATGGTCAAGAGTTGCAGCGGCGTCAAAGACATGGCTGGTGTTACTGCTCGCATTGCTCGCTTGCGGAGCAGTGGGAGCGGTAGCGTACTCACGGAGACGATCACGGGATGCAGGGGATGATGAGGCAGAGGCAGAAGCAGAAGCATCGACAGACTGACTCTCTTGCTGTTCCTTCTTCTTGCGAGCTACTTCCAAATTCTCACGAAACTCTTTCTGACGGGCATTGAACTCGGCAGCCGAGTCGGGGGTAATGTCACGAATGGAGGGAGCACGAGGAGCACGACACAGGGTGGTGGAAGAGCTAAAAGGCCGCACCAGTGAAGAAACAGGGCGCAAATAGCGTGGTGCGAGCATGTTGGGTGGTACACAACAGAAACGCTGCAGATAAAAAAATGGGAGAGGAAAATGTTTGCAAGGGGTGAAGTAGTGAGTCTCGACAAACAACAAAAGATTGATGCAAGAGATGCAAATGATGGATAGCAGCAGGAAGACAGTTAAAAGGAAAGGTAGGAGGGGTTATGAAGAAGAGAGGAGGGGGGTTGATGGAGGAGAAAGAGCAGGGACAGGGAAGTTGGTCGGTTGGCAGATGGACACACGACCAAACAGGATGGAAGGGAAGCTGCAGCAACAGAAGGACCAGGTAGCAGCCGTTTAGCAGGACCAAAGGAAGCGGAGAAGACAAACTCCCCAGAGGATGGATTTCGGGTACGAATCGCGGTTAATCAGGTATAATTAGAAGGACACGAATGGCCGTGGCAGTATTATTGTTTCAGGAAGAGGAAAAGGGGAGATGGAGAAGAGGAAGAGGAAGAGGAAGAGGAAGAAGAAGCTGGGGAAAGCGACAGAGTGCGGGGAAGGGAGCTTGGGCCGGCTACCACAGGCTATATAGGAATACGATCACTAGTTAACTAGTCATATTAGAGAGAGTGGCTGAGGTTTTTCAGCATGATTTTTAAGGATAATCCAGCTGTTGATCGTCTTGATGCTACGGTTTTGCCGTCCTACAATTTACCCAGACGATCATCGCTGTTTTGACCCTGATTTTTGAAGCCATCATGACGACAGCTGTTTCAATGTCTCCACGCCGACTGCGCATCACTAACTCTTCAGTTTTGATTATTGAGAAGCTGTTCTCATAGCCCCATAAATAATCCTTGTTACATAATTCCTTGCCTTCCCCTTCTCACTCTCTTTATCTCGATCTAGTGCATCGCAGTGTCTGATGACGTAGACGGATCCAGTGGCGGCGATCCGATCGAGCCCCGGCCGTAAACGGTCGGTCGAGACTGGAGCAGTCCTGGCAGCAGAGAGATTTTTCGAGCACACACACCGCTGCATATCTCTGTTCACTGTTGTACTGGGAATATCATCAAGTTGACGGTTTCATTGTTCGGTTTTTAACTTGAAAGAAAGAAGTGCCCATTATGACGGACTCGCTCAACCCTCCTCTCTCCTATGAGGCTTCTGCTACCACCACTCACCCCCACGTCGCAACCACTTTGCCTTCGGAGGTCATTTCGTGCCTGAAGAACTCACGTTTTGTATGTGTATCATCTGTCCTCATCTTTGTGGTTAGGATTGACGCTGATCTTCATTCTAGCTTCATCTAGCAACATGCGATGACCTGACTCCCCATATCTCTCTCATGTCTTACACCTATCTGCCCTCGACTCCCTTTGACCCGCACCCAACAATTATCATGACCACCAATCCTTCCTCCCGAAAGACTAACCATCTCTTGACTAACCCACGAGTATCTCTTCTGGTTCACGACTGGGTGTCTCATCGCCCACCTACCCGGGCGCCGACTGGAGACCGTGAAGGCTCCCCGCCACCTGCTGCGACCCGTTCGTCGTTGGCGAGCTTGCTGATGAATCTGAACACGAGTGCCCTATCCAGCATCTCTACGACCATTACAGGCACAGCCCGTTTTCTGGAAGCTGGCTCGGAGGAAGAATCCTGGTGCAAGGAAAAACATTTGGAGAATAACACTTTTGAGGAGGAAGAGATGAATACATTCGGCCAACAGCAGCAGCAAATTGGCCAAAGACGGCCCAGTCTCTCGATCGATAGTGATGTCCGGGTTGTTACAGTCAGGGTGCGCGAAGGCCGTATCGCAGACTGGAAGGGTGGTGTACGGGACTGGACTGTGGTCACAGAGGGTGAAGAGCAACCACATTCTGGTCTGGTTAACGGCGATACCCCGTGATGTTGAAGTTTCCCGTTGGCTTTTATAATCCCAGAACATACTTCTGTTTATCAGGAATAAAAGGGAACTATGATTTATGGGCAACTGCTCTACCTTGAAAGTTTGCTTCTGTCTGGCGATGCATGAATCTCCGTCGTATTAGGAAAATGAGCTATGAATACTTGAGCACTACACATCAACCTTTTTCTAATTGTATATTATTCACAAAGATAACAATCAAGAATCGATTCTACAATCTACGTCACATGATCGACGTAAGACACGGCTATTAACGGAGTGACATCGACGCTTATCGCTTCCGGATAACTTGCCTTGTGCTCCGTACTCCGTATTCCGCGGGCAATTGACGTCTTCACCAAGTCTCAACCCGATGGTCAGTCTCGAATAAGACGGACAACACCAATTGACCAAATCCACCTCGATTATGGTGCATATTATACATCGATGAACAGTGCGATCACTTCTTAACCTCTATTCATCCTCAAACCTTCTCTCACCAATCCGACATCATGAGACTCGCACATCTTCACTTTCCCAGCATCACTCCCTTCACACGGGTTTCCAACATCCAACAAACCCTCACATCACGCCTTCTAGCCCATAAGAAAATAGACCCTACCGCTACCGCATCCTCCGCTACAAAACCCCCTCCCGACCCAACAATCATCACCTTCACCCCAAACCCCGTCTACACAACCGGCCGACGAGACCTCCCTCCCTCCAACACCTCTCCGCAATCTCCATCGCCTCCATCAAAGACCCTCTCCCTCCCCCCAGCGCTAGAACCAATCCGACACATCCTCTCCTCCTCCAATGGCGCCCCGGTAGCAGAGTACCACCCCACCCTGCGCGGCGGACAAACAACCTACCACGGACCGGGCCAGATGGTCGCATACACGATTCTCGATCTCCGCCGTCTGGGCCTCACCCCGCGATGTCATATCCGGTTACTCGAAAATAGCGTTATTGATGTCCTGGGCGGGTTTGGGGTGAAGGGTCTCGTCACTGAGGATCCGGGCGTGTGGGTGCCTCCGTCGTCGCCGTCGAGCGGGCTGTTGCCGAAGAAAGTCACCGCGGTAGGTGTGCATCTCCGCAGGAATATCAGTAGCTACGGGATTGGGTTTAATGTCACCCAAGAGCCGATGTGGTATTTTCAGCAGATTGTGGCATGTGGGCTTGAAGGGAGGGAGACCACGAGTTTGGAGGGCGAGGGTGTGCGAGGGGCGAGCATTGATGATGTTGCGAGGAGGTTTGTCGATGCTTTTGTGCAGAGGCTGAATGCCGATTTTGCCTGTGGAGAGGGTGCAACCGGGGAGAAGATTGATTCGGTATACAATGTTCAGGAAAAAGATCTTGAGGTATAGAGTTGGGATAAAGCTTTGATGCGGGATACAATGCTGTCATTTTCATTGGGTGGCACCATATCGCATGAAGACCAAGGTATATAAAAGTTATTTGTTGAATGGCGTTTGATTTTTGCATCACATACATCATTTATGGCGCTCGAGCCCATACTAATATCCTGGTTACAGGCGTAAAGCCTTCCAAACAGAGATACAATACAGGTATCAATTGATTCAAAACTCTTTCAAGTAGATAACAACAAATTCATCATAAGTAGTACACATGCGTACGTCTATAGTAAATGGAGGATAAATAATAACAGATTCTTCGATCCGCACCGCAAGAATGTGACAAGATGGGGAATATCAATTGGCGAGAGAACGGCAAAGACCCCTCGAAGGACTTGACATCCTGAGCAGTGACGGACCCGAATCGACGGCATTAGGAAGAATACAAAATAGGTTGCCTCGACCTAGAAAATATATATAAAGAAGAATAGAAGTGAAAAATGGTCGCGCTGAAATGCTGGAGTAGCCGTAGACGATGCAGCAATTGGAATGTCCGTATGGTTCGTGGTCGCCGCGGGGAGAACGTCGCGCAGCTCTTGATCTCAGACGCTGAATGCAAAGAAAACGCAAAAGGATATCAAATGAAAAGGCGTAGGAAGCAGGATAGTATCCACACCCACTGGGCGGAGACGTCTAGAGGATCACACATCCTCCACTGGATCCCTTGGATCCCGGGGGCTTAACCTCGAGGGCGACCTTGGCTGCCTCGTAAAAGGTCTCTCTGATACCGCGATTTTGGACAGCAGAGCATTCTATGAAGAGGATATTAGTTCTTCAAATGTCTACCGAAAGGCCTGCCACTCTTACCCAAATACTTGACGGCACCAATTTCCTTTGCCTTGGCTAGTCCTTGGTCGAATGTGATGGTGTTCGTGTTGTCATTCAGGTCCTCGTCCTTTCTCAAGTCACACTTGAGCGCCGTAAGGACCATTCTCACGCCCGGGCAGTTCTCGGAGATCTCCTCCGTCCACTTGCTCGCCACGTTCTCGAATGAATCGGGGCTGTCGACCTATATCCCAATAGTCGTTAATGCCGATCATGAAAAACAAAGAATTTCGGTGCTTACACTGAAGCAAAGCATGATCACATGGGTATCCTCGTACGAAAGCGCGCGCAATCGATCGAATTCTTCCTGACCAGCAGTGTCCCACAGCGACAACTCCATGTGTGTACCGTCAACGAAAATATCTTTGGGTCACATGTCAGTACGCGAAAGAGGGGTATCGTAGAAAATAGAATTTACCGTGGACATAGTTCTCTGGAAAGGCGGATCGTCAGCATACATCATTACTTCATAATGGGGGGATATGCGCGCGCACCAAAGACAGTCGGCTCACTAAAGCACGGGGGAAAAGTCAAGGTTAATATCGCAATGCCATTGTAGTACTCTAGACACAGAATCGGTCCTTACTAGACTGTTGGGAAGAACCTGGCAATCAAAAATTAGCGGTCTCGTTGGGATGTCATCATTATACGGGGTAGGCTGCCAACCCTCTGGTGAACACATTCAGGGCCGAAGTCTTGCCGCAAGCACCGTCACCTCTATCTCCAGCAGTCAGAATCCTGCAAAACAAGTATTATTGTAGTTGATCTGGGTGACACTGACAAGAGCACCATCTTGCGCTGAACGACTTTCTGACGCCCGCATAACTCCATTGTGGGAAAAGACTGCCGGGTTGTTCGTTAGGTGGCGTGAGGACAGAGGGCCAGCGATCTCGAGAGGGGGCGGTTTCCGTTAAAGGCGGAGATCGAGGCAGGCAAAGGGGTATTATAAGGAGATATAATCGGATATTTTGTGTGTCAGTCTAGAAAGGTGTATAATTATAGAAAAAGTAAAAGGTTTCACGGCGAGGCAGTGGGTGTTGTCCAAGTAAATTAATTGGAAGAGGCAAGGCAGCGCGAGTCCCTGGGCCGTGCTGAGTCGATGACATCGGATCCTGAAAAGGATCAGCGAATAGGGTAATCTCCATCGGCCAAGGGGACAGAGTCTTCATTTCCCTTCGCCTCCCGCAGTGCCTGAGTCCGTCCTGACTCTCGAGTTTCTTCGAAATGAAGCTTTATACAGGGCGCAATTCTCTGCCGCGCATGTCTTGCCTGGTGTTTTACGAGTTGGTGGTCCGGACTTGTCGCAATCTCCACAGTGGTGTTTAACTGCCGATGGCCCAGATGCCTGCCATAACAGCATCACTTATCGTGTTATGATTCTTGAAATGTCTTCGGATTCGAGTTGCCGTTTATATTCATTACATTCACCAGTTTTACGCTATAAACCAGAATCAACATGGGTTACGGAGTACGCGGAGGTTACAATGATCTCTGCTAGGAGGTTGATAGCGACTCTGCACAGTGAGCACCTGAGTTAGAAGCCATATTCCTCGATGAGAAAATGCTCATAATGGCATTCGATACTGCTCGGAGATCTAGAGTTCTTAGGTCTTCAGAAAGGCACAAGCCCTTAGACGCTGTCTGCAAGAATTGTTTCGTCCTTCATAGCCCTTCGCATGCACAATGGCTTCGTATCGGGACTTCTCAATACTGACACCAGGCAGGATATCCTGATTCAGATACTCCAGAATGCCCTTGATCAGCTGTCGTGGAAACTCACCAAAAGGTCTACTTGCATATTAGCTGCTTCTGCTTTCGGCCGTAAGAGTTGAACTGACTCAAGTGGATATTCCTTCTCAAGAAAAGGCTCTTATTTCCACTTCAAGGCCATCAACACAAGTAGTTCTAGTATTTTTGGCATCGTCTGGTTGGTGTTTCCTGCCGTCAGCAGACAGGCGCACCGGCACCTCCAACGCCATAATATTACCATCCAATGCTATCTTGACTCAATAAAAACCGAAAAGGAATAAATACCACCCGTAAAATGCCATTTAGAAATAGTCTCCAAAGTAGGTGTTTGACTGTGGAATGTCTTAACTACAGACCCATCTGCCGCCTTAGCGCGGGGGAGACCGAGTTGGCCCCAGGCCCCGATAGGTGCGGGAGCTCGAGGCTGGAGAACACAAGAAGCTCTTTCTCTCTTTCAACAACGCTCTGAATTCTCCCCCCAACTCTCGTGAACAGCGACAAATACATTACAGATTGAACCAAAAGTCATCTACTGAATTCAGTACAAGCCTAGAAAGCGAAAGCAGCCCTTCATAATGTCTGACGACGATGATTTCATGCAGGATTCCGGTGATGAGGAGTACGTTCCCTTCTCCGCCTGATGTGTTTTGGTTGACTCGAACTGACTGGTGTTGATCACAGATATGACTTTGAATACGAGGATGCCGACGAGGATGACGAGTCTGGCGATATTGGAATCGAGAATAAATACTATAATGCCAAACAGATAAAGGTGGACAGTCCGGAGGACGCGATCGATGAATTCCTGGGGGTACCTGCCTTGGAACAGGACAAAGGCGATTGGTAAATGCGGCTATGGTTTCTGATGGTGTCAGGCTGGATGCTGACATGTGTATAGGGGATTCAAGGGACTCAAACAAGCCATCAAACTCGAGTTCAAGCTTGGAAGATATGGAGATGTAGGCTTCCTGGACTCCCGCCCGTGTCGACGCCATGCTGATTCATTTCCCCTAGGCAGTTGAACACTATCGCGAATTACTCACCTACGTCAAGTCGGCCGTCACCCGCAACTACTCCGAAAAGTCGATCAATAACATGCTTGATTACATCGAGAAGGGCTCGGACGACGACAAGGCCTATCAGTGCATGGAGGAATTTTACTCCCTGACCCTCAACTCCTTCCAAAATACGAACAACGAGCGTCTGTGGCTGAAGACCAATATCAAACTGGCTCGCCTCTGGTTAGAACGCAAGGCTTTCAACCAGCTGATCAAAAAGGTGCGAGAGTTGCACCAAGCATGTCAACGGGAGGACGGTTCGGACGACCCCGGCAAAGGGACCTATCTACTGGAATTATACGCCCTGGAAATCCAAATGTATGCACAGACGAAAAACAACAAGCGACTCAAGGCTTTGTACCAGCGTGCGCTCCGTGTACGGTCGGCCGTGCCACACCCCAAGATCATGGGAATCATCCGCGAGTGTGGAGGAAAAATGCACATGAGCGAGGAGAACTGGGAGGAGGCGCAGAGCGACTTTTTCGAGTCATTCCGCAATTACGATGAAGCGGGATCGATGCAACGGATCCAGGTTCTCAAGTACCTTGTGCTGACAACGATGCTAATGAAGTCGGATATCAACCCGTTTGACTCGCAAGAGACGAAGCCATACAAGAGCGACCCCCGCATTTCTGCCATGACCGATCTAGTGGATGCATATCAGCGTGACGATATCCATGCGTACGAAGCGATCCTGAGCAAACACCCGGATGTGCTGGCTGATCCGTTTATCGCGGAGAACATTGACGAGGTCAGCCGCAACATGCGAACCAAGGCGGTTCTCAAATTGATCGCCCCATACACGCGGTTTTCGCTGAAATTTATCTCGAAGAACATCAAGATATCCGTTCCGGAGGTGCAGGACATTCTGAGTTTTCTGATCCTCGACAAGAAGCTCAACGCTAAAATCGACCAAGAGAGTGGGACCGTTGTGGTTGAGAGTGCTAGCGACGTGGATCGACTACGATCTCTCCAGGAGTGGAGCTCGTCACTACGAACGCTTTGGCAGACGACACTGAACGACGGGGACGGGTTCAAGGTCGATGAGGCCTCGCAACTTCACGGGATGTCAGCAGGAAGCATGTTCCAATCGGGATTTGGAGACGAGACCCCGGTGGGTATGCGAGCTGGCAATCCCCGACGGGGCGGGTGGAAGGGCAAAGCGGCGACCGGGCCTGGAGGGAAGACAGGAACGGGGGTGGTGTATTAGGGGAGACGTCATCCAGTGGTCCGTAATATCTTGCAGAGATCATTCGAAGGCAGCTGCAAGACCACCGCACAAACCGGGGTCTGGGACACGCAAACTGCAGGGTGGACAGGGAGAATTGACAAACGAACCGTAAGGATGTACGATTGAGCAGGGTTCCTGGCAGCAGTGCAACCACGATAGTCGGGATAGAAAAAAGAAAAGAAAACCAAGCAAAAGTACAGAGTGGAAGAGGAAAAACAGGTTACAGGATCACCCCGGCAGGAGAATTTGAGAAAGGTGGCCCCGCGCGCTTAGGGAAGAACAATCAGGGCGAGAGTCAGGAACTACGAGAGGAAGAGCTGCCAGTGGAGTCAGAGAGGAGAGGACAATTGGGCCGATCGGAAATTCTAGCTCAGGGAGGAAGTCGTTGGATCAGAGAGCGCCACCAGTACTTTTGACAATTGGCGTTGACTACTGTAGTTTCTCTATGAATGTGATGATAAGATGACCATGATTGCATCGATTACTCCATCGTAAGAAGCACTGTGGCAATTGGAGACGGCGAGTATGAGTACCTGACGGCCGAGAAATGGCCGATAATACTTAGAGAGTAAGTATACGGAGAGGCAAGGGAGAAAACCAAGAGAGAGATCGAGCAAACAGAAGTACAGGTTAGGTACTAATCGTAGCACACACCAGGCATCGAGTACTTGACAGTACTTACAGTAAGTAAGTAAGAGTAAAGTAGAGGTTCTCGGGGAAGCTCCGCATTCGATGCTTTGACCGAAGATCCAAGGGAGTTATTTTTTATTTTTCAATTTGGCTTTTATTGCTTTTTCCATTCTTTTCTTTTTTTTTTTTTTTTTTTTTTCCCTCTCAATTTGTCCGTGTCCCAACTCGTATGAGAAAAGCAACTAAGAGAGAACCTAGAGGTAGCAAACAAACAGACCCCAGACGATATCCAGCAGGATGATTGGGAAGAGCAGAAAAGATCCAGGTAGATGGAGACGAATCGGAAGAGAAGGTGGGAGATGATATGGTGACATTGCCTAGTAGGAGGTGTTATTATCGTAGACCCTGTTAGTTGCCTTGTATGGAGGTGATAGAGCAGATACAGTATTTTTGGTGTCTGATGTGTGGTGTCTGTATAAGTATTAGTGGAGATTAATACGAAGTATTAAGATTAATATCATATTAGATTATTATTATTGAATATAAATTATTGATTGAATATTTCCATCCAGGTGGTCTGGATGATGATTCCATATGGTAGGCATCACACCAATTATGGAGAGTCGGTCAAACGACGGTGCCTGGTTTGTAGATCAATAATATTATTATCTCCGTATACGAAATATCTGTAATAATAACAAATGATTGGAAGCCTTGGATGAAGCCTCGAGGAATCGTTGGATGGGATGGACCGAAGGAGAAATATATGTAGGTACAGCTACCTGTCCGCCCAAAGAGGTGGTTGACACTGATGGGGCACCCGATTTGCACGGAGGATAGGGCAAAAAATGCAGGAAGAAGGGAAAAAAAAAAAAAAAAAAAAAAGAGGACGTGGAGACAAAGCGTTTCGCCGTTGTCGAACAAGTTGTTTGTTGTTGGTTGGATATGCCGGGACATGTGGTCGATCGAGGATCTTCTTTTTCGTGTATGGTATTATTGCCTTGAATATTGACTTGATATGCGATCTGAGCACCGATAACTCTTCTTTTTTCTTTCTTTTTCTTTTGATTATTCGTTTATTCTGTAAGTTCGTCACACAAGAATAATAAATATACGGAATATAAATATATAAAAATGAATATATATAAATAATAAGAATCATCCGACCAGATGCATCTGACGCTTCCCCGACTTTCCCGCATCCACACAACGTAACAAGCCCACTGCTTTTCTTTCTTTCTTTCTTCTCCCTTCCCTGTCTTGATTTCTCTCTCCTATCCTCTCTCCTATTGCCTGGCGTGCTCCTGCACGAGGAGGTTTTTCCCCCTCTCGGGAATTATCATTCTTCTTCTTTGCAAAAAGGCATCTTGTTTTTTTATTATTATTTTTTTTTAAAATCCTCTGATCCACCATCAAACTCCAACTAAATAAACCCCGCCCCTCCCCCCATTCTGTTCGACTATCACCACATCCCCCCAAGTGCTGCTATATTAATTATATCTCTCTTCCCCCTCTCCCCTTCCCTTATTTACTATACCCAATATCCCTGTTCCATCTCCATCTCTATATTTATTATTATATCTTCACACCGATCTTCCTACATCAGGGCACGTGTGAGCTTGTATGCATCCCTGCTGTAAAAACAAAAATTCCAAAAAAAAAAAGCAAAATTCCAGTCAACAATCACCTAAAGGTCTGAGTTGATCCTTTCCTTTTTTTTATCCTTTTTCTATTTTCTTTTTCTTATTTTTCTTGTGATTTGCTGTTTTTCTGCCTCTTCTGTTCTCCCTACTTGGTGCTGTGCCAAAGTCAAATCGCCTTCAGGAATGTGTCAGTAATCGTTCGACATTCCTGATGCATTTCCAGCATCAGACCAACTGCACTTCGTCCACTGGTGTTCTACAGCTGCGCGGAATCGTTTTCCGTTTCCCTTTTTGTTCTCTTGTTGGCCATCCTTGTAAGACGGTCTGTCCGTGTCTTAGCTGTGGTTCGTCATCTGCTCTGATGACGGCTTGAGCGGTGCTATCAACACCCATAAGTCCTCCTCTTCTCCATCCTTCCCCTCTCTCCACTCTCCGCGGTTGTGCACACACACTCTCTTAGTCCAGAGATAGAGTGACTCCGGCTACCTGGACTCTCTTCAGCCGCTCGTCCATCTCCTTTCGCCCTCTTCTCCTCTTATTGGGTTTCTTCGCCCCATCGCTGTTACCCATGCACTCCTCCCAGATCGTGGCGGCCTTTTAGTTCCTTCGTTCCCCCAGATCACTGCCTCCTCTGATTGATCGGCTCTGATATCATATCATTCCTTCCTTGCCTGCCTTTTCCTGTCCTTGCCTTGTCGTGCTCTGCTTCTTTTATCCCTATATCATCTGCCTATCTATCCGAGTATTGCCGAGCTAAACGATAGTAGGCCTCATCTTTCTGTCTTGATATCAAGAATATCCACTCGACCGTCTTATTCTAAGGGAACATCATCAACTCTAATGATGATCATTTGTCCTGTGTGTTCTCACGGCTGTCTCTGTCCAGTGAATGATACTAACCGTGGCCTCAGGCCTTCTGCTTGTGAACCCAGATCCAACACCACGACCCAACTTTCTTATGCGATGTCCTTGTCGGATATCCCCTGGAATCATCAGTTCAATTCTTACAGTCATCTTCCGGACAGGCAAGACCTTCACACCACTTTCTATCCACAGGCCCCCCCTTCATCTGCCTTTATCGCCCACGGGCTCTCTCAGCTATCAAGTGCTTTTTACAGCGGTACTCCCGCCCCCTCCAGGATGAGCAGCAGCAACATGAACACATTATCCACCGACGAAATGGAGCGGTTCCAGCAGCTGTCCAACAAGTACCAACCCGAGCTTCAGGTATTCTACCTGTTCTATCGCCATGGATCCAGCTGATCTCTGTAGGGCCCTCTGGTATCTGCAAAGCAAAATAGCAGCTCCATTGCCGTGGACTATGCGAACGCAGACCCTACACTCGCCACAAAAACCAATGTAGGAATCCACCTCACACTTGGAGGTCATATCTGACAGTTAATAGACACTTGCTATCACACATCCCTTTACACGTACAATGAAAGGTGATGGAAACTGTGGCTGGAGAGGTATCTATCCCACCTTCATTTACCCCTCCATCTATCCATGCTTTGCTCACATATCTAGCGGTCGCATTCGGTTACTTTGAAAACCTTTTCAACCTCCGTGACACGCTCCAGATCCATCGCGAATTACTCCGGATCAAGTCGATGAATACCCTTCTCGACCAGGTCGGCCAGCAGGAACACCTGTACGAGATCTTTGTGGATGCCACCGAAGAAGTCTTCAACCAAATATCAGAGGCCATTGAAAGCGGGGCCCGAGATGATTCGTTCCTCGTGGAGGCTTTCAACAACGAGTACAATTCAAACGCAATCATCACTCACTTTAGAGTTAGTAACCATTTCAACCCTTGACGGTCTCTACTTGTCGACGTGAGACCAGGAATTTACCACTGACAACTTCACTTTCAATTCTTCAGCTTTTGACGAGTGCGTGGATGAGACTGAATGCCCACCGCTACCAAGCTTTTCTTTCCATGCCCTTGGACCAATACTGCGCAACGCGGGTAGAGACAGTCCGCACGGAGATTGATGAAGTCGGCCTTCAAGCGCTAGTCGATGGAATCATCGACCAATCTGGCTTTGCCGTTGAAATCCTGTACCTGGATCGGAGCGAGGGCGAGGCCGTGACGCCCCACGTCCTGAACCCTACTCGGAGCAGCCCTTCGACCATTCGACTATTATATCGCCCGTAAGTCTGAACTCATTGAATCGTCGATTGAATACTGACGGCTTAGGGGCCATTATGATCTTCTGTACCGGCCCGAACCTACTGTGAATATGGCACCCGTGGTCAATTACCAATACGCAATGACTTCTAACTACTCCCCCTGGGATCAAGGTGCTTTCTCATTCGATGTAAATTCCAGCTTGATGTCAATTCCAAACCTAATGATTGATCCATCATTTCCGCTTGCTCCCGCACCCATGCCTCCAGCCCCTCCAAGTCCGTACCGAGTACCTTCGCCCCAGGAAGTGTACCAACCTCCTATTCAAAGCCCGCCGCCACCACCTCCTGTCTCTATGCCGTCCCCGTCAGCTTCCAGGATGTCTTCTGCGCCACCACCGATGAGCTCTTTGCCGAATCGACCTCCTTCTGAAGGGCCTCGGATTCGATTGAATCCTTTGGTCATGAAACCCAACCTGAGCCATTCTCTCCCCGTCACCACACCCTTCAAGAAGTAAGTTTCCCGAAGGAAGTTCTAGATAGGTGTTTAATTCTGGCAGTTCCCCCTACAATCAAGCCCACTTCCAAAACCAAGACTTTGAACCGATCCACTGGGAACCCCACGACTCTCGGAAATAAGACGCATTGCAAAATATGGCTACATATCTAGATGAACTAATTTCTTTTGTTTACCGCCAAAGAATGGATATGTGCTACGCTCGCTCCATCATATTTCGAAGTTCGCTCGGGTCGGAATACCTGTCAAGACCGAGGTCACTGGTTTAGGGGTACTCGGAGGGATCCCGCCTCTGTCTGTCGCTTTAGCATTTGATGAAATTGAGAAGCCCATTTGTTCATTTTTTGCGTCACGTCAATTGATTCATCCGTTCTGTTCTGTGTATGTTGATTAGCGTTTATGCCGCGCGTTGCATGAAGTATGAGCGAGTGTTTTTTTGAGTCCTTGCGTTTTTTCTTTCAGATTGCAACATGGTTTCGGGAGGTTCTTTGATTTGATCATTCGACCATTTTGAGATTGGACTGGCAGTTGAGCCAAGGCTATGAATACATGATTATGCGCCCCTTATTTAGAGCTAGTAACGCCTTCAGTTGAGCGATTCCATTATCAGACATTGACAATTGGGACAATATTGACTAGATATCCACATCCTCTCCACCTCGGAGAGTATCCGACTGCACTAGTACATACCCGTCAATAGATAAGGTAGATAGGAATTAGTGCATTAGATCTATCATTTGTATGAGTGGAGTATTTCTTATCCGCTGTCTTGTTTCGTCTTCTCATGATAACATTAAATCCTCCTGTCTATCCTATCCTGTAATCATCTTTAGAACAGCAGCAGGCAGCGCTTTGGCAATCTGCCAGACGAAAAAGGCATTATCACGAGTCACGCTGCTGTGATAGTGTAGACCGCGATCTTCCACATCAGCCATGGCAAGAATGGCATTCACCAAAGCATTGGGGTAGTTTTGTCTGAGGTATTCTGCTACCATGTCATGCCCATTGGTAATTCCGCCTACCACGCCACATATAATTAGTATCTCATCTCCAACACGAGCAAGGAGAGCGAGGGGAGATACATACCACAACTCCACAACCGCCCATCCCTAACAACCCTCAACTCCGAATCCCAAACTTCAGCCTCAGGAAACTTCTCCTTCAACTGCGGAATCAAAAACCTCGGCCCTGTAACCTTCCTCTCCTTATGAAGTCCCGCATACGCAACAACATAAATACCGGTACAGATACTCAAAATCGTCGTCCCCGCCTCATCATGGCCCCTTACAAACTCCAACACTGCGTCGGGGGGTACAACGCTCGGATCCGGGCCGGGGATAAGTAGGATGTCTAGTTTTCCCGGCGCGACGAACTCATCGGATACGCAGGCGGTTAGGGAGAGCGACATTTGGGCCGTGGTGGGTTGGATTGTGCCGGCCGGGTGGGCGCCGATGTAGTGGATTTTGCAGGGTCGGGCGAGATTCACGAGGGGCTGGGGGAGTTGGCAGGATTGGAGGTATTCCGGGGTTGTCATGTTGAAGAGGTCGATTGCGGCGAGGTCGAGGAGTTGGACGCAGTCGACGAGGAGGACGCCGATGCGGAGGGGTTGGGAAGTCATTTTGATTATGAAGTTGATGGTCAGGTTGATGTTGATAGTAGATATGAGTTGAATTAAGTGAAAGATGGGTGATTTATAGCAAGGCTAAAGGATGAGCGCAATTGAGCAGAATAGATGTTTGATTCGTGGTTGTTTTGATGGCTGCGGTGGAACCTGCCATTCCTTCAGTTCCAGCCCCCAGTCTTTTTCTTTTTTCTTTTTCTCTCTTCTCTCTTTATTCTTGTCTCAACGCTATCCTGACAATTAGTGCATCAGGTTGACGCTAGCATTGAATATGCCATCTATACATGATACTACTATCAACATCAAGTCTAAATCGATGATGTCTCCAATGTTTACCCCACATATCCACAATCCACAGTCGGTCTCTTCCCGAGCTGGGTTGACACTGGGGATCTCCGCATTGATCTGCTGCCTGTCACTGTCACTGTCTGTCTTCCTGTACAGAGTACTTGCGTGACAATCTGGCTTGGATAAGTCTGACACTGTGTCCCCCTTTACCATGAAGCGTTACTTCAAATTGACTGATCTCAACTGATCACTGATGGCCGTCCAACTTCCCCCGCATTCCATCCAGGATCATCACATCTCGAACCAATTCCGCACTAACGCCGACTTCCATCAAGAGATGGTCTGGCATGGATTGTCTCTATTGGTTCAGTGATCGGAGGACACCACTCCGACTGCTTTATCATATTTGAATACTGGACATTCTACTACTGAGCATATGATATGCTGCGCGGGGGGAATAATCCTTTCCACAGATCCGGTATAAAGTGGATGTATTTCTCTGCCTAGTTTTGGGTACTTGGGCTATCCCAGATCATGCAAGATGACTTCTTCTTCTTCTGCTGCTGCTGCTGCTGCTGTGGATCATACATTCAAGGGCAGTTTTGCTCTTGTCTATCAGAATCCTTATCTTTTTGGGGTTGCATCGGTGGGTATCAGTACTTGGATGAATGACATGCCATCCCACTATCGGCCTGGAACTGACCGAAGTAGTTTTCAACACTTGGTGGTCTCTTATTTGGCTATGATCAGGGCGTGGTCTCAGGTGTTCTGACCATGGAGTCTTTTGGGGCTCGTTTCCCTCATATTTATTCAGATAGTGGATTCAAGGGGTGGTTTGTGTCTACTCTTCTTCTTGGTGGGTTGTCCTGTTATAGCTTATTATACTGGCTTATAGCTAATATTGTAGCTGCTTGGTTTGGCTCGCTTGTCAATGGACCTGTTGCTGATAGACTTGGTCGAAAGCTGTCTATCAATGTTGCGGTTTTGATCTTCGTTGTCGGGTCTGCTATCCAATGTGGTGCTAAGAATGTGGCGATGCTCTTCGTTGGTATGTACAAGACATGTACATTTTGTGTTGGCTTACATGTACTGACGTCCTAAAGGTAGAGCCATTGCTGGACTGGCCATTGGCCAGTTAACCATGGTGGTACCTCTTTACATTTCCGAGGTATGCAGTATCAGGCAATGCCATTTCACATTCTCACTTGTTAGGTCTCTATACCCGAGATTCGCGGTGGGCTGGTGGTTCTACAACAACGTATGTATCTCCTGTTATTGAAATGTTACGCTAACTTGGGTCAGTCTCTATCACTTTTGGAATTCTAGTCAGTTACTGGATTGACTACGGTACAAATTACATTGGAGGATCACGCTGTGCCCCTAATATCCCCTACACCGGTGGAACCAGCGCATCTCCCTCCTTTGATCCTTACCACGATGTACCACCCAGCGGCTGTACTGGTCAATCCGAAGCATCATGGAGATTACCATTAGCCATTCAAATCCTCCCAGCCATAATCCTAGGGCTGGGAATGCTTTTCTTCCCTGATTCACCCCGATGGCTGCTAATGAAGGAGCGTGACGATGACGCCCTAAAGGCATTATCCAGACTACGACGACAGGCCCGGGATGCTCCTACACTCTTGAATGAGTATCTAGAAATAAAAGCTTCAATCATGCTTGAGAATACATTCGCAAGAGAGCATTTCCCCAACTTGTCTGGGGTTAGATTACATGCTGCTCAGGTATGCACTCTATTCATCACTGCCGAACTCAACCTAACTCATGATCATAGTACATGTCTTTCTTTACTACATGGGCACGGTTCAAGCGTCTGGCGATTGGGTGTTGTGTTATGTTTTTCCAGCAGTTTATGGGTTGTAACGGTAGGCTCTGGTAATTCCTCTATACAGAGTATATGCTAAATTCACAGCTATCATTTACTATGCCCCGACAATCTTTGGACAACTTGGACTTGATGGAAATACGGTATTATGAATTATTTAGGCTTTCTTACTCTAGCACGGCTAACTCTGTTAGACATCCCTCCTGGCTACCGGTGTATATGGCATCATCAACTGCCTAAGTACCCTTCCGGCTCTTTTCTGGATCGACAGACTCGGCCGCCGTGTCCTACTCATGTCCGGCGCAGTAGGCACTTGCATCTCACTAGTCATCGTCGGAGGCATCATCGGAGCCTACGGATCAACCCTGATAGATCATAAATCTGCCGGGTGGGCAGGAATCGCCTTTATTTTCATTTACGACATCAATTTTTCCTACTCATTTGGTCTGTGTCCCTTTTTTCCTTTCCCTTTTCCTTTTCCTTTGAACTATGTACAAATATTCAATCCTTTCCTTTTGTGCCCATCTGACAAAAATCATCTTTCCAGCTCCCATCGGCTGGGTTCTGCCTTCGGAAATCTTCAATCTTTCTATCCGTTCCAAGGCAATTTCAATAACAACCTCGGCAACGTGGATGTGTAATTTGTATGAATTAACCCATCCCATTCAATTGAAAATCATCACATCATCTAACTCGTTCCTCGTCAGTATCATCGGCTTGGTCACCCCGGACATGCTCGAATCCATCACATGGGGCACATATATCTTCTTCGCGGCATTCTGCCTGTTAGCATTGGGATTCACTTTCTTCTGCATCCCCGAGACTCGTGGAAAGGTTGGATTATTCTCTCGTCCAGTGATGCATGTGGTAATAAATAATATTAATCGTGTCCAGACTCTCGAAGATATGGATCTTATTTTCGGGGATACAGCAGCCCACGAAGAGAAGCAGCGTATTGTTCAGATCGAGGCCGAGCTGCGTGGTACTGGGACCTTGAATAAGGATATATTCGACGAGCCGTTCGTGCAACAGGAGGAGAATGCTGCTTGAATTTTCTGAAGACGTTTCTCAATTCTGAGAAATGCATCCATCAAGTGGCGAAGCTGTGACGCCAGCTGATAAAACCCCAATATGTACAGTCGAGCTTGAATCATGAAAGATCGGTTTGCGGCGTAAAATTCACCCAATCGGAGAAATCCATCCCTCCTATGTTCAGCTCTTGGTCAACGCCCTGGAAGATACTACCGAAGGTGGCGTCATTGAACAGTGAATCCGGAAAGTTCATCATCATCGGCGGGTGTCCATCCGCTCTGCCGGGATCGGCGCTCGCATATGCAGGAGAACAGAGTCGATTAATGACTTCCAGACAGCGGGTAGAAAGCCGGTTGTTACTCAGAGAGGGATGAGTGAGAAGCTTTTTGGTGGTCTCGATATCCTGGAGCCAGCTCGGGGCATCGGCACTGGTAGGGTCGGTCATGAGCAGGATGACGGGGATCAAACCGGCTTGGAAGAGGAAGTATCTGTCGCGGTTACTGTTAGCAGTGGAATTGGCCAGAAAGGAAAGGGAGCACGCACAGCATATACCACGCTCCTAATCTCGCGCAAATATAGTTATTCACATAGTCCGAGATCGAACCGATGGTCAACCTCGCATTGCGGAGACAAAACATCCTACAATCAGCTTCAAGGGGGTCTTCCTCTTCAGAAGGGGTGTTGGGAGTCCATCTTCTGGAGGCCCAGCGAAGCAGAATCGGTCGATACACGAGAATCCTCAAGTTCCAGTCTCGCCACATCAGCCTGTTGCGGACAAGAGCGAGCGAATCCGACTCGAGTGTAGTTGCGGGCTGTTTGAGATAATAAGGAAGGCCATTGTACCATTCTTCCATTGGTTTTTGGAGATTCAACGTCTCCTCCGGTGTGAGGCTTGGGCTTGAAATCAGGCGCTGATAAACGCCATTTGTTAGGAGGTGGAATCTAGCCTGGGCGATCAATCCCGAGTATAGAGTTGGACCGTTGGCCTCGGCAGGGAGGGTGGTGGTCGTTGATGTAAGAGCCTTTGGTTGATCAATAAGAGGCCAGACTCGTACTCGGACACGGGCTTACCTCGTCATGGATGTTGAGAACATGTTTTGCGTCCATTACACTGTCCTCTGGGAGGAGAATAGGCCGCCCAAAGGTTTTGGCGGCACCACTGTCGAAGATATAGACACCCCACCATAGCCTTCTCCTAATCTCTCGCTGAAGAAGGCTGATGTTCCAGCCGTGGAATTCCTTATGAAGACCGAGACTCATGGCCATCCTGACTGCTAACCCGAGAAAGTTCCATCCTGTGTTCGGCTTGTTTCTTTTTTGTGCATAGTTGCTCAAGAGGAGCAAGGCCTGGACGAGGGTCAAGTTTCCTGTCTCAAAGACGGAGATGTTCTGCAGATAACCTCTAGCTTCCTGATAAAAAGTGATGTCTAGATCCGAGTTGTCATCTCCGATACTCCATGCTCCTAGTGCTAAAATTGTGTTTAGGAGGATCTGCCATGCCTGGCCATGTGGACGGGGAATTTGCTCGTAAAATTGCGCCCTGAAAGAGGGCTCGTGAACAAATGGATAACTGCTGTGGTAGTTGAGGAAATAGGCATCCATGAAAGCCTGCTCGATCAGGCCAGACGGCGCGGTGCTCAGGAGCTGTGACTTTAACGGCACGCTTTCCGTTGTGACACTCGACTTTCCTGAACCAGCGGGGATGTTGAGGTCAAAGCCATGTTTCAATAAAGCACGGAGCGGCACCACACTTGAAGATGCTCCTGCATACGGTTAGCGGTGAAATCATGGATATCATTCATATACGGACCAAAGTATCCTGCGCCCTCTGGCTTGATGGACAAGGCAGCCATGCCATCCGTCAAGTCACCAAGCACAATCTCTTTTTCAGCCCAGTCAAACCCATCCGCCTGCTGTGGAAGGGCTTCTGGGGCTGGTTCAGTTCGATCTGCCTCGGCCTTGCCCGGGGTTGAATGCCTTGAAGAGGATTTAGAAGATTTAGAAGATGGACCAGGTTTTGACTGCGCACCCTGATCCTGCAACAGGGAACGAACAGTCGCATCCAAATCGCCGCCCGGAAACAATCTTCCCAGAGCGGTTTCGAATGCCTGCAAACGATCCTCGACAAAGGTCAAATGTCTAATTGGTGAGCATTACCGCGTCGATAACTCAATGTTTGAATACTTACTGTCGTGTAAGGGGGCTCCTGCTGATTTTCGGACTATATTTGCATTCTTTGTTCAGCTGCTTGCATTGTGCACAGGTTGGCCGTTCCTTGGAGCACTGGCACCGGGTTAGTCCATCAGACAATTGCTTTGAGAGATGGTTTCTCACCTTGGACTTTCGAAGTCGGCACTCATCGCACTGTATGAATTTGATGAGTGAACTCGATTTTACACTTCTTGTGTTGCTGTTTGAAAAGACTTACGGCGTAAGAGTGAGAATCGCGAGTACTAGAAGCCATTTTATCGAGAATCGGTTTCCTTGCACTGGAAGTCTAGTGTATGTTGATTCCCACACAAGACTGATAACATCTGCAAGTTACAGTTAGCAATCATGGTAAATTGAGACTTGTTGATAAATATGAAGTGTTATTATGCAGCAGAATTGACATTGCCGTAGGACGTAGCTTTGGATTTACAGACTGGAAAAAAAAAAAAAAAAAAAGAACAGAACAAAATAAAATGGATTCAACAGACATCAGAGTCATCCAATTAGAAGATGGATGCAACAACGACAGCTTTCAGCTGCACATGTAGAAGTAGACTAGATATATGAAGAGGCTTCTGAGGGGTATCTTGGAAGGTCATGGGGCCAACTCACGATCGGCATGCGACGGAAAACGATCCACGCTTTCTGGGATCAACTGCTGGCTTTTCAAAAGACCAACGCAATTTGCGAACCCATCAGAAAGAGAGAAGATGCGTGTTTCTTGACCCTGTAGAAATATGGCTGGATGGGGCTGGATGAGATGGTGAGTGGTGGGGGGAAGAGGAGCGGAGTCAGGTGATCGGCGGGAAAATTTCTCGGGTATCGGGTGCCTGAGGCAGGAACAGGCAGGTGTCGATAATGAAGTCAACAGCATAAGGGTTATTGAATTGTATTGATTATGGTAGATATAGAGTATATATTGTAGCTGTGTTATGTTTATATTAATAGATATACTATTTACTTTGGTGTCATGCTGTGTTCATGGTCAATAGGCTCGAGCGCATATATATAACCATTGACAACCTTTATTCTTCCAACAAGACAACTGCCAGCAGAATAGAATTGCTTTAAAATAGAGAATATTATCCAAATAATACTATAAAGCCTAATATTTATATCCATAAATCAATGCCACGTTCTGTTTGTTTCATCAACTTCGGCACGTGGAAAATAATAGTGGTGTCGACCAATCAGACAGACGCAGGACTTTTTTCTTAGATACAACGTCATCTCTCGACACAGTACACTATCCATTCACCATCATCCAAATATTCCAATACCCAGAGAATAACGAGCTCAAAAATTCTGGCTTGGGCTCCTACAGTCCAGTATATTCAACACATCAGCTTTGCGACACCATTGAACATCGTTTCCAGCCTGCGACCATGCCCACTCAACCCCCACTACCGCACCTCCTCGCACCATATGTATCGTCGCTGCCCGAGTCGTCTCTTACCGTTTTATCCTCCGTTCTAGGGGCGACAGGGAATTGGCTGGTCTTGCGATTCCTGTATGCGGCACTGAGCGCGTCGTCTGGCGCACATGCACCCGTGGTTGCCGATGGTGGGAAGAAGAAAAAAGTCGTGCTTGTGAGTTTCCTGCGGGGTTGGGAGTTTTGGAGGAGCGAGGCGAAAAGATTGGTATGTTCCCTCCCCTCAATTTAAATTTCATACAAATGAGATATTGTTATTTTTCGTTCCATTTACTGCATTTATTTCAAATTTGTTCTCGAGTATCTCGCACTGACATTAATAGGGCCTGGATCTTGCGCGACTCTCAGACAAGGGCCAATTTGCTTTCGTTGATGGCCTCTCCGAACTTTTCTACGCTCCCGCAACAGCGACAACCCCCGCCGCACCAGTCGCACACCCTGGTGCTCTCCCTTCACGGACAGTCCTCCCCGTTCGATCACAGCCCGGTGCTGTACCGGGTCGATCACCGCAGTCTGCTGCACCAATAAGCAATGTCGGTTTGAACAGACCTTCAATTGGGGTAGGCCCCACGAAGCATCTGCACTTCTCAGGTCGAGGAACTGCGGCCCTCGATGCGTTAGAGAAGGATATCGCAGCTGTCATCCAGCAAGTCAAGAATGCAAAGGGAAGCGATGAAGAGGACTCCGAGATACTGTTGATAGTCGATCAACCGGATCTACTACTCGCGGCAACCGGGCCGAGTAAAGGCATCGGCGCCACGGAAATGGGAGACTGGATTATGGGATTACAACAGGTACGGCTTTTATCCTGCAGATACGGATGGATTTATTCAACCAAAAAGTTCCATTATGCTAACCCAGAGTCTTTATCTAGAATGTGTCTTCAACACTGTTAACTCTTTCCTCCGATTCCCCCCTCATACATAATACGCCGGCACTTTCTCATTATCAGGCGACTCCGTTGGAAATAGAACATGCTGCATTTGCGGTCGGATCGGCTCATCGGGCTGAAAGGGTGATGCAGCTTCGAAACCTAGAAACCGGTGCTGCGAGAGATGTTAGTGGCGTGCTGAGGATCAGTAAAGGTGGCGCTTGGGGCGGAAGTCATGACAATGGCGAGGGCAGTTGGGAGGAAAAAGAAGTATTATACTTCATCCAGCGAGATGGAGGTGTTAGTGTTTTTGGAAGAGGGGAGTAGAAAATTTTGGGCTTGTAGATAATCAGTCCATTCCTTCAAAACAATGGCGTTGGAAGGCGCAATGGGATAGATAGAATAGAATGGGTCCACGGGCCAGCCGTGGCCTGGAAAATATAACGAACTTGTCGATAAATCACGTTATCAGATGATTGGGAGAAAGGCTTGAATTCAGTAAGACAGATCACATTGGAAGAATATCTCGACATTGTATCTGCCACGACATGGGATATTCGCCAGCCATAAACAAGAAAGGAAATTCATGCATGCTTTCCCTTTTTTATTCTCCCCCGAAACACTCCATGACCTTTCCGTCTTCCTTTTGCTGTGCCCTCTTTTTTTTTGAAATGCTATGGCGGCAAAAGAAAGACCGTTGCAACACCAACTCCACGGGAAAGCGTCATTTCGCCTTGCATTGAAACCGGCTACTTCAAATGCCAGGCCATATCATACCAGCCCTCTCCAGCCTCCGGGAACGAAAACGCGACGTCGAAATTAATCTAGTGGTTCTCGGGGCCACGAGCGCCCTTGGGGGTGCCGACCTGGAATCCGTTCTTGAAGCGCTGGTGGACGCTCTTGAGGGACCTCATTCTGCCGCTGCCAGTGGTCTTTCTCCTCTTGGCCTTCTCGCCCCAGTTAACTGTTTCCAGAAAGAATATCGTAAGCCAACAATTCCAATCCCAAGCAAGGGTGTGCTTGATCAAATCCATATCGACCAAGCATAGGTTTTATATCGGGGAATTCGTACACTTGCGAGTCTTAGCAGCGGGGTAGCCGCAGTTGGCACAGGTCGACTTCTGGATGTGGAAGGAGCGCTGGCCTGTTTATCGAAAAAGCGCAAATTGTCAGCCCATCTGTCTTGTTTTTCCGTCACCCAATTCCCCAGATCTTCTTTTCCGCATTCAAATCCGTGAATCCCGTCGGGTGAACATTTTTCGGAGTGTAATACTGACCACAACGTCTGCAGAGAGTGTGGGTTTTGTTGTGGCGCTTGCCGAAGCTGGAGGTACCCTTCGCTATAATCGTTGTCAGTCTGCAAAGATTCCTTGACGATGAAGCCGTTGGCGGTCGGTAGGTTCGAGTTTGCACATACTCATTTTGAATTAGGGAACTGCAACAAAAAAAATTTGACGTTAGTACAAAAAATCCATGCAACAATTTAAACGCATTCCATCAACACGTCGATCAGCAACTTACCTGGCGATTCCGTTGAAGGGCTGGTTGTCGTTGTCGTCGTCGCTGGGCGTATCGGAAGTTCGCTGAGCTCTGGGGGTTGTCGCTTAGCGAGTTGTGGTATTCAGGGCTTGTGCCCTGTCCCGTGATCCGCTCAGCCTAAAGGGCCGGGTCAGGTGACTGTGGCGCATCGCGGCTCTCCACCTCGTTTTAGCGCCGACACTAGCCCTATTCTGTCTTTAGCGCCTATCAAAATAGCTCCATTTTGGCATTTAGAGCTGTCGCGTTCATTGGTAGTCGATTTTGACGTGAGAACATCTGTTCAAGGGAATCTGCAAGTGTTTCCTCTATACTACTTTGTATCTTCAATTTCATTGGATTTCTTGTCAAGACGAATATCAAAACATTGTAACAGAAATATAATACCTGTTATTGGTAACACTTTTGTGCAGACTACTTATGATCAAGCAGCCAACCTTTAGAACACCAGTAAAGTTGACTGTCAAAACTCCATATATACATGTTAAATAGGGTATTCATCAATTGCACCAAACGCCTCATGTTGCTGCAATGCGTATCGATAAGCGACAATAAGATGGAATATCTAGTACGGTGCGAGGTCGTCTTTCCCTGCAAATGCAGCCATCGGGTCCTCGGCGTCAAGACGGCTCCGCTTGAATGACTCTAATTCCTCTTCCGTGATCCCGGATTGTAACTCCATTCGTGACCTTTTCTTTGAGTTAGATTCAGACTCCTTCGGTTGCTCCCGAGACTCATGCGCATCGTTTGGCTCGCCATCATTTGAGGGTGGCATTTCTTCGGGATCAAGCTCTGGTAGCATCATCAAATTATCTGCCTCTTCGAAAGCCCGAATTCCATCCTCCCCTGTACAATAACTGTTTTTCACAGTCGAGTAACAGCAAGAGTACCCCCACTCGAAATTGTGCCACCAACTTCCCCAAGTGGATGTATGGTTGTTTGGATGAATGTCTTCTGGGTATTTCGATTTTGCGGCCTTCTTAGGTGCACCCTTGATAGCACCCGTTTCGTCGTATTCAACGAACCTCTCGTTTTCAACAACCATTGTATCGCGCAGTGGTGTTGGTGCAAGATGTTCCTCGCCACCATACTTATCCAGCAAGGCTTTGCGCTGTGATTGCCGCTTAGCTTCGCTTTCTGATTTCTGCTTCTTCCGCATAACTTCTCCGGATGTCGGGTTTGCCTGGAGGTGCACTTGTTGAGTTCCACTCTCCTGAGACTCCCAAGCATAGCGCTGTGCCCTTTCAAATTCTGCAGCATCACCCGAAGAGCGAACGAAGTTTTCCTCAGCGACGAGTGCCGCAGCCTGATCCTCCTGAGCACCCATGTCCACCATTCGTCGTGTTTTCGGATCATACTTCGCTGAATCAAGGTCGAGGTTTAGAAGGTATTTCGCCGTATCTTCTCGAATACGTAGGTTACGGGTGGCTGTGCTTTGTTGTCTTCCCATGTCGGATTCCTCTGCATATCGGACTTCATCATCCCGGGCCTTCTCTTCATCAACCTCGCCACCTTGGGTGATAGCTTCATCACCGTTTTCTCTCTTAGCACTCCGCTTCAAATTTTCCAGTTCCTCATACTCCTCCACTACCTGTCGGTATTCGGTGGGGTCGTAACCGTTCCAGCGATCTCTTTTGGCATCCCATCCTAGGTCCACTTTCTGTAACACTTCATCTGCCTGAATGTCTTTTCCAGTCCATTTAGCTCCCTGCTTCCGAGGACGACTTAGACATTCCTTCGTTTTATGGGTCATAGCGCCGCAATTCTCACAGGCGCCTTTCCGATACTTGGTGGCGGCTGGGCCAGCGCGCTTTCCTCGCTCGTACCATTTTGACTGATCGGCAGATGCGGACTTCTGAAGACGTTGATGCTCGAGATAGTCATTGGCAGAATCATCGTCATCGATATAGAATGGTTTCTTGGAGATGAAAGATGGAATATATTCGTTGCGCTCCTTGGACGCCACATCGGCAGGTTTTCGCGACATGGTGATTGTTTCACGGCAAATTATAAAGCCGAGTAAATTAAAGATGGTAAGGCGATACTGGAAATGTGTCCTTTAAAATGAGACAGAAATACCTCACGGACACCGCAAAGCACTGACGTTGAGAGAAAGTTGAGCCCGGAGTGCTTGCAGCCGGAGATAGCTTCAGTATCTATCACGTGACCAGGCGTTCCTTTCCGCGCTCGGGCGCGTGTAAGCATTGTTGATAACTATTCACGTCATGACCAACTCTGTTGAGAAAGAAAGATGAACGCGAGATTTTAGCGAAACTGACCACTTAAAATTACTGACATGAACCCGATTTTGTGCTCTCGCGCTATGTCGCAGACAGCTTTAACTGTCCCGAAACTGATCAATGGAGCCCTTCCAAGTGCGCCTCAACTGCGTGGATCACTACCAAGCAAACCCATCTGAATTCGACCCCCCTCTACCATACAAGGATGACGCTTCTAAAAAGGAAGACAGGTACAAAGTGCCCGTTATTCGAATATTCGGAGCTACAGAGACCGGCCAAAAGGTTTGCGTCCACGTACATGGCGCCTTTCCATATCTATATGTCGAACATGAAGGCCCTTTGAATCCGGAAGAAGGTTCGTGAAGCGTGTTTTGCTCATGGGATTTCAGTTGACTGAACGCTTTTAGTGAGATCTGCGGCGCGTACTCTGCACCTCTCAATTAACCATGCCCTGGCTGTCAGCTATCGTCGTAATGCCTATGATAAGAAGATCGCTTTCGTGGCCCACATCACGTTGGTCAAAGGTGTTCCGTTCTATGGATACCATGTTGGATATCGATTTTTCTTCAAAATATACCTGCTCAACCCACTTTACATGGCAAGACTGGCCGATCTCTTGCTCCAAGGGGCTGTGATGAAGCGTCCACTGCAGCCATATGAAAGTCACATGCAGTATATTCCACAATGGATGTGTGACTATAACTTGTATGGTTGTACTCATATGAAGTGTAGTAAGGTCAAGTTTCGCTCTCCAATTCCGGAGTATCTAGAACTCTCTGATCTGTCTCATCGGTGGCATGATCGATCTATACGGCCTGATTCCATATCAGACGACTCAACTCTTCCAAAGCAAAGTCACTGCCAGCTGGAAGCAGATGTTTGTGTGCAGGATATCCTGAATCGAGTGGACATAAGGGAACGATCCACGCACCATGACTTTACGGAGTTGTTAAAGCCGATTTCTTCTAGCGAGCGCCTTGTTCCTAGCATGGCTGGCTTGTGGCAAGATGAAACAAGAAGGCGGAAGAAACGGCAAGGGGTTACTGAACCCGGAAGCAGTCCGTTTGGCCCTGAGGATTTAATCTCTATGTCTGCTGATCCACGAAACGATGCCAAGGGAGGTTGGATTCATGAAGAGGAGTATCGTCAGATGGCACTCGAGACTGTCGCCGAGGAAAAGCGCAAAAGTAATCGCAAGGATATGACATTTGATAACTACCCAGAAAAAACTCCTTTCCAAGAAACTATCAAGACATCTTTGGAGAGCGTCGGAGATTTCTTCCCAAATAAACCTGAACAACCCAGATTCGAGATACGTGGGCCTCAAATCGAAGGCGAACCGAGAGATGCAGAAGTACAAGTCAACGAAAACGCAGCTTTATCCTCTCAGGCAGGTGGTGAACTTTATGATCCGGATGATGATTATGACAATTTCTTTTCTGGAGCCGATGAAGAGGAACCAAGTGACCCAACGGATAATGATCCTGGGGATGGACTCTTCGACATGAGCTTTCACAGCTCTCCTAAACCGGATGCCAACGAGCGCGACAATATTATCCGCGAAATTAGCTTCAAAAACCATCCAGGGCATGAATTGGATGATACTCACAAGCCCGATGACCGTCTACCAACTGAGCATGGCCCTGCTGGTATCACCGAAAACCGAGAGACCGAATTAAGATCCGCGACTCGATCTCTTAAGCGGCGCCAGAGCGAAACATCAAATGAAGAATATCATAGGAAAAAACCTAAGTACGGTGGTGAAAGTCACACTAGTCGCTCACGGAGCTATTTGCATCCTTCATCTGCTGCTGAGTATGGAAATGCGCAGACTGAAAGCAAAGACAACGCTGAAATTATCAATGCCCGAATTGAAAGTCAATCTTCTCAATCGAGTCTTCCATCTTCCCAAGCAACTATCCGCCCCAAAGTCGACGGAAAAAATAGCAGGCTTAATTTCCCTGTCGTGAAGGATCCTAATGATCCTATGACCATCTTACGCTTCAGTCAAGACGGTGGCCACTCTTCCAAGGCTACACCTGACGCTCCTGAAATGACCAGCTCTCTCGCTTCTAAACCTATCGATCAGCCTTCAAGCGAGACAAAAGGAGCCGATAGTTCTTTACAATTGCAGTCGTTCTCTACGGATTTCGGGTCATCTATCTCTGATACGCACTTGTCTGAATTGGCACCTGCAATTTACGAATCATTCAATATACCTTCAAGCAGACGAGTATGTTGCCTGCGAGCTCCTTGCCCACCTCCTAGCGATATCTCTACAACCCTAAACACCTATGGCTATCCGCCTGTAATCTATCAAAAAGCATACTATAGCGATGAGAAAGATGTCCCCGATAGGCCGCGACAATATGCGGGCCGGGAATTCCGGCTGGAAGGCAACACCATCCATTATCTTCCTGACTTTGATCCGACAGGGCAATCGCCTGCAATGCTTGGCGAGGACACTGTTGCATCTTTTGATCGTGATCGCCAAGAGCAACTTGACCAGCAAATGAGAGAGGCAACTACTTCTAGAGTATGGGAGTTTGCCCCTGTACCACCAAGCTGCTCAGAAGTCGTGGAATGGTTTGAGAATTGGAAGTTGGAGCTACAAAATCAGAGCGAGAAACCAAAAGAACGTCTCCCCCAAACTGATACGAAGCCCAACGTTCTATCCCAAATCGAGGGTCCCACGCAGAAGAACGATTATGGCTTCAAATACTCACAAATGAAATCCACCAGTGTTGAACAGCAGGCCATGAGTATTATGAGCTTAGAGGTTCATGTGAACACGCGTGGAATATTATCGCCAAATCCAGAGGAGGATGAAATCTCCAGCGTTTTTTGGTGCATCCAGTCGGAAGCCGAGGATCTTGAGTGCAACAGTCATATACCCGGTGTGCATGTGGGAATGATATTCCAAGGAGAGGGCGATAGGCCAGAGGGTAAAATCGCTAAGGCTTTGACTGTTGACTTAGAGCATGAGCCAACGGAGCTTGATTTGATGAACCGTGTGGTGGATCTTGTCAGGTTTCACGACCCAGATATTATCACTGGTTATGAGGTTCACAACAGCTCTTGGGGTTACTTGATTGAAAGGGCTCGGAAAATCTACGATTTCGACCTGTGTGATGAATTATCGAGGGTGAAAACGCAAGCACATGGACGATTTGGCAAAGATTCTGATCGCTGGGGTTTTAACCATACGTCTTCCATCCGAGTGACAGGCCGACACATGATCAACATTTGGCGAGCTATGAGAAGCGAGCTGAACTTGTTGCAGTACACCATGGAAAATGTCGTTTTTCATCTATTGCATCGGAGGATACCTCATTATTCATTCCGGGACCTCACTGCGTGGCATCAGAGCGGGAAACCTCGTAACCTAATGAAAGTGGTCGATTACTATGTGTCTCGTGTGCAAATGAACCTTGAAATCCTCGAAGCGAATGAGCTGGTTCCACGAACCAGCGAACAAGCGAGACTACTCGGTATCGACTTCTTCTCTGTTTTCTCCCGAGGATCTCAATTCAAAGTTGAATCTCTGATGTTTCGAATCGCAAAACCCGAAAATTTCCTTTTGGTTTCCCCAAGTAAGAAACAGGTAGGCCAGCAAAATGCCCTTGAATGTCTTCCGTTGGTTATGGAGCCGCAGAGCGACTTTTACACAAGTCCTCTCCTTGTTTTGGATTTTCAATCACTGTATCCCAGTGTGATGATAGCATACAACTACTGCTATTCCACATTTCTTGGAAGGGCAAAAAGCTGGCGGGGCCGAAATAAAATGGGCTTCATGGATTACGAGAGAGAACCGGGATTGTTAGGGTTGCTCAAAGACAAGATCAACATTGCGCCTAATGGCATGATGTATGCAAAACAGGAAGTACGGAAATCGTTGCTTGCAAGAATGCTCACGGAGATATTGGAAACTCGCGTTATGGTGAAAACTGGCATGAAAACTGACAAGGATGACAAGGCTCTACAACGTCTTCTCAATAACCGGCAACTTGCTCTGAAACTGATTGCAAATGTGACCTATGGCTACACGTCTGCTTCATTCTCTGGTCGGATGCCCTGCTCGGAGATAGCGGACAGTATCGTCCAAACCGGGAGAGAAACACTCGAAAAGGCCATTGCCTTTATCCACTCCGTTGAACGATGGGGTGCTGAGGTAGTATACGGTGACACCGACAGTCTTTTTGTGTATCTCAAAGGACGAACGCGGGATGAGGCCTTTGATATTGGCGAAGAAATCGCGAAAGCCGTCACGGATATGAACCCCCGCCCTGTGAAACTCAAATTTGAAAAGGTCTACCATCCATGTGTACTTCTAGCAAAGAAACGATATGTCGGCTTTAAGTACGAGCACAGGGATCAGAAAGAACCAGAATTCGACGCCAAGGGCATAGAAACAGTTCGACGGGATGGTACGCCAGCGGAGCAAAAGATCGAAGAAAAGGCCCTCAAGATACTCTTCCGGACGTCCGATCTGAGTCTGGTTAAAAGTTACTTCCAGAAACAATGCTCGAAGATCTTGCAAGGGACCGTCTCAATCCAAGATTTTTGCTTCGCAAGGGAAGTACGACTCGGCACCTACAGTGAACGGGGCTTGCCTCCCCCGGGAGCATTAATCAGCACCAAGAAGATGCTCGAAGATCCTCGATTAGAACCCCAATACGGAGAGCGAGTGCCATACGTGGTGGTAACCGGTGCCCCCGGGTCAAGACTTATTGACCGCTGCGTGCCCCCCGAAGCCCTTCTCCACGATGCTCAACTGGAACTTGATGCCGAATACTACATCACCAAGAACATCATCCCACCCCTCGAACGAATCTTCAACCTCGTCGGTGCCAACATTCGCCAGTGGTACGAGGAAATGCCGAAATTCCAACGAATCCGCCGCATCGAAGGAACCGCCCCTTTCGCAGGAAAAGAAGCTAAAAAGACCCTCGAATCATACATGAAGTCTTCCGCGTGTGTTATTTGCAGGGCCAAACTCGACGACACTGATGTCCCGGTTTGCACGGAGTGCATGCAGCAACCGCATATTTCTTTGCTCAACCTGGTTTCGCGCCAGCAACAAGCTGAGAAGCGGGTCAACAACTTTCAAAACATCTGTCGCTCCTGTATGGGAGTGCCCTTTGGCGAGGAAGTGAATTGCGATAGCAAAGACTGTCCTATCTTCTACTCCCGCACTAGGCACATGGCGAATTGGAGACATACCAAGGCTGTTTTGAACCCTGTTGTTAAATTTCTCCAGGACAACGCCGAGAGTGCCCTAGATTGGTAACTTTTTGTATTATGGACATTTCAGACAGTCGGGTTACGATACTGTATTCTGATTAATGGAGTCAACGGAAAATACCGGGGTAAAATCATACGGAAAATTGGGTGGCTGGCGTTTTTTTGTTTCTTTGGATGATAAAGTGGTTTTGGTGGGGTTGTTATCGGAACTGAATTTAATATTGAAGAACTATTGTATCACTATTTGTGCTATAGAATTGAAGATCCTGTCCATCAGTCTTTGAAATGACACGATGCATCTGGAAATGAAGCTTCTATGCACCAAATTGAATCACAAAAAAGCAAAGCTTCCTCCAGCTAACTGCGAAGGTTGAATGCTGAAAAAATGTCTGCAAATATTTCCCTGTCCCGCGCTCTTTCATACTTTCCTGTTTTTTCTTTCGTATCTCCTACTCACACCCCTAAGCTCCGAGCAGCTTGTTGAGCATATCGAGAGCATTGGGCTTCACATCGCTTTCCTCTTCAACCATGTCGAGGCACCCAGCATCTTCGTCTCCGCCATTAATCGTGTGATCCATCCCATTCGGACTCTGATTTTCTTTCTCTTGACCGACAGATCCAGCATGTTTTGGGTTCTCATCGAGATCCAGTAAATTGACATCAGTATCAATTGCATCCGTGGATGGCGATGTAAACGTAGAGTGTAAGGACCTGGGAGTTTCGATAAAGCCAAAATCGGCGAGCTGATCCAAGGATTCAACACTCTCTTCTCCTGTGGGACCAGCCTCGTCGACTGGGCTTGGACCGATTTGAGAGGAACTTTGGGTGTCCAGATCTTCTGTAAACAAATCAAAATGATCTACCAGTTTGGTTTGAGTTGCTCCTGTGCGCTCAGAACTTGATGCAGGCCTGTTACCAGACTCAACGGCATTGCCATCATGCTTTTCGGAAGTTTGTTCATCGATGTTGCTATCCACTTTCACTTGATTCACAGTATCCATTGGGGATTTCGGTTCCTCGTATTGACCTCTTGCAATCTTCCCGAGGATGTTGGGTAAAATCCACGGGAAACTGATTAGAGGCAATTGCTCCATTTTTGGTGTAGGCTTGTGAAAGAACTTTGCGTCCATTGGATTCTGCTCATGGAACTTTTCTAAAGCTGCGGCCATTTCCTCGTGCGTGACACGGTACATGGCGATTGCCAATGGTGCTAGTAGTTCAAAGCTTCGTCCGCCGACCTTTTCGTAGCACTGCTTGCGGAATCCTTCTCGAAGTGATAGGGATATTCCGCCTATCTCTTCATGGAATTTGTAGTCCTTGCTCATATTGGCATGGCTCAAGATAAATGTAGACCAGACTTCGAACTCAGTTTTGATTTCATGCTGGGCCATCACCCGACGCATTGCTGAGTCGTAGTCTTGCTTGAGATTTCTGGCAAATTGGATCAAGTCTTCGCTGACTTCAATAGTGCACTCTAGAATCCGTTTGTCAAAGGGCATCTCGAGGTTAGGAGCAAAATCAATGCGCTCAACGGCGTCATAAAGTTGACCAAGTATCTTGCTGGAGCGGTATGTTTGGTCTTTGGATTTGTTCTTTTTCTCCATAAAGTGAGGCCACATTCGGGGCTGGAGGCTTCGCGTCATGTTTGCAGGATTGCCTGTCTTGTTATAATCAACCGCATCCGAATGGAGCTGGGCGAGTCGGATACACTTTTCTTCATTAACACCGCCTTCTAGTCGATCCGCCCATGCAAGATGAGCATGAGCTATCCTTGGTAGACAGTCATTCTTGATATAAGTAACGAAAAAGGAAGTAATCTCATCAACTGTGACATCATGATCAAGATCCCGAGCCCTGTTACTCGTATAGTTCATAGGCACCGTAAACCAGTCTTCTGGCAATAGATCCTGATCCCATATAACGAGGTAGTCGTCGCCGTCCAAATCACCACCGGAGCACATGCTTGCGATATCTCGATCACCCGTTTGGGGCAAGACGACAACATCCTGGAGGTGTTGTAATTCTGGAACATTGACTGCCCTTACAACACGGATATCACCGGGGTGGAGGGAAGGATTGCGAGCCAGAAGGCAGAGACCTTCTATCACCTCATACTTTCCGCCATTCTCGGGACGAGATATCTGAACAAAGATTTCAGGCAATGCAGCCAGTCTCTCTTCATAGGAAGCGCCCTCCTTTGGTATAGAATCGTAGAAATGGCCCTTTAGAGTCGCAGTCTCGTCCATACATCCGAGCAGAGATGCTCCTTGAGAAATGGCAATTCTAGCCTTCTCTTTGAGGTATTTGAGATGCCACGCTCTCCAAAGCGTTAGGACCGATGTCAAAAACGGTTCCTTTGATCTTCGGAAGCCATCAAGAACTATTCGACTGATGATAAGAGTCATTTGACTTGGATCCACATATTTTTGGAGGAGCTCAACGGCTTTTGAGTCGCTTTCCATGGCTTCATCCAGACCCTTTAGCATGGACTTGAGCTTATTATGAAATATGGCGTCTGGAATTCCAAGCGTGGACAACACAATGATCAGTTGTCTGTTCAGAGTCGCCATAGAAAATTGAGACCAGCGGATAATTTCCAATCCACTGTGAGTCGCTGCAAATTTGTATTGGCTTTTACGAATGTGCACCTCCTGACGCTGGGCTTCGGGCGAAACTGTCAGCATCCCTTTACATCCCCCAAGACGAAATTGAAATGCGGAAGGAGGATCGCCTGTTGGTGTCTTTATCTTAAGTTCTGTCATTGCCATCTGAGCAAGGAACTTCGAGATCCGACCAACACCGTCCGAGAATGTGTAGTCGTTTCGAGTAATGTCTCCAATTTTGCGAATGTGCACAGGAGAACCAACCACGGCCCGAGTGGTTGAGAAGCATTGTCCCAATCTGGCAGCGTATTTAGCGACGTTTCTTATATCATTGAAGTGTCCCATCCAAGCGCGGATATTGGCAGCTGTAAGGTTATCCAATGGTGCAAAAAAGTAAGCACCGTGCTCACGAAACTGGGAGTTTCCAAACGCAAGGAATTCATAGCGCCTATCACCAACGACGATACCATTTGCCAGAGCTCTCTTGATGCGAGTAAAAACCTCATCCATCGTGTTATCAGCAGTGGAATTGATGCGACCCAACAGCTTTTCATCGGTGAAACTGACGCGAAGAAAGCGATCGGCATATTCGATAAAGTAACGGATAACACGGTTTGAAATATCCACTGATGGGCTATTGAAATAAATTGTACTCGGCGTTATTCTGGCTGAACGCATGTGGCAGCAGTAAGGTGGTATCTTGGCATCTGTTACTCCTTTGACAAACTTGAGATTGAAGATCTCCATTGGGTCGTAATACACTCGCTTCCTGGAGGCCACATATTCGAGGAGCTTTTTGGCTTGTGTCTCTCCGATCTCAGAGAGCTTTAATGGGAATTCACGCGTCATGGTAAATTCAGAGAGGTATCCATTGGATATGCAAACCTCAAGCTGATAACGAACCGAGAAAGGAAGGTTGACATAAGTTTCGTTCATAAGATCTTCTAGCGAAGAGGAAGAGCTGCTCGAGGATTGATCAATCCACTTCCAGACTGGGGGTATCCGCTCTTTGCTTTCATCCCATTGAACGAGACGATCTGTGTCTTCGATGGTGACATTATAGTCATTCAAAATCTCACACAGTAGCGCCAATCTTCTTTTCTGACTAGTATCTTTCGAGTACGTGACAATAAGGGTGTTCCAACGACCTAAGAAAATATGGTTTTATCAGCTAGTGGTCGCAGAAATGGACAGCATGGTATTCACCGATATCAATGACTGGCTTAGTCTTTCGTAGACTAACGGGAAGGGTCGCCAATTCTTGTGGATTGTGAACGACATATGTCTGTCGAAACCAGGTGTCGGAATCCCTCCAAGCATTCTCGTCGATAAAGGTACTGGCAATGTTTTTGATACGTCGATGATATATGGGAGGAGAATCCAAGAATGTCAAGTGAGATGTAGTTCCTGATTTGGAGCAACGCGTTTGGAAGATCCGAGTCAACTGTGTGAAAGGGATTTTGAGACGATATTCGTGGTAAAGCTGGGAAGTAGTGTTGGGCTTCTGCTTCGTGTTGAAAATGGGAAGCTGAAAATAGACAAACATCGCCTTGCTTTTCAAATCAAGAACCAAGGAAGCGTTCTCCTCTGTTCCAGCGCCGACAGTACGCATCGGTAGCATTGTTGTTTCGTCAAACATAACTCCAATATCCATAGTAAGTATGGGCAGTTTCTATTATTAAAAATTCATATGAGCTATTTATGGCTCTAAGTCTGACACAACCAGAACTTGACGATTAGCATAAAAAGATTGTAGTACTTACGACTTCTGCTGGGTATGAAACATTAGGACGGACAGGACTTGGGATCTCAGAATTCTGGCATTTCTTGTCCAACTGAAGAGTGATAGTCGCATTCTGGCCATTTGCAAGTGTGATAACATAGGTTCCTCTTGCCCAAAAGGCTGTTTGTGGGGGTGGCCTGTCAAAGATTCGGATTAGAAGTGAAGTGACTATGAAGAACGGTGAACCGACCTAAAGCGTAGCTTCCCTCGATGCTCTCTTTTGCCATGGAAATCCTCGAAGAGATCGATAGAAAAGATGTGTCCTTCCTTGGAGAAGGCCTGCCAAAGGATGAACGTATTGGCCTCTTTGGGGACATTTGCGATGTTGACAGCCACAGACTCCCAATGCTTCCATGGAGGAATTAGCTGAGGAGGTGGGGGTGGCAGCGATGAATTCGGGGGAGGGCCAGGCCTATACCCTCTCCCCCTGGAAGCCACGCAATTACGACGAGGAGGGGGTGGCATCCTTGCTTGAGATGAATGGGGAGCAGGGATGAAAGCAGATAGAGAAGAGAGAGAGGAAGAGAGTGAAGAACGCGAGGAGGCATCAAGGGGAGAAGAGGGAGACGAAACAGAGGGTGAAGGAGAGGTAGCTCTGAGCGACCGGTGAAGCGAGCTAGCTTGTCGATAGCGACGAAATCGAGATTGGAGCGACGACCGGGGAATCTCCATGGCTTCTCCGGAGCTTGGAGGGACTCCCTTCACTGAGGTGAAGTGAAGGTGACGAGAGGGAGAACGGTCATTTGTGCGACTGTCTTCCTTGGAGGACATCGTGGCAGTCTCGCTTTCCTCAATTGAGCGCATACTGATTTGTTCCTTCCCTCTGTTGGCTCTCACTCTGGGATGCTGTTGCCGTTTCTGGTGCTTGGTTCGAGGGAATCGCTTGATTCGTTCCTTCTGTATTTTTTGGTCTCGTATGACTCCGTAGCAACAACAACCTTTGTTCCTCTCTTTGTTGTTTATGCTGGTAGTGTAGCTCTATTCAATCAGGGTGCCGCTGGTAAGGTATTGGAAAGCGGATTTGCCTGCGAGTATGACTTTTTAATTAGAAAGGTTTGAGCGTAACAGGGGTCAGTGGCTCTGGATATACCTGGGCATTTCAACAACCGTTGAACAAGGGCCAAGACAACAAGGATAAGATGGGGCCATGCAGAGTTTCTTTCTTTAGACAGATCTTGTTTATCGTTTCACTGCATTAGATCTTGAACTTCTGCTGCATATACCCATACAAGGTGTATCTTTGAGATGCAGTCTCAAATCGATCAGCAGATGATAAAATGTGATCGATCCAAAATCAGAGAAAGAGGTGAAATAGGAGGAGACCATAAGAGGTGGGAAATACAATATCAGATAATCACTTGATCGAAGTTAGCCCTAATTAAAGAGGCGAAGGGCAAGGAGTGAGAGGAATCATTCACTGCAACCACTTTATCAAAGGGTCATCATGGTGACCAGACCTAGTCATCAAGTTTCCAGTCTTAGAAATTCAGACAAAAGAATTGCAGCCAACTATGCCAGAATAATTGTGAAACATCAAATTCAAATTGGTCAATTGTACAAAATGTTCATTCTTTTCAGAATATTCCGTTTGGTAAGCCCTAGACTACCGACAAGGTCATATCGATTTTCATTATTCGTGACAGCACATCAAAAGCCCTATCTATATATGTATCATTGCTGTGTTTCCCGTGCCAACAAATGGTCGTTTGCCTCGTTTGCCTCTGACAGGGAGGTACTCGTGAATATAAAGTCTTTTGAAAATTCCAGATCCATATCCAAGTCGATGTCCTGGAGACGGTTCTCATCTGGATTGGTGCAGACTTGGCTCTCCGGATAAATCCCACTTTGTCTGTGGCTTGAGACACTGCTTTGCTGCGAGCTTAGTTGGCTATTCTGGTCTGCATCTCCAAGGGGATATCGTTCCTGGCGCTGCCTTGTGTGACTTCGGGAAGACAGGTCTTTTGACCTTCGATCACCAGCCTTATGAGATACCGGTGATGGATCCACTGACCAAGGATTGCCCCTGGATCTCTTGGGACTTCGACCAGTAGAGCAAGGTGTATTGGGCTCGAACGACTCGGCTGGTGAGTTTTCGACCTGGGCCTGGGTGTCATCGTCGTCTTCCCCTGCATTTGCTTTCCGCCGCATGGTCGCAGCCTGTGACGATTCTAATGTTGACCTAGGCCACTGGTGTTTGTTTGAAGCTTCTGGTTCTACAGGATTGGCTTTGAAGCCCATAACGCCCATTAGTCGGCCGATATGTTGCTGTGCTTCTGAAAATTCTCGTGCTTTGGCTGCTCGCTCGTCCCGCATAGATTGCACCTAGAAGTGCGGTCAAACGGCGACTCAGAAATTAAGGGGGACTTCATCTTGGCTTACCTTTTTCTCCAAATATTGGATCCGCTTTGCCTTTGTTTGCAGTTCCTTTGTGGCGTTGGACGCGGCTGTCTGCATGGTGGCTTGCAGGGCCTTGTTCTCTTCCCTTTGTTTGGCACACTGCACATTGAACACAAATTAGCCAAATTCAAACTTCATGCAAAATGCATGGGCCTTTACCTCTGCAACTACTTGTGAAAGTTCTGACTCATTTTGTTTTCGGAGTGAGTCTGTCTCAGCTCTGAAATTCTCCTCGGCGTTCTTGAGTGCAGATCTCACCCTGTCGGATTCCGACATCTCTCCTTCTACCTATATGACAGGTCAAAAACGGCGATTCATGGGTATTTGGTACCGAAAATCCTTACCCTTCGTTCTAAAGCTTTTATCTCCATGATTGATGATTCTTTATCAGCCAATAGCTGTTGTATCTCGTCATCTTTTTGGGCGGAAATTAACTTATTTGCCTCCGTCGACTGTTCAAGTCTGGAAATCTCCTGTTTCAACAAAACGGATTCCTCAAGACAGGCAGCTTTCTCCCTTGAAACAGTATCAAGAGCTTTTCTGGTCTCGTCATTTTCCTCTCTTTGTCCGCGGATTTCGTCCTGCAATTCTTCAAGGTGTTGGTCTTTTTCCGCCATTGTAGCAATCAGACCTAGCTCTCTTGTTCTGGCCTTTTCTCTTTCGCTCTGGGTAGTCTCTTGGAAGTTGTGCTGTTGTTCTTCCAGCTCACTTCGAGCAGCATCAAAATTTGCCGATAAATCCTCGAACTGCACTGATGAAATCTCTGCATGATGTTCGAGCTGCGCTATAGTTTGCTGGAGATTAGCTACAGTAATCGATGCATGCTGGGTTTGAGTTTCCAGCTCTTGATTTCGATTTTTAAGCTGCTCTGCTTTGACAGATAGCTGATCGCGCTCTTCTTCAACTATTCTCAAAGGAGTCTCAGTGTCGTAACAACGATCCTCAAGGTCCTGGCAAACCTTTTCAACTTTCTTCATCATGCTTTCGTGAGAAGCCCGTGCGTTGAGCATGAGAGTATCCGCAATCTCAGCTCTCCAGTCACGTCTTTGGTAACTGTCCGAGGAATCTTCTCTGATTTGTAGCGAGGAGAAGGAGCCACGAAAATCAAATGGTTTTGATGTAGAGAAAGAACACTTGTTCTGAGCCAAGTTGTTTCTGACTTGATTCATGAAAAAGGTCAGGATCCTAGACTCTATAGGATCTGGAACGTCATCTTCCGCATTGTGCTGCAGAATTGTACCGGAATAAAGCCCAATGAAATCGACCAGTAGCTTTTTCTCGTGCATGGACATGGCGGCATGACATATATTGGAACTCTCGCAACGTGATTGGCATGACTGCTCGGGGAACGTCTCCAACAGCTCGCCTATTCGCTCCGCATATTGTGAACGAGCGACCTCTAGGATGACACTCGCCCACTGCTGTGACTGTAAGCGCTGCAAAGCAAATATTATCGAGCTAGCAACTTGAACCGTTGCAATGGAGCCGCTGCTTGAAGAGGATTTGGCTTTTAATGCAGAGAATACATAGTCAAAAAGTTTGGAGATTATAGGCTCCCCGGAAGAAATCTTGGCGCAATTAGTCAAAGATACCAAGTAGTCGAAAAGCGCAGAAGACCTACAACATTTGCTTCTACTAGACGTGGAATAAGCTCACATGGGATGGCCTCCAACACATGCTTGCTGTCATCTGATAAAAGTCCTTGCAAACCAAGCGCTAGTATCTCAGGAGATAAGAAAGTTGGTGGTAGCAGAGAAACAAGGAATGCCACACCCTATAAAAGTCAGTCACTCTCGCCCAGATATGAACTAAAGTTTTTATACCATCATTTGTACGCGATGGTCAATCCCGTCCCTTGTCACCTTCTCGAAAAGTTTAGCGATTGTGACTTTGGAAGAATTGGCTGCTATCCAAGTCTGCTTTTGTTCCGGTTCCACGCTATCGCAGATATCGATGGCTAGTCGAACGCTTTCTACTACCTCATTAGAAGTAAAACCGCTGCAGCCGGAAGAACAAGCAAAAACCACGCGCTTCACAACGAGGTCCAGTATTTTTGCGCCGCGTCTTGGTCCAAAGAGATGGTTGATATTAAGTTTCCAGTAGAGGGAATCTGGTCCGTGTTCTTTTTTAGAGTTAATCTGTTGGGAAGAGGCAATACGGGCGAAGGTAGCGAGGCAAAGCAAGTTGCCCATGTGGTCGTCAAGGTTACGCAGTGTCTTGGTGAGTTCCATTTGAAGGCTAGACAAGATTTCAAATGGGACATCATATAAAGTCCTAGGCGATGTCTGTAGGCCTGTCATCAATCGGTATAGTGGAAGCATAGTCTCTGCACATGGTCGTTCTCCCATCTTGACTATCAACTTCATGACAAAGGGGGCAAGACGCGCTGGGGCTATGAAGTCCGGTGGTAGCGGAGAAGAAAGCAACGCAATGCATGCAGAGAAATGCTGCGATAGTCAGTTTACTGGGACATAGACAAAGCGATGACTGATGACTCGTGGTAGAACTAACCTCAGATTCTTTATTTTCCACGGCTTTTTCGAGAAAGTTATCCAGAACAGCTGGGTAACGCTCCAACAAAGCATTTCGAAATGCTGGTACTGGTGCTACACATTATCAGAGTTGCCTGTATCGGCAAGCAGGGTATCACTCACCGAAAGCGCGCAGCAGTGGTAGGGCGACTCTTGAGCGAGATAGACCATCAACAAGAACGTCTACCAAAGCTCCGACCTGACATGGCTTGCAGGATGCCCATGATGAAATAACAGCAGAAGATGTATGCTGAACAATATTATGGAGATCCTAGGGCACCGTTAGCCGTGGCGTGTTGACAACGGGGCGAGTAAACTGACTTGGAGAGAGGGCGCGTATGGAGCCGTGACAAGACGCTCCACCTCGTGTACAAGGAGGATGGACTTGTCTGGCATTGTGTTCAGTTCTTAACCCGTTGTAGTCGACTATAATGCTGCTTAGATACAGTACGTCAATGCTTCATCCACGGGGTCATGATGGCGCATGGGGTGAAATGTGGTGGAAAAGATGGTCTCTGCCGCTGGTTGCCCCCTCAACGATCCAGCTTAGGCTGGCTACAAGACTGACGTTCACATAGAAGCTACCTTGTACTACGTGGGTTTAAGAGTAGATTTAACCTGGATAATTTATATTGAGCTAACAAGGGCAAATTCAGAAAATATAAGAAAAAAGAGCAACAAAACTGAAAAGAATGAGAACAGTTATCGCCTATGCAGTTGCAAGAATTCCGCCCTTCGGAGTTCTGCCCGATTCTCCCGGCACCAAATTCCCCGAATTCCTAGGGACGATCACCGTCAGTCTCTCTCAGCCGCCCAGGGAAGCGAAATGCAAGGAATCATAGCGATGGCAGATACAGCTTGACGCTGGGAAGGTTTTGTGTCTCCTTTCCCTCATTCAATCGGCCGAATTCCGTGTTCACCATCCTTAGACCCGATGGCGTGTGCATACTATATCAGTAGCCGGTCAGTCACCGTATTATGTGCAAGACCATAACGTGGCCAGCTATAGAAATTAGATTTCTCCCATATAAAGACAATCCGCTCATTCCAATTCTACGAATTGCTTTGCTTGATGACATTCTTTTGAAGCTTCAACACTCTTTGCCATTGAGTAATGCGATCGTCCTTATTCTTGCCTCGGGGCTTCCCCGCACCACCCCGCGTGCTCCATCGACAGCCCCAAATTTCCCTACCCACCAGACTCAGAACTGCCCGTTTGCACAGCTCAAATGCCAGTAGCAATGACAATCAAAGCCAGAGTCACTCTACAGGAACAGGGCCATCTGCTAGTGCTTCCTCACCTTTCTGGACTTCTGGCAAAGTCCTTTTTGCCTCTGCTTTTGCTGGTGGATTAGGCTACGGCTATGCTGCCTCCACCCGGTCGTCGCAGTCTCAGAGCTCTAAGCAGCCTCAATATGGCTCTGCAAAAGATTTTGATAAGGTAGAATGAGTTTCCTTGACTTTCACCATGTACTATTGCTAATCGGTTGGTTAATTAGGCTATTGCCGAATTAAGGACTAAGCTGGGCGACGATACGATAAGCACAGATGAGGATGAGCTTCACCTACACGGGTTCTCGGAATGGTCCAGTGTGAATGCAGACCGGCTGCCAGTTGCCATTGCCTATCCCAAAAACACGGACGAGGTCTCGGAAATCGCAAAAATCTGCCACAAATATAAAATGCCCATGATTCCTTTCTCCGGAGGCTCCAGTCTCGAAGCCAATTTTTCAGCTCCTCATGGCGGATTGACAATAGACTTTGCTTTCATGAACGAAATCTTGGATTTGCATCCAGAGGATATGGATGTTGTGGTTCAGCCATCTATTCAATGGATGGATCTGAACGAGAAAATCAAGGACAGTGGCCTCTTTTTCCCTGTTGACCCCGGCCCATCTGCAATGATCGGTGGTATGGTTGGCACAAACTGTAGTGGGACAAACGCCGTGCGGTATGGAGCCATGAAGGACTGGGTCATTAACCTAACTGTTGTCCTGGCAGACGGTCGCGTCATAAAAACACGAAGACGTCCGCGCAAGACGTCAGCTGGATACAACTTGACCGGCATGTTTGTCGGCTCCGAGGGTACACTTGGAATTGTCACCGAAGTTACTCTCAAGTTGGCTGCGATTCCGGAAGAGACCCGTGTCGGAGTCGTTCCTTTTCTATCAATGCGTGACGCTGCATCAGCTGCTATGAAGCTTATTCGCAAGGGCATCCCTGTACAGTGCATGGAAATCTTGGACGATGTGCAGATGGATGTCATTAACCGTGCTGGCGGCACTGGCCGTTCCTGGAAGGTCTTGCCAACGCTTTTCTTCAAATTTTCTGGTACAAAAGCTGGTGTTGCAGACAACATAAACTTGACCAGGCAACTAGCCAAAGAAAACAATGCAGAATCATTTGAGTTTGCCAAAGATGAGCGAGAAGCACACGATTTATGGTCTGCACGGAAACAAGCTTTATGGAGCATGATGGCATTGCGACAAGGAGGATCCGAAGTATGGTCAACAGATGTCGCTGTTCCAATCTCCAAACTGCCCGATATTATTGGTAATTCCCCTTTTCCTATCCTTCTTGAAGCCCTTTAGTTAATCTGTTGATGAATTCAGAAATCTCCAAGAAAGAACTCGATAGCCTTGGATTGTTCGCTAGTATTCTGGGTCATATCGGTGACGGCAACTTTCATGCGAGTATCATGTACGACCGGAATAACCCAGCAGAAAAAGAAAGTGTAGAAAAGGTTGTATATGACATGGTGAATCGTGCTCTTGAGATGGAGGGCTCCTGCACTGTAAGATACCCAATGCTAAACTTGATGAAATGCCACTGACTCCAGTTCGATAGGGCGAGCATGGTGTTGGCCTAGGCAAAAAGGGATCTCTGAATAAAGAGCTTGGGCCAGGTACCATCGATGTGATGCGCAGCGTTAAAAAGGCGCTTGACCCACATTGGTTGCTAAATCCTGGTAAAATCTTCGACGCTGAAAAGGAAGGATAGTCATTGAAATTGATCACATGGAGGGGTACAATATATGCAATCTACCTTGATATTTGAAGACACGATCTATTGATGCAGTGATGATTCTTGGTCTTCAAAGCATCCTGAGTATTGCTGCTTTAACATTAAATATATAGTTTCATGCGACATGGAAGAGCTACTATTGACCTTGCTTGGGATCTCTGCTACGTGTTCATTTGTACCTTTTTATCAATAGTAGATATATATGATAAAACGCTAGACAATATACTGAGCTAACAGACCTGGCATGAGAAAAAGCAAGATACAAATGGAAGTAGATCTGGTGGGCCGATTGCGATATAAAAGCAGTGGGGCATTCCAACCAATGGCATTGTTTGTATTCCCATTGTAGAGAGCCGGTGCTGACTCATCGCGGGGTGCAAGAAAAGACCGATGTCGCAGTTGCAGGTCCGTCGCCACAGCATCCCTTTCCAACAACCTCAACTCAGCATTGAAGTGGTAAGTACATGCAATCTTCAAATATTATGTAGCATATGATCCCATGCCATGTTCAGGCGAATTGGTTTGCCTATATATTAGGATAGGTGGAGTATGGGAGCCGTTGAAGGCCCTGTGGGGTTCTGAACGGTGCCTTTTGAGTCATCTGTTCAGATTCTTGCCCGCATCCTTCGGGGGCTTTTCTATGACTGATAGAAAATCTTTGTTTTATGTTTTGTCCATTTCGTTGTTATTTTATATCCAGCAAATCAATTGACTCTCGTGTATAGGTTGACACGAGTCATAAATTCAAGAACAAAATGGCTGCCTCATACCCCAAGAAGAAGTGCGGTACGCATACACTCAAATACCTCCAACGACCTTATGCAGTGCTGATGATAAAATAGGTGTCCTGGGTGCCACGGGCTCCGTTGGCCAGAGATTCATTCTCTTGCTTGCAGACCACCCTTTCTTGGAACTCCACGCTGTTGGTGCGTCGGAGCGCTCTGCTGGCAAGGCCTACAAGGATGCCGTGAAATGGAAGCAGGCTGCTCCCATGTCTGAGAGACTCAGTAACCTCGTTCTGAGGGATTGCAGGGCCGCTAACTTTGGAGACTGTGACCTCGTCTTCTCCGGACTGAACAGCGATGTTGCTGGTGAACTCGGTAAGTTTGAATTAACCAAAAGAAAATGATTTTTCAATTACTTATGCATATTTTGCAGAGATGGAATTCATCAAGGCGGAGATCCCTGTCTTCTCGAACGCTAAGAACTACCGCAAGGACCCCATTGTCCCCTTGGTGGTTCCCATCGTGAACCCTCAACATTTGGACCTCATTCCTCACCAGAGGAAGCAATTTGGTCTGAAGAAGGGATTCCTGGTGTGCAACTCCAACTGCGCTGTTATTGGCATCGTCATTCCATTTGCTGCCCTGCAAGCCAAGTTCGGTCCCGTCGAGGAGGTCGAAGTTTTCACTGAGCAGGCCTTGTCCGGATCTGGTTACCCTGGTGTTCCAAGCATTGACATTATGGACAATGTCATCCCCTTCATCAGCGGCGAGGAGGACAAACTGGAAAACGAAGCCCAGAAGATCTTGGGATCCCTCAACGCCGATGCTACTGCCTTCGACGAGCAGGTTGGTCTTAGAGTCGGAGCCACTTGCACCCGTGTTGCAGTTACAGATGGCCACATGGCATTCGTTTCTTTGCGTTTCAAGAACCGCCCGGCTCCTAGCGCAGAGCAAGTTAAGCAGGCCTTGAGAGAGTACCAGTCGGAGGCCCAGAAGTTGGGTTGCCCTTCTGCGCCCAAGGACGCCATCGTGGTCTTCGATGAGCCTGACAGACCGCAGCCCAGACTCGACCGAAACATTTCCAACGGATACGCTGTGAGTGTTGGACGAGTTCGTGATGGATTAGAGGGTGGTTACTTTGACCTCAGATTTGCTGCGTTGTCTCATAACACTGTTATCGGAGCTGCAGGATCTTCTATCCTCAACGCAGAGGTCGCTGTGATCAAGGGCTACATCTAGACGAATGAGTATTAAAAAAAAGAAAAAGAAAAAAAAGAAAACAGGAACATATTTAGCGATTATAGAAGGCGTCAAATACCACTTTTGATTCTATGAGCATCATGCCCAACTGATGATTTAGTGTCATTCATAAAATGATTAATGATGGCAATGTGCATAAGCATAGAATTGGACATAAATTCTAGACCCTATTACATAATAAACTAGCAGATCATGTGAGAGACCTTAAAAGCGAAAGCGGATCGGGTCTAGTGCTAGGGCTTATCACACAACGGCTCAGCCGCTAAGCGAATTTTGCCAGTAGATTGGATATTAGCCGTAGCCCTCCCGATCTTCTTCTTCTACGCGACACTTCGACAACTAACCGGTCAAAGTCGACAAAGCAGACAAGATGGCTCGCGGAATGTGAGTTTGATACCATAATGATTAATTGCAGCGTGCAAATAATGAATTTCTACTCAACTCGTCTTTTCGAGGATGAGATGAAAATTTTTTATGAGCACATTTCGGCCAAAGAATCGAAGACTGACTGAGATGCCTCTACAGCAAGAAGCACCAGAAGCGCCTTAGTGCGCCCTCGCACTGGCTCTTGGACAAGATGTCCGGAACCTATGCTCCCAAGGCCTCTGCTGGTCCCCACAAGCTCAGGGACTGCCTGCCCTTGATCGTCTTCATCCGCAACCGGTACGAGAAATCCGAGTGATCTGGAAAAATAATTTGAGTTGGAATGGTTGGACTGATTTGAATTTCGCGTTTAGTCTCAAGTACGCCTTGAACGGTCGTGAGGTCAAGGCCATCATGATGCAGCGCCTCATCAAGGTCGACGGCAAGGTCCGCACTGACCAGACCTACCCCGCTGGCTTCATGGACGTCATCGGTATCGAGAAGACCGGCGAGAACTTCCGTCTCATCTACGACACCAAGGGCCGTTTCACCGTCCACCGTATCCAGGCCGAGGAGGCTGAGTTCAAGCTCTGCAAGGTCAAGCGTGTTCAGCTCGGCAAGGGCGGGATCCCATTCTTGGTTACGCACGATGCGAGAACGTGAGTGCATACTCTCCAAAGTTCCGTGTCATTCAGTCGTTGGACCAAGCTTTGGTTGATCGGCGGAGGACGAAAGAACTTGAAATGATTTCTTTGCTGGAAACAGTAAGATCCCATATCTTGGAACAGGTTTTGCTAACGAGAGTTCCAATATAGCATCCGCTACCCCGACCCCGCCATCAAGGTCAACGACACCGTGAAGGTTGACGTTGCCACTGGCAAGATCTCCGACTTCGTCCGCTTCGACACTGGTGTTGTCGTCATGGCCACCGGTGGTCGTAACATGGGTCGTGTTGGTGTTGTCACCCACCGTGAGCGCCACGACGGAGGTTTCAACGTCGTCCACATCAAGGACGCCATTGACAACACCTTCGCCACCCGTGAGTCCAACGTTTTCGTTATTGGACAGGACAAGCCCTGGGTCTCCCTCCCCAAGGGCAAGGGTGTCAAGGTAATTTTATCAATCTATCCATTGAATCGAATATATACTAACCGGAAATTTAGCTCTCCATTGCTGAGGAGCGTGACCGCCGCCGTGCCCACGCCATTGCCAACTAAGCGTGGTTCGGTAACGATAAAAAAAGCAATCAAAAATCCGCTAGGAAGACTGCTTCTTGTCTTGCTTTGTGGGCGTATATGATGCCGGCTTATGAGATGATTCTATGATGCGCACCCAAAAAAAAGTTTTCCGTTGGACGCATGATAGGGTTTGATCATTTCTAGATCCCTTTTTCCGTAGTGTTCCATAGGAAACCAATAAGGGACGAAGTGTCTCATTACCTTGTGATATGATACCTATTTCGATTTATTTCTTTGAGCGACTTGCAAAATGATTTCTCTTCCTGGCTGTGAATACATCCAGCCCGATCTTGACTCGTAGTACAGCATCGTACCTGGTAGACCGTCAAGTGACGTAGTTTGTAATATATTCTTCGATGCCCCGGACTATTGGCCATTAGGTTTTTTTCTAGATTTGCGAACGTCATACGCCATCTCAGCAGTCAATCTACTCTTCTAGAAGCAAGTTCGTTTTGAGTCGATTGCCTCTCTCCACTCCCTCCATAATCTACGCCCTACCATCCATGCTTGTATCCTGTTCAAGAACTGATAGCTGATACATGTCACAATCCAAGTCATGGAACCTTTCCTGTCCTACTCCTCTCTTTGAGCCGGTGTCATCCCGGTTACTCCACGCCGGAAAACTCTCTTGGTAAGATCCCATCCCTTTCATGTGTTCTTTGTACCATGCATCATCTGATTATCACACAGCAGATGTGAGAAGTGTCAAAAAAAAAAAAAAAAAAAAAGCCCATGATTCCCCAAGTAGGGGTCGAACACGTACTCACTCCCCCATCCTTCACATGCAGCATTCGACGGATACTCCGTACACTGGTCTGGAGAAGAGAGCCAGAACACAGAAAAAAGTGATCCCTCTTACCTTCAGCCCTTCGCTCAACCAAGGTTCAATTCCCCCATCGTCGAATGAGAACCGTGTCTGTTCCTTAGTCGCCAGGACTAGACATCACGTTGCAGGGACTATCATGTACCTACTCCGTAGACCGCGGGCATAGACCGGTTTCCTGGGGGTGTGTGTTGGATGGGATCGATGACAAGTCATTTTACACATCTTTGTTGGGAGACCATGCTGACTCCCGGGAATTGCTGATTGAGTGAAGACACAGACAGATGCCGGATCTCAAGGGCATACATATTGTTGATCGGGATTCAAACAAGTATGAAGGAAGGGATCTATGTATACCTTTATGTCGTGTATAGATAGCCCATGGGGAAGATATTCTTGGAATACCTGCACATGTAGTAATCTTTTGACAGCGAACACAGTACGGGGCATCCAATCGATGAATCTCCGGGAGATTCCTTGCTGCAGCAACGGCTCAAGGTCGATAAACCAATCTCTGGGATTTGGAAATAACTGCCAAAACAAATCAAATCCAAAAGCGGATGTCGAATCCAGAACCCGATCCTATAATGTGGTTATATTGACTGTTTCTATTCTGTATTGCCCTGTATGTATGATGCTATAGTTTCGCTGATAGGAATGATGCTCTCCCACGGTCTGTCGCCAACACTCCCAAGAGGATCCTCATCTTCGAGCCACGCCACTCACTTGTTCACTCGCTCGCTTTCATTTCCCTCCACCCCGCAGATGGCCAGCGAGTTATTGCAATTTTTTTTCCCCTCTGCAGTATGGACGGAGTACTGCTAGTACTACTGTATGGACGGAGCACGACAGGCCACTCACTCTTGTTGGATGAAATTATCTCCAAGGATCATGCCAGTACCCATCCCCTCTTCCGAGTCCGGCCTCACCGAGGAAGGAAATGATTGTTACCAAGTGTTGCTACATTGATTCCGCTAACCATTATCTGTCTTCGATCTACAGGAGTAGATAGCTCACTTTTTTTTCCCTTCAGCCCACTCAGCCCTTCCTTCTCGTGGGTTCTGCGAACTGTGGGTATATTCCCCCTCTCTTCCCCTCTACGGGTACGGTCCTACGGCCGAATTGCCGTCCCAAACCGTCGCTTTTCTGGAGGACCGGCGATTTTCCTGCTCAGTTCCTCTGGGCTGTAGACGGACAAGACGTGCGGATACCCTCATGCAAGAATAAGCTCCACCTTGCTAGGATTTCCGTAAGAATCCGTGAAATTACAAACCGGGTCAAGGAAAATTGATCAGAAACTGCCACCACAGTCCACACCTGCCGACGTGCTTGAGCGGGCTGGGCTGATTTGAGGGCATTACACTCTGCAGAATGGGAATACATGCGATTAGGTAGTAGAGCGGTCGCGAATATCTACCGATCCGTCGAATCAAGATCGAGAGGCATCTCTGACGATGCCCCTTTCTGCTGGACGACTTACCCACCCCAATCGATTGGTTGATCGTGAAACGAGAATACGCATCTAGGTTTTTGTACTGCCTCGACGGCTGCCACCGGACACGAGTCTATTTTATATACTGTCCTCCGTCGTAACGCCATGCAATTGTCTTGACTGGTGTATTTTATCTTGTTTTCGGCCTGTGACTGCCACTTGCGAGTCGAAGATGGTTTAGGGCGATGGAGAATCCCTTCGGTTTAGGGAGAGACGATGGGACCTGGAAAATGCTGGAACGGGTGGAAGCCCACGGAGACACCGCGTGAGATCCACGGGCTGCAACAGACGGGACCGCTTCGGATCGTCACGCCCCTACCGGCGATACGCCATGAATGGTACAGATGGTTCAGTACAAGTCACAAGTCCACCGCACTCTCTGAACATGGAGGAGGGGACTTGGAGGTTGGAGTCTGGAGCCGACAAAGTATGATGCTCAACTCCGTCTCCGTACGGCCGTACGGAGTACGGAGCACACTGGCGCGAGCAATTAATGAAATGAAATGAACCGAGAAAAAAAAAAAAAAAATCACGTATCGAATCCCAACTGCAAATCAGCTAAACGGTGGCGACCCATTCTGCGTGTACTCACTCGGCAGGGTTTCAATAACCTGGTCAGCTCCTAACTTCCAGGTCTTTCTCGAATTCGTTTCTGAATCCCGAGACTACAACATAGCACACACTATGAAGTGGCCAAATCGATCATCGTGATCCGATGAAAGCCTAATGATGATCGGCCAAAATTTCTCAAGAGTCAAGACATTAAACAAGGATTGTTACCAGCTGCGGTCTCCGTACGAGTCCGTACACCGCTACAGCTCAGACACTGACACAGTAGCTTCAAGGTAGCAGCTATGGATATCCGAACTCGGGTGATTTCTTCAAGAATTATTTGATGCACCCCCTTTTGGGTGTACGGGGTATGGTGTTTACACCTTGTTGACCGCCTCTCCTTTTTATTTTATTTTTATTTATGGGTTTGTTTTTTTTATATTACACCACTGCCAAATGCCCGTTGGTCTGGCGCTTTTCAATTATTAGAATGATTATTGTCAAATGGGCTGCGGACGGTCTATCGGCTGCATGCAGTCACTCTGCACTGTCAGTTCAAGGATGGTGATGGCGACTCTTTTGCCTATGGAGGTGGACATCTCCCAACGTCCAGCCCAACGTGTGGAAGGGATTGACAGGCTGGGCAGCTATTCTTTGCACCGTCGTGAATCTTGATTGATGATTCGAATGGCGTTTCCGAATCTGACCCACTAACTACACGCTTCGGACGACACCATCTATCCCAAACGATCCAATATTGCGGCCCTTTCCTAGGCTTGCCCCCCTAAAGGCGTGTTGATCCCAACCCTAACCTCAGTAACCTGGCTCCCGGGACCCAGTGGTTTGGAACAGGATCAGCGCTCTCCCTTTCTCTTTTGCAAAGCGCCACTTTGCTGCCATGCCATCTTGTCATACAGAAGACAATTATTACAGGCATAAGAGGGGGCCCTTTCTTTTTTTTTTTTTTTGGGTCCCTCGTGATTTGTCCAACGTGGCAAAACGTTTCCATCGAAAGACCTTCTGCAGAAAAGATAAGAAGAAGCTAAATGAAATGAACAATAACAAGGATAAAGCCTGCCTGTCCAGATCATTATTGTCGCATTGTTCGCTTCCCCCTCCCCCTCCAAAGTAAAGCCACTGCTGGCTTTATTCCTAATCTTTTGGTTTTAAAATACTCTTTCTCGCATTATTTTTACCTGCGTAGGGATTTTATTTTTATTTTTATTTTATTTTTTAGAGAAATCTTGTCACTTGACCCATCTTTGTGCCTTGGGGGCATCATATCTGATCTTCCAGGTACCCGATCTTCCCTCCCTAACCTTATTGCTTTTATTTGCAGACACCCTTTTTTTTGGTCTCCGCAGGTCGGAACATCATTTTAAACAATAAGACCTTTGTCAAAGATCTGATGATCTTCTAATGTTTGATTTTCTTGATTCGTTGGTTTCGTGAGTGGTGACGTTGTGGCCGGTTTACTGAGATGCATTCTGTCAGCCCCTTCGAAGAGGCAGTCTATGAACCTTCACCAGAAGTTATGTTTCCTTCTCCGGATGGTAATCAATATAATATATCGGGTATGGGTGATATGTCTCATTTCTCGCCGCATCACAGTCCGGACGATTCGATCGGTGCACCATTAATGCCTCAGCAATCGAGCTACCCGTCTCTTTTCCGTTCTAGCGTGGAAATCCCCCGTTTCTTTGTGGCATATAGATGGTGGGAGGATGAAGCAACCACCGTTCTTTGGGCATTCGATGCCCAGGAGATCAAACGGGTGATCCGATACGGACTGTTTCGCGATGGGAGTCTCCCGCGAACGGCTCTCCAGAGTCGCAACGCCACCACTGTCGATACTTTCCTCTTGACACTTGTTGAACCTCATGAGCGGTTATTCCTTGCGAATCTGTCTCATGTCCAAAAGGTTGAGGAGATTCTCCGTCGAGCCAGTGTGACCAGCTCCCCGCCTGTGGCCTGGAGTTGGTTTCCATCGCTGCAGGACAATGAACTAGACCCTCGTGCGATTGCAGTGGCGATTGATAGCGAAAGCCATCTCCATTTTAATCGAATCTCCTTTGAGGAGTGGGTGCGTTACTCCCTAGGATACTCTGCCGTTGCAGTGGAATGGTTTTTCCAGCAACACACAGCATTCTACATCCATCTTCACAATTATCTTCATTCATTCCCCGAGGAAGTCGGGAGATATGTGGAGGTTGAACAGGTTCGTTTCCATTGAATAACTGCTTACATTACCGAATGGCTCAAACTAACTGTATCACCAGCACCTACGAAGCCGAAGTCCCTTTGCCCACCGGGCTTTAGTTCGGTGTTTGCTCCATGTGCAGGCTGAAGGAAGCAATGACATGCCCTTGGCCCCCGCCCCGGGATTTGATTTTATCGCAGGTCCAATCCAAAGGCTATTCAAGAACTCACCGCCAAGTCTTAAGTCGATCTTGAAGGTTCTCTCCGTATTGGGGGCCCGATTTCGACGAACATACGTGCACGCCCCGGAAATGAACTGGAACAAAGCTTTTGACACGGATGCTACCTTCATTGAAGATCTATTGGCCTCAACTTCAGCATTGGATTTCGCACGCACGTTGACAACGTTTGACGAGAGTACTTTCGCGGAGCTGAATGAACAAAGTATCGTCACCAACAACTCAGCTGTCAATGGTGTCCTTGTACAATGGGATTCACTGAGTATGGCAGTTTGGGAGTGCTGCTCTGCTCTTCCTGATTTGACGCCATATATTTTGGAATGCTCTGAGGTAAGTGCATGTACCCGCTTCTTAATCCGGAGTCGATTAACTGGAATCTAGGCTCTGTTCATGATTAGGAACTACCACTCGTTGACAGCCATTCTCAATGGTATTCAAAAGTATAGCATTTCTACTTTATCATCTGGCACTACCAACGGTACTACTAGCACAGTGACAATCGAACAAATCCTTCCTCCCGAATCAACCTACCTATTGGACTCTTTCGAAAACTACGCCGCATACCGGCAACAATTCCATGAAGCTCCTGGAATACCTTTCCTGCTACCTCATATTCGGGACTTCAAGCAGAACGGAGAACTAGCATTACACCAAATGTTCCAAGACATGCAAGCTTCTATCCATTGAACGAGAAGTCGTCAGGTGCTTATACGGGCTACGAATCAAATGCAAGGTGGACTCGACATATTGATTGTCATTAGAATGAAAACACGAATTGGGGTTGAGGGACGGTTTAATTTTTCATAAAGACTATAGATAATTGTCTGGGTTTGGGGTATATTGTTGCGGGTCTCTCTGGCCAAGGTCAGCTTTCCTTTTATCGAAGATGCTTAATGGTATAAAAGTGTCTTGTTCGTTTCATCATTCCTCATATAAGGCTGTGATGGAGCATGGGTTTAATCTGGGCTTGTATTTTTAGTCTCTTCATTCATTATTGCATTTACGTCGAAATTATACCCTTATCAAATGGATTTTATCTATTCAAACTTGCAACATCCCAGATAAACAGTGATGTCATAACCAAAACTTTAGATACAATAAGCAGATGCAAGTAACTAAATTTAAACAGGAATCCTTTGCCTCCATCAATTTACGTCGGATTACAAACCCGCGAAACATCTCTCGATCCTTCTTAGGACAGTTCAGTTGTAGACACGTAGATACATAAGCAGGTGCTCAACGCTTCTTGCTTTTACCCTTCCCCTTAGGTGACTTGGGCGATTTGGGCGACTTGACCGCCTCGGGAGCCTTTGCATAGCCAAAAAGACCCAGAAAGTACGCAATGCGATTGATGAACAAGAAAGTAGTGATTCCAACGTTTCCCCAGGTCATAGCGTTCCAGGACACAACATCAAGAAATGCCTCGGTGCCCATTGCCAGATAAGTGGCATAGACGTGGCCGACATCAGCTATCGCGAGAGCGATAAGGTAGTTTCTGAGGATAGCTGGCTTAGTGGTAGAATGCAAGATTCCCACCCCCAGGAGGAAAAGAAGGCCATAAACATTGGCGAGTTGGTAGGCGAGGGCTACGCTGCTATTATGGATTTCGGCAGGCGGTTGGATGGTGTTTGGGACCTGGTTAAGGATGAAGCCACGCAAGTCGAAAATGGGAGCTGACCATCCGGCAATTCTGCGAGAGAATTTTTAGTTTGAATATTCATGGAGAGGGGTTGGCGGTGGGGATCTTTACAGCGAGATCGGCTCTACCACTGCAAAGAGGATATGAGGCCATTTAGGAAAAATCGTAGACGGCATGATTGTCAAAGGAGATGCGGGAAAATGATTGTGATGAATTCTGTTATTTTTGGGCCAATAGACAGCGAGATTATATGAAATATAAAGGGCTGTTTTTATCCAGAAGCTGAAAGGAGGACTCAGAGAGAGAGGATGGAAGATATGAAGACGATCAGATCAGTCTCTATTTACTTGGTAGAAACGAGGTGGCCGTAGTAGTAAGCTCAGCGAGCATCCATGGACAGTGCAACGCGAGAAGTTTGATTATTAACTGCAGACAGCACCCACTCTCAATTCCAGATATTTTAGCGGTCAGTAATTAGGAGGAAAAATATCAAACCAGCTAAAAATATTATCCAAAGCTGCTGGCGATGAAGCTGAACAATGCAAACTGAGGAATAGCCATGATGCAATAAATACCCCGTATGTAATGTAACCGTACCGTACCAGTAATGCACTGATGGCTCATAAATCCACCCCTACTGCAGACAGTCATTCCATCGCTTTCAAGGCAGTCCCAGATGACCACAACATCTCCATCAGCAACGGTTTTGATGATTCTACATTAGCGATATAAATTCTGCACAAGATGGGCTGTGTAGCATATATTTTTGAGTCTTCTGTGGTGCTCACCATTTAGTCTGGTTGTGATCCTGTTTCGACAACAATGGATCCGAACGGCACTCACGTCCGGTCCCTCGATGAGTCTCGCGAACTTCCTCAACTTCAAGGCCTCCGCATTGCTCCTCTTCGACAGCCAGTCTCTTCTCGAATTCTAAACGTCCCCTCGCCGTTAGAACCCAATGCCAGTGGTGTCCGAAAGTCCAACACCATCTCCAAGGCCAACCCCTCTGGAGGCAACATACCCGCAAATCTCCCGACGGTGACTGAATTCCTGAATGCTGCCCGGACCAAGAAGAACGACCCTTCGGCCTCGGTGGACTCGCTTTTGAGCTTTGAGCCTCCTCCGAGGCCTATCCTGCCGGCCTTTGTCAACCTCCGTGCTCTCGAGCGATTTCCATTTTCCTCGTTTGATGATGATTCGTCCCATGCTCGCAAACGTCGGCGCCTCGATGTCCAAGCGGACTCGTTCAGTGAACATTTACAACTACCCATTCCCCAGGCACAAAAAGAGCAGCGACCACCGCCGTTTGGGCCTTTTGCTATTTTAAATGGACTAAATGAGCCTCCGCCCAACGCTGCCCTTCTCCCTCCTATCGAAGCTGGCTCGATCACACAACTTCTGACCAAACCCACAAGAGATCACGTCGTTGTCGAGCCCGCTTTACTGACTGCTAACACGGTCACAGATAGTCAGATTGAGAAAAGGGAAGGAAGGATTGAAGAGATACTGGATTCTCCCGTTGACGACAAGGCCGGGGATGGTGACCAGATTGATATAGTGGACGAGCCAACACACAAGGCGGCTGTTGACCAACCGGTGTTGGAAAAGGAGAAGCCCGAGACGGATACGGAGCCTGTGCCATCACCAACAGATGATAGTAATGAGCCCCCATCTCCTAAAACTAGAGGCCGCTCGCGCAAGAATCTTCGGAAATGGACTGAGGAGGAGACAACTGCTCTCCTGCGGGGCGTGGTCAAATGTGGGATTGGCAACTGGACAGCGATACTAGCGCAGCCTGAGCTGAAATTTAATAAGAGGAGTGCTTCCAATTTGAAAGACAGGTATGGAATGGGAAGGTTTATCAACTGGATTTTGCTGAGCTTTTTCTCCAAGATTTCGTGTCTGCTGCCCATGGGCTTATCGGTAAGGATACGCACATGATACTTCTGGTTGATACGATGTCTAATTTTTTAACAGGGCCGCGGATCCAAATGAAGCAACAAAACAACTGCATGATACCCTCGCCAATGCACTGCTACGTGCTGAGACAGAAGGTTCGGATGGGACTGCCGGGAAAATTCTCCTTCCACATCCACGACCAGCCAATTCCGGATCTGAGACCAATGGAGGAAATTTGGGCCTAAATCTCAACAAGGAGCAGTCTTCATCAAGCAGTTCATTGTCAACCACAGAAGTTGATGACAATACCTCAAAATCGCGTCCCAAATACCCGCCATCATTCAAGGCCACACCCACTCTCTCAAATAGGTCCAAGTCCACCCTGGCATCTCTTGGTATACCAGAACCACACTTTACTATGAAGTCTCGACGTCGATCCCGTCGCCCTTTCACTGTTACTGAGGATGAGGCCTTACTCAAAGGCTATGCCGTACACGGATTCCAATGGACACTCATTCAACAGGATAAGCGCCTGAACCTTAGCCATCGGAAAGCCACTGATTTACGAGATCGATTCAGGACTAAATTTCCTCATGCATACCGCGATGGGGGCTCTGTTAGTGGGAATACATCTCGTAATCAGACGAGAAAGCCAGCTGCCGCGGATGAAAGCAAGCCTACCGCTGCTGGCAACAATCAAAGCATACCAGCGAGACAGTCTTCATCTATTTCGCAAAATAGTAAGGCTGACACTACAGATCAGACCACGTTAGGTCCTATTGACCCAGCCCTTCCACCCCCTGCTCCTCCACAGGGTTTGCTCGAGGTCTCAGCAAATGCACCCGCAACAGCGCCAGTTTTCCCCTTTCCGTTGGACGAAAATTCGGCCGGTGCTTCTAACGTCGATGCATCCTGGGAAGACAATACACTTGCCCCAATGGTCTGGGATGAGTTAGCCTAGGGGTTCCTCGATACAGGTTTTTACTTCTCCCCCACGTTTTCCCCCTCTCCCCCCTCCTTTCTTGTCATTTCTTTTACCTGGGCCTCAGTTTTGCAACCCCAAGATCACCAGTCCTGGGGGGGTTTCACTCTTTCTTTGACCCATTCTGTAGAGCTCTGTCTTGTTTCGGATTTTTCTTTTCCCTTTGCAACTCACTTAGCGTTTTTAGCTATACCCCGCAGTACACGATGGTTCTGTTCTTTTTGCATATTTCTGCAATCCACAGATTTTATGTCTTCGATGGTCCACCCCAACATAATATTGGACGGTGGAATTGCCTTAAAATATTTTTTTTTCTTCCATTTCGTCATTGACGATGTGTTTCTTTTTATACATTCTTAATAAAAGGTTATACTTATAGAGCTTAAGTCATATACGGAGAGATTGTATTCGCACAGTGCATTCATACAGTAAATTACAATATGGTAAAGAGTGCTACCTTATGCTGAGAGCTGTGATAACAGTGAGTGGACAAGGTGTAACTGTGGCACAGATAAATCGAGCCGTCAGTATAAATGGAACCAAAGCCTGCTCAACCCAAGATGAAGAAGAAAGTATCATTTTCGCAAACACCAAATCGCTTACTATGCGGCGCAGACTGGATTTATCAAACATAAAAGGAGAACCAGGGAATTGAACAATTAAGGAATAGTCGAACATAGAAATAAGAACAATAGACATGCAACGCACTGAGGGGGTACGAAGTTGAACGTGAAAACTGGATGAAAGATGCGCCTTCTAGAAGTCTCGAAAGAACATTCAACGCTGCTTACCCACCTCAAAATATCATTAACAATTATCGCAGAACAAAAGAAACAAGACAGAGCGTGACATACGGCTACCTTTACCGTTTGGCGGACCAAGGCCATTCAGAAACAAGCAAGGGATGCTTCTCGAATAGCCACGAAAGGTCGATAAACACCCTTTCATAGTTTGTGGTTCGAGTGTGAATATATTCAAGGAATACGCGTGAGATGAGAGGATTCATAACCGAGTATTCTGGGACAGTGAGTCGTTCGGGACGCTCGTCTTCTCGCAAAGAAACCTCTAGATTTACCAGGCATTACGGTCCCAGTTCGGGTCTGCATGGTTGCCAGTCAGTACCAAAACCAGTCTGTCTTGAATTGGAGCATAACGTATAACGCACCCTGTATGAAGCTTGCCAGCACCTTACTACCTGTCTGCAGCAGGGGGTGACTAGCAACAATCTGCAAGAACCGTTGGAGCCCCTCCCGTCGATGCTCAATCACATCGTCACTGAATCGACTGGTAAAAACCTTGCCCGGCAGGGGCGGTATTGTGACCCTTGTGCTTTCACGTTCCAGGATATCCCGAAAGTATTCGAAGTCGGAGTAGCGCCGGCGCACGACAGAATGCTTCAACTTGAAAGCGGGGATATTGGTTCTGCAGATGATCTCGTATGATGTGTACATGTTCCGGGAGGTACCATGCGTTTGAGGGTTTCGGACCTGTATAACAATTTGAAAGGTGGTTAATGATTATCGAAACCGGTTTTTTAAGTGATATATCAAACTGCAGACAAGCGGGACAGTGGGACAAGGGGCAACTGGTGATGGAATTACCTCAACTTCGAGGAAGTTCTCGGGAGGCCCATAGATCTCCTCAAAGGTCTGCTGTCGCGACTCCGGAACGGCCTGCATTGTGGGCTGCGTGGCTGTGATATGATCGAAGGTCGGGGTATCTGGGATAAAGAAATGAGGTGGGGGACCGCGGGGAAGCTTGCGACCTCCGGCAAATGCGGTAGAGATTGATCAGTAGAACTGATTGAGCTGTTCAAAGGAGTCCAAGTCTGCCAGGTAGATATTGACTAAAGATACCTCCTGGCTGGAGATAGCAAAACCGCAATGATCGGACGTGTAGTTGACAGATAGATAGTAGAGGCAGTTTGGGCTTTGGTCGATGATGCGGACGGGTCGCATGCCATTTCACGGCGGCCGGTAATATTACGGGTCACGCTGTATTGATGTATGTCCCGTACCGGACAATGATTGATCCGCAGATCTTATCGTTCCTTATCGATATGGACTATATTCTTTGTTTGCGACTGCTATAGAGGTCGGGTGGGTGGCATATGGACACACTTATAATCAGGCATTTAATATTCAAGCATGGTCTTCCAAATAGTATCCGCAATGACAGTATCATCTACCATTGATTCTGATAAGGCCCAATCTCATATCCCACCTCACGACACAATTGTACACCCGTACGGAGGAGTGTTAGTTCTAAAATCACTGGGGGGGATTTCATCTCGCCTGTTGACCTTCTTGATTGTCCAATATAAAATGGGCGGAGTTATTGACCAAGGCCACGTCGGCCGTGTTGCAGATAGGAGCAGAGGCCTGATATTTAGGACCGAGAATCTTGATAAAAACTAAAGGATTGTTAGCACATGAAGATAATCATTTGCATAAAAAGGGACATACAGTCACAATACATATATTCCGAGTGTCTGTTTAATATATCTTAAAAATGGCCAAAATACCCCCCATCGGACTCGGAGTGCTGTCCATCGGAGTGCAAAGGAAGACCGACACAACCGGTGCTGTTCAGGCATGTCTGGCGTGAAGCTATTGACTTGGCATCATAGGACAGATTTGAGAGATGAAGCATGATTATGGAGATAGCTGGATGAAGAGGGATTCATTTTGTTTGAGTGAGAAGAGAGAACACAAAGGACGGACAGGTTGTTGACTCTGGCTACTCGTACAGCCTTAACAGTACGGACATACACATAACAATACTCTATGAGAAAGCAATAATGCGAAAGAATAGTCAAGCATTAATTGGGCAAACAAATTTCTCCTCAATTGTGCTGGGCATTTGCTGACGATAAAATCAAGTTCAGCTTCATCTTCGAGTATCGTCGGGGATAGGAGTTAAAGGTGGAGAATCCCCGGATGACATAACCGGTATGGTATCGATAAGCAGGTTGGCAGCCAGCAACGACCACCAACTAACCCAACCAAACCACCAGGTCCATTGGGGGATGCTCGTACCACCCAGTGACCGCATCTCCTGGCGCATACCATTGACTATCATTGGAAGACAGATGTCTATCTGATATATCGCCTGTGGCCCATCCTGTCACTGCAGCCCCTCCCACATTCCGCTCGCTGATCATGAGTTCGTCTGGCTCCCCACCCGGTGGTGACCGACCGGAGCCTTCATCTCGAAGAGGGTCTGCGACTATATGGCATCCAGCTAGGGAATGGCTTGAAGAGGACGAGGATGACGAGGATCTGGACCTGGATTATGTACCCGGATCTGGACATTCAGAGGACGAAGGGATCGACGACGACGCAGATGCCGGTGCGCAATTTGGTAATTTAGCCACCATTCTGTGACATGGTTTATTTTCTACCTGTTATTTCAAATGCTAATGTTACAACCTTCATATGGCGAAAGACCCGGAACTGCATTTAGGAAATATCCAGATCGAATTAGCGATGGACTCCGACCACGAAAATACCGAAGCAGGTCAGGGTGACGGACGCACAAGAGGTAATACGGGATGCCCGACTCCCATTTAGTTGTAATGTGAAGTGCTGATGGTTTGCAGTTTCTGCGACTCGATTGCTGAACCTCCTAGCCTCCAACGGCCTGCGACACATCCTCCATTCTAATGGATGGCGAACGGGTCCATTAGGGGAGGAAGAAGATGATGATGACGATACCGATGATCTTGGGTTTTTCAGATATCGGAGGAGGAACAGGCGTCGAGCAGGAAGTGATCAATTTCCCAAGGTGCCAAGTGATGCGGGCACCGAGTTGATGGGATCCGGAAATTTCGGGAGCAATTCACATTTTGTCGACGAGTCAAGAAAACGCAAAAAGGCGCTTGCAACCAGACTTATGTGGCGGGAGCTGGGTATTGATGTTGCTGGGGCACAGAGGAGGGCAGCGCAATCCATATCTCAGGTAAGTATCGAGACAAGGAGACTATCACCGGCGAGCTCCAAACTTATATCTATCTGAATATAGGGCTTGATCCCCGAATCAGCCGCAGACAAAATCATCCATTTCGACTCACGATGCTACTCGGGACAATTCTCTGATGACGGCAACTTTTTCTTCTGCTGCGCACAGGATTTCAAGGTCAGAATGTACGACACATCTAACCCGTTCGAGTGGAAATACTATAAGACAGTGGATTATCCTTTTGGGCAGTGGACAATCACGGATGCCACCTTGAGCCCCGACAACAGATTTTTGGCATATAGTTCAATTCGCAATCTCGTGTGTCTTGCCCCCACCGACCCAGCCGATGAATCTGATCCAACTATCTTGGATTTATCCTCAATGCCCGGAGGGAGACGAGATCGAGGGATGTATGGAAGCTCACATTTTGGTGTATGTATTGCTGTGGCTTGGTTAGAATGATTAATTTAACTGACCTTATGACAGATTTGGTCAGTCCGGTTTTCAGGGGACGGTCGTGAAATCGTGGCTGGCACATTTGATAATTCCGTTATTGTCTATGACCTTGAAACACGACAATCCGTTCTTCGCTTACAAAACCACGAAGACGATGTCAATGCCGTTTGCTTTGGAGATGTATCGTCGCCTCATATTCTTTACTCCGGATCCGACGACACTACCCTGCGAGTCTGGGACCGGCGCTCAATGGGTGATGGACGTGAAGCAGGAGTGTTTATGGGGCATACAGAAGGTCTAACCTATATAGACAGCAAAGGCGACGGGCGTTATATATTGTCC